>OW052088.1:10012500-12412500 GCA_932526535.1 Caradrina clavipalpis | reverse complement strand
GGTTATGGTGGTCGTGGTTATGGGTTGGTGGTGGTTGATGAATGACCCCTGGAACATCTTTTTAACCCCCGACGCAAAAAGAGGGGTGTTATAAGTTTGACGTGTCTGTCTGTCTGTCTGTCTGTGGCATCATAGCTCCCGAACGAATGAAGCGATTTCAATTTAGTTTTTTTTTTGTATGAAAGGTGACTTATCTCATAAATCATTTTATTTTATTCTTCATCTAGCTTCAGTCCGCGACTTCTTCTGCACGGTTTAATTCATCCGCTTTATGTTACATCTTTGGTTACTTCCCCACTCCTATGGGTCAAAGCGAGGCGTTATTATGGCTTATAATATACTTTCTTCAATCCGACTAATTCCAGAGATTAACGCGTTTGAACAAAAATTTCTTCAGCTTTCAGTATTATAAATATTTTAAGTTTAGAAAACATTTTACACTTTCTGCTTGACAGTTCAAACCTTCATCACAAAAACGTGTACAGCCCCATCGTTCCAATGATGTCACAGTGTATCTAATGTCAGTTCAGAAAATTAATCATCTCACAAAAATGATCATGTTGGTCAGCATGTCTTCGCCATCTGCGCTTCGACAAGACACTCGCGTTATTATTAGACGAAGTGATAAATTGTCACAAGAGCTTGTACTACCATCTGTAGACCGATTTGTACTAACTAGTACAGTATTAATCACGTTTGGTATTAATATTAATGAGACTTTGGAAACGCCTTTAAGATGTTCGGTTGTGAGATAGGTATGAAGCTCTCATAGGGTACAAGGATCGGTCGCAGTGCAAAAAAAGCTGGTTAAATAAGAAGATAAGCTGGCTGGTGACGGGCCTGTTGGTCTAGTGGTTAGTGGCCCTGACTGCTAAGCCGGAGGTCGTGGGTTCGATTCCCACCCAGGACAAACTTTGTGTGATGAGCATGATTGTTTGTTCTGTGTCTGGGTGTGATTTATCTATAATATGTATGTATTTATAAATTATATAAGTATGTATATCAGTTGTCTGGTTACCATAACACAACCTCTGCTTAGCTTGGGATCAGATAGCCGTGTGTGAGTTGTCCCAAGATATTTATTTATTTAAATATAAAGTGAAGTAGAATTAAAAAAAATAACCTAGTGTTTAACTTAGTGTTAAATTAGCAAGCTTGGTAATCAATGCTCGTGCCTTCTCTATTCCAGAAGAGGCATATGCCCAGCAGTGAAACTATAATAAACTAGTATTATTATAATCTGCTTCTCATAAATATAAATTTAATGATAAATCTTTAATTAATTCACTCCAAAACTTACTTTATAATACTATTTTCGTGTTATTAGTTATTCTGATTGAGATTACTCGGAGTTAGCCAAAGTTATATTATTGAGATAATCAACGTATGTGAAGCAGAATAAGTAATTTTGGTAGCAAACTTTCCCAACAAATAATTATGATTAACTGTTATATATTTCAGCGTACTTGAACCTTTAACCTTTGTAAGTAAACTGCTTAATTTACGTACAATAACGTAGGTACCTGGGCACTAAAATACTTTCTTCGGTAGGCTAGGAGGGCTGATTAAATTAGTGGTTGATAAATTATATTTACTTACCTGGGTTAGTAACACGTAGCTTTTAGAGATTTTGGTTTGAGCATTATATTTAAAATAAAACCCTTAGCAAACAATAAACTCTCATACACAAATAACTAGACCTGAAAAAATTAATTAACGGTAAGCTATGCAAAAAAAAAAATTGGTTCCGTGCGGGAATCGAACCTACAATACGCAGTTCAGCAGCCAGTCACTCAGCCACTGCGCCAACCGTGTTATCTGTATTGTTCAAAATGAAATTCGGTTTTCCAATAAAGTCTACTTTTTTTTCCTTTTTCCGTCTCCGAGCGACATTATAGGCCAACCATTTATATTTTATCTCTATTTGGCTCAATACAAATATTCAATTAATATTATTTTATCCGTACAAAATTAATCCTACAAAAATTGATCAACGTATAAACTCACCTCCTCTAATTAAAACATCGAGCGAAATCCATCACTAAAAACCCCGAAGCTGAAATTGCAAACGAAAAAAAAACTCTTGCCAAATGGTGCTGCCACATCAGTCACCAGGCTCGCATAAACCTATACAGCTATACAGTCGTTAAAGCAAACGTATTACTCAGTGAACGGAAATCTGCAGGATGTGCTGATATCGACCATCAATATCGAGGTACCAGGACACCAGCGTTTGCAGAAGGTATATTGAATTGAGAATCGATATTTACTGGCCGCAAACACTTTGGCTGTAAGTTATAATCGTTATCTGTAATTTGAATTGAAGTTCTGAGAATTAGTTGGTTGTTAGGTACTTGGGGATTAGGTAAGGTGAAAGGGGCAGTAGTAGTTCTAAATTAAATTGTTTTGAGCTTGGAGTATAGTTGTTTGAAATAAAAGAACAAAGATCTAATTACATACATTACATTACATGTACATTATAGATTCATCGATCATATAATTTATTTATACTTACTTATTTATTCGTACTTGCTTCTACCCTTTTTTTTATAGATGGCCAATCATCAAATAACTTCCCCCGCCCTGGGCGGGACGTGACGGAGTGTCACACTTTTACTGACTAAAACTCATCTATGTTCCTTCATGTGCCCTTTGCGTTCCGGGGGCGCGGTATCTCTTTCGAACAACCCGCAGCCTTGCTTCTACCCTGACTTCGGAATTAAGCTAAATTTCTAAATCAACTCAAAGAATTAAAAAACAGCATAAAAATATCTTAAATTACACGTGTGCCGAATTACAGCAAATTCCGTTCAGTCGTTTATGCGTGAAAGAGTACGAAACATTTATCCAACCTAGAGTACGTACTTTCGTAACTGGAGCTAATTTAATTGTATTATTTAAAAAATACTACATTCAAATCATGTCTAGACGAAGCCACTTGATACATCTAAAAACACTTAAGAATTCCTTCCAAAACAACAATAAGTACAATAATATTATAAATGCAAAAATAATTTTACGAACAATACACTGTTTTCCCATGTTACTTATATAATCAGCATGAAAAACGGAAAAACACGAGTAAGTAGGCAATATTGACAACATCAGTAAATGAAGAGTAGATAGCGAGATGGGTCCCAGAGCGGTACTCGACATTACGTCAAATGGAATGACCGAGCGATTGTCAGGAAACAGTCGTATTTCTAGGCGATCATAAGGCGCTGCTCCTCTGCGGCGCACGGACACGCTGCGCACGTTGACTTATTGCAATTAATGAAAATGCATGTAATAATGTTCACTGTAGCCATGAATATCGGAGGCGCCACTCAAGGCCTATAGAAATAGGCACACGAAGGAAGACGGATGGATTTTAGTCAGTAAAAATCTGACACTCCCTTCCGCCCCGCCCAGGGCGGGAGAAGTCATTTAATGAATTCCCATCCGTAAAAAAAACGCCAGTGAATATGTTAGGTTGATTAGTGACGTCATTGTTACACACTGGCGTGGCGTGGCTGGCTCTGATATGTTGCCCACGCATCTCAACGCAGCGCATGCAATACATGTGGCCCTCAGTCGCACGCAGAGGCTACGCACGTTAGCAGCGTGGATACATTTCTTTTTTCAACCATGACAGGCCACGCGTGTGTCGGTAATGTCATCAAACCACGCATCCGTGTGTAGCGTGGCTGTGGGTCGTTGTACTACACAGCTTTGGGTGACCACGAATATTCGTGCATTCAATGTTCTTCAGTGGAAACGTAGACACACGTGATCTGAATCACTGACCCATACAAACGTGGGTGTACACATCGTGGAGTGCGTGCACCTCAGTGGAACAGCGCCTTTATTAAAGCGCCATGTCAACGTTTCTGCAAGCGTTTTAATTATTATGCATCTATGAAAATTCCAAAGGTATTAATTTGTCTAGCTACGAACTCCCATCATACTATGCTACTTCTTACTAATATTATAAATGCAAAAGTTTTTGTAGAAGGATAGATGGATGTATGGATATTTGTTACTCTTTCACGCTTAAACGGCTGAACGGATCTGGATGAAATTTGGCACTGAGATGGATAGTGTGGAATAACACGAAGGATACTTTTTATCCCGGAAAATGTACGATTCCCGTGGGATATCATATCAAATCTGACGCGGATGATGTCGCGGGCAGAAGCTAATAAACGAAAATATAAAAAATATTCACCGCACATTATTCTCCAACGAAAAAACCGTAGCATAAACAAAAACAGAAATAACAAAAGAAGGGCGCGATATTTCTCACCAACACATAGTACGAGTATTTTAGACACAAAAGTAATGTGATAAATTATCTGTAAAAAAGTTGTAATTGTTTTCTTTGTTGGATGTTGGATAACATTGTTTCAGAGGCCGAACTTGGCGCTAACGCTTTTGCTTTGTTAAGATTATCTTAGCCAGGTCCCACGAGACGTCAACAAAGAAAATTGGATGGGCAGTCAGCCAATAGCTTTTAATCCTCTATTCTTTTTGACCCTCCTTATCTACTTGTACGCTGTAATCACGTTATTTTCTACAGATATGTGAATGGGCTTAATTATCTTTTGACCAGATAATTACTTGCGAAGTCCTTTAATCAATATGTTGTACGTGTGAGTTTAGATTATCTTGTAGGAGTAATAGGTACCTATTTTATTGTTAATCGTTATTTGTTTGTCATTAGTATACTGGCAATTTTTCTTAGCGTATCGATGGCAAGGGATGCGACAGTATTTATCTTTTATTTAAGAATTAGCTTATGCCCGCGACTGGGTTTGCGTAAATGTCGCTTATCAGGGTTTACAGGGTTTTATATTTTTTGCGCGGTTTTTTCGTGCAAGTCCCTTTTATATATTTTTGTTTTTATATATCGCGGTATTTCGTACTATTTAACATTCACATTCATTTTGTTAAAAGCATTTATTTTGACATAATACGCAGACTCTTTAATTTTAAATGATTGGGGAGTTCGAAAACTATGTAAACTAACCTACAAAATGTAAGCTGTTTGAGCTTAACTCTAGCCTTTTCGCTAAGCTTACCTAAGTAAGCTAAGTTACAGATAAGCTTGTTTAGCAGTACAAAAACTGTAAAGCCACCTGTAAAGTGGTTTTTCACGACACATCCATTAACCCACGGTAATAAATCATACGAGTACTCCAAAAACACATCAAAGAGTTTAGTTCGTAACCAAACTTAACTATTTAGACATGGTTACAAATATAATTCAAACTTTAAACGAGTTGAGACCTTCACCTGTTTCAGCCTAAATGTCTACACATTATTAATGTAGCATTTGTCTTAATGTTTAAAGGTCAGTTGCTACCCTACCTATATCTTGTTGTTAGTTAAATTATCTTTTCCAAACCAAACTACATTCTCCTTTCAAAACTACCTTTTGGAATGGGAAACGAGATTAAATGTTTTTTTTTTCTTTCTTGCAAATAGTCTTTCAATTGTGCCCTTTTCATTGTGTAATTTAAATAAATGACTTATACTTTGACTTTAATCATATTATATATTTATTTACAAGCTCCGGTACTTCTTTCGTGTAAAAGGCAAGTAGGTACCTATCTGTCAATATAGAATAGATATCATCGATATTGGAATTATAAAATATTTAGTACAAACAATTTTATAAAGCTTTAATTGTAAGTAACATATTTTAAAATTTATACTGATGACTGATTAAAGAACGACTATTTATAATCATTCTTCTTGATTTTATTATACCTTCAATAACTATTAAGATTGCTGTGTTTCTCTTGTAAGTAAAGTGAATATTGTCAAATTCTTTTAGAGAAATACATTTTTGAAACTGAAATACTGTCCGAGAAAATCAATTTTCAATTTGGTATAATTGTAAAATATTTATGCTTGTGATTGTAGATCAATCCTACCTACCTGATACCTTACCCACTCTACCCTTCGATCGCCCAACAGTTCACACGTAACTTATATCGTAAAACCTTTCATAAAACGGCTAAAGCTATTAACGATTTTAACGTGATGATTACAAAAGTTGGATCGTAAATGTTATAATATTAAAACTGGAATTTCAAACTGATATTGTTCGTTTTGATATTGCCATTTTGACCGGTTTCAATTCACAAGTTTATCTTGGACATGGGCATCGGTAAAAATGTGTATAAGTCTAAAATTGCCAATCCGCGATATTTGTAATCACAATTGGCTTTTGCCCTGTAATGGGATATATTATAGGCTAGTACTATTCGGCTTTGGTAAGCGTCTTTTTACACCCGTCACAAATATTGCCTTTCTTGGAGGCAATATTTTAAACTTGCATTTACTCGCTACTTCGTAAGCGTGAATGTTGACAGGGATACCGCAAAAACGAATAAAAAAGCAGCCTATCCTTATTCAGATGCGGCAGGACGGGAGAGGGAAAGAAGAGTCCCCGTCTCAGCGGCCGCCGCGGTAGACGCTCCGGGCGTCGGGAGCCACGAGACGACTCCCGGCCACCGTAGACGCGGGTCTGTGGGCGGTGAGCAATGGGTAGCTCACCGTCCGTACGTTTACTAACGACAGACCGTGTCAGAAAAAAAGATGTCAGCAAACTTGGAAGGGGCCACTGAGGGCCGATGCCTGCCGGGGCTGCGGGTTGTTCGAAAGAGATACCGCGCCCCCGGAACGCAAGGGGCACATAAAGGAGCATAGACGGGTTTTAGTCAGTAAAAGTCTGACACTCCCTCCCGCCCCGCCCAGGGCGGGGGAAGCTATTTGATGATTTCCCGTCTATAAAAAAAAAAAACCTTATTCAGATTCTTCGCTACATCAAATTTCATTACGACTGGTTCAGTGGTTTTGCCCTGATGAGGCAACAAAAAACAAAACAAACAGGCAAAGTTGCTTGTAGATTTAATCAACATTTTACCCGATAAATATTGTTATTTGTGCTTGTATCACTCACCAACCTACTTCCACACACAATTATCATCGCATCGTATTCAAAATCTATTTCACACCAGCCCACTACACAACCTTGTACATAATACAAATTCCAACGGTTTAGTAACAAACAGTTAAGCTGTAATTGAATGGATGTGCCAAACTGGCATTACATTAGAGGGTAATAACTGTCTCTCAGATCGTGAGTGCACGCCTTATCTCTTGTCGCCGTCGAATTGATGCGTTTAATAACGGAAGCGGTTCTTAAATGGATCTGTTGGAACTGGAAGGGACATCGGTTGGGTCATCGGTGATTGATATTTTAGTTTAGGTTGAAGACAGTCTTACATTGGTGCGATCAATTTTGTTCGAATTGAACGTGGTTGGTGGAGTTTTTTAGCGTATCGATATAGTTATTTTTTTATTTAGCCCTGTTTTTGGCTACGATAAATCCATCTTTCGATGCAGTCATTAAGTATAGGTACACGTACACCGTGACTAAAAAGTTGATACTAAATAAAGTATTTTTATTATTCTGCAACTTCTTGTCATCTTAAACCTTAATTATGTTCTTTCTATAAAAGTGTAATACATGGTGCAATTAGACATAGATAAATAAAAAAGACTATTCTATTTAATTGACCTCATTATGCGAGACACTCACACACAAGACACTACTAAAAAGCAGACTCAAAATACTTCGTAGCAGCTACGAATAATACTGTCGTAGCAGCTACGAAACCGCTACGAAATAAAAAGACGTAGCAAAACATACTACAACATTTATAAATAGAATACCCACCAGTACCTTTTCTATTTCTTCTATTTGTTTTACATTACATTTTCAAATCAGTCTCCCCCTATCTAAACACCCAGTGCCCTATTCTGTAAGATTCTACATCAACATCCCACAGGCAGTAGCGAACTCTATTAGAATGCCTGCGGGGACGTAACAGTCTTCCAGCGATTCTTTAATGTCCCCAACAATCGACGTCGTTTGCCGTTCCCGATCTAATATGAAAAATCAAAAGTTATTACCTTCGGAATAGGGCCGTTTTCGATGACAATCGTCTCGTTCTATGTGATATGGATTTTTCTGCTGTGTGTTGCCACAAGGTAGGTATGCTTGCAGTCGCTAAAGATTTCTGTCCAACAAAATAATACACACCAGCATAAAACTAACTTCAACGTACGTACGTTCATAAAATGAGGTAGTTCACTTAGCTCACAACGATTATGTCCACTTCAATGTGGTTTTAAGTGATTAGGAATTAAATTAGGAATCAATTTTATGTTATTCTTTTGTTTTCGACATCTACGAATTTCATTTGTTTTTTTTTCTGTTGTCTATTGGATCTCAGTGTCATTTTTGGTGTTTTCAGAACGTTCAAATTACAATTTCTGTCTATCTATAATAGGTACCTACGTTTGTTTTACCTACATTTTTTACAAGTTTTTGACGACTATTGCGGCTAGGATAAGATTGTGATTCGATTTTGAACCTTTTTAGTTACGAAAGTTAATTGGCTTTCAAATGAGTAGATTATTATTTTCTAGATGCTTTGTTTTGTCTTATCTTATAGTTTAGTCTGTTACTGCTTACCAAATGACTTCATTTTCATCGTGTTGCATGCCAACCGAAGATCTTCGCCAAAAACATTCAGAGCAAGAATACAACCAAACATTTAAAAGGCGCAGCAGCAAATATGGCGCGAAAAAAACAAAAGATTTTCACAATGAACCATTTCTCGGCGAGCGAACACTTAGCCGGTTGATGTTTAGTGGTTCATTTCGATTCTACTTCCCCATCTTTGTTCGGTAGCTCTTTTTTCTTAAAGGATGTTCGGTGAATTGCAAATCTGTTCGGTTCAGTCAACTTCAAGGCAATGGCTTGCCCTGAGGCTCTGTAAATATTTAATGCATATTTCATGGAGACCCGACGTTTACTTTGTAAGAGATCGGATGAAACAACTTCTCTGGTGTAAAGCTAGCACTTAAGTGCTTCATTTGGTTGAAATTAGGCCATCGCCTTTAAGGAGATTGGTGCTGTTGTTTTTGGCTGATGGACGAGAAAATGTAGGAGCGATAACAGTTTTTTTTTCCTTTGCTGTTGTGCCAATGAATATTTGCGAGGTTTAAGGAGAAGGCTACAGCGTTCGAATTTCAAAAAAGAAAATGGAACACACCGTTTTTTAATGCTGTGGTATTAACGACTGTATACTAATTTGCTTAGGGCATATTTTCTGCAATAATACGACTATTACAGAAGCAATATAACTCAGTTTTCTTAGTGCTGTTAGGGTCTGTTTCACCAACTTTTAAAATTAGAGATATCTACTATTGAACAGGGGGAAAATTGTAATATCTTTTAGAAACAATCGTAATCTAATGTTAGTTTCAATTTGTCAAAAATGCCTCTAATCTTCCTATTTATTTTAGATTGATCGTCGTAAATTGTGTAAAATAATATCGCGACAAGACTGAAAGTTTTTAAATAGTATTATTGTATTTTAGGTGTTTTTAAAATTTAAATTATCTGCGAAGTATTTTTACCGGAACTTTTTGCAACATGGTGAAACAGACCCTTAGTAAACTACCTATAAACATCACACAACTTCTAAATGCTAATTACAAGCAATAGCGTAATGAAAACTGTTCAATAATGTAAACAACCACTTCAAAACCCCAATAACAGTAAAAAGTAGATTTAATATTTTCTAACCCTCGATAGGTATGACGGATGAAATGAAGCTAACCGTTTTATTTTAGAGCTCCCGGCGACGGCGGACGGTGCATTCTTAATAGACTGCAATCGCGGTATGCATATAAATTTGCTGGCAATGAATTAAATTTTTCACATAGCCGCGCGGTGATACCGAAGCCTCCCGAGGGCACTGTTTCCCTGGTACCGGCTAGCTCCAGATAGCTATGCTGTTGAATACTAATTTGATATTTAATCCTCTTATATAAAGAAACATTTTATTTATTTTCAGACCAGTAACTTTATGTTCGCTTTCTAAATAAACTCAAGTCACATACAAATAAAATTTTATTTTTCAGCCAAAAGTTTAAACTTCTACCTTTTTTTAAACATCAAAACGAACACTTTATTGTTGAGTCAATATTTTTAACTTAATTACTTTGAGTTCCAACTCAACGTAAACAACGTTAACATAATAAGTGCCTATTTCGCCCAGCCGTGCATTAACGTGAAAAATTACTCGTGCTTCAGAGAAAAAAAAACGCTCGTTTTAATCAACCCGTTAAAAAATCGCATTCTCGAAAATAATCGCGTAGCCCGTTACTGTGCGGAAAAGTTAACGAGTGTTATTTAACCGGGCCGGTCGGTTCGTTTCGAGAAAAAATTGTTCCGCTTTGAAAAATTTGCCCAAATGACGTAAAACTCATATGTGAGCGGACGGTTTGAGCGACGAATACAGCGGACCCCTGGATGTATTAAGCCCCTCCGTCAGTTGGAAAGCTGGGTAATTGCAGGATATTACGCCTGAATATGAATCCGCAGCATTTTTGGATGAAACGTCCACTTGCTTTGATAGTTGCACGCTCGCAAGCACTTTTATTGTTCGCCATATGGTCTACTGTCTAGACGCGATATTATGAAAATGCAAACTGAATAATAAAATATCATACACAAGTCAGTGCTTCTCTTGCAATAAATTAGCTGCAGCGCTTATCTAAAACGTCCGCAGCATCCGTGGGACTGCGACGAGCTGCTTTATTATTTACAATTTATGTTGCAACCTTATAAAATATTAATAATTACTGCCCTCGTAATCCTATTTCTCTCAATTTCGCGAAAAACGTAAGTGGTGGCTAGAATAAACTTGAATTATAGCTAAACATAACACTAAATCTAAATTTGGACAGAAGTGTGGGATATAAATCTATGAGATGTTATGCGTGACCCGCACGTGGTACCCTGCCTTTATGTACAATTTATTATAGGGGAAAAAGAATATCGACGCTTGGCTGGGCATCGTTCGACTGCAAACCAATGCTATATTCCGATTTAATACAATAAATATTTTCATTTGACAGTACAAAAATTGCAGAATGGGCCAATAACCAAATAACGTCTGTGACCCAATTCAATGGAAAAATTACTGTGTATGCAACTATTTTTTTGTTTTGCCAAGCTAATGGGTGAATGTCACATTTCACATATAAAACTGCAATGCAGTTCTGTCAGTTCGTGGAATATATACAATTTTATTTTCGATATGTTTGTTAAAGTTTACGAACTCAACATCGTCTTTTAATATTTTCGGACGGCGCCAAAATTATTATAAATGCCTCGAGTAACCGACCGTAACGTAAGTTTATTTGTTAAAATCTGCTTGGCCTTTTCATAAAACCACAGAACAATAAAAACACACTATTGTTCTGTGCATAAAACAATAAAGTGATTTCAGTTTTAATCGAAGAATTTTGTCAAAATTCTTTCATATAACAGAAAAGTGTTTGGTAAGATCAACGATAACTATAACAGCACCTTTCCAAAATACTTGTCATTCAAATTAGGGCTTTAGCGGCTCGGAGTTAGAATTTGTACCCGGTTCATGGCAATAGGCTCGTTCCCTATCACATAAGATCAAAATATACTGGCAAACTGTGGGTTTACATTGATACACCTCTGCCTAACCCTTTGGGGAATACAGGCTTGCTGGTATGTTGTGTTAGGTTTATTACAAATAATATAAAAGAGGTACCTCATTGACATTGATGTGGACGAGTTTTCCGATGCTGCTATTCCACTATTTACTTAAGTCACAAGTGGAGTTTCATTTTATCCCGCCAAATTAATTTCATGATAATTTCCAAGTAGCCAACATGGTTGAATATTATGATCCTTTACGACCCCATTACCCCATTGTAGATTCACTAACGACGCGGTTCGCGCCTTCCTTCCTTAGATAATGTTCTAAGCATCACACCCGGCCTAAGCGATGACACACTTAGATCTTGTTTCTAGTTAGTATTTAGGTCTTATCATGGCATCTATTTAGTCTTCGTAGAATAAAAAAATACAAAACGTGATAAAAAAGGTAGGTATAAAAAACAATTGTTTGTATAATGGCACCTAATCTTAGTTAATGGTAAGAAGGCGTTTAATTAAATATATTAAACGGTCCTAAATGCCTCCTACCAGTCTCACCAAGAATAGTGTGTTGCCCAGTAACTTAGTTGTGGTGGTCAGATAGGCAGTCGCTCCATGTAAAACATTGGTATTTAGTTGCATCCGGTTAGACTGGAAGCCGTCCCCAACACAGTTGGGAAAGGCTACCCAGATGATGAATTGCTCCTAAATAAAGATTTAAGGGCGTCCATTACATATCTTTTTGTCTCTGTAAAATACCTACTAGTAATTCAAGATGGTTTCAACTACATTAAGTTGGGTCTTTGATTACTCCTCCACATCGTATGGTGTAGCATGATCTTATGAATCTACCTATCACATACAAAAAGAATTTTTCCAATCCGAGAAGTAGTTCCAGAGATAAACACGTTTAAACAAACTATTAGTATAGATAGATTTAGCATTACATTGGCGACACCAGTAGATTTGTGCCACATGCGTGAATAAATACGTAAATCGCATTCAGTTTTGTGCGGACACAGCCGATCTAATTAAACTATGTGCGCATTAAATAAATCACTAACTAAAACTGAAATTGTTTGCCCAACAAATTAGTTTGACTGTGTGTAGGTACTGGCGTAATTTTGAATAGTAAATGAAACGTGCTGTGATTACTGTAATGGTATTTGAGTGGTTGATAGGTAAGAGCAATTATTGTTACATATGCTTTTCTGAAGTAATCTTCCGTTGTATAGTTCACGGTAATCCTAGTAATAGGCAAAGATAAGTAGCCGTTTAATGAATTACCATAGTGCCACAATGGCAATTGCAAAAAGAAAGCACACAGCAAACTATACACCATAAATACATTTAAGGCACTTTTATGAAAACGTATTGTACAGACTCTGGCTAGATTAGTTCTATAGAACCTTATTTTTTATCAATAAGATAAACTCTGTTAAAACAAGAAAACCTTGACAGTTTTGCAAAACAAGACGGATTTAGCTATATTAAAAAAATATTTAAAATTAAATCACTTTTTATATTATTTATTAGTCACGTTTATTTAAAATTCAAAAAGTGGTATTTACACAAATAAATAAATGCCTAAAAAAGTTCGTAGGTTTTATTCCGTGCCAAGAAATTGTTAAACTTTGTATTTTCTTATTTGTGCATTTTTTTAAAATAAATTAAGAAGTTAAGTTAGCTATATATATATAAAAGCTGTCTTTCTTCTCATTTCACAGAATAAGTAAACAAATTAAGAAAAATATACAAACTAACCGTTGGCACTTTCTGCCTACCTCGTTACGAACTCAGCGAAGAACATACAATTCCGATTTGAAAAAAGAATAACATTTTCATATCTCAGCCAGTTCCGGACTAGTTTTGTGAGGGAAGAGAAGGACGACATCAGGTGTGCTTCGGGAACAATCGCGTTTCATTAGAGCAAACACTTCCAGGCGCGCTTGCAAGATATTTCTCGTAACTTTTGTGTACTGTACGATGAGCGAAGGAGATACGCAAGCAGTTAAGTACACCTACTGAGTGGTTGAGCCTTTGTCTTTGGTCTTGTCGAGTAAGCACTCTAGTGCATGATAACACGTGGGTACATTTCCATATTCAGAAATAAAAGTCAACTGCCGCAAGGCTTACCACTTCAAGGAACAGTCAAATGTCTGTCTAGACATTCGACTGTTTATTTAAGTGATAATCTACAAACCAACACACAAAAAAAACTGTCAGGCTTAATTTCACACATTTTTTTTAGGCTTCGCAACAATTGTGTTTTTTTTTGGAAAGTCCACCGGAGGTGTCGTAAAGGCTAGTGTTTTTCTAGAAACATGTGACGCTTAATAAATTGCACACGGGCGAAGCCGGATCGGGTATCTAGTGCTATAATAAATAACAACTTGAATGGGTCCTCAAATTGAAAGAAAGTAGGCTTTTAAGGACGTAGATCACTGTCGTCACTAGATAAGATTACTGCCAAGTAAATGGTTCTATCAAAGAGAAAAGTGACTGTAAATGAAAATTGGTATTAATCCATCATCGTCATCATCATTATGTGCGGCATATTAGCGCAACATGTTTTCTTTTTCCATGCCAACCTCTCAACCGTCATCGACTCCCTTCCCTTTCATATCATTTTTAACATAATCCATCCATCCTTTCTTTGGCCTCCCTCTTCCACTCCATCCATATATTCATAGCTCTTTAAAAATCAATATTAATCCATTACCTAAATTAAAAAGTGCCATTTGAAAACCAGCGACCAATACTGACTCTTTGGCAATATTATTAAAATTAACCTATTTGGCGCAGTCGTGAGGCACACACACATTGGCTACTCATATTTTACTTAGTACTATATTCAACTGTGCCAAATAAACTTGTTCTTGTTTTTTATATATTATATAATTGCGTACAGTCCTAGATATCACGAAGTTTATTGACGTCTAGGTCATGACTCATGGAACCGCTTTGAGACTACAACGACCTGTCCGAAATCGTCTCGAGAAATCTATCCGATAGCTGCTAACGCACCACAAGCGAGCCTGCAGGGAAAAGGCTTCTTCTTATACAGAGAAGGCTCGAGCATTCAACACCATCACGCTTGCTCAAGGCGGATTGGCGATTTCAGACTTGCATCCGATGTAATAAATATTTTTATTTTTTCAAAAATAAAACTAACTTAAATAATAATATTAAATTACAAACTATGTACAGTTAATATAATAAAGATCGCATCGCTGTCAATAGGACAAGTGCCCAGAAGGCTGGCAGCATTGCCACGTTGTATGGCAATGCTGATTCTTTGGCGCAAGACTTACATTAACTATTATAAGTTCAGATTTCCTTACCATATTTCCCATCACCGATGCCAGTGATGTCCAAAATAAACTTAGAAACTGCATATGAATTGAAAACGTCACAATTCCGGTTTGAAGCGACCACCACATAAATGAGAAGCGGGTGCCTAACCAGTGTTATTGCAACATAGTCTAGACCAACATTAAGTACCTACCATCAATTTCAATTTTAGTTTCAACCTAGCCACAATTTTATTAGAACTAAATTAAAACAAACAGTCGCACGAAAATTAGTTACAGCACAATGACAAAGCCATAAATATACGTTTCGGTAACAAACTTATTTGGATTGCATATTACTGTTTACTATTTACTTAGTCTATTTCAGTTCGCGCAATTTGTTTAGATTTAGGCTAATGTTGAGTTAGGATCACGTTTCAATAATCTGCTATAATTGAAATATTGTCATGTGCTGTTTAAATAAGGAATTATTGGTACGTTTATTATTAGCTATGCGTCATCGTAATCGTCTTGTTTTTTGTTCTGATGTGGAAATTGGTCTGTCAGCCTCTTACTGGCTAAAAATTTCTCCGGTATTCCTTTCCTACTCGCCTCCTCGCCTGTCCTACTTGCCTTTCGCGATCCCCAACTGGACGTTGTAATCGCCTAAGTAAACTTACAGCATAAAATATAGGACAATTTTCAAAGTGTGAAATAGACATGGGTTCATATTTGATATATTTTAAGTTTATAAGAATAAACATCTAGCTACTAGCTTCTGCCAGTGTTGCAGAATTTGTTCGAAAGAATCACAACAGCCCTGGAACGCAAAGGACATTAGGAGGAACACGGATTGATATTCGTTAGTCAGTAAGAGTCTGGCATTTTCCCATAGTTAAAAAAGCATCTAGCTTACAAAAGTTTTAAATATTAGTCATAGCTAAATATTTTTCCCATAAAACACTTTTCTATTACACCCAAACATTTACAATTCAAACAATCACCATAAACTTCATACCTTAGCTTCATAACTCAAACAGAAAAATCATAGTCCGTAAGTATAATATACTTTACTTTGAGAGGGAAAAGTCCTAGAGGCTACTCAGGGTCGTGATGAATCGCCCCCTAGGGTGATGCGAATCGTATTTATCCACTGAAAAACTAGAGCCACAGGTCAACTAACTTGGGGCGAGTTTTTTCACCGATAAAATCGCAGTAGTGGCTATTTCTTTAAACATGAACTGTGGGGGAGTGTGGAAAAATGATCCGCTATTAAAATAATAGAATGCTTTTAGGTTTTATTTACATTACAGCGCTGTAGCGCTTTTGTGCTGTGTTGTTTTTTGTTGTTACTTGGCTATAGAGAGTTTTGAAGCTGTAATATTCGTTTAATGAGCTTGAGGCTTTGTTTCTTTTGAACCGGAATCAGGTCTTTATGCTGCACTACATAAGACTTTTTGTAAATAACTTTCTTTCATTTTTTTTTCTTTGTTTTTAAACGTTGCCCCACACTAGGAATTTCTCCCATATCGTGGGTGTGTTTACAAACATAATAAACTCCCATACATAAACAGCAAGAACCGGAACAACTATCTGTATAGCGTACAAATATTTGTTCCGTGCAGGAATCGAAACCGCGCCACGTAGCGCAGCAGCCAATCGCTCCGCCACTGCGCCAATCACGTCGTCAAACTAAAAGGCGATAAAAAAGTTGAATAAGGAAAATACCTACATACGAGGGGAGATCAAAAAGTAATGAGAATCGGTTACTTCAGGTCCGCATAAAAACGCAAAAAAAGTTTTTTTTGCTTGCTTATGTACTCACTACTTCAGCCAAAAAAAATCATATACATATATCACGATTTCCGGGAGTTATATTCATTTGAATACGAACTGTCGAAGAGATAACACCAACTTGGAGAAAAACGAAATTAGAGAAGTCATCAAGTACCTCTGTTTGAAAAAAAATTCTACTATAGACATACACAGTGATTTAGTGGAAAAATTGGGGGACTCTGCTCTTCCATATTCTACAGTTGCACGCTGGACCAAGGAATTTAAACTGGGCAGAGCATCCACTGAAGATGAACATCGCGAAGGACGCCCATCCACGTCCCTCACTGAAGACAACGTGAAAAACGTCGAAGATGTTGTGTTGCCAGATCGAAGAGTGACCATCAGGCATGTAGCTGAGGTCACAGGGATCTCATATGGCAGCATTCAAAAAATCCTTGCGAACGAGTTGCATATGAAAAAGGTCTCCGCGCGTTGGGTACCCAGGATGTTAACCGACGAGCAAAAGCAGCGGTTCACAAAGCCGCAGTTGCGATGGCTGCCATTCAAGAAACGGGATTCGAACTGCTCGAACACCCTCCCTATTCACTAGATCTGGCTCCTAGTGACTTCTACCTCTTTCCTCGGCTCAAGGAACACCTCCGTGGCAAGAAATTTGAAGACGATAGCGAAGTGATGGTCACTTTTGAGGCGTTTTGGGAGGGTCAAGAAAAATATTTTTTTCAAAGGGAATCCTGGGTTTAGAAAAAAGATGGAATAAATGTATTCATTTGTAAGGAGACTATGTAGAAGAATAAATTATTATTTTAACTTTAATTACCGCGTTTTATCTTCATTCTCATTACTTTTTGATCCGCCCTCGTACATACATACACACCTTTTTTTTTTTTTTTGTAGACGGGAAATCATCAAATAACTTCCCCCGCCCTGGGCGGGGCGGGAGGGAGTGTCATACATACACACCTATAACGTAAAAATGAAAATAATATTATGACATTCGGCAATATAAACCAACTAAAGAAAAAGCTAAATAAAAAGCACTTCATAAAATTCTTGGACATTAAAAACATCCAACAAAAAAATAAACCAGTTGATTTAATAATTTAATCACAATAAAAGCTGCCATAACGACATAATTCGCCGGATTCTATGTTAATAAATAAATCATAAGCCGGACTTTAAAACAATTTCATTATAACGGCTAGTCCCTTTGAAATATAAATGAAAGTCAAAGCAGTAAGAAAAGTAAATGCTGTGACATTGTCACGGAATGAAGATTTCCTCATACTAAATTAATTGTGAAGACAAAGCCAAACGCGGACAGACGAAATGGACTCTTAACAGGAACAAATTAAACTTGCAATTTTCTTACAAATTAATTTGACCTGAAATATTTGAACTTGTACCCTTTTATTTCGTTTGTAGTAACGTCTTGAATGTTAATAATGTGAAGGGTGTCCGTTTGAATTTATGGAATAATTAAAGTTAATTTTCGAGAACAAAATTATGCAAAGACATAATTTGTTTATTGTTATAGGCATTTTAGATGTTTGCTAATCGCTTTGCGGGTGTTATTTATGTTTATTTTAATTGTAATGGCCTTTATTTTAATTTTATTCATACCTATGAGCACGGATTTCCTTACGTTTCTGCACGGTTTTCGGTAAAATTACAGATTAATAACGCTATTATTGGCCCACTGTGGAGCAAAGACCTCTTCTCATACTGAGAAGGCGTATTAATCACCACGGTTGTTCGAGGCGGAGGCGATTTTGAACTTATATTAATTACAAATCTAGGTGTCAGCGTCATGCAAAATAATCTTTGAAAGTCCATAATTATGAATTGAAAAAGTCACATTACAGATAACAGATTATTAGAGGATAAAATTAAAATATTAAAAGATTAATATTATATTAGGTAAATTGGCTTCCAAGTAATTTTTGCTAAGTTCATTTAAATACCGTCTTCCAAAACAAAATAAAAACAAAAGAAAAAATCCAACAGCAAAACACAATAGAACCAAATCCAAAGAAACATTATCCTCACTAGTTCTCAGTACACGTAACCCTATCCGCCGATTAGAACAACTCTCCTACGTCTTGCAACATATTACAACAATTGGCGGGCACAAAACAATCGATCTAATGCATCGAGCACAAAGACTCCGCGCTGAAAGGAGAACGTTGTACGTCGTGCCACAAAATGTTTGAACTGTTGTTGAAAACTTTTAGTTGAACGGATCAACTCGAAGCTTTTCTTCTACCCTGAACAGTTTCAAGAGACCATGTGTCTTTAAAACATTGAATAAATGGACTTGTTCAATGGCTTTTGTGGGAATATGTTGAGCGGGGACTTTTATATTACTGTTTGTTCGCATACAAATAGTTTCCTAAGTTGGTTGACTCGAATTTGCACTTTTCTAAGCATTTTTAGTTTGAAATCGTGCTTTTTTTATCAAACAATATAAATACATTATTCTTACTATCTGCTTAGTTTTCTAATAAACATAGAAATTAGGTTACTAGGATAACCTAGAAATGTCACCTAGAAAAGCACTTTCGCGGATGACTCAATTCGATATTGAACGAACTTGAACTAATTTTCGGCCTCGTCGCATTAGATGAGGTATGAAATATTTATTTTAGTGGTGTGAATGACAGCTATGTTTATATTTTTATTCATCAATAACTTATGTAGGTACCTATGCTTGATGTAGGTTATGATTAATTCAATAATCTGAACCAGTCTGTTCTCTAGAAATCTCACTAAGTGTGTTTAGGTGAAGTAAGCTTAAAGTTAACTGTCATTCTCTCATCTCAAACTCACTTCAACCTAAGGTCATTTTGTGCAGAACAGCATTGTAGCAAAGAAGTCTCCACAAACAAACCATTCGAAAGAACTGCAATAAAAACACAAACCTGCATCGTCGAACAACGTACCCACATCCATCTAATCTGTCACCAATTTCCACTAGCAATCTTGATCACAGCGCAAACACGGCTGGCAACTATCTACACCATCCATTGCCACAACTAACTAACCGACTGAGCTTAGTTGACTCTTTAGATAAATAGAAAACTCATTCCCTGCGACTGGACTCGCTCGCGTACACTCGACCCGGCAAATGTGACCGGGAATGTAAAGACACTGGAAGGACAACGGTTAGTAGGAAAATAATGGGAAAGTTATTTATATACGTTTTATCTTTGGTCTAGTTACTTGATGGATACTATAACAAATTTAATGAATAATGAGTGTTATGGTTAAGAGTGCATGATATGTTTTTATTATTTTATATTTTAAGGCCTATTCAAACCTGAGCGATATTCGCTGCCGCTGTGGGTAGAGGTACATACCGCGCGGGTTTCGCTCAGGTATTTAGTATCAAGTACCGCGGCTACAGCGACCTGAGCGATATTCGCTGCCGCTGTGGGTAGAGGTACATACCGCGCGGGTTACGAACGGTAGCGAATACCGCTTAGGTCTGAACAGTAATATTACCGCATACCCACTGGGTTTTCTCTGCCGCAGGCGGTAGCGAATACCGCTTAGGTCTGAATAGGCCTTTACCGTTTAAAATGGAAAATCGCAAATGTTAAGCCGAGAAAAAAGAAACGTCTAGCTCCTGAACTCAAGAAAAGAAAAATACACACGAGGGTGTTTTGGGTAACCCAATAAGAAAAGTTTCCAAAATGCACTTATGGTCGTCATTACTCTGGCCACTCTGTATTTGCCCACGATTGCCAATGGTCTGAAATAATTAGATTTATGAAGCCCTTGCTGTGTAATAAAAATATCATTTTACTTTGTCCTCATGCAAACATAATGTTTTAACTTAACCACCTGCAAACATAATGATAATAACAGCTGCATATGCTTCAGTCACCGTAGCGGTTATAATAGCCAATGTGCGGTTTGGATATCGTTAATGTTCATACATTTTAACCTCTAAAATGCATACCCTATGATTGGGTAAGTAGTAAAAGTGCGTAGAGCCCTCACTAGCAAATATTTATACTGAATCTTAACTCTGATAACGATTAAAAGATAATGAAGAACCACCTGACAGCGCGTCGAGCGGCTCCAATTCTTCAGTGTTTAGCTTCTGACCACTTGGATTTTCTTCCGGATATTTTTTTGTAACAATGATAAGATCCTCTTGTCCTTAGAGATAACGTATTTTCCTATAAGCCAAAAATTGTTCTAGTAGATTCGGATATTGAAGCGTTCCAACATGCAAACTCTTCAGCTTTACGAGTATAATATTAAGCATAGATTAAAATAACAAAATGCCGCCAACTGCCCAGTCTCTAAAGTACCTACTTGTTTTACTAAACATCCCAACTTTATGCCTTTTACAGAATGTGAAGTTTCTTCCATAGCCGTCCACCTCTTGGGTGACAACCCATGCGAGTGTTGCCGAGTTGCAGCGGCCGCAACCGCAGCCATTCGCTACTAATCAGTGGCTGTACATGACGACGACGTTCAAACAGACCTGTTTACTGTCATTATAAGGATTTCTGACACGATTTTATCAGATGGTAACAGAAGGTAAAATAAAGGTAATGCGTGGAAAAATATTTTTTAAAGATGACGTTCCCCAACACTAGGATTTATTTCCTGTATCTTAGACGGGTTTATAAACATATAAACTTATATACACCAACAGCCAGGAACAACTATCTGTAGACCATAAAAAAACCGTGTAGGAATCGAAACCCCGATGTGCAACGTAGTAGCCAATCACTCAGCCACCACACCGACTGTGTGGTCTTATTTTCAATTCCTCCCAAATGTAATTCAAAAAAGTTGATGAATAATCAAAATTTTTGATATAAAACATCAATAAAAAGAATTAGGTAGATACCAAAAATACAAACTTACAAGTAAAGTAGTATAGTATAAGTTAAAACCCACTTCAGCATACAAGACTTTCAAAATGATGAAGTAAATACTTATAAATAGTACAGCAAATTCTTGAATCAATTTAGAATTCTGCGTATTCAAATCTCAACTAAACTTCGACGTAATAAAGTCCTTACTTGAAGCTTATATTTAAATGAACCATTTTCTCAGTAGACACGCCTCGGCAGTCTAAAGGGCAGACTCTGAAGAAATTAACCGGCCAAGTGTTTAGACGGCCAAGTCACACAAATGGCACAAACATGTAGACGCTTTGAGCTTCCAGAATTAGTCAGGACTGAGAGACATTGAAATTCTAAAGTCGTTTTATACAACCATGTGTTTGTAGCCTTCTGTATAGTTCGCTTAAGACTTGTTTTCAATTAGGCTTAAATGATATAGGTAAAGCATAGAAAGTTTACAAAGAAGCTTGATACATTTACCATTCAATACAATGAATGCCTTTTTGCTCCTATATAAATTCGTCTTCGTCTGCGTGAACTGACATTTCGGCAGTGTTTTTTCTAATTCTTTTTCTAAAATAAAAGTAATTGCTGATAACATCGGCTATCTGCCTGTAGAAGTTCCGCCAAAATAGGGCCAGTCGTTAATAAGATTAGCCGGAACAAAAATACAAACAGACTTAAATGTATTTCTGTGTATATGTGTATAATTTTTTTTACAGTTATTTTGATATTATAAACAGATAGTATTGATAAGTTTTGTTTTATTGACTTTCGTAATACATTGTTAATATAAAAGTAACTTCGAATGATTGTAGTAAGCTATTCGTTTACAGAATGTATACCAATAAATTGTCTAAAAGCTTACTTGTAAGTTAGGTTATTTATTTAAAGTACTGTTGTTTGAGAGCAAAAAGAAGAAATCTAGTTGTAACTTAATAAATGAGTGATAAAAATAGATCTTCATTTCAAACTGTGAAGATCTCCCCTCCATCACATTTATAACTTCACTATCTTCTGCTCGCAACTTCGTCTGCGTACAAGTCAAGCATATCTACCATACAACCTATTATTATGAAATGGCACTGGGTAATAGTGTAGCTTTCTATTTGTGAAACATTTTTATAATCGGATCAGAAGTTCCCGAGATAACCTCTTAAGGCGCTACCCTGACCAAATAACCTTGAGCATTTTTTCCTTTGGCGGCACACTAACGCGGCGCAAGAGATACGTAGAAAATACGCTCAGATTTTAGAGTAAAATCTATATAAAATCAAATTTTCGTGTTTTGAAAAAAAGAAAACTAGCATAATGTTCTTTATTAAATTGCCTAATTATTAGTTTAAGTCGCAAATCAAAATAATGTTCACTTTACGAGGAGATGCATGTCAAAAATTATTATTTCTCATTTCTGTAGTTTCGTTATGACCCTATAATTAAGCATTATGTTACTAAAAAGTTAAAAATAAATCTACCATTTTCGAGTCAAGAATGTGTAGAAATTTAACGTATTTTTTATTAGTTGGTATTTCTATTTGATATAGAGAAGTGGGCTCATAAAAACTGCCCTAAAAACGGCTGCCGCTGCGTTTTGCATGGCCACGCGCCTTAAACAAATTTTCCTCCTGAAATATTAGTTTAGATCATTGGATTCTCAAACTAGCTTCTATCTGCGACTTCGTCTACGTAGATTTCACAATTAAGCAAAAGTCCACCATGGTTCCTAAATATGATACATTTTCATCACTCTACGTTAAAGTAGGTCCATTTAATATTGTTACACAACTTGTTTCTGGCACAGACTCAACACTGAATAACAATGCTTTAGTAATTTATAACACAAACAAACATAAATTCCAGTTCACGAACAATGTTTTTTCTTAATTAGCCACAGTACGTAGATTAATTTAGAAAGCGAGCTTAATGTGTGCAAGTTCGCTAGTCTAATTTGCTCGGGTTTAGAGCAAAGACGTGTTTCCATATAGAGAGTGAAGATTCCCGGGGAGTTATTTAACTAATTTTACATGCGGGGCAAGTTTTAACCCCACTACCATATGTTTGCATTGCCGTCGTCGCGGGTACATCTCGAGTGCCGACTACGCGACTCGGTAAGACAAACTGGTACGTACGCCCTTCGGAATTAGCTCGGCAAATTCAAACATTCAACTCCTCCACTTGTACGCCTGACAACTAGCGACGATAGCTGTTGTCAGAATTTTGAAAGCCACCAAGTTAACGTACAGTCTTGATTACCCAGCGCAGTTTGCAAGAGAATGTTGTGCATGCGGCTTTCTAAAGACATTCACGCTGCACTGCACAGATTTACTTTAACTTTGTTACTTTAATCTGCACATTTAAATTTTATTATGAAAAACTTGTGTTGATACAAGTACAATTTGCTTACGTACCATCCTATTTGGCGCGCACTTAAACAAAGCATAATAAAGTCATGGGATTTATGACTCAACGAATCTCGACAAAAGTATACAGACAATGCTATAAATAATCCTAGGGTAATAAAATCCGAAATAAGAGAGAGCTCCGCAAAGAATAGTCGCAACAAGGAGCGTATTATTCAGTGTCACCGTCGGGACGTGTCCTGTAATATATGTTTTAATAAAAGGGTTTCAATTCTCACCCGAACATACATCACGCGAAGATACCCGAAGTATCAATAATATCGAAAAAGATCTTCAATTTATTATTCATTGAAGTCGCTGGGCGGGGCGGGCCGCTCTATAAATCCAGGGATCGCCACTAAATCATCGTTTGCAGGCGGCGGCGGAAGGACGTGTGCGGGCGCAATTTTTATCCATTTTTCATCGATGGAAACAAATGGATACATTTGCCATTGTGTTCATAATTACAATTTCCATTTTCTCAACAAATGTCAGAGGCTAATGATTACGAATTCGATACAGCTTGTGACCTCGTTCGGCGATCGAGGTTCAGTATTATTTTGCGTATCCGTACAATGTCGAAAGTACTCAGACCTAAACAAAGAGAGCCAGGTGGGGGGCTGTGCTGTACCCACTGAAAGAATCCATAAAAACTGTAATGGTACCCTCGTCACGTCCGGACATCTTATTTATCTAGTCACGAGCAAAATCATTGTTTCCTTTTTCGTTGTGTGTTCGGGCAAAAACACTCCTTATTACCGCCACGGGCTAACAGATGAACTGTTGAACGGGACCATTGTCCCCGGACCTTGTGTGTGACGTTTGTTCCTCGCAGACGCGAAGAAAAAATTGTACTCCCTCGTGGAGAAACGACTATTTATTCATGTGTTCACTATATTTGTTTTGCTGCTTGTGAAGTTAAATAAAAGGAAAACTACAAGTTACGTAAGTGGGTAGTCAATTTTCAGGACACGAAGATACGATAATATTTTTATTAGGTAAAAGAAACGTGATTTATTTTAAATCTATTTAATCTAATTTATAATCAAGCACCTACTTAATAAACAGTAATTTTCCAGATTCATTAAATAAATAAATTAATGATGTATTCATCTAATTACGCCGGCTGCTTTTAATTATATATCAATGCTTCATTAACAATAAATTAACTTGTACAAATTCATCACCCCTGGTTACGTTGCCTTTGCAGATAAAAGCAGTAAGCAGATTGAAGTAAACAAACTACATATATTATATTTCTTCTTTAAACTCGCTCTACAGAGATCTGTAGAGCGGAAAAGTAGATACTTTTTCTACTTTACTATTCATCGAGCTTGCATGTGACGTAATAACGTGAAGAATGAATAAGAAGAGTTCATTAGCTGAAACAAACAAAAAACATTAAGTTAGTAAAAACACAATACAGATTGAGATCCTAGAGTCACTACACTTAGGTCATATAGCATGAATAAAATCTATACTTAGAATCATATCCGAGAGTAATCTGCCAACACACTATTAGACCAAAGTGAATAAGAGTGTTTTATACCCACCTGATGCCTGAAAAAAGGCATTGAAGTTAGCCATTACTTATGACTTCTTAACGACATATTCCTCTATCTATCCTCAAATTTTTAATCATGCTTAAATGACTGCGGTCTATCTATTCAAGAATCTAGGACGAAAAGGTCTAGGCGTAGGTATCCCTATAGCTTTTCGACGTCCAGTGATCAATTTAAGGAGGGTTTATTTTTAGGTTATGAAGATCAGAGATAGTGAGAGACTGATGACAGTCGTTTCCACATCTGTTGATACCGAGAGATTCCAAGAAAGGTCTTCCAATTTCAACAATGAATGAAAAAAATCTTTTTCAAATAAATATTCTATTTTTTTTTAAGTAATTGGCTGATAAATGTATTCTAAGCATACGTCCCAATATATGGCATAATTTCAATAAGCCAAATGTTTAATGTTCGAGTTTGACGGAAAAAATTACGGATCTTGTGGGATAATATTTCAACTGTGACGCAGATGAAGTCGGGCAGAAGCTAGTGGTACATAAAACATTATTTCTATAGATAATGCCAAGATAAGGAAATGGTGAAATTACCCTATTTGTACCTTTTGACAGTCGTTACTGTTAGTCAGAAGCCCGAAAGTCTGACAACCAGTCTTACCAAGAGTATCGTTTTACCCATTACTGGGTTGTGGAGGTCTGATAGGCAGTCGCTCCATGTAAAATACTGATATTCAGCTGCATCCGGTTCGACTGGAAGCCGACCACAACATAGTTGGGAAAAGGATAGGCAGATGATGATGACCTTATTTGTACGTACCGCAGTAAAAGTCGCCAGTGAAAGCAGAAACATCTTTCCTCCTCTAATAGTGATGGGTCTTTTCGTTCTTTCGACTAAAAGTCGCATATTGCTTTTGAATACGCGACATCTTGGCGTCCAATCGCAATCGTATACTGAAAATGTTATTTGACTGCTCTGAAATACATAAATATGGAAATTAATGTTTTACCATAAAATGTAACACAACACTGCTCTCCTAAGTCTGGAAAGGGTAAACGACAATGTATAAAACACCTAATAAATATAAGCTAGTAGGTACAAATTCGCGAAATACATGTGGTCTTTATTACTTAAAAGCCATTTCACTTAATAAGAAATATTACGATGACTTTTATGACCAGAGCTAATATAACATGTACAATAGTTACAAAAATGAATTAACGTTAGTAATCAGACATTGAGCGTAGTAGAATATTAATGCGTAATAAAACTCAATTTATACGGGTAGATTAAAAATATACTGCCTCGTTAGCTTAGTGGTCGTTAGCACGACTGCTATGCTAGTTGTCCTGGGTTCGATTCCCAGGTCGAGCAAAAAGTGTTGTTGGGTTTCTCTATTAAATTCTCAGGAGCAGTTCGGAGTTTGGATTTGTGCCCGTTTTATGACAATAGGCTCGCCCCCTATTACATGGGACCTAAATATACCGGCGATCTGTGGGTGTACATTGGTACACCTTAGCCTAACCCTTCGGGGAATACAGGCGTGATGATGGTATTAAAAAACGGTAATTTAAAAAACTAAAAAACCCGACTGCTATTCTTTAAAAATCCCTAAAACAAGATAAATTGTAGCAGTCGGGACCCATTCTAGAAATGGAGGATTAGTGAATTGAGAGCACATACCTACAGGATAAGTTTTTAACCAGTGCGTAATTTTTTTTTGGTAGTTCAGTGTCAGTAATAGAACACATTTCCGTGTTTAGTTAAAAAAAAAAAATTAAAAAAATTTCATCCTTATCCGAGTTTGAAATAAGCAAAACATCCAGGACATAATCTATTCGCCATACTATCAATGAAAACTCGCGGCCGCCGCCGCCGCCCGGGCGCATGGCTGGGGTGAGGGGGTGGGGAATGCGCTAGCGCCGAGTGACAATGAAATATGGTTTTTAAGTAAACATGTTTCGTAAGCGATAATTTTTTTTTTTAGTACTAAGACATATCAAAATAAAATATAAGTGTTTAATAAAACGTGTTGAAGTTTATTATGGCAAAATTTACGCACTGGTTATAAATTTTTCCTGTATATTACATTGCAGATGGTCCCGAATGGGTCCCGACTGCTACAATTTATCTTGTTTTAGGGATTTTTAAAGAATAGCAGTCGGGTTTTTTAGTTTTTTAAATTACCGTTTTTTTTTTTAGTGTTTTAAAAAAGAAATTAATATACCCAGTGTCACTCTCACAGTAAATACGAGTCTAACGACACCTCTCAAGCTAAAATCCATCGAGCCGTTCAGCCTGCAGAGCGTGCCAAACAATTATACATACAAACATACATACATACAAACATACATACATACAAACATACCCTCGAAAAACATAACCCTCCTTCTGTCGCAGTCGGGTAAAAATATAATCCAGGGCCGGATTTTGTCTTTATTAAAAAACATCATTACCTTATCAATAAGCCGAGATCCAAACCAACAGGGAACCATTATTTGAAGAGTCATCACAACTATGTACAGCGTTAGAAAAACAAAATACTGTGTCTCTGCAGGCTAAAAAAGACATTTACTTGGTAATTCATTAGCACATAATATTTGTTTAGTTTGATGGCTTTATAATAATTATATCCACGAATGATATAAATTGTGATTTTCGTATAAAATTAAACCACAATTATATAGGATAGGTAGTCGTATTTCCAATTCAAAAATCGAAAACATTAACGTCTCAAATTACGTTTAAAAATATAAAGAAATGTTACCATAGTAAAGCGAAACAGGCACATGCATATCTTACAGGATCCAGAACTGAATAACACAAACAATATCTCACTGAAGGCTTCTTGAATTAATTTGCAATACCTGAAAGCACATGACATAAGTAATCATTTGATACCAATGAAAAATATATTTATTTGTACAAGTTAAAAGAGCTTAAGTAAACATTTATATTTAAAAACTTACTCAGATATTGCGTCATAATGTTTAATGCACTTAATAATTTCTGAAACAGCGTTCTGATCGTCTATTGCCCTCTCAATAGAACCTCGAGGAGCATCGACATTAATGCACACATCTGTTACATTCCTCAACTTTCTATCTAAAATATCTAGCTGGGCCATAGCCAGAAACATCACCCCCAGAAGAAACGTATCGATATTCACATTATACAACATGTGAGAAGTGATCCCTATGCTCTGGTACAAGTACGCTGGATACAAAAATATAGCCTCATATTGCTCCGGTACAAAAGAATACCTACACACTGGAAACTCCAACTTGACAGAGAAAATTAAGTGTACTACGAATGGAAGTAACACATTCACAGTATTTGCTGAAACAGATAACCCAGCTGTGATCTTCCAGTAAAACCACGATTTATCTTTGGCTTCCTCTATCAATTTAACTTCTTCAGGGTTATCAGATTGGAATATTTCACTTTCTAACATATCGAGCATTTTCTGAACTTTGTCACGCAAGAAAATAAACGCTAGTGCCTTAGATAGGGCTCCAACGTTCGTGAAATAAAATATTAGCTCTTCGGCGTAAATCTCCAACTGGTTTGGTAGGAAATAAAAGTTTATGGTGTAGATCACAACGTATAACACGGTGAAGATAAATACGAATATTCTGGACAAATAGATGTAGCAGAGACTTGGGGTTTCTTCGGACCAAACACCAAGCATTCTTAAAATCGTTAAATGTATATTAAAACAATCTATTTGCTTATACCCCATTTTTAACAGTGCTTATTTAGTTATCACCGACAAAAGCTGTCTTTGCTTTTCCGAACGAAGTTGGAATGTGCTGGCCTATATAGGTAGCGGTCACAAAGGCTTGAAAAGGGCCTGTAATTACATGCTCGACTAAAACCGAGTATAGTCTTAATTAATAAGTAAAGGTGTTTAAATGCATCCCACGTCCTACCAGTCGTCTTGAAATTTCTAATTTACACACATTTTAGTTCAAAGCAAATTAACAGCTCTAGGAAATAATTTTACCGGTATATTTCCAAGACGTATTAAATTATTTATGTATGTGTAAAGTATATGAAGGTTTTAATGGATGTAGGTTAATTGCAGGCGTCGTAGTTTTTAAATGAGATGCAATTAGTGAAGGTGACGTTGGTCCAGCCAGGCACGAAATGATCCAGGAAATCATTCTTTAAGAGCGGTAAATTTTCGTATTTAAAAGGTGCTTGGTGTCTTTAATTAATTGCCATGGATGCTGAACGATTGTGTAAACAAAATAGTAATAAAACGTAAAGTGTGAACTAAGAAGCATTACTATCTAGGTACATTTGCGGAGTATGTTTGGTTTATTAGGAGGAACGTGCATTTAGGCAGTAAGAGTCTGATACTCCGAAAGAAGTCATTTGATGATTTTCCATGCTTAAAAAATAACAATACAACTAGGTATATATATATATATACCATCACGCCTGTATTCCCAGAAGGGTTAGGCAGAGGTGTACCAATGTACACCCACAGTTCGCCGGTATATTTAGGTCCCATGTAATAGGGGGCGAGCCTATTGCCAAACACACAACAACAACAACAACAACAACAACACAACAATACAACACACAACACAACAACAACTAGGTACAACTAGGTACTTAATATTAAAGATTAAAAGAATACTGCATTTCATGGACACGGTATAATTATTATCTTAAAACCATAGATTGTCAAGTAAGTTTTACATCATAAGCATAGGTTTTCATCAATAAAATTCAAATATTTACTTTGCAAGATTTTATTATAATAAAAAGTTCGCGCTATTAATTAATTTACCCAAAAACTAAGCTTGTTTTAATAAAACATTGTGCCTTATTTGCTGTAATTAACTTACTTGAAGTTGAAAGGTAATCAATCATGAATAACATAATCTAATATTAAAGTAACGTCAATCTAAATAAACAGCAAGCATTGCTTAATAGACTGGAACTTCGAAAATGGTGTGTTAGTCTAGAATATAATTAATTAATGTTAAGCATTAAGCACATAAATGTTAGGCTTCTCTCACACGTTCACATTCAGCAACGATTATGGTAATCCAAATGAAATCTTCTAGGATTTACATGCAATATGTCATACCACAACTATATACCACACACCACCAGCCACCAGTGCCGGTTACAAGGCCGCCTGATTGTATGAAAAGAGCGTTATTTTAACACCATTCATAAATCATTTTAATCTTGCATTTGTTTAAGAAGTGCGAAAAACGAATAAGCGGAGTTCATAATCTGAAATTAATAAAAACAAATTAGTAACCAAATCTATTATAGGCACTATCATAACATCAGTCGTGGGACGTCCACTGCTGGAGATAGGCCTCCCCTATAGATTTCTAAGACCCGTTGGAAGCAGCCTGCATCCAGTGTTTACTTGCGGTCTTTATCAGGTCGTGTGCCCACCATATGGGTGAATGTCCTACGCTGCGCTTGCCGGTCCGTGGTCTCCATTCGTCAACTTTGCGGTCGTCCCATCGGGTTTGACGCATTTGGTGCACTTCTCAACTTGTACACCATGCTCAAATGGTGAACTTAGCAACTGGTGCACTTCTCATATGGTACACTTCGCAATTTGTGCACTTCTCAACTGGTGCATTTCGCAAAAGGAGCACTTTTTAAGATGAGTGGAGATTTGGAAAAATTGACTAAAAATTAAAGAATATAAGGTGGTGGTGGTTTGGTTTTGCGTAGGTGATTTTCTTAAAAATTCAATCAACAAAATAATTTTATTTAAACTCTACATAATAACTATAACATTTTTATTTTTTCGAAAATAAAAAAAATACGTTTCTCCAATTATTTAAGTAATTTTATTTATAGCTATTTACTTAATTAATACCTAGTAACAATTACTAAGTAAGAAACAAAGGTTTATCTATATTATTTATAACCTGTTTTTGAGAAACAGGTTATGATTTAATTTATAATAATAACTATAACTGAAACAAGTACAGTTCAAATTATAATCATATTCTAAAAGTTATTGATGTAATATGATATTATATCATGTCTTTATTATGATAAGTTCTTGCTGTAATCTAATTTTTTCTTACATAATTATATTTAAAAAAAAGAGCAAAAAGTGTTATTGGGTTTTTCTCTGAAATTGTCAGTAGCAGCTCGGAGTTTGGATTTGTGCCCAATGGCAATAGGGTCGCCCCCTATTACATGGGACCTAAATATACCGGCGAACTGTGGGTGTACATTGGTACACTTCTGCCTAATCCTTCGGGGAATACAGGCGTGGGGGTATTTTTTTTATGGTGTAATTATATTTTTATCCCTTCCGAGCGACTTTTTTTATTTTTGATAAAATAAAAATATTATTCTGATTATGTAGAGTTTCATTAAAATTATTTTGTTGATTGTGGTTTTAAGAAAAGTACCTATTCAAAACCAAATATTCTTTCATTATTAGTAAATTTTTCCAAATCTCCACTCATCTAAAAAGGTGCTCCTTTTGCGAAGTGCACCAGTTGAGAAGTGCACAAGTTGCGAAGTGTACCGTATGAGAAGTGCACCAGTTGCTAAGTTCACCATTTGAGCATGGTGTACAAGTTGAGAAGTGCACCAAATGCGTCAAACCCGTCCCATCGGCCATCAGTTCTGCGTGTCATGTGCCCTGCCTTGCTGAAGCGATAGGGTATGTCGATAACTTTGGTTCGTCTGCGGATCTCCTCATTCCTGATTCGATCCCGCAGAGAGACTCCGAGCATAGCCCTCTCCATAGCTTGTTGGTCTACTGATAGTAAGCTATGCTGCCGTAAGCTATGTTTTATTTATAATTAAACAAGACTTCTACGTGAACGAAGTCAAGAACAAGACCTACTCCTTAATACATCAGTGAAATTGCTCAGTCTAAATAAAAGTATATTTTTAAGTTTACTTACCGAGGTAAAAGCGGAAAGCGATATACAAAACATCTTGCCTCCAGTGATACAAAGAGGTTTGTTAGCTCTTTCTACAAATAGACGCATGTTGCTTTTAAACTGACGTGATGTAGTAGTCCAGTCACAGTTGTAAATAGAGAATGCTAGCAGGTTGCTCTGAAAAGGAAAAAGATACGGGATGTAAAAAGACAAATCACATAACGGTAACTAAGCATACTGCCCATCAAACTAAGCTATATTGAGCCAACATTTTAGGGAAACGACTTTTACTTTCGGTGTGATAAAAAACTGTATAAGGTAATGCGTAAAGTACAGCACGCCGAACGTTATGATTACGGGTCCAACATACAGTACTGGGGTTATTTAAAGTTTAGTTAATAACATTTCAAATTTGGTTTAGTAAACAAACATAGTTAGTCTCGTTATAAAAGTTGGTCATTTTCATGAGCACTTGTGAATTAATCAAAATTATTTTGTACATAAAAATTGTTTTCACATTATTTACCTTATCCATAATTCTAGAGCCAAACCAACACGGTACCATTATTTGTAAGACCATTACAGTCATGTAAGTACCAAGAAATAAGTAGTAGTCTAATGGTGCTGGCTGAAACCAATAGTAACATGAATACTTCCATTTTGTAGTAAATATTTAATTATTAAGTTAATGTTAATAATACACATTTCTTACCATAGTGAATCTCATCAAGCAAACGCATATAATACAGGATGCCATGCTGAATTGTACAAACAGCGTCACACTGAAAACGTGTTCTACAAGTTCGCAAAATCTGTAAAGAGATTGCAAAATTAGAATAGACACGGATAAATGTATACAGAGGTACTTATAACAGAAGAAGACATGCTGAGGCTTTCATACACAAGTAGACACACATAAGTAGAGTATAGTTTTTTGTGTTTTTAAATTTATTTTTTTACAACATTTTATATCCATAATATGTCGGTTATTCAGGTAAATGGGTGTTGAGGTTACAAAGACCCCTTTGAAACCTGAATTAAATTATATATTATTACAAGAAGAAGACCAAAAAGATGATAATATAGTTGGCTCAGCTAGGAATACTTATCATAAGCTCCTGGAGCATGCTTAGTGTGTTGTCCGAAGAACGGCGAAAGTAAAGGAATACAACGGATATGATAAGTTTTAACTCTCTGCTAATTAGAATAACAAAGTTCTGACAATTTGATTCGAATTTTTTCCATAAATATACGTCAAATTATCATTTTTAATTTCACTCACCTGCCTATTTCATCAAAATGTACGATGCATTTGTTAATTTTTATAACAGCTTCCTTATATCTGTCGGTCGGTTCTCTGGATAATTCACTATCCTCGTCATCAAATAGCTTTATATCTGTTACTTTTCTTAGTTTCTTATCAAGGATCTCCAGTTGGGCTATTATCAATATCAATAATCCCAAAAAAAACGTGTCAATATTTACATTGTACAGCATGTGGATAGTTATCCCGGCACCTTGGAATAAATACAAGGGATAAACAAATGTATTTCTAAATGAGTCAGAAAGAAAACCGTAACTGCAGACAGGAAATATTAATTCTGTTCCCAATATGAAATGCACTAAAAACGGCGAAAGATGAGCAACATTTGATGTGTTTGATATAGCTGCCACAACCTTCCAATACATCTTGTTAAATTTCTTGGCTTTTTCTATAATAGCCTTTCCTTCTGCATCTTCAGGCTGGAATACTTCACTCTCTAGAACGTCTAGTATCTCGACAATTTTCTCACGCATTATGAGAAACGTTAGAACTTTAGACAATACCGAACAATCAGTAAAATAAAACATCATATCGTCGATAATAATATCCATTTGTCTCGGCAGAAAATAAAAGTTAATGGAGAATAGGATATAAAAGATAAAGACGAAGACAATAATGAATGCTTTGGAGTAGTAACTGTAACTGCGGGTAGGACTGTCCCCCGGCCAAATAGCTAGAAACTTCCAAAACTTCATGTTTATTTTAAAGCAGTCTACTTGATGCAATTCCATTTTTCAAATATTGTATTGATCTAGTAAACGTTCAGACGAGTCAAGTTTGTCCTAAAGTTTGGTTAAAGTGGAAAGTTTTACTATCAGTAGCGTGTCAACTAAAATGAGTAATAAGTAGACCACAGGTCGAAACGTGTTATTACTTTTTTCGATAATTAAGAGATGAACGAAGGTCAACAAATTGACTCTGTTTATGTCCATTAAGACGTGACCGTTGTCTGTTTCATAAAACATTAAATGAATACCATGATGAGAAAATAAAACGACCATTATAACGTATGTACAAAGACAGTTAACATGGTGAAAATTACATTTCCACCCATCATTGTGATATTTTTTTTGTTGCGTACCATATCTGGCAATCTATAGATGTTTGTTACTCAATCACGACAGTACGTACGCCTGCACGGATCTGGATGAAAAGTACGAAAATAAAATTATAGTTTGAAATAGCACACAGGCTACGTTTTATCCCCAAAAAATAACTGTTCCCTATGGATAATACATCCATTTTTGACGCATACGAAGTCTCTGGCAAAGATGCTTGCTTCCTTACTGATAATACCGCGGAATAATATCTATTAACCGTCACTTTAAGCATCCATTTGATCTGCGGGTTGTTCGAAAGAGATACCGCGCCCCCGGAACGCAAAGGGCACATGAAGGAACATAGACGGGTTTTAGTCAGTAAAAGTCTGACACTCCCTCCCGCCCCGCCCAGGGCGGGGGAAGTTATTTGATGATTTCCCGTCATTAAAAAAAAAAAAAAAAAAAAAAGCATCCATTTGATAAGAAAAAGGTAGTTCTTCTTTGATCCATACACAATTTAAAGAAGCAAGATTTGATTAAACGAAGAGTAAACGATATCATCGAAAATTTTAAAAATGACTTCGGGGTTCCACTTCCCTGTAAAAATATTTTAAAAATACAAATAAAAAGTAGTTTGTGCACATTCCTTTACTATGTAAAATTATAAGTGATGACACGTACCTACACTTGCCCTCGAGAAAGGTGTGTAATTACTCCATATATATCCTCTTTTCATTGATAGTAAATAATTGGATCATAATAAAAGCGTTATAGGGGTAAATACATAATGATACGTCTTTCGCATGCCTTATAAATTTTTGAGGACAAAGAAAATTAACGCTTCTTCGAGGACTGCTATTTATGTATCCAGAATAATCAAGTGAAACCAACATGCAACATTTATTATAGTTTTATTGCTTTTCAAAATATTCGCCATGATGATCGGTGCACTTTTGCATACGTTGGTACGTACTACGTCGGTACTAATTTTCGTAGCACTTTTTTTATAAGCATTGAAGTAGGTAGGAAGGTAGGTATAGGTACTGAATGATTGGGTAAACAAGGCTAAACAAAATAGTAATAGAACCAAATTTTATGTCAGTTTCAGTTTTTGAAATCTTAACGGTCATAATACAGCGTGTTACGGAAAGGGTACACACGCTGTAGTTAAGCTAACATTATTATCTACTTACCCCGTTATTTTACCGATGGGAAATCATCAAATGACTTCTAAATAAAACTTAAATTAAACCTACAAATAAACAAAAACTGCGCCAGAAGGAAGGTTATGTTTTTAAAGAAAATAAATTCCAAGTTTGAACATCAGAGATATTAGAAGAAAACGCCAAAAAATATTTTGAAGGTTTATTAAAGTAAATTATTTTGTTGTTATTAATTTATTAAGCATAGCATAGCTGTCAAATAAATGTTTAATATTTATAAATATCGCTTATTAACAATAAAATTAAGCTGTTAACTTTGCAAGATTTTATTATAACCAAAAAGTCGTGCTATAAATTAATTTAGCAAAAAACTAAGCTTGTTTTATAAAATATTGTGCCCTATATGCTGAAATTAACTTACTTGAACTTGAAAGGTAATCAATCATGTATAACATAATCTAATATTAATGTAACGTCAATCTAAACAGCAAGCATTGCTTAATAGACTGGGAACTTCAAAAATGGTGAGTTAGTCTAGATTATAATAAATAATGTTAAGCATCTATAATAAACGTGAGGCTTCTTCCACACGCACAGGTTTGGTAACGAATGTATGGGTAATTCAAATAATTTCTTCCAACACTCATACGCAAAAACTGCAATACAATATCCATACACCACACACTATTGGTGTCAGTTACAAGGCGGCCTGGTCGTATGAAAAGAGCGTTAGTTCAATATGGATGATAATTTTAATCTTGCATTTGTTGAAGAAGAGTGAAGAATGAATATGCGGAATTCATGATCTGGAATTAAGGAGAACAAACAAATAACCAAATCTGATAGGTACTATGCCTAGTAATAATCTATACTAATACTATTAAAAAACATAATAAAGACATAATCTATGAAAGTATTTTTCTAAAGAGTATAACAACTATATTTGTCCGGTTATATCAAATCGTTTATTATTAGAAAGCTATGCTACCGTCGGCTACTTTATGATATACATGAATCACACACGAAGAAGTCCCGAGCAAGACCTAGGTCGTGGTCGATCGTTTAGTCCAAATACGTGATTTTTACTTACAGAAGTAAAAGCGGAGAGCGATATACAGAACATCTTGCCTCCAGTGATACAAAGAGGTTTGTTAGCTCTCTCTACAAAGAGGCGCATGTTGCTTTTAAACTGACGTGATGTAGTAGTCCAGTCACAGTTGTAAATAGCGAATGCTAGCAGGTTACTCTGAGGAAGGAAAAACATACGGGGTAAAAAAAGTACATAAAAAGACATAAAGTTTAGTTATAATGTTTTCTTTGTGTCGTGTGATGCAAGGATTAAAGCTTTGTAAGCCTAAAAAAATCAATAGACAGACGTATTTACCACTGATGTTAATACACATACACTAGCAGAGTAATACAATTAACTTATGTATTTGCAATACTTCAAAATAATGAACATAAAATATAATTTCTTTACCTTATCCATAATCCTTGTGCCAAACCAACACGGTACCATTATTTGGAGGATCATCACAATCAAGTAAGTACCAAGAAATAAGTAGTAGTCTAGCGGTGCTGGCTGAAAGCAATATCATCATTAATACTTCGATTTTGTTGTAAACATTTAATTAAGTTAATACGAATAATAACCATTTCTCACCATGGTAAATCTCATCAGGCAAACGCATATAATACAGGATGCCATGCTGAATTGTACAAATAATGTCACACTGAAAACTTGTTCAACAAGCTTGTAAAATCTGTAAAGAAATAGTGAAATTAGAAAAAAAACATGGACATCACACTGATGTAACAGAAGAAAAAAAAGAGCAGGATATAATAGTAAAAAACAAAAGAAGAGCAGGAGATGATAATAATTATAGTTGGCACAGCTAGCAATAGCTACTAGACAGTGCAGTAAAGACTTTTGATGAAAAGATGGCAAAAATCAAAAAGGATACTGCGAATATGCTAAAGGTGTTGGCTATGCACATCAAGGGAATGACGAAATTCCAACGGAATAATTCCAAGTTCACAATAAAATTCGTACCTACGTCTTGTTATCACTTCTGATTTCACTCACCTGCCTATTTCATCAAAATGTATGATGCATTTGTTAATTTTCATAACAGCTTCCTTATTTCTGTCAATCGGTTCTCTGGATATTTCAGTATCCACATCATCAAGTAGGTTCGTGTCTGTTACTTTCCTTAGTTTCTTATCAAGGACCTCCAGTTGGGCTATTATCAATATCAATAATCCCAAAAAAAACGTGTCAATATTTACATTGTATAGCATGTGAAAAGTTATCCCGACACCTTGAAATAAATACAAGGGATATAGAAACGTATTTCTAAATGATTCAGTAAAAAAACCGTAACTGCAGACAGGAAATTGTAATTCTGTTCCTTTTATAAAATGTACTAGAAATGGTAACAGACAAGTAAAATTTGATAAGCTCGATATGCAAGCTACACCCTTCCAATACATCTTGTTAAATTTCTTAGCTTTTTCTATAATAGCCTTTCCTTCAGCATCTTTAGGTTGGAATACTTCACTCTCTAGTATGTTCAGTATCTCGACAATTTTCTCACGCATTATGAGAAACGTTAGAACTTTCGAAAATACGGAACAATCAGTAAAATAAAACATCAAATCGTCGATAAAAATATCTATTTGATTTGGCAAAAAATAAAAGTTAATGGTGAATAGGAAATAGAACACAAAAACGAAGGTAATTATGCATGTTTTGGAGTAGTAACTGTAATACCGGGTGGGTTTGTCCCCGGGCCAAATAGCTAGAAACTTCCAAAACTTCATGTTAATATTAAAGCAGTCTACTTGATGCAATTCCATTATCCAAATTGTTGTATTGCGAGCAAGTAAAATATATAATTATGTCTTGCTTCTGTGTGTCGATCTGATAGGTGCGCGGTTACAAAGAAGCAGGCTTCTTTAAAGGCCAGGGCCAGAGCCTTGCAGAATAGATAACGTTTAGAGTGGAGTAGAGTGGCGTTCGCGCATTTATTTTTAGTAAGCTGTATTTACTGTAATGAACATAAAACTTTTCTACTTTGTAATAATAATAATCGTTTATGCGTTGTCTGTTGGTCCTGACTGTCGCTCGTAAATCTGACAGTGGTTAGGGATAGTCAGAAGCCGGGAAGTCTAACAACCGGTCTTAACCAGTCTAACAATCATGAGGTATCCTGTTACCCAATAACTGGGTTGTGGAGGTCAGATAGGCATTTGCTCCATATAAAACACTGGTATTTAGTTGCATCCGGTTAGACTGGACGTCGACGCCAACATAGTTGAGAAAGGGCTAGGCAGATGATGAACTACGAATGCTTGTAAGTTTTATTGTGTCAAACTTTCATTTACAAGTTATTTAATTTCCCATAGCTAAGATATATGGGAAATTCAATAACTTGTATACAAACTAAATAGCTTGTGTAGCTTGTTGTATTGTAGTTTTACGATATTTATTGTTACTTTACTAAATTTTTACTTTGAAAATCTCTAAATATTTATTAAGTTAAACAAAAATACGTCTCTATCGCTTTTGTTCTACTCATAACTATGTCTTGTTATTAGCACTTGAAAAAAAATCGCCATTCTTTGTTTAATTAAAGGGTATGCACACACGACTTTGCCACATTATAGTTTGTTCAAAGTGAATTGAAAATTGGTGGTATATGAATGTTGTCGTTTAGGTTTCCAAGGAGTTAAATTACAATACTTTTTTTATATCTTTTCTAAGGCTAATCTTTAAATCTGTCTAATTTAATAAGAAAACAGCTGAATAAAAATAATTGTGCCACATGGTTATAATGCGGTGTACCTTAAAAACCTTTTATAACACCCTCTGTTAACAACCTGTGGTATATGCAAATAAATCAAATCATTCATTTGCATAAGAATTGTAGGCAATAGCTATGAGTTCATTTAATCTTAATTTAAGTTCCATATCGTATTTCCTTTGATATTGTGCTCATTAATAAGGATTTAAACATCTGAAATGTTAATCTACTTTCGATCCTGGTTGGACAGTATAGGACCTAAGACACTACCCTTAGGTACTCCTTATTGCAATTGAATAATTCAAGATAAATTCATAAAGCAAAAGCTGATAAAATACTAGTATTGTAGAGGAACTTTCAGCAACGTTTATTTTGATTATTTCGCTTTGCAGTACTACTAGTTCCTCAATTATAATATCACGCATAGAATCAAAGGCCAGACTTGAGTTGCATCTGCTAGTAGGGGAAAATAAAGTAACATTTGCTTCCATAAAACGTTCATCGAAGGTGAGTTTTAACCAACCACAAAACGGAATCAGAACTTTATGATTTGGTTAGAAAATAAGTTAGACCATTGAGTTTAAACTCAAATTCAGAGCATTTATTTCAATAAGACCTGCATCTTTGACATGCCACGCTGGGGCGACTGCTGCTGGTGCTAAAAACCTCAAATAGCGTAAATATAACAACCCTCCCTAAATCTATTTGTTTGAGCCGTTTGGGGTTGAAACACTAGGGCAATGGGGTCGAGCATTCCTCTAGTTTTCTGGGACATTACAGCTAGTCTTTTTTGGACCAAAGAATCAGCATTGTCATTCAACGTGGCAATTCTGCCACCCTTTTGAGTATTTGCCCCATTATTAAAGATGCGGACGAGTTTTTTGATGCCCTATAAGCTTTTTTATTTCTTTATTTTATTTTGTTAATGTTACATCATCTGCTTAGCCTTTTTCCAACTGTGTTGGGGTCAGATTTCAGTCTAACCGGATGCAGCTGAATACAAATAATGTCGCTAATGCTGTTCATTCTGGTGTTTGGTTGTGGTGACTGCTTATCTGACCTACACAACCCAGTAACTGGGCAAGACGATTACCTCTTGATTAGACTGGTCGTTAGACTTCTTGGCTTCTGACTATCCGCAACGACTGTCAAAGATCTACGAATAACAGCCGGGGGTTTTACGTGCTTTCCGAGGGTTTCTTTTTTATGTGTAGGTTACATGGGAAATAAATAAACAAATTAGGAATTTTCATTCTTTATTTTTTTATTGATCATTGTAAAATAGATACACATTTCATTGTGAGAAGGTGCAACGTATTTTAAATTTAAACAATGACATTTTCTATTTTTTCGTGTAGTAAATAAAGTTATATTAAAAAAGTTATTTATTTTAATTATTACTAAAGCAATGGACTGATATGTGCGTATGTGAAACTAACATTTTAATCTCTAAAAAACAAAGTCCACGTATTAAAAAAAGATATACTTTATATAAACATTCCAATACTACGAAGAAAACGCCAAAATAATATTAAACACATTTATTCAAGTAAAACATTTTGATGCTATTCATTTATCAAAATATAGATGCTATTAGAAGCTAGAGTTAGAGCTAAGAAAGTATTGAATATTTATAAATATAGTTTTTCATGAAAAAATTAGACCAAAAAAAAAAATATATACAATCACGCCTGTATTCCCCGAAGGGTTAGGCAGAGGTGTACCGATGTACACCCACAGTTCGCCGGTATATTTAGGTCCCATGTAATAGGGGGCGAGCCTATAGCCATTAACCGGGCACAAATCCAAACTCCGAGCTGCTACTGAGAAATTCATAGAAAAACCCAATAACACTTTTTGCTCGACCTGGGAATCGAACCCAGGACCTCTAGCGTAGTAGTTTGCACTCAAGACCACTAGGCCAACGAGGCAGTTCCAAAAAAGTAAAGAAAAAAAGTAAATTAGACCATTTACTTTTAAAAATTGTATAATCATTAAAAGTTCGTAAATTAATTCAGCCAAAAACTAAGCTTGTTTTAATGAAACATTCTGATATATTTGCTGAAATTAACTTACTTGAACTTGAAATATGAATATCATAATCTAATATTAAAGTAGAGTCGGTCTGAATAAACAGCAAGCATTGCTTAATAGGCTGGAACTTCGAAAATGGTAAGTTAATCTAGATAATAATTAATTAATGTTAAGCACACTATTATACGTTAGGCTTTTGCCACACGTTTAGGTTAAGCAACGAATATACAGCTGATCCAAATGATACCTGCCAGTATATAGGAACTGTAAAACTAGTCATATCATTCATACACCACACCCCCAGTGAAGATCTAATCCAGGCTGTCCTCTTGCTATCCTCCGACCGCAATAAGCCGAGATCCGTACCACACAGCGGGCGCTAATTAGATGTAGTCGCTTAGTATCTAAATTTTTTAAGCCCTGTCTGGAGGCCTTAATTTTTAAGGCACCACGGGTATGTCCGGTTACACAACGGACAACCTCCCACGTTGAATTGCGGGATGCGGCTTCGAAAAAAAAAACCAACGGTGCCGGCTGCCTGAATTTATGAAAGCTGTGTTACTTCAAAATTGATGATAATTTTAATCTTGCATTTGTTGAAGAAGGGTGAAGAACGAATAAGCAGAGTTCATAATCTGAAATTAAAGAGAATGATATCAATAAAATTGCTCAGTCCAAACAGGTGTATATTTTTAATTTACTTACAGAAGTAAAAGTAGCAAGTGAAAGACCGAACATCTTGCCTCCAGTGATACAAAGAGGTTTGTTAGCTCTCTCTACAAACAGACGCATGTTGCTTATAAACTGACGTGATGTAGTAGTCCAGTCACAGTTGTAAATAGCAAATGCTAGCAGGTTGCTCTGAGGAAGGAAAAACATGCGGGGTTTAAAAATACACACAAAGTTAAATCATTTCCTTTGTATCATGATATAAGGATTGAACTATTATAAGTCTAAGAAGACATAAGTGCTTACCTTATCCATAATCCGTGTGCCAAACCAACATGGTACCATTATTTGTAAGATCATCACAACTAAATATGTACCAAGAAATATGTAGTAGTCTAACGGTGCTGGCTGAAACCAATATTATCATGAATACTTCCATTTTGAGGTAAGTATTTAATAAAGTAATGTTAACAATACACATTTTTCTTACCATAGTGAATCTCATCAAGCAAACGCATATAATACAGGATGCCATGCTGAATTGTACAAACAACGTCACACTGAAAACGTGTTCTACAAGTTCGCAAAATCTGTAAAGAGATTGCAAAATTAGAATAGACACGGACAAATATACAGATGTAATTAAAACAGACCAAGCCATGCTGTGGCAACCCCGCTTACAGAAGAATAAGATCAGAAACATTCTAATACTAATCATAGTTACCGGACTGGGCTAGACGTGTCTTCCGGTGAAAAAATGAAAGCCAAGGGATGCAACGAAAATTTAGAACGTGTTGAATTTACAAATCAATCTATTGGAATAGCGAAGTTCCGACGAGATAAATTTCAAGCTTAAAATAAAATTCATGCTTCTAATTATCACTTTTGATTTCACTCACCTCCCTATTTCATCAAAATGTATGATGCATTTGTTTATTTTCAAAACAGCTTCCTTATTTCTGTCAATCGGTTCTCTGGATATTTCACTATCCTCATCATCAAATAGCTTTGTATCAGTTACTTTTCTTAGTTTCTTATCAAGGACCTCCAGTTGGGCTATTATCAATATCAATAATCCCAAAAAAAACGTGTCAATATTTACATTGTACAGCATGTGAAAAGTAATCCCAAAACCTTGGAATAAATACAAGGGATAAATAAACTTATTTCTAAATGAGTCAGAAAGAAAACCGTAACTGCAGACGGGAAGTAGTAATTCTGTTCCTTTTATAAAATGCACTAGAAATGGTAAAAGATTAGCAGCATTTGATATGTTTGATACATATGATACAACCTTAAAATACATCTTGTTAAATTTCTTGGCTTTTTCTATAATAGCCTTTCCTTCAGCATCTTCAGGTTGGAATACTTCACTCTCTAGTATGTCCAGTATCTCGACAATTTTCTCACGCATTATGAGAAACGTTAGAACTTTAGACAGTACGGAACAATCAGTAAAATAAAACATCATATCTTCGATAAAAATATCCATTCGTCTCGGTAGAAAATAAAAGTTAATAGAGAATAGAAAATAGTAGATAAAGACGAAGGTTACAATAAACGCATTGGAGTAGTAACTGTAACTGCGGGTGGGACTGTCCCCCGGCCAAATAGCTAGAAACTTCCAAAACTTCATGTTTATTTTAAAGCAGTCTACTTGATGCAATTCCATTATCCAAATTGTTGTATTGCGAGCGAGTAAAATTTGTGTGTCTTGCTTCTGTGTGTAGATCTGATAGGTGCGCAGTTACAAAGTAGCCTGGCCTTGCAGAATAGATAACGTTTAGAGTGGAGTGGAGTGGCATCTGCATTGAATTTATTTTTAATAGTCTGTATTTTCTGTAAAAGATATGAAACTTTTCCACTTTCATAGAACAAACATTTAATATGTAGTATGTGCTTTTTTTGCAATAATTCTGTGCGTCCTGTGAAAACTGATACATCTCGAAAATGTCAACTTTACAATATAGTAGCTTTTGTGTGTAAAAAATTATAAAATTTGTTAGGATAATAATTTTACAAAAATAGTGACATAATTTGTATTTAGTGTCGTATTGTTTACAACCTATTATGTTCCAGCTCAAAAGGCGTTACTGCAGGAAGAGATATTTAAAAAAAGCTATATGTTGTATCAAAACACACCAAATGAATGATCGTGTATAATGATTCTAAATGAGTTGTATCGCTTTACACTTTGTGTGAAGTTTTGGTGAAAGGTGATATTGTTGCATTGTCAGGTAGTTTTATACGAAACTAAATCAACTCCTGTTCAAAGCTGTCAAACAAACGAGTAACATTTTTCAGTCGGCAGAAGCACTGTAAACACAAAACTCGTTTTTTTTTTGTTTTTGTTATTTATATCATTTTACACGAAAATAACGGTCGTGTTATTATGTGTTTTTTGATGTAAGTTGACTTATATCTCAACTCAATTTTGTGTAATATGGTATAAGAAACAGTTTAATGACAAAAGGCATAAAATAAAGTAACAAAAAGAAAAAAAAATGCATTTACTTTTATTTATTTTTAATGATATTAAGTAACACTTAATTGAAAATTAAATTATTTTAATTTAGCTCAATCTTAGTTAAACTTAAAGGGTGTTACTTATAAAAATAACGCTAATTCATGTTTGATTACCTCTCAATTTAGTTATATATATATATTTAGGCCGGGGGGAAACTCCGCTGCCGCGGCAAATTGCCGCCCTGCGGACGGACCTCCGGCTCGATCTCATGGCGACATGGAGAGAGCGACTGTCGCAACCTCGTGCAGGGCACGCCTTGATTGAGGCGGTAAGTCCCCTCTTTGAGGAGTGGCTTGAGCGGCGCCACGGCGCCCTCACCTACCGCCTGACGCAGGTCCTCACTGGACATGGAAAGTTCGGGAGGTTCCTGCACATCATCGGGCGGGAGGAAACGCCCGGGTGTCACCACTGCGAGGATCGCCCCGAGGACACGGTGGAGCATACTTTGGCGGTGTGCCCTGCTTGGGCTGAGCACCGCCGAGTCCTCGAGGCGGCCATCGGCGGCGGCCCCCTCTCGCGTCCGGCACTGGTTCAGGCCATGGTCCGGAGCGAGGGGGAATGGGAAGCAGTCACCTCCTTCTGCGAAGCTGTAATGCTAGAGAAGGAGGCGGCGGGACGGGAGAGGGAAAGGAGGATCCCCCGTCCCAGCGGCCGCCGCGGTAGACGCTCCGGGCGTCGGGAGCCGCGAGACGACTCCCGGCCACCGTAGACGCGTGTCTGTGGACGGTGAGCAATGGGTAGCTCACCGTCCGTACGTTTACTAGCGACAGACCGTGTCGACGGCGCGTTCGTGTTCCACGCGCGCCTCAAAGAGATGTCAGCAAACTTGGATGGGGCCACTGAGGGCCGATGCCTGCCGGGGCTGCGGGTTGTTCGAAAGAGATACCGCGCCCCCGGAACGCAAAGGGCACATGAAAGGAACATAGACGGGTTTTAGTCAGTAAAAGTCTGACACTCCCTCCCGCCCCGCCCAGGGCGGGGGAAGTTATTTGATGATTTCCCGTCTATAAAAAAAAAAAAAAAAAAAAGGTACTACTGCATGAACTGTCAGAAGTTGAAATTCTTATATGTGGTTTTCTTTTTAATCACAATACAGATCTATTTATAGAATCATAAGAACTTTCAGAGAATCATAAGAATTTTTAGAAGGACTCTGCTGTAATTATATTTCCTTGCTATTCGACTTAGTACGGTTATATTTATTATTTTGACAGGAAGAAGAAAAAATGTTTTCATCCATGAAAACATCATCTTTGTCATTCTCATTATTTATGTTTAATATGTCTAACATGCGTTTTGCACGGCAAGAACGAAGCTGCAACAATGATATATATTACATTGTAGATCATCATAAAACAATAACAACAAAGAAAAAACCCGACTACAAAAAATTCACGTTCTAAAAAGTATGAAACAAGAAAACATTCTCATCTGAAAGCCGTGGTCGTATGCCACTTTGCCCTAAACTTTAGTGCTAACTTTATTACTATACACATACTGTTTTACCGGAATAGGTGGCATACGACCACGGCTTTCAGATAAGAATGTTTTCTTGTTTCATACTTTTTAGAACGTGAATTTTTTGTAGTCGGGTTTTAGTTTTTGAAACTTCTTTTTTATTTAAATTATTTTGGGGTTCAAATTGAGACATTTACATACATAATATTACTTGAACTGCAACATTATACACAATATATGGAATAATCTATTCGGTCTCCCAAACAAAATATTGGTTAGTTAGCTAGGTTTATGGTGCATTTTAAAGGGTGCCATGTACAATTTACTAATACAATTTATATATAATATTTGAAGTGTGCTAATTAAGCCCTTTAATTTGATATGCAACACGACCATATTTGGAAGAAAAAAATTTTTTTTCACATCTTCATGAGCCCTAGAGGGCGCCACATACAATTTATTGCAAGATAACGTAGCCTATAACCAGCGGACAATTTAGACGCTTCCAATGACACCTCATTTGTCATTTTACGTTAGATGGTTTAGAAGTTATAAGGGAACAGATGAACATCCATACATACATACATACATACCTACATACATACATACCGGTCAACCTCATAACCCTCCTTTTCGCTTCGCCGTAGTCGGGTAAAAATAAGCGATATCATAAACAAGTATTCTTACTTTATAATTATAAAATTCACAATAATAAATACATTTCGTGTATTTTGATGTAACTGGAGTAATTATTATGTGTAAATTAATATTTGTCCTTGTTATTATGAACACGCGAAAAAATTTAGAATGTTGTGTAAAATGATACATCTAATACGTACGTTGTACGCCATGTTGGATTTCTGTGACAGCGCGCGCGGGCACCTCGTCCAGTAGTACGTGCGGCACTGACCCCGCGCAGACGGCGATACCCCCGCAATAACGTCCCCCGCGCCCCGCGCAACACCCGCGTTCTGCAGATGTATTACTTTGCACATATTTTGGATCAAAACCGTTCTAATTTTCTCGAGATTATTGATATAACTTTACTTGAATCACTTTACACAGACAATATTAGTTTTCTATGTTTGTGAGCATTAATACAACTTTAGTTGTACCGATGCAATGTACGAATTTACTTTGTGTCAATTGATATAACTAAACATGTATCAGGTGACACCTTATTAGAACGTAATAAATATATGTGAATAATGATATGACTTGAGATACATCTTAAAACACAATTATTTATTTCATAACTTGAATATTGTGAACGATATATGTCAATATGTATTTATTTACACAAAATTATTTATCAAAACACGCCATTTCGTCTTAGATGTACCATACGATCTTGAAAACTAATAGACGTATCAAAATGTTAATTAGACAGAATAATAGAGCATTTTTTTCTGATGAAGGTGCAACAATAATATCACATTCGATATAAGTTGACTTATATCACTTTTCACAGGACGCACAGAATTCTTCCATTTAGCATATTTATTTAGATATTTAGCAAGTAGCTAAAATGGTAGCTGATAGTTGTGTTCAGTATTACGATTTTTATGGTTGATTAAGACGAAATTATTATTTTGATAATATCTCTTAATATTTATAAAAGTTAAACAAAAACTACATCTCCATCACTTTTGTTCTACTCATGACAGTGTCTTGTTATTAGCACTTCTTTTTCAGAAAAAAACGCATTTCTTTTTTTAATTAAAGACTATACACACACGACTTTGCCACATTATAGTTTGTTCAAAGTGAATTTAATACAAGTATCTAGAACAAGTAATTTACGAGTGTAGTTGTGTAGGTTTTCAAGGAGTTAAATTATTATAAGTTTTTTTTTTAATATCATAAATAAACATTGGTATAGGAACATTATTTGAGTTAAATATATTGTAAATTGGTATGGTTTATATGGCTTCTTTTATTTGGAATAAACAAGGAACATATTGCAAAAGTAAAGCTAATAATAAACTAGTATTAAATAGATGAACCTTCACAAACGTTTGGTTTGAATATTTGACTTTTCAGTACTGTTACTACCTCAGTTATTATATCACGCATAAAAAACAAAGGTCAGACTTGAGACGAAACGGCTAGTTTATGAAAATAAAATACCGTTTTCTTCTATAAAACGTCCAATATTGTCTCGGTAAGAAATAAAAGTTTATGGACAACAGTAAAACACAATAACGAAGATAAAATAATAAATGCTTTGGAATAGTAGTTGTAGGTAATAATGGCTGGGTTTTTTACAAAGCTGAATGGCTAGCTTCCAAAAACATAAATCAATTTTAAAATAGTCAACTTGAATTTATTTTATAGGTAGGAACCAGATACCCAAGATACAGTATTGAGTGTGTGAGTGATCCTCAATTCTGCTAAAATATTTTATTTGAAATATTGAATTTTATTGTCTGAATCCACAATTTAAATTACTCCGTTTTATTCTGTACATAACCCTAACTTTTTACTAGTGTTCTTTACTACAAAAGCGTATTTCGTTTTTCAAATTATAGACTTCGCATACAAGACTAGCACATTAACGTTTCTTCAAAGTGAATGTGGGGCTATTAATTCATGGCTATTTTTCAAAGGGGTAAAATTACAATAAGTGCCTCCTCTACCTAAATAGGGGCCGTTGGGAGAGGATGTAGGTTAATTGCGAATTCCGTACTTTTTAAATGAGATGCAATTAGCGAAGGTGACTTTCGTCCATCCACAAAACGGAACCAGAGATCCGTTCTAATTAAGAGACTAGGTATGCTAAAGAAAGTATAAAAATTATATTATAAAGACCGCGAAAATTCTTTTGTTGTACAAAAGCAATGTTCCAGAGATAAAAGATAAAGAAAAATGGAATTTATTTAAACGTAGGTAAAGATACCTAGTGTCTTACATTTCAATAATTTGGTGCTTTGAAAAAATGTGGGATTAAAATTAGTTTTTTAATGTACCACTAGCTTTTGTCCGCGACTTCATCCGCGTATATATCGGTTACCTATATTTAAAATTTAATCATGATTTGAACGTGGTTCCATTTATTATCATAAGAACATCTTTGTTGTTCTCCACGAGAACAGTTCTTTGTTTCAACATAAAAGGTGCCCTATGTCCGTTTCTGAACACCTGTCAACGTATATGCAAAATTTCAGGATGATCGGTTCAGTGGCTTAGGCGTAAATACATGACTGACAAACAACGAACAAACCACTTTCGCGTTTATAATATTAGTTAGGAAGTTAACACTGACAACCACAAGTACGATATTCAATTATTATTAAAACATACTATCAATAATTTTGATTAAATTGTTACAACAACATCAACTTGATTTTCCGGGAAACGACCCCTTAAAGTCAAACACAGGCGTAATATATTAGGTTTGAAGGTAGTAATAGCTAACAAATAGTAACAGGTTGCCAATATCTTCAGAGTATCTGCAAAGCAACCAATTTCCTTCGTATGATTTACGGCCTCAGCGTAGAGACACGTCATGGCCACTTTAGTATGGTATTTTATCTTCGATGGTTATTCAATATTATTAAAATCTATATTTTAATAATATTGAATAACCATCGTCTACCTATGTAGACACTAACATTCTTCATAACTAAATAGTTTTTGACATCGACTTTTAATTTGTAAGTAAAATATAATAGTTGTGACTTGTGACACTGGCTAGTTTAACCAAACTCGACCTTATTTACTATTTGGTAAACTTTATAAAGAAGTATACACTTTTTGAAAATAGAAGAATAGGGAGTCGACCGTCAACCGCAATAACAGTTTTTTTTTTAGATGAGAGATTTTATCCAGGCTTTTATACTGGATTAATGTTATAAATACGAAAGTTAATCTGTCTGTTTGTCTGTTACGCTTTTACGAGTATGCCACTAAACCCAATTTGGATGAAATTTTATTCAGGGTAAGTTTCAATCCCAAGAAAGGAAATAGACTTATTTTATTATTTTACTTTGGCTGTGATAACCGACTATACAGGGTGGAAATTTATTATGCTACCTGGAGGGAAAGTACTCTAAATACTTGAGTTAGCAAATTTTACTGAAAGGAAACATTCCTTTATTTTTAAAAAGAAACAAAGCTGCATTTAAATAATTTTGAAAATACGCTTGCCACACCCGGGAATCGAACAGACTAAAATTGGATAAAATAGCATCCTGTACTTTTATGGCACTTATCGATAGGGTCAATCACAAGGATCAAATCTCTACAATCCTGGTAAACTAAATTTAACAAAAACCATGAAATTTAAATCTAAACTTATTTTATTCGGATGAAAAAAACGAGTACAGTAACTAATTGCATGCTGGAAATGAGCTTCACTTTCTTCGATGCACACATTCATTATTTGAAGGAATTCATTTTGAATAACTTTTAGAAGGGTGTTGTGGTGAATATTGAAAATTTTACTATCTACCAAAAGTTACTTAAAATGTTTTTTTTTAAGGAATAAATTCATGCATCCAAGAAATGAAGCTCATTTCCAGCAACTACTTAGTGAATTTACTCGTTTGTTTCGTCCGAATAAAATAAATTTGCAATAAAATTGCATGTTTTTATTTTATTTTAATTTACCATGTTTGCTGTAGGGATTTGATCCTTATGATTGACCCTATCGATTAGTGCCATAAAAGTACAGGATGCAATTTTTCGAATTTTAGTCGGTTCGATTCCTGGGTGTGGCAAGAATATTTTCAAAATTATTTAAATGCAGTTCTGTTTCTTTTTAAAAATAAAGGAATGTTTCATTTCAGTAAAATTTGCTAACTCAAGTATTTAGAGTACTTTCCCTCCAGGTAGCATAATAAATTTCCACCCTGTATAACCTAATTTAAAAGATTATAATTGTTTGAATTCTCTCAATAAGTAGGTATGTAGAACATTAACACATAATTCGAAACATGTTTTATTGATAGTAAAAAATAACTGTAATATAATTATGTCAAGTCCTACCGTACCTACTCAGCTTTCTATTTTTTATATATCTACTAGTTACATACCTACATTGTTCTTGATTTTCGTGTTCCCTCAGAATGTCTACGTAAGCGTCGCATCGCAATCAATCGCCTCAGGGCACCCGCCCAGCATGTCAATATTTATTCCTAAATTGAATGCTGTAGTTCTCCTTAGTTTTACCGTTCTGTTTACCCTCACAAGCATCTGAATATTTTCCTTCACATTTGGATACTTACCTATATTTATTTTGGTACAATTACAAAAAAAATATCTTATTTGTTAATCTTGTTAAACTAGTGCTATCAATCATAATAAAAATAATAATGATAAATAAATAAATTATGATTAAATAGGTGTAATGTACACAAATTATTATTTCGGAAATAAGGTTGTTTCTAACTGATACTCTCTAAAATAAATTGATGAGGTTTGGAAGTGAGGTGAGCCGCTTGCCTTAGCTCACTTTACTTAAATTCAACGAGGGAGAAATGTACAGCATAGCTAATGTATTTTTCTGAATCCACAGCTATACCTAACATTTGCCTACATTCAAAACGATATTTAAAATAATTGAGCCTCCAAGCGTATTTCGGTCTGCAGGGAAACAGGGATACCCTTATTGAATCTGCGTTTCTTGTATGTTTGTTTAAATATTCAAAATGGTAAGTAAACTTTATGAATACAATAATAACATCTTTCGATGTAAAATGAATACAATTTTTGTGTGTACAAAACAACCGAGGGCAACTGCGGTTGACCACTTTTCAACCTTATTCCTAAGGACGTAAGGGTGAAGTTTTTGACCGTCATCATCCTTAATTGTAGATACGTATACGATAACTTAATTAGCGTAAATGGCATACAGCGTTTAAATAGTAAACTATTACGTAAATGCATGACGAGTTACACTGAATTAAATTTTACAGATTCAAATCTGGGAAATTACCAATGTGAGTTTTTCAAGTCATATGTACTTTCGAAGTTTATCTTTAACATTAGGTACTAGCATCGGCGTAGAAGACATCCGGATGACATCTGGACTTATAGTTAATATCGTGGTGATCAATGTTTGTGCCTTCTCTGTATGAGAAGAAGCCTTTGGCCAGCAGTGGGTGGGACAGTAATAGGCTAGTTTTATTATTATTAAAATACAAACAGTAGTTAATGTAATAAAGGAGTTAGCCATGTTTTGCCCCATGCATAATAAAGGTGAAAACTGTTGTCCCGTTGGCAAAGTTGCGAAGTTTCATGTTGTTTTCACGTATGATAAACTTCAGCCTCAACAGGTAACTTTCAGCGTCGAACGAAAATTGTTGCTCGGAAACTAGCGATGCTCATAGTTCGACATAGTTGGAATACATTCAATTACGACTCTGTTTTAGTGGTGGAATAAAATGATATGATCACATACTTTTAGTGATTTTGTTTGCCGGTAACTGAGGAGGCGTTCGAGGACGATGAATAGGAGGCCAGCTACCAACTCTTATAATAGTATATATTTTATTATGACTTTGACTTGAGGACTATTGGATTTTCAACGCTCGGATCAGCGCCGAGAGCTGAAAATCCAACAAATGTATTATTAAAATAGTACTGTTTTAGGAGATTGTGGTAGGGCTCACGGTCATCTTTGGTCACAGCTTTCCATTTACGTCCTTGTCCTGCGAGTCTCGTATACTGTTCGGTCTGCTGATACCTAATACCTCTTGACGACTCAATGTTCCACTCATTTTGATACGTAATGTTACGTCACTCGTAACGTTCGGGCTGCATGTTTGTAGGTGTGCCCAGTTTCAATTAAAGTTACAGCCCTAGCAACTTGATTGGCGTTTAGATCTGACACTATTAGTTTATATGCAGTAACAATTCACATTTAACACAATAAACAAAGCAGTTTAAGTGATTTAAGCAAAACCTAAGAAACTTAAAATTCTTATGTTGGCAAAATTTTCACAATAAGAAAGAACACACTATTGTGCAGAAATTACATGAATGAAAAACAAATGAAATTCGAAAAAGAAATAAATTCGAAAACTTTTTTTTTAATAGCACTCATGTTTTTGGCCAGTACACACGATAATTACAATAAGAGAAATAAAACCTTTTTTGCGTTCCTCTAAAGTCCATTGTCCATTATTTGTACGGCCTATAGGTAGTTCCGGGTATGATTGTTTGTGCATGTGAGTTATTATGACGTGTTTGTAGACGAAACAAGAGAAATTCATAGCGTGGCGCAAAGTTTTAAAAAAGAAATGTTTATACCGCCACCAAGTCAATACACCATAATTGTGTTTGAAATATCTGCTATTCATTAACTAACAGTCCACACTAAAGTTCGCCATGAAACAAAAACCAGCATTTATATAATACATGATATCATTAAAAAAAACTTAACAAACAATACCTCTACATTTAATCTCATACCCCTCTATTTACTTCAACAAAACAAAATATTACAACATATTTCATGAGCCCATAAACATTACACCAAAATGAAATCTCCTTACCTTGACTTTGCGTAGACATAGGTACTTTATTATTTCATATATACAACCGTAAAAGCCTCTTGTTTTTTGTAGAACTATAAGCCCAAATCCATTATCCAGGATCCCGCAGAATATACGCAGAACCTAGATAGGCATTTGTTTTTCTGTCGGGGCAAATGTATTGCGCCCAGAGGCAGACGTTTACAGGTAGCATCAACTGATTGTGTACGTATGTGTTATTTTTATTCAGAGGATAAAGCATGCCTCGAGGGGTTCGTTACGTGCGCACATCATCCAGCTCCCGATGCTAGCTGTTTACCTCCTTTTGTTTCGCTTGAGATTGTAGGCACAGTTGTAGGGCTACCTAGCGTGGAGTATGGCTTTGGATGGCGTTTTACTCTTCATTGCGTATTGTTACGTAAGTGGGAGCGCATTGTCAGGTTCTTCATGAAAAATGCAGGCGATGCAAAGCACTAATGACGTGTGAATTTTTATGGTGTTTTTGTCACCTTTATTTTTAAGAATGAGTATTGAGACCAAACTGTGTCTTTCTTTTTATTTCTTATAAAGAAAATTCAGTCAAGACTTCCTGTGAATAAATAAAACATGGAGCTTTTCTAATACTCTAACTCCATAATTTATACCATAAGGAAAATATCCTGAGCCATAAATATCCCCTTGAAACAACTGAACAGATCAGTAAGTAGGTACATAAGCCAGCTAAAATTTTAAATATGAATTCTCGTTTTCCGACCGAATTCGGAAAGGAGCCACGTAGAATGGATAATTTGAATTTTTAAACAGCAAGTGATTAATCCCGACCCGACGGGAATCTCTCTGTAATGTTTAAATTATACTTGAAAGCCGGGATGCGACTTGTGATTTTCCAAATTAATTGGGTAGATAAACTATTTTTGCAATGGATTTATTTAATGGAAGAACAAAAAGACTTTTATTTTTATGGGATTGGAAGGTTGGGGTTTTGTTTTGTCAGTTGTTTGTCCTCTTACGTTAAGGTCGGGATTTATTCCGGAGTTTTTATTGGTAAATAAGTTGGTAGTGGAAGGACAACATTTTGTCGTTTTCTATAGCCGCATGGGAAACTTGCTTAGATTTTTGTAGACATTCTTAGGTTATAATTTATATTGTACTTCAATAAAATACAGTAATTGATTTTATTGGTAATTAAGAGATGATGAAAAGACTAACTGCGCTTATTTATATCATTTCAGCTACTATGAAATAGAAAACACTAGTTTTGTTTCTGATCCCTTCAGACGCAGAATACTGAACGATCTTTACTCGTCTCCATACTTAACTCCTGTTTTCTATTACAAAATCTGAATTGAGCCGAATAAGAGTAGTTGATTCTTATATAGATACGAACTCAAATATGAAAAATGAGGTTTATCAAATGAATGTACCTACAACCAAGGACATTCATGGCGGTTGACCACTTTTCAACTTTATTATTATGAATTTAAAACCCGTAAATTGGCTCACCGCACTTAATTGGCTGCTATAGTAAGTCATCATCATCATCTGCCTAGCCTTTTCCCAACTATGTTGGGGTCGGCTTCCAGTCGAACCGGATGCAGCTGAATACCAGTATTTTACATGGAGCGACTGCCTATCAGACCTCCACAACCCAGTAATGGGTAATACGATACTCTTGGTAAGACTGGTTGCTATAGTAAGTACCTACCTATATTAAATGTCTCTAGCACTTATATATTTCAAAACATGCAGTATTAGCTATTAGGTACAATTAAATATCATGGCACATAAAACTAATATTATATTTTACATGCGAAAGTAATTCTATCTGTCTGTGAGTCAGTTACACTTTCACGACTAAACCGATTTTGATGAAATTTGATACAGCGTAATTTTGAACTCCAAGAAAGGACATAGGCTACTGTTTATTACGCGACTTCGTCTAAGTCCGCGATAACTGATATTTACGCGGACAAAGTTGCGGGCAAAAGCTATTCTGAATTCTCGAACAAATACTGTCATACTAATACTGTGTTACTGTAGAAATATAACTGAAATTATAATACAGAGAAGTTAGTACGCCAGTCACATTCGTCAGTCAAATAAAGTAAGCACAATGTTATTCAATGTTTGAACTCGAACTTGCAAATTCAGACTCGCCAAAATTAAATTTTGTTGTGTGTGCACTAATGAAGTTTGACATTGTGTAATTAACAAAGTAATACGAATGCGACCGCCATGTTTTCATATCATTAGTGTTAAATTAGTTATTTGTTTGTTTTCTTATTCCGTTGAATTGGTTAATATTAAAAAAGACTACCAATAAACTAGACTGCCTCGTTAGCCTAGTTGTCCTAAGGGCGACTGCTACGCTAGAGGTCTTGGATTCCTAAGTCGAGCAAAGCGTTATTGGGTGTTTTTATGAAATTCTCAGTAGCAGCTCGGAGTTAGGATTTGTGCCCAGTTAATGACAATAGGCTCGCACCCATACACGGGACCCGCACATGGAACCTAAACATAACGGTGAACTGTGGGTGTACATTGGTACACCTCTACCTAACCCTCAAGGGAATAGAGGCCCTGCCGGGGCTGCGGGTTGTTCGAAAGAGATACCGCGCCCCCGGAACGCAAAGGGCTCATGAAGGAACATAGACGGGTTTTAGTCAGTAAAAGTGTGACACTCCCTCCCGCCCCGCTCAGGGCGAGGGAAGTTATTTGATTATTTCCCGTCTATAAAAAAAAGGGAATACAGGCCTGATGTTATATAATTATGTATAAAAGACTAACAATAAAGTCAAGCATCCGGAACCCATTGGTAATATTATTAGAAAAACTCCTTTCTTAGCACATCTTCTAAAATTGTATTCAGTGAACCAAAAATCTGTTTTATCTAAAACTTTATTATATTTAACTCTTACAAACAATAACAAACAAAAACATTTAAAAAACAACATTTAAAAACAAAAAACAACCACCTAATCATATTTTTTCCGTCTAGACTCATTTGCATTGCAGACGTTACCAACATTTCCCTGCCACTTCCAAAACGTTTGCACTATCAAAGACAACATGCTACGATATTTACAAGCAACATTACACGTCAAGTTTTATGATTTCTTAAGACCTTATACTCCTGTTTATTCCGGGAAGGTGTTTTAGTTTCCTTGCAGAAAGTTTCCGGGGCACGCACGCTCGGTAATGACCAAGCTCATTAAGACTAACTGGAGAGCCCTTGTCTAGCCTCCACACAGTATACATGGCTACTGTTTAAACGAAGGCAAAATGAGTTTTTGTTGCTAAGTGCTGGTGTGCTTTGGAGATAGAAATCTGCTGGGCACGGAAAGTAGTTTCTAAAGTCTTGGACAATTTATTTTTTAATTAATTAGTGCAGCTATTTTGCTATGTGGTTTAATATAAATTTTATTGTTTTATCAACTGTTTAACATGCTTTTCAAACTTTGATATGACTTTGACGAAAAGTTTCGTAGGTATCCGTTTATTTTAGTTTTTCAAACATCTCAAAAAATGGCAATGGACAGCTGCTTGATTTTTACAAAAATAGTTTAGTTTATTTGTACTATTTCTATTTTTTGTTATTTTCTTTTAAAAGCGAAGTCCTTTAACACTGTATATAGATATCTACCTTGTACAATTAAAATAGTGTAGTGGTATCTCCTAGTGTGTCGCTTTCGGAGCCTGTGGCGACCCAGTCGGAGCGGCCTGAGGCGAGGAGCTCACGCGAGGGGACTGGGGACAATACACCGCCAGTCGTGGTAACCGAGCCGGTCGTGGAACAGTTTAGCACGCCTCCGACCACCCCTATACCGACCCGGCCGCGCCCAATTCGGAGTTGTCGATTGGGCAAAAACGTTACGTATAAATAGAACATAGTTATTAATTAGAATATAAGTTACATATAAGACGAAAGGGGTTTTGTTAATTTAGTGGGAGGGATGTAGTGTAGTAACCTACTTGGACTTGATGTAAATAGACAAGAAGTCATAGTTTAGCGATTGGCAGCTGTCACGGCCTTCAGCAATAAACCGTGCTAAATAAACGTTGTGTTATTGTGGTTTCTTTTACAATCCAATCCCCGCGCACTAGAACATTACATTTATTTTTACTTTTTTTCTGCATGTTTCATTTAAAAAAAAAACTCGTTCAACACTGAGTTCTAATTGTTTTTCTACAACAATATGTGTAAGGAGTCGTGTAATGAGTCGGACCATTACCGTTGCTCCCGAGTGACGACGCGAACGTTCGTGATAACTATGTAAATAGACAAACTTTAAACATTCACATTGTTTCCAGTCTATTGTACTACTCCCTTTGCATGACGACGTCTTGTAAACATTGCTTATAGTGCTGCTTATAGTGCATCGGAATTTATGAAAAAGTGTAGCATGTTTTGTTTTTGTTTCGGTACAACGTAATACTTATTTTCTATAACTGTTTTGCATGCTTTACATTGCGCGCTATAAAAAACAGATTTCTCATGTAATAGTTGTTTCACAGCGATAGTTTTTGCTCAGTCTTACTTAGTTTGATGGGCAGTATGCGTAGTTAACGGCTACGTGATGTAGTAAAAAACCACCACGTGAGGGCTATAAAATATGTTTTTACTTAGTTTCTTAAAATATCAAATGTTTGTCATGGTTTTCACAATTTCGGTCAGGCATTATCAAAGCAATCACCATAAAATTCATCACGACTAACAACAATTTTTCGGCTATAAAGCACATATTCAAATCTATTAAACCCATAAACTGACCTTTTATTCGCCAGAAATCATTAAAATCCTCGACTAAATTAAAACTCAAAAATAATTTTATACGACCGATAAAAATTTAATAGTCACCAGTTTCAGCGCAGTCAAAGTGAAATGAAACTAATAAACTGAATTAAATCGAATAAAATAATAATTTATTCATGAAAGTCTGCCGCTCATTGGCATTGCCGTAACGATCATTGCATTTACCAAGGTTTTAAACTTCTGGTTTATCGGTCCCCAAGTCTGGTGAAGATTTGATTACGATTTGAGACTTTTCCGAGATTGGATTACAAAAATTTACTAGGTAAGTGATTTTGTATTTATTTTCAAGTAGCTTCCGCCCGTGACTTCGTTCGCGTGAAAGTTAATATTTATATTATCACACGGAAACCGATTTTTTTTTCGGGATAAAAAGTATCCTATCTGTTATTCCACACTACAATCTATCTCAGTGCCAAATTTCATCCAGATCCGTCTAGCCGTTTGAGCGTGAAGAAGAGACAAACTTATAAACTTTCGCCTTTATAATATTAGTGTGATTAAAATTAAATACATATTTATTATTTTATTAATACAGTTTATTAACACCTTAATAGTAAAACCATAGCGATGCTATATTATGTAGATAAAACAGCGAAGTAGAGTCAGGTAATAATACATATGGTACATTTATTATAATATGATCACCATACCACCTTACATCCGTGTTGGATCCAGGCAGCAAGTTAGGTGTCAAAGAACGTTGAAAAAAATAAACTAAATTGAATGCCTAAGAAACCAACCGTAAATCTCTACCAGAACTAGGCTTATTTATGGCAATAACAAAACGTAATTTAGAAACGTTACGTAATATGCCACTTTAATTGTAGGTAGGTATACATTACGTATTATTATTATAATATTATAAGCAATCACGCGCCATAACCCACGTGATACTCTTTGTAACTATGTTAGTAAATTTTAATTGACGACAATTTGAAGTTTCGTCGTGCTAATGAGTTTAGCGCAGGTGGCGCCACCTATTAGCGATACGTGAAAGCGTATTCGTTAATCGTTTACGAATTATGGTTTCCTGGTACTGGCAGCGCAACAGATAAGTATACAGACAGTGACAACTTCTTTTGATTAACACTAAATAAAACATCTTATTAGATAATAAAAAAGTTAATAAACCATAAAAAATATACCAATAATATTAAATATCTTTGAAATTTTTCGTCTTACTACATCCTTATTATGACACAATAATAATTTAAAATAATATTGTAGAATAACTAATATAAAAAATGTTTCGAAGACGAAGAAGAATTTGATTGAGAAGTTGAGCGAACACGCACACTAAACTCTTTTGTGGATTGTACCCATAGGTTGCCAAAGTGTTCTATGACAAAACTGAAACGAAACTTTGTTCTTGTTGAAAACGTGGAGATTTGAAGCTATTATAGGCGCTGTCCTAATAGAAAACGGCTGTCTCGAACATGTTTTGTTCGACGAACACGAAAATTTATTTGGTGAACAACGGCGCACGACCTACGTCACCGGTCGTGCGCCGTTGTTCACCAAATAAATTTTAATGCTCACCATGATTGTGTATTCGCGCGACGATCGAGGGTAGCATTTTAAACTTCGAATGCCTGAATTTATTAAACAACTCGATTAGTTAGGTTAAAAATAAATCTTACTAATCGATTACTAATAATTCAAAAATATATTTTATATTTAATTTATGCTTTAATTTATTAAATTATAATATTGCAAGTCAAGTTATTTAAGTTAAGAAATAAAGAAAAATCTTGAAGTGCTCCACTCTATTTCCGAGATGAAGTTGTGAGTTTTATAATAATGCCCTTTCTATTCTTCTTGGACGTTTCTAATTAGCGTAAAAAAAGAGTAAGCTGTCTTCATAATCTGTAACAGAGGATTAAAATATTATACTTTTATTGCTAAAAATGTTTACTATAACTTACAAATATCATTAAGAGGTAAAGTTTGTAAGTGGTAGGTTATTTATGGAAGAATTAAAAAAACATATATTATTTCGCTACTAAAATTACAAAAAAAAATATTAGTTTAATTTGTAAAGCAAATTTTAAATATACAAGCCAAACATACTATATGTTCGGCTTCTCTATTAAAAATTTGTCCTTTACCCTATTAAAAATAAAACTCGAGTAAATTTTTCCATCATGAAATAACACATCTTACATTAATTTATTACAAAAATGTTAACGAGTCAATCCAATATTATTTTATTAAAAAAACTAAGGTCAGTCTTTAGTAGACTTTAGTTAATAATGCAATTGAAATAAATAAATATACTTACTGAAGTGAACGTTAAGAGAGATAAAGGAAACATTTTGAGGCCTGACACCACTATTGGGGTTAGGGCTCGTTCTCTGAAGAGTGTCAAACTTCTTTTAAATGATTCAGACCTCGGTATCCATTCACAACTATACGCCGCTGTCACTAATTCTTGACTCTAGAATGTAACAGAATATTTTAACTCTGATAATTATATTACAAAAGTCGAAACAACACGAACAAACAAACAACACAAAACAAAAAACAGTCCGATCGTACAATATTTAACACTACATGCAAATATAACAGTTTCTTGTATAAAATAAATTTAAAAATTAAAGATATTTTATTTTTATTATTTTTTATGATTTGCCTAATTAACTATATTTTATTTCGATTATTTGCTGTTATAGCGGCCATAGTAATACGAAATCTGTGAAAATTTCAAGTGTATTTTTTCAATTTACTGTTCATAAGGTACCTCCCTGTGACAGACAGACAGAGGAATCATAGTGATAATAGGCTTCCGTTTGCAACCTTTTAGGTGCGAAGTCCTAAAAATTTATAAAAACGTAAAAAGGCGAAAGTAAGCGATTTGTTGCATACTTCGTAAGTCAGCTGAGTCCCCAAAAATCCAGGTGCAAAAATTTGCAATGTCATCGTGAAAAGGTACATTACTAAAAATACTCGTGTTTCCGTTGAGGATGGCTGAAAGTGAAAATTATGGAAAATTAAAAAATATTTATATAAAAATATCGAAATAAATAAATAAATGAACTATTTGATGTCGGAATTACTAGCTTCTGCCCGCGACTTCGTCCGTGTCAAATTTGATTTTTTATCCTACGGGATAAAAAGTATCCTATGTGTTATTACACACTGCACATTATCTCAGTGCCAAAATTCATCCAGATCTGTTGAAGCGTGAAAGAGTAACAAACATTCATCCATCTATGCATCCATTGATCCTCGCAAAGGAGAAGGATAGGGCTTCATAGTAACTTGGGCCCAGGTGTTAACTAAATCAAACTAGTCTTATTTGAAAGAGGATATAATAAAAAGACCTCACTGAAAATTTGGTGAAATTTGGCTATCCAGGTTGTTATGTTTTTTAATTGCTTTGGTTATGTAATGATTATGATGCATGCATGGAGTTCGAGTGGAGAGCCTCCATGAGTGAAGTGCGGACAGTCGCTACAGTTCAAGAGAAGTCTTTACATCCAATATCTTGCACATAGAAGCAGTAGGTACCCTTACTTTTAAGAATCTTAATAGTACATAATAAAACATGGAAAATACGTGCGCACTCAGAACGAAATAAAATGAAAGACAGCCGGTTTTTTTCTGGCTGTCATCTGTCAGTCGGTGACCAGTGTTGCTAACCAAAGAAAAATTAAAGAAACTCCATTCGCTATGTATCGATTCCACGAAACGATTGATAAGCACTAACTGTCACTCGAATTTCATACATATTTTTAGATTTTACCGAATTATTCACTATCGATTACTAAGAATTCAGGCATGTATTTAATCGATTTTTTGTTTCATAACATTTTTTAAGTTTTCTTGCTTCCTAGATATAAACATGGTACAGTATTTTGTGATTTCCTTTAGAAAAAAATTACGGAATTTTTAAGATCCATTTCAACTACTTAACTGCTGGGCCCAAGATTAGCCTTCTCCTTTCCGCATTTATAAAATTTAATAAATTTAATCATTTGTAGGATTATTGATAGGAAGAGTTCTACAGAAATGAAATACAAAATTGATTATATGAAGATGATAAAAAGACGTGATCCAAATACTCACCAGAACTAGTCCACACATCACCACACATATTATAAAAGCTGCCACGCCGAATTGAAAGAACAATGTTGCACTTAACATGTTCTGGACTGTTTCACAATAACTAAAACAAACCAAAATAATTTACCTGATAGTCTAAATAATATAAGTTAATAAAAAATACCACATACTTCAATATTATTTCATAATGTCGTAACAATTTGTTGAGCCTCGCCATTTGCCTCTTGTCCTGAATTTCTTTCGGCAGTTTACATTCATCTTCCGATAATTTTAATTCCTTCAAGTTATTGTTAAGTAACCTCAATTGAGCGATAGCGATAACCAGGAGTCCAGCACTCAACGAATCAATATTCACGTTATACATCATATGCCCATACATTCCGACGGATTGGTATACGAACCAAAAATGGAAATGAGATTCTCGAAGTTCATCGCTCAAGAAGTAATATTTGCAAATTGGTAATACAGACTTGGTGCCTCGTATCATGTCCAAAAATATTGGGACGACTACTTGACTAGCATAGGCCACGTTTGAAAAAATGGCGTATAATTTATAAACATATCTGTAGCCCGTATTAGTTTTGTAAAGGATTCCGTCTTTGTTTTTAAAATCTCCAACAAATTCATCACAATCAATTAATTTTATTGCGTCAATTATTTTATCGCGCATAAAAAGAATCGTCAAAATTTTAGTTGCAACTGTTATTTCAGTGAAATAAAATATCACTTCGCGGATTAATAATTCGACTTTCAGGGGCGTATAAATTAGATTCAAAGTGAGAAGTAAGTTGTAACTTGCAAATGTCACAAAAAGGTAAACGTAAGAGTAATATCTGTAATATTTCCAGGGCGTATTTCCTGACCAAATGCCGAAAATTTTTAAGAACATAAAGTTGTTTTTGAACATTTTCGACTGATCTGACGCCATGGTTCTGTCTGTACTGAAAATAAGCAAATAAATTTGAAATATTACGTGTTACGTCCTTTTATACTGCTAGAAGCGTTAATTTTCTTTGTACTGAAAAATTAATGAAGCATGCAAAAGACGTATCATTATGTATTTTACCCCTATTACGCCTTTCTTATAAGCCAATTCTTTTCCATCATATATTTAGTAATTACACACCTATCCTCGCCGGCAAGTGTAGGTACGTGACATCACTTATACAATACGCAGTAAAAGAATCTGCACAAACTAAACAATATGACGACGTCTTTTAAACATTGCTTATTGTGCATCGGAATTTATGGAAAAGTTGTGCTGTTTAACGTTTAGTTTTAGTTTTTATTTCGCTAGAACTTAACTTACTATTATAATATCTACGTTAGTTTGAATGAACGGGTGTTTGTTACTCAATTACGCTAGAACTTTTATTGTTAACTCTTTTGTGGACTGTACCCATTGGTTGCCAAAGTGTTCTATGACAAAACTGAAACTAAACTTTGTTCTTGTTGAAAACGTGGAGATTTGACGCTATTATAGGCGCTGTCCTAATAGAAAATGGTTGTCTCGAGGGTGATTCTTTAAAACCGAGTGTATTTTCCTCATTGATCTGGCTCTTTTTTTTATTACTTTCAGATCTTAATATTGTTATATCGTGTTCAGGTCATTACATGTTATATCATATGTCAAAGGCAATGATTTGTACCCATTATTTAAGGATATAGACTGTGCTGATGAATTGGTCCACCAGATTAAGGATGACCAAGGCAGATAAATGAGATTAACATATAATCTTCGAGCAACTTTATTATTAAATATCTGACAATTAATAGAAGTAATTACAGTCACATCTAGTTTTCGGCAAAAAAAAGATAATCTTTTTTTAAGTTACTAAAATCTAATTTAAACGTTGGCACACGGTAGTATATTTTCAAACTAATCATACATTTTTGGTCGAATTAAATGTTCGTTAAACTTATCAGGATTTCTTTATCGCTTTGATGTTAGTCTTGGGTAGACTTGTATTGCTTTAAAGCGCTTAGCAGTCGTTTGTGGTTGTCGGGCACAAGTTGTGTTATTTTAATATAATATTATTTTAAATGAAATAGATAACACTTCGTATGACAGGTCAGCACTGACAGACGCGGCCAATCACGAGTCGATATTATTGAATCAAATATTTTGTGTTTACGTTGAAATTTTGCTTGAACAAATTACGCCAGTTGAATTATTATTTTAGTCGGGAACATTTTTTAAAGTAATGTAATTACGAATCAATACAATTATTTTAAATATAAATTATAACATATCATAAAACATATTATAATTAAATATCGGTGCAACGTTCTTATTATGATAATAATATATTGGTTAGTAAGATCGCAGAAAATAAAATAATCAAACAAAAAACGGCATGGGGACACACCAGATTAATTCGTTTTTACTGTTTTCTGTTGATTTAATTATTGCTTGTTTTAAGTAATCCCAATTTATTAATATAGGCCTCGATAGACATTTTTATTTACTATAAAACCTGAAATCAATGTTTTGTTTTGCTGTGTTTTGTTTTGTTTTGTTGTGTTCTTCAGTTAAAAACATGTCAAAACTGTGTTTCAAAGAATCACCCTCGAACATCTTTTTGTTCGACGAACACGAATGCGGTGACGAACGTCGCGCGCCGTTGTTTGCCAAATAAATTTTAATGATCACCATGATTGTGTATTCGCGCGACGATCGAGGGCAGCATTTTAAACTTCGAATGCCTGAATTTATTAATCAAATTGATTACTTAAATTAAAAATATCGAACTATTCGATTACTTATAATTCAAAAATATATTTTACATTTAATTTATTAAATTATAACATTGCAATTTAAATTATTTAAGAAAATAAAGAAAAATCTTGAAGCCTTCCACTCTGTTCCCGAGATGAAGTTGTGAGTTTTATAATAATATGCTTTTCCTCCCCTTCCTATTCTTCTTGAACGTTTCTAATTAGCGTAAAAAAAGAGTAAGCTGTCTTCATAATCTGTAAAAAGAGAGTAAAATATTATGAAATATAATATAGAGAGGTAAAGTTTGTTGGTATTAGTTAATCTCTGGAATTATAAGTCCAATTACAAAAAATATTGCACATTATTGCTGTATATGTATGTTTTAAGGTATATTTGACTTCCACGCTGATGAAGCTAATTTTATGTAATTTAAGTAAAACTGAGTAAAGTAGAGTCTTAACACAGACCTTCTTTTTAGAGAAAATTAGTGAACTGTTTTTTTGTCGTATGTAAGAATAATATAAAAAGATTTTCTTTCTATTATCCGTCGTTTACCATATTCATAACTCAACTTGATTACCCCATTTTTCCGTCATAAAATAGTACATCTTACCTATATTAATTTATAACAAAAATGTTAATGAGTCAATTAATTATTACTTTATTAAATCTAAGGTCAGTCTTTAGTAGACTTTAGTTAATAATGCAATTGAAATAAAGAAATATACTTACTGAAGTAAACGTTAAGAGAGATAAAGGAAACATTTTGAGGCCTGACACCACTATTGGGGTTAGGGCTCGTTCTCTAAAGAGAGTCAAACTTCTTTTAAATGATTCAGACCTTGGTATCCATTCACAACTATACGCCGCTGTCACTAGTTCTTGACTCTAGAATTCAACAAAAAATAATGTAATACTGATAATATAATAGAAAGGCATTAAAAAAAACAGTCCGATCGTACAATATTTAACACTAGATGCAAAAAAAAAACAGTTTCTTGTATAAAATAAATTTAAAAATTAAAGCTAAACTATATTAAAATTTTATTATTTGGTTTTTTTTTTTTTTTTTTATGATTTGCTTAAATTTTTAACTATATATTATTTCTATTATTTGCTGTCATAGCGGCCATAGTAGGTACCTAAAGCTGGGTCCACTGGATCATTTCGGTGTATCGTATTTCCGTTGCGTGGCCTCTGCGCGTATCATGATCGCTAGTTTGGACGCAAGATCTAGGTATCATCCTGCGTCCAAACTAGCGATCATGATACGCGCCGAGGCCACGCAACGGAGATACGATACACCGACATGATACAAATGTGGACCCAGCTTCATACGCACCATAGAGACCTACGTTTTGGAACGAGCAACTTGCTTCAATATTAAACTGTAACTTCTAGACAATTCAAAAGTGCCTGTAAATGGTCTAATTGAAATAAATGCTTTGACTTTTGACTTTTTCTGTGAAAATCTTTTCTGATGGTACAGCCCTGTGGTAGACGGACCTGCAACCTTTTAGGTGCTAAATCCGAAAATTTATAGAAAAGTAAAAAAGCCTGTCTGTCTGGTAAGGGGAACTGCCTCGTTAGTCTAGTGGTCCTAAGCACGACTGCTACGCTAGATGTCTTAGGTAAGATTCCCAGGTCGAGCAAACAGTGTTATTGGGTTTTTTTATGAAATTCTCAGTAGAGTAACTCGGAGTTAGAACTTGTGCCTGGTTAATGGCAATAGGTTCACCCCCTTTTACATGGGACCTAAACATACCAGCGAACTGTGAGTGTAGGGTCAGCGTCAGAGAAAAGGAACCCCCTTTGGTTATGACATCAAACCGTAAAACCGTAGTCTTGGGGGTCCTTTTCTCTGACGCTGACTGTACATTTGGTACACCTCTGCCTAACCCTTCGGGGAATACAGGCGTGATGGTATGTATGGTATGTAGTAAAAAGGTAAAAAGCATGCGATTTGTTGCATACTTCGTAACTCAGCCGAGTCCCCAAAAATCCAGGTGCAAAAATTTGCAGTGTCATCGTGAAAAGGTACATTACTAAAAATACTCGTGTTTCCGTTGTGGATGGCTGAAAGTGAAAATTAAAGAACATTAAAAAAATCGAAAGAAATATATTTATGTAATATTTTTATGTCGGAATTATGCCTTACTAGCTTCTGCCCGCGACTTCGTCTGCGTCAAATTTGACATATTATCCCAAGGGAACCGTACATTTTTCCGGGGTGATAAGTATTCTATGTGTTACTCCACATTATACTCTATCTTAGTGCCAAAATTCATTCAGATTCGTAAGGCCTCATTTACGGAGACGCGGGGCGACGCGCGTCGCGTGCTGCGTGGAGTCTCGCGGCGCGTCGTACGATTTTTCTGTTTACGGAGCGGCGAAGCGGTACTTATCATCGCACGCGTCAACACAAACGTATGGCAATATAAGACGAGCCGCGAGACGCCACGCCACACGCGACGCGCGTCGCCCCGCGTCTCCGTAAATGAGGCCTTAGGCCGTTCAAGCGTGAAAGAGTAATAAACAACCATCCATTCTCACAAACTCGCATTTATAATATACTAGGATTACTAATATAAAAAGTCTCAAAGAAAGGGCATCAAAAAATTAAATTAAACGATTGATGATAAAAAGACGTGATCCAAATACTCACCAGAATTAGTCCACACATTACCACACATATTATAAAGGCTGCCACGCCGAATTGAAAGAACAATGTTGCACTTAACATGTTCTGAAGTGTTTCACAATAACTAAAACAAACCAAAATAATTTACCTGAAAGTCTTAATGATAAAAGTTAATAAAAAATACCACATACTTCAATATTATTTCATAATGTCGTAATAATTTGTTGAGCTTCGCCATTTGCCTCTTGTCCTGAATTTCTTTCGGCAGTTTACATTCATCTTCCGATAATTTTAATTCCTTCAAGTTATTGTTAAGTAACCTCAGTTGAGAGATAGCGATAACCAGGAGTCCAGCAGTCAACGAATCAATGTTCACGTTATACATCATATGCCCATACATTCCAACGGCTTGGTATACGTACCAATAATAGAAATGGGACTCTCGAAGTTCATCGCTCAAAAAATAATATTTGCATATTGGTAATACAGACTTCGTGCCTCGTTTCATATCCAAAAATATTGGGACGATTACTATACTAGCATAGGCCATGTTTGACATGATGGCGTATAATTTCCAAACATAACTGTAGCCCGTATTAGTTTTGTAAAGGATTCCGTCTTTGTTTTCAAAATCTCCAACAAATTCATCACAATCAATTAATTTTATTGCGTCAATTATTTTATCGCGCATAAAAAGAATCGTCAAAACTTTAGTTGCAACTGTTATTTCAGTGAAATAAAATATTACTTCGCGGATTAATAATTCGATTTTCCGGGGGGTATAAATTAGGTTCAAAGTGAGAAGTAAATTGTAACTTGCAAATGTCACAAAAAGGTAAACGTAAGAGTAATATCTGTAATATTTCCAGGGCGTATTTCCTGACCAAATGCCGAAAATTTTTAAGAACATAAAGTTGTGTTTGAACATTTTTGACTGATCTGACGCCATGATTCTACCTGTACTGAAAATGAGCCAAGTAATTTGGAATATTACACGTGTAACGTCCTTTTATACAGCTAGAAGAGTTAATTTTCTTTGTACTGAAAAATTAATAAAGCATGCAAAAGACGTATCATTATGTATTTCACCCTTATTACGCCTTTCTTATAAGCCAATTCTTTTCCATCATATATGTAGTAATTACACACCTATCCTGGCCGGCAAGTGTAGGTACGTGACATCACTTATAATATTACGCAGTAAAGGGATGTGCACAAACTACTTTTTATTTGTATTTTCAAAAGATTTTTTATAGGTAAGGAAACCAAATTTTTTTTTTTCTAATTTTTGATTATTTCATTTACTCTTCTTGTACTCAAATCTTGCTTCTTTACATTGTGTATGAAGTAAAGAAGACCTTTTCCTCATCAAACGGATGCTTAAAATGACTATTAATATTTTATTCCGCGGTATTGTCAGTAAGGAAGCTTGAAATTAATATTTCAATCAAGTATACTTCGGTGAATTCCGTACCAATGAAGCCATCCAGCTAATAAAGATCCCTCAAACTGAACCTAATTGTTCATGAGTGTTGAAGAAGAGGGGGTCAAAGTAAACTAGGAGTCCTTATTCCAGTATTATACCCAGGATTCTGGGAGAGGAGTAGATTAAAACAATGGACGTGTTTGCAATTTGGAAAGCGGTGCAACCCTTCGGGTGCGTTTTAATTGCAGGGGTTGTTCAACGGGGGAGTGCCGCTGGCACGAAAATCTTCAGCGTTTAATTCTTGGAAGCCTCGGATACCGCACACGGCTCATTTAATGCATACTGATATTATAACTCTTGATGGGGCACCCACCCCACTTGATGGGTATCAATTTCGCTGGAAGCGACGTTCTTCATTTTAATCGTGTTTTATGGGATAGTTACCTACCGTCTGTACCATCGCCTATCACTTTTTCAATTTACTTATATTATCCATTGGTCTCTTATAGGTACTCTCGAGATTTTTCAGAACGAATTTTAAATTCTCTTTTAAAATCTGCTACTACATATTTGGAATTGAAACTTCAAAATCCAGTTTCTTAGTAAATATTGATCTGATATTGGTTGAAATTGGTTATTGTTCCTGCCATAATTTATTTATATTTAAAAGCACAAGTATAAGTACGAATTTATTTAAAATTTACTGTTTACCGCTGACTCGCCATATTGTAATTGCACCAATCTTCCATAATTCGCTTTTAACATAAACAATTTAATATAATTTCGAAACATAACGCGGATTTCAATTTAATTTCACTTTACTTTTGCCTCTGACTCCCAAAATTCCTTTCTGCAATAACAATAAAAGGGAACATTGCGGTTTACGTGCAAATATATCCTTAAAGGCATCCTTAGCCACGGCCTTCCGCTAATTACAAGACGGTAAATTTGCCCCTCAAAAATTAGTTTTCTTTGAGCAAATCAAGTTAGCACATAGATACGCCTGCGTATTTTAAAATTCAATGAATAAATGAAGCGACATTAATCTTTGATTAAGAAATTATTCAATGATTACTTAATGGTGCTCCCATACTGCTGTTAAAAATGTTTAAAAACATAAGTAAACATTTTCTAAACAAACTTGATCACAATGTTAAGAAATGTTTCCATGTTAATAAAGATTTGGTAATACTATTAAACAAAAGTAGTTCTAAACAAAATTGTCAGCTATTAAATTGTAACAAATAAAACATTTGTTAATAAAAGCTAATCCAATGCGCAATCTTCTTCCATTTTCATGTAGACGCCTCGGATCGTAAATCCAAACTACTGGATGACTTGTTTTGAAATGTTATAAATGTTTGTAAACGTTTTCTATCAGTCTAGGAGCACTCAAAACATTTAACAATTCGTAATAGAATGTAACAATCCCTAACATTGTTACGAAATGTATTAGTGTTAAAAAATGTTTGTAAACATTTTTAACAGTAGTGTGGAAGCACCTTAACAATTAACCATCAACCGAGAGATACAGCAGAAAATATTAGTTAATTATTACATTACTAGCTTCTGCAAGCGACTTCGTATACGTCAAAGTTGGTACACTCTCCTTTTCTGGGGATTCATTTTCTGGGGATAAAAAGTAGCCTTTGCTATAAGAAAATAAATAAATTAATATAAATTTTGTCCAGATCCGTTCAGGCATTCTAGCGTAATTGAGTAACAAACATCTAGCTAAAGTTTCGCATTTATTTTATAATAATAGTAAGATTCAGTTGAACGTTTGTTAATGGCTATGTGAAATGTCACATCACTACGCATACTGCCCGTGAAACTAAGTAACATTGAGCAATAATTATTGTTGGGAATCGACTTTCTTTTTGGTGTAAAAAATCGCTGTTTTGACTGTAACTTTTAAAAGATGTTCTCATGAAAATACGGTAAAAAAAAAGCTGAAACTTTGACCTTCAATCTCTCCAAAAGGTTGCCAGGTATGGTACAGAACAAACAAAAATCTTTCTTTCTTTTAATTAAACCATTGCCCCACACTATAAAATATCGCAATTATTGGTGGAAAATGTAATTTTCAGTTTCGTTAAGGTGTCTTTTTACACCCGTTATTATGACAGCTTTTTATTTCCTTATCATGGTACCAATTGGATGTTTTAAGTAGCAGAGAACGATCACGTCTTAATGAACATAAACAGAGTCAATTTGTTAACCTTCATCTCTTAATTATCGAAAAAGTAATTACACGCTTCGACCTGTGGTCGACTCATTAATCATTTATTTACTAGTCGACACGAGTGAAGGTAAAACTTTCCACTTCAACCAAACTTTAGGACAAACTCGACTCGTCTGAACATTTACTAGATCAATACAATTAGGAAGATAAATAACAAGCTTTTTTGGTGTATACCTTCACTAGACTAGTAGGAACAGAAAGTTTCTGTAAAAGACACTATCGTTACTAGGTATTTGTACTTTTGATAGAATGTAGCAGGGGCGGACAGTAAATTTGTGGGGCCCTCGGCTATCACCACTTGGGGGCCTACCTAAATAACCAAACAAATCGCCATGTTGACAAATAACTAACTGTTATCTAAAACATTATATAGTGTAGCTTCTGCCTCGTTAGCCTAGTGGTCTTAAGAGCGATTCACAGGTCGAGCAAACAGTGTTATTGGGTTTTCTATGAAATCTTAGTAGCAGCTCGGAGTTTGGATTGGGCCCGGTTAATGGCAAGGCTCGCCCCCTATTACATGGGACCTAAAATATATCAGCTGACTGTGGGTGTACAATTGTACACTGGTACATCTCTGCCCTTGGAGGGAACTCTGCGGGGAAGCCTTTAGAGTAAATACAGGCGTGATGGTATGTTTTGCTGCGGGTTGTTCGAAAGAGATGCCGCGCCCCCGGAACGCAAAGGGCATAAGAAGGAAGATGGATGGGTTTTAGTCAGTAAAAGTCTACCACTCCCTCCCGCCCCGCCAAGGGCGGGGGAAGTCATTTGCTAGTTTCCCACCGGTAAAAAAAATGGTATGTTTTGTCTTGTACTTATAGATTTTTTTCTAAACTTACAATAGGTTTTATTGTTATTAAAAGGGGCTGGGGGCCCTGGACTGCAATCTATAAGCCCATATCTAGATGCGCCCCTGGAATGTAGACTTTTAAAACATAGATGTAGGATTTTGTTTGTGTAGGTACAATACCTGTTATTCGAACTCTATAAAACTATTATTATGCTTCTATAGCGCAATTTATTGTTATGTAGCATGATATGGTTACAAGTATACAAAGTGCAGTTTTGCATCGTCGTCAAATTCAAGGAAGTAACTGTGATCTGATCTGATCTGTGATCTGTGTTCTAGTCAATCTCCACAAGGATCAATAATAAAAAAAGAGAATATTTTAACTTTCTTATTAGGTAATTTTCGAATTGGAACTAACCATCTTGCCGCTGGGTTTAGGCAGGTTGACCCGTACGCACACAGTGCTATGATAGTTGCGCGCCACTGCCTATTCCATACGCAACGGGGCGATTCCGTTCTTCAAAAGAGGTGTATTCTGAAATACAGTCAATCATGAACGACTAAAAAACAAGTAAGTATTTATTCATTATTGACCAGAGGTGTCGTGATTTAATTTGATTTTTTATGACATCCTCCTGAAATTTGACGTCGATGCAAAACTACACCTTGTATAATTTCATGATATGACCTTGATGATATCAATATGCCAATATTTGGATACAGGAAATCAGCACGTAAGTCTGTAAAGAACTCTATAACACCACGCCAGCCACAGCAAAAATAAAACAAAATATACACATCGCCTTTTGTTTGGTTACACAACAAAAAACATCTTCAGCATTCCGCTTCCTTTTCTCAGACATAATACTTGGCGAATGTTTATTATGAGATGTATCAGAATTCAGCGGCCAAACATTCACACGGAAAAGTTCGCGGGAAATAGGGATGAAAGACGAAGCGCGAGCGGCGCATACACACCTTAATGATGGCTGCGGGCGTCGGCTCATTGTACGGGACCCGCTCGTCCACGCCGGAAAATTATAGTAACTAAACTTGCTAGAATTTCGCGCGTCGGCTGCCATCGAGCAATTTAGTTTTTCACACGCTGCAAACTTCGAGCCGACGGAATTTTCTGCATGGCAACAGGGAAAATTGTAAATTATTTTTAACGATTCCCCCACTCTCAAGTGAACTCATACTGGTACACTTGACGTTACATAGCTTGTTATAAACTAAAATTCCGCAGTGCGCCGCGGAAATATTCCGCTTATTGTGTTGTGAGCTAAATTTCTGGTTTGGAACGGTGACAGTAATAACAGGTTGACGTGATTAAAATTTAGAACTACGACTTTAATATTTTTGTTTAGTTGTTTATGGGGAAATAGGGCAAAGAAAAACTATTTTCATTAGAAGACTTTATTTTTGTTTCATTATTAATTAAAAAACTGTTAAAATAAAAATCAAGAAAATGAAACAGTACATGGTCATATTATGCAGGCCACACGCATGATGGTATAGATACTTGCAAAAATGTAGACTTGCACAAGTATGTACTGGTAACTGGCTCCTAAGGTAGTCGCTGTAGCCAGCACTGCCGCAGTCATTTTTTTTCCTTTTTCTTATATAGGAATAAAACGAATATTACCAAGTATTTCATATATTGAGGACGGGCGTAAAGTTAGCTATTCAATGGTATACTAAATACTCTCATTCGAAAAAATCGCGGTTACACAAAGCTTTCACTGCTTGACGTTCAGGCTTGTATAAATCGAAACTTGCGCAAGTATATCGTAACGTAAATCGCTACCATTAAATACATACACAGAAGTACACAGAGGGTTAAAATCCGTACTAATATTATAAATGCGAAAGTAACTCTGTCTGTCTGTCTGTCTGTCTGTCTCTTCTTCACGCCTAAACCACTGAACCGATTTCAATGTTTGGTACAGATATAGTCTGGGACTCGAGAAAGGACATAGGATAGTTTTCATCCCGGAAATCTCCCGGGAACGTGAACTATTAATGCACGCGGACAAAGTCGCGGGCAAAAGCTAGTAATACATAAAAGTAGGTGCACCAAGCTTATGCCTTCTGTTTTCTTTAAAAAAATATCTTCACACTGCCTTGTGTACACACAAACACAAAAGCGAGACTACGTTATTTCACAGCAATTTTTCTCTGCCTCGCGCCGGCTTCCTCTTTTTTAATTAAGTGAAACTAAGAGGCCCTTTTGTTTCCTTGGCCTGCCCACCCACTAATTGCCCGCCAGTCAGTCACTTGTCATCAACAACGCTTTATTTGCCCACTTGAGTTTATAAAACGAAATCTAAGCAAAAACAAAATAACAAAACATTATTTGCGTTTAATTAATTTAATTACGTGAAAGAGACGCCAGTTTAATTATTAAGTGGGTTTGTTGAGTTGTTTTATTTGGATTATGAAGATCGTAACAGGCAATAATTATTATTATAAGTTTACGTAAGTAATAAGTTCTTATTAATTAAAGTATTCACGCGATCTAGTTACTGCTTTTATCGAGAATATCTTCCAGTCCGCATGTAGTTCGAAATTCAAAATAACTCTTTTTAAATTTAGAATAACATAGTCAGACAAAGTATAATTTTAAATTTATAAAATTGACCAAAATTCAAAAGATAAATCACGTGATAACAATGTATTGAATGAAGCTTTTTACGAAAATGTATTTTTAGTAAAATAAAAACACGAGACGTTAGAGGTACGTCTTCAAAATCCAAAATCAAAACCTTCAACATCGCTTTACAAAATCCTCAACCGCATCTCTGAAATTGAAAAACTTTAAAAATGGAACGTACGAGACGATTATACAGGAAAGTAAATTATCTGGAAATCGTCTGTGTGTGCCCTGTTTAGTATGCATTAATCACAAGCTCTCGGCCACCAGCGTGATTGAAACTAAATCCCTTCGGATGCCGGTTACTGCCGACTGATTACGGCCCGCCACTACAGCGAGGATTAGGATATTTAAATTGGAACAACCGATACACGAGGATATTCCTTTTAAAAGTGAGTATATATCTATGTATCTATGTGTACGTACGTAGGCCCCAACACACACATCAGTAGCGTCTTTGTTCAATTGAATCTTTGTACGACGTGATTGGTCCATCATGGCTGCGTGAATATTTTATGTGGATTGAGTTCGCTGTTAATTAAAAGGCGTGGGCTAAAGTGCCTTTTACAACAATGGGGTCATCTGAAGACTGAGAGTATTTCTCATTTCCATGTTTTTTTCCTTGTTTTTCTTTTTACTCTATCAGTAAAGAACGGACCTAATTGCATTTGGCTATGAAAGGAGCACTGTTTTACTCGTTTATACCCGCGACTCGTCCGCGTCGCGTGAATGTCGGTTGGATGCAGAGTTATTTTACTACGAGGATCTGTAATTGTTATTCTAAAATAAAAATAGGCTAAGTGATTCCTTATAACTTCAGCTATATTGATTTTACGACTTTCACTGGCAGACATGCCAGTGAAAGACCCATCAAAATCGGTCTCACCGCTTAGGAGATTACCCAGGGCAAACAGACAGAAACGAAAAAAAAATGATACACCTAAATCCCGTATAAATGTTCATACTCATCATATCAGCCTATAGCCGTCCACCGCTAAACGTAGGCCTCACGCGTAGGCCTAAAGAGCGACAGCCATTCCGGTCCTGGGCAGCCCGCATCTATCTGGTATATTCATATTAGCATGTAATAAAAAGCTGTTATTGTGACATTACAAGCACTTCAATTTTATGTATTTGTGTGTATGTGTTATGAAAGAGTATTACTAAAGATGGATGATAAAAAAAACTGAAACCATGTTATTGCATTTTTAATATTCACTTGCATCAAATAACATGAATCTAAGTAATAGATAAATTAGACACAATAACACGTTTAATTCCGCAATGTAAAAGAATTATATATCGAATTGCAGTTGTAATATTTCATACATCGAGCGCGTCGAACATAAAATATTTGTTGCAATTTTCCAACTGCTAACAATAAACAATCCGGTTCTGTACAATAAGAGTAATTACGACTACACCTGAACGGTGCAGGGTAATAAATCCATTTACCGCTGAAGGGGCTGCTGATTCCTCCGACAAAAACCGAAGCGGCAATGGTCGTGAACCAATTTAAACTTCTCACTCGCATGTAGCTGTCCGTAACCTCATTAAGAGGAAAATTAGTTTGACTACACAATTTGTGAATTTGGTTATGGTTGGAGCAAATCTTTCTTTACAATGCCACCAGATTGAGTTGCAATTGCTACTGTGAAGCGAATTTAATGGCTTTTCTGCTTTGTTAATTTTAAATTTTATTATGATTTTAATTAGCTTTGTAATCTTTAATTATAATGGGATCATTATGTAGATTATATCTAAGTAATTATCACCGTTGACAGCAACATTTTTGCAAGTACATACTTTCCTTATTATGTACTAGCGTACGCCCGTGACATAATTCGAGTGAATGTCAGTTATTACAATGTTCTTTTCTTGAGCCAAACCCTAATCGTTTTCTAAAATAAAAGTAGCCTAAGTTACACCTTATAACATCAGTAATCTGTTAGTGAAAGTCCCTTCAAAATCAGTCCAGCCGTGTCAAAAAAGAGGCAAAACAGACAGTCAGGCATTCATTTATTTTGTAAATAGCACTCTTTTTTGGGGCAGTCGTGTAAAAACTGCTATTTTTTGACAAAACGTTAGAAATATACACTTAAATTTGGTTTATGTGTATACGAGTAGCTAAGTACAAGGATTTCTAAATAGGTACCTACTTACATAGAAAACGACAATCACAAAACACAAACAAACCTCACAAAAGCACTCCACAGAGTTCTATTTATCCCGTAAGAGGACGTAAAATAGCTGTAAATACATATATAAAAGTAAACAAGCCATCGGAGGCACACGCCTACGACCACTCAGCCTACGTAATCAGTGTCCGGCATCCTAACATATTAAACTTTTTTCTACTCACCGCTTTACTGAAAGAGAAAACGAAGAGTTCTTTTTGTGCGTCTGAAAAAGTGGTGTAATTTATTTTCCCTTGGTGCAATATTTAGTGCTGTCCATTACTACAGTTCGCGACCGAACATTATTCACAGACATCCATCTTTTTTTTTTCCTCGGCCGCACGCGCGTGCTGTCCTCCATATTAACTTTTTCATTCATATTCTTCACAATCTTTCCGATATTACAAGTGGTTTTGCCGCTAAGAAATATTAATTGCGTAAGCTCGTTTTCGTATTAGTTTTCTTCGTTTCTGGAATGTGTAACAATGATAAATGTTTTTTTTTTCACGGTAAAAGGTTGCTAAGGGGAAAAGATGTTAATTTGAGATTTGACGTTGGGTTTGAAATTAGATATCCAAGTGAAAGAGAGTAAGAAAGAAAAACTGTTAATTCACGTGAAAGTGGCGCTAATAGGTACGTATACATAAGAATTATTGTTGTTTAACAAAATCCCAAAACAAGAACAAGTTGGTATAAAAACTTAAAAAAAAAAACATCCTAGCTGAAAATATGCGCTACTACCGCTACGCACGAAACGGCTGACGCTCAGCATAATTCCGTCTCCCGTGCACGAAGGCACAAAATCACGGCACTGGTTTTCAGCGTGTCGGAACCTCGGAACTATTTATGTAACACATTATTCACCTATAGTTTCGAAGCACAGAACAAAATGTGTGAATCTTGAATCAATTGTAAATAATCTCAAGTAGTCTGTAAAATTCTGCAATTTTTCCATCCAGACATTTTCTCCGCATTTCCTCTTCTTACAAACAAACGTTGTTGTCAAATAGCCAAAGGCTTACATTATGTTTACATTACAATATGGCCGCGAAGTGTCGTCGCGGGACCGCGGCGGCAGCGGCGCGGGCCGGACGTCCGCCGGCGTCGCATCGCTAATGCGTCGCGCACTTAGCTCAATCACTACCTAATGCACTCCTAAACGTGCCGTATGACAAGATAAGTGAACCACCGTCTTATGAGTGTCGCAAATATTTTGACGGTAGTTTGAATGTATTGTAGAGTATTGGAAGACGCTGGATGCTGGCCGCTTCGAACCGGTCTTTTTGGAATATTTTTTTGGAGTCGGGCCTATGTTCATCTGTGGACGTCCTACAGAAGATATGATATGAAGATATATGACTAAAGTATTCGAACTATTTGTTCGCCAGCCGGCTGATTTACATAGCTTAGTGACTACCTGTGGGAAACTGCACCTGGGCCTCCGCAAAGGGGTTGCAATTGGCTGAGGACAATAATTACGTAATTATCCACCTATTTATCTTGGGAAAAGTCAGGTTAAATGATTGCATAGCTTTACTACCAAGTGAAATTGATTGGCTGTCGGTATATTGAAATACCAACTATCATTCTTGGATGGACGGATATATGATACGGAAAATTGACGTAGTGTGTCAAACTACTACACACGTAAAATTTCCCTGATTCAAATAATGGTCCAATTAATGAATACATAGTAATATGTATTATACAGGAACGCCAAAACGGCTGAATGAATCTGGATGAAATTTGGCACAGATATAGATTGCAGACTGTAATACTCCCGCCACTTTCTATCCCAGAAGAATGTACGGTTCCCATAGGACAATATGTCGACTTTGACGACTAGTTAAGAGTAAAAAAAATCATTAACCCATGGTATGTGTTTTCATAAACCGTTTCGGCTCGCCCCTTTATGAGAAAAACCCGCCATCAAAGTTTCGCAACACAAACCCCTCGTCACTACTGATACCATTAAACTGGGTCAAAGCGACTCCATGATTAATGTGGTTATGTAAAGTTATAAATCGCACGTACGTCGTAATCGAGTACTTTCACATTGACGGATGGGCCGGATATAACCTCTTGGTTGGGCTGTCGTGTGCGAACCCCTTTATCAAGCGATATTAATTTATTGGGCGTGTGTATAAACGTCATAGGTACAAAGTTTCATGATGAACTGTATGACAAATGATTGGTATTGTAACTTATTGGGAACATTGATTGATACTGGTTTTTGTGAGGGTTTAATATTGATGTGTTTTAAAAAGTGTTCTTTTAGGGTTGTGTTTTAATGGATTGGTTTTTAATTGGATATTAACTATTTATTTGAGTGTGTGGGTTTGATACCGATCGTGTGCCAATGTGACTTTTCCAATTCGTACGTGTGTACCTACTTTCTAAGTCTAGGGAAAAATGTCATGAGGAAACCTGAACCTACAGTTAATTTAATCTTGGAATCACCATTCCGCCTAAAGCTAGCGTCGTAATCAATGCTCGTGCCTTCTCTGTATAAGAAGAGGTTTTTGCCCTGTAATGGCACAATAAGAGACTAGTATTTTTAGGGTATTACTTATTACACGGCATGCCACGCAGAGCTGATGGCCGATGGGGCCGCAAAGTTCTCGAATGGAGACCACGCACCGGCAAGCGCAGCGTAGGACGTCCACCCACAACGTGGACGGACGACCTGATTAAGACCGCAGGAAGACGCTGGATGCAGGCCGCTTCCAACCGGTCTTTTTGGAAATCTATGGGGGAGGCCTATGATGATGATGATGATGACTTATTACAACAATTCCGCGTTATTTAAGTTCGTAAAAATATGAAATTAATTAAATAAAAGTAGACTCGATTACAATCATCTTATAATTTCTTATAAACATAACAAAACAAGTAAGTATCATATAAAAGTTAATAAGATAAAGGCTCACTTCGGGGAAACAACGTAGTAAGCTGGTTCTGTAATACAGTAGGTAATGAAATAAAAACATCAAGTGATTATGTTTTGGGAAGATTGAGGGAATTATGTGATGGGAGCCGTTTATTTACTGTCATGTGTGATGGACGAGACGGCTTGAACTATTTGTCATAGCGATTATAATATGTAATTAATCAAATTAAGGTCTAACTAGCTTTGGTTTGCCTACATCTCGGTTATCACAGCGTTTTATTTTTCCGCTCAGAATCCTCTATCTCATTCTAAAATTAAATTTGCCAAAGTTACATATACGAGATAGATATACAGGATAAGTTTTTAACCAGTGCGTAATTTTTTTTTTTGGTATTTCAGTGTCAGTAATAGAACACATTTCCGTGATCAGATAAAAAAAAAATTAAAAAAAATTCATCCTTATCCGAGTTTGAAATAAGCAAAACATGGACATAATCTATTCGCCATACTATCAATGACAACTCTTGGCCGCCGCCCGGGCGCATGGCTGGGGTGAGGGGGTGGGGAATGCGCTAGCGCCGAGTGACAATAAAATATGGTTTTTAAGTATACATGTTTCGTAAGCGATAACTTTTTTTTTTAGTACTAAGACATATCAAAATAAAATATACGTGTTTAATAAAACGTGTTGAAGTTTATTATGGCAAAATTTACGCACTGGTTAAAAATTTTTCCTGTATACCACCAGCTATCTGCCAATGAAAGTCACATCAGAATCGGTTTAGTTGTTTCGGACATTAGGCGGAACAAACAAACAGACTAAAATGTCTAAAACTTGTTTTATCGTGTAAATACTTTATTTTGTAAATAAAAGCTGTTATTGACATTTCTATAACAAATATAAATTAAAGATTATAATAACTAAAATCGCACCAAAAATCTAGCCACAAAAGCCAGCAATCCAAATCCTATCCACTATCACATACCTACGCCACAAAATCGAACCGATAATTGAAGGTAATTATGGCACTATTATCAGATTTATTTCCATTGACACAGCAGTCTAATGTTATCTATCGGGGAAAACAGACATGACCCACCTCCGGGGCGGTAATGTCGAGACACATTACGCCCAATCTAGATTTATTCACAAATCCTGACCTACTTGCAAAACCGACATTTACCTTTTTATACCCGGGTTTCGGTCGTTACTGATATTATCAATACGGAGATATCATTGGCTGATAAATAAGCTTTGAAAAGGACAGGTTAACGTGTAGAAGTCTATCCTATTTGAGTTACGGATTAATGTTTTTAGATGAGAAAATAACTGTCGTCTACTTTTTCTAAAATGGATGCTTCTTGATTTCGAAGACATATTTTCGGTTTTACTTTTTTTGTTATTTTCCAAACAGAATGGCACTAACTTTTAGGAACGATCGCAATTTAATCTCAGTGTCAATCTGTCAAAAATTAACCGATGAATGGATAATGATGAATGAATGAATGAATGAATAAAATGAATGAATGATGATGAATTTTCCATGTTTTTTTTTACATTTATTGTTGCTGAGATGAGATTGTAACTAGATTTTGTAGGCTTTTAATTAGTAGAATTGGCCTTAAGACCAAACCGACCGACCGATCTCAATGATCAGAAATATTTCCGTGCCTCATATTTATAAAACAAAAGCGCTTGGTATCTAAAATACCCATAGTAACAGCAGCCTAGGTAAAATAATTCCTAGGAAAAATAATTTCAAAGCAGCTTTACTAATATAATAAAGCAAACTCATATTTTACACACCCACGCAATTCTAAATAATTCAACTAAGCCTACTTGATGAAACTACAAATTCCGAGGAAAAATCCTTTACAAGTAATTGCCTAACTCATAAATATTTCAAAATTGCGCGATACAGCCAACATAATGGTAATATTTTATGAGTTTATTAATGTAACGTACATTTCTTATTTTCGTTATAAGTTTACCAGCTTATATAACGCGGTTTTATCTGAGTTAAGTTTCGTGTTTAGTTACTGCTCCGCTCCCATGTGTTGTAGCGGGATGTCAGCCTACCTTTCTCTATATACCTATAGGCTATAACGTAAAGGGTTTTTTCAAATCGGACTAGTAGTTCCTGAGATTAGCACGTTGAAACACAGAAACTCTTCAGCTTTATATTAGTATAGATTCTCCAGCAACGCCATATAAATCTGCCATCCACCATCTACAACATGACCCCTCTGATTTTATTTAATAACAAACAAACAAACAAACATGACATGCCACCACGCCTGTTTTCCCCAAAGGGTTAAGCAGAGGTGAACCTATATACATCCACAGTTCGCCGGTATATTTAGGTCCCATGAAATACGGGGCGAGCCTATCTCCATGACTACGAGCTGCTACTGAGAATTTCATAGAAAAACCCCAATAACACTTTTTGCTCGACCTGGGTATTGAACCCATGACCGCGTAGCAGTTGCGCTTAGAACCAGTAGGCTAACAAGTCAGAAGAGCTTATATAAGAGGGGTCAAGTAATACAGTTTACTGAGAGTACGATTCCGTAGAACAGTCTGGCAGTAAGAAAGGACATTTGGCACATTTCCTAGTCATATGAAATGAGTACAGTATCTACATAAAGTATATTGGGTTTGTATACGCATTCGGCGCCAACCTCTTACAGAAATTGGCTTCCTTTGTACGTACTTGACGGTAATCCTATAATTTAACGTATTTTATTACTGTCAGAGATGAGATTCTAGCTTTTATTCGGTATTTTATGCGCGAATACAAAATGTGCTTGCTGTACTAAATCTTTGTCTAGGAAATTAATATGTGACCTGTTTATTATTTAGTCGTAAGAAATAAGAGCAGAATGTCGCTTTATTTTACTGTAATAAGCGAACGCTGGATAGAAGGCAACATCTTTTTTCTTTATTGTGTAAGTTAGGGTTGCTATCTCTACTTAATTGTAACCTTATCATGCCTTATTCATACTACCTATATCAAACAATGGCTTGGCTCTTAAACTAAATGGGGTCTAAAATGAAGACTTTTTAAATATTGAAACACAGAAAAGACTATTTACCTAAAAATATTTCTATAGAGCTCATCAGTTTACCTATACTATCTATACTAATATAATAAAGCATTTTTTTTAATTCGTGAGGAATAAGTATAGGTAGGCTATAGCTATATCTCTTCACGCTACGACATACGGCACTGAAGCAGTAACCAAAGACAAAAAACACACGAACGAAGCTAGTAAATAAACAAAATTGTCTGTATCTGATGAGCTGAAAGCTTTCATCTGAAATTCCAAATTCAAAAAGTGAACCAATATAAAAAACAGCGCATTGACTTTTACTTTATAACCAGTGAGAGTGGCTTACGCGAGTTTTACATGATTTATCTCCGATGTCGGGCTTCCAAGTCCTGTCGACTGCCGCCGTCACATCACGTGTCTCCAATGTATTACACATTGAAGCTTTTTCTGACGTTTATGGAACACGCGCGCTGATAAATGGGAATAAAATATTTAGCCAAGGTTGCTTTAGCCCGCAGACATATTTTTTATCGCGTAAATTTTTAATACTAATGCGATTCGACCTTCGTTTTATGGGAACGAATTTTGCCCCATTGTCGGATTCGAGCCCGTAACTTTTTATTTCGGCCTTCCCGTTGCGTAGAGTTTGGTATACAGTTTTATAGCCACTTCTAGTTCAATATTGGCTTACTTATAGGTGGAAAATTGTATGCTGTACAGAAAATAGTAGTAAAACTGAGTTCGTAAGAAGTTATAAGAACCTTACGTCGTTTAAGTCTTACTTGCATTAATAAAAATGTAATGAAACCCTAGATATAAATAGGAGTTAGGTACCTTTTTCATGGTGAGGAAATCCTCATAGATCCGTCTGGTGAGAATTGAGGGTTATGTCGGACTCTTTCCGATTTAAACTCAAAGGTTCCTCTTGCTACAATGAGCAGCCAGGTATTCATTTGGACCATGATCCGCCGTCTTTCGATCAGGAAGACGCTAGATGCCGCTTCCAACCAGTCCTTTTGGAAATCTATGGGGAGGCCTTTTTTTTTTTTTTTTTTTTTTTTTATAGACGGGAAATCATCAAATAACTTCCCCCGCCCTGGGCGGGGCGGGAGGGAGTGTTAGACTTTTACTGACTAAAACCCGTCTATGTTCCTTCATGTGCCCTTTGCGTTCCGGGGGCGCGGTATCTCTTTCGAACAACCCGCAGCCCCGGCAGGCATCGGCCCTCAGTGGCCCCATCCAATTTTTGCTGACATCTCTTTGAGGCGCGCGTGGAACACGAACGCGCCGTCGACACGGTCTGTCGCTAGTGAACGTACGGACGGTGAGCTACCCATTGCTCACCGTCCACAGACCCGCGTCTACGGTGGCCGGGAGTCGTCACGTGGCTCCCGACGCCCGGATCGTCTACCGCGGCGGCCGCTGGGACGGGGGACCCTCCTTTCCCTCTCCCGTCCCGCCGCCTCCTTCTCTAGCATTACAGCTTCGCAGAAGGAGGCGACTGCTTCCCATTCCCCCTCGCTCCGGACCATGGCCTGGACCAGTGCCGGACGCGAGAGGGCGCCGCCGCCGATGGCCGCCTCGAGGACTCGGCGGTGCTCAGCCCAAGCAGGGCACACCGCCAAAGTATGCTCCACCGTGTCCTCGGGGCGATCCTCACAATGGTGACACCCGGGCGTTTCCTCCCGCCCGATGAGGTGCAGGAACCTCCCGAAACATCCGTGTCCGGTGAGGACCTGCGTCAGGCGGTAGGTGAGGGCGCCGTGGCGCCGCTCCAGCCACTCCTCAAAGAGGGGTCTTACCGCCTCAATCGAGGCGAGCCCTGCACGAGGTTGCGACAGTCGTTCTCTCCATGTCGCCATGAGATCGAGCCGGAGTTCCGTCCGCAGGGCGGCAATTTGCCGCGGCAGCGGAGTTTCGCCCCGGCCCAGTGCCTCCGCGCGCCACTCGTGTAGGCGCGCGAGGACCAGCGCCTCCAGATCCCATGGCGGCAATCCGGCAAGGAGGCTCGCTGCCTCGCCGGAGATCGTGCGGTATCCGCGGATGACCCTTATGGCGATCACCCGCTGGGACGCGTTCAGGTAGTGGGCGGCAAGCCGCTTCAAGCCCCGCGCCCACACCGGGGCCCCGTAAAGGGCCATCGAACGCACGACCCCGGCGTAGAGCCTCCGGCAGGAGGCGTTTGGCCCCCTCAAATTGGGCAAGAGCCGCTTAAGAGCGGCCGACGCCCGTGCCAACTTGGGAGCCAAACGTCGGAAATGTTCCACGAAGTTCCATCGGCTGTCGAGGACAAGTCCCAGGTACTTCATCGTCGACCCGACGCCGACGGAAACCCCTCCTACCGTTATTTGGGATCCCGAAGGTGGCGCGTTCCGAAGCCCATGAAAGCACAGGACTTCGGACTTGTGCAAGGCCACCTCGAGACCCAATTGCCGGATCCTCTCGACGACTATCGCAACCCCGCGTGTCATAAGGTCGGCCGCCGCCTCGTGCGACCACCCCTGCGCCAGGACCAACGTGTCGTCTGCGTAGCAAACTACGCTGGCGCCCTCGGGGAGGTCAGCACGTAGCACCCAGTCGTAGCCGATGTTCCACAGGAGCGGTCCTAACACCGATCCCTGCGGAACACCGCACGACATCTCTCGCCGGTTCCATTCACCATTTCGACCAGGGTAGATCACGGCTCTATCACACAGATAGGCCCCGACCACCCGACGGAGGTAGTTCGGCACCCGGTGGTACCGGAGTGCCTCCCTAATGCAGGACCAGGGCAGGGAGTTAAACGCGTTGGCGATGTCCAGCGACACCGCCAGCACAACCCTGCCCCGGGACACAGCATCCCCCGCCGAGAGAGCTCTCACGCGCATGATGGCATCCACCGTAGAGCGCCCCCTGCGGAAGCCGAACTGGCAGTCCGCAAGGTCCGGCCCCATCCCAGACAGGTGCCCGACGAGGCGGCCCGCAATCACTCTTTCAAAGAGCTTGCCCACCTCGTCGAGCAGCACGATGGGCCGGTATGCGGACGGTGAGTCCGCAGGGCGCCCAGGCTTCTGAATGAGGACCAGCTTCCCCGTCTTCCAACGAAGTGGGAACCGGCCCCTCTCCAAACATGCGCTTAGGAGCCCCTCCAATCGGGGCCCTAGAGCCTCTGAGGCCAGGACCCAGGCTTTCCCAGGCAAGCCGTCGGGTCCCGGGGCGGTATTTTTGCCTTTCAGCTTACGTACCGCCACCCTCAGGTCTACCCCAGTCACCTCTGGTGTGTCGTCGTCGGTGTGGTCCGCTTCCGGCATCGCAGGCGGCGGAGCCATGGGCGGGGGAGGATGTTCTCCCCGCGAGGGGAACAGAGCGCTCACCACGTCCTCAACGAGCTCCGGCCGGAGACTCTGCGTCAGCGGGGGGGATGGGGAGGCCTATGTGCAGCAGTTGACGTTCAGCGGCTGGTATGATGATGATGATAATCCGCTCCCCGTATGGCCTGTTTATCTATGTATTTCCTACAATAATTTCCTTGTTGTGATCATTTGAATAATTTGTTTATACTCATTATTTTTAAAACAGACAAACAACAAGCACCTTCATCTAAATTTAAAATATTCGCCGTCTAGATATTTGTAAAATTTTTCCGTAGCTGAAAATAAAATTACAAAGTGTTTTAAAGAGTTTTCGTCCAACACGAAAATTGCTGTCTTGCAAGCTACCGACTGAAAATGGCAGCGAAAAATAAGTAACAAAATATTTTTTAAAACAAATGCCTGCTACCAAACCTTTCAAGAATAACATCGAAACGAGATCTCCCAAAAATATCTAGGCATTGTCGTAAATGTTAAATGTTTATGTGAACGAAGTAGGTAAGCCTGGTATGTACTTTAAAGAAAATAAGGTCGTTCTTTTTATGATTTTCAGTTTTCTGACGATAAACTTGTAGTAGGCACCTACTGTGGGCTTATGTTCGACACATTTTATATTTTATTCTTGAACCTTTTCTGATTTTTAATTTATGGTAGCGAATATACTTAAGCAGTTTTCAAATAACTAAAATACCTAAATATAAAAAGTAAATTACTACAGGTACCTAAAGATCAAATCTTTAACTAAGCGTACCCGCTTAAGTGTTACGTAAAAAACTAGCAATAAAAAAATACCAACAGCTGTTTTATCATGCTAACTTTGGTATAATAAAAGTTGTTTCTGATTCAAAGCTAAAACAATTTTGAATAGGTACCTACTTTCATAGTAAAAAAAAAAAAAAAAAAAATATACCATCACGCCTGTATTCCCCGAAGGGTTAGGCAGAGGTGTACCAATGTACACCCACAGTTCGCCGGTATATTTAGGTCCCATGTAATAGGGGGCGAGCCTATTGCCATTAACCGGGCACAAATCCAAACTCCGAGCTGCTATTGAGAATTTCATAGAAAAACCCAATAACACTTTTTACTCGACCCGGGAATCGAACCCAGGACCTCTAGCGTAGCAGTCGTGCTTAGAACCACTAGGCCAACGAGGCAGTCATAGTATGAAATTGAAATTAGCAACAGTATATTTTGGCTTAAGGCTATACCTATCTTTAGAGAAAACATTTAGACCTAGGTAAGTAAGTTCATGTTCTAATTCCCATTTGTAGAATAATTTGTTGTTATAATTGATCACAGAGTAGTAAGTAAATTAATGGAGTGCTAATTTGAAGCATTAGGCATCCAGGCTTTTCCCAAGCAGCCGTGGTGCAATAACATTATAAAAACGAAGCGTACTTGTATTTGTTTACGAACATAGTCTACATCTCAAGACTTAACACCCTATTGACATACTAAAAGTACCTCGTATTGCTAGTGGGTATTTTTCGTAACTTTTATACGTTCGCATTCTAATACTCGTATCAGTTTCAATCTCAATCTGCCTAAAACGCCTCCTTATTCACAGCTTTGACGGTGATTTTCACTGAGATTGCGACTGGGTAGTTTTTGAAACTTTTAAATATGAGCCGGTATCGATATCGGCCTCCTGGACCTATTTTAAACGCTTATAACAGTTTCTACGTGTATTTTTATTTCACCATAACACACATTCCATCAATTCTGTTGCAAAGATGCGTATGAACTGAACACTCCATTTACTAATTACTCCAAGTTTTTGTTACCACCTGCTTCTGTTATTCGTTAGCGCAACTAGAACCACATTATTCAGGGTAATTGAATGAACGATTCTGAAGATTGTTTGTGGTAGTGAAATTAGGCACAAACTCATAGCTTATTTTGACGGTGTTTGATTTTAAATGTGTCCTGAATGAGGTAGGAGATAAGATTTAAATATGGTTGCCTATTTACTTTTGGCTACTATTGGCTGTACGTAGATATATTCAAATTAAATCGTGTCTTTTTCTTGGATCTGTATACAGGAAAAATTTTTAACCAGTGCGTAAATTTTGCCATAATAAACTTCAACACGTTTTATTAAACACGTATATTTTATTTTGATATGTCTTAGTACTAAAAAAAAAAGTTATCGCTTACGAAACATGTTTACTTAAAAACCATATTTCATTGTCACTCGGCGCTAGCGCATTCCCCACCCCCTCACCCCAGCCATGCGCCCGGGCGGCGGCGGCGGCCGCGAGTTTTCATTGATAGTATGGCGAATAGATTATGTCCTGGATGTTTTGCTTATTTCAAACTCGGATAAGGATGAAATTTTTTTCAATTTTTTTTTTTAACTAAACACGGTAATGTGTTCTATTACTGACACTGAACTACCAAAAAAAATTTACGCACTGGTTAAAAACTTATCCTGTATAAAGGGTTATTATATTTTACAATGAAATAAAAAGTAGATTAGTAGGATCTGCATAAATACCAGTACGTATCAAAATAATTATGTTAACGCAAACATTATGCGACATAGGTACTTCCAACATGGTTATCTTTATAATACAATCTGGTTGCTCATACAACGACATCCTACGTAAATAAACGTATTTTTCTCAAAGCTTTGCGTTGTAGGTCGTATAAACGTGAGTTAATACGAAAGCATTAACATTAATGCAGAGTGAAGCCGGCTGCGTTGGTTAACTTAAAGAAATTACAAGATGTGAGAGAGCATTAAGTGAAATTTTGCCTCTTAACCTCAGCTAAACGTAATCCCGCTTTGAGAGAAGTAATTTAAATATGGCGTCTGTACCAGCCTCGTGGGAAACGTTGAATATTACATTTGTAAATAAGACGACAAGTTAACATGTTGATAAAGTTCCATACATTACATAAGGGGCTTGTTGTCTGGCTTACCTGAATGAAATATCAAGCAATGTTGGTTTTGAAGTGAGTTATGAGAAGATTAATGTTTATAGAAGGGCCACGTGGGACAATTTGGCCCACGCCCTAAAGATATTAGTGGTTAGTGTTTGGTACACGCTAACTTATTATGTAAAGCCGACGTGTATGCCGTCCTCAGGGAAGGACTTGCGTTCGTCATTGTCCAAACAAATATGGCTGGCGTAGACAGTGACTTAGTGATACCTACACTAGACACCAAGTAGGTACCTATACCTATTGTCAATACCTAGTCTCTTGGGAGTAGGTAAAGGATGTTGGATTTGAATAGTAGATTTGTCCTTTTAGTCCATTGTTAGCATACAATCATCCCAAAATTTGATCAGCACTGAATGACTTAGATACCTGCTCCTTAAAAATACAAATCTTATTATTGTTCCTAATGCAGGGCCAAAATATCAGATCATGCAGAGAAGGCATGAGGCTTGATAACTGCTTGCAAAATTGAGATTGCTTTGAAAACACATAATTTATATCTAATTGAAAAAGGCACATTGGTACTTACCAGGGCCCGGTTGGGAACCCACAACCTTGTGCATGAGAGACAGGTGAGTCACTGGGGCATCAGGACACTTATCTGCTCATCAGAATTTTTTATTTTATCGCAAATAACCTAAGAAGTCAAAAAAAAAATTGTGAAATAATTAAAATTATAATCCATAACTTTTTGTTTTTAATCCCCGCCTGTGTTCTACTACCTACCTATAAAACGTGAAAGGTAAATGGCGAAATATAAAAGTAGGTAATCCATACACACTTATGCATACATAATATTATAGAAGACAGAAGTAGATACGTGTAAACAACAATAAAGGCGAGTATACACACGTTGTGCAAGTGGCTCTAGACTCCACCGAGGCACAAAGGCTTTCAGACTTTTAGCCACCAGCTGCTGGAAGAGTAGCGACTTTAGGAAAAGTGGTGCAGATGTGACAAACGATTGCATTCGGTGTGCAATGAGCTGAAAATACCTTTATTTGACGTTGTTTATGAGCAGTGTGCCTATCTAAACTATTCATTTACGAAAGTTACTGAGGAAATGGCTGTATGAAAGTAAGTAAATAGGTAAATACTTTTTTGTTAAACTTCGGGTGGTATATCTTTATGAGAGGTAGGTAGATTCTGTGATTTGCAGTCCATTTTCTGGTCTTAAATATGGTACCTTTGACATACAATATTCCATCATGGCATTCCATCTTACCATCTTCTTCTTTATCGTGTGGGCAGTAAGGTCTAAACGACCCCACACACCCTAGTGTCAGAGTTTCTAAACCGCCGCAAGGGCCTCTGACATGGTTACCGATGTCAGTGATGTCCAAGATAAACTTAGAAAGTACATATGAATTAGAAAAAGTCACATTGGTACTTGCCCGTGCCCGGTTGCGAACCCACAACCTCGTGCACGAGAGGCGGGCGCCTTAACCACTGGGCCATCACGACACTTACCATTAATGTGGGTAAATGGGTACCTATGTATGAAATATTTTTCGGTATAAATACTAACTGAATATGCCTATGCATGTTCTTCCAATAAAAAATTGAGACTGCAATCGAACTTCCTTGCCTCTGAAAGTTGCTACCTTCGTAGGCAAAAATCCCCACACACATGATCCATCATCTATTCTTTGTAAACACTCGTTACTGGTAGGAGTAGTCCGCGTGCAAGCCAGCATTAAGTTGTAAGGCATTAATGCACCGACGCGCGGGGGCGCATGACCACGCCTGCTCATACGAGAAACTTATTATGCCAACTTTTTACCAGCTTTCCTGCCGTAAACTAGGTTTTTCCACTCCCGCCCGCATTAAAATCCTGAGTGTGACTCACAAATTAGCCAGCATACATTAACATTAGGGGTTCCAGAGAAATTTGTGTTGCGAAAAAGTACCTAGTCACTTTGACGTAGTTAACTCAAGTTTTTATATGAATTTCCACTCTTTACATGACCTCGCATTTAATAGCGGAAGCTACCAAGTACCACGATTACCTTGCTCAGGTTAAACAAAATTTTATGCCGCCATCGAAATGCTCGTTAAACACTGAATCTCATAATGTTTTGGTATTAAAGTTTACCGAGTCAAGAAATTCGCGGTTTCCAACAAAGCTTTTGAGCAGTCATTTAAACCTAGGGCTCAAAATTAATATCATAGCAGTGCCTCGGTTGGCTCGGTAAACGTTCTGGAGTTAAAATAAACGGTTATGAATAAATAATATTCCTTGGTAATGATACTCGCTCGGCGCAGTAGACAGCCCTAGCCTGTGCCTAATAAAAAAAATACTGAAGTGGGTTGGTACGGTCAGCAAAGAAAGTCGATTATCAGTTATCACTTTGAAGATAAATCTTTTTAACATTTCATGTACTGCCGTCGTAAGAAAGAAGGGCACAACTAACATTTTTATCAAAATCGAGTTATATACATATTCGGAATCAGGAAAAAAAGGCCTATCTGCCTAATTTTTTGTGTATTTTTAACAATAAAACAAACAGAGATAGCATAAGCATAAAGGGCACAACTGCATCATTTTTTAAGATATTGTAAAGAAAAAGGTCACATTGTGATATATGTCTTCTATTTCACATTTATGTCTTTAAAATATTTAGTTGAAAAGGCATAATTGGCGCACGTTAAATATAAAGGGCTTATGTGGCAATTGTGCTATTTTTTTTAAACCAACACCTTAGCAAGAAATGTAGAAAGAAAGTCACAACTGGCGATTGTGTCTTTACTATTTACCCTACTCCTTAATATTTTGTATAAAAATAGGCACACTGGCGGTTATGCCTTTACTACTTACCCTACTCCTTAATATTTTGTAAAAAAAATTGGCACACTGGCGGTTATGCCTTTACTACTTAACATCTCTACAGAGAAATGAAGTGAGGGGAGCGAGGTATGAGTGAGATTACGCCACTTGTGCCTGGCGTGTCAGGCACAACTGTCTGGCGTCGGCGTCAAGACGAACCCGCGCATGTCAGTGCCGCGCTATGGTAAGATTATTTTTAACCGACTTCAAAAAAAGGGAGGTTGTCAATTCGAACCGTATGTAAGTAATATTTCCAGTGGGCAGTACTGGAAATATTACATACATACGGTTCTTTTTAGTTTTTGAAGGCGGTTGTCTTTTTTGTAAAAAAGTTTTTTTATTTCTCGCTTTTTAGTATAAACTTCCTGTCAACCAAATCCATGAAGAAACTGTCATGTTATGTAAATCAACGAGACACCACTAAAAAGTCATAAGAAAGCAGAATATGCGATTTCGTTTACTTGGATGAGAAATTGTCAAATACTACTGTATACATCTGTGTAACCCTTTTGAGTGTACAGGCGTGATGTTATGTTGTGTGATTGTGTAAACAATGCATATTTATGCGATAGCAGCAATCGCAGTCGATTTGCTGTAATTTTTTGAAGAGTTCCGTTGTCTGTCTCCGGAATCCATCATCATATCTATATGAAATTTAAATGGGACCATTTGGAAAGTGTACCCTTTCCAACAGAAAAAAATCATCAAAATGAGTTCATAAACAGAAGTTATCCGCGAACAAACATAATAAAATAAAAAGTCGGTTAAAATTCCCTGTCTCAAAAACTACTTACTAACCGATTTTGATAAAACTTCCAGTATTCCCTAACTTGGACAATACCTAGTACAACAAAAAAAAAAGAATTACTTAAATCGGACTTGTAGTTACGGAGATATGCGAACACAAACATAAAAACATACATACGTACATACATACATACATTCATACACTCTTGAAATTTGGCACATTTGTTCAGACGCTGATGTAGATTAACATATACGAAAACTGGACAGTTTTGAAAATATTACATATTTATATACCTACGGGTTGAATTGATAACCTCCTTTTTTTTGAAGCCGGTTAATAACTTTAGCTTTGGAAGTCGGCGGCAATACAAAACAACACACAGAACCAAAGCCGCCGACTTCCAAAGCTAATTACCTTGTTTTATTCAAATAGAAGTAATTTCTAATATTTTACTGTATACATCTATACGAATAATAATACAGTGAAAAGGCACAACTGAATAAAATGTGCCTTTTCATTGTAACATTATAAAATTTTCCTCAAAATGTTACATTAAAAAGGCGCATTTGGTTGTTTGTGCCTTTTAAACGTAATATTATTGTTTTGAACTTATTTTTTATGTTACGATGAAATAAATTAAGCTAATTATCTATTATATGCATTAAAATTAAAAATTAAAAATGATCATGGTCTTATATGTACTATATAAATGCATGTATTGCCATTCACAAAATTCCGAAAAACATAGTTTAGTGGTGTAATTTTCAATAAAAACTAAAAAAAATTTCAAACTTGATTTTCTCAATATTTGCAAAATGTTAGTTGTGCCCTTCTTTCTTAGGACGGCAGTGTAGGCTTAGGTACCTACTAGAAAGAATATCTGACGTATACAGTATGAGTAAGACAGTAGGTCTAGATTCTTTCTAGATGGTCTTGGCAAGTCTAGCTAGAGCGCGAACATTTGTGATGGTATCTACCGAACTAGGTATTTAATACTCAAATTGAATGAATAGAGATCAAAAAAATGCACCACCATAGTAAGCTCGCCGTAAACAATACCTCAGTACAATAAAGATTAGTAGGTAACTAGGTAGATACCTAATTAAATTAGTGTTTCTAAGGTATTAAGCGTCCAACACCTCTTCATTATTTTATAAATTGTGTACGTAAACTCTTTTAGCTTTTTAAAAAAACATTTACCTACTTACCTACCTCGGAAAGTAAGACATTATATAGGTACTTAGGTACTGGCATTAAAAATATGAAAAACGGGCTATAATAGCGGCTGCTAATATAATAGGTACTCACTGAACTTACAGGATCTACTTTAGTAAAAAGGTACTTACATTATTTGTACTTTCACAGTAAGTAAGCTACCTACTTATTACAAAACATCGGCCTATAAAACACTGTCCCCCTCTGAAATACAGCAACTAAGGTCCTTAAGGGTGATATTAAAATTAATAAATAATGAAATGCCCAAAGGCATAGCATACAAATGATACGAACTGCAGTTCCGCATGGATTTCTTTAAAATAAACTTTCTGCTGTGTGCCCACTTATTCAAAGGGGTTCTCCAGTTATAATTAATGCCTCAAAGTACAATACTGCCGTCGTAAGAAAGAAGGGCACAACTAACATTTCTATCAAAATCGAGTTATATACATATTCGGATTCAGGAAAAAAAGGCCTATCTGCCTAATTTTTTGTGTATTTTTAACAATAAAACAAACAGAGATAGCATAAGCATAAAGGGCACAACTGCACCATTTTTTAAGATATTGTAAAGAAAAAGGTCACATTGTGATATATGTCTTCTATTTCACATTTATGTCTTTAAAATATTTAGTTGAAAAGGCATAATTGGCACACGTTAAATATAAAAGGCTTATGTGGCAATTGTGCTATTTTTTTTAAACCAACACCTTAGCAAGAAATGTAGAAAGAAAGTCACAACTGGCGAATGTGTCTTTACTATTTACCCTACTCCTTAATATTTTGTATAAAAATAGGCACACTGGCGGTTATGCCTTTACTACTTACCCTACTCCTTAATATTTTGTAAAAAAAATAGGCACACTGGCGGTTATGCCTTTACTACTTAAGAGCGTTTACGTTGCGCGAAGCAAGTGAAGATTAGGTAAATCGGAGCAAAATTCACTCACACAGACGCAAGCGCGTTTGTGTGCGTAGAGAAGCGCGCTCGCTCACGGACTATAGTCGGAATAAAAAGCATTTTGATCCATTTGATTATTTTTGTTTGTGATATATAGTTTAATTTTTTTACAAAATATTTTTTATGCTTATATTAGACTAGGTGTGCCCGCGGTTTCATCCGCGTTTATGGTAAGTGTGTTATAGCGCGATGTTTGATTAAAACGATATATCTCCTCAGATATTCGTTGAAATCTAATGATGTTCAGGGCAATTTTGTTCAAAATGAAATACTAATGATGAATAATTTATTTATTTAGATAAAGATAATATCATGTTTATGAAAAACTAGCTGTGCCCCGCGGTTTCACCCGCGTTACGTTAGGTTTTTGGTTACTGAACCGTTTTCGTGGCTCGTAACGCGATGTTATGTAGCCGGATATAGTGCCAATCCCACATACAACTCCCTGCACGATCGCCCGCTACTCGCGCACGCATCCGCCTCGCTCTTGTCGGCGTAATCTTGTGCCGTGTACTATGGTATATTAAATGTGTTATAGTTATAATCTGTTATTCTGAGGTACAGGCTACGGAATGTCATTATTTTGCTGCGAAGTTATTTTAAAACTGTTATATCTACTAAGATATTCATTGAAATTAAGTGATGTAAAGGGCAATTTTGTTCAAAATTAAACACGTGTGATGAATAACGTATTTATGTTGATAAGGATTAATACTATATTCATAAAAACACCTTCGTAAATAATGCATTATTTTAAAATAAATTTTCTGGCAAAAAGTTAGGCATTTACTACCGCGGACTTTTTTTTGTATATTTTTTTTTTAGAGGAACCATTCTGCCGTACGTTATTTTTGCGTAACTTTAACCGTTTACGCACCGCACGCAACGAAAGCCCTCAAAAGCTCGTTTTTGCCACATTTTTCATTGATGCTCCGCTCCAATTGGTCGAAGCGTGATGTTATATAGCCTATAACCTTCCTCGATAAATGGGGTATCCACAAGAATTTTTCAAATCGGACCGGTAGTTCCTAGGATTAGCGCGTACAAACAAACAAACAAACTCTTCAGTTTTATAATAATAGTACAGATAATAGTAAAAATAAAGCATTTACTAAAATTGGAGTCATTTTCTACACACTTTCCGATGTGCTTCCTTAAAATCAGATCGGATTCTAGCGTTGATTCTATGCAGACGTGTTTCTCATGGCTCCTATGTTGTCTAAACTACAAAAGATTGCAATAGGAGTAGCAATATCAAGTACGGTTGTAGATACACGAAAAAGGAGGAAAAGTGAAGCTTATAGGCTGAAGAAATAAATAACAGACAGAGAAAAAAAAGTAGTTTAAAAAACTAAAACCCGACTACAAAAATTCACGTTCTAAAAAGTATGAAACAAGAAAACATTCTCATCTGAAAGCCGTGGTCGGGTTTTAGTTTTTTAAACTACTTTTTTATTTAAATTATTTTGGGGTTTAAATTTAGACATTTATATATTATGTAATATTACTGGAACTGCAACATATACACAATATATGGAATAATCTATTAGGTCTCCCAAACAAAATATTGGTTAGTTGGCTAGGTTTATGGTGCGTTCTAAAGGGTGTGTGTACGGGTGTATGTATAATTTACTAATAAAATATTTATATATTTGAAATGTGCTAATTAAACCCTTTAATTTGATATGTAACACGACCATATTTGGAAGAAAAAAAATATTATTTCACATCTTCATTAGCCCTAGAGGGCGCCACATACAATTTATTGAAACATAAGATAGCCTATAACCAGCGGACAATTTAGACGCTTCCAATGACACCTCATTTGTCAATTTACGTTAGATAATTTAGAAGTTATGAGGGAACAGATGAACATCCATACATACATACATACATACATACCGGTCAACCTCATAACCCTCCTTTTTGCTTCGCCGTAGTCGGGTAAAAAGGTATACAGGTCTGAAAATGATTAAGGTCTAAAATAATTTAATGATAAAATAAGATTAAAGTTTTTCATAGGACTTAGTTCTCAAGTCTCTGTTCGAGTATACACATATAATTATCTACATTCTTTGTAGCACTCAACACAACAAAACTGGAGACTGGAGTGCTGATCGTGTATGACTGTGACGTTTAATCGCACGAATGTTCTATACATCATTCGATTTAGAATCCGATTTTAGGAAAAGGACGGTCGAAACATCCGATTTTTCAATTTTGTAAAAATAATAACATTAGAATTATAGACCGATCACATGTCAACCGACGGTCTATACAGTTCTTACATCTATTTTGAGAGCTAAAATCAATGAACATATTGATATTAACGCTATCATGACTGTCTCTCAAAATGGTTGTAAGAATAAATGCCGTGGTACTAAGAAGCTACTCCTCTTTAATATGGCCATTAACCAGCACGTTCGTCGTTCTCGAAGGGATCTGTCGGCATGTTGGATAGACTATTAAGAAGGCCTATGATGCGGTGAAACATACATGGCTCATGAGGGTTTTTGAAATCCGTTCCTTCTTCATATATATATATATATTTTTAATAGCATTTTAATTGGTAATGGTGTACTTGATATTTTGCTCTGCTTACCCCTTCAAACCGTACAGACGTGATGTTATATTATGAAATCGTGAAAACAAAACAGACATACGATCACAGCAATTTCGGTTCATTTGTTATTAGTTATTGAAGAGTTCCAGAAGAGATCCTAATGTATTATATACTAAAACCTTCCCTGAAATTATACACTCAAATAACGAAATCCCCATTCAAAAAGAATAAGCAGTTTTTGAGAAATTCATTCCTATGAAATTCGATCGTATGTTTGTATAGTACATACAAACATATAATCTACAATTTTTTTAAGTCGGCTAAAAAATATACTTTTATATATGTAAAATGGCTATTAGTATAAAATAAATAACTTCTGGCCATAGCAAAATTTTCAATTTCCAAATTTTCCTTTTCCTTTTTTTTTTTGATAAAAATATCTTGGTTTTCTTTCCCATTGTGTCTAAAACATAATTTATTGTTACTCTTAATATTATATCAGTCATTAAAATTTATAAAAAAAAATCTTACTACCAAAGTACTAAAATGTTTTAGTCGCGCTATAGCGAAACGGGCTTTGTATTTACGAGAGCGCGGGCGCAGAAAGTTTGGACGTGACCTCTCCGTGTAAAGGCTCGCGGCCGACTGAATTGGCTACCGCTCGCGCGCCTTAATTTATAGTAGTTTTAAAATATTTATTAAAAAATTATAAAGCTAATTACACGAAAATTTTGAATTGCAAGTTTTAAAAGAGATGTTCTTCTATTAGAATATGTTATTATTATAATGATAAATGCAAGTTAAAACGTTGAAAAAGATCATTTTATCTACGTGTATTTTGTTAAAAGTTAGACATTGTTTTGATTTTATTTTCCGTAGTAAGTAACCTAAATCGGAAAATCTGTCTTGACAAAAAAATTATTAAGGATATTACCAATTAGCAAATATTTTTGTTTATCGATTCTATCAGCAATTTTTGGAGATTAACGGCTTCGAAATTGACTCTGAACGTAAAATACGCAAATCTCACTTTAGTTATCTTAATATAATTTACAAGCATGCTATTTAATTTTAAAAAAACCTCTCACGTCCTCTAGAAGACAAAATTTCCTAATATTATTCGTAAATTGCATGTTTGTACGATAAGTTATTAATGGGTATTAACAGGTTTGAAAATCATTGATTTTGAGGCAAATAGCGCGTGGACGGCGCGCCGCCGGCGTAAACCCTCTTAACATCTCTACAGAGAAATGAAATGAGGGGAGCGAGGTATGAGTGAGATTACGCCAGTTGTGCCTGGCGACAAACCCTCGCATGTCGGTGAAGCGCTCTGGTAAGATTATTTTTAACCGACTTCAAAAAAAAGGAGGTTGTCAATTCGAACCGTATGTAAGTAATATTTCCAGTGGGCAGTACTGGAAATATTACATACATACGGTTCTTTTTAGTTTTTGAAGGCGGTTGTCTTTTTTTGTAAAAAAGTTTTTTATTTCTCGCTTTTTAGTATAAACTTCCTGTCAACCAAATCCATGAAGAAACTGTCATGTTATGTAAATCAACGAGACACCACTAAAAAGTCATAAGAAAGCAGAATATGCGATTTCGTTTACTTGGATGAGAAATTGTCAAATACTACTGTATACATCTGTGTAACCCTTTTGAGTGTACAGGCGTGATGTTATGTTGTGTGATTGCGTAAACAATGCATATTTATGCGATAGCAGCAATCGCAGTCGATTTGCTGTAATTTTTTGAAGAGTTCCGTTGTCTGTCTCCGGAATCCATCATCATATCTATATGAAATTTAAATGGGACCATTTGGAAAGTGTGCCCTTTCCAACAAAAAGAAAATCATCAAAATTAGTTCATAAACAAAGAAGTTATCCGCGAACAAACATAATAAAATAAAAAGTCGGTTAAAATTCCCTGTCTCAAAAACTACTTACTAACCGATTTTGATAAAACTTCCAGTATTCCCTAAGTTAGACAATACCTAGTACAACAAAAAAAAAAGAATTACTTAAATCGGACTTGTAGTTACGGAGATATGCGAACACAAACATAAAAACATACATACGTACATACATACATACATACACTCTTGAAATTTGGCACATTTGTTCAGACGCTGATGCGAAAACTGGACAGTTTTGAAAATATTACATATATACGGGTCGAATTGATAACCTCCTTTTTTTTGAAGCCGGTTAATAACTTTAGCTTTGGAAGTCGGCGGCAATACAAAACAACACACAGAACCAAAGCCGCCGACTTCCAAAGCTAATTACCTTGTTTTATTCAAATAGAAGTAATTTCTAATATTTTACTGTATACATCTATACGAATAATAATACAGTGAAAAGGCACAACTGAATAAAATGTGCCTTTTCATTGTAACATTATAAAATTTTCCTCAAAATGTTACATTAAAAAGGCGCATTTGGTTGTTTGTGCCTTTTAAACGTAATATTATTGTTTTGAACTTATTTTTTATGTTACGATGAAATAAATTAAGCTAATTATCTATTATATGCATTAAAATTAAAAATTAAAAATGATCATGGTCTTATATGTACTATATAAATGCATGTATTGCCATTCACAAAATTCCGAAAAACATAGTTTAGTGGTGTAATTTTCAATAAAAACTAAAAAAAATTTCAAACTTGATTTTCTCAATATTTGCAAAATGTTAGTTGTGCCCTTCTTTCTTAGGACGGCAGAATATCCGTCGTAAATGAGCAAACTTAATTAATACAGGAAAAAATTTTAACCAGTGCGTAAATTTTGCCATAATAAACTTCAACACGTTTTGTTAAAGACGTATATTTTATTTTGATATGTCTTAGTACTAAAAAGAAAAGTTATCGCTTACGAAACATGTTTACTTAAAAACATATTTTATTGTCACTCGCGGCGCGCGTATCAGCTGAGCCGGCGCGTGCGTAGCGCGTAGGTAACAGCTGAGTCGAAGCTCGCTCGCCGCTGCGACGACGTACCTACGCGGTGCGGTTACTGACCTTTTTTAGTTTGGACTGCGATATGAAGTTACTTGTTAACGTAATTCCAACTTTTCCTTTATACTTTCATGGGCTTAGGACCATCAAAATGCATAATAATAAACTTGAATGAAGCACTAAGATAGGTATTCAACATAAACATGAAGATAGATAGATTCTCGTTGCTTAATAAATACACTCGCACCATTTCATAGTATTCGCGGTGAGTAAAGTTTGACATCGTGATTGATACGACGCGAGTACACACGGCAACTGCAGGGCGCAGGGGTTGCGCGGGGTAAGAACGCTCGGACGTCAGGACACCAATTGCGCGTGGAACGTACTGACGGCGGGCGGGCGGCGGCGGCCCGGCGCTAGCGCATTCCCCACCCCCTCACCCCAGCCATGCGCCCGGGCGGCGGCCGCGAGTTTTCATTGATAGTATGGCGAATGGATTATGTCCATGTTTTGCTTATTTCAAACTCGGATAAGGATGAAAATTTTTTTAATTTTTTTTTTTAACTAAACTCGGAAATGTGTTCTATTACTGACACTAAACTACCAAAAAAAATTTACGCACTGGTTAAAAACTTTTCCTGTATATCCATTAGATCTCGCAACATTCTTTGAAACAATGAAACGTAAAAGGGTGGGTAGATCCTACCCTTCTGTAGGAGCACCCTACCAAAAGGTACTTATTATAATGGTCGCTGAAAAGCTCATTTTCGTGAATGACGTGATAATAATTACTTACGTTCGCTTCATTTGAAATCAGTGTTGCATACAGCAGGTATACACATATGCAGGTGTACACACATGCATGTATGTGGCAGATAATAGATACTTTAAAATCTTATTAATTTAAAACAACGACAACTTCAACTGGTATGCTACAAAATATTATGACGAATTTACGGTTTAGGAATGGTTTCCTGAACGATGTTTTCTTTCACCACTTCGTGAGCAATAACTCTGGTTCTACAATGGAATAATATTATGACTCATTATTTAAAATGCGTACTTGCCTGGAATCGAACCACAAAGGTTCGAATCCACAGCCTGCATTTTTTTTATCTGAGTATCTATTAAGCAATTGGGCCACTCCTTCTCTCGTTAATGTTAAACATTGTTGAATTATCTAACTCTCATTCTTCATTATTTTCAGTTATATCCTTTTCATTATTTAATGTTTTATCATTACGTTTTCAATATTTTTATTTCATCAGCTGACAACTTTTCAATTTTTTTAAAGCTGGCAACTTTACTAAGTGACACTGACTGTGACAGTCAGTCGGCGAAGGCAATATTTATTTTGGAGGTTATAGTTAGCTACGCACGAAAAGCGCGTAAATAAGTGTAAATAAAGTTACCTACATAAATAAATAAACGTAAGAGTTATTTAAAAATGCGTTTCGCAATCAAACAAGTAAGCTGTGGTAGTGAAAGAATTGGTACCCTAACAGGATTTTTGAAATCACCGAACACTGTTATTGAAACTCCAACAGCTGCGTTATTAACTCAGGTACTTTTCGAAATATTTATATTATAATAAAATTTACTACTGTGGTTATAACTATAGTTTCTTAAAATATAAGTTTTAGTTTGTCTGTATAATCTAACAGCTAAAGTACAAGTACAACAGGAGGCCATGCTTTTACTAAGGTTTTTCTTTTGCATTTTCCTTTAATATTTCGTCATCTCCAGCCTGTATCGAACTATAGCTGGCTATACCATTATCTTCCCCGCACTTCTGCAGAAATTTTACAATCCTTTTATTTACCTACAGCTAAAATTAAAATGTAAACAAAAACAATAAATGATATACAAAACAATATCTGTGCACATGTTCATAGGTTATTAAATTACGCATTGAGGTAGGCTTACACTCTGCTTTTATCAATTCTAATATAGCATAACATCTAGTTTACGTCAGCTTGCCAACCTGTCTCCATGAATGAATTTGTAAAAAGAACTTTAATTTAAAAATGGAATGTTAACTTTTTCAGGGTGGCAGTGTATCCCATCTTACCTCTGAAGTATTGTCCAAGGTGTTTACAACTCCGCAACTGTTGTGGGTGCCAGTATCAAACTCCTTGCAACTAGAGACTGGTATGAGGGCCCAAGGGGAGGGTGTTGCCAAGTTTGCTGGCTTGCCAGAACAGTTGATTTGTGTGACATCACATAGTATGAGTGAACCAACCCCTTCTGGACATTTTGAGCTAGACAAAGTACCTCTATGGACTAAGAATGGAAAGAAAATGGTTAATGCGGAAAGGTAATAATTGCATTGTTTAATACTTGTTTACTATTACTTCAAGTGGAGGCAGATGTAATATTTTTTGTCGCATAAGTGCATCATTTAAACAGTTAGTTTTTTATTTTATTATTCATAAAAATAACACATACTGGCCTTGAGATTAACTGCAGTAGTATTCTGTAATAATTTTATTGGTCAATTTTTTTTTATACCACTAATGGTGGCAAACAAGGTAACGGCCTGCCTGATTTAGAATTACGATGAAATAAGCTTTAAGTGTGCTGTCTCTCAACCTCTAACATTAGCCTGTGTATTCTGACAAAACTCCCTTGTTAAAGTGAGGTTTCATCCCACTGGGGTGCTAGGGAAAGCTCACCTAATTCTGACTTCACAGATATTCAATAAGGGAGATATTTTTCAGAATACAGCAGGTTGGATGACATCTCACCTCAACCTCCCTTATCTACTGTCACTGAAGGATATGGATCAGATTAGACTGGCAGACAACAGCTACACCAGTGTGTAAAATATAGGGCTCAGAGTGCCAGTGCATTCTGAGCCCTATGTACAACACATCACACAACAGCACATGCATTGTTTTGGCACAACATTTTATAAATAGTTTTCGAAAAAGGACACTATTAACCAAAAAAATAATAACTTTTCTGAGTTCTTCAAATCTAATGAATTTTCAGATATATGGATTTGATGGAAGTTTACAAACCAGAAATAATTTTGGCGATTGCAGATGGCCGCACATCACTCAATGAGGGGTACAAGAGAATTATGAAGTCAGTGGATAGGACCTGTAATATGTTGGATACGTGTGTGTATCGACATAAGGCCTCAAAGCAGCTTCGAGATACTGCTCTCATTGGTCAGTATAAAAAATAAAGGTTTCCATTATCTTCTCATATTTTTATTATCTAATATAAACACTACAATTATAATTTTACTTGATACAAAGTTTTTTATAGCTTTAACTTGGTGGCAAGAACTTTGTTCATGTCAAAGCTTAGATAGTATGCCACGAGAATGTATGCCATAGCATTTTTAAACACATGATAAAAAGCAGCCTATGTGCTAGTCCAGACTATACCCTATCTCTCTATTAATCCAACATAAATGGACATACCAGTTTGTGCAATGTACCTGCTTGTTCTCGTTTTCTTTCTGAATAATAACAAAGTGTAATATTCTAATGTATGTGTGAGCTTCTATTAACCTTTACCATTTGTGATACTGTTTGCAGGTGTGGTGGTAGCCACTGGGATGCCGAAGAAATCTAACGAATCCATCAGGCATGTATTGAAACATAAGGACTCTCTGACTGGTGTAGCTTTGGCGGGAATAACGGATGCATCTGAAAAAGCGGACAAGTTGGCTACACAAAAATTTGATGATATTTTTAAGACAGTGGGTGTAAGTATTGGAAGTTTAATCAAAACTAGCTATACCTCGCGTTTTGATCTGCGTCAAGTTACATCTTCGGCGATTGCCCCGCTCCCGTGGGTCATAGCGTGATGATTAATATAGCCTATACTATAATATAAGACATAAAGCTGTCTTATAAGAACTTGACGGAACGATTGGCGTATTAACAAGCCTATTGGCTGCTGTGCTGGGTTCGATTCCTGCACGGAACAAATATTTGTATGACCTCCTTATAGATAGTCGTTCCGAGTCTGGCTGTTTGTGTAAATGAAATTAAATGTTTGTAAACGCACCCACAATACAAGAGAAATTCCTAGAGAGGGGCAATGGTATTATAAAAGAAAAAAAAAAACGGTCCCACTGGTATTTTTTGGGATAGGCATGTTTAAACAAATAAACAAACGCTTCAGTTTTATTATATTAGTATAGAATAGAATATATTATTACCTTCCATACGAAAATTCACAAGGAGTCACGGACAAAACCTAATTAAAAAAGATAATTGACACACCAACACTCGCAATACATTTATTCTCAACTCATTGCTCAAACTCTGTTACATTTGTTAGCTGATGAAATACCAGGAAAAGTCATTAAACAACAAACGCAATTCTCTTCTACATATTTACCCTACTATGTCGAAATAAAAAGAGGGTTATGATTTACACATCATCGCGTGCATTCTTGAGCCATGACGCAATATTTCGTGATGTTGATGACATCACGATGGCTTTGTACCTAATCCCACGTTTCTGAGTCAATGGTGATTCAACCTTTAAAGCGAAAAAACTCACACCCTGAACGGTGTGAATTTTTTCGACCCACGTTCGATTGCGAGCGTGTTTAAATTTTGTATGGGAAATTACTTTTTCCCGTATAGAATTCTAACGTGCTCACAATCGAACGTGAGTGAAAAAACTCACACTTAGCACCCTGCACCCAGAGGGTGCTAAATAGGACCCTATTACTAAGACTGCTGTCTGTTATACATCCGTCTGACATAGGCCTGTATCATTTGAAATGTAATCATCATTATCATTATCATCATTACATAGTATAAAACAAAGTCGCCCTTTTCCCCTTGTACGCGTTAATCTTTAAAACTACGCAACGGATTTTGATGCGGTTTTTTTTAATAGATAGAGTGGTTAAAGAGGAAGGTTTATATGTATAATAACATCCAATAAATAGCGGAGAAATACTGTTATTTTTGAGGTTTCTAATGTGATGTCGTAAATAATTTCATTTTTTTCCGCTTACATTGCAAACGCTGGCTGAACCCTACGAGATTTATCAAAATAATGTATTAAGTATTGAAAACATTGAAAAGGTATATGTCTATCTCTTATGGATATCCCACAATAACACGTTTTTGTCATTTACTTTTTAATTTATTTATTAAATAATTTTCGAAGCGATTTTAACCAATACAGCATTAATCCTTATCCAATTAAATACCTTAAATACATTGTTGATTTAATATAGATCTATATGGCCTTTTACAGCATATGATTTAAATGAATATTTTAGAAGATATTACAAATTAAAAAATTCGGGACGTAGCGTTTGCGGGCGGAGCGGGCCGCTATGTTTTTGTTACGTTTACAGTTTTTCTGTAGTGTATTAGTATCAGCATTGTACCCGTGCGAAGCTGGGGCGGGTCGCTAGTAATAATAATAAATAGGTTTTGGCCTATTTCTAAACTTACAAATTGACGGCGTAGCGATTGGTTGCTGCAAAGCGTGTTGCGAGTTCGATTCCCGCATGGAACGAATATTTATACGGCTTTCAAGTAGTTGTTCCGGGTCTCGCAGTTGTGTATGTGACTACAAATATGTTTGTAAACACACCCATAATACAGAAGAATTTCCTAGCATGGGTATAATCCAATGATAAACAAAAATTATACCTCGGGAAAATATAAAAAAAAATCTTGGACTTTTCCATAACACATTCATAATTTTATTCAGCGTTAGTGCGTGTCCGAATCTAAATATGTTTACTCATAGAACCTACGCAAGCCAATTCATTTTAAAAACACATGCTTAGACAATATTTACGTAACACTATTATAATTCGTCATTTTTCACCTTGAATAGGTATGTGAAAATCTATGTTAGGTTACGTATTATAAACAACGTTTTACGTTCGCAGTTCACGATAACCATATCACAAGTTGGTACATACCAAAAACTGCATGCACGCATGTTATCACCTTCGTAGATTAGTTGATAAGAATATTTTTATCACACCATATACTTCCACTGACAAACATGATGTTTCTGTCATATTAACTATCTTAGAGATGATTGGATGGGTCAGTTTCGCGTTATTGTTATTAAAATACTGCTAACTATAACTTATTATAATTTCTTATAGAACATAATAGAAATCATCTAAAATTGTATAATAAACCACCGACGAGAACAAAACCCGATCAGATCTTGAGAAGATGCTCACACCTATTAATCAACTTTAAAATAAATCATAATCGGTTCAGCTGTTTAGGAGCTACCATGCAACCGATAGACACACAAATACCCACGATGAACTTACACCCCTCAGTTTTCTTGGGGATTAAACACATTGTACCTCCGTTAATTTATTTCAGCGCAGGGCATCCGCTTTTTGTCTTTTCGACTACGCATTTCTAAGTAACCCTAAAGTTCTCATTTGGTAACTTGTTTATAGTGTATAGAGAATTTTCCATCTTTCCAATTCCAGAACGCGCTGCCCAAAGACTTGTTACGCGTGGTAGAAGGCTGTTGGAACCCAGCGATCATAATGGCGGCCATAGAAAATGGCTGGGACCTCTTCGACGGGTCCTACCCCGCGAAGTTAAGCAACTCAGGTCATGCACTGACGCTAAACTTCGCCACAGATCAACATGCTACTGAAGCGTGTATCTTAGATCTCAATGACGAAAGGTATGTTTAATCTTTTGCCCTTTTTACCTCATTTGAATTATAATGAACGGTTTTATTATTCATAAACGGTTTCCTTGAGTTATTTTTCTAACACGAGGTCAAAGGTTTTGTATTATTTCTTGTTGCTTACTGACTGACTGACCAGGGGTAGCCAACCAGTCGATCGCAAATGAAATTGACAATCACTACGTAGTTAGTAAAAATAATCTTTTCAATTTTGTTGTTTCCCCTCTTAACAAAATAAAATACATTACTCATTAGTAGGTATGTTGCAGTCAAAACTCTTAACCAGTCAAAAGTACTATTGACTAGCAAAATCAGTCAAAACTACTTTTGACTGAACAGGTTGGTCAAAAGTGGTTTTGACTGAAAAATATTGGTTATTAGTGCTTTTGACTGCAAATTTGCGGTTAAAAGTACTTTTGACTAACGCTCTTCGTCAAAAGTAGTTTTAACTGCAATAAAGCATCAGTCAAAAGCACTATTAACTTGTCAGATGTGAATAATGCTTAAAAAGCATAGTCGAGGAGCCCCGCTTCGCGGGGCTCAAGGGTTTACAAAAAAAATAACCACGAAGTGGATGGCGGGGTCTGTTCGCTCGCTTCGCTCGCTCTCTAGACCCCGCCATCCCCTTCTAACCTAACCTGTCCGAGTCGGGGTGCCCCAAGTCCCGAGCTCGCTTCGCTCGCTCTTTTATCCTATAATTTACTTTTATAAAGAATAGATATTATTAATTATTATTGCAGATTAGTGACTGATTTTTAAGAGTTTTGACTGATTCGGGCAGTCAAAACCACTTTTGACGGAATCACTTAGTTAAAAGTACTTTTAACCAGCTCCATTGGGCAAAAGTACTTTTAACTGTTATTTTAGTCAAAAGTATTATTGACCAAAGCATACGGTCAAAAGTACTTTTGACTGATTTTGCTAGTCAATAGTACTTTTGACTGGTTAAGAGTTTTAACTGCAACAGGTATACTGTTCAGTTCAAATTTCGTGTAAGTATACATATATGTTAAATATGCAAAGTTGATTTAATAATAACTTTAAATAGAATAGAAGTACTTATTGGTTATGTAATTGGTACATCGCACAGAGTTTACACAAACAGTAGATATTGGGTCTAATCAAATTGGCCACACCTGCTTTAGACGGTTGAGTCACTTCTGGACTTCGGTCTTTGAACTGATAGGCGATATCGTTCGATTTACAAACCTGTTCTGTTCATTCTAATGTCCAAAGTTCAATGATCGAACATTGGATCGAAACTGTGGCCTTGCTGCATTTTGTCATCACCTAAAACCACTAGGTTACGTTAAATGTCAAAGTGCACGTAATAGTTCGCGAGTTTTTGTCCGCACGTGTTCATCTGGTATTCGTCACGTGCAAGAAGATGCAAGCAGAACATGTTTCTTAACAGTATGGAAATATATGATGAGACCCATCATATTGCACCATCTTATAGTAACACCTGTAATACCATGTTTTTATGCAAATAACAACTAATACTATTATCCTACTACTATTATAAAGGCGAAAGTTTGTAAGTATGGATGTATGGATGTTTGTTACTCTTTCACGCTTAAACGGCTGAATGGATCTGGATGAAATTTGGCACAAAGATAGATTATAGTCTGGAATAACACATAGGCTACTTTTTATCCCGGGAAAATGTACGGTACCCGTAGGATAACACATCAACTGTGACGCGGACGAAGTCGCGGGCAGAAGCTAGTACATCATAATAAAAAGTTTGAAGCTGATAGAGGTCGAGTGTCCATGGAGTTTCTTGGTCGTTCTTCTCCATTGAGACCTACGTTTTGGAACGTAGAACTAGCTTCAATTTTAAACTAGAACTTCTTGATATTTCAATTTTAAACTGTAAGTACTTGACAACTCAAGTGCCTGTAAATGGTCTAATTGAAATAAATCCTTTGACTTTGGTGGGCTAACTCAAATTCTTTTTGTAAAAAGTCCCTCGAATTGATGATGATGACGTTAGACGTGGTTCAAGGCTGCTTTCGATTCCGGATACCACGCGCCAAAATAAGCCTCAACTAAAAATAAATATTGAGTGGAAATGTTTCCTAATGAATAACAATCACAAAAATAATAATTAAATCTATTTCTGAACATTAATTACATAAACACCACGGACGTAGGTATATAATTTTTAATTAATATAATTTTTATAATTCACTTTTTGTTTACTCTTAAGTTCCTGTACAGGTAAAAAATGGATCTAAAACAACATAATTACATCGTCGTAAGCGAAATTTTCCGTGTTTATCTTGTACATTACACCGGTGAAGGAAAACTTAGTGAGGAAACCTGGACTTAAAATCAAATATAACTACCATCACGCCTGTTTTCGCCGAAGGGTTAGGCAGAGTTGTACCAATGTACACCCACAGTTCGCCGGTATATTTAGGTCCCATGTAATAGGGGGCGAGCCTATTGCCATTAACCGCGCACAATCCTTACTCCGAGCTGCTACTGAGAATTTCATAGAAAAACCCAATAACACTTTTTGCTCGACCTGGGAATCAAACCCAAGATCTCTAGCGTAGCAGTCGCACTTAGGACCACCAGGCCAACGAGGCAGTTACTTAAAATCAATATAAGTCTTAAATCGCCAATCCGCCTTGAGCAAGCATGGTGATGGTGAAGGCTCGTGCCTTCTCTTCGAGCTGAGGTCTTTGTTCTGCAGTGGGACATAAAGCTTGTATTATTATTTAAGTAAAACTTAAGGCAGTTAATGTTCTAATTGCAGGTACAAAGAAGATTTTACCCCAGTATTAGAAGGATGCGAATGTTTGACGTGTAAGAAACACACGCGGGCGTATATACGCCATCTTTTAAATACTAGGGAGATGCTATCCTCTGTCTTATTAAGCATGTAAGTATACATTAATGCTCCTTCTCTTACAGTTAAGAAATTTTGACTATACAGTTTGTGTACAGGTGAGATCCTCGACCCGTAAAATTTTACTAAGTATTTAGTTCATGATCACTAGATACGACAGGATTAAAATTTTTCGTTGCCTTATGATAAAAAAACATCGATTTCATACAAAATTACAATACGGTATGCACTTATTTATTCAATCACCTCACATAAGGTTGTTAATTTTTTGTCAGGTCTGTATCTATTTATATTATAATTTATTTATTTATTACTCGTCATTTAATTTACACTTTATACTTACTTTTACAACCAACACGTGTAAACAGTCAACAGTTATCACAGTAAAATAAGCAACCAGCACTTAATTATCCAGTGGTTAAACCAATCACAGTAAATCAATTTAACAATTTGTTTATATAAATTTATCAAAATAATTCAATTAAGTAAAATATTTGCTTGGACGAAACATGGTATCTATTTATTTACTTACACAAAAAGAATAAGATTTTTCCTTATTTTTTAATAATAAGATTTCTCATACTATGAAATTACTGCCTTTTTACCCCCCTTAGAGGATGAGTTTCGAAAAATTCTTTGTCAGTGCTTGCCTACGTCGTCAAAGGAAGCCGTGTACCAAATTTCACGTTCCTAGGCCCTCAGGTTCTCCATTTATATAGATAGGCTCGCCCCCTATTACATGGGACCTAATAACATACCGGCGAACTGTGGGTGTACATTGGTACACCTCTGCACAACCCTTCGGGGAAGACAGGCGTGACGGTATATATGGCTAATTACAAACCATTTTAACTTTCCAGCCACAATCTCCACCACTTCGATCAGCTGTTCCGCCACGCTCGGCAACACATCGCGGCGAGTACATTCCAAAAATACAAGCAACACATCACCAAACAGTATGAAGCAAACAAACTACCTCTTTCAACCAATGAAGTGACCGATATAAAAGAAAGTGATATAAAAATGAATGGAACTGAATTCGTTAAGAAGAGACTGCGCGTGAGTGACGATGAGATTCCTACTAGTCTAGTAGTTAATTGTAGTCTTTAATAGCGTTTTTATAGAGTTCGTTTTTAGTTTTAGATTGTACTTTGCTGGAATTATACACCGTGAGTTTTTAATGACTTGCAATTTTTGCTTTGAGAATTTTTGCAAATCAGACGAAATTACAATTTATGTTTCTGTATTTAACTTTTTTTGGACATGTAAATATTGGCTTGTTACCATATTAAAAACACACGGTGTTCTCAATAGAGTCTTCTATCGTAATAAATTTGTATGATCAATGCGCATTTATAACACAGTATTTTTTTACTACTTAAATAATTTCGCGGATATCATCTTTTCCGCGTACGATAGAAGACTATATGCTATAAAACTGTAAGAAAGTATGTATAATAAGTAGTAGTTAAATGATTTTTAATCCATTGGGAATCTCTCAGGGGTTAAAAGTACCCATGAATATGAACAACTTTTACTATAGGACCTACTTTCGTATGCAATCAAAATGTATGGAACTGCTGGTTTTTTTATGTTTCTCAGTGGGTTCCTTGGTAAAAATTGTTCATAATCTCGAATAGTTTCACTCCCTAAAGGGTTTCCAATGAATTTAAATTCAACCTGTATAATAAATAAGTAAGTAAGTAATACGAATTGCAAGATGTGATAAGTTGTTAATTTAATATATAATGTGATTTAGAACCAAAAATAACACTGATTTTGTGATCTTAAAATAATCTTGGCTTTAAAATTAACGTTGCCTTTGAACCGACTTTCAATAAAGAAGGTTTTGGATCATTGTTGGAAATTAAAACTAAATTCTCAGTTAGTGAAAATTCTTGACTAATATTTGGCATTTATTTTAACAAACTTCATAAACCCACCTCTTCTTTATAATTATGACAGATTCGTCTCTCGCAATCCCTTGGGTTTTTATTATTTTTTGCTAAAGTCAATTTAAAGTTGTTTCTTTCAACAAAACGTCAATCCAAGCAAAATAACCTTGATTATAATAACGCGGAAATTACAGATATTATGCATTAGGTATGTTTATCAAAACCTTGAGTTATTGATTGCAATGATAGTGACAAAAAAAATTGATAGCAGCGATAATATTTAACAGACAGTTAAAGTCCGCGAGGCGTAAGCTGAGCTTGCATTTGTGTGAGTGCCTATACAGATAGTGTAGGTGTGACGTCGGCCTAGTGTGCGACACATTTTTGATTGGTTGAAACCGGTTTTAACCGGACTAAAGTTTCTACCACTGCCAAGTTTTTAACTGCCTCGTTGGCCCAGTGGTCCTCAGCGCGACTGCTACGCTAGAGGTCTTGGGTTCGATTCCCAGGTCGAGCAAAAAGTGTTATTGGGTTTTTCTATGAAATTCTCAGTAGCAACTCGGAGTTTGAATTTGTGCTCGGTTAATGGCAATAGGTTTGCCCCCTATTACATAGGACCTAAACATACCGGCAAACTGTGGGTGTATATTGGTACACCTCTGCCTAACCCTACGGGGAATACAGGCGTGATGTTTGTATGTGTAAACTCTCTACTTTTGGTAATCACTCACACAAGTGCAAAGCTCAGCATACCCCTCTCGGTCTGTAGACCTATTTCCAATGTACTTATCTTAGTATTCACGGAACATAGTACAAGTTAAAACGTTTTTTACATTAGCGTAATTTATTAAACTAATTTTATTTGCGGTCGTTTGTTTCGTAGCCTACTTTCCATACGAAAGGTGTAGGTAATTAAAATAGCTATGATAATTATTGTTAATTGCGAAGTGAGTGCTGTATCACTTCGGTTATAATTACAATTTCTTATAACATAGTTGATTTTCACCCTTTTGTAGTACCTCACTTTTGTGGCGTGTTAATGTTTGTAGCAATGGATATACATAAGGAGTTTTCATTTATTAATCGATAATGAACTAAAATTTAATAGAAACAGAGTTGGAAATTGAGTAAAAATTGTTTTGCGGTATTTTTACACCCGCATTTAGGTAGCCTAACACAATTTCTCTAAAAATCTAGTTAATATTCAGTTAACGGTAAAACTCGATTTTTATTTGATTTGAAATCTAAAATAAAAATAATTAGTCACTTAAGTTGGTAAATATGTGACGTCACAGTTTACTATTACCATACAAGATCTACTGGGAAATTGCGTTTTGACAGCTCATAAAAAGTACGTATGTGTTAGTGTGTCAGCTATTCAATTTTCAACTCTATCTGTTAAGCTTTTTAGTTGATGATCAATTAACAAATAAAAACCGTTAGAGTATTACGGCACGCGTTGACTCCTAGTTAATTTTCATTGAGTGTTACGTATACTTGCGTACAATCCGTGGTAACGCGTCGACCTTGAGCTGGTCTGTACTCCATTCAATATGACATTAGAAAAAAAAAACGTTACAACGCTATTGTTAATTCTATATAAGCGTATAGGTAATAAGCGCCGTTATTTTAAAATAACTGTAAAGCAATGTAGAATAATTAGTCATTTACAAAAAATAAAACAATTCGAATGTCATAATAAATGGAACATAGCGTAGTATGGAGCTTCAATAGATTTAAGAGACCAGCTTATACTGGTTTTGTTACCACTGACAAGCGTTCGCTGCCAGTACCAATCAATTAACGTTATATGATTAGTTTTACTCTTTATAATAATTTTGAATTTAGTTAAATAATAAGGTTTAATTTAATAACCTCGCATAAAATGTACGGTATGTTTAACAAAGGACTGTTCACAACAGTGTGGCTGTAACTAGCATTAATAATTTATATTATTTATTTGTATTTATAGGATTAATATACCTCCAACACTCTGCGTCATAGAAATCACACCTTTTGTTGCAATAATACCTTGTAATATATTTTATTTATGTTTTAAAGCATTATTATGGGAACTATTAGGTATCAGTTGAAAGATTATGATTTAAAGTAATGTCAATATTAATTTTTATTTTGTAAAGGCATTAAAAAAAGCAGATTAAGTAACTGAGAGAGAAAAAAATAAACATTTTAACCCTAATTTTTAAAAAGATTAATTAAATGATACAATAACAAATTGATGGTTAACAATACATTAAAATCCACATTTAACAATACTTTTGTACCCCTTTTTTAATTCTTCTTCTTAGCGTTTCGATGACAAACTATAATAGAGGTATTATATTGTTCCGGCCCAGAATTTGGCCACTTTCACTGCGTTGTACTTTTTTAATTTATTTTACGAGATACCATTATTTTTCTAAAATCAAATGGTAGTATACTTATAGTTAAATGACTATCCAATTAATACCAATTTAAATTGAATAAAATACATACTCTAAGACTAAGCAACATTTGAGAGGTGCGATTCTTTTGACATTGAGTGGATTATCGATATGCTGGATACGAAATAACGATGCTAATGACGTGATGTATAAGGGTATGTCAGGGATCGAGCTCGTGATTTCTTATCCACATTGGTTGTAGCGTGATGAATATTCATAATTATATATTTTCCGCCTGTATGCCGTACATGTAGCTTAGTTGTAATGGTACAATAAACCACGTGATTATACCTATTAAATATTTATTTGTGTATTTTAACAATAATTTAATACCATCTGCCATATTGAGAATTGCCCTGACATTTTGATACAAAGGTCTTTGCCGTTTTTTAAGAACATTAGCATTCTATTCTCATTCGCAATCTGTCAAAAATCCTAAATTTTTATATTAATTGACGCTGAGATTGGGCTAGATTTTAAATACGGAAATTGATCTTAAGATTTGATTGCACATAGATACAATTATGTGAACGGCTAACCAAATTTAATGCATTGCAATGTCATCATAGATGTCTGTTTTTGAGATAACTTCCTGCAAAATATTTTATGAATTTGTTTTGGCTACATTGATTTACTTTTTTTTCTACTGCCCGCAACTTCGTTCGCTTGGATGTCTAGTATACCATAAAATATAGCCTATGGCACTCGACAATAGTGTAGTTTTTATTAGTGAAAGATTTTTTGTAATTGTAACAGTAATTCCAGGGATTACCTCTTACAAACAAACTTTACCTCTTCATATTAAGTATGTATAGATCACAGAGGAAATTCCAAATTAAAACACAATATTAAATAAAAGACATAGTATTAACACCTTTTACATATATTTTACTGACAATATTTACACAATAATTTATTTTAGTGACCACACTTATTGAGCTAGGCATATTGTATGAAATGTGCATCAAGTATGTAATTGGATTACATTACAAATAGAGTAATAATTTATATTAAAAGGATTTGGCAGGATTTTGCTTGACAAAGTCACATTCCAAATACTATGCGTTCATTGCTATTAAAATATATAAATACATAAAATTGTTCCATGTTAAAACTCAACTGGTACATAAAATATAGAATTCATATTTAAACTGTGCTATACCAATAATAACAATTTCATTTAGTAAAAATAAATAACCGACGCAACAAACATATCGCATGAGAATTCAACTACTATCAAGAATAGTACAATATTTGGCGACAATTGTAAATTTTACTAAAATTGGCACATTATACTGTAATCATTAGCCTATATTTCACTAGTGTGTTATCGCAATAAATAAATCAATTATTTATTTAAAAAATCCAGGGAAATACCTGGATACCATATTCAAATATGCAGAATCAGTTCAATTTTTAAAATATTTAGGAAAACATGACAAATTACTATAACTAAGTACATTTCATTATGAAACATGAGCTTTTCATTCTCTCTGAATGCGGAAATCTAGAGTTTAAGATCGCTGTATAGGTGTAAAATATTAACATTATCAACTAAAGTGGAATAAAAAATTGTAAACTCTATATAAATAATTACAATGCACCAGGCATTTGATAAAGCAATATTTAGAATGTTTATACTATTCACAGTGTAAAGAGAAAATTAGAGCAAACATGTCCCTTCTAACGTCTAATAATGTGATACAGATACAAAAGCATTACCAAGATCTCTTTTACATCGAAACACAGATGTAGAAATAGGTAGATGGTGCAAGCTGACCCACACTGCGTATCTTCGACGAATCATTTCCTGACTGATCAAACACAATTGCGTTCGATTTACTATCAAATGGATGCAAATCGTTTAACAAATTTAGATTTGCAATCACATTAAGTAGCACGTGGAATAGTCGTAGTTTATAATGGATGTAAAAATAATAATTGCCACGCTCGGTTACGAATACTTTCACAGACATCTTCCTTTCTTTATACCTGTGTAAAAAACCGAAACTTGTGATGTGACAGCTGATGAAATAACCGTAATTTTGAGATCCATCCCGGCGCGAGGCATGACAGCAAACAGAACTTTGTTCCAATAAGCTTTCACTTCACTGCACTAACGCTAACTATTTTTAGAGTTTACTACAAAAATGTTAGCTTAAGTCCCATTCACTGGATAACACTATTTTAAGTATCACATGTCCTTCTCTTTCTTTTCACATTCAATGACATTATACTGTATTTACTTCCAGCTTGTACACTATACAAACTCATTTGTACCCGGTGTGTTGAGAGGTTCTTGGGCCTGCAAAGAGAAAAATTACATTAGTCATCGAGGATATTACAAAACATAGTCAACGCTTCAGCAAAACATCTAAGAAATGCAACTAAATCGCACTGTGTGTACATAAGGCCTAATTTCAATCTACTAAAACTTACCAGAATTAATGCCCTCGCATGTTTACGCATGAAAAATAAATATTTCGGCAGTAAAATATTATTAGTAAAGTCTATGTTAAGCTTTAGGCAGATTACAAAAATCATATTTGCTATTTAAAAGGGACTATTTACAGCATTTTACACCTACCACTTAGAGCCAATAATTTGGCAACTATAATTAAATACTGATGCGGTAAAAATGTTGGCACATTATAAATTGCCACAATCTTTTAAATCTAAACGAAAATATTTCCTATAAATCCTTAAAACAATCACTAGTAAATATAATAACTCTAAATACATCAAGTTTAAAATGTCTTAGGCAGACCTTATAATAATCTTTACTATAGTAAAATAATGCTAGTTTTCATTGATATTTACAACAATTATCATTTGGCCAAGTTACACGGAGTAATTCATTGTACACAAGACGTCGGAGCGATGTTTTCAAAACAATGTTCTTAGTTTATAGTAAAAATATATGAAAAGAAGATGTGAGCTAGTGGTGTGAGACACTAACTCGTTAATTGGCTTGGCGGAGGGCAGTGCGTCCTTGTGCGACTTATCTTAGACTGTTTTGTATGTTAAGCGTACACTCCATGGCGGTAAGTGCTCTCACCTCTTCGCCCACGGTACTGGGGTACAGCTTGCTGCCCGGTGCGTAGCCATTCTTCTCGAGCGCGAATTGGTCCTCTGTCGTCTTGCGGTACACCGGGTTGTCGAAGTTCATAGATGTATGATTACGGTTCACGTAATGTTTGTACATAAGCACTGCGATCTGAAACGAATAGTTATCATAAATTTTACACGTGATTTTACTAGACAAGATACATCTGGCCAAGATCTCGAGGAAGGTCGTAAAAGTTACATCATCAAAGAAATAGAACCAATTGATGTCTATTAGAGCGGTTACTAAGATGCAATTTAACGCTACCAGACGTTAATGAAAGCAATTTATTCATTAGTGTCATAATCAACGTCACGACAATAATATGACTGTTACAGGTTGGAATTTACATTTGCGTCTAACCGCGGTCGGCTTGCTCAAACCAGTGCGTAGGGTGGGCGTTCCTACATTAATCACAATCAATTAATGCTCTTATCGCATGAAAGACATTTTACGCGAGATAAGTTCAGTGATTGAATAATAATTTGCTTGCGTTATTTTTATACGCGGTATTTTTGGTAATTTTCTATTGATGTGCGTAAACCTTGTGTATACGTGAACATGTAAATATTTTTATAACTTATGTTTTATTAATCGTCAGCGAATTTATCTTAAAATACCATCTGTCATGTTATTGTCATTTCTGTATAAATGGCCCGTCAGCAAACACTAATATTTATTGTTTACGATCCTTGGATTTGATAAGTCGACAAACGCGAAGAACTGAGTTCGCCGAATCGAAACGAAGTGTTGTTTCAAACAAAATACAAACACGACTAAATTCAGAATGAAATAAAAAAAACTAGCAAGCGTATTGGAATGTTCAAGATAAAGAAACTCACTACACGTTTCTAAGAACTGTAAATGCATTTACATAACTTGCAGATTCTTCAAAACGTCCGACTACTAAACTTGGGTGGTAGCAACATAAGTGTTACACGAGACGATCATGATTTAGGTCGTAGATCTAGAAATTAGTACTAAACAAAACGGGAGTATCTATTTCAATCGTTCTCCATTTCAGTTAACACATTCCAACGGTATACTTCGGTGTCCCATTTTTACCTGCGTATCTATTTGGGTGTCGTTCGACGACTATTGTTGTTATCGGAAAGGTTGCTAGAAAGTTCTAGTTACTTTATTGGTTGCTTACCAGTGCTGCCAATATGATAATTCCAGAGATTACTGCCACAACAACGCCCGCTACCATGCCGGCATCGCGGCCGCTGCTTGAGATTCCTGTACCAGTCTTGGGTGTTTCAGGGACACCTAGAATTAATAAAAAAAAACAAATGTTAATACAATGTAAGGTGGCACGTTCTAAAGTTCTTTAAACCCTTGCAACGTGTTCATTTAAATGCAAGTCAAATAAAGAGAAAGTTAACTACGTATTGATAATCGATTGCAGAAATTAAATTGCAAATGAACCATAGGACAGATACAACTGTTGGACTTATACTTAGATTTGAATACTAGATAAACGTTGCAAAGATTTACGTTATTAGATTGATAGTTAATCACAACTGTGGCGTTGGTTTTGTGAATAAAATGAAACTTTCACCAAAAAGCAGAAAGATGGTGATTTGTGAAAAATGTTAAATTGAAAGCAACAGAGAAACAAATGAAGAACATAATTATGAAGAATGTAAACAAGTGAAGAAATGCCAAACCAATTTTGTTAACTCAACTAAAAGGTGAAAACAATATTCACAAGAGACCGTTTAAAATTCGCATAGAAAAAAAAAAAAACATTTACAAGAACTGACTTCCTGGTAGTTAACAATTTAAGTACACAATATTTGACGTCCGTTCTCGTTGACAAGTTCATTGTTAACAAATTAAAAACATTTGAAGAAGAATGACGACAATTGCTTTATAAAGTGACGTATCTTCACATTGACATGTTGAATACACAAGACGAGCGCCTTCGATCAGTTTTCTTACATCTAATTGTCAATTTAGCGTTATGTATACGTGTGGGCGCTTAACCCGATCGCACTAGGCATTCTATTTACAGCTAGTGTCAATGAAACGTGCCAACTAATACTATTTAACTAAAATATCCTAACCTACTTTCACATTACCTATGTTTTCTTTTTTACTTGACATTATGAGTAATAGTAATGCTGTAATAATATAATATATTACAAAATAGGTTATTGTACAAGGACTGATCGTATCTAATAAAACAGGACAGGAAGATTGGTTTACTGATATTTACATAACAAAACCTGGAACCTGGCACAACATAATAAAATGTTGATATCAAGTTCATCTTTATGCAGAGTGACTTGGTATTATTTCAAATAATGCTAGAACATTCGAAAAAAAAAACTAAATTGTCATCCAGTTTAAATTTGATTCAATAGAGACCAATAAAATACACATTAATTTAATTCTATAACTCCCGAAACATCTGGAATGTGTTAGTTGCGATAAAATTGGTTAATTATTAGTAGACAAACGGAAGTTTATGCGACATGCACCCAGCTCATAATGAATCTGTGTGTCTTCCCGCCGTCGAAAGTGTGATGTTTCCGACTTTAGCACAAAATTAAAATAAAGTTATAATACGTTACCCTCAATATTTAAGTTTTTCAGGGCATCTGGTAAATGAACCAAACTGATTTTTTCAAAATTATAATGAGATTCTTTGACGGGCTCTTCTGTGGCGTCTGGTATCCTCTCCAGAGCCTCTCCTTTCAAGAACAGATCTATAAATGGCTGATTCCTTTTTCCAAGATCTCGTTTATCAGCTTCCCAATACGCCTTCATTGGCTCAGCTTCAGGGTCCGACAGGGGCGCAGCAATTGGTCCCTCTGTTTCCTCAGGAACTTCGGTTGTGTCTTCACTCTTCAGAAGGCCACGTCCCAACTTCAAGAGAAGGCCTAGCCCTTCTCTTTTGTAATTCACCATATGTGTCAAGCTTTCCCGATAATCATTCGCATTCAAAATAGCTATACATCTGTTTGACAACTAGCAGATGGACATGCCCTGCAAATCAGTCAAGGAATCCCAAGTTGAAGACACACAGATATTGATTGATCATCACAATGAACTGTTGTTAGTTGATGGCCTGATGAGTATTAGTGATCGAAACCCATTACCTTATGTATATATGGGCGATAGTTTATCTTATCAAACGATGTGATTAAGTGATTCAACCCATCCATGAAGCAATCTTTAATCAAAATCGTGGCGTTTGATCGACATCAAAATACTGAAACTATGGATATTTTCTCTAATTATTACTGAAAGCAAGGTTAGCTATATACCACGTTCACTTTCATTTCGGTGTATTTGATTAAAGGTAACACTTCAAACGCCACGAATCTGATTAATTAACGAACTCATGTGAGACAGATCAAAGGGGTAATTGGTATAACGATAAATTGGATGTACGAGGGTCATTTGAAAAGTTCTTAGCCTAACATGGTTAAAGTCATTGGTTTTTTTTTAAACTACCCTCATTTTGTAGTGACATTATTTAGCAACAAGTGTGCACAGTTTCGTTTATTCACAGTAACTCATTGTTCGTTTACACGTGATACCGTAAGACAAGTCAGAGCTATTTTTGAAAATGGATAAAATTGAACATCGTGCAGTGATAAAATACCTGAATTTGAAAGGTTTAACTCCAAAAGCTATACATGAAGACATGTCTGCTACTTTGGGTGAGTCCGCTCCTTCGTATGCGACTGTTAAAAACTGGGTGGCAGAGTTTAAACGTGGTCGTGAGACCATTCAAGATGAGCCCCGTAGTGGCCGGCCTTCGACTGCTTCCACTGATCAAAACAAAGAAAAAATCTGTGATCTAATTTTATCTGATCGAAGATTGACTGTCGAGGAGATAGCTAGGACTGTAGGCATCTCATCTGAGCGAACACATCATATAATTACTACTGAACTTGGATTCTCTAAGGTGTCTGCGCGGTGGGTACCGCGACTGCTTTCAGTGGAACAAAAACGCAACCGACTCACAACTTCTCGCGACTGTTTAGAGTTATATGAAGCTGACCCAATAGAATTTGTTGAAAGATTTATAACCATGGATGAAACCTGGGTTCACCACAATACACCCGAGACAAAAGAACAGTCGAAACAATGGAAAAGAGCAGGATCGCCCACCCCAAAGAAGGCAAAGGTGGTTTTATCGGCGGGCAAAGTCATGGCATCCGTTTTTTGGGATGCAAAGGGTATAATTCTCGTAGATTATTTAAAAAAGGGTGAAACAATAAACTCCGATTACTATTGCAACCTGTTGCGTCGTTTGAGAGAAGAAATAAAAAAAAAACGTCCAGGTTTATTGAGAAGAAAAGTCTTGTTTCATCAGGACAACGCGCGCGTTCACACCTCTGTGCAATCCATGGCAGAAATCCATCAATGTGGCTTCGAATTGTTACCTCATCCCCCATATTCACCGGATTTAGCACCGTCCGACTTTTATCTGTTCCCAAAGCTAAAAAAATTTTTAGGTGGTAAACATTTTTTTACAAATGAAGAGGTCATAGCCGCCGTGGACGCTTATTTTGAGGAGTTAGACGAAGATTTTTTTAAAACGGGTATTGAAGCCTTACCGGGTCGATGGAAAAAGTGTTTTGAGCTCGGAGGAGAGTATGTTGAAAAATAAAAATAAACTCAAAATCGTGTGGTTTCATTAAGTATGTTAGGCTAAGAACTTTTCAAATGACCCTCGTATGTCTCCAACACAATACTCACTGGTTACAGGTTTTTCTTCAATAACTATGGTTTCATTTGAACCAATGGTCGGTTTATTATGCACCTCCACATCTGGTTTTATTGCATCTGTAGATTTTATGAAATAAACAACTTAAAAATGCTTCCTTATTGACAAATTCTTGTTTTCATTTTCCGTAAGTGGGTAGTATTTTTGTATATTGATCACACAGCGTAACAATTTTTCACGTAAAGAGGCACGGCACACGCGACACGTACGGGTTTCCGAAACGGAATGAGACGGGCCGAAAACCGGTCGCGTGTAACCGCCATTGACGTCCCACCACCGGGCCGTTCTGTCAATTTAACTGAACGCGATCTGGCTCGCGCTTACAAACCATGCCGTGGCTGTGGCAATGGTTAATTTTAACTGCATCATTATACCCAAAATATTTTCTTTTTCAATCTCTGTGAATTTCCTAAACTATTTTCTTCCACTCCATAGCTATAGAATTACAAAAAAAAAACGAACAATACATACAACTTAATTTGTAAAATTCTATTAAAAATATTTTTGATTCATATTTATGTGTCATACATTTCATCAATACAATTCAACTTAAATCAGTAATACACTTGCTATTCATTCAAGTAAAAGAATTATCATAATTATTTCTAGTAAGCAACCCAGGTGTGAGGTAACATCGTTGCTTGCATGCGCATGCGGCGTGCCGGATCGCAGGTAACACCACTGAACAAAAGGTGGCGTGATGCCGTGACGTCACGTCGCCTTATTCGCCAACTGTTAGACTATTGGGCGTTCTATGTTTCCACATGAGTGCGAGTACACCAAGTAGGTCTGTTCGGTGCACAGGCACCCGTGTGTGAGGTCACAAGCCTTACAGGTTAATAAAAACACTAAATTATAGTGACTCACTGATTTCGATCAATAAGTTTAAAGCAGATTGTGACATTTTTTTTCCTGTATAAGTAACTCACAGCTTATCTTACTTAAGTAGTACCCTACTTATATTTTAAATTTAGCATTATGATTAATAAAATGAGTCTGTGATTGTGGTAGACTGTCTACAAAACACAAAATCAAAAAGAAGGAGCCGCCAAAATATTTTATTTATAGTAAATCCGCTAATCGCGAAAAAATTATCATATTAATCAATATTTCTGTTACGTGATTTATGTAGGTAAATACACATACAATCACCGCAACACGCGATATCTACACGTAAAGGCAAGCATTTCTTGTGATAACGATTTGCTTATAAACAATTATGAGTAATAATTGTAACGATTAATTCATAAGATTAAAAGAACATATGAGATAAGTCGTAGGCGCGGTATATTCCAGCCAAAACATGGAAGTTCTTCGTAACTGATCAGTCATACTAAAATGTACCACTGATAAAAAATATCGTACGATGTGTGTCGTCATCTAGTGACGTGGCCCATTACGTGTTCAACCGGCTAACTGATTCGGCCAAGTATTTTTAAAATTCACATCAATGTTCTAGTGGCCTTGTCTGCAATGCTATTACGAAAATGATCGTCACAAGGACCGAATTTACGGGTCTCGTTTGTTTTCCTCTAGCCATCTGACGCAATGCAATGGCGTGATTGTGTGACTAAAGCATTTGATGACCTTTCATTAAACTAAGAAAGTTATAACATTTAACTGTTAAACTCTCTTAAAAGAATGAGCCTACATTGAAACTAGTATTTATTTTACATTCACCTCACCTTGATCTTTCAATGTTAAATTACTTTTAAAAAGTAAATAATGTGCAGGTACTTATATGGCAGAATAAAAAGAGGGTCCAATTGGTACTTGTGAACAGCTTCCTCGTTTATAAACACTACGCAACAAGTACTTGGTAGTGTCTCATTGATTGAGCACTGAATCAATCGTACTAAATGTATTTTATTGACCCATTCAATTGTAGTTTAATCAACAGATGAATGTATGCAGAGGATGGACCTACATCTTTAATAGATGATCTTGAGTTTTTTATTTATTATCGTATCATATCATATCTAATGTATAAACACGTGGACCGAGTTCTTACTACGGTATTATATTGACGTTTTATTTGAAAATGGGGTCATTAAACTTATCATTATAATCAACTTTTACTAAAGGATCTATCCAGAAAACGCGATCAGCTGATCTATACATTTTTGTCGAGAGTTTTGTGAATCTAAAATTATTTGTCAGGACTAGTTTCATAGTATAAGTTGTTTTATAATGCTCAGTAAAATTACCCCTTTTCAAAGTTTTCATTTAATTAAACCTTCTATTCTTAACCTATGTATACTCCATTTATTATTACAATAAATTAATATTACTGGAATTACTGCATTTTGGTGTATTTTTTTGTCTGACTACACTTCTTTAATTTTTTGTGAAATAACGAAACTTCTTATACGCTAACATTGAAATAACGATGTAATGTTATAATAAATGGAGTACACATTAATAAATAGGATCGACTTCCAAACTTCTCGAAGTAAAAGAAAACCGAACTAGATATAGTATCTGATTATCTGCGTGTGGTAATCTTCCACCAATCGATGGAACCTTCGATGAACAATGTGGAACGTACAAGTGCAGACAAATTGAACTCTGTTTCCACGGCAAAAGGAAAATTTTCGTTTTTTTTTCAACCTTATTGTTATTAATTTGTCATTCATAACTAATAATAAAAATGTTTTATGAGCTAATGCTTAAAAAACAAAAAAAAAATGCTCAAATATGTATTTGGTTCGACTTAATAATTTAAGTCGAACCAAATACATTTTTAAATAAAAATAAATTGGGTTTTCCAATCCGGTATCTACTTATGGTTCAACGGATTTGAACTTCCTTCCCCTAAATCATAGGCACATTATAGTATCGCATAAAACAGGTACGAAAACTATTTATCCTTATTTTGAACAATGCTTTATGTATTAATTAAATTAATCAAATGTTAATTTAATGTTATGCTTTATCAGCACTTACCAATTTTTAATCATTTATTCGATGTTAATTATTATTATCTTTAATCTAATAATCCCTGTCTAGATCTAGGCTTATATTTAGGACTAACTAGGAAGTGTCTGCAATTTGTCTGAAGGCTTTCTTTGCAAATTAATTTACTTTACTTTGCATAGGTTATGTAATTACTATTAGCATTTTTGTGCATGCCAATTCAATTAGAACTTTAGAGCGAAAACACAAAGTGCAAAATCACGAACGCTTACAGTTTTTTTCATTTATACTTACTGAGGTTTCGTCTTTTTTAACAAATTTTTGATATGATGTAGATACTTAAGTAATTATTATTAATATATGTAATTAATTAACATTTTTATTAATATGTGACGTAAACCATTGCATATATGTACTAAACTGGTTTAATTACGAATTGTACTAAAATCAAGCTTATGACCTTGTATAGATAAAATTCAAAATCACGGTACAGGTACCATATGTTCGTCATTAGGAGTTTATCACCCACACTACTATCTCGTTAAAAAAAAAACATTACAAATGCAAATAAAAGCATGTTAAGTGCCATAATTTTACGGTTCCTAATTCCCTATTTTTACACATCCTTGAGAATCTTAAATTATAATATTCTTGTTGTTCAACGCAAATTTTTTCTTTTAACAATGGCTGAAAAAATAGCATAGGCATAAAAAAAAATTACATCTCTCAAATCTACAATTAAAACCTCCTTTTTTTTGAAGTCGGTAAAAAGCAACACAATAACAATTTAATTGCTTAGTAACACACTTTTGCGTCAATACGACAAATATTAAAAACAAATTAATGAAGATTGAATGAAATTCCTAATGACAATAGCTTATCACTATCATCTAGACACGAACACGTTTCATCTACCCGAATTCCAAAATCACGCCACTCATACGCATTACCATTAATCTTATTATAAAAGTGATTACGATAGCGTAATTCGTTTGCGATTTCGCCACCTGCTGTATTACGCAAATGAAACATAAACTTCCATTTGTTAAATTAATTCCTAGATTGTATCTTTTCTCTTACATATTTAGGCAAATTAAGATACGAATTGAAATAATGGTCATCGCTCTATATAACAGCAACGCTCCGACTGTCGGAATCACCTCCATATCCAACCGTTAATTGTCAGCGCGCCGCCTGCTAGCCTCACCTTTATCATGTTGTTATTATAAAAAATATTTTATAGTACACTATTTAAAAGCCCTATATTGATTAGCTTATTATTTGCAGTGCGATCCAAACTCTGTAAACCCTAAGCGAAAAGTCCATGTTTCTGATAGACAATCGAACTTGTAATTAACACGTTCTCCCATTGCGATTGTTTTACTGCACATTGTCTCCATAAGTACCGGAATCGTTTGAAACTTGGCCCACCATGTTCATAAAGTTACCTTGTTGAAGTAAAGAATCGCAGTTTGTAGCAGAACGTATAAACATTATGCCAGACTGTCTGTACCTCTTGACAACCGATCTATCTAAATATTTGATACAATGCCAACTTGCCTAGGAACTGCATTTTTTCTAAACTAAGACCCTGATGTCTTGATACATTTTAATCATCATTGTTATTTAATAGAGGGAGCCTCATGTCGGACGTAGGTATGTGCTAATTTTAGCCATACAAACAACAAAGTTTTACATGCATAAACAACAGCAGTGATATAAATAGGTGCCGTAATAGTAATGCGTATGAGTCTTGTTATTTTTCAGTAACTAAAACGGTTTTTCTACGCATTCCCTTGGTATAAAGGAAATCTACACCCAACAATATATGCTTAAATATATCAAACCGTATAGTTACCTACCTATTATAAATATCGTCACTTTGCACGATCAAAAAGTCCATAAAGTCATTAAAGTTGATTTCAGATGTTTTTCAAAGCTACCAGATATGAAACAACTGAAACTCGTGTGGTACTGATCGTGTTTTGATTAAACATTGTTTGACAATTTTTTCTCACGCATAGATTTTTCACACGAAATGTAAAAACATAATTTTGTACAGGCACATTTAAGGCTCTCAAATTACCATTAAGATTACCAAACAAAATCATTATACATGAAACAAAATGCAAGATTACCTACTTTTAAATAAACTAGAGGAAATACTGAAAAATTACATTGTTTAAGATTTTGCTGCGCGGAATTGTGCGTTAAAATACAAACAAAACTAGGTAATTAATTGTAGTTTACAACACGCATAGTGCAGTCTTAAACGTTGGACAAGAATATGATGTCATTGTTGCGTTAAAGTTTTCTTAGAAGTTGTGAAAACCAATTCGTAGACATAACACATAGATCAAAATTGTAGAAATCTTTTTGTGCAGTTTTAACAAACAAGTATCAAATTGAGTTGCTATGCACCTGGCTTTGGTTGACTTAGCGTAGACGCTGTGCTAGCATTGCCTAGACGTAATTCTAAACGTCCGTCACGTTTTGTCGGCATTAGCGCAGCGTATATATCTAACAAACGCCTCTGCCAGATGCAAAAGCTGCTTGATTTTATAAACGATAAAAACCAACCATAAACCCGCAATTTCGGAAACGTGGCTGCAAAAAAAACGTAAGATATTAGCAAAATAGTGAAATAACACTTACTGTCTTCGACGCACATCTGGTTGTCAGGCAGTAGTCTTAGTCCATTGGGGCACGCGCAGGAGACGCGCGGTGAGTGGGCCCCGATGCGCGGTGCCGGTAGACAGAGATGAGAGCAGTGGCCATTTACAGCAGCGCAATGGTTGACACCATCGGGCTGGCGGTACGGGTGGTACACGTGGATCACCATGGGGTTTTGGAGCTGTTAATGTTAGGACAGATTTAGTAAAAGAATCACGGAAGGCTACGCTCCTAGGATCGCCAGTGTAAGTATGGGCAGGGAACACCCACCCCACCCGGGACTAAACAAAAATAAGATTTAGTAACAGACGCCAAAAAGAGTAGCGGTAAATGTTGTTTGTATTCTTTGAAATGCTGTTGTTTTAGACCCAATGATAATTTAAAAACCGGTATAATTCGTATACATGCAATAATAATAGGCGATAATGCAATTCTTAAAGTGCCGATAAATAATCTGTTTTTTTGGCTAGTGCTAACTTTGTAGCTGCTGGTGATGCTGGAAAAATAGACACACATAAAAACACAGCGATTAAAGGCCGTGGGCATGATTTCTTATTAATAAAATTGTTTCAATAAATGGATGTGTGAAATTCACATAACATACTAGGTATGAGGATTTTTTCCCTTAAAGGTATTTTAATACATTCAACATGGTGTAAAATGGTGTTGGTTTTAAATAATAATATGAAAATTATACAAAGTTTTCGTCAACTAGGTACGACAGGGTCAGACTTCCTTATTACACTCCTCCACTTCGCTCTATAATAGTCATTTTGTATCGATTACGGTAAACACTCAAGTGTTAATTTAAAACTCGAAGTCAAGGCAACTATTCTCGTTTTCGGTCATTAACGAAAAACTTATAAAAAATACTTTAAACTTGTTTCGCAGATTGATTACATTTGCTTTGAAGGCCTTATTGCAAGCAAAATCTTTATTCGCGTTCACATGGTTTTCGAAAACGACAAATCATAGTGGCAATTCTCATAAATTATAGGACCGTTTCTATTCTTATCTTGGTCTTAATCTGTCAAACCTAAATATTAATTTTTACCTACAGTTTTGAGAAGTTTTTGACATTGATTGTCACTGGGATGAGGTTGTGACTAGATTTTAAACGTTTGTAATTAAGAGAATTGTACTTCTGACTTGCGACTTGCATGTTCTTTGTCGTCGTATTCAATCTAGTTGAAGCTTTTGCATCACTCTTGTGTGTTTTGACATCATTACCTGTTTTACTTTCAATAGTCATTTCACTTACGTTATGAGTAGGAGTAACAGGTTCAATGTCTTTTCCGTTGAATTTGTTTGCGCGGTACACGGCAGCCTTGTCCCAGTCAGTCCAGTAGACCCAGTCTTCGAATGTGGTGATGGAGAACGGATGACGGAGCACGTCTGTGGAGTACAGAATCACCCTGCGCCCAGTACCGTCGTAGTTGCACGAAGATATCATGTTCATTTTAGCATCCACCTGAACAAATAATAAAGGTTCAGTGACTCCAAATATTCTATTCAAATAGTGAGAAACAAACGCCGATCGCCAGATCGAATTAAAAAGTTGAGCGATTGTCGAGTTATCATAATACCTGTCTCTTTTTGATAACATCATAATACTTGATCTAGCTAAAGATATAACTAAGTAATTGTTTTCATATCTAATGCCATTAGGTGAAATTAAGAATGATGAATTTCATATTTTGTTTTGGGAAAACCAATTTTTACCATGTTGTTCGATTTCTGTAGGTACCTTTTCGTTTGCGGTTGGTATTTTTTATGACAAACGTCATCACGCGTCATTTGTTATTCATAAATACATTAGGTTTTGATTAATCTATACATTTATCAAAAGATCACAGTAGCTCATAAAAAATGGATTTGGGGTGACCTAACTTTAGTTAAAGTAACTTCGAAAGAATACTCTTAGGAAATTTCCCAAGATCCTTAAATAAAGAATGGGGAGGTACCTACCTACAGGCAGTGACCGTTTCTTTGACGCACTTCTTAAGGCACTGCATAACGCAGTTTACTTTATTAACTACTAGCTGTGCCCCGCGGTTTCACCCGCGTTACGTTAGGTTTTTGGTTACTGATCCGTTTCCGTGGCTAATAGCGCGATGTTATGAAGCCCTTAATCTCTTATTCTTTTTTTTTTATAACTGGGAAATCGTCAAATAACTTCCCCCGCCCTGGGCGGGACGGGAAGAAGTGTCAGACTTTTACTGACTAAAACCCATCTATGTTCCTTCATGTGCCCTTTGCGTTCCGGGGGCGCGGTATCTCTTTCGAACAACCCGCAGAATCTGTTATTCTGAGGAACTACGAGGAGCTACGGAATGTCTCGCAGAGTCATTATTTTGCTGCGAAGTTATTTTAAAACTGTGATATCTCCTAAGATATTCATTGAAATTAAATGATGTAAAGGGCAATTTTGTTCAAAATTAAACACTTGTGCTGAATAACGCATTTATGTTGATAAGGATTAATACTATATTCATAAAAACACCTTCGCAAATAATGCATTATTTTAAAACAAATTTTCTGGCCATAAAAATGCTTATAGTGAGTCAATCTTAAAAGTTAGGCATGTACTGCCGCGGACTTTTTTTTAGTATATTTTAAGAGAAACAATTCTCTCATACATTATTTTTGCGTAACTTTAACCGTTCACGCAGCGCACGCAACGAAAGCGCTCAAAAAGAATATTCTTTCCCGTTTTTGCCACATTTTTCATTGCTGCTCCGCTCCAATTGGTCGTAGCGTGATGTTATATAGCCTATAGCACTCACGAATAATGTAGCTTTCTACCAGTGAAACAATTTTTAAAATTGGTTCATTACTTCCGGAGATTACCCCCTACATACAAACTTACAAACATACAAACTTACAAACTTACAAACTTACAAACAAATTTTACCTCTTTATAATATTAGTATAGACAAAGATGCGAGTCGCGCACGCACTTCGATTTTTTTTATCTTGTTTTATTTAGGGTCTAAGTCAAACATTAGGGCTCGTGCCCATAAACACGATTTGACGAATAACTGAATACTGTTTAATATAATTGTTTATTGTTTTAACAGCGTCACGTGATTTATGAGAAAGTATAAAACATGATTTTAATCACTCGTTATCTAATCGATATGAAATGTTTTTCTTGCTTTTAATTTAATTAATTTCTTGGTTTGCTTAGTTTTCTACTGCAAATTATATTACATTTATTCAACACGTATTGCAATTACAGTTCCAAAAAAATTGTTATACGCCCGTCAAATATATGTTTGATCGAAATTCGCCCCCTTAATGGATTTTACTTAACTTAAAACAACCAATGTTTTTTTTTTCCACTTACCCAATAAACACGTTTGCGCACAAGGTCCAGGGTAAGGCCGTTGGGCCATTTGACGTCATAAGATACGATGGTTTGTCTGTGGGAGCCATCCATTCCCGCTCGTTCAATCTTGGGCACCTGACCCCAATCAGTCCAGTACATCCAACTAAAGAAAGAAAGAAAGAAAAAACTATTAAGAATATGCATGAGCTTGTGGGTTCAATACCGGGCAAGTACCAATATAACTTTTTCAATTCACATAAATACTTTCTAATTTTAACTTGGACATCGCTAACATCGGTGTAGGAAAACATTGTAAGGACTTAAATTATTAAGTCTGACATCGCCGATCCGCTTTGCGTAAGCGTGGTAATCAATTGATCAATGCTCGTGCCTTCTCTGTATGAGAAAAGGCCTTTGGCCAGCAGTGGGACAATAATGGGCTGGTATTATTTTATTAAAAGCTTTTATTTACTTTTGTCCCGGTGTCCGTAGCTAATCAAATTTGTCAATTTTTAGAGCTATTTCCTGATGTTCGATTGAGCTGAAATTTTGCGTAAGTACCTAAATGTGCAATGTACATGAAAACGCAGTGTAATGATGTTCTGTGAATGCTGGTCTGATGATAGAGCCGGGAAGTGAACATAAGAACTTTATCAAAAACGTAGGTACAAGTTAAATCTGACCCACTTCCCGGTGTTCAATTAAGCTAGAATTTTGAGTACATATGGACATTGCATGACAACGCTATATAAAAGCTTGTTTTTAAAAAAGGGCATTTTAAAATAGAACTTGAAATGAATAACTTTACGGTTGGTTTAGCATATGAGCCGTATGAAGGTTTTAAATTTATTTGTATGCACATATATTATTATATTCGTTTACCAAATAAATTAGACAGTTTAAAATCAAAGCGAATTCATGTGGTTTAGTAACATTTACCACGTTCCTATGTAAACAACGTTGTATTCATGTTTGATACCATTTGAATTGAGTTGTGTGCTTACGTGCTAATTAACGCAAAATGGTGGAAAACTCCAGTCCTGATCTATAAAGCCTACCAAACGTGAACAGGTTAATATACGTTGGTTTGGTCAGAGGCCTTGAAGCATTGACATCCTTATTGCGGTCGGTACTGATTTTTAGGACATTATGTGGATTTGAAGGCATTTCCTATCAGGTGTTTTTACGTTTTCAACCGTCACCCAATTAGGTACCTAAAAAAATCGCAACAGTAGCGCAACTAAAATTTGCTTTTACGGGTACTACGCCCTGTTTGCCATAAAGTATCATGCCCTTTATAGAGGTTTTAGGTTGCAAGAGATGTGGTAAATCTGAAGTCAATCTACAGTATAATACATTATATTATATTACACATTAATACATTTATAATAATAATGTATTAAAAGGAGTCTGGCCAAGGAACGTGCCAGGCACAAAATATTATTTGTATTAAAAACTATATAGACTATGTCTACTAGACCGTTTAATACGCTGTTGATTCACTCTAGTGGGCATAATAGTCTGTGTCATGTTTCTGTCCATGTCTGATACATCTATAGCGCGATCATAGTATGGGATTGTGTAGTGGGTAGACTCCGTAATGGGTGATTTGTAAACCTAAATCTATCTATTCTTCTCATAGTACTCAACAACGTTCTGACAAGATCACCTTCCTTACTTCCGCAAACAATTTATAACAAGGACCGGATCCTTCTTAAAGTTTAGAAGGATCCGGTTTTCGTTGCATAATAATATCAGCATATTATTTCCCAACTGCTAGGAAATGTCGTTTTCTCATACAGAGAAAGCACGAGCATTGATCACCACGCTTGCTCAAGGTAGACTGGCGATTCCGAAATTATAATAACTATTAGTCCAGGTTTCCTCACGATGTTCTCCTTCACCGATATTTATTATTGTTGTTGATATATTTGATTCTAAAACGTGACAATTTGAGTGACAAATACAATCAATAACTCTGCTTGCGTCAATTGTGTCGACGATTAATGACTTCAATTGCAATACATTGCGACGACCCGAAATAACTCGACATTCTTTTGTCAATTGAAGCCTTCAGTCAAATGGCATTTTATAGAATTGATTGACCGTGGCTTGTATTGCGTTGTAGCAGTTAATTTATGACGATTTTTGATGGAATGCTTGTTGATATAAAAATGGGTGTGGCTTTAGATCCCTCTTAAAAATGAAAAACGATTGACCCCGAGTAAGGATATTGTTTTGTTTTACTTATATGTAATTAACAACTTGTCTATGTTCTGTAGGCAATTCTACAAACTTAGGAACGATCGCAATGTAATCTCAGTCTCAATATGTCAAATGCTTTTAATTTACCAAAATTTTTGGACATTGATTATCGCTGATATAAGAGTGTGACTAGATTTTGTACGTTTTTATTTAGTAAATTAGCCTTGATCTACTGATGTGGCGACATGTGCAAACATGGAGGTTTTTGTGTTATCTCTTCTCAAGTATACTATCAATACCTACACGTAAATTCCCTAGTTGGTCTCAAGGAACTAAGCGTATAAACAGACACACAAAAAGCAACTCTGTTTACAGCCAAGTTGCATCCGTATTGCTCATAGTGTATCTACGTGTGTTGTGGTTACCACAGAACCATTTTCTCCTAGACGTTTTGGCTCATAGGTAGAATCATTTTTGTTTTTTGCTGATCCATTTATTTTTACAGGATTGGTAAATAATATGTCTACAAGGTTGACAATCGTATTTTACGTAACAGGAAAATTTTAATGGTAACATTGGTAACTTTTGTTGCAAAATAACATGATATAATGAATGATACATGTTGAAAATTACTTAATTCATTGTTTATCGCCTTTGATACTGTTATATATATAGAATTGGTGCGTCATAACAACAATAACAGGTCTTAATTTTTAAATTGTTTACAAAAATAGCCTCTTTTAGTGACGGTACCGAAATGTGTAGGTATAAAAACATTTTTTTTAAATTGCCAGTATAAATTGACCTGTCATTGTATGGAAAACTTATACAACCAGAGGTCAGCTCAACAATGTGTTCCTGTTCATAAATTATTTGAGTTAACCTACAATCTTACAATAATTTAATTAATTATGTCAAACTAATTCAATATGGCAAATGTGTTACATTACTATGTAGCAAAAACAGGTTAATATACCTGTATCCAAAACTTATGAAATATTCAATATCCTATTAGAATTACTTCGAAGAGAGACATAAATTTAAACCAGAAAATAAAATAACCCATTTGTAGTAGTTTTTGTTTAAATAATTAACAAAACTATCTTGATTATAATTTGTACCTACTGTGTATTAAAATACATGTGCACTTATTGACAGGTACCAGTTACCTACATTAACAGGAAAAACCTGAAACAAATCTGTACCTAGGAAGGATAATGACATATAAACATATCCTACTTATCTCACAATAAATGGCATAGTACTTGCACACTATTAAATTAAATATTTCCACTTGTGCTCGCATATTTTTCAATATTTTGACGCCGCATTTTCCGCATTCCTTTTGAGACTTATTTTTCTTTTCTACGGCCAGCGTACACTGAGAGCAAAATCCTTCAGCAATTTTTCATTGATCAATTAATAATCGCAACTAACATTCAGCTTCATTATTCAGTTATCAAAAACGACTTTTCAAATGTTTTATAGTTCAGTGTACGTTGACACTTATTCGTCAATGTTTCTGCGCAATTTGTATGTAGGTAAGTATATTAATGTAATGTGCTAAAAAAGTAAGTAGTAAGTAGGTACTATTGTAATGTATGTAAAGACAGTGTAATGTACTGTAATGTTTAGACAAATGCTTTGTTTAAATTCCGGTATAAAAAAATAATTAGTATTTTGTCACCAATCAGTATTGTTTTGTATTGCGTGGTAACTGTAAGCAAATTACCTTAACAGCTAACGAAAGCGTGATAGGGACATGGTCGGCGTAGCGGTTAAGCGATTGGCTGATTCGCTATGTCTCAAAGGTTCGATTCCCACGTGAAGGGGTCCGCCAATGGCCGTTGAATACCAGTCGGGGGCGCGGATATCATGCGTCCAGCGAAAACCGGGCTCCCAACTCATGGTAGCAGGAGGAATCATAGTTTAAGTTGGTAAAAATCCGACATAATGCCACCTCCCAGAATATGGAGGAGTATCCTTGAGAATTCCCACACAAAAAATAAACTACAAATAGTTGAACCTTTTGTTGACAAAGGTCACTTTACCTTAATTCATCATTCAATTTTGAAATTGAATGATGAATTAAGGTAAAGTGAACTTGAGGTGATCTGTCATTACCTAGGTAGCATAACAGGTCACTTTAACCTCGCTACACCAAACAACCTGATACAGAATCAATTTTGTGGAAATGTTTTTTTTTACACGTCCTTCATTCTTTGGTTTTTGCGGGTTAAGCGTTATGCCTCCTTTGTGAGGAATGGTCTACATCACAGTTACGTGATTGACTATTAATTATCGTATCAAAGCAAATAGGTACTCACCCATCCAGAGGGTTCAGCGCAATAGCTCTAGGCTCTTCAAGTTGGTCCCTAATGAGAATCTTCCTCATGTTTCCTTGCAGGTCTGACAGCTCGATGTGGTTCTTGCCGGTGTCGGTCCAGTACAGGTGGTTGTAGATCCAGTCGACTGCGAGCCCGTCTGATGTGATCAACTGGTCTCCGATCACCACTGTTCGCTGTGTGCCCTCGTCTATTGGTGCTCTGGGTAAAGAATTCATTGATTAGTGAAATATATAGTTTATAACGGTTTGATGAGTTTTTGTTCGAGAGCTCTCACTAATGAATTTTTTTGCTGATTATGTGTATAAGAAAAATATCTACCGGTCCATACAAATGTGTATCACCTACTACATAGTGTAAAAATGTATGGAGCTGCTGTTTTTTGTTTTAAATAACTTACCAAAGTTGTTAACTCTGTACGTCTCTTGTATTTCGTGAAGTTGTTATTTAGTCAACGTAAATTTAAAAATATTATGAGACTTGCATACAATAAAAATCAACCAGACTTGTTTTGGGAAAGAATATTGTCAATAAAGCATAACGTCAACTGTCTCGTTTTCTCAAGTATATAGTTATTATGATCATCATTTGGATGAGCGTCAGAAGACGCAGTGGTGATCAAATTTTAAGTGAGATTTAAGATTCATGGATTTTGTACCTACTCCTTGGAACGGATACGCGGACCTAACCAAGTTCCAGGCAGTATAAATTCCATGCAAACATGAACTTTAACTATTATGTAGAAGCCTGAATTTTCTTTAGCACAGTGTAAAATGCGCTCCGGCGCGAGCCGTTTGGTGGAAATCGTAAATTAATTACTGAGTAAAAACAAAAGGCTGCCCCGTTGGTCTCGTGGTCGCAAGTGCGACCGCTGTGCAAGGGGTCCCGGGTTCAATTCCCAGGTCGAGCAAAAAGTGTTATTGGGTTTTTCTATGAAATTCTCAGTAGCAGCTCGGAGTTTGGATTTGTGCCCGGTTAATGGCAATAGGCTCGCACCCTATTACATGGGACCTAAATATACCGGCGAACTGTGGGTGTACATTGGTACACCTCTGCGTAACCCTTCGCGGAATACAGGCGTGATGGTATATTTTTATATATATTAAAAACAAAAGCATAAATATTCGCAAGTATTATAAATATTATGAAACGACCTACAGTTCATTAATCTTTTGGTACACATTCGGTAAAAGTAATTTGTAATGATGTCATTCTTATTGTTAGACACGATAAAAATACTTTTACGAGTATGTGACAGTGTAAACTTACGTAACTTATTATCTCATTGTAATAATATAAACATTGATGGCACTTATATTGTAAGTTCATTGTCTTTTTATATTATTAACGCGAACCGAAAATATTTTTCTTCGTCTTTATTATCTTCTACTACATCAATACTATGCCACAGTACAACGTAATCGAGATTTAGACAAAAAGTGGCAGCGTGTGAAAAATAATATCATCTTTGCTTGGTTTTTACTTTTAATTCGCATTCGTGTTGCTATGTAAAATTTGTTGTAGTATTTGGTAGTTTACACCTTATGGCTCTGAAATATCAAATTAATTATATAACGGGTGTAAAAAGATGCTTAAATAAATCGAAAGTTACGAGTACACGCCCAGTCCATCATAGCAATTTATTTTTTACCCTACCATACTTGGGAACCTTCTTGTTTTGTGGAATCTGGAGATATTGAAAGTTAAAGCTACAATTTTTTTTAAGACATATTTTTTTTCTTTTTGTGACTATGTTGATAGTGTTATATTTATCTATTCCGTGGTTATAACCAAACAATGGTTTAATAATCATTGTTTGGTTATAATAATTTATAATTTTGTTTTTTTTTTTTATTAATATACCAAATTTTATCAAAATTACTTAGTATGATGAACAGTATGCATAGTTAACGCTCATATGGTGTCTTTTTACACCCCGTATTTATTCAAAATATTAAATCAAACAAAACAGCTACTCACTTATAAATCTTCTCATCCGTGACATCACTCCAGAAGATCATTCCGGTTCTGAAGACATAATCTAACGCAGTAGCCGACTTCGTGTCATTGACGATAGCAACCATTTCGTGGTGGTCCAGGCTTATCTTGCGAATGTCGAACCGCCTGGCGAACAGGAGTGACGGATGACCTTCCGTGGCCTTACACCTGGTGCGATCTCGAGGGTCTCTGGCGTAGCCAGCGTGACACTCGCATTTGAAGGTGCCTTTCTCGTTGATGCACATCTGGGAGCAGGCGCCGGGGTCCGAACACTCGTCTACGTCTGGAAAATTAAATTGGGTTGTAGTCACAGTTGCATTACTTGGGTGTAAATATGACTTATAACCTAACTTATACTGAAAAGAGATTTTGCACTTGTATCTAAGGTCGTATAAGTGTCAAGAATACATGACAAACTATACCTACTATACTGAATTGTATTTGAGAAGAAATATTGGAATACAATATTTGCCTTTAATGAGTGCTTTTTCGATATAAATATTTTCTAGCCCACTGAATGTCGTCAAATGTAATCAAAGCCATTTATCAAAGAACATTTCTGAGTCATTTTTAATGAGCTTGTTAATGACTCAGCCCGCAAATGTACTTTTATGTACCTACTTATGTATACAAATAACTTATTTTAAAAGCATCAGCAAGATTTAGATCAAAACATGTTTTTAATCACGATCAGTCAATGCTTGCTACAAAACTTGATAGGCTGGTAGGTAAACGGAAAATACGTTTAATTGGGCCAAGTCCTGAGGCCCAATTATGTATATTTTCCTTATACAGTCATAAGATATCAACCATTTCGTAGGAAAAATCAGAATAAGTAATCTATAAATCGATGATTCTTTTACGATAAACGGTGATATTATCCTTACTTGTGCTTTTTATAGAACTAATCTTAATCCAATTGACATTATTTTGCTTATTAAAGTAATGACTGTTACTGAATATACATTGATTAGATCTTTGAGTAATCAATTAGTCATTAGCGTTATTTTTAGGTGCCTAAACTTATTGATTTGTTTACATCTAAGACATACCATCTAGGTACGTACTAGGTATTCTACATGTGGGTTGCTTCAGTCTTATAAACTCAAAGCCTTATTGGAGGTGCAGCTTTTCTGTTATACTACTTTATTATCAGCTGTAGACGTAATTAAAAACAGATAATTATGATGAGTATTGGAATTTTCATTTTCATTCTCATTGGAAGAATTAGCATGAGCGCGGGAAGTAAATGTAACTGTTACGTAAATTCGATTTTTAAATTGACGATATCCGTTTTGCACATAATATTTATTCAGTTGAATATAGGCTTTATTCAAATTAATGGGTGGTAATAATTTTATTATAAATTGACGGTGACAATAATTGTGATTGTTGTATAAAATTAAACCAGAATTCTGTAAGATACTTTTACGCCAATGCGCTCGTGCTATTATGGGAATACATAATATAATTATTACAAATAATGCATTAGAGTATAATTTGTTTTGGTCATCGGATTTAGATTAGATTATACCGATATATACTTATATACGATTACTCGAATCTTAATTGACATGGGATGACCATTATAGAGATCGTTAAACCGTCAATCCGTACTAATATTATAAATGCGAAAGTAACTCTGTCTGTCTGTCTGTCTGTCTCTTCTTCACGCCTAAACCACTGAACCGATTTCAATGAAATTTGGTACAGATATAGTCTGGGACCCGAGAAAGGACATAGGATAGTTTTCATCCCGGAAATCCCCCAGGAACGGGAACTATTAATCCACGCGGAAGAAGTCGCGGGCAAAAGCTAGTTAAATATAAAGAGATCAAATCTTTAAGCTTCTTACCTTCACAAGTCCTGTTATCCACAAGCTTGAATCCCTTATCACAATCGCAATAATATCCGACGGGGGTGTCAACACATTTTTGCGTGCATCCTCCATTGTTCTTCGCGCATTCATTCTCACCACACCTGTCTCGTGGTTCGTCTTCAAAGTTCGGGCAGTCAGGATGCTTGTCGCAGACCTTCGAGAGGGGAATGCACATGCCAGCTCCGCAGTCAAATTGTGTCTTCTTGTCGCAAACAGTCTTCAGAATTGCTGAAATGTAAAGAGAATGTATGAATTAGTTAAGTAAAAAAAGCATATATACGATCGAATTCAGAAAAGTCCTCCTTTTTTGAAGTCGGTTAAAAAGAAAACGATATCCATCGTTTGGTCATTGTCTAGTATAGTAATAAGTTAAAGTCCGTAAATGCTATGGGAACCAAATTACACGTTTGTAAAGATTTAGAGGATACGAGAACGAGATCTTTATTTAGAATTATAAAAAATTAGCGTATAAGTTTACTTTTAATAACTGGTACACACTTGCTGGATGCAAATAAACAAATAGAAGACCATACAAATAAACGCCGTGTATATATAAGGCAGACATAAATATCGAAATAGGTAATTATTTTAGTGCACTAATACTTACTGCAGTTAAGTTCATCGCTGCCATCAGGGCAGTCTTTGTCTCCATTACAGTACAACGCTCCAGGAATACAGCTGTGGTCTTTGCACTGGAACTGGTCTAGTCTGCAGGTAACGTTGCCGCGGCACAGCGCAGGATCTTCGTCTCCCCCATCAGGACAGTCCCGGTCGCCATCACACACCCAAGCCTTGTGGACACATGTCATGCGGTCCTTGCATTCGAACTCTGATGATATGCAAGGGGATCGTACCTTTGGAGTCGCTGTGCAACCCTGGAAAGTGAATTGATTTGGTTAGAGACGGCAAGAATTGGTCAATAGACCTTTTTTTATTATTTCCAATTCTTTTTGCATGACTAACGACAATTTTAATTAATTTTGTAGTAATTGCTTAAGTATTAGCTCATCTAGATGACTGGATGAGCTTGCTTTGCTTTCATTACGGAACCCATGGGTGGTCGTACACGCACTCGGCTCATTTGAGTTTTATCTCTCGCATTATTTAGCTTTGATTTCATGTACAATTTAAAGACTATAATCCATTGATTAGATATGCCACTTACAATTATTAGTTTTCAGATAAGCGGTTTATGAATGTCATTAAACTAGCTGCCGGGTGGTCTTCTGTGAATAGACTACTCTATCATTTCCGGTATTGTAATAATTGACTGAGAGATTTAGACAACAGGATAAGCACAAATCTCTTATGTATTGACGATTAATTGCTTACAATAGAGAAATATAGAAGAGACATATTTATTTACCAATTTCAGACTTTGCTTACTAATGCATAAACGATGGCTAGATCAGCTTCACTTAGCTTAAGCTTTTTATGTTCTTGTCTTTATGTTCAACAACAGACAAACCAGCTTCACTTTGCTTAAATATTAATCTAAGCTTGCTTCAAATTAACCTTACAATTACTATAGAAACTCACCACTTCATCGCTTCCATCCGGACAGTCTTCAGTCCCATCACAGCGCCACCACGCCGATATGCAGTGTCCATTCCCGCAAGAGAAGTGAGTCTGCGGCTGGCAGGTAGGTGCTGGGCATTTGACCTCGTCAGTATCGTCTCCGCAGTCGTCATCCCCATCGCACACCCAACGCAACTGGATGCACTTGCCATTCCCGCAGGTGAACTCGTCCGAGCGACACGTCTCATCTGGTAAGCCAGGTTAAGACTTATTTGTGAGAGTATTGGTGTATGAGTTGTATGTTCAATCAAGTTTTTCCTATCACGTCCTGGTTATTTTACATTACGTATTTTTTTTTTGCATTGATGTCTTCCAGAGCGGTGTAGAAAAAAATGTTGCATACAACCCTGTCATATTACTCACACATCGGTTAGAATGAAGAGATACTAATATTAGTGTAGCAACTGTATTGGAAACATCTTTGTCGTAATGAGAAACTTATTGAAAAAGTTTTGTCGCCGTCTATAGTTAATTCCAGTCAATGCTTTCTAAATAACCTTTGAAAAGAAGTTCTTTGATGGATGTTAAAACTATTTCTAAAAGTTCAAATCATTAAAGATCTGCTTCAAAGGCTATTCAAGTTTTCAGCTCTTAATGATATTACTCAAATCACTAGACACCATTTTAATTAAGTTTGCATCTAGACGGTCAAATCTAATAATTTCGCCAACCCTTTAAAATGAGCTCAATTTTAAATAAACGCTGACAGCAAATTGATAAATTAGGCACTTAAACCTCAATGTAAATTGAAAAAACAAAGCAATTTTTTTAAAATAAAAAACTAAGTAATTTCAAAGTAAAATGTTTCCAATTTACTGCTACGCTAACAAATAGGTATAATTGAGTTACAAGTTCTGCTAAAACGAACCAACACACGTAATTTCTCTCATTTTCGAAATAAAGTAATAAAAATTCAATGTAAATTTTGAATTAAATTTAATTATATTTTTTATTAAATATGTTTGCGCTGTACATTGAACTGTTACTGTATGTAACGCATTCGAGACATTGAATTAGTTTGACGTAATTTATTTCATTATTGAGAGATTCTGTATCGGTTCATTTTGGTAAAACTAAGCTCAATTATAATGTGAAGTCACAATGAGAACAAAGAGCACATCTAATTTAAAAAAGAAATGCTAATAAAATGCAGCAAAATTCTTCGCAGCTAATTAACATTTTAAGTAGATCTAATGAAGCAGTTCAACTCATTAATATGAAAAATAAGAATCTTTGTGGTTCGTAATGGTTGAGAAACTAGAAAAACATCCTAATTTTACCCTTGTATTCCATTCACAAATATTTCAACTTATAAAAGCATGTGCTCATTAGTCATTTTAATACTTTTTTTCAGTTTTTCAAGATTATTTCTTTACATCTCTTACTGTACATACTACAGCCACCGACGTAGATTATTAGAGCTCGTTTGTACTGCCTCAGAATTTCCAGAAGAAACAAGAAGTACGTAATAAGATAAACGATGACATAATCGTGATGAGGCTTTCGGGCGTAAGGAAGACTTCACGTGTATTGAAGTAGGCACGCAACATCATCGCTCACGCCTCGGCCCGCCCAATGTGGGTAGATAAGAATTTATAGATGGATGAGCCGAGCGTTGATAGAATACACAGAGTTTAGTTGGGTCCGACCTCATGATTGATAGGGAGGTACTGCCGATAGATAGCAAGCACGTGTAGTTAAAAGTTGATCGTGAACTTTGCGTTGCAAAAATGTAATACCTAATTCAAGCTAGACTTGCATGCATTTTCGGAGATTTATGCTTTTGATTAGATTATATCTCAGTCGGAATTACACAGAAATCAAAATTTTAATTTCTCCGATTTGCAAATCGTCATGAGTAGCAGCCGTGACTGCAACCACTAAATTAATAGAAATCGTGTCAGACCTCATTAGCTACGTCACTCTGTTAATGAAATAATAACATTGAATGAAATAATTAGGTAAAGGGGGCACTAGAGATATGTGAGAACGCCAGAAACGACTCATTAGGTATGTGCTCTTTGTGCTATATTATCTTAACTTAAAATAGAAGATAATATATTTAGGTCGGCATCGTGCAATTTCCACAATACAACTGGCCGATTATACAATTCAGATAACATATGTATGGTCACCAATGAGTGAGAAATGTTTTGATGGTAATTTTATTTTTGATACTTCATAAATGCTGACCCAGGTATAAAATGTCAAGTGTAATATGAATAAACAATTCAAGAGTAATTATGAAAACGTATAATGTAATTAACTCGAAGAGTTGCGCCGCTGAAATGATAGCAGTGGAAAGTCCAACCTTATAACAACCTTGCTCTCTTTCATGTAAATATTATAATACTGAAAGAGATGGCAATACACAAATATCAAGACGCTATCGAAAGTTTGACAGGCTTTGATTAGCCAGTTTTGTTTACGTAATTAATTACTCTTGCATTGTATGTTAAATCCCTTACTGCATGCTTTTTCATCAGATCCGTCAGAACAGTCCGCGTTGTCGTCGCACATCCAAGTGAGCGGCACGCACTCGCCGTCTTTTCCTCTGCAAGTGAACTCCTCTGGCCCGCAAGACTTCTTCTCTGTCAACCCATTCATGCACATGCTAAGTACGATGCGAATATAAACCGACACGATAAGGGCACAAATCCTTCGAGGGATGTTCTGATATCCGTTTTGGTCTTATCCTTCCTACTATCGTCTAAGCCCTTCGGCTCTATTTTTCGTGAAATATATCCAAAGAGAAAAACTTCGAACTAGGACACCAATTACTTTGATGTCTTTGTAAAAATAATAATTACTTTTTATTTTCCACAAAGTTTAACCGTAATTGCGTGTTTCCTTTGTTGTATTTTAGTCTACTTTTGTAGTAATCGATACGGAAGGCAATAATAATAATACGGTAATAAAATAGAACAGTTATAAAGTAACCGTGAGTGTTATAGGAAATCGTAACTATAATTTTGATCAAAAACGAAGAAGTTTATAGCGCTCGTAAATTGTGTTTTTATTCTCGCATGCTTCTGCTTATCTCGATCCTAAATATGAACCAGATATACCAACATGCCAATTGTTGCTGGTGTCATGCTTTAGATCCGTTGCGAGACCATGCTCTTACCACACTGGTGTTCATCTGAGCCATCTTCACAGTCGGCTACATCGTCACATTTCCATGAGATTGGTATGCACTGGCCTGTCGTGCACACGAATTTGTGCTCCGGACAACGCCTTTGCACAGCTGTGTATGAAATTTTGACTGATATCGATTTTCTCTAATACCAATGAATTCCCTTTTATCTCTACTCTTTTATTAGCGTGATGATATTGACTTTAGGGTCTTCGCCGCCAAAGTAACTTGGCAATATTAAACATCGATAACATCACGCCTTGAGCGCTTTACTCGCGAACTATTTGCAAAACTTTAGCCGAGGAGCAAACAATTTAACAACATTAAACTATCTGCGATCAGACACAAATAAATCAAGGGCTCACAATATAAACAATTTACCTACACTGATGTAATTAATCTTGGCAAACGGACTGACTTGGAACGAGGCTATCAGTAGCAACTTAAGTTGACAAAGCAAACACGTTTAAAATGCTAGCCAAGTGCTTCAGCAATATAATAAATGGTAATGCTAAGCACGGGCACGGCTAAAACGTAATTAATGATTCTAAACAGTCCCCTTATTAGAGTGTAATGTTGTTTTGCGACGGCGCTAACGAAATTCAACAGACTCAAATTGGGAAAGCTTTAGTGACTCCCGCTGAAAAGTTTTTGCTGGGGATCTGTCAGGAGTAAATTTACTTAGTTTAATGCAATCAATACCAACTAAAAACTCTATCATATTTTAAAAAGCGCTGGTAGGTAATTTACCTTAGACAAAATTTGAAGAACTAAATAATCTATACGTATTTTATGTATTAATACTAACCTATATTTTTAAATTCATACCTAACTATATTTTTTATGTAAATACGCAGTTAATCCATTTTTTCTGTAGCTAAAGAAAAGTAGTTTTGTAACACACCAGAAACTGCAAAAGACATTGAGGGATGACTTCATATTAGATAATAAATTCTATACATGATGGATGTCGTAAACTCTATATTGGGTAGCATTTGTCACGATATAGGTAAATAATGTGCAACGTAAATATACCCAGTGACAGAGATATAATATCCAGGAGCTTAGGGCTACCTCTACTGCGCGCGGGACATGACACCATAAAGCTTACTTATCCCGGAAAATAACGTTCCAGTTGAAGTCTGGGTGATAAATACATTTGTCAACAAGGACAACAAAGCCAGATTTTCTATATAAACTTGATATATATAACCACCTTCTACATTGTCGCCTACAAAACATTGCGTGTCCCTGCCAAATAAAAAAGGATTTTCCATTATGTGGGACGACTTACAGTGGCTCTAAGTGTACAAAGTTACGCCCGCGGTTGCCATAACCCCACCTCCACTGAAATAAAACCTTCGCAAACTTTCACAAGCTTTTTATACACACCGTTGCAGTTTGAGAAAAACAAGGAATTAAAAGTCCCTTTGACGCTGGATCAACTCTTTTTATAAGTACTTTTGTTAACAATGCTTGCTTGCATTACATTAAAACGACAACCCCAAAGCTAGCATGGAAAATAAATAATCAATTTTCTTTTCTATACCTAAATACGAATAGTTTTAATTGTCTTTTATGTACGTGCTAACAACTTAAACACTGAGAATAAATAAAATATACTCAGTAAGCTACTTTTGAAACATTTGTGAACGAGGCTATGTCTAGCGGTCCTATTTATCATAATAACTCCCTACATACATAACCAGAATCATGAAAAGGCATGTTAATTTTACGGGTCACTTATATTGAAAAGTGTCGGTGATAAAAATCACAATTTATAGCGTGACCCTCCTATGGATCGACAAACGAAAAAAAGCGAACGCGCAATTTTCTACTCGTTTCACATTTGAATAATGGGGTGGTCAGTCGTTTATTTCATAAAATGTCCTTTTGGTCCTATCTATTTTTAAACACTCGTATGACAATAATTTAAAAAGCTGACGCATGAAAACCAAAAATTGTAGACATTGTAGATACTACCTGGTCCGCCTACATAGATGGTGGGAGCGAAATAGATACCTATCAGCATCTCATATTTCATACCAAGAACTCAAATCCCTAAGGCGCCACTATTTTCAGCTAGATCCATCACGGCGCCCGCCGATATGAAAACTATAAAATTTTCATATCATCCATGTCATTTTAGCTAGAAAGTTACTAAAATACATTTTCATACCTACTGAAAAGAAAATTCTTATATTTTTAAGAAGTTACTTTTGAAGAAAGTACTAAAGCACAGACAAGTGTTTCCCATAAATAGGATTACGCGCTTTGAAACTTGTGACAAGGTGGAGAGTTTGGGGATTACTTCAGAACCAAACTCCATGGTCCCACCGTAGCGAAAGCCTCCGGATCGATTGACATTTTCAACTTATTACAGAACATTATTTTCAGTACATATGCCAGTTTGCCTGTCGGCTCAAACGAACAAGTCCAATTTGTGGCGTACATTGGATTCCTTGTCCGTTATCTCATGTGTCAACCATAAATAAATTAACGCGATCCTCCACGCACCCCATGGAATGTTTAAATTCGTATTACGTGTTTTATTTAAATACCGCAGGCTCTCGGCAAAAATTCATTTGGGGACCCTCCCTCCCGTCTTTGTGAATATTCACATTTTTCACATTACGTTTACCTACCGACTTACTTATAGGACCATATTTACATTTCTGTAATGACATTTTACATAAAGGATACGAGCCTTCTCGTTAGCCGTGAAACACAATTTAAATATTTGACTAACACTGCTTTGACCTATCAAAACAGTGTTACTACACCTATAGTAGTTTTAGTTACTAGTAGTAACATTTTGATTGAAACGTGATCCCAACCTTTGAATTTTTCCTAGAAGCAGGTGAGTGGAGACAAAGATTATAAACTTAATCCTGAAAACTTGGTCGTAATTAAGATTTTAATCTACGTTGGGAGTCCCGCTAAGGACAAAATACGCGTATTTCAAAACTTTTCTCATAAATCGTTAGATAATTATTTTTTACGGTTTCAGTTCTTGAATTGATGCCATCCCATTACGTTGACCGCCTGGCGCCAAATATACCGTTTGAATGTTGGTAACCAAGCTATTATTTGAGTTAAATTATATGGCGGTATAAAAAGTCCATTTAAATATTATAAGGTGGTTACGATTTTGTTAAGCGTTAGCATTACGTTAGCTTTATCTTTAGTGATGAGATGTTCAATAATTTGAAAACCTTTCTGTCATTTAATTTTTTAATTTTACTCAAAATAACTGGTCTTTTTTCAGAAAATGAACTGAATGATAAATGTTCATCACAGCAAAGGCACAGATTGGCTAAATCAGAATTGCGGTTAGTAAAAAGTTTTCAGATTCTAATAACAAGGGATAACTCTGGGGTTGGGATCACAGGATCGTCCAGTTTTCATACCCTCCCTGGCTTTGTCATTTTGCGACCTTGTTTTTTCATTGTTCAACATCTAAACAATAGGCGACTGACTGCCAACTCGACCCTAAAGTAAATTTGCCAAAATAACAGTGTTTGCTTATTTTCCACACACAAATATAAACTAAGTGGGAGGTAAGGCAAAGTTGACGTTCCTTATAATGTTAGCAAGAAAACTTAATACTTACTCTCAGAGATGTACAAAATGGTTTTGGAAAAGCATTTAAATACAAAATGCAAAATACTTCTCAGAATTACTATTTCAAATGCAAAATACCAAATAGTTTTGCGTTTTGTATTTCAAATGCTAAATGCAAAATAGGTATTTTCAAAATACTTTTTCAAAATAAAATACCCCTGACCAAATTACAGATATTTTTATTTATTATAGGTACATATTTATTTATCATATATGAGCAATAGAGACATACAATGCCGAGCCGAAAAACAAACGTCTAATAACCCATTACATATGATTACACTTTTCTTATTAAAATTAATAACAACTGAAACTGGACTGGTATTGTTAAAAAGTGATAAAAACATGAGGGAAAAAAAACTTGACATGAGTCGCGCACTCTGACCAAAGAAGAAAAAGATGTCGCGCATAGTTAGCAGGCGCCTCGATCAGTCGAATTCGGCAATACAAGCGTTTTGCTTTGTTTTTCTGGTAATGTTGGCTGAACTTAATCACAAAGTATTTTGCATTTTGAAATGAATATTAAAAATACAAAATGCATCTCGAAAGGCATTTCAAATAAAATACAAAATACTTACTTTTAGGTATTTAAATACAAAATAGGTATTTTGCATTTTCTATTTGCATTTAAAATAGAAGTATTTCAAATAAATCACAATTCTGTTACTCATTCATAGAATAGCTAGACGTATAAACATGCCTACATCGTTATTTCCCGGTCTCATTGTATTTTAATTAATTTATGTTTATACGGGTAGAAGTTTGTTCTTAAATTTCATTTTCATATTTGTAACAAAGTTGCTTGTTTTAAACATAGTAAAAGGACTGTAGAAATATTTGATATTTGGCAAGACTCGGACGAGTATATGTGTGAGTGTGGGTAATAAAGTTTGATACTAACTGCAAGTGCCGAGCTCTTCGTCCGAACCATCAGGACAGTCTTTTTCATTGTCACAGTGCCAGGACAGCGGAATACATCTTCCTGTCTTGCATCGGAACTCGGACTGCGTACAAGTGCGACTTTCTGTAATAAAAAGAAACACATTAATTAATTAAAACTGTAGTACGTAGGTATATATAGACTTAATCAAATAAAAGACAAAAGTACCCAGCAATGTCGTTAAAGGTTTAGTTACACAGGTCGCGTCAAGGGTGAATTTTTCATTACTTCTTGGCCAAACGCAATTTTGCTGATAAATATTTTTGTAACTCTTAAACTTCAAAGTAAAATGAACCTTAAGTATACATTTGTAGATGTTAATATTTAACGAGGTGACACTCTGAGAGGGATCTTACTCCTTTTTAATTTATTTGGAAGATGTGACGGGGACCATGTTGACGCTTCCGAGGGTCTTTAATCTCCACTTATATTGAACTAAGCTACACATAATGTAGAAAGCGTGTATTTTTAGCATATATCTACAAATAAGTTGGGTAACCTCATACATCTGCCAGCTCAGAATATTTATAAAGACGAATAATTTAATGTTAATCTCGGATCGCTACAAGCAATTTCAGAAACAATTTCAGAAGTTTTGAATAGAACTGTCAAAACCTCAAATAAGTACCTAATAGGTTGAAATAACACACAATATTTATTTCATAATCTTGGCGAGCTTTTATAATATTAAGTACAAATCAACTGAAAAAAAAATTCGACGGCAACGTTCATAAAACAATAGGTACTTCTGAAAAAACTCCGCTATTATATCCCACTTTACAGCATCGCTCTAATTTCCCTTAGCCGAGGCAGGGGATGCTATAAACTGGATCAATCCATTTACGGCTGAAATCACCGTTCAACGTGCGTATAAAACAAGGTTTAAGAAAATTATCGGCGGGTAGCAGCAGCCGCTTTATCTCGAGGTGATTCGAGCTGAGGCAAGGCGGGCACGCGCCGCCAAGCAATTTGTAAACAAAACGCAGCCCTGCCGAATAATATCGCCTTGCCGCCACAGCCGAGTACGTAGCCCTTTTACTGTAGCCCGCGCGATAAATTCAAGTGTACCATCAGAGATTGTTGGAACGTAAAGCGGTATTTCGCACGGTACTCGCCGTAAAAAACTTCACTAACAATAGGTATACACTTCAGTAAACAAACTGTTGACTAATTCTACCCTAGAATTTACTGTAACGTTTGTGTCACGTCGGCAATATAAGGTTGTAACTTCTGTACGTTTACATGCAGTAGTCTTCTAAGACTTTTCATTACAGTTCATGTTCATTCTCTGTCTTTATAATCTTTTCACGTTTAACGTTTAGTGTAAAACTTCGCGTGATATCTTTGTTCTACGATGTACAAAGTACCTACGTGCAATGAATTGTATCATATTAATTAGGATGTACTCGTATGTAGGTAGGTACGCATGGAGATTTCTTGGAAATTCTCCTCGATTGTGGTTTGTTGTAAATCTTAGCTTTTGTCTTCTGTTCTAATGACCTACTTTAAGCTCGAATAAATTCATAAACAACGTGCTTTTCTCCAAAAGTTAACATCTAAAATCTAGGTATTACATTCGACTAAAGAAGACTTATGTTTTAACGTAGATAGATAGCCTATGAAATATATAAACACACCTAGTAACGAAAGCTTTCGTAAATATATTGGGAGAAATGACTTAGTTTCATGCTTAAGTTTTCCTCAAAAAAGCTTAGTAAGATCTTTGTAATGACTCCAACCACTTTCAAATACCATCGAAAGTCATCCACTAAGAATAAGGAAATATTTTTGTTCTTGCTATCTCTGCAGTTAGTCCGGTAGATATACCCAAACAACCGCATTCCCGATAGCAGTAACCGAAGCGGTATACCCCGTCGCTTCGTAACAGAATACCCATATCCCCGGAGCGCGGCCATTTGCTGGAGTGAAACGTTCACCGTGTAACACCCACATTATTGCCCCCTTCACGCTGGAATGTTAATGGGAGCTTCTTCTCAGCCGTCCTGCTTCAATTCTTGTTTGAAGCTCGCTTATCGCGCCAACTTTCTCATTAATGTTTTACGTGAGATTTCCAACTGCTAAGTAGTTAGCGACAGCTATTTGACTTAGCTAATGTTCAAATTCTACAATCCTAGAAATAGTACTGGCCATTTGCGCTCCCAAAGATATACAGCATGTAATTTATGTAGATACGAAAGCACATTCATTATGCGAAGCCAAACATTTCACAAAAGCCAAACTAAAACGTAACATCAAATATTTAATAGGCAATTATAACAGTTAATTTTGCTGATTAACCTTTGTGCAAGTATCCATACAAGTCGTTACTAGAGAACAAAGAGATTATTCGACAGTGTACAGTTAATTAATCCGTTGGGTACGGTCCCATTAGCCGGACGGTCCTGTCAGGCGCAATTTACACACGCAGTTGTTGTACGACCGATAGAGATGTGAATCACTAATCGGGTCCGCAAGAAAAGGCTATAAATGTCTGTAGTACTGAGCCGCAGTTAGACAAGTGGGTAAATCGAAGATACGTCGAGCTGCGCCCGTCCGATAAGCTAGTTCGACAGCTATGTCTTCTCGAGGGATGAAATCACTCTGACGCGAAATGGCGACAAAAATTGCCGTCCGCGAAATTGCCTCTGGAGCCCTCCGTATCTACGATTCTCATTGATGTAATGACATATCGTGTTCACATTCAATCGCACACACTCCGTTCTCGAGTTTCGTTTTGCCGATTACTGTGTTTGCACTTGTCAATCTGTCTAAGTACTTGATTACTAAGAACAATATGTATGACTATACATTTTTCCGTAGCAAGCATCTATTTAGACTTAGGATAGACTTAGATTATACTTGTGAACTTATTCTCCCTTGTGTTGCTTATTTGAACTTCAGTAGTTTGAAATGCTTGTACCACATTTAAGTTTCAATTAAGCGTTTCCATGTTGCGGTTTAAATGAAACATTGATGTCTTGGTTAACAAATATTTACTGTTAAATATTTATCCGGCTTCATCAAAGTTGAAATACACGGATTGGGCCCAAATTGGATTTTAAAATTACACTTTACCCCGTTGTTGCATGAGAGAGGTGTTATTGTTGAGCAAGATTATTAATCTTGTGACTTCCAACCTATGTTTCTTGCGTTAAAATATCACAGGTTTTATGAGCTGGCTACAAAAGAATAAAGGTGACTGAACAAGGGTTTTATGTTTCAAAGGAGCTTTGTAACAATCTGTATGTACCTACTACGTACACGTGTATTCAAAATGGGTTCACAGTGGGTACCTATTTTTTCTGTCGCTGCGAAATTTCTTTGAGCTTATACGTGCGTGTTCTGTGTTCGTACCGAACCGTTGTAAACGAGGTCATTTGTATGTGTTTGTGGCTAAAAATACACTTTCATTGTGTTGGAAGTGGAATTAAAAAGTATATTAAAAGTTTCAATTTTCTTAAAACTCGCTGCCGAGTACTGCCATTTCTGAGAAATATTTTAAACAATGTTCGCTGCGAACACGAGATGCACAAGCATTAGGCCAAATTGTCCCCAAGATGGCAATAGCGTCAGAGCAGCGGGAAATTGTATTACCGGGCCTTACTTGCAGCCAACAGCGATGAGTGCATTCGTTACCGACGTAACTGGGAGCTTTGGAGCGCACTTGCATGTTATTCGCCTCTCAGCTTACATATTGGGCGCACTGTCTATTATGTTATCCAAATTAAGGTGGTCAACAAAGCGAAACAAGCATCGTCACCTTGTTGACCCATCGGAAATGAAATTGAGTTCGTGAGCGTAACCAAGTTCTACGGAAAGTTGGTAGATTGGTTTTCTACATGCGTAGCGCTACGTTAGAGCTACGGAAATGCGGTGAGCGTCACATCTGCTACGACGCGGATCGCCTACGAATTTTACTGCTTGTGCTGTTATACTGACAACATGTTGTACTGAAACTGTGAAATAATATTCGTGTGTGAGATACGATAAACGTTGGCTTTATTAAAAAAACAAACTGAGTATAAAATATGACATATATAGGTACAAAGGAAAGCACAAGTAGAATAATCATAATGTAAATTACCAAGCTTTCCATATTTTCAGTCATTTTACATTTTATACATACTATAACATTACGTAAATAGGTCAGTTTACAAACATGTTTGTAGGTACTAAATCATATTAACACAATCTGCCGGAGAACCGTTTCACAGTGTATTAGTGTTTTAGTCCGATTAGACATCTCAGGTACACGTATTTATCAAACCTGTTCTGCTCTCTGAATTAATAATAGATGTTAGAAGTAGGTATTTTATAAGCATTCGAATTCATATCTACATTAATACATAGTTATCCATGAATCGAGTTCAATGTGTGGATGTAGTGAAAACTAAATATACAGAGGCATTGTTCAAATCCTGATATTCCCTTTAGGCAGTTGCGAAAATCTAGTTAGAGGCTCCGGCGACTATTGCCTTGAAGGCTTCGTTGTAAAACTCAATTTGAGATGATGCCATTCGGTTCGATTGAGAGGCATAACGGTGAAAATCAAATCGATCGCATAAAAGCTGGAACTCAAAATAAAAACCATTCAAATTACCTGCACTTTTGTAGTCATACGCTTTTGTGTAGGTGTCGTAATCGTCGTCATATAGCGTAGCTTCCACTGTCACAGCTAACGCTATTAGCAAAATGATCCAAGAACAAGCCATAGTGTCTTCTCCACTATACTTCGTAACACTCAATATTCTAAAAGATAAAATGTAAACAAATGAAGATGTGAAAGGGTAAGAATTATAATACCAAGCGCACACGTGCGAAAGTTCAGTGATTTTCACGGTTCCTTTTTTAATGTCATTACCAGCCCTACGCGTGTAGAGATAACTAGCTTACCGCTCGTTTAAAAATCAACGAGGCACTCGACTCGACACGAGTGTTGTTGCTATGGCTATTCGCTGTTTGGTACTAGACCTAATTTGTTTACTGGCCCTTATCGCGCCGCTCACGACAATTTGAATTGAAACGTAATAATTAAACGATTCGCAACGCATTATCTATGTAGGTCAGTTAAATATAGATATCTTAATCTGGAATATTCGCACTTACGTCATAAACGTGTTATACGTTTATGACGTAAGTGCGAATATTCCTTATTATTTAGCTTATTAGACTAACGCGTAAAAGTCCAGTCAAAGTCTATGACATTCGAAATGAGCAGCTATTAATCAGTGTAAAAAAAGTAATCGGACTAACAAACCTTTTACAAACAAACCGTCAATTTTACCTCTTTATAATATTAGTTTGGATGTTCAACATCGGATAATAAAGATTAACGAATCTGACAGGCAAATGGTATGCAAACTAGTGTATCAGAAGTTTGGAGTTAAATTATGAATCCACTGGGAGCAACCTGTATTAAAAGCAGGTAGTCGAGATAATCCCATCGACCCTTTGTCTCACGGAGGTCACTTACTGAAAGTTTACTGTAAAATATTACGAAGGTACCTACTTGTACGGTCAGTGGCAAAAGTCGACTAATTAATTTGACATAAATATTTAAAAAGATAATAACGCAATACCTTTCTCAGCATATCAGGTATATTGATGATTGGTAATACTGTGCTCAATAAGATTTCAAAATGGGAAATATTAATCGACTTTTGTTGCTGACTGTTCGTAGGCAGGTCGGTACTAATGTTTGAATAGACTTATTCTAAGAAGGCGAGAGTGCCTAAGGTTTCCCAAATAAGAGAAGTTTTTTGTGTACCTAACATAATAAAAATCGTATGTACCTAACAAGATTGGGTGGAGGGTACTATAGTAACTCCTTAGCCTTGAGCGAGAGTGCTCACCAAACGTCGGAGCACGGTAAAAGAAGCATTTTTACCCTACCTAGATTAGTGTTGGCTAGACAGGTATGAAAACTCTATCATTTTTTTTAAATATAATTGGATTGCAAACAAGCCAATGGCCCACCTGATGTTAAATGGTCACCGCTACCTATAGACATCTGAAAAACCATAAGTCTTGCAAATGCGTTAGAATTCCAGATTCGAATGTCTCATGTAATTACCGCAACCCATGCCCTTCAAAACGAAACACAGCAACTCTGCTATGCGACTGTAAGCTCCTTAACAAAGAGCTCTACTACTACTAGTGTTGGCTAAATAGGTATGAAAACCCGATCATTTTCCGATATCGATAATAGCAGCAGTGACATCGATACGTTCGCATACGATGCACATACGCTCTGCAAACACTCCGATGCCACTCGATTTTCCCCATTGAGAGTGACTCGATCCAACGCAGTCATTCCCGAACAGCCTGACATAGTTCGGAATCATTTAAATACAAATACGAACTACCTGCAAATGCAGTATCGGTATTTGTAGTCTGTTGCTATTCTGGTATCGGTATTTCAGTTTGTAAAGCCTGGACTCGGGTGAGGTAGAATATTTAACTTTGTTTTTTTTTTTAATACTAGATAAAATATGCTATATTCTGAAGTGAAGTATTAAAGTTTTCCTAATAAGTAGTAAGTAAATAAATTACGTACAGAGGTATAGTACAAAAAATTAGGCAAGGCAATATTTAACACTAATGCAAATAAAAACGTTTCTTGTATGCAAATGCCATAAAAAATTCAATTTTGTTTTTCTTTGTTATATTATTTGTTGTTGTTGCGGCTATAGTGATTTAAAGGCAGCCCTATGACAGACAGACACACAGCGGAGGCTTAGTAATAGCATACGGATCTTTCAAAAAAAGATACAGTAGGTACCTATAAAGACGTACCTGACAAAAGTTGTTACTTTCAGACATTTATATTCTGCGATTCTATTATATCATTACCTTCCTCCACCTACGCTTTCAGTAATCCGCTAAGGGTCTCATTAGCAAATAATCTAAAACCTATTTCTCTGGCAATAAAGACGCACTTATTTTTCTATGTGACTGTAATAAATTCCTCCATTCATGTCGTGATTCCGAGCCACGTGATACGTAGTTATTTACGATTTGGGGGCGTCTTCCCTAAATGGGGTCAGTGATTATGTATGGAATAGTTTGTTTATAGTTTCACCGTGAAGTTATATGTACTTACTATCTTTTGCCCGCGGCTTCGCTCGCGTTAAGAATCATCCCCTATTTTATCCCCTTAGGGGTGGAATTTATCAAAATGCTTTCTTAGCGGATGCCTACGTTATAACATCTACCTGCATGCCAAATTTCAGCCCGATCCGTCCAGTGGTTTGGGCTGTGCGTTGATAGATCACTATGTCAGTCAGTCAGTCAGTCAGTCACCTTTGAGTTATATATATTTAGATTGCTTTTGACTAAATGTACCTATTTATGTATGTTTTGGTCTCGTGAAGGATGATTGGAGGTTATACCAAAACTAGCAAAGTTCAAAAGTTTATCTTTGTTGTCTATCTAATAGCTTTGCCCTACTATTTTGGTAGTGGCAACTAATAAAATGATAAAACCTAGGCAGTTAGCTAAAGTATCTACCTATAACTATCTTGACTGCAGATACCCTCAGAAAAATCGATAGGTACACGTCCAGAATTATAAGTGCACTTGCCCACGACCTTATTCACGTTAAAGTTGATATTATTATCCCACAAGAACCGAATCCCCCAAACCATAGGTAGGTACATTTTTCTGGGATAAAAAGTACCTAGGAATGGAAATGTCCTATTTCAGACTATCTCTGAGCCAAATTTCATTTAGATCTGTTCGGCCGTTCTCGCCTTCATCCATCAAAACTTTCGCATTTATAAATAGTAGTGAGATTATCGACTAATAGACATTTGATTTCCTTAAGAATAGCAGAAGAGCTAGCAGAATAGAAGTAAGGCTCCAAATTATAATGAGAATAGCTTTAACGACAAAAATGAAGCAAAATTATAGTAGGAATAATTTTGCATCATGAAACATGGATCCCTATCAACCTAGGTAGATGGATATTACTGTTACAAGATTGGCTTCGTTGCTCGCAGCAGAGCATGGATAACTTAGTCCTTTGAAAGTAAACCCATTGCTGCAAGAGACTTGCATTAATTCCACCATCATAATTTTTGTAATTTTTTAAGCGCGACTGCTACGTTATAGGCCTTAGGTTCGATTCCCAGGTCGAGCAAAAAGTGTTATTGGGTTTTTCTACGAAATTCTCAGTAGCAGCTTGGAGTTTGGATTTGTTACCGGTTAATGGTAAAAGGCTCGCTCCCTATTACATGGGACCTAAAAACATACCGGCGAACTGTGGGTGTACATTGGTACACCTCTGACTAACCTTTCGGGGAAGACAGGCGTGATGGTATGTTATGTGTTATAATTTTTGGTCCATTCCAAAGATTTTTTTCTTACCCACGCAATCCCTGTTTTGATTTGTTTGTGACCATCGACATCATATTACAGCCGAAGGCGGTAAAAATAAATTGTATCGTAAGAAGTAATTACGTCCTTCGGGTTCCGCCAGTAAATGTGTACCTAAGTCGAAAAAACTCGAAGCAATATCTAAGTAATTACCTCGTGGAGTATTCTCTGCGGACAACGAAAATCTAATAAATGTCGAAAGGTACAAATATTTCCTTAATAGGTATCCCACAAAATATAGCTGGGGTTGTTTTTGTAATTATTGAAAAATATTTTCGTGCTTTTTTTCTCTAAGGGGCGGCCCTAATGTGGACGCGGATCATGGCAAGTCAAAGTTAAAGTAATTCAAATTGCATTTCTGAAATTCCAATTACACCATTTACAGGCACTTTTAATTGTCAACTAGTCGGTCAGTTATTCAGAAGATTGAAGCTAGTTGCTCGTCCTAAAACGTTAGTAGGCCACTATGGAGAAGCTCTATGCATTCTAAACAATATGGAAAAGCAAGAAACTCCACGGACACTCTTTTCAATATCTTTCCTAAACGTAAAAACAATGAGTTTTAAAACAATAAAAAAAAGTTGTAAGCTATGTGTCAAGTGTCTAGGTACCGGCCTCAAATATTATGGTGGTAAAAGAAATTTGGGGTTGGGGATGGGGTTATATTCGGTAAGAGTCCCTCCGTTTCCCCCAGATGGTGGAAATCTATGAAGTTATCCAAAACAAAAAAAAAGAGATGCCAAATATTTACATTAACTTCGGTACTTAATGTTCCGTTTAACAGTTATCAAGTAAGTAGTTAGTATGTAGGGAACACAAATAAGATTAATGTCGCTTATGCTAGGATAATCCTTTGTTACAGGATATAAGAGCTACTTATATAAGTAGATGCAAACGTAAGCAAATGTGTTGCGAAGATCGGCGTCTAGAATAGTCTAAGTGCACTCTAATACTATTGCCCTATATGTAAGAGCTGTACGAGGCCACAAACGACCGTAATACTCTTCAGATAATACTTTTATTCCATTAACATAGATAGGTCATCTGAATGTTGCTTGTGTCCTAGGAATATACAAATAAGCAGTCCTTTTTTCTTCTTTTTATGATAGGGAATCATTAAATGACTTTATCCGCTATGGATGGACCGAAAGGGAGTGTCAGACTCTTACTGACAAAAACCCAACATTGCGGTTTTTAAACGACATTCGAAAATTAAAAAAGTACTATTTTAATTGGTTAATGACTCTATTATACGTATACTTACAAAGCTTTTTCCTTATACAGAGAAGGCAAATGCTCGTGCCTTCACCACGCTTGCCCAAGGCGGATAGACAATTTTAGAATTATTTTAATTGAAAGTCTAAGGTTTCCTCACGTTCATGTTCCTAGCCAAAAATATAGTTAAAAAATTAAACATCCCCCAAGCAACATTAGAAGTTCTAATTACTTGCTCATACACAACGAAATATCTTGTAAGTGGACAGGTGAAATACGAATAAACAGCAACCGCCAGTTAGCTACAAATTAAGGTGCGCGGGCAAACCAAACTAAGTGCATTAATAATTCCTAACATTCCAAGACCGGTTACACGACGGTTTGATTGAGTAATCAAAGTTTGATGAGGATATTACGCTACAACTGCAATATAGACCCAGATACTTCTGGAGTTGGTCAGTTCAAAAACTTCACAATCTAATTAAATTAGCAGACACGTGATCCCAATATTCTACTTCGTCGTGTCAATGAGACCAAATTTCGGTCACGGCTACCAATTCAAATCAAATCAAATCAAATCAAAGCATTTATTTCAATTAGACCATTTACAGGCACTTTTGAATTGTCAAGAAGTTACAGTTTAATATTGAAGCTAGTTGCTCGTTCCAATTTCAATAGAGACCACCCAAGTACCCACGCAGTAGAAATTATAGTGCACGAGTGTGTGCGCAAAGACAGTGGAGCCCCCCTTTTCCTTCACTGTCATAGTCTGATGGTAAAGCAATCCGACACGACCGGGGACAGATCAGGCGCAGGACCCATAGCTTTACGTGCACGGAGGTATTACACCACAAAAACATCAAAATTCAAAGCAGCTAGTGAGAAATGCTTAATGGAAAAAGCCAATAAGCTTTTTGGCCGATGTGGGGATCTTGGGAACAGATTGGGCTGTCCAATACTAATAAATTAAAGAGACCAGAACTCAACCACATCGACAGTGTCAGCAGTGGCTTTGCACAGGTCCTCTGTAGTGCAGTTTGTGGTGCACAAAGGGCAGGTCAAGAGGTACCTGCACATTGTGGCTCTGGCTGCATAGTCGCATTTTAATTAGCGTATGAAATTGTACAGGCTTGCGGTCTACTGTGTTTTCCGAAATTCTGCTTCTGAATAACTCAGCACACTGAGCTCTAACTTGGACTCCGAACATAGGAACCTACGCATTTAAATATGTACGAACACTCTACATTACCTACGTTTATCAAATAAAATATTAAATAAGATAAACGAAAGGCTCTGTATACAAACAAAATTTGTAAAGATAAGTAAAGTTTTATTTGTAACATAACTTTGTTAGGTTTTAAATGTATGGTTGTGTTCTATTTTAAGTATTGTCTTTAATTATTGTAATTGGTTTGAACCGTTACCGTTGTAAATAAGAAGATGAAATAGAAATAACTAAACGATCTGAGATGATGCTGCGGATTTTAGCTTTTAAACAATAATTTATTGTTTTTTTTTTTCGAAAAGACTGTTGTCGCAATTTCAAAATTAGAACTAACTTTATTAATTTGGTAACAGCTTGGTAACAGTGGTAGGTTCTGCTGTTACCAATAAATATTACACCAATATTTATACTATTAAACCGATTTTTTGACATTATTTTATTCGTGGAAAGCTACATTATTAGCGAGTAAACGTTTATAATTCTGGCTTTACATAAAACAGTATAGGCACACCTAGAACTTTGGATAACTTGTTCCCGCAAATATAATTAATCAATTTTCTTAACATTTCCGAACCAAAACTTTAACAGTACCTAATTTGAACTTGCTAATTATATACTTAGGCATACCTACATAAGGTGTGTTTTAGCAAAAACAGCTAATAGTTTAGCGCATGAGCGCATGTCTTTCGCTTACCTTGACGTAATCACAGCTTATTGAAACGTTATACTCGACTTAGGTAATACTGAGAAGTGATTTGTTCGCCCAGTTGCCAATATTGTGGCGCGGATTATAACTTTGATGAAAAGTTTTGCATGCAAATTAGGCTTGTTTCGACAGCAGGGTCTGCCCTGTCGGAACCACGCGCGCAAGTGTGCCCGCCGCTTAAAAAGGCACGCTTATCGCCCTTCCCAAATCCTTATTAATTCCATGTAAACTCTGATAGATCGGACCGAGTCGAAAATTAATTACCCAAACTTCAGGGACCCGTCAATTACACCGCGCCATTATTCTATTCGGACTTACCCCACAGTGCGGGAGGAGTGATCTAAACGAGTTTGATTGTACAAATAATGACCACCCGTTATGAATAAGTAGTTGGAAATTCGCTAATCAAAGAATTAGAACTACAGAGTTCATAATTTTAATTCGTCCCAGTCCTAGAAATACGTTTATAACTTCGCACTTAAAAGTTGTGTAACTCACTTTAAAGTTGTTTATGAATCGGTCATGAAAAGCTTTAGAAAAATGAGTTATAGAACAAAACACATTAACTGGAACTTTGTAGACAATTAACTAGAATTATATTATAGGTATGTGTTGGTACTTGACGAGTACAAGTGTAAAATGAAAAGAAAAACTGTATTCGTACAAACCGCTTTCACAACTTTTCCATTTGAAGTTTCATTTAATTGTGTAAAGTTTCTAGACATACTACGTTTTGTTAAGGTACTTAAATATACTTATTATTATCGACTAGCTACCTACGACTTCGTGCGCGTGGTTTATTTCACACGCGTTTTATTTCTTTGGTAACTGTTTCGCACCCGTGGTTCATAGCGTGATGTCAGACAGTCTATACTATTCCGTATGAAATTGGCTTTCTCACAAAAAAGTTTTTTTTTCTGATCTGACTGGTAGCTCAAGAGACGTACATACAAAGAAACATAAAAAAACTTTACAGCTTTATTAAATTAGTATCTACCTATAGATAGATTTATTTTGGTAATACTTATGTAGATAATTAAAATATACCAAGTATGTAAATCAACTTTCTGCCCAATATTCCGTAATATTGGAATTGAGATAAGGAAAAATATTTATTTTTTCCTATATTAAAAGGTAAACAGAAATGGCGGAAGTAATTAAAGTATCTACTATTGCGTATCCCTAAAAGTTGCTAATGTTACTTCGTGTGTTCAATTTTTCCTGTGTATAATAAATAAATTACAGGTAGTCCGTACAATTTCCTACTTTCGTAAATAAAAGTAATTAAACAAACTTTGCTATATCGAAGTCATATAAGTAAGTTTGTTTGTTACATTTTCACGCCTAAACCATTGAACCGATCATCCTGAAATTTTGCATACACGTTTTCAGGTATACAGAAAAGGAAATAGAGTACCTTTCATCCCGAAAAAAAGTATTGTTCCCGAGGAAAACAACAATAACTTTCTTATGATAATAGATGGCGCCACGTGTCTTTCAAATTATGATTGAATTTCAGAAAAAAACACGCGGGCAGAATCTAGTTCTCCTATAAAACACATACCTATATTCTCACCAACATTACGTAAAGAGAACAAATTTTACGTGGAGAAAGAAATCTTCCAGTCAGACCTTTGAATTCCCTTTTTTACGACTTCATTAAACTGTGCGAGTGTTAAACGAGGCATGTACGTGCCTCGTAATTTTCCTTGGAACCGCAAGGAGTTCGCGATCGACACTGACGACCATATAATTAACAACCTCTGTCAAATTCACACCCATCCGTCTCCTTTAAGCCACGCCTACTTTACTTATTTGAATGGAACAGAACTGGGTGTCACTTGCAGGCGGCTTAAGATCGCCTAGAAAAATTTATGAGCTGTAGGAATGGTTGAATATTACCCCTTTGATTTGAACGAAAATTTTGATCGTCATCTTTTGTAACATACTGTATATTCAACAATTGTAATTTTTTCGGATTCTCTTTATTTGCGCATACTCTTGTGCACTATAATATCTCCTGATTACTAGGCTAGTCTCCATTGAGATTAGTGGTCAGGACTCGGGACCGAAATCGGTCTGGTGAATATTATTCAACAATAAATTGTAACTCCGTGTCGGATTGCCGTCCCATCGGACTATAAAAGTAAGAGAAGGGGGAGTGCACCTGTGTTTGAGCACACACTTATGCGCTGTATACCTTCTGCGTACTTGGCTAGTCTCCACTGACAGGCCGCCATGACCAAAATTCAGTCGACAGGATATCATTATTACATTCAACATTTTCTAATAATCTTTGTAAATTGAAAAATGGCAGTAAAATTAAGTACCTACCTACGAGAATCTAAAAGCAGTACTAACCGGATTAAGCTTCATCAGAGAAAAAAGAAATAAAATGTAAGCACATACCTACCTAGCTATATCCCAACACACATACCTCCGCATAATTCGATATTACTCCGCACGTAAGAAGGTATCTTTGCCTCCCAAACAAGACTCAATTTAAAGCATTTTACATATCTACTAATCCGTTTGATCCTGGATTCTGCCAACGAATGTGGAAAATATTCAAATTCAGTTTATGTATCACAAACGAAGGGAACGACAATCATTATTTTTTCTGCCAACGTAGGTAGGTATGTAATTTCCTGAGAAGGCTCACTTATTTTTATAATCACGTAAAATTCTTGCCATGCAAAATTTTGGCTTATATTGATGTGTATAATATTCTTGAAATGATCAAGGTGGTATTGCATAAGGTTGTAAAACGAAATTATTGAAAATGTTCATAATCTTCTTGTAGGCAGGTAATATAAGGTTTGAATATTTGGCTTCATAATTTGGTAGCTACAAAGAAACATTTTAGCCTTTAAAGCCATAGCATAATGCTTTGAAATTATAATTAGCATCTCTACAAAGAAAACAAAGTCGCTTCCCGCCGGCTGTCCCTCTGTACGCTAAGATTTTCTTAACGGCGCAATGGATTTTGATGCGGTTTTCATTAATAGATAGAGTGATTCAAGAGGAAGGTTTATACGTACAGAACATCACGCTACAAACAACGGGAGTACCGCAGTAGCCAAAGACGTGATTGAACGCGGGTGACACCGCGGGGTAACTATTTATTACATAACTATACCTACCCTGCCTGAATTATGACTGCCTCGTTAGCCTAGTAGTCCTAAGCGCAACTGCTACACTAAAGTTCTTGGGTTCGATTCCCAGGTCGAGTATAGTGTTATTAGGTTTTTCTATGAAATTCTCAGCTGAAGCTCGGAGTAAGGATATGTGCTCGGTTAATAGGCTCGCCCCCTATTACATGGGACCTAAACATACCGGCGAACTGTGGGTTTACATTGGAACACCTCTGCCTAACCCTTCTGGGAATACAGGTGTGATGGTAAGTGTTACATAATTATACATTTGTTTTATCGAAACTAAAACAATACATTGACCATGTGTACCAATGACGTTGAATTAATGAGTTTTTAATTGGAAATAAGAATTTCGGGTCACAGGTCAGTTGGTCACCATTCAAACTATTTTACAACACAATATGCAAATCACTCGTGCATCCATTTGCATCCGCTATCATATTGGACGTCCAGTTCGAGTTTACATTTTGTTTTGTCGTTTATTGATTGAGTTCAATTTATGCCTAGATTGGGGATTTTTTCGCAAATATATTTTATGGCTGTAATATTATGTACTAATTGAGTGGTTAAAGTCGAGCATACAAATGACTCTAAATTTGTATTTTAGAAAAAAAAAATGCTGCCCTATACACTATATATATTTTTATAAAAAATTTCCTGTTACTATTTTACAGAATCAACCAGAGCATATAGGCTTTAATTTTTTTTTATAATTCGTGTGGAAGGCGAACCCGCGACACGCTCATCTACTGCACCAACCGTTTGTCTATCTATCACCTCCTAGGCAGAAACTATTGCAAAATGCAATTTAATTGACAATGTAATGCAGCTTTGTGAATTTAGAATGTTCAGGGAGACCAAGTAACAGCGGCACGGTCTATGCAAAAGGTGGACTTTGCACTGTCACCATATTTTAATGCTCGGTCAACGTCCGAGATACCATATTGCATTACACCACTAATTACTTCAAACTTGCAAAAGAACAGACATTAATCACTTTTTCTAGCAAGTCTATAAATCTACTAATATTATAAAGGCGAAAGGTGAAATTTTTGTTTCTTTATACTGAATAAGCTCCGAAACTACTAGACCAATTTTAATTATTTTTTCACCAATAGATAGCTAAATTATCAGAGGTTAATTAGGCTTTATAACATCACGCTACGACACGCGGGAGCAGAGCCGTACCAAAAGACGTAACGCGGGTGAAAATATCCACGCGGGCAAAGTCGCGAGCCGATGCTAGTGTGAAATAACGCAACAGAATCACTAGCTATCTTCAAAGTCAAATCTAGTCACAAAATCGCTTCTAGACAGTCAATGTCAAAGTTCAAAAAACGTTTAAACTTGCGACCTAACTCGTCACATTAGGGCAAAAAGGCAAGTAGTTAAAACATAAATAATAAAAAACGAATTGCGTTACTCTTTGCGGCTTAATCCTTTCTATGTCTAGATTTGATACATGCCAGTAATCATATTCAAAAAACGTTTCTGATCCCACCTTCTTTTTTATAAAACCGGGGATGATCCAGGCCTATTCGCGAACAATTTTGCAGGTTACCAAGATGGATTCCTAAGCACCTACATATTACATAAGATTTTCCCGTTAGCAGCAAACTCGGGAAATGTCAAGGTTAAACGTACCTAAATTATGAAAAACTTCCCTACCTTAATGAAAATATTTTAATACATGGGCTTACTTTGGGGCTTTTGGCGGAGAATGAATTTGGAGTTGAAGCTTTAATCCACATTCGATTTTTGGCTACATCGTTGGGTACGTACGGGTCATATGCTATGAATGGATTCGAATTGTGTATGCATACATGAATAACAATATTCGCGCACTTGTACTTGCTGATTAAACAATCGGTGGTGACCTGTAAATACCCAAATAGTATGTACCTACCGGCCCATAGATACACAAGTACCTATGGTTTAACAAAAACAATAAAATAACTTGACATATTCCTGAAAGCTTTTGATTAACCACGGAATAAAATTTCAGACCTCCGCTCCTTTTTCTAAGGATGGTAAGTCATCAAATAACTTCTTCCGCCCCGGGCAGAGCGGAAGGGAGTGTCAGACTCTTACTGACTAAAACTCACCCGCGTTCCTCCTAATGCCTTTTTCGTTACAGAGCCTACACAACATCTGCAGCTAAACTAGTGACCAAAACCGCCTCAACAAAAAAAAGTAAATACTTAATTCATTTAATTAGGAATACTGCCAACAAAAAAGTACTTATGTTGAATAACAACACTCAAAATTAACTATAAACAAAGCTCAATAAAAAATAATGTAAACTCATGACAATAGATAACACGATAACGACTGAATAAATTAGTATTGCGATTGTTATGACAGAAGTAACGACAGATGTTCAACCCCAACTAGGGAACTCTCCCCCGCACTAGAAATTAAAACTTTGCCCATTTCACGGCAAAATTATATTCCCAAATTTAATGCTCGAAGTAAACAAGGAATTTTCAACCAAATATAAAACTTATTTTTTATCGACTGCCTCGCTGGCCTAGTGGTCCTAAGCACGACTGCTAGAGGTCCTGGGTTCGATTCCCAGGTCGAGCAAGAACTGTTATTGGGTCGTCTATGAAATTCTCAGTAGCAGCTCGGAGTTTGGATTTGAGCCCGGTTAATGGCAATAGGCTCGCCCCTTATTACATGGGACCTAAATATACCGGCAAACTGTGGGTGTTACTGAGAATTGGTACACCTCTGCCTAACCCTTCGGGGAATACAGGCGTGATGGTATATTTATATTTTATCGATTCATAAAGAAAATAAACCAAGTAAAACCAACATAATTTCATTAGACATTCTAGTTTTAGTTTATCTTTCCACGCCGCAACCGTTTGACCTCAGCTATTCATAATCCAAGTTATAATGAGAAACCTTACAGAATAAATTATTTATTATATTCGCCAAGTAAATTGTGAAATATGAAAACGTTACATAAATCGGTTTAGACAGCAACTTCGAGTATACAATCCGATTAAATACTTCGATAGACCTTGTCGGGATTGATTGGAATTCTATCGTTCACAAAGTTAGTGAACGTCTTAAAATAATAACATATTCCGACATTCTTATATGGATTCCAATTATGTTAAGCTTCTTCCCTCGGCTATGTTCTCCTACAAATCAAGTATACCATAAAACATAAACTACTAGCTACGAGTATATACCTCGCCGTGCTACGCGCGTATTGTTACATCTTTGGTTACTGCTCCGCTCCCATTAGACGTAGCGTATAGTTTTGTACGTATACACCTTCCTCTTGAATTACTCTATCTATTGATGAAAACTGCATTAAAATCCGTTGCGTAGTTCAAAAGATCTAAGCATAAAGACGGCGGGAAGCGACTTTGTTTTATGCCATGTAGAGATAATTATTTATCAATTGTGTCGCTTTATATTAGGGAAAAAAAGTTTAATAATCGGACCTGTACTTCATTCACACTTGCTCTAGAAAACAAAAGAACCAAAAAAAAGAACTTATTTATAATATTAGGTACTTATAGATTGAACTGCACTAAAACAAAAATACTGTACTTATCTTCATAAATGATAATTAGTCATTAAAAAGTTATTAGTCCGTCGAGTTCCGTCGCCGGTTATTACCCACAGTGACTATTTATTTTCTATGATAGATTCGCTCAAGTGGCCCGACCAGACATCAAGAGCTATGGGAGTGTAAGGACGTATAAGAAAGTTGCCAATCCAGCTTAGGCTTGCGATCGCATACTTCATAGAAGCACTTTTCTTGTGAATAATATCCATATACTTTGTGTGATGGATCTGTATGATCGTTGCCTTAACTTAGTCACCATTCTAGTATATCTTTAGTGGTCTTTTTAACAATAACGTTGAATATAAACTTTTCTGCGTTTATCAACGTCACAATCAAAGCATTTATTTCAATTAAACCGTTTACAGACACTTTTGAATTGTCAGTTAGTAAGAAAGTTACTGCTAGTTGCTCGTTCAAAAACGTAGGTCTCTATGGAGAAGAATGAGCAAGAAATTCCACGGACACTCTTTTCAATTAAGTTTTTACAAAATCTTGGTAACATATTCTTGTTGATTCTATGTTTAAAAACAATGTAGGTGAAGAGCAATTTAAAGTAAAAAAAATACACATGAATATATAGGTACTTTGAGATACCATCACGCCTGTATTCCCCGAAGGGTTAGGCAGAGGTGTACCAATGTACACCCACAGTTCGCCGGTATATTTAGGTCCCGTGTAATAGGGGGCGAGCCTATTGCCATTAACCGGGCACAAATCCAAACTCCGAGCTGCTACTGAGAATTTCACAGAAAAACCCAATAACACTTTTTGCTCGACCTGGGAATCGAACCCGGGACCCCTTGCACAGCAGGTACTTTGAGATTTAAATTAGAATTTGAAAATTTTAATACCTACGTCTGTAGCGACGATTTAAATAGGTATCTGGTCATTAAGAAGTCCGCCATTATTTTTGTCACGTCTTTAACTTTAAAATAACTCCAAACTTTACCTTTTAATTTTAGAAATTCATTCGAATAAAAAATAAGTTAAAATTCCTTTTAACTTGGTATCTTTCGTGCGTACACAAAGGTTAAGGAAAGATTCCCCAAAATAATATCTATTTTGAGATAATAAACAATATAATATGGCAATTAAATTACAATTTGGAGAGTCCCCAAGTTTACATTTGAATTAAGTTTTCCTTTTGATCTTTATTTTTTAATGAGGCGTCTATATTGTACCTAGAACGGAATAAACAGCGAACTTTTCCGAACGGAACTACGAATACTTGACATTCTTTTGAATGCGCAAAACAAATTAAAAACTGGAGTAAGAAAATAAATTGGCTTTATTTTGAAAAAATCTAAAAACAGCAATAATGGGTTTACAACCTTTACGGCTACGCATTTGAAATTGTGGGCGTAGTATTATATGGCGGGTAAAATTTGACGCGACATTACATCGCGTCCTCAATTAAGATTCGGTGTCATAAAGGGTCATGGAGTTTCGCACGCGACTGTACTGGGTTATCATCCTAAGTAGAAACTCGTTCATGTTGTCGCGGGTCCGGATCGAAAGCGCAGTTTTATGGTTTTTCTGTGCGTGTTCGCTGAGGCCACATTGCGCGAGTGCCCGACAAGTAGAGTAGGACGGCACATGGGAATCATTTCCCATACACTCGGTGGTACTACGTTTAACTTTAAATTTTATCTCGATTTTTAAACAGCGTTTGAAATACGGCAGTTGAAACTAGACACCTCTTAGCTGCTTCGGCTGTTTTAAATTTATGTTAAATTGATTTAATTCAAATTTACTCATCCAAAACACACATTAAATTACTTTTTTAAATATTAATAAAAAATAAAAACATTATTTTGCGATTTAAAAATAGTAAAAAATTGTTTTATTAATTTTACTCTAAACCTCTTTTAAAATGCACAACTTGTTCTCACATTGTACCCGTAGATTCAAATTTAATGATGTAACCAGAATTTTTAATATTTTATTGATTAGAAAAGAGTACTCATAAAATTTCTTGCTCGTTCTTCTCCATAGAAATCTACTTTAATGAACGAATGTCTAGCTTCATCTTTCTGGCTGACTCCTTAACAATTCAAAACTGCCCGTACTTAAACGTTTTATTTGAAATAAATGCTTTGATTTGATTTGAATAAATTCTTCACGCCAAGGCATAAGTAGGTACAAATGAATTAAATATTTCGATCTAAGAATTCAATCTAAGGTTTTGGCGGTTTTCAGTATTAACATATTCGAACAATAAATCTTCAGTATGTTTAATTCATCGGCCCCGACCTACATTTGTTTAGGTTGCAAATTAAATAATTTCACTTGTTCAGTATCATGTTTGTTGAAACTTTAAACACAATTAATTTAACTATTTAAATTGTCAGATTACGTACCTAGGTATTGTTTATTAAGTAGACTTTACTCATATGAATGGCGAATCCCTATATATTTGTTGAACAATTAAATGGCATTTAATTAAGAACCTAATTCAGTTTTGCTTGTGTTTGTTTTTCGCACTAAATTTCTGAATGTCTCGACGGCCGTTTCGACATTGGCGTTCCGATTAATACAAATCGGATGCTGCCTGTTTAACGATAGGGTGTCGATTAGTTGAATATTATTCGATTATTTTGTACCTAGATATAATTTAACTTTGTATAGCTTTCGAGTAAAAGAGCTGTTCTATTAGAAGCAAATTAACTTAGCGGCATATCGACTCATGTTTATAAACTACAATTTTAATAGATAGTTTACAAATTATGCAGGAAATTGCTTCACATGCGCAATTATGATAATAAACAGTCAACTGTAGTTACTATAAAAATAGTTAAAGTAGATACCTACTTACAACTAATAATTCATAATAATTATGTTACTTATCAAGATTGTTGACACAATGATCACTCTCAAAACAATACCTAATTAAATCGTTTAGAAAAAATACGCTAATGAATTGGTTTTTGTTGTTCCTAATTAAAAATACCGAATTAATTTCAAACGAATAACAATTTACGTAAATTTAAACCGTAGTTGTTACCCAAAAAGAAATGTAAGAAAAAAGGAACCGTAAAAATCACACCGTCACTTTGCAACAGTCACAACAAACCTCCGGCACACGTTATTAAAGGAAGCAATCAGACGCTGCGTAAGTAAATAAAAATAAGAACAGGAACGCGTAATGAGTCGCGCGGTAAGGAGGCGCGAGCGAGCGCGCCGAGCGCCGGGACTAGAATGCGGGGGCGCGAATAAACCACCAGCATCCAGCTTTACCCTCCCGCCCCCCCTCCCGCGCGCCCCACCACCCCCGCACCCCCTCGTCTGATAACCTGCTACTTCGGAAGTCACTAAACTCCGTCATGAATGTTACCCAGGCACCAACAGTCGACTTGTGAAAGAAAATGTGAATTTTATTGAAAAGGGGTCGGTGTTGCGCCACTACCCTCTCTTTGTGTGAAAATCGATGCTTTATCGCCTATTAGGTGTTACGAAATCAACTCGTGTCGCGGCCGAGTGTTGGCGTTTCTCGACACTAAAAGCTTTGTAAAAGTTAAGTTGGTACTAATATCGTGAGTGCACAAACGGCGGTCACTTTTTAAATAAACCGCTACACTTACTTACTAAAGCAAATTAAAATAATCAAATAATAGGCTGTAGATACTTGTAACACAAAACTTTTCAACTGAGAACGTTGTCGTCGAACGTCGAAGTATAAAATTTTTGACTCACTCAGGCCCCAAAAACAACAAATAAGTAAATAGTATTCAAATTATGTATGTATATTATATAATAATGTGTGTATCAAAATTTTCATTCCGGTATATAAATCGATTTAAACCAAAAACTTATTATCGGTTTTCGTCTACTTTCAGCAATGATATTGGACAAAGTTGCTTGGCATATTCTGATGAACTGATCTCCCAAGTGGCATCCAATATTGCATACTTGCATCCGCATCGCTTGGAGCTACTTACAGCCGCTATGATAGATCTGAAGATCGCTACAAAGCACATAGTCTAAAGTACATAAGGCTTATGAACAAAGGCCATTTTTACGGACTGTAAATTTGTTCTATCCTTCTTATTAGTTCTTTAGAGTTTGATATGACAGATGCTCCACTTGCATCGTTCAAATCAAAATGTAAACCTCAGCACTTAAAGTTGTTTACCTAGTAGTAAAAAGAAGCATATAGGTATACTTATGTTGAGTGGCAATAATTGTACTTTCTAATTTGGCTAAAAAAAAATAGTTACCTATAATTTCAGCACCTATGCCTACACCTGACAACAATTAAGTTGTACACCTATGTATTAAATCGGTGTAGAACAAAATTGTTGTAGATATAATAAAATGTATTAAACCATCACAACTTACACTTAACAGATACCACAAAAGACAACAGTCACAGTATTTAATTTCCAAAGGATTCTGATGCAACTTTCTTACAAAAACAAAACATTATCTGATACGACATAATGAGTTATTACGTCAGACAGGCAGTCAGTCCCTTTTCCCCATATAATTATGGCACGCGCAACTCGCCCGAAGTTCGCGCAAGCGCCGGTTGCATTGCATCAGTCAGTAACACCTGTCAGATCCTTTCCAATAAACTTAATTACAATCTAGAATTCTAGACTAATAATAATAAAGTTGAAGAGGTTTTTTTCGGGATTTATATGGCAGATGTCAGTGGCATCGCTGGGAGGGGACGCCCTAGAATGACCTACCCTGACCTTATTGGTGAGGTTCTTCAGAAAGGTCGAGTGCGCAGTACTGGTAACCGGCGTGCTTGTATGACCAGATGTATGAACGTGAACGAGGCGAAAGTAATATGTAAGAATCGTTAGCAGTTCTGTGGTTTCTGTCTCCCCGCCATGGGAAAAGGTGTGAGTTTATGTATGTGTATGTGTGTTTTCTTGTTTATTTGTTTAAACGAGCTAATCTTTGGAAATTCCAGTCGGATTGGAAAAATCATTTTGCATATTATGTTGGCCGATGGATGTGGGTAGCGCCGGACTGATTATTGTGGTTATCTTAAGGAGAGGTCTATGTCCAGCAGTGGAAGCCATTCGGCTGATATGATAATGATGACAGCTACATTAACTGCCTCGTTAGCCTAGTGGTCCTGAGCGCGACTGCTACGCTAGAGGTCCTGGGTTCAATTCCCAGGTCGAGCTAAAAATGTTATTGGGTTTTTCTATTAAATTCTCAGTAGCAACTCGGAGTTTGGATTTGTGCCCGGTCAATGGCAATAGGCTCGCCCCCTATTACATGGGATAATATACCGGTGAACTGTGGGTGTACTTTGGTACACCTCTGCCTAACCCTTCGGGAAATACAGGCGTGATAGTATAGGTATTATTACATTAAAGGTGTATAGCAGAATAGGCTTTATAACATCACGCTACCGAACCACGGGAGCGCATCAGTTACGAAAGACGTCACTTAACACGAGTAAAAACTGAAAAAATCCAAGAGAGGTCGTTTGCAGAAACTAGTGTCAACTAAAATTTTATTACATTTACACTCCTTTGATTGGATTCCACTTGAGTAGTTAAGACTTTAATTTATTTAAAGTCTAGATCTTTTATGTCAGAATGATTATTCAGTTCTATTCAGTGATGTAGAGAATTAAATAGGATTTTTAATAATTATCTTAATTATAAGTATAAAAACACCTATAGGCACCTTTTGCTTGTACATTTAATTACGCAAGTTTTGGTTCGGTTTTCTTACACTTTAAAAAAATAATCATTACTTTATAGTACGTAAGTAGGATAAGTAGGTGTGTTCAAAATTTACTTAGAAAGTGGCTAAGCCATTAAATATCAAATACCTAATAATTTAGATTTTCTCCAAGGTATAATAGTGTTCTGTGTTTTAACTACCTACGCAACTTAGTGCCTACTTAGAAAATATTATAATCGAAATTTTCACACGCAACACTTAATACTTAGTTATTTTTTTCTAAAAGAAAATTACTGATTATTTTATAATTTATAACCTTATTAACTGTGTTGGTAAATCTATTTTATTTTGTGTAAATTTGAAAAAAAATCGATAGTTCATGAAACTCACGTCAAAGTAATTAAATTGCCTATATTAATCAGTTTTCTGCTGATTCCCTTAATTCAAAATTTGCTGAAATTATCTTGATACGCTCCTGTATTATTATGGCCTTCAAAAGAACCCTCAACATTTCATGGAATTAATAGTCCGCCATCTTTAATTCGAACTTCTACGAAATCTGTTATCGAAAAACAGAGTTTTTTTTTACTTTGAAGATTAAAGTCGTACCTAAAATATTTTATTTATTTATTTAAAAGCTTCCCGCGACTTCGTCTGTGTCAAAGTTAACATATTATCTCACGGGAACCGTACATTTTTTCGGGATAAAAACTAGCCTTTGTGCTATTCAACTAACATTATAAAAAGGTAAAATTTGTTTGTGATTTTTTTATTTTTTTTGTTTGTAAGAGATCTCTGATAGTTTTAGTCAGATTACAAAAATATTTCACTAATAGAAGGCTTGACTACTGCCGCTGAGTCGGTATTATAGACTATATTAACTATATAACATACTTGACTTTAATGCAGACGAAGTCGTGACAGAAACTTGTCTATTCAGAATATACAGAAGAGCAGCTATTCGATACCGGACACTTAAATGTTTAAACTGAGGTGCAACACAGATCGAAATGACAAACGTCGTGCATCAAACAATGTATTTTACTGTAGGTACATAAACGGAGCACCGCATCGTATCGTGCAGGAAGCAACAAAGAGGTCAGTGGTAGAAAATATCTTAAATATTGATGCTTACAGAAAAGAAACGGTGAAATTACCCTTTTTCACTATGAATATTTAAATGCCAATGTACCTATTTATAGACCGCATATCCCTTGGTAGTGTACCCTTTACAAAATGTGTGTAAATTAAGATGCCAAACACAGTTTTTTTTAACACCTATATATACCCTGCGGAATTTATTTTTAGTAGCTATTTTAGTATTAGAGTAGAGGAGTTAGGATTTGTGCCCGGTTGATGGCAATAGGGCCGCCTCCTATTACATGGGACCTATACATACCGGCGAACTGTGGGTGTACATTTTGACACCTCTGCCTAACTCTTCGGAGAATACAGGCTTAATGGTATGTGTGAGTTCAGTATTAGTAATAGAACATTTTTCCATTAATAGTTCAATAGTTTTTATGTTCCTTTTTTTTGTATTTTGGAAATGAAATTACAATTGTTTAGTTCCTAGCTGATGAAATTTCAGTAACCCGCATTGGCGCATGAATCTTACATACATACATAAACTCACGCCTTTTTCCCATGGGGGTAAGCAGGCGTGAGTTAACTGTGCGCATGAATCTTGCGCACAGTTAATGCCTACCTACCGCGCCACAGTCGCTCGCCAGCGGCGACGAGTGCCCATAAAATAAGTTTCAAAGTAGACATGTTTCGTAAACAATAATTTAAGTATTTATCAAAAGTCCATTAAGATTATTTATTTAAAAAAATGCAATAATGACTTTTCCGGTATACATTTTGCGATACACGTCACTATGGTGGTCTTTCGTCTGTAAAGCGCCTTATTCGCCACTGCCCACTAGTAACAAGCTAACCAGTCGGCTATAGCGTAATGGGAGTCAAGCCTTGCCCACTCCAATTAATGGGTTAGTGCTAGCAGGACTATCGTCATCGGATCGAATCATCGGATTTCTGTTTATCCCATTAAACGCAAACATTATCTGCGTTGCCTTTAGCTTGTTGAAGTCGAAACCAATCAGATTAAAGCAATGTGTTCGACTTTCAAATATTCACTGTTTTCGACGCACTGATTGGCACAGACAATTAACTAGGTACTGTGACGGTTGTACACCGTAACAAAAAAGCAAGCGTGGCTGAAAAAAAAGTTTTTTTCATAACTAAAACTATTTTTTCTTTTTCTATATTCGAATTCCAAAAAGGAATTCGACGGATAGTTTGAAATAAAACTATTTCAGCCATTTTGTCGCTATAAAAGGGGCACTGGTTTAATAAGTACGTCTGCTTAAAATAATGTAACTAATGTACGTACGAACGTAATGGAACCCTATACATAAAGTTAAGTATAACCCAGTTTCTCGGTCACACCCAGAAGATGACTTTTGTATTTGGTAGTAAAATTGGGTAGATGACACCACTAATCAATTGACGTACTTTTTATGAGCTGTCAAAATGCGGTTTCTTTATAGATTTTGTATGACAATACTAAACTATGACGTCACTTTTTTGGTATCTCAATTCACTAACTATTTATTGATTTCAAAGCAACCATAAATCTAATTTTATACTTCGAGTTTTCAGGGCAAAAATAAAGTTTTTTTGAGAAAAGTTGTGCTACCTAATCATAGCATAAATAAATAACATTTTAAGCACGGTTTATGTACGTTGCTACTTAAAACATAACGTTGATTAACGAGCGTCCTGCAAATGAGCTACAGTTTTCTAAACGTCTACGAAATATATTTATTGTATTGCTCCCGACTCGGGCAAAGGAAAACATCGTTAGGCCACTTGCGGAAAAACCCGCAAAGGCGTGTATAAACAAAGATATGATAAAAATGGTTATCCTGAATGCCGGGCGTTTAACACGGATGGTTGGCGTTTACTACCTCGCAATGCTCTAGAAATGTCGTAAAATTTCAACAATAAAGTTCAACAATATTGACAAAATCATCATTAAGCTCTCTGTCTACGACCAAGTTCTGTCAAATTTTTTGATCGAGTTTTGACAGATTTCTTTGTCGGTGAGAATGGAACATATTCATTCTAATATACCAACGCACACAGCTGACAAGAAATGGGTCGTGGGCAAAGAGCCTTAGAATCAATATATCATTTTTTGTACCTACTCTAGCTCGGTAGTGATTATAATTTATATTGATAACTTAGTACATAATACAGGCGACGGAGACAATTTATTTACATATTCAAAAATTTTAAAAAGTTTAAATGTGAATAACTCCGGGCGCTGACGCAATTTACAACATACTTTGCGTCTTGTAACGAAAACCTGTGCCTATACCGTGGTCAGTGCGTGCCAGCGAATCTTAATAAAAAAATAATATTTACAAAATATAAACGATAAAGCTGAGAATTTAGTAATGACTCAATTACCTAGGCAACCGTTTGTATCTGATTCTAGAGGATCACAGTTCAAATAAATTCACGGTAGAAGACAAAAAAAATACACGTCAAAGTAACAAAATTTCTCTTTGACTTTGATGTTAGGTATTAACAAAAAAAGCAAAAAGGAATAAACACTATGGTAAGCAAGCTATTTCCAAAGATAAAAACGAGTCACGAAACCTATTTCACTCGTAAAACTTCAGTTAGAAAACAATATGGCACCAACATTTCCAATTTAGTTTTTTGGTTAGGCCTCGGAATTTTCTCGAGTTACTTAAGAAAACTTATTTCACACATCATTTATCACAGCTGATCTACCGCAATAGCTTCGTAGGTTTTGCGTAATTTACGCTCGTGTAGTTCGTATTAAATGTTAGGCGGATCGAACGTTATTTTGCGAATTGTGAGTCGATTTATTTACATTTAACTGATAACTCATTTTGAGTCGCCGTGTGGCACAAACAGGGGTGGTAATTCTACTAAGTTAAAGGAATATACATACACACCAACACGCCTGTATTCCCCGAAGGGTTAGGCAGAGGTGTACCAAAGAACACCCACAGTTCGCCAGCATGTTTAGGCCCAATGTAATCGGAGCAAGCCTATTGCCACTAACCGGGCACAAATCCTAACTCTGAGCTACTACTGAGAATTTCATAGAAAAACCCAATAACATTTTGCTCGACCTGGGATTCGAAGCCAAGACCTCTAGCGTAGCAGTCGGTCTAAGGACTTAAGCTATCGAGGCAGTACAAAGAACAAAGGAACAATCGCAATCTAATCTTAGTCCTTATTTGTCTCTAAGTTATCAACATTTTCACACATTGATTGTCGTTGTGATCACATTGTGACTAGATTTTGAACGTTTTTAATTACTAAAAATTGACCTCATCGACTTTTGTAAAAGAATGCAGCTCAAACTAGGCCGTTCACAATTCAAAAGACGCGACTCACAAACCAACAAAATTTCGTTCGCTTGCCCACACATTTCATTTCAAAGAGTTCCAGCAATTTTATGTACATCAATTTCTGTTAATAAAAATAAAACCTATACATGCTTTTTTACTTCTTTTTACTTTTAGAATCCTTTGACACACGTATTGCTCCAGCTTTTATGCAAGTCGAGAATAAATATAATGTATGGCATAGTGTGACATGAATGCAACTATGTATTCAGTATCAACCGTTTAGAACTGCCTTTGGGTAGGTCAATAGATAATCGCCAATGGATGGTTCTTTCCGTCCATCATTGTAACTATAGGTTAGGTTAGTAATGGCGCGGGAAATGAGTAATGCGTTATCCATTGTTGTTGTTTGAGTAAGTACGTAGGTCTGTTGGTTTTTATTTGTGTGAACTTATATAAAGTGAAGCGCAATATTTTTGTTTGACGGCGACGACAGTATTTCAATTGAAATAAAAAATAATATTTGAACGGCTAAAATCTGGTAATTACTAGATTTTATTGGCTAAGCTGTAGATGGTGGGTGCAAAGGGTCGGTATGTAGGTAACTTTGTATTTGGAAATAGTTTTTTTTTTTCAGCTTGTATTGGCCCACAGCTGGGCAAAGGTCTACCCCATTGCCTTCCACTCATCCCTAAGCGTTTCCATTTCTGGCAAATCTTCCAGAAACGTCTCCGAGTCATCACGCCAGCGTTTCGTTTTCCGCGACGTCGTTTATATTTAAGATAAAAAAACTAATGTCATCTTTGTTTAACAAACATCATTTTAGTCTGAATCGATAATTCGAGAAAACCCAACAATCCAATAATTGTGCAAACAATAAAATGTTATTAAACAAAATGATAATAAAATAAGTCGTCACAAACTTCTATAAATATAAACATCAGGATGAACATCTGTCTGTGTTTTATTGCGTCTAAATAATACACGATACTATAATATCTTATCATTCTGGGCGGAAAATTGCATCAGGGAAATAGCCACCGAATGACATTCCTGACTTATTATATTTTACGCATTTGCACAAATTTTATGTTTTATTTATTTTGGAATTCGACGATTCAAATTAAAAAGCCGGGTTTTACTAGGATTTTAATGTTCCCACGAGTTGTGTTTTATTATCTTTTCGTTGCGTGGGTATAGTCGTTTGTCTTATGGGAATTGGTTTAATGTATTGTTTTAAAGTACTTACTTGTTGTTATGTTTTATACTTTTTGAATAAATCAATTCATTCGTATTTCTATTTATAAGATTCTATTCGCTACAAACTGTCCCGTTGATCTTCTGGTGGACTGCTGATGTGGGGTATTGGGTTCGATTCCCAGGTCGGACAGTGTTCCTAGGGATTTTTCATTAGCAGCCCACAGTTTGAACATTAGTGGTGTGGTACCCAATGCCACAGTAAGTCAATTCCGTACATAGTTGAGAAAAGTTCAAAATTTCAATTAAAAAGATCCCTATTAATTGTTCAACTTAATTTGAACCCACGCTATTTTTAAGAATTCCTAGTCGTAAGAAATGGTTCGTATTCAAATTGAGTAGCTACTCGTACCTAGCTTCATTAAAAAATTATGAACGTGAAAGTATTTTTTCCACACAATTCTCTCGTAAACAGAGTTATAATTCCTGGAAACAACCTGCTATTGTCAAATACAAACACGAAGTTTAGTTAAGCGAAATGTTTAGTTAGTAATTTCGACATAAATCTTGTATTGTGACGCAAATTCTGTGTTTACACCGATCAAACTGAGGTACGTGTCAGCCGCATACGTGTAACTCTAGAGCAATGAGCGTCGACAACATGACACTTGACTGACTCTCTCGTTAATTTGTAACAGAATTCCCATATTTAACAGTAAGCGAAATATAAACTACGAACCACAATTCAAGAAACACGCGACGCAAAATCGCGACGCACATTTTCAAAGCGCCCTTCAGTTATTGCTCACAGTTTACTTTTGAGATAAAAACGTCTACTATGACAGTAACGCAGATTTATTCTAACTAGACGTGACAGACGAAATTATATAAAACGGAAACTACGACTTTTGGCCCTTTTTGCCCTCGTCCTTTTTTGTGTAATTTTTCCGGAGCTAGTAGAAAAACGGTTACGAAAATGCTCTTAGTGTAATTTGTCCAAAAAATATTCTCCTTGTCATTTTAAAAGAAAGGCTGAGCTCGCAAATGTTAGAACCCAAGAAAACATAGCTACCTAAAAAAACAAGCAATTCTTGAATTCACTTAATTAATTGAAGAAGCCTTTTTGGAAATAAGCTTACCTAAACTACCTATCTCGTAGATACGAGTTAGCTCCTAACAAAGTTCGCCAAAATATTCTGACTCTGCGAGCTCCTATAATCATAAAAGCATTAGAAATACCCCACCATTACTGAAATTGAAAGCGTAGATAACGATAGTCATGTTGACTGAAAGGTCGCCCCCACTTAGCTCGTCTCAAACACATTCGCCGAATTTAAAATATTCACACACATTTTTATAACGAGGAGGGATATCAAATTGGCATTATTCCTGTACGGGAAGATATAAAATGGATGGCAGCCTGTCATCTACACATGAATCATTAATGAATGCGCTCAATAGGCGGCGCGTCCGGCTCGTGCTGTCATATCCAGGAATTCGCTGATATTTTAGGGACAACCTCCATCTACTCTACTAAGCTCGCTCCCCAAAGATTTGCTCAGACCTTCAGATAGAAGATTGAGAACTATTACGGCTCTCTCGACCCCACCGTGCTAAGGTAGCGTCGCCTTTTATTCCCAGTAAAATATATTATGTAATGTGTTAAAAGTTCAAACCTTAAACGGGACATAAAACCTTAATTTTATTGTTTGCTTCGCGGCGGAGAAAAGTTTTCATCGTTTGTTTACATCGGCTTTGAAACTACTTGAGAACTTTAGTTTGTGATTACATTTAGATTGACTTGAAAAGTAATGCAATTTAGTTATACTTAAATACAATTTTTGGACTATGTATTCTTCTATTGTTCTCATTATTTGAGTATCCCTATCAAACCGTCCAACTGTTCAACTCGTGATAATGAGTTCAATAGCACAGCCAACTTTAAAAAGATTATTCTCAATCGTGCCGTCCTCATTTACGGATTCGAACGTTGTGCGTTTAATAAAGATTTTCTAATAGTGCTAGAGTGCAATAACAGTAACAGTTTAATGCACTAATAGCGACAATATCTGCCGATAGCGACCCTCCGGATACGCACGACCCACTTACAGCGTACCTATCTATATCTGTGTCTATCAAATGCGCAGATACGACACTCGTTCTACGAGCTTACTAGACAACTGACCGAGTTTAATCAAAACAGATGCTATTAAATACGTAATGTTTTGTAAGAAACTGAAGATATAGATTAGGTTTTTTTATTGCTCTATGTAGGTGAAATAATTCATCTATAGTAATATTATAAATTTTAAAGTAACTGTGCCTGTCTGTCTGTTACGCTTTCACGCCTAAACAGCTGAACCGATTTTGATTAATTTTGATATAGAGATAGATTAGACCTTGGAGAACGATATTGGCTACCATTTTTCTCGACAAAACGACTTGAAAAGGTTGAAATAGGGGATGAAAGTTTGTATGGGAGTTTGTCAATATTATAGGTAAACCCATGAATCTTTATTCTTGGGCATTTGATAAAAAATAAATATACATTTGTTAAAGCGTTTTTGAAAAAAAAGTGAAAAAAAGTAACTATTCCATGGACAAAGTCGTATACAAAACCTAGCACGATATATTTACAAAATAACCTACCTACTTACTCCCCAAGCTGCCTCATTATTAAAACATTAAGTCTAAAAATAAACAGGAAAAATAGAGAAAGAGATTATTTTCTAATCTCTATAAAATATTCCCGAGGGTCGTCGCATCGGAAAGGTTCCCGATTCTCACACAAAAAGTTGAGCGATAAGTTAGTGAGTTCCCTGGACAGTTGGTCACTCTTCCTTGTTTACTTAACTTGGTTTGTCACCGTTATGTGCTAATGAGAAACGATGTACGGATAATGAAGATAGAATGTGTCACAATTACATAAGTATTCGCTTTATTGTTTTGATGATAAGGTTCTTTTTTACTTTTTTTTAAAGTATGTAGTCAATGTTGGATCATTAAAAAGAGTTGCTATAACATTTTTGATGTTTTTTTTTGTGTTCTTTTTCGGTGTGACATGTTTTTATTTTATTTAAGGAGTGAGATCCTTGAAGGTCCATCTATTGGTGTCTCTGACCATTAGAAAAATAATACGTTACAACGTTATCGTTATTTCCATGACGTGTATAATAAGTAACGTTATTACACGACAAGTAATTCACAAAAAAAAATGCTGTCATTTCAAACAATTTAACACAATAACTGTTATTATCTTTCTAAAACATGCATGCTTTATCTAATATCCAAAAATGGAGCACCTGAAGTTTTTATTTGTAAGATAAGCGATTTTATGTAGCTATTTGAATACGTCCATAAATTAGAAGCGTGGTTACAGAAAATAACTAGTCCTCCAAAATAATGGTCCCATGCGCATTCGTGACAAGTACGAGGAGTCAATAAATTCTTCGCAACACGCTCCCGAATGGAAATGAGTTCGAAAAACTCGTGTCACCGCGGAAATATTGTTTGTTTGTTGACGTGATACGGGCCCTGGAAGTTGACAAACGTGATGAAAAAAATATTGGAAAAGTTCGCTGCGCGAGCTGTTTAAATGAAGCCTATGATGTTTTAAGAGATTTAGGATTTAGGTGATGTTACGTAAACAAGGTTCGAAGCTTCGATACTGCATTATTAAGAAATACCTATCGTTATTTGTCAATACATTTTTAGCGCCCCGAAGAATGCCAACTACTCATTCTCCGTCCGTCAGTTAGGGGCTGTATCGCGGAAGCAGTGAATGCTTATACAAAGGCTGCATTGCATGAACCGTGATGGATAGGCAGAGAGATGAAATTTCCACAGAGTTTGTATAGCTATGGCCGCTGCTGTATCAACAAACAATAAAATTAAATAAAGTTAAATATTGAATTGTGTGTACTAGGTACGTCTATAAATGTCTACATTTAAGTATCTACTAAGAGGTTAACATTAATTGAATTCAGTAAATTAAGTTTTATTCTTTTCAATAAGATTCAATTTCCATTGCAGATACGAGTACCTAAGTGAATTGAGGCTAAGTGCAAATTGTTTTATATACCATTTTGAACATTTTTGTATCAGTAGAATATAATTTAAGTAGATAATTTAAGTACGTGTTGTACTTACCTACTTGTCAATGCATTCCTAGATAAACTATTATTCATCTGTGACTAATATCTGCAAGCTACTGCACATATTCCGTCATTGCAATAACAACAATGATATTGGACTTTAAATCATTAATATGTTTACAATTAATGTTTAATCGCACTTCCTCTTTTTTTTCGATAACGTCATTCAGTATCGTGCTGACAATATTTATTATACAACTAGCGAACTGCTTTGGCTTCGCACGGGAGCTTTCCAACTTCAGTAGTAAATTTTCAAAAACAAAAAATCTTGCCGTTCTTGCTTGATACAACTTGACCAGGAAATTCCAAATACAATATAAAAAGAATCAGCCAAACCGGTCCAGACATTCCTAGGTTACGCAGTTAGCAACACATTTAAGATAAAAAAAAAAGAATTATGACTCTCAATGAGTTGCTCAACTAATCACAATCCAATCAGCGTAAAAAGAGCAAAATATTATTGGCCTATTATTGTCCAACCACAGAGCAAAGACCTCTTCTCATATAGCGTAAAGTCACATTGGTACTTGCCCGTGCCCAGTTGGGAACTCACAACCCCTGGTCGATCACGATATAAATATATTACTGCATTTACTGACATTCTATTCAAAGTCAAAATTAAAATCGTTCACCTTGTAATGAAAATAAAACCAGTGCATCAAAGTACCTAAACAAAGTCTCAACAACAATATGAATAACAACTCAATTACCTACACGTTAAGGTACATAATATCCAACTTTGCTTGTAAAAGCTACGGAATAGTATACTCATCGTAAATTAACCTTGTTAGCAAGATTTTTAAAGTCTTCCCAACAAGCCCGCCAGGTTATATCAGACAAAAGAGGGTTCACTTAGAGCCTTATAATGGTGCTCATGGTCGAGCCACTGAAAGAAAATTAATTTATACGTTGGCCCGTTTAGAAGAAAAATTACAAAAGGTAATTAAACAAGACGTCCTTCTTCATTAGCCGAGCTTGGACGCCCTTTGTTGGCTAAAATGAATTTATTTGTCCCACCCTGTAGTAGGTGTTTACTCATTTTAATAATGACAAACAGTTGAAAGGGATGTTTGAGCTCTTAGTTTGCGGAACATCGTTTATTGTTACCACTGTTAGTGACGAAAGTACTAGAGTAAAAAGGAGTAATATAAAAAAATAAAACTGTTTGTGTAAACCCTAATTTGTTATCTTTATTCCAGTCTTTTTTAGGGTTTCGTAGTAAACTGAATCCTATTACTATTCCGCTGTCTGTCCGTCTGACAGAGCTGTATCTTTTGAACCGTAATTGTACAACACTTAAAATGTTCACAGAGTCAGTTTACCAACCGTGCTCTCTAAAACAACAATTAAAAAAAGCTAAGGATCCCCTTTTTATTTGCCATAGGCGCACGAGAAATGCATGTTTTCTTTAGATATAGTGTTAAATATTCTACGGTGCACGGCGGTACTGAACTATTCATGTATGAGTTCAACTCGCACTTGGCCAGTTTTGTTTCAATAACCGTTCGAGTCTCACCAGTGACAGCACTATCATTTATTGTTATAATAAGATAAAAGTAATGCAATAAACGTTAATGAATAATTTATTGGTCGGCACGATAACTAATATTATTGAATGATCCTATTTAAAGCGAGACCGAACGAGAAAATAAACATTTATTATTGATTTATGAAAACTATTAATTTTTAATTACATGCACAATGTTACCATTACTTTGGATTTATGAACGTTACTTGAAATACTGAACGCTTTTCGATAATATTGTACCACGTTGCCGGGCAATAACTGTGAAATATGAGACTCATGACATTTTTATCTTGTTTTAGAAAACAAAGTTTCACTAAATGTAATAAATCAAGAGAATGGACCATTGAGGAATATCTCTTCACTGTACCTCTTCAAAGTGTCAACATACTCATTCTGATTCATTAACCTTTTATTATATAACATTTATATTCTTTGATATTCCAATTATATTGAATCGCTTATCGTCTGAATCCGAAACTTGGATATTAGACTCTATTTTCATTAAATCATGATCTCGTTTGATTAGCTTAAATCTAAATTGGCTCATCCTAAATTAACCCATTTTTGATCTAATTTAGTCTAACCCACTTCCATTATAGGCTAAATTTGTTTATGAAGTCATAGACATTGGTTGACGGGCAAAAACTATAAACTTCCAGCCTACGTAGAGCATTCTTCTGTGTGGGTTATATTGATTATCTTTACCTACCTTAAAAAGATCCAAACTTAATATTATTATACATGCGAAAAATTCTTTGTCTGTTTATTTGTTACGCTTTCAAGATTAAACCACTAAACCGATTTTAATGAAATTTGGTACGGGGTAAGTTTGAACCACAAGAAAGCACAAAGGCTACTTTTTATCCCACGACTATGTTTGCGTTCGCGATAGCCGACATTTACGTGTCGGGAGCAAAAGCTCATAACGAAAAAAGACAGAAAAATAATACGCGTTTGTTTTTTAACTTGTACGGTTTTATTTGGCGACGTCGACGTCGAGTGTTTGCAGGGTTGTCCCTAGCTTCAACCGTAACACTTTTGTTCAGACTTGTACCGCATACCGCGAACAAGAGACATGTGAACAGGAATCCTTTGTACCTATAGTAGTTGTGTTGTGGTACAGTCGGTAATATAAATGCGAAGTTGTCTTCTTAAAAGACCCATTTAGGGCAGACGTGTGGAGTGTAGTGTTACCCTGTGACGGGTCGGTAAGCACTTCGCTTAGCACACAATAGCACATACCTATATAGCAACATTTTTCCCTAACTCAGACGAAGTTAAGAAGATAAATTGTGCATCAGGAGTCTGTAAGCGAGCTTTTAACCGTAATGTTTTTCCTATTTTAGTGAACTCGGATAGCTATTTCAAATTTTATTTTCCGTCTAAAAATAACTGAGACATTAATCATCTTGATGAGAAAATAAACAGTAAATAAGATACGCGCATGCGTAAGACTTTAGGTGTCCAGTCGTCACCTCCCGTCACCTTTTCATTATTCCCCGCTAGACAAATCTTTCACCTACACACAATGTCATACGACAACCTTCAAATAATAAGTGGCTAGCCACGAAATTAAATAATTATCTGCTAGATAAATGAACTCAGAACCCGCCCACAGCTAAAACAATGCAGTCATCTTATCTGAAGCAATTGAAGAGATTTGCTCAAGCATTACAGTGTTATTTTAGTTAATGTGGGGTTTTATAAAAGTGCAAGGGACTCGACATTGGTTAAAAAAGAAAAGTATGTTTTTTTAGCTGTTGGTCACGACTTCGTCTTTGTGAATGTTGGTTTTTGCGGACGCAGATGAAGTTCCAGTTAAGAAGTACCTAGTCTATGTCCTTAATTGGTGTTTAAGCTTAGTCTGCGCCAAATTTCATCAAAATCGGTTTAGCGGTTCAGCAGTAAAAGCAGAGAAATTTATAACATTAGTATGGATCTCATGCTTTCATGGCTGAGGTGTAAATTATTACGAATCTTAAATTTTTCATACATTTATTCATATTTGCCTAGACGTAAAATAAAGAAAAGATTTTTTTTTTTACTATTTCTACTAACGTCAATTCGTCTCCGCTCTAGCAAAACGCTACCTAACAAATCCAATTATGTAGTTTTATCAGCACTTACTTATATTGGGTAGGTAGATAAAGAAAAAGATTGACCAACCAGTGACCAGCACTTAAAGCGATTCAAGTGACTTTCAATTTTAGTTTCGTAAAGCATTATCGAATGAAGAAAATAATTCAGTCTGATTTATCACAATTTTGAAGGCTATTTATTTATTTAATTAAGCGAATCAACAATGCAAAGGTATTTAAAACATTGGCTTATGATACTCAAGGCAAAGTTTACACCAATTAACATACTTACTACATGTATAATAAACATTTGCAAATAGAAAAGATACATATTACGGGCCTGTTGGTCTAGTGGTTAGTGGCCCTGACTGCTAAGCCGGAGGTCGTGGGTTCGATTCCCACCCAGGACAAACTTTGTGTGATGAGCATGATTGTTTGTTCTGTGTCTGGGTGTGTTTTATCTATAATACGTATGTATTTATAAATTATATAAGTATGTATATCAGTTGTCTGGTTACCATAACACAAGCTCTGCTTAGCTTGGGATCAGATAGCCGTGTGTGAGTTGTCCCAAAAATTAATTAAAATTAAATTAATATTACAGAAGCTTTTAATAAACTAGATGTAAAAGCAAATTATTAATGAAGGGTATTGCAAACTTGTCGTGGAGCAATAAGAATATTAAGTAAAAGTGTAGACTAAGCCTAAAATGCCTGTTCTGAAATAATAACTACATAATAGATAATATCACTTAACTGCTCAAGTACCTTTACAATTAACCTGACACTAAATATTTTAACGCGATATTACTTTCTAAGTACATACCTATATAACTTTAATATTTTGAAGAAATAACTTGAAATTCTTTTTACATTTCAAGTTTAGTAAAATATACGTACATCGTATAATGTTATCAACTTAAGAAAATAATAAATTATATACTATCTTATGCCCGTAACTTCGTTTGCGTTTTTTTTTACCCGCATTAAGTTACGTCTTTGGCCACTGCTTCGCCCCCGTTGGTTATAGCGTTATATAGCCTCTACTATCCGTACTAATATTATAAATGCGAAAGTAACTCTGTCTGTCTGTCTGTCTGTCCGTCTGTCTGTCTCTTCTTCACGCCTAAACCACTGAACCGATTTCAATGAAATTTAGTACAGATATAGTCTGGGACCCGAGAAAGGACATAGGATAGTTTTCATCCCGGAAATCCCCCGGGAACGGGAACTATTAATCCACGCGGACGAAGTCGCGGGCAAAAGCTAGTTCCCTATAAGTCTATCTATCTTATACAAAAAGATTTTTTATAATCCGACTGTTAGAGCTTAGCCCGTTTAACAAAACAAAAAATTTCTTCAAACTTCATTGTATAAGTACGCAAAAGCAATTTTTCAAATCGGTCTAGGTACTAGTCTTTGAGCTTAGTTCAAACAAACCAACAAGAAAGCTCTTAAAGCTTTATAATATTAGTATGTAACCTACTAGATTATAGGTAATTAAGTTCCTACCTGTAATTAGTAATATTTTAGAAGTTTTCAACTCCTGAAAGTATGTTTTGCCAGGAAACATGATGTAGTCGACTCGGTCTGCTTTTAATTAGGTTTCCTTGAAAATTGAATAAGCTTCCTAGAATATTTAAAGTATATAGGTAGGTTCTACGTAATTCATGCTTGAATTTTCCGCAAGCTTCCACTGGTTTTAACGTCCTGAAGAAATATTTAAAACCGGCCAAGTGCAAGTAGGGCGAGCACATAAAGGGTACCAGCATACAATATTAGGATCGAGCATAAAACACCGAAAAAAAAACGTCTCTTGTATATCTCCTTGTAATTTTTAACACTGTTTCTCATTTATCTATTTAAAATACATATTATTTACATTTTTAAATATTTATATAAAAATAAAAACATTTATTTACAAATATAAAAATTAGTGGCCCACCGATATCGGGAACAGGATCCATAGCTTTATATTATTTTATGTTTTATTCTTATTTTTTGCAGTTATAGCGGTCATAGTAAGTAATACGCACACTAAGAAATTTTTAACTCCTACCTATAACGATTCTTGAGATACCACCCGCTAACAGACACACGGACGGCGAGCGGAGACTTAGTAATAGTGTACCGCTGGCATGCTTTGGGCACGAAAACAAAAAAGGAATAACGCCAAGCCGTGGTAGCCACATCTTTTCTCTCCGCTACTCGGTTAAGTTAAAGAATGCAGAGAACTGCATTCCTTGACTTGCTGCAGTAAATTGTTACCTAATGCTACTTCTTTACTTCGAAAAAAGTCCGTTTTAAAGAATGTAACTAAACAAAATACCTACACTTAAATCAACACGCACAATGCCGTAACCATTTTGCGTGAAATCGAAAACGGCCATGACAGCTGTCATCGCAAAAGTTCGTTATTTACGGGAAAATACCAAAATGAGGAAAAAATGGTCCCTCCAATTATGAATATCTTTTTTAATACTTTTTAATCAGTATTTTCCTTGTTGCTCTTCTAACTGCCTTTTTACTTAAATTTTGCAATTAATTCAATCCCGTCTTAGTCATAATAACAGAATCGAAATAAAAGGCAGTGGTTTCCAAATTTAAAAAATGCGATGCAAACATTTGATGCATAAATCTTTTTCAGTATCTTTCTTTATTTGTGCTGAACTGACAGTGCAACTCCCAAATACAAACAGGGTTAGAAATATATTCCATAAAACATTTGGACGTAAAAAAAGCACCGAACATGAATTCTGGCTAGTGCTTAGGTGCTCTGAAAAAACAACACTCAATAAAATAAACAAAAGGCTCTCAAATTGGAAGTGTAAAGCTTCGCGCTAAACTGGGCGAAATTGCCCTGTAACTTGGCGGTGTTTTTTCAACGTTACCACCAAAAACTGTAGCATATCTGTGCTAATTTGGTCTTGAAGCTGACCTTAACTGCACGTTTAGTGGGCAAACTTAAGCTGCTAAATGCTGTAAGCTTTGGTGGCCATTTTGATTTTTTCGAAGTTTTTTTTTGGAAATACGAATTTATTCACGTAGTCCAGTTTACATACATTTTAAACAAAGTGCCATGTGTTACCCGTCTAGACATATATGTACCAACTTTTTTTCGTAATGTTATTCGCAATGTTTAGTACATTTGATAGGTTTGAAAATAATAGCTTTTCACTTTATTGGATTCTAAGCCCGTAGACAAAGGAAACCTCGCCAAAAATCCTTTTGTATTTTTATCCAAATGCCAGTAAAAGAAAATTCAATAGTATTTTCACGCAACACTAAAAGAAACCTAAATTACAATTCGATGATTGCAAACCTCAACGGTTTTAATATTATTATTTACTTTTGCTCATATATTTTCGAACATAAATAATTCCAATACATATTTTCCAACTCAGTGATTCTACAGCCTATTTACGTAAGCTTATTCTTAACATTATATGTAATTTTATTTAAATAAGCCGTTTTTCTCAATGCCTAATGGTACGTGAGGGTACAATTTGCAAATCCTAATAACTGACGTCATTGTAAGAGCTCACTCCACTTTTCCCGACGTCGAAATCGAGGGTCTGCCATACAGAGGCCCCCGGGAGTCTTTTGGATGCCAAATTGCTTCAGATGACTATTCAATGCGGCCTGCCGTCGGCTCGGAACTGCCTGTCAGGATATCGCATAAAGCTTCCATTCTGTGCAAGTTAGAGCAACTTGTGTTAGTGACGAGTAGACATGTTCGACGAATAATTTAGATAGCAGATTCTGTAGGAAGTGTCTTCAAGACGAAATATATATAACACAATAATTGTACTTATTGTGTATTTATGTGTTGTATTGACAACACATAAATAATATACATGTAATACCTACCTTCAGGTATTATACATATATATTCATTTAATACCTCATGACAACAACCACGCAATCAGATGTCGTTTCAACAAAGTTTTGGAAGCATAATTGCTTTAATTTGGTGGTGCTTCCAACTTTTTATTTACTAAAGAAATCAAATCACAACCAAACTGTCGTTTTCATATAAATTGACGGAGATTTCCAAACAACTGCTGCGAAATTTTGCCAAGTAAATAATAACTTTTTATTCGATTCTCTTTATTGTTTTGAATTCATTAATTGGGGAAAGTTGCGAACAGTTAGCGACCGCGACATTCAGTAAATGATCTCAGTTACATGAAATACGCGACAAGTTTTTGAATCCTAATTGGAAATCAACTATGTACACAAAACAACAGCACTTAACCATCGTTTGGAAGTTTAGAGCTACGAGCCTCGTAATTTATAAAACAAATTTTATTATTCTCTCATTAGGTGTATTAAACAACAACACGCGTTAGGCCTGAAAGTGTCGAGTAAATTGACTTTGAAATGGGGTTCTTTCATTCCGATCGAGGCGGATTTTTGAGATGGGTGCAATGTAAATTGGTTTTAGCTTCATGTTTGAACATTTCGGTATCGATGTTTCGAAGGGAACATGAGAATTTAGAGGGTAAGTACCTAAGTGAAACTAAATAAAAGTGATAAGTAATCTTGTTAGAACAATCCGATTTTGGGAAGGTATAATTCTAACCCAATTTAACTTTTAATGGAAAAGATAAAGACCTGATAAATAAACCGTTCGAAATCGCTGGATGCTAGGAGTGCAGTTCATCATTTGGCTGTTATGATGATAATGATGGGTAGCAATAAGCAGTTAGGTACATTTAGAAAATACACATTTTCTAAATGTACCTACATTCTAATTGAAAGCTTCACAGTTACCACCAACACACAAGAGCCAAAAAAAGAAACATCGAGAAAATTCAATCCCAATTAGCATAAAACATCCGACAAAGAATTTAGAGTTGGTTAGTTACGAACGGGATTGGAGACAAATGAAGCGAGGACAGCACTCGACTGGGTGCTGCGCCCCCGGGCACAAGTAGGAGTTCCACTGATGAAATTACACAAATGCTAATGAAAGTCGCGCTGCTTCGGTGAGATTAGCGTCGCTGTGAAATTGGACCTGTTTAGAGGCCAATTCCACTACGATCCGGGAATTAGTTCCAACAGTTTTTACACTCAGAAATGTACTATCTTTTTGTAGGTAATCTTTTCACGTCTTCAGTAAATTGTTGTCTTTATCACTGCTTGGCTTTGATAAACAAACGCGCCCACAATTGTCAGTTTTATTGTAATCACGCTCAATAGACTTGATAATAAAACGGGCGAGACGCTTTACATCACGAATCTTCATAAAAGCCGGTGTGAAATTATATTTTACGGGCATAGTTATTAAACATCGAGCCATTAAGTTTACTTTACCTTTTGACTTTGCGTACATTGCGTCTCTAACTATATTCTGCGTATCTAGTGTATAAATTACATGCCAAAATAAATTATCTCTAACATAAATAACGTAACTTAATTATAAATACCAAGATGGCGGCATATGTAGTACCTATACTAGCTTATACTCGCGACTTCATGCTCTTGAATAATGTTTATTTATCGCGGACGCACATAAAGCCGTGGATTAAAAGTAGCCTTTGACCTTTCTTAGTCTAAAACAAGTTTAATAAATTTTAACACTTTCCAATAAAACTGACCGTTAAATCCGATTCTGGTCGTAATTTCATAACTTTTAGTACTTTTGCACGGAACCCTCATTATTTTTTTTAATGAAAATAGCCTACACAAACACCTTAAAGTCTTGTCAGAATCGGTCTAGACGTTTGCAGATTAGCCGGAGAAAACAGACAGACAGACAAAAAATCTAATTACGTTTTAAGTATTAGTACCGTGTAAACATTTATAATAATATATGCATTTAGTATAAAGTTCTTATTTTAACATTTCCAACAGACAATTTACTTTATTTGTATACTCATAATAATATATTACATAGTAGTGTTAATCAAGACAGTTCAAGTGTCGTTCAAAGTGTCATAAATAAGGGCTACCCTGCATGGTTGACCGCCTCATCTTACACTTGACTTGTGCATGGGGGACCTAATGTCAACAATTTCTAATACCTACCCCTTATCTGTCTACTGCCTCGCCTCATCATAAATCCCTAACGTCAAAATTTTGTTGGCTTAATATAAGTTGAGAGGAGATTAAAGAGAATGTTGAAATTGTTTTAATAATTAAGGTGTAAAACCGTCATTTTTTGACGTTACATTGAAATAAAAATAATAAAATGAAAGCTTTCAGAATGTACCTACATTAGATATATATATATCACGCCTGTATTCCCCGAAGGGTTAGGCAGAGGTGTACCAATGTACACCCACGACGAGCGCGAGCCTATTGCCATTAACCGGGCTCAAATCCTAACTCCGAGCTGCCATTGAGAATTTCATACCGTATTCATTGACATTCATTTTTTCGTGTGTACCTACTTACAATGAATTGTTTGTTTCGATATTGCTATAATGAGATTGCAATTGCATTCGCAGAAAGCATAATAACTGTTGTGTATTTAATTATTGAATTGGAATTCTGTGTTTATATTCTGTACTTAACATAACTGTCCATTAAAATAATGATTAATCTATACAAATAAATAAAATTGAAGTGTCTGTCTGTTTGTAGTATCAAAATAAATGCTTATTACTAAATGCATAATTATGATGAATGTTTACCCGTGTAAACATTCATCATATTATACCAAAATATCAATTACCAAAATGTTGTGTGTCTGTTTGTTCGATCAAATCTACTAAATGGCAGGATTGATTGTGACGGAACTTTTAAGCTGATAAGGGTTTCCGTGCAAAGAGAAAATCCCTGCAGAAAACCGACATTCACGCGAATAAAGTAGAACGCATAAGTTATCATAATATAAACGGCAAATCTCAACTGCAGGCAGCTTTGTGGGATTTGAACGATTTGATTGGCGAAATCTATGCAGATGTTTTACGTTGTCGAAGCCGTATATATTTTTGCAATTGGTGTATCTATTCTGAAATAAGTAAATACTACGCTGACAGATAGCTTATGTTATAAGGAGTAATTAACTACTTTTTTTTAGACATAGAATTATCGTGCCTTGAAAAAATAACTCACACCGCTCTGATAACCAACGTTCACGCGGACGAAGTCGCAGGCATTTACTAGTTATACGTCCCTAGAGCGAGCCACTACCGAGGTCTGCAAGTTACAAATGTGCAAGGTATTTGCTTGACTCTTCACGCAAAATTAAACATTTCCCCACAACTGGGCGTCAACGACGTATCCCGGATTCCGGACAATCTGATGGTGTCCCCTGTCTAATCTCCCATTCCGGGGTCCCACGTCCCGTGTCCCGCGTCCCTCCCTAATCCAGCTCTATGAGCGTTTATTTCATATTTATCCGAGTTGTCCTCGGAACGTTAATGAAACTTTTCTTCCCTTTGTTTTCATTATACTTGTATTTACCCGTTACTATAAATATAACAATTTATGTGGGTTTATTATGGTGAGGCTTCTGTTGCGTGAAATTGCTTATTGGTACTCCGATGAGAAGTTTAGTGTGCGTAGGTGTGGGAACGACGACAGTCTAGCCAAGTGTTGGTTTAGTAGAAGCGTTGCCACCTAACCTAACACTCTTAGGTACAAAGGTCACTAAGTAACTCATTTGTCTTTGACAGCTTTTAGTTTGTTGTGTAAAACAAATATTAGTAGTCGGTAAATAGGAGAGCTGTTTTTCTTTAATTGCTTGTAAAACAAAGATAATGTTTGTGTGAAAAGTCTTTAACGATAGTTTCACACCAAGGCGTGGATTGGATGGGTGAGAATTGAAATCATGCTGATTATTTCACACCGAAAGATGTGCCGCGCCGGCTCTCGAAAATGATGCTTTTAAAAACAAACAAATAAAACAAATTTCTCAATAACAGCCTGGAGTTTGGAAATTGGTGGTATCATGTTGTGCTTCAGAAAGCACCGAAGCCGTTGGTCCCGCGCTTGATCTCTTCCCGGTGCACTATAGGTAATATCTCCTGTGTATTTATCTAGTCTTCAATGAGATTGGCCGACGCAACTGACATCGATCAATTTTTACATACCTAGATACTACTTAAAAAAACAGGCATGAAATTGAACCACTCGAAAATTCAAAGTCTACGGAAAAATTTACTTTTATAATTCTTTGTTCACACCGAAAATTTAACACTATGCAAAGAGATGGAAAGAATGAGGAAAATTCTTGCCTTGTTTCCTCGTAAAAACAGGTTTTCGTAGTTATAATTAACGGTTATGGTTGGATTAAGTTCTTTAAATAAATAATCATTTCAACTCAACGATAATTATGAACATTACTCGGATTACTAGGTACATTATCATTGTAATATTTTCATAGAACATTTTGAATATGGAAATGGAAAATTAATAAAGCTGAGTTCGTTACTATTAATTCTGTATTCATTTGTTTTTATAGAGATTATGGTTCAGTGCTTTTATATTAGCTGTGTTATAGCTACCTACTAAGTTTGATACTGTAGTTCTAAAAGTTTATCCTAATCTAGTACGGAACCCGTACACCGTGTGGCCGAAATATCACCTCGCAACTTTAATACTGCGCACGGTGGGCAAATTATAAAACGGGGCATTAATTATAAAGTTTGAGACGCGAAGTTTGCACTGCAGTGTAATGTTGTCTTGTTAACGTGCCGGTGCATAAATACGGACGTTAACACCGGCCATTATAACGCTTTGCGGAACCCCCCCTTATTTTTATTACCAACAGGTAATAAGAAGAAACTGCATATTTAAAAACAAATTAATGTAGATGCTTTTGCTACACTTTTTTTCACCCTCTTTTTCTTTTGTGCCTGTTTTATTGGCAATTTAGAAAGTACTTTTCTTTGAAAATGCTATTATGATTAGGTAAAGATTTTATTGCAAATTATAAGTCTAACTTTTAAATTCGTTTAGCTTGTTTTACGATAGCTACTGCTTCATTTATAAGCGTTACAAACAGACAATTTAATGCGAACAGCTCTACCCACTTACTACGCGATGTAAAAAGAAAATGGGAAAGAAATTTCCTTCTTTTAAATACCTTCCACTTTTCTTCGTTGCGGTTTTAAAGCTAAAATTGCCAGCGCAACTGTCGTGACAGTTTGATAGCCCGACATCTACTGTCGTCATAGCAACCCGACGCTGCAGGTGTTATTCTCCAACTTATTCCGTTTTTATTTCATTTCTCAGATCGAATAACTTTCCACGGAGACGTCAGAAAACATTATTCGAACTGAATTCTAAAGACTCATTTCGTTATAGGTACCTACTTTCAGTAAAGCAGAGATGTTTATTAATCAGTTTCTGGACCGCACCATTTTGTTTTCAAGGAATGTTCAGTACCCAATAAGGGGCCTTGTTTGCCGTCGCCTTGTTTACTTTGATTGAGCTCTAATTGTTTACCGAATCGGCTCATCGGTTTCTACGCCAAAACAATTAGGATTTTTAATGAAAAATTCACTCTTGGATAATTTTTCTGCAAACCATATTTTCGGAGGGTTGAACCTTCATTGGAAAGTAAAAAACCACTCCCGTCGATGAGTTCATTCTTTTCATTTAAGAAGGTCAACGGTAAACGTATTTTGTCCTTAGTGGCTTAAGTTTACGCGCCCCCATAAAAGCGCCATAAAGCGTATATTGCAGCGACAAATAGAGCGTAATACGTGGTTTTTATTATCACATCACGCGACAAATCTAAGCTCCATTGTCTAGTACAATGCGTCCGTAGGTTCGACGATAAACCGCGGACTTAGGAAATAAATAGCAGACAGCCTTCGTCGGTGTAAGCACGGGCCATTTGAGAAATTTATTGTGTGCACTTAACCACAAATAAATTGGCCAGTACCACGTGAAATGCGCTGTTCGGGTCTGTTTCTTTGGTGTGCAGTGCTTCTTTGTTGCCGTTTATAGTTAACAGGCGACCTTTTGAGACGTGCAGCTATGACGCGTAGTATTGTGGACAAATAATGGTAGTTTGTAAAACGAAGGAAGCTCTTTAACGTTTAGCATCAAAGGTTTTGTCGCTTTGAGTGTTTCTGATTTTATTATACCGCTATTTTGAGGTGTTGAATTGTGTTTATACTTTGCGTTTTTCTGTGAAAACACTGTGAAGTTAATAGGTACCTAAGAGTTTAGGATGTAAAAAGATTCATAACATAGACGTTAGCTTAACGTTACTTAAAGGCTATAAAAGTAAGTAACATTTAACAAAAATTATTGCTGGGTAACAACTTTTACGAGTGGAAAATCATTGTTATATTACCGGAAAATATTGTTTTTACGAGTACACGCAACAGTACCGAGGTCGTGGGGGTATACCATTAAAAACCAGTTATCTTTTCGAAAATTTTGAACTTCCATTTATCGGTAACCCCCTTTAGGTTTCCCTAGTATTGTCTTTTTTTCGGACTTTTACTGACTAGAACCCATCCATGTTCTTTCTTGTGTCTTTGCGTTCCTGGTTTTTTTTCTAGAATGGTCTAGAACGTAAAGAAATACCTATCACAATAGTGAGAATAGCACACTAATTTTGAAGCCTTTTTCCACCCCTTATAACGTATAATTATGCCAAATAGGCACAATTCGGAGCACATAAACTAAACAATCTAAGCAGACGCCTCCACTTATGCACTATTGATTGGCACTGTCTTAGTAGTTAGGAGCAATTATGTTATTGTTGTCTGTACATAGCCTGAAGTGCTAACTAAACTTTGCATAATTAAGGTTCGGAATGGTCGGAATTAATCAAAGGTGAGGCATAATGACAACGTCATGATTTGTGATGTTATGTTAGACATTATCTTAGTAGAGCAGTGACGCAATATCTACTGTTGTTTTAAGAGTTGATTTTGAATATAAACGCGCATTTTGGGACAAGCCCTGTACACTATTTCCCGACCACTGAATCTCCTGAAAGCCAAAATCAACAATGGTGATCACCAAAAAAGCGCCGTGGCAATGAAGCTTGAGGAGTCCCGGAAAAACGATTCACACATAAACGTGGATGTTAGGTAAGCCAAACGCAAAATAATTGCCTTATAGGTAAGAACAAAATAAATAAATAATACCAGCCAATTACTTCCGAACAGGCACGAGCATTGATAACCACGCTTGCTTAAGGCGAATTGCCAATTTCAGACTTAAGTCCCAGATTTCCTTCAAAATCGTAAGCTGTTGTGCAAAGTAAACTTTTTGGTGTATGTTTAAAGTCATATTCCCAATAACACAAATTTGTACACTAGTTTAATAAGTAAACTATAGACGCAGTTTATGTATTTATTTAATGGACAACCCACAGCCAATTTCGGTACGTGATTAACGTATTTAATAGTTTAAAAGTTTGGATAAGCTGACCTCAAAATTTGCATGTTCATTGCGAATATTAGAATTTTAGGCATAATACAAACAACCAGAGTTATATTAAAGTTGAGAATATTATTCTATTATCATGGAAATTTTACCTAAAATAACAACAGAACTTGGCGCTTTTTTGCTCTATTGCTGAGAAACTGTTAGGCCAAGCTTTAAGCTTATATTCGTATCGTCTAGACATATTCCCAAACTAGCTACTTAGATATTCTAGTCTTGTGAGAATATCTGTCTATTACTGTTGATTTAATTAGTTATCTTAATATAATCAGCTCTTAAAGATGCCCTAAGGACTTCACATCTATATTAATTAAGGACCATAACATCTTGAATATTCTACCACAGGGCCTATAGAGGTTTAGATATATAATATATCTTTAGTATAATAATATAATAAAGAGGAAAGATTATTTTGTGTGTTTGTACAGAATAAGTTCCGAAACTACTGGACTGATTTCAACCATTTTTTAACCAATAGATAGCTAGAATATTCCTGATTAACATAGGCTATCTAAAATCACGCTAGGACCCACAAAAGAGTCACGACCAACACTGGATGCGTCTCTTTTGTGCCAGTTATACCTAGGTATGTATGTATATAATGTATAAAAATGAAGAACCTGACTGACTGACGTAGGTAGGTATCCGGAACAGTAGGTACTAGAACGAGGAACGTGACATACTGCAACATGGCTTCCTTTTATGCTGAAGGCGAGCAGTATAAAAAATAAACTTTAAAGAGGTGAAAAGGGGGGAGTTCTATTGTATGAAAACACCTTTTTTTCAACTTGAAACTTGTCATGGTTTCAAACCTTCATAATAAAATTTGACTTTATTCGTTTTTTAACTAACCCTAAAGGGGCCTAAGGGTTTTTGAGTTCGGTAAAACGAAAACCACACGACCGACTTCACGGGAAAACTACTAGTACTGCATAATAATATCCGTCAATCTATATAACCGAGTTACTATGTACTTACATACCGATATTAGTTACTTAGTATACAAACTCGAAACGCCGGGACATACCTACTGCCTTTCAAGAACTTTGTACGTTAATTAATTGATTAACACTTCATGTCACTCGAACTCAATGGATACGAGAAAATTAAATTACTTGATGTAGAAACGAGGAACTAAATTAGATTTGAGTTAAGGTATTAAACTTGGAAAGTATTTAAGACAAGCTCGGAGTAATGGCTGAAGCTCGATTTAATATTAATTAAAGAGAATATATTGTAGTTGCTATGTAGGGAGAGAAATACAAGTCGCAATTAGACCACTAGCGAATATAAACCTAAATTTCATTCAGATTAGGTACAGAATTCTGGTGAAATTAATGAATTGTGAACTACGTAGTTATTTTCATAAGGTTCCCAAGGTACAATTGGAATTCAATAGGGTGTACAAAAAGCAAGGTCCAGCTGCGTATGTTATGACAGTCCTTTGTTCCCGAAACGCTGCGAATTTCAGCGAAAATATTAAGTTTCAGCTAGTAACCCGTGGGGAAGGAACGAGTTGATTTTCAAAACGTAAAAATGTTTGGAGCGTTGGCGCGCAGAAACAATTGCCTTTTTCACTGTACAAACTTTAGGCTGTTGGGAATAAAGCGGAAATAATCCTCAGTATACTCTAAAAGAGTAACTTTTTCTTATGTTATAAACTTTGTTTGTTTGGATAGCCTGTTACGCTTGCCTTCTATGAAATAACCATTTGTTAATATTTCTTCGCAAAAACAACACGACTCGACAAGTTCAATGACCATTTTATACTTATTAAGTCTATGAAAATGGAAACAATTTAGTTTTCGCAAGTCGACCACCAAAACAGCGCCATTTTGGATATTAAAACTATTTACTAAGCAAACCGACAGTGTTAGTAAACAAAAATAAGACTTTTTTGAAAAGCGTAGGATAAGACAAATTGAGTTTTGTTTCGGCTTACGCGAATCAATCAATAAATTCATTCCATAGTGACAGCGTATTGGATAATCATATCAACACCAGCCTAGCCTATCTGTCGATCTATGTACAAAACTTATCTTATGAAGTTTTCAGACAGAAAAGATACCATTAAGAAAATACATTGGTATACGCCCGTACGCGTGTTACTTCACTTCTCGAATTGGCGGCAAGTTCATTGACCATTGTATACTTATTAAGTCTATGGAAATGGAAACAATTTAGTTTTCGCAAGTAGACCACCAAAACAGCGCCATTTTGGATATTAAAACTATTTTCTAAGCAAACCGACAGTGTTAGTTTAGTAAACAAATATAAGACTTTTGGGATAAGCGTAGTATAAGACAAATTGAGTTTTGTTTCGGCTTACGAGAATCAATCAATAAATTCATTCCATAGTGACAGCGTACTGGATAATGTTATCAACACCAGCCTAGCCTATCTGTCGATCTATGTACAAAACTTATCTTATGAAGTTTTCAGACAGAAAAGATACCATTAAGAAAATACATTGGTATACGCCCGCACGCGTGTTACTTCTCTCGAATTGGATAAAAGTATAAAACTACTAAACTTCTTTCTAATAGGATCCTTGAAAAAAACTTTGCTTGGACAAACAATCGAGGCTGGATTTTCGTCCTCGAAGCGACATGTTCCTCGCAGGTAGCTACAACTGAGCAACAAGTATTTCTTTCAAACTCCACATAAATATCGCGGCGTTCCGCCTACAACTTTGCCCGAGGAATTTCAAAATTCATGTTTCCGTATATACCATAAACCGAGGCTTCCCACAGACATTTACACCAAGCCAAAATTTAAACGAATGAGTAAAATTATAATTTCGGTTGCTCATACCGACTGTTTATTAAAAACATTTAGGAACATTTTTGCGGGAAGCGAAACGCCGGCAGAAAACTTTTCTTGTTGCTAAACAACGAGGTTAACAAACACGTAACGTCACAGAATTGAATTGATTATAAAGTTTCACCGACCGTCGCAGTTTACAGTTTTCCTGATGTTGAAGTCTCGCAATTTCTAACTGAGGTTCGCTATATCCTTTAACCCCGCGGTATTATCCGCGTTTAGTTACGTCTTTTGGTTACTGCTGCGCTCCTGATGATCGTAGCGTGATGTTCTATACAAATAAACATTGCTCTTGAATCACTCTATCTATTAATGAAAACCGCATTAAAATCCGATGCGGAATTAATAGATTTAAGCGCACAGAAGGACACATGGCGGAGAGCGGCTTTGTTTTATGCCATGTCGAGATAACGACCAAAACCTAAGGAGGCTCTAGTTGGACAGTTGGATCAAGGTTTTAATTCAGAAAGCGTTACTCCTAGACACGGCGCGTATTGTCCGAGATTACTCTTTTACAAGCCCTGACCCTAGCTTGGACCCTATTTTCGGTACCGGTGGAATATTTTTTGTAACGTTTCTATTTTTGTAATAATATTTAAAATATAATTTGTATTTAATTAAAATAAATAAATGGAATACAAAATATAAACTTAACACAGATTTGCTAAAATGTAAATTATGTTTTAATTAAGTAAACTGTATTAGTTTTAAGTTTAACCCATATAAATCTTGCCCGGAATATATTAGCTACAAACTAGGTGCAATCTACCATCTCTATTTAATAAAGGAGTACACAAGCTCTTTGTTCTATAGTGAGGTAATTAGTAGAACAACTTCACACATAATTAGTGCTATCGTGGTATTTAAAAGGGCCCCTTTCAGTGGAGGGTTGGTGTCAACGTGATATGTTTCAAAGGCAGAATGTCCAGTATTCACAATGAGAGCGAGGGTTAAGCTTAGTGATGTTGTTTTGTCGCATTTTAATCTCCTTGGAAAGCGTATAACTCGGTACCAAGTCATTGAATTTCATCAAAAGCAATGCTTCTGATGCATGCTTATTACAACTGTTAATACCCAGATTTTATTTTTGACTTCCACTTCGGTATGATATAAAAGTATGTAGGTAGGTGCTATATTGAAAAATTATATTCTGCAGTTCCAGTCGAAACTATTAAGTTTATAATTATTAATAAATGTTATGATAATGTTACTCTAGGTAATGTAGGTACGTAATTATAATGTAATATCTAATAACAATAATGTATTCAATCCCAATATTATCTGATATGGTTATAATAATACAATATGGACTTGTGTATAATAATTTTAGCATTTAACTACTTGATTAGAAACTAATTTAAAATTAACTTTTATGAATCATAATTATGCATTTGCACGCTTCATAAGGTTTTAATGAAGTGTACCTACCTTCTATTCTTTTGTACATACCATCGCGCCTGTATTCCCCGATGGGTTAGGCAGAGGTGTACCAATGTACACCCACAGTTCGCCGGTACGTATATGTTTTAGGTCCACTCATCCCATGTAATAGGGGCGCCTATTGAGAGGAGCCCATTGCCATTAACCAGGCACTAATCCTAACTCCGAGCAAGATCCTTTTGTAACAGCATATCAACATATAGGTCTGTATTATACAAATAAATAAAAATAATGAAAATGTACGAATTATTCTGTAAATAAAGATACTTATACTCGTTTCCACTTGAAAACATCTCATAAAATACATTGCACATAATGTTCAACAGTACCAACAAACAAGCACAAAGATTTTCGAGTGTAAAATATCGTCGGTAACAGTTTGCGGTACAACAGTGACGGGACAAAGCGATACATAGCTACGTGTTGTTCCCGGACCAACATTCTTCATTCGTATTCTGCCCTGTCCCCAATACCAACTGTCTTTAGTCTAGACAGACGCAAGCTGCCTCACTGAAACTCATTGTTTTAGACAAAGGGAACTTTGGCTCTGTGGCATGCAATTATGTATCTCGTTATAATGTTGAAGTTGTTAGCTTGTTTGCTAGTTTTTCGAACATAATTACTGTGTATGGTGATTCTGGGAAAATGTACCACCCACACCTGTCTGTAACTTCGTTTGGAATTCTCAGAGAAGCTCACGTAGGGACTGAGTACTTTTATATTTCCAAGGAAAATGCAAGGCTAAAAATAAATTTGTTTCATTTTCTTCCACAGATAACGCTTCAAACGATCCAATATTATAAAGAGAAAAGATTTGTATTTCTGTTTATAATGTAGATATAGACTCAAAAAAATCCTTAACCGATTTAATCTTTCATCTGTGAAAAGCTAGATTATATTATCAACGAGTAACATAGGCTATATTATATTTTCATAAATAAAATATAGCATAGTTTAGAAGTCCGTTAGAAAATTCACGCAATCATTCATCGAAATCGCGAGTAAAAGCTTAGAATATTGTATAGTTTGGCATTTAGGTAGACTGAGAAAGAGTTTGTTGTTTACACAGTAAGCATACAGTCTCTTAAGATCCTCTTGGAGAAGAGAGCGATCATGTGCAGAATAATGATACGACAATATTTGTGGGAGATAGTTCCTAAACTAAACCTAACCCGTATTTCAAAGCAAATCATCTAGACAGAAAACAAAACGAATCCGCCCACCAGACAAAAACTAATTGAGAGCACACGTGTACACGGAGTGATTTACAATAGCCAAAGGCAAGGGAGGTGGCTGGTCAGACGTCTATTAACGCTAATTGTTAGGCCCGGTGAGTACGAACATTTCGCAAAGCTTTGTGCCCCGCTGCGGCGGACCGCAGCCTCGCTCGCAATCTGTAAATGCTTTGTGTAGGTCACGTTATGGGCTTACGTGGTCACTACTACTATTGTGTACACGTAAGCTTCACTAAGCTGCAGTTTGCAACAATAACCTGTCCTAATGAATAGATGGCGTTACTTACGCAATCGTTCTTGTGAGAAAAGTTGGAGTGTCTGTTTGTGTGATAAAATAATTGGTTTTTACTAAATTTATTTGAATGTTTACCTAAGCCTAACAATCATTATTTTTAAAGTTTGTCTATTTGTTTATGTTGGCTTATCTCCGAAAATCGGACCAGCCGGTCCGATTTTGAAAAGACTTTCACTGGCAGATAGCTTTTTTTTTTTTTTTTTATAGACGGGAAATCATCAAATAACTTCCCCCGCCCTGGGCGGGGCGGGAGGGAGTGTCAGACTTTTACTGACTAAAACCCGTCTATGTTCCTTCATGTGCCCTTTGCGTTCCGGGGGCGCGGTATCTCTTTCGAACAACCCGCAGCCCCGGCAGGCATCGGCCCTCAGTGGCCCCATCCAATTTGCTGACATCTCTTTGAGGCGCGCGTGGAACACGAACGCGCCGTCGACACGGTCTGTCGCTAGTGAACGTACGGACGGCGAGCTACCCATTGCTCACCGTCCACAGACCCGCGTCTACGGTGGCCGGGAGTCGTCTCGTGGCTCCCGACGCCCGGATCGTCTACCGCGGCGGCCGCTGGGACGGGGGACCCTCCTTTCTCTCTCCCGTCCCGCCGCCTCCTTCTCTAGCATTACAGCTTCGCAGAAGGAGGCGACTGCTTCCCATTCCCCCTCGCTCCGGACCATGGCCTGAACCAGTGACTGGCAGATAGCTGATGTTATAAGGAGAGATTCCTTGGACCACTTTTATTTCAGTAAAAAATAGGGTCCCGCTCCAAAACTATTAAAGAATTTTTTTTACGACTTCGTCAACTGCGTCCGCGATTACCAGCGTCGCGGGCAAAAGCTAGTACCTATAGTATATCGCGGGTCTCAAATCGCAGGGACGTATCATCATCATCTTCCTGCCCTTATCCCATGTTACTTGGGGTCGGCGCAACACGTTTACTTCTTCCATACCATCCTGTCAGTCGTATATTGTGAAAGAATACAAAAAAAAATTAAAACCCCACATACCTACAACTGACATTCACGCGCACAAAGCCGCGGGCATAAGCGAGTTACAAATAAAATTTCAGACGGACTATATCGTTAATGAAGACGTGGGATGAACTCCCCTGTAGCTATCAACCACATTAACATTTAGATCCGACGGCTGTTGGTTGATCCACGGTCTATTGTGACCTCTGTACCGCGAAACTTACTTTATTACTGTGACATACATTCCAATTTCGCTCACCATATCGTTTAGCGCTGCTATCGCAATTTATAGTACAGGGTGACGTCGATAGTTACTAAATCAAGTGTCGAGTGGGGCGCTTTACATACTCGTACAATTGAAGATTTAAAAAGCAATGAATTGAATAATTTACTCCTGAATATTTTGATACCATTAGAACATTTTAATGAAAATATACAAACGTTATTTTGAATTAAAACACTTCTAACGCAGGTGTGCGAGAATTTATTTTTCACCCTCGTAACTGAATATAATTACCAAAATTTGCAGTCCGTGAGCGAAGTTGCAAATTATAATGTCTGAAAAATAATATTCAGCGAAATTTGCGCTGCAGATTTGGTGAGTACCTACGTGTCTGATTCTTATTACGATCACGGTTCGAAATTCAAATGAGGGAGTAGATAAAGGCCATTCAATCAATTCGACAAAGGGCCGCCATTGGACGATTGGAAAGTCTGTTGCCGTAGTGGGCGAGGGTTGCTCACCGCGACTAATCCTGCCAGATTCGGACAAACCCCCATTACCCTGATTGATTCTCGACGCTCCGGCCCTGGTTACAAATACAAAGGTCTGCTGCAATTTGGGAGCGCTTTCAATTTGCACTGAGCCGATAGCCTCTCAATTTGCGGCGCGTGGAGCGATCGCCTAGCACCGCACTGACCAGGCTCCTCCGCGTTTTGTACCTACACTGTATATACATAGGTACTAATTCCGAATACAACTAAATCTATTAATGTCGTGTACAAATGCAACTTGAACTGATATTTAAATCCTTACTTAGTAATATAAGTGCGAAAGTAAAGTCTGTCTATCTGTTACGCTTTTACGGCGAAATCACTGAATCGATTTTTATGAAATTTGTTATTAAGTAAGTTTGAACCCCAAGAAAGGACAACTTCATCTGCGTCCACGATAAACTACATTTAGGTACACGGGCGAAGTCGCGGCCAAAAGCTAGTAAAAAAAAAGTCAAAGCAAAAACATTAAAAATCCTTATTTCGAATACTAACGCACTTACACACCGCGTTTTATGAACGTACGAACGTAAATAAGTTATAACTTTTATGAAACAGTTATTCTTATGACTTTCAGTTGAGTCATGAAACAAAAGAAAAACTCGACAATTTGAAACAGTATCTAATATCAAAGTTTCGGCGGAGAAGTATTAAAAACACACTTTGGAAGAATCTCCATACGTACCTTCCTAATACGTATACCAACGTTCTACGTTATGCAGAAAATGTTCCATAAATATAGGTGTAGTGACATATAGGGGTGAATATTGCATAACATGCCTCTGTTATATTCATGACGTGTGCCCGGACTTCTGACTGATTGAACCGGCGAATATGTTGACTGCGTCTCTATAAATTTCCAAGATAATACATATGAATGTTTGTATCGCGTTTATTTTCATTATAACTCCAACAATCGTATTACCAAGGCATACGGATCAAATTCAACCTTCATAATTGGTATAATTATTCAATATTCGAAATGTCATTCAAGGCTCACAAAAGCGACTTCCCGATGAATAAAGCATTCCTAACAGGTATAATAAGCCCATAGGCTTTCACTGTGAATCAGTCAGATGGCAGGCGACTCGCCCGAATCTACCTAATTTTCGCGTTGAATGAAAATTAAAGAAGTCCCACGCGAATCCAATTTCACGGGAACGGTAATCTCATTAGGAACGTCTGACTTTCATTAACATTTATACGATTTCCGCGGGAGAAAACTTTGAGAGACGTTGCCTTTTCGCGAATACGCCGAGTCGTGATGCACTAATCTAAATTCTCGAATCTTGGACGCAGGTGGTCTGATAGAGTTGCCGTTAGCGCGCCCCTATTTCGGAAACTCTCAATTTATGCTAAAACTTTCATTCTTCAGAGTTGCGAAGCGCGCTCCGCTCTTCTTTATGTGATAATGAAATGACTGTGACGTAATCACACAAATTCCTTCAGAAGTTGAATTATATGGGTGATTTTTTTATGTACTTTCTTTGTGTGTTTATTAAGCTCCCATATTGTTTCATTGCTTTTATAAAGCTGTTTGTTCAATACATGCTGTTTTTTTTATAACATAGTTCTGCCCGTTACGGGCAGGTTTATAGTTTATAGGTAACTAAAAAGAGCTGGATTATTATAGTAGGAACTAGGTAGATACTTAAATGATTGGTGAGGATGTCGAAAGCGATAGAAAGTTAAGTCAATTAAGATTATTCAATAGTCTTAACTTTAGAAAATAACTAAACTCCAGTTCAAAATCCAATCACTTCTAACAGTTTACGTTCAGTATAAACTAACAGTAAGCTCTTAAATTCCTAAGCAAAGATGTTATCTGCAACACTTCAAATATGCTGCGCACCTAGGCAAGGAGTTGAAAAGTGTTTACATATTTATGACGGCTTCCGAACATGAATATTCACGCCATGAAAGCATCTGCAAAAAACCAGAACAAATGAACGGAATATGCAGCATATGAAACAGCAATGGCTGCGAAATTGCGCGAGGACGGCGTTGCAATATTTTTCTTTGAGCACAATACAATATTGCTTTTCTCGAAACACATACGCGATTGTAACGTACATATTAAAACATATAAAACACTTTTCGTTTCAATGTGACGTCTTGTTTAAAACGTGTAACATGTATTGCGTGTTACTTGAACATATAGTATATCTTCTTTATATACCAGTCTAGTTTCTGCCCGAGACTTCAATACATGGTTTATAACAAAGGATTTTTTAACTCGCTTTAAGTTACTGTTACTGCGTCGCTCCCGTGTGTCATAGCTATGGTTTATTCGCAACTATATAGTTGTAAACAAATCGCTTTTAAACCACCGATTTTGTTTTAAAACGGGTTTATTTACAACTAGTCGTAGCGTTATGTTATAAAACCTAAATTATTCCTCATAAATCTGACTATCACATACAAAAAATTTGCACTCAAAAACTCTACAGCTTTATCATACTAGTATAAATTCAGCCATTCCTCCAATAACATAACAGTTAGGTATCTAACACCTAACCAAATGGCTTATTAAGATGTTAATAATCGAGGATGTCTATTAACACAGCGACGTTCATTCGATCCGAGGACGGTAGAGCGAAATGAACTCTCAATCGGCGAGCATCCCACTTAGCTAAGACAAAGCCGACGGGAAGTTAGTTTCCTCATTTATCGCAACGAAGATCCCGCAGGATACCGCTCGCAATCCACCGGAAATAGAAAGTCAAGTGTGGAATAGTCTAGGTACGGTCAGCAATAAAAGTCATCATGCCGGGGCTGCGGGTTGTTCGAAAGAAATACAGCGTCCCCGGAACGCAAAGGGCACAAGAAGGAACATAGATGGGTTTTAGTCAGTAAAAGTCTGACACTCTCTCCCGTCCCGCCCAGGGCGGGGGAAGTCATTTGATGATTTCCCATCTATAAAAAGAAAAGGTACGGTCAGCAACTAAAGTCATCATCATCTGCTTAGCCTTATTAATCCTAATACAAGCATACTACTTGTTTAAAAGGATTCTCCCCGTTGTTGTAACTAGAATTAGTTATTTATGTTGAAGCAATAATCAATTTTGTTATTTTTAGCTTTTTGCCGACTATGTTGGGGTCGGCTTTCAGTCTAACCGGGTGTAGCTGGATACCAGTGTTTTACATGGAGCGACTGCCTATCTGACCTCTACAACCCAGTAACTGGGCAACACGATACTTCTTGGTCAGCAACAAAAGTCGATTAACAATATTACTTTTACATATCATTTAATAGATACAAAAATAACACAATTCATTGCTATTCAGAATTTTGAGCAATACCTAAGAGTTTATTTTATCTTAATTTTAGATTTGCATTTCCTTTGATATTGTGATCAATAATAAGGATTTCATCATCATCAATGATGATGATGAAATCCTTATTATTGATCTTATTATTGAGATGATGATGAATCCATCATCATCATATCAGCCACAGAACGTCCACTGCTGGACATGGGCCTCCCCCATAGAAATCCAAAAAGGCTGGTTGGAAGCGGCCTGCATCCAGCGCCTCCCCGCGTATAATAAGGGTTTAAAAATCTGAAATGTTAACCTACTTTTGTTGCTGACTGTACAAAGATAAATCCTTGTACTAGAACCACTAGATTCTAGAATAACGCACGTACCTACAGTTAGTTTATGGACACACTAACTGCACCACACCGCTCGGAAAATGTTTTTTCCCAATAAAAAAGAGCACAAATATTTCAAGCCAAATTGGTTCGATGAGAATGTTTTCTAGAAAAGTTCGGAGACGAATGATAACCGTTATCATTATTACAACAATTTTTTCGGGAATTCCGAGAAAAGTCTGAGACTAGACAAGTGTTGCTATGAGATTGTGATCGATTGAAATTGATTTCCTTTTCTATTCTACGGACAAATGTTTTGGCCGTAGAATACTACCAAACTACTATGGCAATTCTACCATTTGGTAGAATTGCCATAGTGAAATGAGTGAACAGAAAAATGTGGCATGGATTCCATACCACTTATAACTACTACCTATGTTTAAACTATCTACGTTATAATATTTACACAGATAATTTATTAAAACGTAAAAAAATCTATTAACCTCAATATCCAGTCTAATTCGGAAGAATGTCAAATGTAGGCGACTTACTTTTGCAGAATGATACAAATTAATAAAAAGATAATATAATTGAGCAAATGCCTACTAACTGTACCAGGAGAGCACAGTCGATAAGAAGGTTCTAAATACATTAAAGAATTATTCTAGCAACTATTTTAGTATCACATAGAGCTGCCCGCGACTTCGTCCGCGTAACTTATTTCACCCTCGTTAGGTTGTCTTTGGTTACTGTTGCTCCCGTGTATCGTAGCGTGATGTTATATAGCCTTTGCTACTCAGGCATGACGTAGGTTCTATTAGTGAAAAAATGGTTTAAATCGGTCCTGTAGTAAAAAAATATAAATATACCATCACGCCTGTATTCCCCGAAGGGTTAGGCAGAGGTGTACCAATGTACACCCACAGTTCGCCGGTATATTTAGGTCCCATGTAATAGGGGGCGAGCCTTGTATGTGAGGGGGGGGGGGGGGGGGGTTCTGTAGTATCGGTGCCTATTCTTTACAAACCAACAAAATAATCGTTCTTCTTTATAAAATAAGTATAGATTATGATTAAACGAAAGCGCAGATGGTCACACTTCATCTAAAAAGAAATATAATATGCATACATTTGGTCCAATCTAATTTGCGCCATAGTCCAGCCACATCTTGATGCGACAGTTCGATATAATAACAGTGATACGTGTTCGGCATTAAGGAGTGACGTCGCTAGAACGCGTGCTGGGGTTATCAGCAGATCGCTGTGACCAGACTTGACCCACGTCTGACCCAATTACTTATCTACCAAGACACTCGGGTCTCTTTGTTATGTTATTAAACCGATTGTTTTGGTGAAAATACGACCTTGGCTCGGATATTACTAGATCTTGTTTCTGCGTATTAAAATGTATAAGGATGATTAAATATTAATAATTCCTACTGCAGAGTAAAGAAGGGTAGGCATGAGCGTTGATCACTACGCTTGCTCAAGGCGGATTGGCGATTTCAGACTCATAATACCTAAATATAAGTCCAGGATTCCTTACGATGTTCTGCTCGCGTCTTATGCATGAGGTTGCTTTTCAATTCATATGTACTTTCTGAGCAGTCACGTGACTACGGGTATTAAGGCAAGAAAAAGTTCGGGTACTCCTAGTATCCGTGGGTCATGCCGACGGCTAAGTTCATATTGAACATCGATGAAGGAAAACAAATGCTTAATGTTTTATTAGATTCTCCGCCGTTTTTTTTTAATAGCCTGCAATGTCCCTTTGCTGGGCAAAGACCTTGTCCAAGTCCTTCCTAATATTATTTTCTTGCGCCACCTCGAAAATGAATTGTTAATCACTAATTAATATAATACTTACGCGGAGTGCACACTCCCGCTGTTGTCGTGTTGCCAAACAAAGCTTACCTGCAAACAAAAACAAATTAATTAGTAAAATACTAATGTTTTGTAACATTGCAAATTTTAACTTTCCTCTTAGTTATTATTCCAATTGGCGGAGAGTAACTTTAATAATATTAGCTTGTTTACGTTCCTAACATAGTTGGTGACCTTGTTACGAACTATAATCAAAACATTTGGACTGAATAGCTTCATAAATGCGTGTTTGTATGTAGGTACAATTATTAGTTTCGATTTAGTGAGAATTTTCCGTGTTTCTATGGGGAGAAATAGGTAGTAAATTCTATCTAGATACTATGTGGCTTTATTATATTATTACTGTGCTAAAATTATGTAAATTGTGCCCGTAAATGGTTTAGCTATACCAATAAATTAAATTGAAATGATTGTTTGTAATGTCAAAGTAACAGCATTTTATTAAAAACATAATTAATGTTTACATGGTGATGGGACAGGCAGTAATTAGTACCCCGAGTGTGATTTTAGTTGTCACATCACGAAATACGTGACGATCAAGTTAATCGAGCAAACGAATGGGCCATGGTATTTTAGATCTTATAAGAAGTAACTTAGGTTCTTATATTAGAAAAAATATATTAAGATAAAGCGCAAAAGTAAAACGAAGTCGCTTGCATAAGCTCTCCAGAAATACATATAGTCAGCTCATAATTGAGCTGACAGCCGAACAAATAATTTCATCGATAACCATTATTGTATTGCTGGCTTTATTAAACAAGCGGCTGTCAATGAAATAACACGAACGTCGATGACAAGAGCAAAATTAATGGAGACATTTCAGCCACAAACGTTAAAAATTATTTTCGAATAATGTTATGTTTATTGCGGATTTTTAACATTACGAGTCTCGGTGGTCTCGCCGCGGCCATTATTCACGTGGCAAACCACCCACCTTGCCGTTTGTGGGTAGCTACCACTAATTTATGGCCCTTTAAGTGCCTCCGACATGGAACACCGCGGCAATTTGGACGAAACCTAGAAACAAACCGGGCCCCCACATCAAAACGATATCCGACGAACCTTTTGTTTCCTTACATACAATTATGCTAATTAATGTTTGATTTACTAACATGTGTTTTATTCAGCCGAAAGGATACGTATGCACGAGTAATTTTTTCAGAATATTAAATAGGTATATGATGAAAAATTTGAATGTATGCTTTGATCAAACAAAGCTTTCGTTATCTACTCCCATTATTTTTTAAGCGCGGTTCTCAATTTAACTTTTTTGTTTCAGTAGTCTAGAGTTACGAAAAAATGTTCAAGGGGCCACTTTGATACCTTCAGCGGACTGTTTTAGGGTCATTATTCAAGTAAAACCCCTCCTCAACCGCTTGCGGCCGGCCAACGTTAATTTATGACTTTTTAAGTGCCATGAACACGATGTTCCGATCTCGCTGATCTCATTCATGAAGAAGAAAAAAATCGTTTCTGCTCCCATTTTGAATCGCTTGGAGGTGTTCGCAATTCAAATAAGGACGGGCCAAAACGTCAGATGTAGGTACAATAGAGGAGACACCCGTGCCTCTCTCAACATCACAATGCATCCACACAGACGCCATATTGAATTCGCTAAATTGTATAAAGCCGGCGTCAATTTATTCTATTATACAGGCAGGATTACGACTAAATTACTTAGCTTTAGATGTAAAAGGTGACATGTGCAAAAACACAATAAAGTAACAAAATGTATTGGATTCCAGTTAAAAAGCTCAGTTCGATTACGCCGGTGGCCCGAATTCGGAACACGATTTTACTTTTGTACCAAACAAATGTACCTACACAGTACAGCTAGGTCTAATTGCAGCTCGAATTGAACAAAAACTAGTATCGTCAATATCTGTATTCGACATCTAAATTAAATGTAGATGCGTACATGTAAATAACATGATATTAGTCGAAATTGGACACGAAATGATTGATGTCATATTCCAATAGGTACATAATATTGTCTGTGATTGAATTTTTCTATTCGACGTTCATTTGAATTCCACAATCAACAAAAAGCTGTCCTAAAAATTGGGTTTGTTGAAAAAATTGATCAGTGCCAATTCAATTGTTCGATACAGATTCGGCATATTGCCATTGGTATTGCGCTCCAAAACCACGCGGATTAAAGGGGATTCGGGGAAATAGTGACTAGTTAGTTTATCGTGACTCGTGACAGGATTTAAAATTGAACGAGAGTTTTGATCGAAATTTATTCCGCTGTTTTTGTAGTATTTTATTTGGTGGTCGTACGTAGTGTAGCATTATAACATAGGTATAAAACAATATTTGTATTTGTTTTTTTGATACTCTATCATAAAATCGACTTATAATGAATTAGAAAAGCCTAACAAAAGCTGGGCACTGACTAATTTAGCCGGACACACATCTAAAAAGCCTGACTCTGTCCGATTTCATTTGGACACCTGGCTACCCTACCACGTAAAAAATAACCATAAAACTGTATTTCTTACTTATGGGAAATCATCAAATGATTTCCCTCAGCTCTGGGCGGAGCGCAAGGGAGTGTCAGACTCTTACTGACTAAAACCATGTTCCTCCTAACGCCCTTTGCATTTCGGGGCTTCGGTGCCTCTTTTCAACAAATTCCGTAACCCTGGCAGACCATAAAGTCTGACCACCTTTCTTTTGTTTACGGGGGGAAACCTTCAAAAGGCGCCCGATCTTTGGGGTTAAGACCGGGGAGTGTGGGATTCTTACCTCACTAAAACCGCCCTGGTGGACACCATCAGCACATGGAGAGGGTTCCGCACCAGAACCCTCCCTGTACAACGCCTGTTAGGGCACGTCTCTGGGCATGCAAACATATTCCAAATTCCTAATGATTGCATAACGAAGTACATTTGAGTCGTACGGTTGACCGAGTTGTTTAGCTATAAAGCCGGGACATGTGATCTGATTTGGTGGTGATCACGTCAAAGCTTGCCAGATTAACTTGAGCGTGGCCGAACGCGACTCACTACCATGTTTCCAAATGTGTATTCGAAGGGATCGAACAGGATTCAACGGTTGCTTTTGTATTTGGTGAGCAAATAGAATTTGTGTCTGTTTGTTTAGAGTAAAATGTAGTTGTGGTAGAAAAGAAAAGTTTATAAATCTTATTACTTATTTTTTGCTTCACCTGGTGTCATTTTATGAAGCTGACATTCTGACGACACGATTGGCGTAGTAGCTGAGTGATTCGCTGTTGCACTGCGTGACGTGTTTTCGATTCCCGCATGGTACCTACTTTGCATGGGTATACAAAGGTAATTGCTCCAGGTCTGATTATTCGGATGTGTGATTTTTTTAATTTTTGTAAGCGCACAAACCTTTAACAAAAAATAGTTTTACTGCTCCGCTTTGTATATATAAAAGTTGTTATTCTCAATAACCAGTACCTACTTGGTTTCGATGCTCAAGAAAATGCAGTAACAACACAACGACCAAATCTTAGTACCAAAACAAATAGTTGGTACCAAACGTAATCCGGTTTCAGCGAAAAAACTGTGTAGTTCTTTTTAAATATTGACTCAAAAACAACAACAAAGTTGAACAACAATTGCTTAGGTACTAGTTCGCGAAAGCACGAGCTAGGGAGGATGCCTTTTCTTTATAAATCTAAAGGAACGGAAGAAAGCTGAACAAGAAAGAAAAAAAGACGAGCTACCTTTTACTAGAAACACCTTCCAACTAGTTTATTTTTCAGCATTCAAAAGCGGTTCATACCGGATAATAATCAGGACTTCATATTTTATTTCAAGTGAAATAAAAATAATGCTGTTTTTGATATGTTAGTACTATAAAACGAATGGAGATAAGCAATTGGGTAGTTGTGAGAATATTTATTGTACAGCTTTATCTATATGTTGTTTAACTCATAAAGTCATAACTATTATGTGCCGCAGTGCTCTAATCAAACTAAAAATCTTAATATCATCAGAATTGAAAACAGTATAACAACATATTTTGTGTATACCAAAAAGATAAAAAGAGGACAATGCACCGCGAAAAAAACTGCATCATTGAAATCATGAAGAAAACTCAGCTCCACATTATCAGATCCATACATTATGTTTACGTAACTGGACATAACGTTTGGAACAGATGAGATTTTTTCGCAATTTTCCGAATTGATACCGTTGTCAACTTGTTCATAATAATGAGTACAATGACCCCTTTTCAGGATTCTGGTAAACAAAGAATAACGTTCTATAAGTATCTTATTAAATAATTTCTTTGTTTCCAACTCGCCTTAATTATTATTAAGATACCAACTTACTGTAATCTATTACGTCTCAACCACGATCGCCTACTGCGATGTTCAATTATTATCATAATTAGATATCAAATGTCTGACCTTTCTTATTAAAACCTGACTGCGATTGCACACATCGTTTGCACATTATTAGGTTAGTTAATCTCTGCGGTCTCTTTTGTTTCAGATCAAAGTTCATTAACCTTTGGTTTTGCAAAGATTGTGCATTTTTTCATAATTTGTATTTTTACATGGTGGAATGAAATCGTGACGTAAACTTTTACCATGGACCGAGATCATAACTGTAGACGCTCCATTAAAAAAATAATCAGCTAGGTATTCGAAAGAGTGAATTAAATTTTCTGCTCTCTTCACTGACTAGGTTATTATAAGTATTTCTTTATATTAGGTAGCTTAGTAAACATTTTGTCTACAACATCTATAATTATTTCAAATATTTGTAATGTTCAATGAACGAAACAAGGTAAGAAATTATTATTATTCAAACTTTTCAGTTGACAACCGAAATTTTCCAGTAATCTTTTAATATACCCTGAATCGAGAGACGTCGGGAAAAGTAAATAGCTATTACCTAACATTTTGAATTACTTAGATATTTTAGAAATTGTATCTATTTTACTTTAGAAGATTTATCAAAATAATTAAAATGGTGTTATTGTTTATTTTAGCGGTGAAAATAAATATTTATTTTACGGAGTCTTTACTGCCTCGTTGGCCACTAGGCCAACGAGGCAGTAAGCAGTTACGCTCAGGACCACTAGGTCCTGAGCGTAACTGCTACGCTAGAGGTTTTGGGTTCGATTCCCGGGTCGAGCAAAAAGTGTTATTGGGTTTTTCTATGAAATTCTCAGTAGCAGCTCAGAGTTTGGATTTGTGCCCGGTTAATGGCAATAGGCTCGCCCCCTATTACATGGGACCTAAACATACCGGCAAACTGTAGGTGTACATGAGTACGACTCTGCCTAACCCTTCTGGAAATACAGGCGTGATGGTATGTGTATTTTAACGGTTAAAATAAATATTTATTTTACGGAATCTTTACTTTTCTCGCTTGAGGTGTAATACCCTTATATCAATAACTGTAAGTTCAATGTTGTTTTAATTGAATTGTTGTAAGATCAAGGAAACATAATATCCATTACATTGTTTATGCAATTAAAGTTCATTTTTTATCTTCTTACTAGTACCTTTATCATGCGTCTTATTTTTCTATTTTGATCAGTTTAAAAACAGAAATGATGAAAAATTAACAAAATATTGCGTTTAAGTAAATATTTGAGTATGATGATATTATTTTACTGAATATTATGTAAACAATGAACTTTATTACGTTCCAAATAAATAGGACATTGCTGCCGTCCACTAACTAAAAAGCGGCTAAGTGCAAAAAGTGTTTTTCGAGAAAACGCGAAAATAAATGGGAATTGATGTCTCTTGAAAAGTATGCTACTTAGGAACAAGGTTGCAAGTTAAATATGTAGGTATAGTCTTTGTGTACAATATGTGATATATTTCGTTTATTTATATTTATTATATTTTATTTAAATTCATTTTCTAACTTTTAGCTAAGCATTTTTTTTTCAATTTTACATATATACTGCACTTTAAGGCCGTTAACTATACCTTAACTGCTTTATAGCAAAGTAATTTCTTGTAGTCGCCACGTCTTGTACTTGTAGTAGAAGTTATCGAAAAGTCATTAGTTAAAGAGCAGTTAAAGTGTTTTAACGGTCTTATAGCCTAGGTAGCTCTCACTTGGAAGATTAACTTTGCTTACTTAGAAAGCAGTTATGGGGTTTTAAACGCCTTTAAGCTCGGTATTGTAAAACATATTTTTATATTGGTTCTTCTATTGCATAACTAGAAAGCAGTTAAAGATATCTCACTCGCAATTAACTGCCTTTTAAATAAGCGCGTCCGGGGGAAAAGTTGAAGAGTTTAAAACAATTTCATAAGAATCAGAACATTATTTATTAAAAAAGGAATAGACAAACAGAACTAAGCTTCTTATTAATTTAACAATATAAAATAAAATGAGTTTAATCAAACTTTTAAAATCTTATCCAGTAATGAGATCACAATCACATACATCTTTAAATCAAAAACTTTCAAAAACTTTACATGAAGAATCGTTTCAGATTCAAATTCTTATGCTCTTAAAAAATAATAATATCACAATCAGAGATCAACTCAATCAATTAAACATTAGACTTTATCTATAAAAATACAAATTTGGCCATTTTTAACCGACTTCAAAAAAAGGAGGAGGTTATCAATTCGACTGTATTTTTTTTTTTTTTTTAATGTTTGTTACCTCGAATTTCCCGACTGGGTGAACCGATTGTCATGATTCGTTTTTTATTTGAAAGCTGGTGCTTCCCGTGTGGTCCCATTGTCACCATTTCAATATCTGATGATGGGATCTTGTAGAAATCGGGGGAACTCTTCAATAAATAACAGCAGATTAACCGCGATTGTTGCTATAGCATATTTAAGCATTGTTTACACCATCACACAATATAACATCACGCCTGTACTCAAGGGTTACACAGATGTATACAGTAGTATTTAAAAATTTCTCATCCAAGTAAACGAAATCGCATATTCTGCTTTCTTATGACTTTTTAGTGGTGTCTCGTTAATTTACATAACATGACAGTTTTTTCATGGATTTGGATGACAAGAAGTTGATACTAAAAAGCGAGAAATAAAAAACTTTTTTACAACAAAATTACAACCGCCTTCAAAAACTAAAAAGAGAAAAATAACTTTAGCTTTGGAAGTCGGTGGCAATACAAAACAACAAACAGAAATAAAGCCACCGACTTCCAAAGCTAAAGTTATTTTTCTCTTTTTAGTTTTTGAAGGCGGTTGTAATTTTTTTGTAAAAAAGTTTTTTTATGCTTATATACTAATTAAAATTTTTAACGCAATAAGCCAGCGGTCGGCAACCTTTTGGCAGGCAAGGGCCACATGGTGGCAAAATGAGGTAGTGGCGGGCCGCGCTTTCACATAATTTTTAACCGACTTTAAAAGGGAGGAGGTTCTCAATTCATCTGTATGTTTTTTTTAATGTTTGTTCTGCGATATTTTCGCCAATTATGATTAGAATTTGACGATATTTACTTGTTTGGTAGGTCATGCATCTGAAGTGGTCCCATATTTTTTTTAGCGATATTTAATTTCTTGCAGGAAAATTTGAAATTTTCCTATTGCTTAATTCTAGCTAAAAAAGCAATAGGCCTAATTGGCCTATTGCTTTTTTAGTCGTCTCTAATGGCAATAACCATATTTTTTGATAGGTCAACAACAAAGAAATTTTTTGCAGCCGCTGAGGACGGTACAGAAGGAATAAGAGCGGATTTTTTAGCTGAAAAGGGTACACCTTTTATAGCAGAACTTTTTGAGTCATAATTTTATTTTGCATAACAACTGATAGCATAAACCTCTTTTCGCAGAAAGTCATTTGGCATCACTTACTTGGCATACATTTATAACTCATAATTTTGTATGGCAGAATACTCATTTCGCATAAATTTCATTTCCATAATAATTAAAAAGCAGAACCATCATATCGCAGAAAATTCACAGGCAGAATCGTCTTTTGGCATACATTTCGTATCAAAGTCCCTAGAGATAGATCCAGAACCCTCGAGGCTCAAAAAACATAATCGGGGAGCCGCCCGCCACGCGGGGCTCAAGAGTTTACAAAAAAAATAACCACGAAGTGGATGGCGGGGTCTGTTCGCTCGCTTCGCTCGCTCTCTATACTCCGCCATCCCCTTCTAACCTAACCTGTCCGAGTCGGGGTGCCCCAAGTCCCGAGATCGCTTCGCTCGCTCTTTATAAAAGTTATACTAAACGAAATTATACGAAATTATAAATATGCCAAAGGTAATTATGCCAAATAAAATTCTGCCATCTTAAAAGTATGCCATTTTAAATTCGGACATAAAAACGTTCTGCCAAAAAATAATTATGCTATAAAAATATTACTTATGCCTTAAAAACGTTCGTCTAAAGAAGTTTATGCGAAGTGAGTAATCACGCCTGTATTCCCCGAAGGGTTAGGCAGAGGTGTACCAATGTACACCCACAGTTCACCGGTATATTTAGGTCCCATGTAATAGGGGGCGAGCCTATTGCCATTACCCGGGCACAAATCCAAACTCCGAGCTGCTACTGAGAATTTCATAGAAAAACCCAATAACACTGTTTGCTCGACCTGGGAATCGAACCCAGGACCTCTAGCGTAGCAGTCGTGCTTAGGACCACTAGGCTAACGAGGCAGTTGTCTGATACTCAGTCCAAAATAGAGTATTCATGGTTTTAGTTTAAGGATAAATGTCCCTTACACCCGATATGGGTATTATATGTGATGCACATACTTTTTTAAATGTAAATTTTATTAATGGGTACGTAGCACTACCTCAACGATACTATCGTCAACGATAAAGTAACAATAAATGAAAAAGAAATGTGAAAAAATTATATAAAACTTAAAAGCGAACTTCAAAGTTCTTATATAACCGTACTTATACACATTTCAGTGTAACGTTTGAGGCTGTATTTGAGTGACTATTTTCTTATACGCTAGCTTACGCGCCTAAAATCATTAATTTAGGTAAAATGTAAGAATTACAGTTTAATTTTCAAAACTGTCGCGGGCCGCAAGTAGGATTGCCGCGGGCCGCATGCGGCCCGCGGGCCGCGGGTTGCCGACCGCTGCAATAAGCAATTATACCTATAGTTACCCTCATATAGTATTATCAAAAATATGTTGTAAACAAAAATATTTAATAAAATTTAAAAAACAACATTATTTTAAAGGTAAAGTTACCTTCAAAATAATGTTGTCTTTTATATTTTAACCGTTTAATAAACCGTAGCTTAAAAAAAAAACGTAACTATATAAACACAAAAACTGAAATCTTTTCATAGGTAGGTATCCGATGTCCAATAATCTCTTCTGTTCTTGTAAATTCTTGAGTATGTCGTCGCGTTATTAATTTTTTTGGAAAAGTTTTAGATATTGATGTTTGCTTTTTTGATATTGGCTTACTTTTAGGGGTTGAAACTGTATTTTGTTTTTGCATGTCATAACCATATTCAGTATCATCACTCGAAACTTCGTCACATGGTTGGTAGTCCTTATCCTTAACGGAGTCATCACTGTCATAATCCAATATTTCTGGTATAATACAGTGAGGAGAAGATGGCATCGGAGAAGAAGAGGGTATCGATTCGTGGCAGTATAAAGAATGTGTTTCAAGCTGTTGAGTTAAGGTTTCTATTGTAGGTTTCAGAGTTTCTTCTGGTTGGCTGTAATTATAAGTTATTTGTGTTTCATTGAATTTTTTAAACACTTGTGATGTCATCGAGTAGGGTTCTTGGTAGAGAAAATTTACTTGATCATTATTGTTCACATCGGCGTACTTTGATTTATTTTAGCCAATATTAGAGCAAGTCGAATTGCTTGTAGTTGGCATGCTACTATGATGGCTGTTGGTTTCAAGGCGTTGTGCAGCTGGAAATTCCTGCCCCACCAAATATTTTTTGTTTAACAGAATACCATTTTGTAATCTCACTGCGAATTCAGCTTTCGAAATACGAAGTGAGGCTTAGAGAATCACACTGCTGAGCTGCTCAAACGCAAACGAAATTCACAAGCGTTTAACTGCTTTTTAGGGTAGCATTGTCGTTTACCTGCTTTCTAGCGATTGATATTTAGCTAATACTAATTTCAATACATAACTTAAAAGCCGTTGTGGGCATATAACTGCTTTCTAGTGTAGTTTTTCTTTATAACTGCTTTGTAGTTAAGGTACGATATTCAGATGGTTATTTGTAAGACACAATGCATAAAGGCAGTTAGAGGCGCTTAGCTGCTTTTTAGTCAAGCATGACCAGATAACGTACTTTTAGTTAAGGAAATTTAGAAAAAAATGAAACAGCAATTTGCCGTTTAGGTATGTTAACGTCTTTCTAGAGAAGTATTGTGGCTTAGCCGCTTTTTAATTAAGGAACTAACGAAATTTATGTGGTTTAACTGCTCAGCAATTTTCTGTATCTCTTAAACTACTAATCATAGAAAAATGATTCTTAGACCAAAAGATAGAGCATCGAAAGTTGTATAAGAATACATTAAAAAGTGAAAAACGACAAACTGTGGCTTAACGGCTTTTTAGTTAGTGGACGGCAGATTGGTCGAGCAAACTTTGACCCTCTATTTAATTGTGCACAATCTATACAATATTGCATTTCATTAAATGATTCTGATATTAAAATCAATTCGTTTAGGTATATTTTAGCTTTATATTAATTAAATAAACTATCTACGCCAATTATGCTTCTACATTATGTTTTCGTACTGTCTCGGACTGCTTCGTTAGCCTAGTGGTCCTAAGCGCGCCTGCTACGCCAGAGATCTTGGGTTCGATTACCAAGTCGAGCAAAATGTGTTATTGGGTTTTTCTATGAAAATCTCAGTAGCAGCGCGGAGTTAAGATTTGTGCCCGTGTAATGCAAAAGGCTCGCCCTCTATTACATGGAACCTATACATACGACCCATATAGGTTAGTCAGAGATGTACATTTGTACACCTTTGCCTAACCCTTCGGAGAATACAGGCGTGATGGTATATTTTCTAATGCTTCCAATTTTTATTTAAAAAGTAAGTGAAAGCTAACAACCAAGCTTTTCGATTTTTAGAAAAGGCCGTTCCTACCTCTAATAAATCTTCATGAGGAAAATATATACTGTTATCCTATTATCAGCTTAGATAACTAAAATAAAGTACCTAGGGGCCGTACTCAAAAGTCCAGAAGTAAAAAAAAAAACAAAATTCGAAATTTAAACTTCCGATCCTTTGACCCCAATCTATATTTGGTTATTAATTAAATTATCTGTCTCTTGAACTCACACCTATTGCATCAGCTGTCACGAGTCGTTGACCTACATTTGAGTATGAACGAACTAGCTTTTGCCCGCGACTTCGTCCGCGTGGATTTTCTTATAGAAGTTTTTGAATATCTATTACAAACAAAACTACAGATGTTTTCTCTTCACAACATTTGTTTATTTATTTATTACAGCATGGAAGACTAATAGCTAAAAAAACTTAACAATACATAATGAAACAATAGTCGACAGAAAGCCAATGACAAGTCTTCGCGTTTAGACTTGTAATAGAATTTGTGTTTTATTTGTGTTTAGATAAAACATACTTTCCTACACCCCGACTGCACTGTAACAATATCAGCAAGTACTATATCAAATAACCATAGATATACCGTTCAGGAAACTCTTCACTGCTTTTATTCCGCAACTGGGTCCGCATCTAAAATGCATTTGTGATGCTTCCAACCCGCTGTTACCCCGTTTTCTCCTTGTTCGCACAAAAGTATGGAGGTATGTAATACTTACATAAGTTCTTTCGATATCCACTAATCTTGGGTTCAAACGTCCTCTGAATGCACGAATTGGACTAGGTACTTAATGTCTAGCGATTATCGTTTGTCTAACGATTTAGGTTTCAATTTGCCAATTGCTTTGTTCCCAGGTGTTAAATAGACGTTTGATTTGTCATTGTAATAAAACTGCAGTAGGTACCATACTTCATAACCGTTACAAGGCACTTTTAATGGTTTTGCTCAAATATATGTAACCTGCCCTAAAAATGTATTATCGGTAATAGTCGAATCGTAGGTACCTACTTAAGTAGATTCAAAAAATGAAATGTAACTTCACTAGGTACTGATTTGAGCACGGTACCGGAATAGAATTCAAATTACTGAAATAGGAACACTGGCAGACTTCCGACTACTTTTATAGACGTGAAAGTTTGTGAGGATGGATGGTTGTTACTATTTCAAGCTTAAATGGCTGAACGGAATTAGCTGAAATTCTGCACATGTATAGATATTGATCTAGCTTAACACATAGGTTATTTTGTATATCTTTTCTGTTGTTCCTGTGAATAATTTAGAACTTCGACTTTTGTGAAGTCTACACAGATGAAGCCGCCTTTTAATTGTCTATTTGAAATAAATCATTTGACTTTGAATCGAAATCGTGTGATACGCTTTCGTGTATTTGACGCTGGTACCTATTCCTAAAAGGAGGTACAACACGTTTCCCAGCAAAAGTATGATTGCGTACTTCCATTAGAGCTAAGAAATAATTCCAAACTCACATTTTATTATATATTTGATGCCCTCAATATTGCGTCATAAGAGAATCATTTCAGTATACCTGCCGACTGTGTATCGGTTGCGCCCAGAGTCTCATCGAGGCATCTGATCGACTCCCATTGAATTATTTATGTCACATTTCCACTGATGCGTTTGCTTATCGGAAAACCAAACCTTCGTTGTGAAAACGAACGATGTAACACAAAAAAGCTCTTTGTATCTCCTATATACCACAGCTTTGTACACAATGCGTGTCGAACGCAGAAAGGAAAACAATCGTTATGAATGTTTTATGTAACTAGCTTATACCCGCGACATTGTTCGCGTGAATGACGGTTTTCACAGTAATTTTTGCGCGGAACCCTAATTCGTTTTCTGAAACAAGAGTAGCCCAAGTTATTTTTAGGCTTCATTTTTATGATAAATAAAAATGAAGCCTAAGTTACTCCTTATTATATCAGCTATATGCTAGTGAAAATCCCATCAAATTATGTTTAGTCGTTTCAGAGATTCGGCGGAACAAACAGACTGATAGACAGACAGACAAAAATGTAAAAAAAATATATATTTTGTCGTATTTAGTACCATGTAAACATTCATATTTATTTGGCAAAAAGCTGCTATTTTGTCATTACAAACAGACTCTTGAATTTTATTTGTTTGTTTATTACTTAGATGATACCCATGTAATTGCTAAATGGACAAACTATTTATAGGATGTTTCCGTAATTAATAATGATTTATCGAGCTGTTTATCCCTGGATTAATTATTAAATAATTGTGTGTGTTCATCGGTTATAACATAAGCTACACACAATACACATATTCATTACCGTAATGTTATTGTACTAAGGTATTATTTTTTGTATCCATTAGATTATAGTAGGTAATGTATATTAAAAGAAAAATACACAAAGATTTTCCTGTTCACTTTCATAATTGTGTGTACATTTACTTACAAGGCACTTTAATCTTTTCCATGATGGCTGCGCTTAGTCGAACGTCTGATTTTTTCAACCGTAATAATTAATAAACACGCTTTTTCTAATTAATACATGAGAAAGGAGCCAGAGATAGTATGACGGCTGATAGGACGGCATGGAAGAAGAAAACGTGTTGAGCCGATCCCAATTAACTTGGTATAAGGGCAGGACATGAAATGTTTTATTTAAAACAAAACTAGGAAAAGTTCCTGTTTACAAAAAAAAAAAAAACGTTTTTTTTTTCAGATCATTACATCGATTTAGTCCATGCATAATTTGACAATTCAAATTTATATGTGCACAAGTGTGTGCGCAAACACAGGTGCACTCTCTCTTCCCAAGCTTGCATAGTCCTATGAGACGGCAATCCAACATATCCAGGAAGACCTCAGGCGCTGGACCAACGGCTTTCCGAGGCATGTGGAGCTCCAGAGAAATCCGTTATAAAAAACCCAATAACACTTTTTGCCCTATCTGGAAATCGAACCCAGGACCAATTGCGCTTGCGATCACAAGACGAACGGGGCAGTCATAAAAATAAAAACGATATCGTAAACAGTCTGTCTATCTATCTATTAACGGAAATTAAAGAAAATTCTTCGGTCAAATGAACTGAAATAAACATTTCCGTACTCCGGAACGTCAATTCATCATCAAGCCTCCTGCTTTATATAAAAATATTTCGAAATAGAGAGAGAATACCTTATCAATATCATCTATTTCTGTCTCAATACATCTACTGATAAGTCAAAATTATTTTCTAGTTAATTAAGTAGCAAAAAGCGGCGCCCGCTTCTCATGTAAGAGGCTGCGGGTTCGATATCGTGCAAGTATAGCAATCTTTTAATTCATATATACTTTCTAAGTATCTCTTGGAAATCACAAACATCGGTGAAAGAAAACATCGTGAGGAAACCTGGACTTATAATGAATAGTCTGAAAACGCCAATCAGCTTTGAGCAAGTGTGGTAATAAATCCTCGTTTCGTCTCTGTATCAGAATAGGCCTTTGCCTTGCAGTGGGACTATAATAGGCTAGTATTATTTCGTAAAAAGAACAAAGAGTAACTTGATATTATTAGTTGCTTTACATCCTGTGATATAGAAAGAAGCGGATTCATGCTTCCTACGTAGCCATTCTGACGTGCAACCGGCAAGATACGGAGAATTTCTTCATACTACATGTGTAGGTATTTGCCATAAACTTATCTTTAGTCGATCGTTTTTCATAGGAGAAAAATGTTCCTTTACCTAGTCTATTATTATCGAATACATATATATAAAACCTAATGTAATTACATCTATGTTTACTTTTATGTTTGTGAAAAAGTGTTATTGGCTTTAATTAATGTTATTTACAACCAAACTACACATGAACATGATCATGATAGCTGATCATGTACTAGATCAGCTGTAAGTTTTCTAAAAACAATTATCCAGCGGTAACCGCTTAACATCAGGCGGGCCGTTAGCTTGTTTGCCACCTACAGTGGTATAAAAAAAATAAAAGAATAATAAAATATATTAGATAACGCCAAAAAGCTGGCGACTAATGCTTAGAGGCATGTATATCAATCATAGAGGTACATTATATAAGTCTGAGTACCCAAAAACATTGTAAGTATCTAAAGTAAAAAAGTAAACAAATCGATTGACGTAAAATTCATCAAAATCGACTCACGCGTTTGCCCTCTAGCGCGCTACAAAGGAACAAATACAAATATGCCTATATACGCTGATAGACACATTATCCTTTCTTTTTGTGGTTTTCCATAGCAAACGATTGAGATGCTTATTAGTTCTAAGAATTACTAGGTCAATAAAAGATATTGTTTAAGTTGAAGTGAGTGTAAAGTGGTAAAATAAAAGACACATAAATAATAAAGTAGGTACCTATGTTACTCTTTCAACATTGTTGCATTGTTGAAATTGCATTGCCATCTACATGGCTCGGTCTTCTTAAGACCCATTTACGACTTACGACATTTGCCATCAACTGACATACAACAAGGATGTTTTCAAAATGATATTTGAAGTGCAATCCCACCATTCCACTGTATGCAACGTAACAAAAGCGAACGTTAGTCGGAAGCAATTTCGGTTGCCGTAAAGTAAAGGTTGGTTGCTTGACATCCTATATCCGGCGAACATTTCCAGGTTGTCAGAGGAAGCTAAATCTCCCGGGTAAGAGCAGCGGTCAGGGCGGCCCATAGACAGGAAATTGTATGTCGACCTACGTCACGATTGCCGCCCACGACCGACGAGCGGAGCAACAAAAAACTTCCAAAACAAAATTACCCGCGAGCTGTACAGCTTTTTTAAACTTAATAAACATTTTAAAGGGCACTCAATTTATTTGTATCGTGACCTTTTTGACCTTGATGTCGTGTTTCATTGTTATGGGTTTGATTCGGCAAGAAGCCATAAGACAGGTTTGATGGAAACAGTTAGTAAACGTTAGGGTTTTATTAAATTAATTTTCCTGTTTTATTGTTGAGTAAATATGATATTATCCACAGTTGTACTTCATACTCGTATAATATACGTATGAACATACGTTTCAAATGTTTGTATGTAAATACAAACATTAAAAAAACAACGTTACAATGATAAAATTATGATAGCGTATAATAAACTTTGTTATTCCACCATAAATGTACAGCAAATTAATGACTATTAGCCATTCCCAAAAATATCACCAAATGCTGACTGCGTTTGGTAATATTTTTGTAAAAAAATATTACTTAGCATTGCTTATTATTGCAATTATTTAACACGGTCACGACCGTTCTAACATGCTTGATACATAGGCTGTTCCCACTTACAATTTAGGCAGAAATCCAAATGTGACCACAACCGTGTGCATCGGAATCTCACGCCTGAAACCACACACGGTGGTAACGTAACCGGTCTAAAGATTATTGTACCATTCAAATGGATACTAGCCAGATTCTATCAGTGTTTGTAGTAGAAAGCTTACAGCAGGGACGGACTAAGCCTGTCAGGGGCCCGGGGCTAGAAAACTAAATGATGATCTATATTTGTATTTTAGCAAGAAAAATATAAATACCTCAGTTCTCAAGTAGCTAGCTTAACTCACTAGGCCGTTTTGTAATTGTTTCTATGGTGTCTCCAACTAACTCCAAACAATCTCTTAGCCTCGATTAAGAGAACTATTCGTGATTTAGGGGCCACCAGAACCGGGGGCCTCGAGGCGGGCTACCCCTTTCGCCCCCCCTTAGTCCGCCACTGGCTTATTGCCTCGTACTCCTAGGTAGGACGTAGTTGTAAACACTTCAATCAATTGCTTTGATTACGTTCAAGGTTTTTATCAAAGTCGCCTGCGTAATTGGAAAATAAGACTTGAAAATTCCATGACGACCTATTAAGATTTTGTCCTTCACTAATTTGTATTCAATTTGTTATATTGTATTTATTAATATTTTGTCTTGATTTAAACTTTGTTTAGTTTATTAGCAGCTTTCTTCCTTTCGATATTTTAGTAAATTTTATAAATAGTAAGGTTTATATGTATTCTAAACGAACAATAGTAGTAGTGTAACCAAAAACGTAACTAAGGCCGCTTTCACATTTAGGCGACTTTAGCAGCGCGACTGTCGCGCGACTGTCGCGCGACTGTCGCCCCGTCAGAATTTCATAATAAAAAAAACAGAAGAGCTGTCGCCCACAGCATCTATTTTTAAAATGAAGTGCGCCATACTGACCTAAACTTTGATCTGTTCTTGTAATGTGAAGGGCCGCGCTACTGTCGCGCTGCTAACGTCCTAATGTGAAAACGGCCTAAAAGCAAGTGACAACGCGGGGCGTATAATTAATAAATAAATAAGATTTAGCGTGACAATTCATTGAGATTATTCATTAGTTAACAACTATTATTTGTTTCCATTAAGACTAACAAATGAAACATTTTCTGTCCAAATAAACCCTCAATAAAGAGCTAATATGAACTCGTTTTACACGTCAAAAGTTAGGTGCGTAAGTAAGTACATGAGTTAGACTGAACGGGTCCTCTTAATTCAAAGGCTTTTCTCGAGTGGAGGTAGATTATACCCACGTTATACTAAAGTGTTGGTTGCTCAAATAGATGGCTTTCTCAGTACGTTGAAGTTAACGGGTTTAGTTAGTACTAAAACACATTTATTACTTTAGTTAGATTCTAAATTCTAGGCATTAAAACCTTTGAAATTTTAGCTAGCGTGCAGTTTCGGGTTAATATTTTAATTAATTTAAATACAGACATTGCTCGCATTTGTAACGAATACTCTTGGATAGAACACGCAGTATTCTTGTCTTTCAAAATAACTCTAAGTAATAATGTGTCAATACATATCTAACGTCAATAATAAAACATCCAATACCGTCATTCACTTCCCAACTTCGAACGTGAAGTGCGAGTTAAGTAGCTAATGGCAAAGTTCGGTTCCTTTCTATACGAGTTCTTAAGTTATGGCTGATAAAAACAAGAACTTATATAGAAATAAGTATTTATTTATACACTATCCCGTTCTATAAAAGTCCCAGTTTGAGATAATATTAATAGTTTCAGGGCTTAACGCGAAACCAGGAGGCTAAGGAAATAAATGGTTTTGCGTTACACATTTAAATTGAAAGCAATTTGTAATGTGGAAAGTGTATTAATTCAGGAAACTCTTTATTTAAGATGAAACGTTCTACTTTGTAACATGGTATAAATATGGATGAAGAACAAGTTTATAATTCAGTTATTTTTGTGCCGAGTTTTGTGTAATACTGTGCTTCGTACTTATAGGAAAATAATTAAAAATTCTTCCGACGGAAACGTTAGCGGCACTGGCGCTTCAGTTTTCTGGATGGTATTTAATTATTGAAAAGCCTTTTATGAAGTTTTTATGACGCAATCATAATAACTTTAAAATAACCAAGACTTTTTACTGCCTTGAGATTTTTTAAAGAAAATAAGCATTATGTTGTTGTTCATTGTAGTTGTGAAAATTATGGGCAACTTGTACTAACAATAAAATCCATACAAAATTTGTATTCATGAAGACTTTGTTCAGGAGAATGACAGTACAGGCAAGCAAAAAGAAATTGTAGCTACTTATAGAAGTAAAATTTCATTACTGTTACACTGAGTGACTTTTATTTCATGGGCAATCTTGAGGTGACAGTACTCATGAATATGAACAATTTTTACTACGGGACCAATACCGAAATGTGAATAAAAATCATCTGTTACATACGGTTTGATCACGTTGTAGGTATTAACATTTGAGATGAACGAGCACTTTCCCATGTTCACTTTTCGAAATTGGTGCCATAGTAAAAGTTCTCCATAGCATATTATTAGTAATACCCCTTGAAAGATTGTCGATGAATTAAAAATCAGCCAGTATAAGCGTCTTATAAGAAGTTTTCATTAAAATTACAGCATTCATCATTAGCATGAAACAGTATAAATCATTAGCAAAATTTGCTAAATAATGCAAGCGATAAGTAATACAGAACGCCCCTTGAGCTTGGAACAGATAGAGCGTGTTAAACGCCGTAGTTTTTATACGCGTGTGGCCACTAAACGTGTGTTTGGCAGTCGGCCAGGTCTCGGCGGCCCGCCCCTCCATTTGCCACTGAAGCTCACAGTTTACTCCGTTGAAGCCTACGTAAGTTTGCGATTGCGAGGGTCTGTTTGTTATTCGTGTGCCTCGTGAATATTTTAAGTTTTCTTTATTGTATTGCTGTTCCTTTACCTGAAGATTTCGTCATATTTTTGCTCTCTCGCCAACTTTTGAATGTTATCTTTCCCAACTAGCAAAAAAGTTATATAAGTTTACAATTATACGACTAACAGTCATGTAAGGGGTTTGAAATAGTTCTGAAGCAACTAAAATGTTGTAAAATAGTTTTCAGTTCGACGTATTAGTTATATATATTTAAGTCATATTAATGCGTCTGGTAAACGTCGTCTCAATTAATTTATACGACGGTCATATAATGTTAAGTCGAGTAAACGTTTCAGTCGGACAATAGTGATGAGTCGCCATGTTTCGTAAATTTAGAACCTTTTATTCAACATTTAAATAACAAACCGTTATGTAATGATTTTATAGTTAACTATTATACAATCTTCATAATAGGTCATATACTAAACCTTTAAATAACTTTTAGTTTGAAACTTTATTCTAATACTAGCTTTTGCCCGCGACTTCGTCCGCGTGGATTAATAGTTTCCGTTCCCGGGGTCTTTCCGGGACGAAAACTATCCTATGTCCTTTCTCGGGTCCCAGACTATATCTGTACCAAATTTCATTGAAATCGGTTCAGTGGTTTAGGCGTGAAGAAGAGACAGACAGACAGACAGACAGAGTTACTTTCGCATTTATAATATTAGTAAGGATAACTTATATATGCCAATTGATTGTTTAAACGATTATTAGTATCTTTTCTATAACTCAGTCGTCCTGTTTCATTAAGTTTATGTTTTTTTTTTATAACTAATTATTTTATATTCCTACAACGTGTGCCAATCTATGACTAAACTAAAATGTGAAAAACTTAATGAGAGATTCACAAGCTTATCAATGCCAGAATCACCATGATGTCCCTGTAAATAAAACAGAAGTATTTCCATGACTATACGCAAAGGGTTTTACTATTTTCCAACAGAACTCTAATTGCAACCGTCATGGTGGACGCCATAAATCGTATAAAAACATGTATACGACCAATAGTTATTTAAAGGTCGAAATGCAGTCGCCCAATGTCTATTGGCAATATGGCCGAAACTATTGATGTCAATTCATATATTTTATTTTTATAAACAATATGAAAACTCCAATATTATGAAGGCCCATGAAAATATTGACAAAGATAACCATACATATCATCGAAAAAATTTAATTCCCATGTATAAGTCGTCGCTCTTCATCTTCCACCGCAATATGCTTTCTCTATATTAAAGAATTCTTAATAATGATTCATACGACATTTTACTTAACTTTACAATATAAGTTTTGCCATAACACAATAAATTGTCACACAAATTGTCGCTGACACTCTCATACGATGATATAGTTATTCATTGGTATTACTAGAAACGATTACAAACCTTATTAGTTAAACTCACACCGTCTTATTACAAAAAAATGCCTAAGTAATGGTTTAAACCAAGACTAATAAGTCTAGGATTGTTACGGTAACAACGTTCATACCAGAATCAAAATGTGTTCCTATTACAAAACGGAGACTATCTGAGGATCAGTTGATACCGAAGAAAGTCCATGGTTTAAATCAAACTACAGATAAGAAACCAAAAATGGCATAGTTTCATTCGTTCATTCGGTCATTATTTGAAGCAACGTTCCGTTTCTTTAAATACTTATATTATAATAACATTTTAAAATATTAAATAATTATTGATTAATGCTCAAATATGTCATAAATTGTTGTTTGTTTGGTTTAGAATGTATTGAACAAACATAACTTGTACTTTTGATGCATTTTTTATAATGAAGTTGTTACATTTTTCAACACTTCTAGCGTGAAGTGGAGTACGGCGACGGCGCGCGTAACTTGAGTCGAATGTTTATGTTACGTCCTGTACTAATAAATAAATACACATCTTATTTCATTAATTGTTCTTAGTATGTTATTTGGATTATTTGTGAGTTGTTGTCTGGTTAAAACTTAAAAAATGGAACAACAAAAGAAAAAAAAGAGTGAAATCTGTAGTTCTGACGAAAATGTTAGTCAAACATAGATTTTTAAATATTAGGTAAGCGGTGCTGTGTACCTATCATCTTGTTTCGACTACCTAACATAAATCTTCACGTAAAATATCCATAATTTTTTCGCCAAAACGTTTTGTGAACCTATACGTATATCTAAAACCTACGTCCGTCAATTCAAAAGTATTTACACGATCACGATGCCTGTAAAATCCCGGAGACATCTCCAGCACATCTAAACCTTCCAAATCCATCAAGTCAATAGTATTAATGTTCATTTTTAACGATTTAAAATTAAAAAATACAAGATAATATTCAATGCAATACCTCAAACAAATTAGTACCACAGTTTGATCCATAGATAAACTAGGGGTCTCAGCGGACCAACTTTGTTACCATAGATAGTTTAAGAACTAGTGATAAACTTCATTTTATAATAACGTTTTATTTAGTCGTGGTTTAAACCAAGAAAAAGTCCCAGTACTATATTTAGATCGCGTTTTGTAATAAGGCGGACAACGTCTACGTGACTTTTACTCAACATAATTTGTCGCTAACGCGACTGCAACACGACCTTAACACAATTGAAATGTTATATAATCTGCGCCCAAACCCGCGTTATATTCACGTCTAAAAAACTATTATATAACGTTTTGGTATGACTGAAAGTTAAATTGAAAACGTTATTGTACCTTTTATATGACATTATTTTGTTACTTGGGTTGTTTATGTTCTTGTTTTCTTGTCTTGTCCCCAGTTTATTGGTTTGGCTCGATAGGTTAGCAAAAAAGGGATGCAAAGTAGGTTTCTTGTAAAGCTACTTTTTCAAGGTAATTTCCTGTAGGTGTATTATTCAAATACGAAGGTATTTCAGGGCACGTAGCTACGTGCAATGACTTAATATCATACATAACAAAATTAAAATTATGCAAATAAGTCTCAGCGAGCGGTAGTGAGCGGTTAATACGTTGCGTTACCAACGAAACGCGTTGTAATAAGCAAACAATATTACCCCCAAGTTCGTAAAATTTATGAGGCGGTTATTCGCCAAGACATAAACTGGGGTGCTGTGTAGCAATAACGAAACGTAACATCGTATTCGGTACGAGTGGCTGAAACATTGTCGATTTCATTGGTTTTCATTTTCAAACAAAGTTCCTCTCGATTTGTACTCAATGTTTAGTTATCGAAGTCCGAAAACTGTTTAGTATTCATTCGATTTACAAAGTTATAAAGTTAGCATTTGAAGTTAGAACTTAAGTTTTAGATTTATTAAGCTGTGGTTGCTATTGATCACGAGTTTAAGTTAAATTAATCGACGGCCCGTGGCCAGAATCTGAGATGGAGATAGATTTCTAATAAAAATTCTTTTGAAGGTATTCTTTTAAGACAAAGGTCGAGATTAATAAACGTTACTTAGCACGTACTTTGGCTAAGATGTTGAGAACATCTCTTTATCTTTCACTCGTAGTCTGACAGTTGTGTGACAGGGGCAGAAATATTGCTCAGCGAAAGTATGTGTTAATTTTAGGTAATGTCATTAACCTCGGCCTAAAGTAAATGAGTTGTAAGTATAAATACAAGGCTGGAAGAGAAATGCAACCTAAGAGCCTCCGCCCACGTCCAATTTTTTGTAGGACCGACTATCGGACCGATTCAAAAGATCCATCGTTTCGTAAGATCGACTTTTAGTAGGATGTCGTGTGCGTTGGTATACAAGAATTCATATATTCCATTCTCTCCGACAAAAAATCGGTCGGTCGGCCGATTGTCTGAAGTGAGCGGGCAGCGTAAGACTATGAATTCAGTACATGAATCCTAGACCATTAAGTGATGACATTTTTTTCCAAGAAAAAATATGTGGGTATCAGCTGTTTCATATATTACTTTTGACAACACGGGTGGCGCAGTGCTTCAAAGATTGGTTGCGACGCTGCATGTCACGGGTTCGTTTCACGCACGAAGCAGATATTTGTATTTCTACAAGTAGACGCAAATCCACCTTAATAGACAAATTCATAATGACAGGCAACGGTTTTCTAAACAAAAAAACATTTTGACCTAATTACTATAATTATTTTGTATGCAACAGCAAATTTTTCTCTATGTATGCGATGGAAAATCTCATCGCTTGAGGGTTTAAAAGTCTTTACCTGCCTATAATAATAATTTCGATTCCGACATTTTATTGAACGGCAAACTTTTGGGTCCCTATGAGCAAAGTTGAATATTGAGTATGTAATTAGACGGTCTTACAAGCTCCATCGTTTAAATTATTAGATATTGGAGTTTAATAACACGGCCTTTAGGCTTTTTCTGATGATCGTATTAATTCGCTGTTTTTATATACCTACCTAACTTACTATACCTACTCCATTCCAGTATGTGTCTCAAGCAGATACGTTATATAATAATATGCTTAGTTCAAATAACGAAACTACAATGTATTATTAACTATTTTCTTGTATTAAAGCTGAAGAAATGGATTATTTATTTGATCGCGTAAATCTCCAAAACTGCTGGTCCGATTCTAAAAATTCTTTCACTAATAGAAAGCTATGTTATTACTGAGCACTCTAGGCTATTTTTATTATCAAATAAGTTTAAAATCCGTGAGAAAATTGACGCACACGAAGTCGCGGCCAAAAGCTGGTCATATACAGCAAATAATTGTTTAGTTGAATCAGCTTTTAACATCAAAAACCCTAATTGTTCGCAAAATGATAACAACAGTAAAGCAGTATGAAATTGCACTAACAGTAATTAATATTTGCAAATTACACCAGAACAATGTACCAACTGTAACATGCTAATCTTGCACCTTAATCCCATTGTAATAATGTCTTTACAATTCGTGCGCGCCACTGAACACGCCAGACACACACAAATCCAGTTTCTCACCGAAATGAATCGTGCAAAAATAAACAGGAGTTAGCTTGAATATTTAGGATCATGATTTATATGAATGGAATATCAACATATACATTTAAATTGTCACATTGATATTCCACACTCGCAACCATGTACATTCGCGGCAAATAAAATCAACATGTAAATGAAAACTTGGGATCCAAACGGCGATACAAGGAGCCAGTTTCATTTTGAACGTGGAACGATATATCTCTCGCATGACATGTGAAAACAATAACTTCTCAAGCGCTCTTCGAGCCGACGTGAAAACAAAGCACCTATGGTACGTGCGTATAAATTTTGTATGCCAGCATTTTAGACGACCTTTTTTGTGCATACCTACGGTACGCTACCCTGAGGATTATTTATCTCGGGAGGCGCTACCGAGAATACACAAGTATCTACGTAAATAAAAACTTGTGTCTAAGTTCTGACCTAGTCCTATATTGGATTCTGTTAGTTCCATATCGTAAGCAAGTACTGAAGAGCTTTTACCGAAATAAGGAAAGAAAATTCTAAGTACACTCCTTTTCGGAAAATTACGAAAATACCTTACAGCGGTATTTTGAAATTAGGTGCTGTTAGAAATTCTTGACCAGGTTATGACATAGCGAAGAGTTTTATTAGCTACTAGAAGGGTAGACATTTTCAAATTATGCCTTTAAGAATTGGTTCTTAGTGTTTGTATGGAACGATAAGCCCTATTTTACTGCAAATACGAACATCGGCGTTGGTTTTTACAGACTACATAAAGTATGGATTAAAAGTGGTTTTATGAGGCATTACAGCCATGAAAGATGTATTTTCAAGCACATGTAGGTATCGTTTAATTAAACTAGTTAAACTGTTATATATTTAAATCTTCATGGAGAGAACTTCACCGTTACAAGAACTGTGTCAAGCTGCTCTACTTTGCAAGTTTGCATAAAGTTTCTGACTTTCTGATAATCTAGTTAGTAGGTATAGTACTTACCATAATACTCATAGAATTAATTAAATTAAATGTTTTCAAAGTAATAACAGGAATAGAAATGTTCTGGACGAATAAATTAGTACGTTTGAAGTTGAATAAGTTGTTTTGCTTCCCGTCTTTGTCTTTGTCGTCAGTTATGATTAATGTTTTTCAATTTTATGAAGCCTCTTTGAATGTTACCACCAAAATAAACATCAATAAATTACCAATATTTTTCTTTACGGAAATATATTTCATGGTCACACTGAAACCTTAGTACCTACTTGTGCGTATCTACACAAACAAATATTGTTGCCAACACATTTTTTTTTAATATTCGTACTAGCAACGTATTTTTTCAAGCCATAAATAAAATAAAAAAAATCTTTTACGTCATCTTGTCTGGTTCTAAATTTAAATTACGAATACATTCCATTTGTCTTCAAATAATACTTCAAATAAATTGAAAACTTGAAAATGAACATGAGTGAATTCAATTCGTTTGCTCACTTATGAAACAAAAAACCTATAGATCTCACAAAAGTTCTGTTTATTTAAAATACATTTTATTATTGTTTATTTCTGTATTATCATAAAATTCTTGAGCCATGACTGGCTTGAATTACAAATATTTACATTCTTAAGATCCTAAGACAAGTTGGGAAAACTACGTATTTTCGTTTTCTTTCATGTTTAAAATAATATAGATAAGTATTTAGAACTTATTCAGATATTAAAGAAGTATTATGATGTAGGTGTCTAAATGGGTGTATTTTTATAAATACATACATACCACGACGCCTGTATTTTCTGAAGGGTTAGGCGGAGGAGTACCTACCAATGTGCACCCACAGTTCGCCGGTATGTTTAGGTCCCATGCAATAGGGGGCGAGTCTATTGCCATTAACGGGGCACAAACTCTAATTCCGAGCCGCTGCTGAGAATTTAGTGTGAGTGTGTGAGTGTAATGTTTCGGGGGAAGGTGAAAATAAAGTGAAGTCATGTTTTTTGTTTTGCAACTTTAATTTAAATATTATTTATCAAATTTTACCATATTTTATTGTTTATTTAACACCACAATAGTTTAAATACAGAGTACTTACGTTGGTACAGTAATCAATGTAACTAAAACTATTACTTTTAAAACACCTGCCAGCACAGCATCAGTGACTAAGCAAATTTAACGGTTTTTTGTAATCACACTTCTCAACATCACACTGTCGATGACAAGGTAGTAAGCCTAGTGGCTTAGTTCTATTTTCATAAGTCCATTTAATTTACTCTATAATATTGGAATAGGTATGTATCTATAGGTAAGTATTTAAACAATGTCACCGAATTCGAATGTAAGCTGCTTTCATAGGTACTGAATATCAAAATGTCTTGTATGCATCCCGAAGATAACAGGACACCCCGTTCAACCCTTAGGTTTTCCACCAGAACCGGCGCATTTTATTTTATACCTTATCGAACACTGTTTCAACTCACGACTTTGTCGGCTTGATTTTTTTCACCCGCTTTAAGTTACGTTTTTACGTTACGACAAAAACCAAATTTTACAGGAGAAGCCTTTTTTTTTTTTGCCAACAATTGCGCTATTAATGTGAATTAGCATTTTCTATAACTTAAACAACTGATTTATTTTGGTGGGAAGGTCGACGAGACATGGTCCGTTATAGTTTAAAATGTCGTTTGCGATGAAAAACGGAGTTTAGGTAAAAATGTCGCTTACGCTAAGTCGGCGGTAATGGCTCGATATTATTATTATATTACAGGTACACACAAAGACTTTTTCCCGCTTTTAAACAAACAAACAAAAAACGACAGCTTTATTATAGTAGTACAGATGTACAATACAGTGGAATGAAAAAGATTAAATATCAGAACAAATAGAGAAAGATCGGAGCGTCGTCGTACGAAGCGTGTAGTATTTTTATCAAATAGAAAAAAGTGTATAGATTTAAAAGGGGTGTAGGAGGAATATCCAATGAATACCTTTTAAACCCCGACACGTGTACCACACAATGTACTAACAGATGCATAAAATACACGTGTCTGTAAAATAAACATTAGGTACATTCATGTAGTACGAAACCCGTGAATTCATGTTAGTAAGCATAATAAGAGATGGTAACGAGACTCCAGAAAGTGTGTGTGTGTGGGAGCTAATCTTAATGCAGACTAGCCAAGTACGCAAGAGATATTATATGTAGTACACAAGTGTGTGCGCAAACACAGGTGCACTGCCTCTTCCCTCACTCTCATCGCGGGAATCCGTCACGACCGGGGAGGAATCAGGCGCAGGATCAACAGCTTTACGTTTTTTTCCGAGACACGAGAGTGTCACACCACCAACTTCCAAACTCCGAGCTGTTACTGAGAAATTCCTAATGGAAAAATCCACCTGGGAATCGAAGCCACGACCCAACGCTCAATAGTCGTGCTTGCCACCACGAGATCAACGAGGTGGTTACAGAACAAATCTGAGTCCCCTGTTTAGGGCCTCTAGAATAGTCATAGGTGTTGACGTGATAAGCCGTCTGTAAATATTTATTAGAACCCAGTGCGAATTTTATCATTTCCCAGATTATGTAAATTTTAGGTTGCACATTAACATAATCCAAGAAAAAAAGGTATTTGAGTCAACGGGTTATGTCAGTTGGTTGTTGAGGATAAATAAAATGTGTTAATGTTTATGAAAGAAAATTTGTCTCTCAGTTCTGATTCATAAATGTCAGATTTGAATAGGTAGGCAAGGTTTCTAACTAAGCAAGGCCAAATTATTCCTTAAGCATTAAAAGCAATGATGATGATGATGATTTGTATGTCATAAACCCTAAATGAAAAACGGTTCGAAAATGACACATAAGGACATTCCTTTCATTTGTTTCAATATTTTTTTATTGAATAGGGTAATTTTTTGCAAGTTAGAGAAGGGTAAAAGAACCCCGAGAGTTGCATTGCCTAGGGGCAACAACATCATAAATCCGGCCCTCCTAATTAAACCTAGGTACCTAGGTAATTTACGGCACGCCTTGGGCGTATGCAAAATTTCAGACACATTTTAATTAATTCAAGAACAGTGTAAACAAAACAAAATCATTAACGAAATACAAAATAAACTCCATAATTATGGAATCCACGAATATTCATAATACTAATCCTCGGTTTACACGTAAACATAATAATTTATACCCGTCCCCATAACGAAACGTTAAGCAAACAGACAATTCAAAAGCTCGCATCATGGGCATTAACATCAACAACTCTGAATTAACGACGTATAAAAGCCATCGTTTCGCAAAATTACACGAAAAAGACGAGGTAGGGTTGGAGACTATATGGGACATGTTCTGGGATCCCGCGAGACTATTGTTATAGCCGAATAAAACTAGTTTACAACCCGCACTCGGGCTGCGCGCTTAGCAACTTTATCTGTGCATAGGGTTACTACCTACGAGGTGCAGTCCCCACGCAGCTGACGACATATCTTCAAACCCCGAGCCTCCAACGCTCAGTCTTAAGCTTAAATTGTCTGCGTTGGCAGCTATCTCGGGTTCCTAAGCGACTCCTCTGCTCCTAATGCGCTTATAGAACCCCTACCATAACCTTAGATAGGTAGTAACTATCATTGTTAAATTCTACAATCGGTCTTCCACACACAAGGGCCAATGTCCCCAATTTCAAATCTCTGTTTTCAAGTGACACCCCTAAACCCGCCCGTGTACCGGTACATGTGCACTGAAAATACATATATCTGTAGAAACACGCCACGTATATTCTTTCATGCATGTTTAAGTGAAGAGAAACTGGCAGTGATGCCAACTTGTTTGAGATCTTTATTGATTTATAGGTACCGAACGATTTGTAAAAGAGAGGGTGTATTTCGGTTCAAAAGGTGTTATTGATAGCTTCATTAAAATTCGCGGTAAAGATGGAAAACTGCCTGTTGCTTTCAACAGTTTTATTTTCTTGGCAATTTTTTCCTTTAACGTCTTTGTCTCAATCTTGAGATTTAGGGGGTTAGAGGTTAACTTAAGCTGTAGGTTGAATTTATGTATAATCAATCAAATATTACTACGCTTGTTCACGGCGGTGATCGAGTGATATGTAGTGGCTTCTCTGTATGAGAAGACGCTTTAACCTTGCAGTGGGACAAAAGGCTGGCATTGTAATTTCAATCAAATTTCTATGTCCTTGTACGCTATTCCTCAAAAACTTTAAACATGAAACAAAGGCGTAACAATTCACCAACACAATTTGTGTTGCGGAATCTTCAAAGCTACAAACCAAGACGAGGTGCCTGCACAAAAACTAGCAATAACTCAAACAGATAAGTCTGAACGCTGGAAATCTCATGAGCGTAAGCAACATACCCGAGGCACTCGCGCCAACGGCACAGTACCAGGAATTCTGCTGAGAAATATTTATAATTCTCACCTTCTTGTCTCCACATGAGTTATGAGGAATTTTTCAGTGACTGCGCACAAAATAATGTACCTACTGTAAATGTATAGGAGTATTTGCGCCCCCAATGTTACATTATTTCATAAGCCCTCCACAGCGCAGCGGCATGCTCTCTGAGGCTCATGTTTTTACATGAAGCTCCCGATTGAAATGTAAATTGGATTCGAATTGGTCGGCAAAGCCAATGTATTAAAAAAAAAGTTAGGGAAAAACCGCTCGATGCTTTTATGGATTGGGAATGTGACTTGTAAAAATTATGGTACGGATTTTCATATATTCGCTGTTTCGCTGTTAAATATTTACCTACATAAAATTTGATACATTGCCAATATGCTGGTAATTAACGCACACCATCTAAACCTGACCTTTTCTGAGTGTAGGGCACTTTTGATATTCTTAAATTGAATGAATAATTTTATGTGAAGTAGGTTCTAAGTAGGTATGATTCAGTTATCGCGGACGCAGATGAAGTCGAAGTGAGTTCAAACTTAACTCGTTCCAAATTTCATCAAAATCGGTTTAGTGATTTAGTTACTTAGCGTAAAAGACATACATATGTCCAAAGAAGCCAGACACTCTACAGTAATCAGAGCAAGTATAGTACGTACCTACTAAGAGAGTTTGATACTGGTTTACATAAATGCGGAATATACAAGTACTTAGTTAGTCCACTAGCCAGTCTAAGCTAAGTAATTTAAGTAAATACGGGTAGGTAAGCTTTAAATCGAGTTTGTACAAGACTGAGGCATTAGAGTAGAGTACCTACCACTAAGACATCAATTAGCATAAGTCATGATCTTAAAGTTAGAGTTGGTAAATTGATGTTGTTAGTATTTAGAAGTTCGGAGATCGGCTGGGGGATTTAGTCATTATAATGATAGACTATATAGACTATTATAATATATGAGTATATAGACCATTAATTATTACTAATTGCTTATGTACTAGTGACCAATACTTATACACATGACTACACTCATGGTTATAAACAATTTTCCCAAAGAAATGTCTATTTTATTTTAATTTCTACACACACATACATACATAAACTCACGCCTTTTTCCCATGTAGGCAGAAACCACAGAACGCCACCTGCTACGATCCTTACATACTACTTTCGCCTCGTTCACGTTCATACATCTGGTCATACAAGCACGCCGGTTACGAGTACTGCACACCCGACCTTTCTGAAGAACCTCACCAATAAGGTAAGGTAAGGTAGGTATTTTAATTTCTATAGAATCATAAGACACAATAAGTAAATCAGCTGAAATTTAATTTAGTTACTTGTAAATTTTTACAACTATACATTTTATTTTTTTAAATTTACATATCACCCTTACAAAACGCGCACGTATCTTTGCGGTGAAAGAAGAGGAGAAGTTTGTTATCATGAGTCCTTAGTAAACGCACTAATATTATGAATGCGAAAGTTTTCGAGGATGGATGGATGTTTGTTACTCTTTCGTGGCTCAACGAATCTGGATTAAATTTGGCAACGAGATAGATTGTGGTGTAGAATAACACATAGGATACTGTGTATCCCGGGAAAATGTACGGTTTCCGTGGGATACCATATCTTGACGCAGACGGAGTCGCGGGCAAGAACTAGTACAATCATATATTTAAGTATCGGTCACTAAAAACCAGTCACCCTTCATACTGAAACATAAAACAAACAGCAAGTACAGACGAAGGGCATATTCTGATGAGAATAGTTAAACGAAAAACTTGGCATAAAGTAAAGGAAGCTGTACTTGGCACTTGTTTGATCGAAGAGTTTTACAAAGGTCACAAGAAAATCGTTTATAAGCCCTAATTTTAACTCGAATTATTATTAAAGAACGAAAGTCTACACTTCGAAAGCTGTTCCACAATACTCCAAACAAACAAGCGGATATTGCAAAAACGGGTCAAGTGTGAACCGTACACTACATTCTTGAACAACAACGATTCTTGTATTTGGTTGTACTCCCTTTAATTTTTTACTTGGTTGTTTGTTGTTACGAGTACTACACACAATTGCCTCGTTATCCTAGTGGTCCTAAACGCGAATGCTACGCGTCCTAAATTCTCAGTAGCATTCGGGTTCAAATTCTCAGTAGTAGATTGGAGTCAGGATTTGTGCCCGGTTAATGACAATGAGACACTGGCACACTTCTGGTACATTGGTAAACTTCTGCCTAACCTTTCGGGGATTACAGGCGTGATGGTGTGTTTTTATTTATTTATTTCTTCAACAAATTTAAATTTGTGTCGAATAGTAGTTTTAACAATAAATATACACAAAGATTAATAATTATCGTAAGCTAGAAAACAAAAATATTACATTACACATTGGTCAACATTATTATAATAATTCAACTTAATATCAATTAAAAATTAAATTCAAAGATTTTATGTCAATAAAATTCATAATCATAGAATGTTCAATAATTCATTTATGTCATTAAATATAATCACATATTAGTTCAAATACTTTTATCTTTGAGAAACTCTTCTATGCTGTAATAACATTTCTCCAACAACAACAACTTTAACTTTCTCTTGAATTCGTGTGGATTCATAGTTTTTAAATTGTACAGGTAATTTATTGTACATAATTACTGACTGCACTCTTGAGGCATGTTTAACGACATTAAGCTTAGGCTGTAACAAATTAGGTAGATCCTTTCTTCGCGTTTTAATTCTGATATGTCTCTGTTCTTCTGTCTCAAACTTATGGATATTTTTAATGAAATGACTAATTGTTAATTGTTGTTAGGAAGGCCAAAGTAATACACATCCTTTAAAAAATTCAACTTCGCGGTTCTACCCTGTGACGGACGGACATAAAGCAAAATCTCCGTAATAGGGTTCCGTCTGTCATTCATAAATTGTTCAATAGGTGTCACTGTTACCATAAATACAGCGACGTAGTTACGGCAATTCTATACAGTACAATCTCATAACAACATTGTACGAACGTTGGCGACGGTCCAGCTTCCGCAAAAAGATGCGGCGGACTTTACACTTGCGACCCTCATACAATGAATTCATAGTTTCTATGAATGAATAGATGAAGTTGTCTACAAAGTACTTCTGGTTCTTTGAACGTTCATGTATTTTGATTTATAGTTCTTTCAACCCTGTCTTGTGCAAGCCTCGCACTCAATCCTTCCCTTGATGATTTTTAACAGAAATATCTGAGTTTTTTTTTGTGGGCACAATGACGTTACGCTGGCTTGTGCAATTCAAATATTGTTAAATATGTGTATGACTTGCATTAGGTGGCTTTGATTTCAGTTGTAACCGACCTTTTATCGGTTTTACTATTCAGTTACTGTGGCTTTTGACTATTGTGTGCGGTCAAAAACTAAGTCGATTCGGTTGATAGGTCCTAGTATTATATTGCATCGTTTAGAATCAGTTTGAGTAGATAATATAGGTACTGTAATTAAGGGGCTATTTTATTATCACTGTTAGCGTAGATTATCATTTATTAGATACAAAAACTATAAGACAAAGCGTGCTTGAAAATTCAAAAGTATTCAACTGCATTTAAGTAGACTGCGATGAAAAACACGAAAGCACTTAAATCTTTTCCATGAGAACGCAATACAAACGTTCAAGAGTTTCATAATTTGGAAAGTTCACAAGAGCAACGACATTTATTTTCTATCTTTGAAGTTGAATATACAATTTGCGGGGAACAAAAAAAACCTACTTGAAAATCAGTCGAATGAAAGCGAGACTATAATTGAAACTTGTTTGTCTTCCATGTTGTTTGTTTATTTACGAGGGGGCGGAAAGTCGTAACGAAGTTATTGTTCGTCAGTGCTTGTGGTCGCCGTTGCTCGCTCCGCTCCGCTCCGTAATTGGCTCATTGACTGATGTCATTATTATCTAATTACGTGAGCTCGGTTCCCGCTTTCTGAGTGCTTTCGCATCGATATCAGATTCCTTAGGCAAATTATTTTCAATTGGCTTTGTCGTTGAATGTATTTCCTTATTATTAAAAATTTATGTATTTATTTCCTTATTATAAATCACTAGCTTTTGCCTGAGACTTTGCCCGCGTCAAAGCTGATATATTTTTTTCCGGGATAAAAAGTATCTTAGGTGCTATTCCACAATACAATCTATCTCAGTGCCTTTCATCTAGATCTGTTCAGTCGCTTAAGCATCAAAGAATAACAAACATCTATCCTGACAACCTTTCGCATTTATAATATTAGTAGGAAGTAGAATTTATTTTTTAAGTATCAAGACTGTATAGTTTTGGTACTTCAAACACTCTCTTGTTTTGGAATTTGGTCTTGGTCCCATGGTGTTAATGACCATGTTAGTTACTTGCTAATTGTGTTAAAAAAGAAATCAAAAAACAGTTCGTGAAATGACTGCTGCAAGATCACAGGCTCAGCCAAAACCTAGCAGTGGTTCAAGCACGCGCAATCTACTCGGCTTGCAACCATAATCACTTATATCATTTGTATTTATATTCTTCCGATTTGGAGACCATCTGACACACATTCGCCTGTAAAATTGTCGTTGAATTTCACCATGGGTACCTAATGTTATAGAAAATGTTAAGTAGAGTACATATAAAATAAGCACATGAATGCTTCAGCGGGAAAGCTCTTCAATAGGAAAATATGAGAGCGTACAGTTATAACATCCTTTATTTATTTTATTTCCAACTCTATATTTTTCTCTTTGTTAAATTTAACGAAGCTCGTTTAATGAATATTACTAATGATGTGAAAACCGTGGTACGAGAGTTACAAGGAAATGCCCATTTTCCTGGAAACTTTAATAATATTAATGAAGTTTCTGTTGGTTTTAGGAATAATGTCAATCGTTGACAAAGAGCGGCAGTAGTACCTACCTACTAGAGTAGATATTTAATGAATTCATTTGAAAGATTTTATTTTATAAATGTCTCCAATATACGTACATGCGTTTTAAACGATATTATCTCACATACACAAACAGCCAGACGTGGAACCACTATTAGTAGGCCACACAATATTTCTTCCGTGCTAGAATCGAATCCGCGACACGCAGTGAAGCAGCAAATCTCTCAGTCACGGCGCCAACCGTATCCTCAAATTGAGATGCAGAATCGGTACTATACGTATTAAGTAAACCTGTTGAGTTTTCAATAGATCGACTTAAAAATAAAAAAATAAATATACCATCACGCCTGTATTCCCCGGAGGGTTAGGCAGAGGTGTGCCAATGTACGACGACCGATGTAGATCGACTTATTGCCTCGAAATATCTATTCTAAACTAATACTCGTATTATTGTAAGTTTTTTATTTGTATGAGGTAATCAATCACTTAAAGTACTATCCCGATTACAAAACCTTATTAACTGATAGTTAACTACTTTACTGCTGAGTGCCATAGGCTATGTTTTATGATACACATGTCTTCCACATAGAGAAAATCGCGGGTAGAAGCTAGTTGGGTTATATACAGCTCATAAATACAAAACAGGCTGTACACAAGCATTGTATTATTATATAAAAATAATAATATAAATATACCATCACGCCTGTATTCCCCGAAGGGTTAGGCAGAGGTGTACCAATGTACACCCACAGTTCGCCGGTATATTTAGGTCCCATGTAATAGGGGGCGAGCCTATTGCCATTAGCCGGGCACAAATCCAAGCTCCGAGCTGCTACTGAGAATTTCATAGAAAAACCCAATAACACTTTTTGCTCTACCCGGGAATCGAACCCAGGACCTCTAGCGTAGCAGTCGCACTCAGGACCACTAGGCCAACGAGGCAGTTGTATTAGTTATATTATTGATTGTATTATTAATAACATAATTATACTTTCTTTATAAGATTGAGTACCTAACTTACTGGTACTTTTTACAAAAGTACCTATCTCGGTAAGCGTTACCTACGGGTAGGTACTAATATTTTCCTAAAATCAGACTTTTTCATACAAACAAGAGATAACTTAATCCTACGAGGATAGAGCTTGATTGAAAGATAAAGTAAGAAGAGGGAATAATATTGGTTCTTAGAATTTGTTTCATTGTTACATGTTCGTTATCACTTTATGAATTGAACAAAAAAAGTCTTATAACAATAATGTATTATTGTAACAAAATTATTTCTACTGAAACATATTTTAGGCTTTCCATTTCTTTGAGAATAGTGTAAATTGTTTGATGAGTTCACCTTTATAAAATAACATTATTTATATCAAACTAAGTAAAGTTTCTGTGGCAAATCCTGATACTTAGGTAAAAGAGAGAGGCAAGAAAAGAGCAAATAAAAAAACAAAGGATTCCGTACTAGGTTACAATATTATAATCGAACCAAAAATACACGTTTCTTGTATAGGAACCCTTTTTTACTTCATTTATTTTTTATTGTTTGTTGTTATTGCGGCTACAGTAATCATACACCCTGTGAAAATTTCAATTGTTTACCTATTACCATTTACTAATGTTTCTTTTGACACAGCCCTGTGGCAGACGGACTGACTTACAGCGGAGCCTTAGTAGTAGGGTCCTGTTGGTACCCTTTGATTACGCAATCCTAAAAATGTAAGCAATAAATCTTATCAGGCCAATGTACGAACAAAAGCTAAATACATTCATGTTAGTACTTCGGACACAACGCACTGATAAAGCCAGAATTATTAACCGCATGCAGAGCTTAAGAAACTTGTTGCTATTAGCGATCTTAAGGAGACCAATTTCTTTGGTAATTAGTTTGTAAAAGCTTTACTGTTTAATAGCTATCTTATGCTCCATTCATTATAATATTAGACAAATATCTTTATAAAGGTGTCTTTATTTCAGTGTTAGTTTGTATTAAGCTTCGTTATTTAATGCTAAATTACAACGAAATAGAAACTAATTGCCATTTTAATTTAAAAAAAAAGTATAATTAAATTGGTAATGATGATATATTTTAATAACTATCTTTATTTGGCCGATTCATAACCATTCCACCGACTCCAAAAAGTAGGAGGTTCTTATTCGTTTGTATATTATTCATTCTTATTTTTTTCGTGTTTGTTACTTCTGAACAGTTACGAGTATCAACCGATTTGGGAAATTCTCATTTTATTTATAAGAATTATACTTTCGGATTCGTGCATCTGCAAGTAAAATACACATAGAAACTATTAAATACATTTATTGTAGATAGTTACTACCGGAATTGTATCGGATTCAACACCAACACGAAGTGCGAATAAATGAAAAAGTTGTAAAGGTACAAACTTACGGAAGACTTAAAGAGAATATAAAAAGGCATGTAACTGAATCCTTGAACGGGTAAATGGTAGAAATCCCTGGAAATACTGGTCCGATTACAATTTATTTTTTCACTGGTAGAAAGCTGCTTTCTTCTCATACGATGTTTTCCTTCACTGATGTGACCGACATGCATATAAGTTAAAAAAAAAACACATTGATACTTGCCCGGTGTAGTATTTGTAACCTTGGCCGCATGAGTGGCTGACACCTGAACCAATGGGCCATGAAAAATTTATACAAAATAATATAATTATTCTTGTTTTTTACTAAAGGTCATTGCCCCATACTAGGAATATTTCCCACCTGTGTATCTTACCCACCATTGTTTCGGCAGGCCAATTGAGTCCTATAAAAGCGTAGGTGTAGATCCTCTTTCGAAACAAATCATACACTCGACCTTTAAAGCCTGTAAAGGTTTAGTCGTAAACCGTGCGAACTGCCACAATCAAAAAATATCACGAAACAAAAGTAAAATAATATACCATCACGCCTGTATTCCCCGAAGGGTTAGGCAGAGGTGTACCAATGTACACCCACACCGCACTACCATCGCTTATTGCTGTGAACTGCCTCGTCAGCCTAGTGCTCCTAAGCACGACTGCTACATCAGAAGTCTTGAATTCGATTTCCATGTCGAGCAAAAAGTGTTATTGGGTTTTTCTATAAAATTCTCAGTAGCAGCTCGGAGTTTGGATTTGTGCCCGGTTAATGGCAATAGGCTCGCCTACTATTACATGGGACCTAAATATACCGACGAACTGTGGGTGTACATCACGACACAAATAGAACGAAAAATATGAATAACTTAAAAGACAAGACAGTTTATTTTTCCTTAGACTTTTCTCGAAGGCCTTTTATGAACGTTTTGGAGTGAAATTCAATAATGTCGCTCTGTCCGCCGTCTGTGGAAGCTTCGGCCTTCCTGTGCAGCGAACAAACACACAACTATACGTATGTTATGACTTGCTAACGTGCACCATGTTTGTACGAAGCAAACTAGTGCTGCGAAGCCTGTTAATATTAACTAGAACTCTCTACAAAGTTACCAGGTACCGTCAAAAGTGGAAATATTATATTAAGTAGGACATTGTATTTGGTTTTGCTGTTGGATTTAATTAGGTCAGAAAGTACTTAGTTACCTATAGTTTTGTTTTAGTTATAATTGATGAATGATTCGATGTAGGGTCTCTAGGGCTTTGAATACAGAAGTATCTTGTACCTTTGAATAGGTATGTACTCGTAGTTTGGAAAACACTTTCGGTTATATATTTTATTTTGTTTTATATTGTTTTCTGTTGGAACTCTGAATGATTCCGTTGTGGGTGTTGGTTACGGAGGTAAATAAGGTTTTTTATTAAGTTTTAACTGTATTACTATATTCTGCAATTGTTTGTTATCCCGAATAAAAATAAATAAATAAAAATTATTTTGCTTTGAAAAATGTTCAGTCACTACAAAATGCCAATAAGCATTTATGTAGTGGTACTTATACATTTCCAGGCGTTGTTCGATGCAAGAAACACTGCAGAATTGAAACCTTTTAATAGGATTCAATAAAAATGAACAAATTAACAGAAAGAAGGGGAAAAAAAGCACAACCATTGTCTACGAAGTATTTTTAACCGTTCCTATTTTAAACTTCTAATTGTTTTATACATGAGGCAACCTACACATACAAAACTGCCCCGGTAGCCTAGTGGTCCAAAGTCCGACTGCTACACTAGAGGTCTTGGGTTCGATACCCAGGTCGAGCAAAAAGTGCTATTGGGTTTTTCTATGAAATTCTCATTAGCAGCTCGGAGTTAAAATTTGTGCCCGGTTGATGGCAATAGGCTCGCTACCTATTACATGCGATCTAAAACATACCGGCGAACTGTGGATGTACATTGGTACACCTCTGCCTAACCCTTCGGGGGATACAGGCGTGATTGTAAGGATGGACATACAAAATTAGCTAGTAGTTGTTTAGTACATCGGTTACCTACCTGACAGGTAGGTACAAACTAAAGTCTGGAAAACTTTACGAAATCTCATTAATATTTCTTATAAGTCTATTTAAAATAGTTTCAGCAATTAAAAGTTAAAGTACGTTAAATAAAACTTTAGATTTTCTTTTGCTTTTGCTTCGGGAAAGTTATACAAAGTACCTAACCACCGTTTACTTTCGTTTGACATAAGTAAAAGGCAAATCTTGATTAAAATAGAACCTTAATTATAACAATTGAAGACACAAATCATATTACACTTTCGTTATGAATGTTATTTTTGTTTCGAATAAAATTACGCTTGTTTTCGGTCACGGCGGCGGCGTTCAATCTCTATAGAGACTAACCAAGTAGGTACGCAGGACGTATTATAGTGCACAAGTGTATGCGCTAACACATGTGCATCACCTCTTCCACAACACTCATAGTCCAATGAGACGGCAATCCGACACAACCGGAGAGAGATCAGGACTAAGCTTTACGTGTTATCCGCAGCACGGAGATACCTATCACACCACCAACCCAACCCAACTCCGGGCTGCTATTTAGCAATTCCTAATGGAAAAACCCAATAACACTTTTTGCCTGACATGGGAAACGGAACCCCACGCTCAACAGTTTCTGCCACAAGACCAACGTAGCAGCCTAATTACACAAAGGATAAAGCATGTATTAAAACTATCAACAATAAACAAGATCCTAATCCCAAAAAGAGAAAATTCGAACAACATACACGTTATTTTAATCCATGGCTGTGTGTACAATTAAACAGTTCCCTGCCACGTTAATCCTTGGGGCGGGGTGTGGGTAGTTTGAAGTTATACAACATAAATTACGAGTTCGCAACGAGTTACCGTAATGGACCCCATTCACGAGCTTATTATAGCGTTTATCATCGCTTTAAAGTTTAGAGCCCCTGTCTGAATGTTGCGGGCCCCTGCTAAATGTCACGCAGCATTTTATGGCTAACGCAGAGACCGTCCAGAATATCTTCGCAAACTGAAAGTCGTGGAGCAAAATTTTAAAAGTATCGGATTTGTACATTATGGTTTTTAGTTTAATCACTTCTTTTGGTTCAACGCATCTAAACTGTATTATTATTATATTATAAAGACGAAAGATTCGTATTATGTAAACCTAAAAAGTACTGTACCGATTTCAAAAATTCTTCCTTTTTCCTCGACTAATATGGGATATATAACATCACGCTACAACAGACGGGGAGCGGAACAGTAACAAAGACGTCCGTAAGCCACGACGAAATGACGGATAGTTCCCTAGCTACATTATAATGCAACTCTTCCTAATTTCCTTTAAAATTGAACTAATCAAATTATTTTTTTCTCAACTATTTCACTAAGACTTTCTTCCTGCTATACCATTGCAAAAAATCAGCCTTAGGGGTTGCGAAATGTGTTCGAAAGTGTTACCGCGACCCTGGAACGCGAAGGGCATTAGGAGGAGCACGGATGGGTTTTTGTCAGTAAGAGTCTGACATTACCTCCCGCTCCGCCCAGGGCGGAAAGAGTCATTTGATGATTTCTCAACCATAAAAAACAAAAATAAAAGATGGCATCGTAATATACTTTTATGATAACACGTGGTGTAAAAAGACACATCACATAGCAGTTAACTACACTTACTGCTCATGAAACTAACTAATATGAAGCAAAAGTTATTGTTGGGAAACAACTTTTATTTTTGGTGAAAATTAACTGTTTATTGTTGGATGCATTTTTAACACACGCAAAAATTTTTACTTATGTATGCATATAACAGAGCTAGAATCATGGAGTTTTTGTTCCCGGATGAGAAATCGTCAATTGACGTCTCCCGCCTTGGGCAGGGCGGGAGGGAGCTTCAGACTGTTACTGACTAAAACCCATCCATGTTCCTTCTTGCGCCCTTTGCGACCCGGGGGCGCGGTATTTCTTTCGAACAACCCGCAGCCCCGGAAAGTCATGGCGTTAATTTTAGTTCGGTAATGATCATGGGCGGAGAGCCTTAAACACCCGTTGTCTTCTCCGGCACCCTCGTGTCCCTATGCATTTTAATGGGACAAGCCCGCCACACTGTTCCCAAACCACTGCAACTTCTGTAAGCCAGAATCAACAGTGGCGACCACAAGAAAAGCGCCGAGGCAATGAAGCTCGACGAGTCCCGGAGAAACGATTCAACTGTCCCTCCCTGTTGTTGTTGTCCCTGTTGTTGTATCCTGTTGTCTGTCCCTATGCATTTGATGGCTATACTGCGGTGCTCCATATTATCCATTGAAGATCGATACGGCAGAACAGCAAGAGAAATAATTAAACAGTCTAGGTCCCTGTAGTGTAGTGTTGAGAACTTCTGACTAAGAATATAACAGGCATCTACGTTTACACCAACGCGTGGGTGTTGGAACTCGATCGATAGACTTGAAGGGACAAATCGCTGGATTTAGACTACGTCACTTTGTCTAGATAAAATGGCAATTACTTTGCTTTTCTACTAGTCAATTTATGCTACAAATTAATAATTTGGGGTGTCTGTTTGTTATGACAAAATAACAGATTTTAACAATATAAATATTTCATGTTTACAAACGAAAAAATCAACTTGCATATTTTTGCCTTTTAGATTTAGTACCTACATGATTCTAGACTCACAAGTGCTAATATTATTAGGTCGGTTATTTAAAAAAAACAGCCATTTCATAGTCAAAGTGTAAGGAACAGTTTATTTTTTTATTATTATCACGAATTATGTACTTACTCGATGGCAAAAAATTGTATGCTGTCTTTTCCTTCAATTATGGGTAGGTATAGGTACTAGAACATTTTTTGTTTGTTTGTTTAAACACAGAACTGCCAGTCGGGTTGGAAAAACTACCGGAGCGGGCAGTAACCAAACATGTAATTTAACTCGGGTGAAAAAAACCACGCGGGCGAAATTGCGGGCAGAAGCTAGTTTAAATACAAAAACAACTCGATTAGTTTATTCCTCTATAACTTCTGTCCGCGACTTCTGCGACGCATGGCTTATTTCACCCGAGTTAAGTTACGTCTTTGGTTACTGCTCCGCTCCCGTGGGTCGCAGCGTGATGTTATATAGCCTATGTTACTCAGTGATAATGTAGCTATCTATTGGTGAAAAAATGGTTGAAATCGGTCCAGTAGTTTCGGAGCCTATTCAATACAAACAAACAAACAAATCTTTCCTCTTTACAATATTAGTAGTGATAAACTTAATTGGGAGTGTTGACGTATTGACGTGTTATTTATAGAAACAACCCACATACAGTCTCCAATGCCTTCAGGACTATACGTAATCAATTTCTACGTACATTGCTGTTTATGTAGGTACTCTGATGTGTGTCTTGTAAACAAATGGAGCGATGAACGGTGAAGTGTTACTTTCAAAGGCTGGTATAAAGCACTCACACTTGCGTATCTAAGGGAGAAAAATCTGCAGCTCCAGTACTGCAGATTTCTCTCTTTTATACATAGAGATACATAGTTAGATAGTTCGGTCCTGTAGAGAGGATGAGTGAAAGGCGACTAACAAAAATTTATATGGCAGATGTCAGTGGTAACGCAGGGACGACGCACTAGAAAGACCTACACTGACCTTTTTGGTGAGATTCTTCGGTAAGGTCGGGTGCGCAATACTTGTAAACGGTGTGCTTGTATGAGCATTGGCGAGGTGGAAGGAGTATGTAAGGATAGTAGCAGGTGCTGGTCTGTGGTTTCTGCCTACCCCGATTGGAAAACGATTGAGTAAGTTTATGTATGTATGTATAGTAAGACGTCATTTCGACTTGATGACCAATCAGGGTAAGTATCTTCAGTGTTTGATATGATAGGCGTTAATTATGTATTTTGAAAGAAAGATTTTTGTATTTTTCATTCTTAATTCAAAATCCAAACCCGCCCCCTGCCTCTTCGCTACGAAATCTGATAAAAATAAAAACCGAGATATTTAGAACAGGCTAATATCCCGCGGCAGGAATGTGCAGCGGTGCGTACTAATAAAAACCTTTCCCTCTACATAAGTATAAATACAGTAGGTACTCCCCAATCCACAAAACCCACCTTTTGAAATAATTCAGTAAAATCAACCCTTTCTTTCGACTCCCTCTAGTTAGATAAAAAATAATGTCCCTTTCGCTTCGTTAGTTACCGCCAGCGAACTTTTTGAGACCGCAACCTTAACTGAGTTTTCCATCCCTGTTTTACAAACCAACCCTATTTTATAACCATCTGCTATATGCTTACACAGATATATTATTATGCTATTTATTGGAATCTATAGGTACACTGTTTAATATAACATTTTAAAAATAACGTTACAACGCTATCGTTATTTTAATGCTAGCTAGCTGTATACCCGCGTTCAGATACGTCTTTGGTTATTGCTTCATTCCCGTTGGTAGTTCCGTGACGTTCTATACGTATACATCTTCCTCTTGAATCACTCTATCGATTGATAAAAAGCGCATTAAAATCCGTTGGGTAGTTTAAAAGATCTAAGCGTACAGAGGGACACGCGACGGGAACCGACTGTTTCATACTCTGTTGAAAAGTTGGCTACTAGCCGTTTACAAAAAAAAAAGAATATCACCAAAATGCAGTCATTTTAAAAATAGAACACAATAAAAACCGTCATATTTTTTATGCTTTTGAATAAATTTCTGCTACTTTCAGTTTATAAATGGAACATAATTAGACTGGAGCGCCTACCGAAATCTTACGTTGTTTACGTTGAAAATAATTCTCTTTGTTTGTTGTGTTTGTAATACGACCAAAGAAGGTTAATTATTTAAATCATGTTATTTTTTGTGCCTAAATAATTATGTTGTGTACTTGTGTTGGGTATTGTTCACGAGCTCTTAGTTATGCTTCGCTTTGAGATTGTAAAATTAAAATTACATTGTTTAATTTGGAACACGCTCTTGTTTAAGAAGTAAGTATACTTAGTCTTTATAATTATTGTTATAGTTTTTTAGGTCTTACATAAAACCTTAGTAACTAAGATATTATTATAAAAATACTTTTATATCAAATATTTTAGGTAAGTACATTTATTTAGTATAAAAAAAACCTTATTTTTTTACAATGTTTTGTTTCTGTGGGCTGTTGGACATTCATTTGTTCTTAATTATAGGTATAGTTTATGTAATATTTTGTGTAGTATATTATTAGTAACCTAAAACCTTTGTGTATATGAGCTTGCTTGTTTTGTATAACGTTTGCAAGTTATCAAGTTTCAAGTTTGTAAGCTTGTTAAGAAAATAAGGTACTACATATTCAGCTACGCTCATCCTGTAGGTACCTACCTACACAATGTTCACTTTTAGTATGATTTATTTATTTTTAAATGTTTTAGTTCTCAAGAAGTCTCTTATGTTTTTTCTGTCAGCTTCTCGGACCTATTGACTTTTGCAAGAGTGGAAAATTGAACTCTATTGAACACATGTACAATAAAATAGTATACGTTACGATATTTGAATTTATACTCTATTAATAACATCCTAAGAGCTGTTTTATAAACTACTAGCTTCTACCCGCGACTTCGACCGCGTAATTTTTTCAGCTGCGTTAAGTTACATGTTTGGTTACTGCTCCGCTCCCGTGTGTCGTAGCGCGATGTTATACAGCCTATACTATTCCTCATGAACCTGGCTACCACATGCAAAAGATTTTTTCCAATCCGACTGGTAGTTCCTGAGATAAGCGCGTTTAAACAAACACACAAGCAAACAAACAAACAAAACATCAGGATTATTATATAAGTAGGTACAGTAGAGGTAAACGTTAGTGTAAGGAGTTCCTCAAGGGATTAAATAATAGTTGTCTATTCACTCAGCTGCACTAAGCTGTCTTCGGTCGAACCGCAATAGTTCGGCCAAACGCTTCGGATATTAATAGCTACTCGCGCCAATATACAGGAGAAATTCAACAAGCAAATGCGGTAAATGAATATCCAATATGCATATGCAATCCTAGAATTTGCTTAAATACAGTTTTACATAAACATATCATTAAGCCTGTATTACCCGAAGGATTAGGCCGAGGTGTACCAATGTACACCCACAGTTCGCCGGTATGTTTAGGTCCCATGTAATAGGGAGTGAGCCTAATGACTTTAACCATGCACAAATCCTAATTCCAAGCTGTTACTGAGTATTTTATGGAAAACCCCTATGACACTTTTTGGTCGACCTGGGGAATCGAACCTCTATTGTAGCATGCTTAAATAGTAGTAGTTCTAAAGAAAATAAATATACCAGTCTATAGTCCACTACAGGGCAAAGGCTTCTCATAATGAGAAGACAATAGCATTGCATTGATCACCACACGTATTCAAGGCGGATTAGTGATTTCAAACTGACATTAATGATAGGTCCAGGTTTCCTCACGATGTCAGTGATATCCGTACTAATCACGCCTAAACCACTGAACCGATTTCAATGAAATTTGGTACAGATATAGTCTGGGACCCGAGAAAGGACATAGGATAGTTTTCAGCCCGGAAATCCCCCGGGAACGGGAACTATTCATCCACGCGGACGAAGTCGCGGGCAAAAGCTAGTCCAATATAAACTTAAAAGAAAACCTGTTAGGCATATTACTAAACAAAATTGTGGTATTCAATTTAGAAACTAAAAGTATAGGTATTGTGAGCTCATTTTGCGAAACATAAAGTAAGCTTCCACCGCAGCATTAAAAATTAAAGAATGGTAGCGAAATTCAGTGTTTTTCTTTCTTTCGGGTGATTTATGGAGCTAGTCAGAAATAGTCTAGTTCTTTACGCCGATGGAGAATCTACCTACAGGTAAGTCAAGAGGTCTTTTCAACCGATTTTTAAGAAAATAGGCCACGTGTGAATAGTCTATAAAGTTGTCTGCACCATTGTACAATATGAAACACTGCATACAAAAAGAACCGTTTATTGTATAACTAAACATAACTAACTAACCTAACCTAACCTAACCATTTATAACTAGAACTACTATCGGTTACTACTAACTGTTATTGGGTTTTTCTATGAAATTCGCAGTAGTAGCTCGGAGTTTGGATTTGTGCCCGGTTAATGGCAATAGGCTCGCCCCCTATTACATGGGACCTAAATATACCGGCGAACTGTGGGTATACATTGGTACACCTCTGCCTAACCCTTCGGGGAATACAGGCGTGATGGTATATATACTACTATACTATCGGTCTAGTGAATCTGTAAACTAAATGAAAATCGGTTCAGCCGTTTGGCAGCTACAATGCTTCAGACAGACACACAGATACACACGTAAAACGTATTTATAACACCTCTCTGTCTTCGTTACAACGAATTCAGGACATTTTCGCATCAGTCTCTTGTTACTAACTCCTATTTTACAGTTTGATATCCTATACCATTAAAATAATGATTTGGTAACGCATACCTTATATAATAGGTATCATTAAAATATAATAATTAATGAAAATACTAATTAACTAGTGTATTATAATATCACTCGTTACTAATTGAAACGATGGCGGTAATGGTTTCCCATCAAATATGTATTGTTGGTGCAATTACGTAATTTATGATTAATTTCGTAATTATGTTTAACATGATTTTAGATACTTGGATTTTAGCTACTTCGTATTATTTAGTTATATAAGTATTTTTTATTTATAAAACTTCAACTCTTGTATAAATAATGTCTGAAAAAATATGAAAATTTTGAAATTTTTTCACAACATTTTATCTGGAAAAAAATTTGTACCTATTTTTATCAGACTAAGCGAAGCGTGGTTTTGTTTAGCTAGTTAGAATATCAATATTTGTACAAGAAGCACCTGCTAGTTAAAATTAAACTGTATTCGACCGTATTACCTACTATAGTTTTTAATATTTTGATTTAGGTAAAACTTTATTGCTATCGCCTAACCAGTTACTAGAGGCTTGTAATTAGCAAAATAGTTGTATATTGTTGTTTCTTAAGTAAACTTTCTCAGTAATTAAATACATAAATAATCAATGGCATTTCATTACTACTTAGGTATTTCAAAATGCCAAATAAATAAACTAAATTAATATTTCTGTATAGAATATTGTTTCGTAAGTTTTAGTCGTGTAATTATTATGCTCCAACGCGAGTAAATACGAAAAGGCTTTTATTAAAAACCTGAGAATAATCTTCTATATATATATATATACCATCACGCCTGTATTCCCCGAAGGGTTAGGCAGAGGTGTAACAATGTACACCCACAGTTCGCCGGTATATTTAGGTCCCATGTAATAGGGGGCGAACCTATTGCCATTAACCGGGCACAAATGCAAACTCCGAGCTGCTACTGAGAATTTCATAGAAAAACCCAATAACACTTTTTGCTCGACCCGGGAATCGAACCCAGGACCTCTAGCGTAGCAGTCGCGCTCAGGACCACTAGGCCAACGAGGCAGTCAATAATCTTCTAATTGAAAGAAAAAGGTGTAAACGAAAAGTGAAAATTCCTGCAAAGGAATGGCGCCCTAGACAGAATTAGTTCATTCTAAATTCCTGATATATTCATAATTCTCAGCGATTTCGTACAACCGCCTGGGAAATCAAAGGAAATTCAAATAACATACGTATTTTCTTAAGTTATATTATGTTTGCACAAGTTATTATCAGATCTCCTATTTCGACGAGGCACTAGAACAAGCCTAACTTTTTGAAGTACTTAAATAACTTGTTGTATGGCGGGCACAGCCGTAAACTAAGGCAACAAGTAACGTCTGAAAATAATACGAAAATAATATAAATATTTAATAAGGCAAAGAGCAATAAGTATGTTATTTTTTATCCTATATATGTCACCGGAAAATAACAAGATCCGTAAGTTTATCAATTTACTAGGAAGTTTATAAACTTTCGTAAGATTCTAAACGGGAGATAAATTGTAATATTTTACGTCCACATTTTCGTAAATTGATAAACTTACTGAACTCACTCGTAAAATAATAAGTAAGCAGTAACCAAACGCTACGCGCGATCTGATTGGTTGGCTGTCACGTGTCACTTCTCCTTCCTCCTATGGACACAAGCATTGCCACTATGAACATTGACCAATCAGAGAGCAGTGTGTTATTTTACGTATTTCAAAGATCGTATATTTAAAAGAGTTTCTGTGATTGGTCGAACCATATAAAATCTTACGAATAGATATTCGTTAGTTTATAAATTTACCGTATGACGTCGGAAATTGATAAATTTACGAAAATGTGGACGTAAAATATTACAATTCATCTCCCGTTTAGAATCTTACGAAAGTTTATAAACTTCCTAGTAAATTGATAAACTTACGGATCTTGTTATTTTCCGGTGACATATATATATTATGATGTTATAATAAATATGTCTGCAGGTCGCTTCCAACCGGTCCTTTTGGAAATTTTGGGGGGAGGCCTATGTCCAGCGGTGGACATCCTATGGCTGCTATGATGATGATAATGTCTGTAGGTTTGTTTGTTATTCAATCACGCCTTAAAACGGCTGAATGGAATTTGGAAAACGAATATAGCATAAGATAGGGTATATTTTATATTTCTGTGAAATAATCTATAAACCTCGTCCAAAATTCAGACAAAAGCATAAATGTAGCAACAGTTACAAATTTAATTATGTTAAGTATGTTAATATCTAACATGTCAGACTAGTAAACAAAACGAAAAAAATATAATTATTATTATCATGTAAAATATAAAAAGGGAAAGATTTTATGAGACTGTATGAGACAGTCTCATAAAATTCATCCACATCGCTGACAAAGGGACAAGTACCCAAAGGCAACATTGTATAGTAGTGCTGATTCTTTGCCCCAAAAATAGACCTTACTTAATGCACGAACATTTTCCCAGTGGTTTTCCATTTTCCTACAAACCGCAAGTCACAACACAACCTTATTTCTAAGAGGTTTGTTTATTCCCGTTGAAGTGAAGCCGCAGGCGTCACCAACTTTCTTATAATTACAGAACAAGAATGCCAACATTGCAATCGTGCGAGTGTACTATAAAACGCCTGCAGTTTTGCACCGAGGTTGTTTTCTTGCCTTAAGTAAATAGTACACTCCGCCGTTCAAGCCAGGCGTTTGCTCTGCTTTGAATTTAATAGCAAAACAGAACAACTATCAAATTAATTTCTCCCTGCAGACCGTCTATAGTGTTGTTCTAGTCGCTTTAAGCGTACCACTAAGAACTACAAAATTAAATTAGTTTTGAAAAACATTCCGGTCATTACCGCTGTTTATGACAGCTACGATTATCATAAACGCAAAATGTTTCTCTTATTTGTATCAACAATGAAACTTGTACGTTATTGTAGGAATTTTCATTAAAAGTAACATTTATTACCGCCGTAATTCAGATTCAATAATAAATCTTATGAATTCAATAAAAGCAGCGAGCTTTCGAACTTGTAATGTGGCACTATTTCAGTAAAGACATTTTCAAACGGGCTACTCGACTTATATTGGTTTTAGTCGAAACGAGTGGAATCTAGCTGAGGAACTATTAGACGTGAAGCTACTGGTAAGTTCGTTAGCTTTCGATCAATAGACAAACATTCGAACCACGTTCAGATACAGTGTTTGCGCGGCTCTCGGGCCCGGCGGAATCCGTACAGATTGCCGGCGCATACCGATTTCTAAAATATGCAAGACCCGTTCCGTTCTGTTCTAGGTGCAAGTCCTTTGTTCACAAATATGTTGTTCGGCCACAAAGCGATAGAACCGAGCGACAGTACGTACGATGAGTACGTAAGCTCTTCTTCAATAGTGGATCAAGGTTGTGTATATTTGTATAGAAGACAATTTTCAATTTAAAACGGTGTCGAACACTTCACTCTTTCAGGCTGTGATCGATTGATTGTTTGACGACGATTAAGGGAATGAAGATAGCTGGAAATAATTAAAACAGTTCATATTGGATCGTTAAATTTGAAATTGTCGTGCTTCTTCCAGTTTATGGTTGGATTAGAGAAACAACAATGCAATTTAATCGATTTTATTTTTCGTTTTATTAGATAGATATTTTCTGTTCCTAACGAAATGATACTAGTAGTTAAGGCGCCCACCACCCATAGACAAGGTTGTGGGTTCACAACCGGTCACAAGCATGTACCAATGTGATCTTCTTTCTATTTCGTATGTAATTTTTAAATTTATTTTTCGGTATAGTCATCGGTAGGTAATGAAAAACTTGGACTTTATTTTTGATAGGAATACCCAAGTCCGTACCTAATCGTCAATCCGCCTTGAGCGAGTGAGGTGATCAATGCTCATACCTTCTCTGTATGAAAAGAGGCAATAATAAGCTGGTATATTATTATTTTAACGAAATATGCGGCTTAGCGTTCTGTTTTATATTTCATCTGTTTATCATAATTATTCCATTATAACGCGTACAGCTAACCACCTGAGACATCCTGATAAGAAACGCGGTAGGAATAGTATTCAAAGGAAAAAATATATTTTCCTTTAATTTATTTTTACCTCGGTTTTATATTTTACGTTACACGTACCTAACTAATACTTATGTCTATTGAACGTAGGAAGGTAGATAGGCACGCGTATATTTTTTAAAACATGTGCTAGTTTATATTCTGTATTTGTCAATTTTCTTTTTTATCTCTTGTTGGTCATCCTAATATAAATCTTAGTACGATTATTAATGCAAAAGTTTGGATGGATCAATGTTTGTTACTCTTCTTCTTCTTTTATAGTGTGTTTTTTAATCTCGTAGACTAAATTGACAGTTTCATACTTCAAATATAAAAATAATGTGCTTTCGGCCCATGAACATAAAGCACACTATTTTCAAGTTTGAACTAAGAAGCCGTCATATCAGTCTACGAGATTAAAAAACACACTTTAGAGTCAATTTAAAGTAAATGTTGAAATTCTTAATGTTTGTTACTCAATCACGCCAGAACGGCTGAACGGATATGAATGATATTTGGCCCAGAGATAGAATAAAGTCTGAAATAGCACCTATGCTAAAAGCTCCCGGAAAATATATGGTTCTCATGGGATAATAACTTTGAAGCGAAGTCGCGGGCCAGTAAATAAATAAACACTTATCCGGAATACGTATATCATATCAAACAGTTTTTGATGTCGCCTTGTTTTTGTTTGAATACCTACTTTTTTTCCTATCATACTCTCGTATGTCTATCGTAACTCGATCGATTAATCGGAATCAATGTTTTCAATCAAACATTTAAATAGCTTCCACACGAGGCGAGCTTCGTTTCAGTGATTGAATCGCTCCTACTTTGTACCTCGTGAGCGTAGACCCATTATAAATAAACCAATATAGTTCATTGATGTCAATTGGCTTCTATTAACGAGCCAACAGTGAAACAAGGAAAATAAACACATTATAACAAATAAATGAAATCGAAATGTTAAATAACAGCTTTATATTAAATGTATATACATAATTATGAATGTTTGAAAGGTACTATTATCAAAAACCATTTTTTTTCCTTCTATCTACTTATTGCGGTTAATATCCAAACTAAGTGGCTTTTTTTAGGTAAATCTCCAAAACAGGTGGCCTGATTTTGATAGGACTTCCACTGACAGATAACTGATGTTATAAGAAGTAACTAAGTCTAGTTTTATTTAAGAAAACTAATTTGAGCTTAGTGCAAAATAAATTTAAACTCTGCAGATAACCAACAGTCACATAGCCGAAGTCGCGGGCAAAGCTAAACTCATAAGTATAAATAAAAATTTAGTTAGCCTTTCATTTTTTTAACAAAAGATTACGACACTTAAAGCGCCCTTTACAATTAGCTCTGAATTGAAGGCATCTAATTACTGTCGCGGTAGAATGTTTCTAGTGTTTTGTTTTTTAGTTTAGCTAGCTTATGCCCGCAACTTCGTTCGCGTGAATAGCGGTAGGTTTTGGGGTTTAATTTTTAATTCAAAATAAAAGTAGCCTAAGTTATTCTTTATAACATCAGCTATTTGCAAGTAAAAGTTCTGTCAAAATTGGTTCAGCCTTTTCGGAGAATTGCCAGAATAAACAGACTAAACGACATTTTTTTTATAAATTGTTGAATCTGTTTATATTCCGTATAAACATTAATATTAGTAAAAAGCCATTAATTATTAAGACATTACAACTGACACTTCTATTTTATTTATTTGTATAGATAAAAATATGAATTATTACTAAAATGCTAATGCCAGTATTGTATTTCATGCTTTCGGTATAATTTCCATTCAATTACCTTCTATTTTACAAGCAGCTGTTAAATTGAATTCATTTGAATTTGTCAAAATATTCTAATCCATATTTGACCTACTTGTCTGAAATTGTGATAATATTTACTTGAAAATAAACGCTACGGGTGATAAACAAAAGGTACACGAAGCTTTGAAATAAAAGAGCTTCAGAGATTTGCGAAAATATGTCAGGGGGACTTAAGATATTCTCTGAGGATATCGATAACAGTCCTGATACGGCCATGATAACGTTGTCACTGTAACCATTTGAGATTTGAACCTCATTCCGATATCAAAGCGAATTTATATGAAAATACAAAACAAAGTTGATACTATCTGAATAGTATTGACTTACTTCTGAATGGATGAGCGTATTGGAAAAGTATATTCGGTATCCATAACGGGGAACATCTGCATAGATTTCGCCAATCAAATCGAATCATTCAAATCCCACAAAGCCGACTGCAGTTGAGATTTGCCGTTTATATTTTTGGTAGCTTATGCTCGCGACTTCGTGTACATAAAAGTGGGTTATTGGCGATGTTATTTTTGGCGTGGAACCCCTATACTTTTATAAAATAGAAGTAAACTAAGTTACTTTTAATGTCATCAACTATCTGTCAGTGATAGTCCCGTCAAAATCGATTCAGTGGTTTACGTGATTAGCTAGAACAAATTGATAGATAAAAAAAAGTAGTTAATATCGTGTCCCTAAACATTCATGTGTTTAGTAAAAAACTTATATTTTGATACTACAAACAGACAATTCAATATGTTTTTGATGGTAAATATTCCACAGTGGCTCGCAGTTTAGCTCGACTCCACCAAACAAACTAGGGTTACGGTACTCGCAGTGATATACTGATTAAATTCGACAAAACCACAATGACGAGACGAAACACTAAATTTAAACTTGAAGACGGCCCTTGTTATATAATTCTGTAAGGTCTTAACAACAGTAGGAATATAGGACTATGGTTAACGAAGCCACATAAGTTTTAAGTGGCCTCCGGGGCTCCTAAGTTCCCGCCGTCCGTTTATCCTCCACAACAAAGTTATTTGTTAGAGTGTCTACCTAAACCGTTGTTGATGCTTACTCTCTTTGGTAGTGTATTTGTAAGTGAAAGCGTTTAGAAAAAACAAAACTGACTCCGCTAGAGAAATCTACAAGGTCAAAAATAATAAAAGCACACCCCGAAAGTCTTGTTAGCGTTTCGATGACAAACTATTTAATAAATAATACAATACTATTATTATAAATTATATTATTGCGCCCAGAATTTAGGCACTTTGACTGCGTTGTCGGTGGCAGCCATTCAATCTTCCTGCGTGCAGCTTTTAGGACACGCAGGGCACAACGTAAGATGGGCCATCGTATGTGCTGTACCGCACAAACAGCTCAAGTCGCTACCATCACTGAATCCCTACCTAAACAAACCCCGAAAGTAGTATGCTCAGAATCGGCTACTGAATCGATTCTTTTAAACTTTATAAAATCCGTCTCCTTTATATTGTCACACGTAAATAAAAAGATCTAAATTAAACTGAAGGTCACACGACTTCATTGTTATTACTTTTAGAACATTTGAATCGAGAGTACCACGCAATTTGTTTTCGTATTTTCATATATAAAATCGAATCCCACTTAACGATCCTTCACTCGAGTCTAGAAAGAAAATAATCGTATAACTTTATCATGTATTAGAAACTAGCAAAGGCGTACGATTTTGTACGCGTGAATTTCTGAATTTTGGAGTGTATAGGTATTGTTTCTTTCGCATGGAACTCGATTCTTTTTCCAAAATAAAAATAGCCTAAGTTACTACTTATTAACATAGCATAGCATTAGAATTAGTATTAACATAGCATTAGCTAACTGCCAGTGAAAATTCCGTCAAAATCGGTCCAGCCGTTCAGGAATAAACAGACGGACAAATTAATTCCAACCTATACAAAAACATAATTTTCCAAAAATAATGTTTTTGTATAGGTTCCGTGTAAACATTCATATCCATTCAGTGAAAAGCTATTATTTAGATATTCACACAGACATTTCAATTTTATTTATTTGTATAGGTTTGTTATTCAGGGTTATTTTGTGAACCAAACTGAATAGAGAGCCGGGCTGGGGACGGTTCCAACTGTCACGACTGTCCGCTGCCTCCTACCCACGTACGGAGTTTGAATTGTCAACCCTCCGGTTATTTACTTAGTACCCAGATCCCTTCGAACACAAATAGGTCACGCGTAAATAACCTAGAATACCAGATAAGTAATGCTTCTATGAATATGTGATTTAGTATTTTAGTAAGAGATTTTATGTCGGCATGTTAGACGTCTAATCGCCGCACTCAGACCCCGAAACCCGCGGCGTACAACTCTGAGATCCCTCTGGGGTTTTCACCGGCATTATATCGTACATTGTTAGACATTTATCAAAACATCCCACTGTTCGCAAACGTGGTTCCAAAATTACCTTTTATTTTGTTTGTTACAAAAATAACAGGTTCTAAAGTGAGCCTCGTCGCTAATATTAATGTGTGGTCCCCCGCACAGGTTGCGTGTATTACGTAAACGTCTGAAACGGGTACATTCCTCATTAATTATATACCTCCTTAACGCTGTTTGTTTGTACCCATTTTTGCGAATGTGATAATTTTTCACTGCCCAAAAGTAACTTGTAGCAATGTATTTTAAAACGAGGCTTTTATATCAGGCTTTTTTAAATTTATTCACAGTCAAAGATAGAGCCAATTTTATTGCTGTTTTGATAGCATCTACAATGATTTATGGCGGCAGCGCACCTTAAAATGGAACGCGATTTCGAATGCATTGTTTTCTTCATATTCTCAGCTTTTCTGTTTCTAGTAAACAGCTATAAAGATAGGATAAGTTATAAAGTGCTTCTTACACACGTAAAACTAATATCCGAAGAGAATCGAGTTCAATATGACTTCGAAATGTACTTACACAGTTTGTTACTTGCGTACTTGTAAACTGTCTTCAATTCAGAAACTAGTTTCTGCTTAGTTTCAACAACCTACCCGTGATATAGCATAAACGAGAGTTTTATGGGGTGCTATAATTCTCGACGTCCTCGTATATATCCAATCGTTGAGCGACAAACGTTTTCATATTTTCGAATGAGTTTTTGAAATACGAATTTCGAAATGCGTTCTGTTTCATATACTTAAGTAGAACTTGTTTATTATGGTTTCCCATGTTTATAACCTTTTTATGTTTATTAAAAAAACTAAGTTTGAAATCTATTAGTACGCAGAAAAGTAATTTAGTTTGGAGGACTAGAAAAAGTAATTTTATGCTCAAACCATTAAACATACACAAATAAATTACATAATCAATCAAATCAAATCAAATCAAATCATTTATTTCAATTAGACCATTTACAGGCACTTTTGAATTGTCAAGAAGTTACAGTTTAAAATTGAAGCTAGTTGCTCGTTCCAAAACGTAGGTCTCTATGGAGAAGAACGAGCAAGAAACTCCATGGACACTCTTTTCCTTCCATTTGGTTTTTACAAAGTCTTGGTTACAATATTCTTGTTGCTTCTATATGTGAAAACAATGAAGGTGAATATAAAAAATAACAAAATTATAATAACGATGTAAGACATGGCAGTTAAGAGATGACCAATCCCAACTGACAGCACCCGTTCACGAATATGACGCGTGCATCAGCACCGTTTAGCTCAACCATCTTGAAGGGAACCAAACGATCCAACCCACGCGCCACCGTCAGCAAGACATTAAAGTGAGCATGACAAAGCTCTCAACTGCCATGCTCAGTGTCCAACACATAGTAACTTAACAAGTAAATGGCTCCATGGTAGTCACATTTACAAAATTGAAATATATGATGTAAAATTATACAAAACTAAGGTCATCAGCGAACCTTTTCAAAAAATAAACTGTAGTAAGTAGAAGAAAAAAGTCAGTAAAAATTATAATAACGGTATACGTTATTAAGGTCAATAAAAAAGGTGCTAATAACATCGTTATGTTTAGAAAAAAATGTATATTAATTTGTGTGCCCGAGTGGCTGTGGAGCAGGACTAGCATTAAGCCAAGCATTTTTATCATTTATATAATCTTCTAATTTGTAATATGCTTGACTACATAGTGTGCGTTTTATACATGTTTTAAACTTTCTCTCATTTAGTTCGAGAATATTGAGCGGTATTTTATTATAACATTTTACACAGTACCCCATAAAAGAAGTGTGTACTTTTGACAATCGAAAACTCGGTTGCTCTAATTTATTCCTATTTCTAGTATTAAAATTATGTCTATCACCAACTTTTCTAAAATGATGAAGATTTTTCCGAACATGCATAATGTTTTCATATATATATTGACAAGGTACCGTCATGATATTAATTTTTTTAAACAATTGCCTTAGAGATTCGCGTCTGCCAAGATTATAGATGGCTCTGACAGCCCTCTTTTGCAAAATAAAAATAGATTCTATGTCTGCAGCCCGTCCCCATAGCACAATACCGTAAGACATGATACTATGAAAGTAGCTAAAATAGACCAGTCTCGCGGTATCCACGTCTGTCAATTGACGGATTTTCCTGACAGCGTAAGCGGCTGAACTCAACCGCCCTGCAAGAGATGTTAAGTGAGGACCCCACTGCAGCTTTGAGTCAAGCGAAACCCCCAAGAAAACTGTCTTATCGACGAATTCTAGTACTTCCTTATTCAATATAACGTTACATGCACTACTTCTAACGTTCGGTAAAGCAAATCTTATGCATTTAGTTTTCTTCTCATTTAACACTAAGTTATTTATCGTAAACCAATTATGAACCTTAAGCATAGCGTTATTTACTTCGTCAAGGTGCTGTGCCCGTCTATTTACATTAAAAATCAGTGAAGTATCATCAGCAAATAACACCATTTTAGGTTGGTTTTTCAGTAAATGAGGTAAATCATTTATGTAGACTAAAAAGAGAAACGGACCCAATATTGAACCTTGCGGAACTCCCATCTTTACTTTCAAGCCTGATGAATTTACACCGTTTATTTGAACTTGCTGTAGTCTATCATTTAAATACGATTTCAGTGAGCTAAGCGCTAGTTGACCGAGGCCGTAATGCTCAAGCTTCTGGAGGAGGGTCTCATGATTTACGCAATCAAATGCTTTTGAGAGGTCGCAAAAAATGCCAATGGCATCCTGTGAGTCCTCCCATGCATTAAAGATGTGTTTAATTAAAGTGACACCGGCGTCAGTAGTGCAACGCCCTCTGGTGAAACCAAACTGCTGGTCGTGTAAGATGTTATTACAGTTAAAATGATTAAGCATTTGATTGAGCATCACTTTTTCAAACACCTTGCTGAACACCGGCAAAACCGAAACGGGTCTATAGTTATTAGTGTCTTTACTATCCCCGGATTTAAAAAGTGGTATAACTTTGCTGTGTTTCATTAAAGTCGGAAAAACCCCTTGGTCTACACATAAGTTAAATATTAAAGCTAAATAGGGTGCAACTGTCTCAATAATAGACTTACACACATTAGTAGACATGCCCCACATATCTTCTGTAACCTTGATCTTAAGTTGTTTGAAAGCCTTTATGACATCCACAGGGTTAATATGTCTAAATTTAAATTCCTTAGGACAGGCTGAAACATTCGCTCTTAATAAATCTATAGCAAGTGAGGGCGAGGAATCTAAAGTTTCTGTGGTTTTAATTGGGATATTGGTAAAGAAAGTTGCAAATTCCTGAGCCACATCGATATTATTGCTTATGAGACCTCGGGAAGTCTCCAGAGTGTAATCATTATTTTGTCTTTTATTTCTATTTGTTTCGTTGTTGATAATTTTCCAGACCATTTTTATTTTATTGTCTGCTGATTTTACCTTGTTGCTAATGTATAAGGCTTTAGCTGCCTTACATGTATTTTTAAAAATTTTAGAGTAAGTAGCAACATGCTTATTAAAAGTTACCGTATTTATATAAGGCTTAAGGCCATACAGCTCAAAGAGTCTTTCCCTACTTTTTCTGATACCTTTAGTCGCCCAGTCACTGAATAAAAATTTAGGGCAAATTGTTTTAGATTTTTTCTTAAAAATATTATTGAATTCCGTTTGCACAACTGAAAAAAAATCTTCATACAAAGTATCACCATTATTCATATTAAAGCTCTGAACACATAATTGACTCATTAAAGTGCTATTGAATTTATTTAGATTACCAGATGTTATTGGTCTTGACTGTATCTGCACTTTTTGTGATGGTGTGCTGTATTCAAAAGTAACGGTTTGTCCACTGTGATCAGAAGGAAGGTAATTTACAATGGCTTTATCTAAGTAGTCGCAACAACAAAAAACATTATCAATACATGTAGCAGTAGTTAAAGTCACTCTTGTTGGTTCTAGAAACACATTTGATAAGTTGAATGATTTAAAGAGATCTAAGAATCTACTGCTATTCGAATTATTTTCTAAAATATTAATATTAAAGTCGCCACAAATGATTACTGATTTATTACCAGTTGCAAGTTTTGCTAAAACATCTTCCATAATCGACTCAAACAAAGAGTAATTTTGATAATTTGGGGGTCTGTAAGCGCACACTATGACATGCTTATCTAGCTCAACACAGGACAGCTCAATAATGTGTTCAACCGATAGTTCAACTATGTCTTTACGTGGCTTTGATTTAATACTGTTTTTAATTAAGATTAGGGAACCGCCACGCAGCATGGATTTGCGGTTGAAACAACTGCCCACACTATAATTATCATAATTAATTAACATTTCGTACTCTTTTAACCAATGTTCAGTAAAACAAATAATGTCGAACATGGTTTTTTCTAAAAACAATTCAATTTCTAATTGCTTTGAAGAAAAGCCTTGAATATTTTGATGATATAATGCTAAGGAATGTTGTTTAGCCCCTTTTTTAGAATTTGTTAAGTAATTGCAAGAAGGTACCTTTTTATTGTTGATAAGTTTAACTATATTGTTACTGGTACCTTCTGTTGTCTTAATGACTAGTTTAAAAGATTATTTGTTGGTACCACCCTAACATTAGTATTATTACTAAACTATTATTACTAATGAAAATAGATTTATTAGAATTAAAAAAAAAACTTAAATATCGTTTTTAGTTATTTCACGTTTTCCTAAAATTATCGACATCTTCCAATATAGGATTATATTGCTTCTAATACTGACATGAGGATAAAAATCTCTTAGAATCGCGAATAAAAGACGACCTTCATCGCTTGTTGTCATTTCTAACCCTTCTCAAGATCGTTAGGGGACGTGTAGAGCTTATAAATGTAAAAAAATATTTTTGTAGAAAGAATGTTCCCGATACTTCAAATTTTCGATATAAAACACATTATTCTGAAACAAATAGCGCTTCTGTTTATATTGGATTCCGCCATAACCGGTAAACATCGTGCATATTGTCTTCCATATTGTTCTTAAGTAAACAACTTTCGAAAAATCGGCGAACTGAATATTATTCTTCCTCTAGAACACTTCATGCGATTTAATTTATAATATTATAAATGTCAAAGTTTATGAGGGTGGATGGTTGGATGGATGTTTGGAACTCTTTCACGCTAAAACGGCTGAACGGATCTGGCTGAAATTTGGCACTGAAACTGTGAAATTGTGAAATAGGACATAGGATACTTTTTCCCATGGGATAAAAAAATAAACTTAACGCGCACAAAGTCGCGAGCAGAAGCTAGTTTACAAACAAAAACAGTAAACGGGAATACTCGCTAAAGGAATACGTGCACATATTTATATTCGGCAGCAACACTCTCGGATCAGAGCTGAATCAAATAGCAACTCATTTATCAAACACGGGTACACAGACATTCAACGGAAAATATTGAATTAAAAAAGCGGAAAATTCAAAATCGGAGCACCATTTCGAATTCTTTTTTGGAATCACGTTCGAAATTGGAAAGAGGGAACGTTTATAGAATCATGCCGATGTCTATCTGTCAATCACGAATATATCTCGGGGCCTTTGACAGAAAAAGTTGGCATAGTTTTATTCAACTATCACAAAATTGCCTTTTAGTCAAAGGAGTTTATTTATGTTCAAAACGGTATTGGAGATATTGAAATTAAGTCACGATGAATTCAAGGTTTATTAAAGAAAGAATCCTTACGGTTTAATTACAAAGTTCTTTGAAGGTTTCCTTGTGTTTTTATAATGGGACTTGGAAAAATATTTTGGACTGCGATGCGACAGACTTGCGACGGATGTCATTTTTTATGGATGAAATTTTTAAAATAAATAAAAGAAGAAATAAGAATAAGCTATGAATACTTGCTTTCATGAATGCTGAACCAAAGAACAACTCTGTTTGTAAAAATAAAACGTCCAATGGGGCAACATTTAGTTAAAAACAAATCTAAAAGACGCTTTTAATGTGCTTTTTTCCGTTTTGGCGAAAAATATCCACTCGAAAAATTCTTATAAGAATAAAAATTCCCTCGAATATCTGCGTCCTCCTAAAAACGGTGATCGTGCAAAAAACGTTCATTCCCATTGAGGAATATTAAATGTCAAATGGCAAACACGGGCCACCGAATACTCGATGCAATGAAGTCGGGCGGAAAATTGATTTCCTGCAGCACATATCATTTTCATTTATGAAGATTAATGACGCCAGACAAAGCCGTCAGAGGTCAGATTAAATTTAATAGAAAAGGATTATTTCAATGTATTTTAATGAACGTTCGAATTGGCGAGCGGGATTTAATGTGATGAATATTATATTCGTCCACACAGAACTGACATTGTACCTTTTGTTGTTCGAACATTCATGTTTAATTTCGTAACATTGTTGTTGTCATAATTTACGTACAATACGTGTCCTGCCAAATACAGTTAGGAAAGTTTGCATGACATACAACCCATGGAAGCGTAAACTAATCCCAATAGCCCGTCTACTGTCGAGTTCATCGGTAAGGTCGTAGAGAACCCGTCAAATCTTTCTTGTCAAGGGTGAAGGCATGTTTCAGACAAATAGGTTAACTTGGCCCGTCCAAACGCCTGTTAAACTTGGCCAATCTAACCCGCAATGTAATCGATTAATCCGAAACTTAGCGGCTTTTCAACATAACGTACATTTATAACTTAGTATGGGATCGGTTTCAGATCTGATGTCGAATTCTATTCAGTAAAATAAACGCGAAATCGATTAAATCGACAGTCAGAGCCTGAGGCAGTTAGCGGAGTGAAACTCTATTGTTAGAAAGGCCAAAGTGGACTGTTCTATTTATTGTTTTGATATTTCTCGGCCAGGCTTAGGTTTCGTGCCAACGTACAATGCAGCTAGGTATCATATCACCTAGAAACCATTTCAAATAATCATTGAATTGAAAATAATTACAGTTTACCGTGTAGTATTCGTAGAAACAGCATTCTATCTAAATATTGCCTTTCGCTTGAACTCAGTGCAACTTTTATGAGAACTTTCAACTCCAGTTTTCAGATCAATAATCCTAGGTACTAAGGGGTAAACAAGTACTAACTATATTTTATAGAACGTCAAAGAAAATGTGCGACTATAACATTTTATTGAAATTATTAGTTTTGCTACCGCGTCTGTTTCTCATGACTGAACTGAACGGCAGAATTGGAATAACCTTCACAAGTCATAAAATCTAGATAAATTAACGTTTGACGTGCCATAGCATCTAATTGACAAATATTACAATCGCATGATATTCATATAATGGGTGTAAAAAACATTTAACGTAACCGAAAATGACTTGTTCTTTCCAACATAACGATCATTTTTTTACCATATTTACGTAAGATTAGGGCAGGAAGATGATGACGTACCTTCTGGTAACTAGTCCGTACTGTCCCACTCTACTGGGCAAAGGCCTCCATTTATATATTCTTCCATTTATCGCGATTTTGATTTTAAATAAAATAATAAATAATATTAATTATATTAAATATAAAGTTGATGTTGTTGCTGTCGCATTTTTCAAATCTATAATGAGCAGAGCGTTTAAATCTTCTAACTGTACTTTAAACACTCGGGGTATTTGCATTATTGCAACATTTACACTACCAACAATGAGATAATATTTTACACCAAAAAAAAAGTCGTATCCCAGAAAAAAATGTTCCATGTGACAAGTTTCCTAGATAATATGCGTGGTTAATTATTTTCCCAATGTGACTAAGTTTGCTTGGTAATACCTATGCGTAAAAAATGGCTAGGTATGTGTTGTGCCTTATTACACCCCTGTAGATTCAGTTCATGTCGTGTCGGATTCGGATTGCCGTACCATCTGACTATGAGAGTTAGGGAAGAGGGAGGGCCTGTGTTTGCGCACACACTTGTGCACTATAATATCCACTGCGTACTTGGCTTTTCTGCATCAAGATTAGCCGCCGTGGCCGGAATCGGTCTACAGCATACATACATACAGTTCGTGTAAATTCAGTTCCTGCTACAGAATATTTGTTTTGTTCCCTATTTATTCAAATGTAACTAAGTGATATTACGTAGGGCATGTTTAGCATACCAGGGTAGCATGTAAAGCAGCCGTCTATCTCGGGATCTTGACAGGTGATGCGACCGCGCCCGACGGCTGACGGGAGCCATTCAACGGAATTGGATACGCATATTGCTTCTCTAATAGAACTGCCAATACAATTACGTCAAGAAAATTATGTTTTGATAAAGATGACCTGGAAATGTTAAGTTGGATTAGATGGCTATTTTATTGAAGGACAATTTGACCACATTACCTACATAATCTTACATAATATTTAGATTATGTAGGTACCTTAATACTCGAGTCTATACTCCTTCCATACTATTATTATAAACAAATACGTAAGTAACTCTGTTACGCTCACCACTAAACTAAAATTAGTAGGTAAAAATATACCTACTAAATAACATAATAAGCTTTTATGTCAAACAATTAACTCGTTTGAAAATATCTTGTTAAACTGTTTTTCATGAATAGTCTCTAAAACCAATATATAGCTCATTTAAACAAAGCACAACTGTAAAAAAACTATTAACAAATGGCTACTTGAGTTAGATTATGAAAGCACTGAAGAGATATTAAAGATCACACAATAACAAACACCAACTTACACCCAGAAACATATATTTAAATATTACACACCACTTACATTGCATACCAACACACCCACTCACCCTCTCACATCAATACATGCACACACTTCCACCACAAACACTACCACACATTCATACGCTCACCCAGTATTATGTACTCCTTATATAATTGTTATCATTACTTTATTTTATTTTTAGTTTATTTTTTCTCTTTTAATTCACCCAGTTTAATTGTAAGACTGATTTATTTTATTAATTTACCAGCCCTAGGGTTGTTATGTTAATTTAATTGTTGTCTGTGATGTAATGTAACGGCACTAAATAACTAGACTCCACGACACAGGGAATCCTAGTGTGGGGTCTAGAGAACAATAACAATGTAGCACTTTTTAAGACAATAAATTATTATTATTATTATATTATTATTAATATGGGATTATCTAAATAGCGCCCAAATATTCGTAGGTACCTCAAAGCTCATTTTCAATTAATAAGCTTTAATTTACATATAGTTAATATTCTAAATTGTCGCTTATTAATAAAATGTATGCCAAGTACGAGTCTCAAGCCAACAGTACGCCTGGCTCACTTCTTGTTTGTATAGAGATACGAGCATAAACTGTACCAGTTCTGGATGCCCGCTGAATACAAACTACACAACATAAACTTAGCATTTTTATTAAAAACCTAGTCGCTGAAATGTTTTAAGCGAACCTAGTCGAGATTTTACGAAACCGCCAAACTGAGCGCCAATTTAAAGTTTCGGAACTGTTGTTAGCACAATTTTTTCCCTGAATGCTCTGTATAACGAACATTATTCATTGGGATGAAGCAATAAAACACCGACCACCGAAACCATGAGAAAGTAATTTTCCCCCAACGACTCCTATGGGAGACACAGTCCATCGGCGTATCCAGCTGAGATGATTTATGGAAAACATTCACGGCTATCTGCTACCACGCGTCGTGTACTGAACGTATTTGAAAATATTTTCACATTTTAAAACGAAAAACCATCTATCACAGAAAAACGCAATTTTAAAAACAATTCGACCTAGACAACGAACAAGGGCTGTCTTTCACGAAATTGATTGTATTGACTCACACGAATGGACGTATGAAGAATAAAAAGTGAACGATCGGTACATAGGGGCCGCAACCCGCACATTTGGCAGCACCAATCCATTTGACCAGAAAATTGAATCCTCGTTGTTATTTCGCGTAGAGAGAGATTAATTAAAACTGCGATCGCCAATGTAGTAAATCATATATTATGTACAACTGTGCAACATTGATTCGTATTAAATGTTTTAAACGTATGTCGATTGCGGGCTGCTGTTTCAACGCAAATTGTTCCATTAACTCATTTTATTCCAACACAAAAGTAAGAAGCGATTTGCATAATTAACACGACGTTGGTGTTTTATAGTGACAAGATAAACTCACTCTAAATTCTGTCTTATCATCACAAGACTTTATATAAAAACGAACACAAAGGGGACTATAAATGTGGCACTGAAATTTCATTGAAGACGGCGATGGGAGAATTTGGCAAGCCTTTAGGCTCGCATGCCACGAGAACAAAAGACGTCCGTCGAAGCGGGCCCTACGAATGGCAAAACAAGGACAAGGAATTTTAATAAAATCCTTATTATCTATTCACAGCGGCAGTTACGTTCTTTTACGAGCTAAACCGGAGAAGTTCGGTCGCGGGATCGCATCGCGCTGTGCTTGTCGCAACTTTCCTAATATCTTAAAGAACATTCTGAACCGACTTAATTGTTCGCCGACAACAGAAGCAGGCAATCTGTGTTTAACGTGTGTTGCTTCCCGAAGTGATAATGATACCACTCAGCTTTACCCGACTTTATACACGGAGATCCCAGTCGTCAGAGCTACGTCATAGAATGGCTGAAATTTTGAGGTTAGATAGTGGAATGTTGTTAAGAAGGTATGCGTAGGTCCTTGCAGTTGACCGTAACTGAGTAAAATACCTTTAATACTATCCTCGCAACCGAGTTTCGATCACGGCGGCCAATCACAATAGAGGCAAGAACAAAGAAGATATTCTAGTGCACGAGTGTGTGCGTAAATACAGGTGCACTTCCCTCACTTTCATAGTTCGATGGGATGGCTATCCGATACGATCGGGGAGAGATCGGGCGCATTGAAATTAACAAGTACACATACCTTCTTTAATGAATATAAGTACCTTAATATGTTTTGAAATGTCTAAAATGGTGTAGCTCCCCGAGATCTTGGACTACTAGGTAGCATACTTAGGTATTACAACACTCCTAGGTATTGTAAGCACAAGAAATACGTAACACAACAAACAACACCTGACCTTTGCCCCTTTAGACCTTAAGACATACAAGCAAGGGTGGAATAACCTTTACTCGAATTATAGGCACGTTTTACGTAGGTACCTATTCATTTTAGTTAATACATAGTTAGTTCGAGTTTATTGAAATTCTAAAGCCAATGTTTGCCTAATGCTATGATAATCTCTCTAAACTATATTATTTGAGGTTTCATCAATCCACCGCAATGTTATTTGAAACCTTTCACCTCTAGGGATTATATTATAAAGGGTACATTTGTATAGTTTCAACATAGGTACATCAACCGGCCTGCGTGATTGGATCAATTTCTAAAACTGGGTACAAACAGAGGGCATATCAATATGTAACTAGGTATAGCTTTATGTACACTAAATAGTTTAATAGAAAATTTTGTTGAAGGCCATCACGCCTGTATTCCCTGAAGGATTAGGCAGAGATGTACCGATGCACACCCACAGTTCGCCGGTATATTTAGGTCCCTTGTAATAGGGGGCGAGCCTATTGCCATTAACCGGGCACAAATCCTAACTCCGAGCTGCTACTGTAAATTTCATAGAAAAACCCAATAACACTTTTTGCTCAACCTGGGAATCGAATCCAGGACCTGTAGCTTAGCAGTGGTGCTTAGGAGCAATAGGCTAACGAGGCAGTTTTGTTGAAGGATTGGTCTTATTATTATTCTTGAGGTTAACACGTCATATATTACATTGTTATAATCTGAGTTATTGCTGTAGTTACGACGACGCTTTGAATACAGATTGGTTGATGATTCTGATTCTGATTCTGATTCTGAAGACTTAAAGGGTTAAGCTAGCACACGACAGCGTGCTAGACGCCTCTTTAGCTAAAGCTTGTATAGCCAGAATCCCTTTGACACTTAGACAATAAGTGGCTTTATGTTTAAAGGTCGTCGTCAGATTTTTAGAAGCATAAGACGATTGTATAGGAGTGCCTGTTTGGAAAGACTTGGGAGAAACCTTAATCGAAAGGGAGGCATTGTGGACTAGAGACAAAAGAAAATATTGTAAGTGCGATATTAAATATTACTTAAGCATATGCGTGATAAATAACATCGTAGTCTCTTTTGGGAGTCCCATTGATCATTGTCATAAAACAGAGAAAAAAATAATGCTCCTTCATGTATATTAAATTTACGTACGTAAATAAAACCATGTAATATTTTCAGTAAATGAACCAGGCTTCACTTCACAATTTGAGAACTAAAACACTGTAATACTAAACAAACTTTTATATTTAATTAAGATTAAAGACTTCTAGTTTGTAGTCAAAGTTCTAAGAGTTCAATTTAAAAAGTTTGAAGTTGGAAATCAATAAGAAAATAAAGATAATTTAGCTTTTGAAAAATTAAAATATTAGTAAATCAAACGTTTTTGTAGTAAGACGTCTCTATAGGGTAACTAGTAATTAATGACCGATACTAAAACACATTACATGACATGACATGACACACAAAACAACTGTCCCAAAGAAATGGTTTTTTTGTGAAGCTCTATAATTATGCGCCCATTCCGCACGGTTAATAGATAACTGAAAAAAAAAACATTGTAAAACTAAAATAGTTTTGTTTGTATGTATAAAGGGCCAAGTAACTAAATCAAATTACAGCTGATTGTATGTTATTTTGTTACTCAATATTTTATTGGGGCAATTGAGAATATACGCTTTGCAAATAAAAAAAATCGGTTCTTTGGGAAAGTAGTTTGTTATCATGAGTACAATCAATTTAAGTATCGATCACTAATTACAAGCCACCCTATATAAAATTGGATAAAAAATAGTTTTACGTATACGTTTCGACCTGTAGGTAGTCGCATAAATTTTTGATTACGGCCTCAGGTTCATTGGTATTCTTGGGAGAGTCCCGATACGACCTTCAGTCCGGGTCTGCACTTAGCGGTAATTTACAGTTTAATTACTGGTTCTGGTTTGGGGAGGCGGGCCAACCCCGAATTTATACGGTGCTCGACATCACATAGTTAACAAGTTGTAGTCATATCCTTTCATTAGGTACGATCGATGTGAACGAGAGCATGATCGTTATGTAGGGCCCGGAGATTTTGTGTAGCAAATTCCGAGGTGGTCCCGTACCTACTTTAAGTGTTCAATGAATTCCGGTCCGGGGATTCGAAGATACCGGTTCCGTTACATAAAACGTGTTTTTAGGTTCGAAATTTTACAGGAAGAATTATTTTTAAACATTGAATTATAAAACGTTTGATTTGATGCGCTCAAATCCGGCCGTGTTATATACCCCCCCCCCCACTTTACATACAAAAAGATACCAGTAACACACACACATCCATATAAACATTATTCACGTAACAATTCCCCCCTCCTGTCAAAAATGCATAGAGTTTGGAGAATAATAAAGCTATTCAGAAAGTTCCCGTAACCTGCAATAATGGCTTGTGAATATGGTTTAATGCATTCAGTTGTTAGGTTGTGACGCCCATCGCTTGGGAGTACCCTTAACCCACTTACTGGAGAAAAGCAAGCTATTCACAATATACTTGTTTTCTTTTTGTTTATCAAGCGAGTTTTTTAATATAAGTTTGAGTTGTTGTTGACTTTAAGTTTGTTGTCGTGATGGCCCAGTGGTTAAGGCACCCGCCTCTCATGAACGAGGTTGTGCGTTCGCAACCAGGCACGGGTAAATACCAATGTGACTTTTTCTAACTCATAATATGTACTTTCTAAGTTTATCTTGGACATAACTGACATCGGAAACCATGTCGAAGGCCCTTGAGGCGGGTTAGAAACTCTAAAGTTTAGTAGGGTGTGTGGGGTCGTTAGGCCCATAAGATAAAGGAAAGGAATATTAGTTGATATTTTTTAATAGAGCCTTAATTAGTAGTCATAGTTTCGTGTTGCCCAGTAACTGGGTTGTGGAGGTCAGATAAAACACTGGTATTCAGTTGCATTCAAACATAGTTGGGAAATTGCTAGGCTGTTAGTTTTAGGTTAGTAGTAGTTTTGCTTAATAATTTTCTAGGTGATGTTTTATTATGGGTCATTATGTATGTACATAGTCAGTCCTTGCTATTGGTGGTTGGAAGGAGTCCTATGGGGAGGAGTTTATTTATTTATTTATTTCCAACTTACATCTATCATTACAGACTACTCCATTGCGATAGTGTACAATGTGTACATCATTAACCTTATCTTAAAAATAGATACTACAACTTATAATTTAACCTTGTAACTTATTGCAAACAATGCATTCTTTGTGAACTCACTCAGAGGACAACAGAATAGGTCCGTGTCACTAGCTATGAGGTTGAGAGTGCGGAGTGCACGCGTCAGTGGCGCCTCACCTAAAAGATTGGTCCGAGCGCGCGGCTCCGCCAACAGCCGTGGCTGTCGTCGTCGCCATACGTACCTGTCCGGCACACACAAACCCTAATATGCCCTAATATGTCCGCATTATGTACCCTTCCTCTAAGTACTTTGAATATGTACGAGGTGAGTGCGAGTTCCCTCCTGACCCTCAGCTCGTTATATCCAACCATACCCAAAATAAATAAAGTTGGGTACATTAGCGGATAAAATGGGTATACATACACCATCACCAGTTTTCCGGAGACACACTCAATTTCTATCGGCTTCCTTCAAAAATTCAGGACAACAGCCAAAATGGATGCACATTCAGACAGTATCTACTGGTTATTATTGCCATATTAGAAATTTATAGTATATGATAGAAGTTACATAAAGAAATGGTCCCTTTAAAAAAAATTGGCCCTTCGCCACTGGTACTTACCACTTACTAACCTATAATATTATACGTTGGAGTGTATTGTAACAAAACTCTAATCAGAGAGGTTTAGCAAATGTTTTGTGTAATTATGTAGTATCCCGCAAAGTGGTCCTAATTGCCCACAAAATAGAGTAGATAATCACCATAATTGGTACCATAGTTCTATCAATTGATTGGTTATCTAATCATACTGATAAAGGCCGGGTGTTAGTATTTGTTTTTTAGGGTGGCCCTAAACCTATCATAGAAAACGTAATATTTACGCGTAAACGGAAAAAGAAATAATGATTGAAAACGAATCGTATCGTCATAATTTTAATTATTTATCTATACTAATATAATAAAGCTCAAGATTTTTTTTTTGAGTTCGTTTTAAGCTACCTATTCTCTGGAATTCTCAGTCGAGGAAAATTCTCTTTGTATAAGTATTATCATATACAAAGAGATTCATGAATGATAGTATAAGCTATATAACATCCAGCTTCAACCCATGGGAGCGGAGCAGTAACCAAAGACGTAACTTAACGCGGGTAAAAAAAACCAAGCGGGTAAAATCGCGGGCAGAAGCTAGTATTTAATAATAATTAAATCAAATTATCACAATATTCGCTGCTTGTTTTGAATATACACATCAAATTAATCTAGCGCTTCGTAATTTAATTCCTGAACCACGGTAATGATACTTTTACATAAACATATCCAAATGCGCTGTTTATTAATTGCGGGTATAATTTCACAGCAATTATAATAATAATTATAATTAATTATTATGCCAGGGATAATTATAGAATGGAATATCTGATTCAATGAATATCTCCTGTGGTATTTTGTGTTTATATTTCTTTTTTGTTCCTTGTTTCTTAATTTGTACATAATATAATGCGGGTGTTTCCCTCATTATTACGCTATGAGGTTCAATACCAATTTGTAGTCAAAATAACAGCTACTCTAAATGTTATAACATGTAAACACTTACTATACAGATATATACTTTCGATATTTTGTATTAAAAATGTGACTCTGTGACATAATAATTATGTAAGGCCGATAAACAAAACGGCATGTTGTTTGTATTATGCCAACATTTCAGCCTTTAAAACCTTGTATACATTGAAAAGAAAAGTTGTACAACATTGTTTCATAAACTTGTTTTATGCTGCCGAAAACATGTTACAGTATTTCTGACAACATGCTAATGTTCCGTGTTCATGATAAACAAATGTTGCGCAAATTTGTTTCTAGTTAATCCGAGGCTTCAATCGCAATTGAGGTTCATGGTATTCTTTCCAACAATTTTCATTCATCTAAAATGTTTCTACAAATAGACTTTCTCAGAATATAAATTGGAACAGGTCTAAACATCCTACTAATATTATAAATGCGTGAGTTTGTGAGGATGAATGGGTGAATCACGCCAAAACGGATGAAAGAGTTTTGATGAAAAACACAGAGATAGATTTATAGTCTAGAATATACATAGGCTACTTTTGTCCCTAAAAAAAATACGAATCCCATAAGATACTATATCAACTTTGACTAGGTGAAGTCGCGGGCACAAGCTAATTTTACATTACAATTTAAAATAACCATATAATATGGTTATTTTAAATTGTATAATATGTACCATATAATAATACTAATGTTAAAAATAATAAAGACTACATACGTACCAAAAGGCTCTTTCTTACATGTGGCCATCGAATCTTATTTGAAACCAAAACATACAAACCCGGAAAAATAATAATAGGCAATGTTTTCGCCGCAAAAACTGGATAGTAAAAGGTAATCCGCGAAACAGGATAATGGTGCGTTCGGTCGGTCGAAATCCCGTTTTAACTTACATATCTATTTTTACGTGTATGTAAGTAATGTTCCACATATTCTACGGAACAGATGTTTTTGTTATTTTCGTGTAAACCTGAAGTTTTCTGCGGCTTAACTTTTTGACCTGATTTGACATGACCTTTGAACTTTTTTAAAAAGATATGTATGGAGTTTCCTGCATATTCTTCTCTTGATTTTTCTTTTATATGACGTTTAAAAGTGCCTATAATGGCCTAATCGAAATAAATAATTTGACTTTAACCAAATCGCAACCGATCGAAAGTTAAGCACGAAAATTGTTAGCATTTTAAAAAGGTTTAAATTGTTGGCAATAAGCAGAAACATTTCAGAAACTGGATCTCAGCTAAATGTCACAATAAAATAATCATTAAAGGCAGGTACTTAAATTGTAGGAAGTTGGTATTTCTTTCATCCTATTTACATTGTCTTTGCTCAACGTAAATCCTAAAAGTTAACTCCAGGGAACGTGTTAATTAATGGTACCAATCCTAAGGCAATTACTCTGAAATCTGTCTGTCTGTACACTACTTGAATTTTAAAGGGTCCCCGAGTGATAAAATAGGACACTTTGGTTCTATTAGAGGGTGTCGTAAGGGTTTTTATTATGTGAACCGGGGTAGCATCCGCATTTATAAGTACTTGGGTGCCTACATACATTCTTTGGTTACCAATTTTCCTAAGTAATAAGTCGAAGTGACGGTGGAATTACCGTATAGAATGCCACTGCAGTTCCTGAATTATTTTTGAGTAAAGAAATTGATCACCAATATCAGATCAAGGACCTTAAACTCCTGAAATAATATGATAGACGCTTAGAACTATAAGCCTAAACACCACATGGCCGAGCATAAATCATGTTTTTTCTCCAAACAAAGGCACAATACTGAATTCTGGTCGATTAACGATTATTCAATTCATTCCGAATCATTACCATCATCATTTTCTTTCACGCGTGATTGAACAACCGATTTCATTCCATATTACAGTTTTTACAAATAAAGGAAAATCGTTAGGGCACGTCGGATAACATTGACTCAAGGAAAGTGAGAAAATGAGGGATTACGAGTCGGTAGCAGTCGGTAAACATTGCTTTCTGTTAAGGCTTCCAGAAACGTCAAGGATAATTTTATCTCGCACAGAAAATAAAATCCCAAGAGACCTGGCTTTGTACGTAGACTATAATGAATCGGCCTTCACAATGCGTTCAAGAAAGAGGCGAACTTCGACGAACTTGCAGAACTAGTTAAATGAGGAAGCGGTCTGTATCAGGCGTGCATCGGGTGACTTTGAAAAATAGTCGCCAATAAGTCTCGTTTCGCATTCGGCGTGATCGTCCGTCAATGTCGGCGGCGTCGGTCGTCGGACGGCGGGCCAATAAATGTCGCACGAGCCGACGGATCGAGCGCCCGTCCGCACTATTACCACATTAACCACTCCACGGGAAATATTTAGGACAAGATTCTTTAATATGGCTACGTCTTGCTTAGATCGGTGATTTTCTTTGAGTATCAGAGATTTGTTTGTTTTTTAGGCGATGGGCGGTGTCTTATACGTCGAAGGCTTTTTATGTATGTTGTTTAGCTAATATGATTCTCCAAATTAGTCTACAATTACAAATAACAATTTTCACGGGACCTACGTAATTAAAATATCCTGTGATTACAAACATACGCCCGAACAAAATCGCGGGCAAAAGTTAGTAAAGAAATAAATCTAACAATAATTTTGTTAGATTTATTTACTTACTAGCTTTTGCTCCTTGAAAAGACACAATTAGTTATCGATCTTCTTCCACGAACTGATCTGCCGATATTCTATGAGACTAATGATCACATAGCAACAGTACCTATGGAACACATTGGAATCCTAACTCCAGATAATTGGCTCCGATAAGTATAAACTTATTTCTGCTCAAACAGTTCGGTTCTAATACTATTAGATATACCGAGAAGTTCTTCAATATCTAACTTTCTATATAACTTTACCATATGAAAATCATAAGGCGTGAGAATCAAAAAGAGTTTGATAAAAAATAATAATGTTTATGACACGCAGCTTTTTATAAACCTGCTGCTAGATTCTGCCTGTAACTTTGGCCGCGTACTGGCTTGTAGTTTTTTTCACCCACACGTTGAGTTATTTCTTTGGTTACTGCTCCGCTCGAGTGAGACGTAGCGTGGTACTATATAGTTTATACTTTTCCTCCTGAATCGTGCTATCATATAAAAAAGACTTTCCAAAACGACTGTGAGTACCAGAGATAAGCGCTTTTAAACAAACAATGTAAAACAATTGGCTGTCAGTCTAATTTACTGTTGCTACTTTTACCTTATTTTTACCTTTTTTGTAGGTAAGTCCTCCATTTTAATTAAATAAATATTTTCCCAGTAACCGATACTAAGCGTGTTTCAAAATAAATTTAATTTCATGTCCTTTTGGAAACTAAAGGCTTTCAAGGGCTACTACACCCACGCAATGGACGCGGCTAAATGGTTTGGATGAACATCGATTGTAGATTGAACTCGTAAATCGCTATGAGCTATTACTAACATGAATCGATCTGACGTCAACTGTACCCTACGTTTGCTAATTGATCGATGAAAAAATACGACCCAAGTTTGATCGATTGTCGTTCGACGTGTTTAACAAGTCACATACATCGATCATCCTGTACACGATTAAAGTTGACCAAATCGTTTACAGGACGATTATAAGTGTAGGTGTAATAATAATACCAGCGTTGTTTGAATGCATGGCAAATGCCTCTTCTCATACGGAGAAGACACTAGTATTATTATCTGCCCTCTCTCGAGGAGGATTGACGATAACAGTCCTATTAATTTTAAATTCAAGTTCACGATTTTTTCCGTTACCTATGTCAGCAATGTCCAAGATAAAATTATTATTATGTCTTAATAGTACAAAACCTAGATTAGTACCTACTTGCCCGTGTCCGGTTACGAACCCATAGCCTCGTGCATGTCTTAACCACTGGCCAGAAAGCTGGGTCAGTAGGTGTAAATGATCTTGATATTATTTTAATCACAAAAGACACACAGGCGATTGTTAGCTTACACCGTTGATATAAAACAAAGTAACTGAGTTAGTATCTATAGCAATTCGTAAACGTCCAAACCGAACATTGATCTCAAACACCACTACCCAGGGGACTACATCACACCGAGCGCGGTCCATACGGGTATCCACCTTGTGCGAGGTATGTATATTTACATACAGTATGAATACAAATGAACACATTGCATCTAATATTGAACGTTCCCTCCCAATGACTGCTACAAAGATGGATGACACTGCCACCAAGGTTTTAAAAGATACATCGTAGATTACAGTTCTTACTCAGAATTTTGTCATCTCTCAAGAAGACTTTATCCCACTTTATGCTCCCCCCATTGACATAAATCCTAAGTCGTCTTTTATGACACCCACAAATACTAACGTTCGTAACAAAGACGCTCAACTTCATTATTAAAAAGTTCGCGCATGCTCAACAACATTGTATTAATCTGGGCTTTGAACAGAGTCCTCAGTTAGAAGACAATGATGCCGCAACGCTCAGCTCACCGAGCAAAGGAATGGCCGATGTTAGCATACATAATGTCCTCGGACAAAGCAAGATTTATTTGAGGTGCCACGCCGCCGGATCTACGGCACTACAGCGTTACACGGAACCCGGGAACCAAGACGCTTATACCGACATTTGTTGCATCCCAGTTTACATAATGTTCCCACTTCCCAGATAAACGCTAACATTGCTCTTGTTTACTACCTGAGTTGAAATTCAAAACATAGACATACATATTGTAACGGAACTCCGCCTAACTTATTAACAAAGAAGCGGACACAAATCCTTCGCTGAAATTACTCCATCTGTCCGCTCTCTTAATCCTCAGGACGTCCTTTTGGGAGCGTGGTTTGGGCCGTACATCGTACACTTTACGTGTCCCTAGATACCTGCGATGTACCTGATGCCGAGATGGTATTTAACAATGTAACGTTTCGAGGAATATTTACTGTAAATTCTGTAACTTGTCCAGTGAAACGTCACGGGATTCAGTGAGTCTAGGTTGAGCGGGTAGCATAAACATGTGGTGGTTCTGCAAAGCTTCGGTTTCCATGTGCGCTAACAGTGAGGTTGAGTTGCATCAAATCGCGTCAGTCGCCAGTCGCCGGTCGTTGGTCGGCGATGCAAACAGCGACAAAGCGCCAACTTAAACATGCCCGCCGAGCGTGATGTGGGGACTAGAGCGGATTTATAATTTAATAGATAGATGGGATGTCCGTCCTTTGTTCAGGAGTTACAAAGACTTGAAGTTAATACCGAGTTAAAAGTTTACAACCAATTTCATTCGGAATAATGAAAAAATACATTATTAAAATGACAGAATAGAATGTTCATTTATTTTCGTTAACAAGAAAGGACTTTTAATTTTGGTCCAAAAATAAAATTTAAATACCAACTCATAGCCGGAGGGCGTGGAAGTATCAAATTTCTTTTTTGTTATTTTCTAAACAGCAGCCTTTATCCAAGCCGCGTTGTTAGGGAAGTCGTCGCTTTCTCAACTTTTTGATTAATAGACTGTACCCGTGTCTCACACATTGAGGTCCACCATTTGGCCAAAATGGGAAGATAATACCACCAGGCTTTAAAACTTTGATCGCTATCGATGTTCTTTACTTAGTGTTCTAATTTTTGCAAACGAGAATTGGCAGATTAGTACCTACTTTTACTACCGAGAATTATTTTGTGAGTACGTAAGTACACAGCATCATGGTTACCTCAAACGCAGTTTAAATAATATAAATGGTTGACCACACTTAAGCTGGAAATGGAAACCATAAAAAATAATAGGGTATTCGTGGAACCAATAAAATATATTTGAATACATATCAACTACACCCATTTCAGTTTGTTTTATACCCAGTAAATACAGGGGAACAAATAATAAACTACTTATACGACCAATTTCTGGGAGCCGGTAAGTTTATACCCCCATTACTGGGGATAATCTAAACAAATGCGAAGTATATTCCATTGGAAGACGTTCAATCAGACTTTAAGGCGGTGTAACTCGCTCTGGTGTCGTAACTTTATATTCGCTGAGGAGGAAATTCACTGAGTTTACGTATTATGCATGCAAAGGGAGATCGTAAGGTCCAGAGAGATCCCATATTATATCGTGAAGCGGTGGATTCACTCAGTTGTAGATAGGACAACATCAGAGCGGTTTCCATAGGTAAGGTACCTATGTAGGTAATAATAATAGCGGCCTTTTATTGTCACAATATAGGGCAGGGCAAAGACATCATTGTACTCGTAGTTCTCTGTTGTCATTTGTTTAATGTTCACATAAAGTGTGCCTATATTGTAGGTAACATTACTTTAGTGTCATATTATTGTCCCACTACAGGTCAAAGGTCTCTTCTCATACAGAGAAGGCACGAGCATTTATCACCACGCTTGCTCAAGGTGGATTGTCAATTTCAGACTTATTAATAAGTCCAGATTTCCTCACGATTTTTTCCTTCATTTATGTCAGTGATGTCCAAGGTAAAATTAGAAAGAACATATGAAATGAAAATGTCACATTGGTACTTGCCCAGTTGCGAACCCGCAAGCGTTGAGCCATCGCGACAAATACCTGGGTTCCTTATTTTAAAAACCATGACCATGTTTATCAACGCTATGACAAAATAATTTAAGATTTACTGTTCTGATGCTACAAAAGTTCGGCAAGAAAATTACTCTTTGAAAAATTATTATTCATCGAGCACTCGGCAGCCAAACGAACGTTTTTGAGAAGAAATATTCAATTAGTGACGTAACAAGCTCTTGACAAGCACCGAATTAGAATAGCAACGAAATAGGTAGGTATTATGTATGCGTAAAGAGAGAACTTGGAGAGAGAGAGTTGAACTCCTGTATCTGCGTCTGTAATTCCGAACGCGTTCAACCCTAATCTCTTCAAAGTTAGGGTGAACAGGCTTCTTTTATGTGAGCTCACTCCATCGTAGACTTTGTCTATGTCACCTTTGATCAAGACTAGAGTCAAGAGAACCAACTAGAATAAAAAAGAAAAAAAAAAAGAAAAGAGAAGTAGCTACTTACATGAAAGAAAGAGATTCAAATATCAATACTTAAAAAGCCGATCTAATTTAAGTTTTCACGTTTGTTGCAAAGTGGAGTTAGTGAAAAGTAACATCGGAATAAAATAAATTATGTATGAAAGATAAATTATGTTCATTCTTCGCAAGTCCAAATACATATCAAAATATTCAACGCGTTTCGAATCCACCTAATTTTAAAATCTTTTGTTATCTCTGGATCACGTAAGACGCTGAACTCTTGGGTCTGAAGATTTATTTTTTAAGTTAAATATATTGTTAGACTGAAGGGGTGATAAATTATTAAAAATCAGCTTTATATACAAAATCTTTTATCTACTGTTACAGCTGTGTCCGTAAAAATATCGTATTCAAATACTTATCACAATGATTCATCATTGATATCTTCTGCATGCGACTTCCTTCGTGTCAAAGTTATACATTATACTAACTTTTAACGGTTCCCGTATGTTATGTTATATTATCCCACGGGAACCGTACATTTTTCTGGGATAAAAAGTATCCTGTGTGCCATTCCAGATTATAATCTATCTCTGTGTCAAATTCCATCCAGATCCGTTCAGCAGTGCTGGAGTGATTGAGTAACAAACAAACAAACATTCATCCATCCTCACAAACTTTCGAATTTATAGTATTATATAGGATAGTAGGATTTTTCATCGGAGAAAGGACTACTTGTACCTTACTTAATTAAATTTAAAGGGTAATCTGATTTAGGTAGGTACTATATTTGTTCAGTAGGCGTGTGAAGGCATTCCTGTTTGCGGGGACATTCCAATAATAGCGTCGGTGGCCCGCAGAATTCTGGGCTCCTGTTGGTTACCAATCGCTAACTACATACCAGGGTTAGAGAGAACTAAATTAGGGGATAATGCGCTCCAACCGCTAATCACTTCTAGTAGAGATATATGCGCATTTTCAATTACAATTGATTTGGTTTTCAAATACAAAAATAAGTTAATGTAGAACAAAAATTTTGAAAATGTTAACGTGACCGTAAATAAAAGTACTTATTTAAAAAGATTACAAAATATGAATAGGGTTTTTTGCGAATAATAAAAATACTTATACACTTTTATCTAAAATAGGTACTTAAAAAAATATTTATAGTGTGTAGTTTACAGTCATAATGATGAAAAATGAAAAATAGTGGGCTTTTTTTATCTTCGAAAGAAATAAAGAAATGTATTTTATTGCTCAACTTTTTAGTTTAAAAAGAAATGGTGCTTACATCAAGCGTTACGCCCTTGACGACAAATGTTATAATAAAATAAAAACAAATGATCCAGATTAATCTTCATTTTTTAAATAATATGATTAAGTAGTAGATAGCAATGGTAGAGGTCTTTATGAGGGCGCTCGTACGGGAAAGTACTACTACCATACCAATATTTGTTGCTATGCCGTCGTTGAAGGGTATTTGTGCCGGTATAATTACAGGCACATGAGACATTTCAACTGTCATCATTGTCTCTGGGACGGCAAGGCATTTGCAAGGCCTCTGGTACTGCAGATGTCTATAGCAGCGGTGACCACTTAATATCAGGGGGCCCGGTTTAGCCATCCAACGATATAAAATAAAACCTAGGTAATCGATTCTTTCACCACCTAACCTAACCATCTAATGTTCAACAAAACCAAAATTACCTTTAAAAGGTTTGGCTCACATCAAAGGTCTAATTTATTTCGAAAAGAAAGTTAATCGAAACGATTTGCTCAGGTATGCATCATTTATTTCGTCCTATTTTTTCTTTGAATTCTCATATTTTACCGTAGCCATAGTATCAATATGATAAAATATTCGATTGATGTAAACAAATTCTTTGTTAGGTACATATTTTAATGCTGTCTTTTAAGGAGCCTTAAGAAGTATGGTTTTGTGTATAAATATCTTTTTAGGTCATTGACTGTGTTTATTTTAGGTACCTACTTGAGAATAATCTGTATTGCAAAATTTTCTTTTGATTTGTTGATCAAAGTTATTGAAATAATGTGGTGAAAGCAAGGGTGAAAGTTTATGTAAGTAGTTAAAACTGTCAAATTCAGCAATATAATCAGTGATCTATGTACCATTTAGCATCATTGTTATTAGACTATTGTATTTTGGTTAGTTTCTAAATCAATCAAGTTACTTAGTTACCGACTAATCCTGGCTTTAAACACATTATCTTTAAAACATGGCCGACAAAAGTTCTTAATTTGAAAATATAAAAAGAAAACAATTGCCAATCAAGTACGCAGACACAACCCTACCTCAAATAAAACAAAAGCTTTATTTCAAGTGTTGCCAACACATTTCGATGCTACATTACCATTGGGCTATTCGTATAAAATATAAGGGTAGACCGCAAAGTTCGCCGTAGTTAAACCACTTACAATCTGTACCAACTGGCCGCTGAAGAATTTCCTAACGGCGGTCACGGGTTGACCGCCCCACGAACGTTTATGACTCGCCTTACGAGATGATTAATGTGCTAAGGGTCTGATAATGATCTGATTAGTTCCGGGGAACAAGCAAGCGACGGTAAAGTAGTGTGAGGTCACAACTCCATTATTCGAGTGTTCCCGATAATCTGATATTTTATGAGGAACTTGTTTTACAAAGGCGTGAAGATCGGCAATTTATTTATAGAAATAAATTAAATTGAAGTCTGTTTGTAATGTCAAAGAAACAGATTTTACAAAGTAAGTAAATATAAATGTTTTCATGGTACTTATACCAATCTATCTGCCTATCTGTTTGTTCCGGCTAATTTCCGAAACGGCTGGACCGATTTTGACATGAGTTAAAGCTGAAGTTAGCTACTTTGATTTTAGATTTGAATTAAAACACCGCTATATTCACACAGACGAAGTCGCGAGCCTAAACTAGTCTTCAATTTGAATCTGTCAGCACACATTGAAACCACTGCGCATTACTCACTAAAGGTAAATTGACAATCTAAATGTCAATGAAGTGTTAATTGCCATGCCCTAAGGGTTATACACTAGACAAAGGAGTCAACAATATCTCATTTGCCACGTTAATAACAAGAATATAACTTCTCGTTTAAATCATAAGTAATGTGCCTTTTTAACTTTAATAGGCACCTATTTTTCACAAAAATTACACCTGGAAAAACATTATACACAAGTTGAGCGTTCTCGAGGAGCCCCACCATTTAATATTACCGTACTATGTTATCCTTTCTTGAAAGTTTTGTCAGTGAGATAGAGAAAAACTGGTAAAGTACGAGCTGGACTCGTACATGGACGGTTCTGTAGGTACCTACAATATTAAGATCGGGGAAAAAAAAAGTCGAAAATATCACGTTACTTGTATGGACTTCATTTAAATTGTAATTTAATTTTTATTACCTATTTCTTGTTATAATTTTGTGACAGTAAGTCGAAGTCGCGACAGACTACAAACAAGATGGCGGGATGAGTTCGATGAATTCCTCAAAAACTGGAAAGATAAAGCACGGAATAGTAAAACATGGAAAAATTGAAAGGAGGAGGAAGTCGCCTTTGCCCAGGAGTGGAACAGAAAAGGTTAATAAGAAAAAATGTGTACAGTATAGACCTAACACATCTTTTCGTATTAGCACTTTCTGTCTTTCAGACTACAGCCGCCGCTGAGGCTATCTTCAGCGGCGGCAATTTCAAGTGTCTTCCCATTACGGTTTAAATGAAACAGCCCGCTGACAGACAGACGGACAGACAACAGAGGCTTAGTAATAAGGTCCCGTTAGCACCATTCGAACACAGAATCCTGTAAACAGACACTTTTCACACTGAAATAGTTAAAGAGGTTGTCAGAAATAAAGTTTTATTCAAACAAATCCCAGTGTTCGAGACACTCATCTCTATTCCGCACGCTAAGGCCGCAGCCGTCGCTTAATTTACACCGAATATGTGACGCGATACACGACGTTTATTGTATAGTAAATTCTATTGTAGTTGCAGTATGGTTTAAACTTCTATGGAGACATGGTGCACGTGTTTTAACAAAATTATTATATTGGCTCACACATTTTATTTTATATTTTCGTTTTACAACAGTTTTCATGACTTTTGTCTTTGCTGCAAAATTACGTTTCGTTTTCAATATAAATAAGAACAATAGTTTAAGTATATAACACTAGCATATGCACACGACTTTGTCTGCGTGGCCTCCCGAGTTAAGCCAAAGTCTTAAACTATCCCAAGGGAACACAAAAACGAAATAAAAATTATCCTATGCTATATTTCAGCTTATTCCGTGATTTAGGAACAGACATACACACTTTCACATTTGAAGGGTCCACTGCAATAATGATGAATGTCCAAAAACATTTAATTCTTAACCAGTAATGCCATTCGGTCCCTTGACTATGTAGTTAGAAATATTGTTTACAAACTTAGCAATACCGCTTGCAGTCACGAGATAAATATGTTTTTAATATTTTGGCTACACGGCTAAAACGCTCAACGTCCCAGGTGTTCACGGCCGTTTTTTACACCGATTATAAATTTAAAACCCAAATATCTTAAAACAAAAGACAAAGGACATTCATCATTATTGCAGTGGATGAGTGGACCCTTCATTTATAATATCAGTAGTAAAATAAAGTAGTAAGTAAAATAAAGTGTGAAAAAATACCTCTACCAAATAGTTTCGTAATAAACCTATTTTTATTGCCTACTATTGTGCTCCTCAGTCGGAAGAATACAATGTGTCTGAATCACCATTAATACCTTACGGCTAATTTTCTTTCAGTATCCAGGCGTCCATTTCATAGCTTATGGGTCATTTACGTTGTTACAAAAGGTTATAAAAGAGAAAACAAAGCATTAATATGTACATATTTCATAAAGCATTGCCCTTGTTTATTTTCTGGAGCGAAAATACTCGAATTTGCTAAAAGAGAAGACTAAAATGGGTAGCGAGGAATAGAGGTTAAATGTGTAACCGAAGAATTGCTTCGCAGTGAAACACTATACGTTGAATGTGTGGTACACTTAGAGCGATCCCCTTACTACATACATACCTATATACCTAAGTATACGAAGGATATAGGTACCTAACAGAATTGAATTTCTTAGTCATGTTCGCTGAGTTACTCGTATGTTGAAAGCTCACCTCCTGCCTACACATTTTTCGAAGCCCGCATATTTACATGTAACACAATACGCTTCAGTAAGAGGATGCCAACATACGATGAGTTTTGAAGATTATTGATAGTCTTGGGATTAAATCTTCAGGCTAGTTTGTTAGACTCGTATTTATATTTCTAGATAGACTTTAGTTAGTCATTCTATATTTAATTTGGAAGATCCAGTTACTCTCTATTTTATGCAAATTAAGACTAGTTTATACCTATGTAAGTTATCTTCGTATTTAGTTAGTTTAAATGACTAGGTTTATGAAATAAGTTTACAATAAACTAATGAACTAGGCACACTGCCACAAAAACTTAACTTAGAGTTAGTTGATAACACGAGGTTGTTACAAATATAGTTCATACATTATAGACCGGGTTAGCAACAACCTCAGATTCTATAAGAAAACCTATGATGACGCAAGAGGGCAATCCATACGACAGGAAAAATATATTTTTTCTCTAAACTAATAAAACCTACTTATTTTTTATAAAGAAAAAAGATTTGAAATTTTGTTTGTAATGAATGAACCCAAAAACTACTTAATCGTCTTTAAAAATTCTTTCACCTATAGAAAGCTACAATATAAGCGAGTTACATAGGCTATATTTTATTAAAAAAAATGAAAAACCGCGCGGACGAAGTCGCGATCAAAAGCTGATAAGAGATTATAACAGACATAATACAATGAAAAATAAAAAAGAGAAACATTGATGTATTTACTTTTTCTTTTTTACATGAATGAAAAAACGGGAAATATCAACAGCTTGTAGGTGCTCGAGTTCGAACACTGAGTCAATTAAAATGTCCCACTTCTGACGTCAATTACCTAAAGCTGATTGAGAAGCTTAATTGCTTGCGAAAATAGCGCTGTATATTTTTTTGTATTGGAGTATCCAACTACGATTTAGTTTATTTTTAGTTGTCTATGTAATCTAATAATATTATTTTTGTAATAAAGCTACAAATGTAGATCACGACTAGGAATCTGATAAAAAGATGCCGATGATTTACCTAAAAGTAATTTTTCGCTAACAAAATTTAGATATGACGTATATATGTCACGCCTGTATTCCCCGAAGGGTTAGGCAGAGGTGTACCAATGTACACCCACAGTTCGCCGGTATGTTTAGGTCCCATGTAATAGGGGACGAGCCTATTGCCATAACCGGGCACAAAGCCTAACTCCGAGCTGGTACTGAGAGTTTCATAATAAAACTCAATAACATCACTGCTCGACCTGAAATTGAACCCAAGACCTATAGCGTAGGAGTCGTTAATACGACCTCTAGCAATAATTGGCTTGAAGAAAAAGATTGTCGTTAATCTTGATATCGCAATGGGAGGCCATGCGGGGAATTGCCGCTCAGTTCAACTGTCTATCATTAAACTGTAGAACTTGAGGAGCGAAAAGTAAACAAACTAAATAGTTGAAGCACCTACAGTCGATGGAAGAAACTTTGATCAGAGTAGGGAGCTTCATTTGTTGTGTGGCGAGCGAATGCGCACATTCCGCGTACGTGCCCCGAAATATAAACCAAACCCGCTGGAATAGACATAAAAAAGGCTATATAATTAAACCTTATTAATCCGTATTTATGGCCACGGCTAATCCCTACGTCTAGTTACGAGCTACGAGTTATTTATTTCCATTATGACGATAGACACTAAAATGACGAGACGTCGACGGCGGGTATTGAATCGAGTGCGCTTACTCGACCCGCCTTTTAAATTATAAAGCAAAATGAAAAAACCATTATGTTTCCAACGTGACGTGCTGGGATCGCCACTTCATTTTGATTAAACGTGCCAGGCCAAGGCGTATTTGGAGATTTCTTACTTAGAAAACCACCTCAGTAATGAAGATTAGACGCCTACTTTTAGAACATTACTTTTTGCTGATAGCAACAAGGCTTTGACTATAATCCAATTTTCTGTAATTTTCTAGACTCTAACATAATCCAATTGAACGGCCAACCTTGCGGATAAAATAGAATATTTACTTTATTCCTAATTGGAATTTAGGAAAATGGAAACTAATTTTAGTCTTCTAAACCTTAGCTGTCGTCAAAACTAAATAATAGTCTTTTATCCGTAAACTTTCACGTTTGCGTTGTTATAATTATAATTAATAAAGACCAAACGCTTGAGCTGTTAATGTGAAAAATATTGTTGAGTAAAAACAAACAATAAATAAGCCGCGAGGAGGGCTCGGTGTCTCAATATGTCCCCGGCGACCACTCGTATTGCGCTGCGTACATTATTTTAGCTGTTCGCACATAATTTACAACCAGAGCCTCTATTTTGCAATTACACTTTTACGGTAAAATATGATATAGCACCTCAGACACTTTGTACCTATTCTGTTTGATATAGGTCTCGAGAATTCTCGCTTTTTAGTGATATAATACCAACCTTTTGTCGACATGTTAACGCTACAACTCCAGTCTCTTACCTGAAACGAAAAAAGTAATGGATTAGTTTGTTAAACTTTTATTACATTAAAACATGTTTGTGTACCACTGATGTTGAAATTAGATTTGTAATTTCGCTAAAAAGTCTTTTGTATTGCCGCAGGTGAACTTTTTATATAAGCTAACCTGCGCCCGAATTTAGATCTGCGAAATTAAATTTACAAAAAGTTCCTTGACCTTGTGGATATAATTTAAACAATACCACAAAACAAATGAAAGGAAAAAACCCGAGCGGATAGCAAATAATTAAACAATAAAATTCAAGCGGCAGATTTGGAATACGGCAGTGTGCATACTGGGGAATAAATGAAACATTTATCACTGTCGGGCTTTAAACCGAGCCCGACCCGCCCGCATCACCGGCTTGGAACAATAACCCCTCATCTGTATACAGATGCAAACGCATTTGGAATGAAAGGAAAACTGTCTCTTGCTTCGTAAGCCCCATTTCATACGTCATCGAGCATTGAGAAACGATTTCAGCGCTTTTTGTTGATTTGTTTTCAATTTAAAAGAGCAAACGTCGCCGGCGGCTTCGGGACGAGTCACAAGCAACTGACAACAACCGTTTTATAATCCAACTCGGCTTTACATGGAATCCAATCTTCTCGAAATCCAATTATTTTCATTATTACAAAGATTCGAATAAAAATATACGCAGCCTTGATCCTATATTTTATTTAATTACCGCAGAAAGTTCTTTGTTCAATAATAGGACGAGCAAACGTTAAATAAGTTTTGTTATTTGCTCCAGACATGTCTACGTGCGAACACCGTCCTTTTATGAACTTGGGTTACCATGTCACGTACTGGTGAAGACACTCGTGATGAGGGAAAAATATCTAGGTGCTTAATTTTAATCATTTCGTTATTAGCACATGTGAATTTTATTACCTTCATGGTAGATTGTTGGTGATTGTACCCGATATTAAAGAATGTATTCTTTGTTAGGGTTAATAAAAAAATGGAGTGTTTACTGTAAGTATATGTACCTTTTAAGAAAATAAGGTTTTTGTAAACGTCTGTACAATGGTATTGGGAAATGAGTTGGTCCTTTCCTCATTTAACAAAAGAATTAAAAGAGCGCGTCTGAAATCGCCAATCTTCCTTGAGTTACTTTGGTGATCAATGCTCGTGTCTTCTCTCTATGAGAAGTGGCTTTTGCTCTGCAGTGGGTCAATAATAGGCTGTTTTTTTTTTTATAATCATAATTATCACCATTTCAGCCGAACGACTTCAACTGCTGGACATAGACGTCTCCTAAAGATAGCCACAGTGACCGTGTATAATGTCCTATGTTTTAATATAATTTTCCTTTTTTATAATAACAGCAATAAACTCCAATTTTATCAATTAATATAAAATCACCGATACGAAAGTCGGGCAATACTTAAAACAGATTCATTAATTTGCAATTCTAAATCAATGCCAAATAAAATTTAATAAATCTTCCTCTTCAAATATCTACCAAGTCACATTTTATTAATTAATTTGGCTAATAATAAATTCGTTTCATTGTGGAGTGCCGCTAATTAGTAGAAACCAATTAGTAGGCGTTGGGATTACATAAACGGTTTTACATTTTCAATTATATTGACTGTTGTGTTGGACATGGTTAGAATAGGAGTTAGGACACAGTTATATACAGTCAGTGACTTTTAATTCACTTTACATCTTTCGGGGATAAAAGCACTTTATAAAAATACGAACAACTTTTACTAAGCGATTCCGTACGATATGATCATAGTGTAGTATGTTTGTAAAAAAAAAAATATACACCCACAGATCGCCGTATATTTAGGTCCCATGTAGTATGTTTGTATTTTTTTTTTCGTATTTCAGCGTTCATACCCTGGTAGTTGTTTTATTTATAATACCTTCCACTCGCTGAAAGACTTGTCAGTAAATCAATAAAATAGGCTGTATAACCTACCATACACAAAATGGTCTCGTTGTTAAAAATACAGATTAAATATATGCCACGAATCTATTACTTAAATAACCAAACATATTGAAAGGGTATAATGCAAGGGCCACAGAAAAAAGAAAATCCTTTCGGTATTGTGAATCAAGTTACAATACCCGCGAACAAAGCCCTTAAGCAAAGAGTTGTGTAAAAATATTGAAATGTATTCATAGTGAAGCACCATGGTAAGTAATCAGGGTATTTGAAATAAAATCCACGGAAACCTCTCGGAAAAAACTTCCCCTTTGTCCCACGGGGCAACGTAAGCAGGTTAAAATAAACTTTTTCAGGAGCTCGTATTTTAACATTGTCTCGCTTTGTTCGATATAAATAAAATGTTACTCGTTGAATTTGCATTTGGAAGGAAAAACGCTGGTATTACTTACAGAAAAACATAAGTACTTACACGTACCCGTGTCGGCGGAAAACATTTCATCGTCTACTTAAATAATCATTAACTCCTTACCTCAACAATAAACTGGGAAAGGCTATGAATAACATCCAATACCTGTCTACTGAAGTATCGACTACCCTCACTTATAACCTCTTGACTGCTCTATCAAATCCTACTTCAGATCCCTTTCTATTGATACACTTGAGAAAACAATAGGCAGGAGAAAGACACAGTCCAGATTAAAGACCAAATATATCAAAGAGGAGATAACTAAAGCCGTATAATAAACAAGGCAGTCCGATAGAGATGGGCTATTGATTCTAATTTATTATGCAGACGACGAACATCTAATCCTACGGGTGCGGGTGCCCGATGATATCGACCGCTTATTCTACTAACTAATGCAAACAAACCAAAAGTAATTACGATAAAGAACCCCAAACATGACACCATGTGGACCCAATTTAAAGATCCTAAAATGGGATAAAGTTTCACAATGGTAACGTAACTAAAGCGAGAGTTAAAAAGTCAACAGATAATTAAAAGGTATTTTTAAGTCGCAAATGTTTATAATGTAAGTTAAACAAGGGCGCAGTTTGCAAGAAATGTTCGAAGTCGGAAACTCGTTCGTCGTCCGCAGGAGGGTAACAAGCCCGTAAATTCGCGTTTCCGTGTCATTTTCCATAACAATGTCAAAACTCTTGTTATGAACACATTATTTTGTTGGAACAAAAAACTGTGCACTCTGAATATTCTCGACGACTGAGGAGAAATGCAAAGTTTTGGTGATGCAATCTTTAACAATGAAGGTACTGGTAGAATGAGCACAACGTAACAAGTAAGTAATAAAATGTGCCTGAACAATGCTTCGCAAACAATATGTTTGTTTACGGAAAACCTCGCAGATTTTTTTTAATACCTACTTTCTTTACGGACGATGGCTGCTATTGAAATACGGTATTGATTTCTCTTGTCGCTTCCATCCCCATACATTCATTTATCTCTGCACAGGAATATTCTCTCGTATTTACATGAATGTAGAACACATATTTATGTGAAGAGGAAACATATTAGCATAACCGCGGAGTAAAACTAAGCGTAAACGAACCTTTTCTTTACAACGTCACTAAAACGTTATTACCGCAACACATTCTGTGTTTCCGCAAACGTGACGTTTTCCCTGTTATACCAAATATTCTTTTTGTAGACAAAGAAAACAATGCATGTGTCTTTGTAAAGGCACCAGTAGCTTTACATTATCTCTAAAGGTTTATTTATGATTGCCAGTGTAAATATTTTTTATACGGGTTTTCATATCATTTCCATTTTCGAAAACAAAGAAAATTGCCTGTGTATATCTTGGTATAAATAAGTACCAGCTTTATATTTTTTTAAACGTGGGTAATATCCGGTGTTACCTTGTAATATATATTTCTTTTTATACAGGTTCATCGAATTTTCAATTGATGGAGATCCGCCGATATTTCCATTTAGAACAAACAAGTTTCAACTCTGAAAACTGATTCATAATGTAACGTTTGTATTGGATACAGATTTCGAGGAAATACTTGTATAAAATCTATTATAAATAAAACATCAGCTTCAACATAAAAATGTATTACAAACACGACGAAAATGCGAACTTTTCCTCACCTTCGGGCTCGTTTATTCAAATTCCCGGTATCGGCCAATCAGATAATTCGTTGTAACACAAAACGTAATGTGCGATAGGCCTTTGTTATTATATTACACAAACGAGGCTCATGACAGCAGGACGGTTAATTACGGGAACAGGTTTCAGAGTCAGCCCGGCAGGATTAAAGAGGGGATGCTGCGTAGCCATGCAAACTTTGAAATCCAAATGAGATTCGATGCGATAGCGCGCTTCACCGACAAATACCGTAACGGGGCGGAAATCTGATAGCACTGCTGCTAAGTACTTTAGGACCAAATTGAAATAGGATAGCTGATCGTTGGCGTTTGTATGGGGACAACGGATTGAATTGAAAATCAGCTACTTCACAAGCAGATGGTTTTTGATAAACAAAATGGCGGCCTTTTAATTTACACGTTAGTGTGTGAACATACAGAGATGGAAAAATAAAGGCTTCCTGAAAAGGTTTCAGCTAAATACGGGGTGTAACAAGAAACGTCACATAGCTGTTAATTAGGCTAAAGTCCATCAGACTAAGTAACATTAGGCAAACATTTTTACTGGAAAACAACTTTTAAACACCGGCTTAAATATACCGGCGAACTGAGAGTGTACATTGGTACACCTCTGCCTAACCCTTCAGGGAATACAGGCGTGATGGTATCATCATCTGCCTAGCCTTTTCCCAACTATGTTGAGGTCGGCTTCCAGTCGAACCGGATGCAGCTGAATATCAGTATTTTACATGGAGCGACTGCCTATCAGACCATATATTTCTTTTTTTACAAGTTATTGTTGGCGTGAAAAATTATTGTTTGCAAAATACTGAAAACACATTTTCTTTAGAAAACATCGAAACTTGTAACTTCAATATGTTAGTAACCAGAAGGTTCCCGGATTTAATCAAGAATAAAAATGATCTCAATAATAGAAAGAACATGTAGCTTTCAGCTTCTTTAATTGCTTTACACCCTTCATTACCATCAAAGTTATAAAAATAATGTATTATCAAGAGGCCAATTTTAAAAGGATATTTCTTGCCTCTTTAAATAAATAGACCTATTTTCAAATGATATAAAGTACTCTCTCCAAAGGGTTAAACGAGTCGATGTTGACGGAGCCCAAAGGGGTAATTCCAATTAAAACCTCCCATTACGCTTAACGCTCACATTTTGTGACCTATAATAACCGAGTACCTAATAAAACACTAAATTACCGACCAGTTTTATTAGTATAAGAAACTATATAAAAGCCAAACACTTGGCGTTAATTACACCTCGTAATATTGTAATTTATTACTCGGAACGAATCGTGGAAGGACCAATATTAATTCTGTCTTTATTTATAACTCGCGGAATTTCCCCGGTAATGGTCCTAGGGTACGGATTTATATTCAATTTTATGACACCTGGGGAATTAGGGCAGGGGTAAGTGGAGTTACTTTCTTCTTCTCAATTATAATAATATACGGATTTGGCGCTGAAGGATTTATTACCCTTTCAAACTCAATCAAAAAGTTTAATTTTCCCATGAATGTTTATGAATTATGTGCGATACCACTTTTTGTATCACAGCTAATTAATGGGTGACCCCTACACTTGTATTCAGTATTAAAGTATACAAACAGTATTATCACTGCGATCAATTTTCAAACGGCAATAACACGTTGAATTTGAAAATCTATACGATTTTCAAATTCAACGTGTTAGTGGCAATAAATTGTAGCAAGACCGCCACCTGGAAAACACATTTTCTTTTTAAAATTCCACATTTTCTGCATCACCCTCTGCAACTACGTCAATATCCGTAGCCTTCCAAGTTACATCTACTAAACTGCTACGACCGACCAATTTTATTATACGTAGCTCACATAACGAGTAACCCCACTCATCGTAGCGCTACGGTCTACGAAAGTACTACGCTCGTAGCACCGCGGTCGTAGCCATAGCACTCGAAACGGTTACAAATTTTACGTACCATTAGGTAGCCGGATAAAGAGAAGGCAGTTTGACTCGCTTTCAAATGTAGCCACTTATTTCTTAGATTTCAACCGGATTCGAAACTTGGTGGCTGTTATCCAATGTATTATGTAGAGTAACAGATAGGCAATTTAGTTTGTGTTGATGTTGGACAAAATATTATTAGAGTATAGGTCAATCTTTACGTAAAAATTTCAGAGCAAAGTATACTGAAAATACAGGTTTATCAAAGATATTTTTGTATCGTTATTTTCACTAACAAGGTTTTTTTAAAAAGTGACGACGCTGTTACGAGAAATTGGCAAATATTTATGTTGTAGGAATTTTTCCTGTAGCCCGACATGAAAGTAACATTACAAAGGTTCGCCTTACAAATACGTCTTTATACCCGACTTCCAATTTGCAAGCAGGAAGATTAGACGAAGGAATCTCCATTTTAACCTATCACCAAGTGTTTATCCGATCGGGTTTTCAATCAATTGCTTAAAACGCTGGAATAAACGGTTTTTTTGCGGAGATCCGTTTCCATTCCTCGTCGATCGTCGAAGCTTTGCGAAAGTATGTTAACGTAAACAGAGTTGGTCCGTCCGTACTGAAAAATTTACCGACATGGCTGAAAATTCTAGTCACAAATTCGGACAAACACCATCATGCCTGTATTCCCCGAAGGGTTAGGCAGAGGTGTGCTAATGTATGTTTAGGTCCCATGTAATACGGGGCGAGCCTATTGCCATTAACCGGGCACAAATCCTAACTCCGAGCTGCTACTGAGAATTTCATAGAAAAACCCAATAACACTTTTTGCTCGACCTAGGAATCGAACTAAAGACCTTTAGCATAGCATTCGCGCTTAGTACCCCTAGGCTAACAAGGCAATTTAAGCTTATATAATGGTATTCAGAAATCTACTTCTTCACCGTCTGTTTCGCTGAAGAACAACATCCTCATCTGGTTTGTGTCGCTTGACCTAGAATACTGAGTTTCGAGATGAAATATGTTTGGCTATCGAATAAAACAAGGGCGACAGAATTGAGCGGAGGCAAAAATAAATTGAACAAAACCTTCAGTTTGTATCATGTTAACAGTTGGTGTAATTCATTTTGAATGATACAACGTTCATTCAGAGATAACGTGTCTCGTATATAGGGTTGCCATCTTTTTGTTTGTCTAAAATAGTAGTTTTAAAATGATTACCCATGTAAACATACTAGAAGTAGTATATAAATGTAGTAGTAGGAATAAGCTAGAAAAAAGATGAAATAGGTTTAGGTTTCAAAATACTTTTTTTTCTTAAAATAATAGTTTGGGCCTTTTTTAATTTTTATTTTTATTTTTGAGGAATGCTTATTTTCACTTATACTTACAGAAGAATATTATTGCTTTGAGTTTTATGCCTTCAAAATCTAGTTTAGCCTACTATATACTTTTTTCAGAAATATACTAGTCGGGCTTCTGATATAGTAGGATATTATATAGTAGGGTTGGCAACCCTACTCGTATAACACATGCCGAATTATTGTGCGGATTATATGAACGTATAAAAATGTGTACAAAAATAAGTTGAATTGGTCATAAAAGTTTATAACTCCGTAATTAACACAACAAGCTTAAAATACCTTAAAATATATATATATTTTTTTATTTGTGTAAACTTTTGTGTAATTTGGTACATCAATTAAAAGTTATGGTACAATAAAAGTTACATGTCTGACTGTGCCTTGAAAAAGATTTATTTAAAAAAAGAAAATTTTAGCTCTATATGTGTACGGTACATACCTAGATATTTACGTAAACATTAATTAAAGGTTATTGTGCAATAAAAACTTGTTTCACAAGTTATGCCTAAAATAACTTTTACCGAAAACGAAAATAGCTTTGTACATGTAATTTTGTAAGCAAGCAAATGTCAAGAATTTTCATACCACCTGAAGGCATTTGGCCTTTCGAAGTATAGTCACCATTTCATCTCAGCGACAATTAGAGTTAAAAAATGTAGGTAAAATTACAGGCATTTTTGACAGATTGAGATTAGATTGCGATTGTTACTAGAAGATAGTAGAACAGTCTCTAATATACAAGCTGTTGAATTGCATTCTCGTCAAATTCAATGAGTTAACTATGCTCGTGATTCTTAACACGAATCAATAATAAAATAAATTTGTTTTAATATTTATATTTTTTGACGTGATTTTCCAATTCGAACTAGCCATCTCGCCAGAGGGGTTAGGCGCTATGCACGCATTGATATAGCCGCGCGACAACTTTGCCTACCGCATACGCAACTGGGCGATGCTGATTTTTGCAAGAGGAGTATTCTGGAATACTGTTTTTTGATATTTGCAACAAAAAAAATAAGCATTTATCAAATATTGGCCAGGTATCGTATTTATAATTGATTACTTCTTTTTTTCTTTGACAAGCTCCTAAAATTTGACGAGGATGCAAATCAACAGCTTGTATGTATATCAATAATACGTTCAAACATACAGAATGTTACGCCATTCAACATTTTGCGAAACAGACTCGAACATTTTAATGTTTACTATAAGCACATAACATAACTCCATTACGTAAAGCCACATAATTTACCCCGAACTTGAAACGACATCGCACCACACCTCAGTTCACGACATTCAAAGGTCACAATAATTCACCGACACAGGCAGTTAACAACACACAATCATCTACCACGTCCCACAAATAACTCCATCCAACAATTACTACTAACTGCAGGCAATTTAACTCAATAGCTCATCTTTGGTCGACCGTAGCATTAAGGAACTTTAGATTCTTACACATTAAACTTTCATTATGGATGCAGTCGGTTACAAGTCGTGGTAGCAAAAAGAGAGGTACAGAAGACTATTTCCAAATGACACAGTCACACAAACGCCTAACAGGGTTGCGGAATTTGCTCGAAAGTAACGTAAAGAGCAGTAGGAGGAACAGATGGGTTTTAGTCAGTAAGAGTCTGACAGTCCCTTCCTCTCCGCACAGAGCGGTAGAAAATTATTTAATGATTTCCCATCCTTAAAATAAAAAAGGCGCACAGACGCGTTTGTATGGCGATCTCATCTTAAACTATGTCAAATGAATGTCAGTCCCAAGTGCGATTGTAATCCTGCCGGGGCTGCGGGTCCTGCCGGGGCTGCGGGTTGTTCGAAAGAGATACCGCGCCCCCGGAACGCAAAGGGCACATGAAGGAACATAGACGGGTTTTAGTCAGTAAAAGTCTGACACTCCCTCCCGCCCCGCCCAGGGCGGGGGAAGTTATTTGATGATTTCCCGTCTATAAAAAAAAAAAAAAAAAAAAAAAAAAAAGTGCGATTGTAATCGCTGTATCTGCGCGTGTCTAAGGGCTCTTTTCTTTTTGCTTTTGCGGCATTGAAGCAGTCCGGTTGTGTTTCTTTATATATTTGACACGTGGTGACATTTGTTGTCTTTTCTACGTGTGTAGGTGGTACGATGATGTACAGCGCTCCTGATGTGTGAACTGTTTGAATAAGGACAACCGTGCGTGTGCAGTTCGACACCCCAACTTCTTTAGAGCCACCGCAGTCCATCACCAAACGTATAAATTGAAAGAGCCTATTTTTGTGCGCGTCGTCACTTGTTTTTGAAGCTAACCTTCTGACCCTGCGCTATTTCGTGGGCGCGGGGTCCCGCAGAACTTAGTCAGGGGGCTCTCACCGGGTGCCGAGAGAATTAGAACGAGTCATTAACCATAATAACAAACTGCCGACACTGATTAAGCTGCTTAGTAAACCTGCCTACCTCAAAGTAATGCTTCAATTACACCGACTCAGTAATACTAACGATAAATCAGGGGAGTGATGCGGTGTTATAATTAAAATTATTCAGCAATATACGAGTATCTTGAGTACTTGTTGTAATCGAAGGAAGATACTACACAAAGGTGGAACTAATTCTGTCATCTAATCAAGGGTTTCCTTCTCTAGAACTTCAGACAATAGGATTATTTTAGACACTACGAACTATAAATAGGATAAAGAAAATTTACGAGAAGTAAAATATAGCGCGAGGTGTATTAAAACGAGATTTATGAACCCTTAAATGTAGTGCCAATATATTTAACGAAACAAACAATTCATACGGATGCGTTTATTTATAAATCATTGTTCAAATTGAAAGTCACTGACAAGGCTGCATTTTAATTATTATTGAAAATGAAAAGCTTCTTTATTAAATTCCTCATAATTATGAAAAGGCGTATAAACGGAACGATAAACAAAACATATAAACACACTTTTATTATTCTGTATGAAATTCGATCATTATTTGATATTACGCGAACGCAATACACATCAATATTCCGAAGTATTCGAATTGCGCGAGTATTAAAGTATTCGCGTTATTCCGAAATATTTTCAATTATCCATACGGTTTCAGTGAATGCGTATCTGAAATTATTAACGCACGGTTCAATTATAATTAACAGCGTCATATACGATTGTCAAAATACATATGAATGCGTTTACACCGACTGTTTAGAGCTCGTTCAATTAACCCTACAATAACACGAATCAGACTGTTGATATATTTATACGAAGCAAATGAGAAGATTATTTCGATGCTCAATTTCGTACCTATTGAATTGTTTCATGTAAATTAAAACCGACGTTATTGAGTATTTGATGGCTTTTATATGTCTCTTTATTGCCTATTCGTGGCTGTTGATTTATAAGATTGTTAATGTGTTGTTACAATATGTGTTTACATAGCTCTAGAGCAGGGGTTGCCAATCTTTGAAATACTGCAACTCCCATTACGAATTGTATTTTTGTTTGCGATGATTTTGGAAAAGTAAATACAAATTTGTGTTTAGCGCTAGCAGACATTAAAATTGCTCTATTAAATTATTATTTATATTTAATTGAAAAAATAAAAATGCAAAAAATATAATCTTATTTATTACTACTTATTAGATAACATAAAGTATAATGTCTATATGACAATCAGTAAAATGGCCGCAAAATACCTGTGCGTATCGTCGCACACAGTTTGGGGACCCCTGCTCTAGAGTATACCTATTGATCGTCCATATGTGTTCAAGACCGGTCCACTGCATTCTTTTGCTATTTTCCTCGTTTTATTTTACATGACAGCAAAATATCTGGAATTCTTCACCCGACAGTAGGTCTCTCTCCTTGTTATTGCACTTTCATGGTTGAGTTCAATACGGATTTTGTGGAAGCGAGCATTTAGTTTTAGCTTTAGTATTTAGAAAAGGTTTTGCTTTTGAAGCTTGACTTTAGCTTGTCGTACTTAATGAAATTCTGAGTTTCGGTTTTCAGTTTGTTGGTAATTAGACGCTTTGCAGTTTACTGGCGCGTTCTAATGAGAAGAGCACATCTAGTTCAAAGTCGTATCGTCCACTCACACAGGTAAATGAATCAGGCAGATGTACCTAACAACTTTTGTATCGCATACGTTTTACGAACATTATTTTATACACTATCTCGTAACTGTCTCGTTAGCCTAGTGGTTCAAAGCGCGACAACTACGCTAGAAATCTTGGGTTCGATTCCTAGGTCGGGCAAAAAGTGTTATTGGGTTTTTTCTATGAAATTCTCGGTAGCAGCTCGGTGTTAGGATTTGTGCTCGGTTAATAAATGGCAATAGGCTCGCCCCCTATTACATGGGACCTAAACATACCGGCGAACTATCCAACATCTCTATCTAACCCTTCGGGGAATACAGGCGTGATGGTATACGTGTTACACAAAGTAGGTGAAATCCGTATTACATTTTGATTCCGCAAATGTCAGCTGTCTACGTTCATGATTCGATTCTCAATATTGTCATGGCATTTTTATACCAATACACATAAATACATACAAATAAACCGTTGTCTGACATTCGGATAGAACCATATGCTCAGATTCACAATACCAATGCGATGCGGCAACTATCACCGTGAAGAGGACCATTTCAGTTGAAACAAAAGAGCTAATTGATCGCTTAAGTGCTTGTTTCAAACAAGATCGTTAAATACTACTTAGTTCGTTCATTATTGCAGTACAATTTCTTTAAACAGTGAAAACAGAGCGAACTTACTCGTGGCAACAAAAAACGGTTGACGTGTGTAATGTGATGACTGGTCTCGTGGTTGCAAACGCGACTGTTGAGCGTGGTGTCTTGGGTTCGATTCCCAGGTCGGGAAAAAATGTTGTAGGGATTTTCCTACATAATACTTTTATTATATTGATTTTATTTCATGATTAGTGTATATCTTTTGTTGGACATCTTAAATAAATAAATTACAAATTTTTCAGTAGCAGCCCGGAGGTTGAAAGTTGGTGTGACACCCCCATGGCTCGGAACGCACGTAAAGCTGTTGGTCCTATGCCTGATCTCTCCCCGGTTGTGCCCGATTGCCATCCCATGGGACTATGAGAGTGAGTGCACGAGTGCACCTATGTTTATGCACACACTTGTGCACTATAAAATCTCCTGCGTAGGGGCTGGGTTAGTCTCTATTAAAATTAGCCGCCATGACTGAAATCGGTCTGGAAAACATTATTATTATTAATGAAGACTACAATCATTGCGGGAAAATGTAAGGGCGAAATATGACTTTTTAATATTTCAGAGTAGGTCTCGTACTGAATGTTGTTCATATTTATGAGTACTTTTACCCCTAAAATATGTATAACGAATTAAAAGTCATGCTGTTTAATTTTAAGACGGAAACTATTCTTTCAGTAAACTAAATCTTTTTAAACCATTTTGTGACAAAAGCTCATAGAAATCCCAGCTGTCGATAAGCCTTGCTACCAAATCTGTTCGGAGTAAACCGACCGAAACGGGCCAAACCAACATATCAGGGTGCGCTCAGAGCAAATGCAATCTATAGTGTAGTACCATTTTACCCGGAATATCCGGAAAAGCAGCGTCATATTCCTACCATACCTGGCTCTAGTGCCCGGTTTCATCCCGTCGACTGACATTCGATAATTATGGCTGTCTATCTCACTTAGGATCGTGTGTAAAATTCCAAACTACTACGTACGGAATACATCAGGGAATGTTTTGGTTTTATTTCTTTGGGATTTTTCTACAAAGAGTAAAGATTTATGAGCTGATTCTCGTGTCGAGCAACTCGTAAAAGTCGAAGTACGTGAGCTCCTATTGTGTTTCTTGGTGTCACAACTGTTCTTACAGAGTGATGGTTTATGAACTTTTGACCTTCTGTGTCATCCAGTTTTACGAAGATCAAGTATGTGGTGCTGTGTCGTGATTGCCCGGTAGTTAAGGCATCACCTCTCTCTCTTATGTATGAGCTTGCGGTTTCGATACCGAGGAAGTACCAGTGTGACTTTTTATATTCATTTTCATATTTAAAACTTTCTAAGTTTATCTTAGGTATCAACATCACTGACGTCGATGAAAGAAATCATCATGATTAAACTTGGACTTATAAATAACATAAGTTTGGTATTGCCAATCCGCCTTGAGTGACAATGTTCGTGCCTTCTCTGTGCGAAAAGAGACCTTTGTTTTGTAGTGGGACAAATAGACTGGTGCTATATGCTGAACCAATATCACAAAGCTTCTCAAACATGATTTCTTTATTTTATTTTTCCTAGCCCATCGTTCACATAACGATGAAGACTTCCCCACACCATCGATATATTAAAATGTAATAAATAGTGATTCATTTCCTCGTTTGTTTCTCATATCTTATCTGTGGCGCGATGGTGTTTACATTAGATTTATCGGAGCGCCCGCGACGGCGGAACACACAGAATTATGTTACGCTCCCCCCATCTCCTGTTTTTACATCATTTATTCGAGAATATAGGGCGTTGTTGTTATCTTAAAATTGATACCGGTGAAAATATTTGCGTTTGTCTTAAAAAATTTTCGTGGAATAAAAAGCCTTGAAAGCTCAATTGTTGATATTAATAAAGTAGGTACCAATTTTATAATGAAAGAAAACAAAACTAAAAAAAATTAACAGCTTTGTAAGGCCGACTGCTACGCCAGAGGTCTTGGGTTCGATTCGGTTGTCTAAGTAAGTCGGGTGGTCGAACAAAGTGTTATTGGGTTTTTCTATGAAATTGTCAGCAGCTCGGAGTAAGGATATGTACCGGCAATAGGCTCGCCCCAGGCAAATAGTGGGTACATTGTTACATCTCTGCCTTACCCTTCGGGGAACACAGGCGTGATGGTATGTATATTATGAAACTAAAACAAAACAGTATCAAAAAATTCCTCCACATCTATCATCCTCCATTATTGATTTATTGTCCTTTTAGAACTTCGTAACTCAAATTTCCTATTTCCCCCATAGCATCACTTTGTTGAATAAACAACAGCGCCACGAGGCGTAAGTCTTCCGATACTATGCAACCGATACACGGCATGCAAGTAAGTTGTAATAGTTCGTAACTTATTTAATTTACTGGCTTGTGCCGCATTCTATCGGCACACACTCTCCCAGAACAAGGGACCAAGAGACTGTAGTTAATAACGATTTATGGAACCCTTTTGTTCCATGCCTGTTATCTCCGTCGCGTGAGCTTGCTATTCATCCCCTGATATATAGCGCCACTGTCACCATGCCGAAAGAATATGAAGCCTATCTATTATTCTATTAAATTCTTCACATAATAGAGTTGGCTGTTAGTCTGAATTGACGCTCGAAATAACTTTTATTTATTAGCGTGTGCGGGGGGACTCGTTAATTTTATCGTCTGCGGTAGTTTTAGTATGCATTTTAATTTTGTGTTTAAAATTCTGTATACTGCCCACCAAACTAAGCTACATTGAGGAAAATTATTGCTGGGAAATATTTTTAGCGTAAAAATCACTGTTTAGGGTACCGCGCAATATAATGTTCGTAAACATGTAACTTTTGGCTACTTTGAGTGTCTTTTTTATTATAATAAAGATACAGACACAGAATAAAAATACACTAGATTAGACTTGCCAATATTAGTAAGATGTCCGTCGGACAGACCATTATTACATCGTAAGCACTACTAAGGTTAAACTTAATTTAATCTAAAAGCATTGCCGCCACCGTAACTCACTTAGAGACGACCAACCGCGACACTGACTTGTGGCTGTGCCCGAAAAGAAACATTCTTAAAGAAAGCCATTTGGTTGGCACATAAAAGAAATACGTATAAATCAGAGGCGTCGGCCATTACGGCATAGCCTACGCGTTATTGTGCCCGCTCCGTCACGTTTATGCGACGCGAATGAGACAAAATAAGCGCTATTGCACGACAAACATCCTAACCTCTTATATTTGCTTCACTGAGATTACTCGCCTTCCTGTAATATCTTTCTGTCACCTCGTATCTAGATGCTCCACTTCTCTTTAAACTCACACGGCGCTACATATACTTCCACAGTCACGCCATTAAAGTCTTCGATCACTGTCAAGAAGACGGGGAACAAATAAAACTATAAGTAACAGTCTTCGACCAGCCAGACAAGCAATATAAAGGAATTGGATGAAAGTGACTGGCTGAAATATGTCTGCTAACCATTTTATAACACTTTATAACTTAAATAGGTCACTTCAGATGGAAGTGCTGTCTAATTATCTTTCATGAAATTCCAAATTATCCGCACAGTAAAAAGGAACCACATTTTCATGTTTCATGCTGTTCGGTGAGAGCTTATTAGCATACGATAGTGTTCTGGAAGCTAAAAATTGGGATCGTGAAAAGACCGCTCGCTAGCCGCCATTGAAATACGAGTGGACGGCTCATCCGCTTATAAATTATGTAGCGAAACGTTACAGAAACACAAATTCCGCGGCGAACATTTTGACGTCGCCCTAACATTCATTTTTTGAATGAAACAACATTTTTTCATTTTTTCCAAAGAACAAAGGTCACCAGTCTAGCGCTGTTTTTCAGCTTAGTCAAACCATTTTTTACGGCTCTTCACATTGGAATCACGAACATTTCGCGTACTAAGGTTGAAATTGTGAACGTTTTGACTGATTTTGAATTCAGCTGGCTCAAAGTCAGGTAATTTGGGAGGCTTTTTCTTATACTTTATGGAAATCTCGACCATCAGCGAGATTTTCTATCATATTTTAGTAAAGTACGCCATTTTTAACGCGCGAGCAAAAAGTAACGATGATAAATATCTACTGTTAATATCAGCTTTTAGGGAAAGGTTAGGTAGAACTAGAAATCTCTGAGGAAACCATTTAAACGTCTTTATTTGACTTCCAACATTTTAAATAATGCGGCAAAATCCAACTAAAGAAACTGAAGTAGCACAAAGTCGCACAACTAAAATTACACGACATGTCCCCGAGCTTATCAAGAGATAGCGCGAAACTTAGGCAGGTAGCGGATGTAACTTAATTTAGACGTCTACGTTCGGAGCCAATCGCGGCTCCGACGGTGTTTGCGGAAATTCGTAGGGACTAGGGAAGACTAGGGATTTTTTTTAACCGCTACGTACATGAGGCGAAAGTTATCGAACACGAGTACAAACGAACTAATCTAAACCTCGCGCGTATTCGATTGCTTTGCGTATGAGCTTCGGACTGTTTTGGGAGTTGAAAATTATTATACAGATTCCAAAGCAATCAGACTTTTTTTTGTTTTTCGTTTTTAAATTTCAAAATTCTATTTATTAATCGATTTAGTCTGTATCTCTGCTTGTGTGATGCGGTAACTTTATCATTTGTATATTTTATTGTTTCAACTGCTCAATCATTATTATTTAACCAAGTTGCTGACTTCAATATATATTTTTTAGTACAATTTCCTACATTATTCCCAACCACTGCAACTCCAATGGCGACTACTAGAAAAGACAATAAAGCTCGTCGAGTCCTGGAGAAACGATTCAACTGTCTTGGATCGCCGCAACGAAATTAATCAGATAAGAATAGTGGAGGAATAAGAAAAAAATATTAACTTTAACAGTTTGCAAACTGCCGTTGGTCCCGGCTGTCATGCGTAGATCTTTGACAGTCGTTACAGATAGTCAGAAACCAAGAAGTCTATCCAAGAGGTACCGTGTTGCCCAGTTACTGGTTTGTGGAGGTCAGATAGGCAGTCGCTCTATGTAAAACACTGGTATTCAGATTTATCCAGTTAGACTGGAAGCCGACCGCAACATAGTTAGGAATTGGCTAAGCAGATGATGAACATTTTGCAAACTAGAATAAATCCTACACTGATTCGATGTACTTCTATGTAACGAACACACTTCTAAATCGCCAAACACCTGACATCAAAAACCGTGCAATTCGTCCTTGTAATCCAAACGCTACGTGACCAAACAAGCAGGTGCACCAACTTCATCGTGAACTATGACACAAAGCTTGGCATCGTTTGTTTTGTTATGTTGGCTGTAGAACGCCAGCCATGTTTAATGATGCGGAAAATTTTCAAGCTCACGATAGCGCGGCCACCAAACCAGTGGTTTGAGCATTGGAACCATTATTACAATGAAGGTTCTTGACCTCCGGAATAAACTTAAAATTTATACACCAGTGTCGTTCGCGCTAATATTATGCGCGTCAGGTGTGGATTTTATATTACGCTTGAGCAAGTTTCTTTCAAATAAGTCTGTATTCTGGAGTAAATATATCTTCTGCTTAACTGTCCTTCTCATACTTCTGTTTCGTTCATCAAAAACAAAAATAAAAAAGACAAACCTTGAAAACGGTTTTGTAGGGCATGGTTTCTAAGATGTGTTTAAAAAAAATGTTTTAATAAATAAATAAATAATAATCTTTCCTTTTTATTTAGGTTGTTAAAAGGATCATTTTAAGTATTTACTTGTGTTTATTTCCCTTTTTATTTAAGCTCTCTTTGCACTTTTCATGTCATGTACTCACCATTTTTGGTTGACTGGTGGAGAACCCAAAAACATCCGCCTTTGTACTTTTTTGGTGCATAAAGTTTAAATAAATAAATAGCAGCCAAGCTAGCAGAAGTGGAATATTAAAAATACAAACGTCTTTGCAAATAAAATATACCTCTGGCGAAAAAAGTGAAAGACGCAACTATGGCCGTCTTCTTAGCCTTGTTAACTTTTCCACTTCCCAGTACGAAAATATGCTTGTAGAACATTTTCGAGTCGAGTGCAGGTTTCTTAATAGACTAAATTCTACTTAAGTTTATAAGGACCACGACCGGGCCGGGTTTATGCTTAATCCTTGTCTTCCTGCTTCCCGGTGAGCCTTTGCAACGGATCTTTAAGCGCAAAGGCAGCGCTCTTCGATGTGGTTTTAAAGTCTAACTTTGCTCTTAGATATAGACGTATTTATATGTTATAAAGCCCGTGTGTTTACGGAAAAATATTGTTTGTGTTGCATGGTAGAATGTATAAGAATTCAAAGGATTATTATATGCCTCCATCTTAAATAAGCGAACGTTCTATTCCATTTTTGAATTTGTTATTCAGTGCATTGAGTCCAATAGCATTGAGTTAGAAATTGATTTCATAATTCTATTTTTAAAATAGGAATGAGAAGGATTCTGTTATATTTTTAGGCTAATGAGTGTCACTACAACGTCAACATAATACTCATTACAGTTAATTTCCCACACTTATTGGTTGAACACTAATTTTAATACGTAATTAGCCTACATACGAAAACACATTTTGCGTGAACGTTTAACAAAATTTACGGGTCCAATGTAATTTTTAGGTACACAATCAAAATGCCAACAAAACGTATCGGAGCAAGTGAACAACTTTCAATGCCGTTCATTTGAACAGACAATATAGAAGCGGGGAAATCTAATCTGCTTCTGAAATTTTCCAACCGACCCTCATTACCATTTGAAGGCGAAGAGAAAAAGAAATATTCTCCATGACGGAAATTTCATGTAAATTGGGTGAAGTACGCGCCTCTTGCTTTCTTAAAATTTTCGTTGTAGGTATGTACCTACTTACAATTTTATTGTGATTGCAGTCGCAGCGATCTGTCACCGTAGCCGGTTAATTTGGTCGCAACTGTGTTTTTATTTGTGGAATATTTTTAAATGAGTCGAGGAAAGTGACCTTTTCCTTGGCACGTGCCTACGTATTTCTTTTTTGCATGACATTTGCGAGATTGTTCTGTAGTGTGCACTAGCATAATACGGATAGAAGACTACCAAAAATTCCAAGACCTAATTTTTCAAAAAAAAAACTCATGCTCTATAAATTTTTACTTAAATGTAAATCAGATTTTAAGTTAATGTTTCGAAGTCAATAATAGTATCCCAATTGCGTTGGCAAATACGTGACGTCACATCACCCTATTACCATACAAATCTATTTGGCAAATGGAGAGAAACGCGTTTTGACAGCTCATAACGCTTGTCAATAGATTGGTGATGTCTACATCTATAGTGTGTAACGTTAAATGCACAAAACTTGAAAATAGTTTAATCGGAATAACGACCGGAATCAATTGAACCAATTTTTAACACAGGTCACATTTTTCAAAAAAAAATTCTTTAAAAATGTGGTGTATAGGTACAAACTAAAACAGTACATAAAACCTTTTCATTATTTTTCTCTCAGAAGTGGGTTAATTGAATTAAAAATCATTTCGGGTGTCCGAGGTTTTGCGCATTTAAGGTTACACGTTGTAGTGTATTTCATCTATGCAATATTTTCGTCAATCATGGTGTACATCAGTTTTGTTCGGTGACAGAATAGGGTCGGCATCGTCTGGATGGCATCGTGTGGATGGCTGAACATTTTACGTTGCGGTGACGTGCCGGCCGCGGGACGTGACCGGCGCGACAATGAGCCACACAACGCCTTGTTACTCCCATACTTGTTACAAGTACCTACGGGGCACCTGTACGTACTACAAGTGACACTTTTCATAATTCCCACGGCGAAGCTTTTGCTAGTACAAGTATGAATAACACTTAGGGGATTTTTCTTGATATTTTTGTGACATTGTCTTTTAATGGATGTTATTAAAGCATGATTATTTCTCCGTCTCATCGTTTAAAAATAGACTTTATTAATGTTACCTTCGAATATTACATCTCCTTACTTTTTATGTATTAACGTACTTAAATGTGTTTCTCAAAAAATTACGCTTTACTGAGAAAAAAGCGCCTGTCATGAAGATTTTTCAATCTCATTTATCGTTGTGATTTCAAATGTGAAAATAACATTTTCATGCGATTCGAAAAAGTATTTTTCTGTCTTGTTTTTATTAAGATACGAATTACCCATTTGGGGATAAAAAGAGACAAGACGCTTAATGGGTACTAACGATTCTTGTTCATGTTAATTGAAAAAATACTAAACATTTTTACTTAAAAACAAAAGGCTTTCAAACAAACCCCTTACCAGTGTAATTTTGTCAATATTCATGATAATACTAATTAGGGCTATTCAATTTGTTCGGCTACATTATTCGAACGATTTTCATTAGCGTTTGTGAAGTTTAATCGAAATAAAACGCTGGAAACGTTGTTTAATTATTTATGACAGCTCCATTATTGAGTTCACAGTCGCAAAAAGGTAGTCGAGCCAGATTATATTGTATTTAAAAGCTCCGCAATAGCGCTAAGGAGGTAGGAATAATTTGAAATATATTTTATCCATTATGGTGTTATTAGCCATAATTGAAATGGGCTTTGCGATCTTTAATATCGATAGTCAGAAATATAACTGCAGCAATATTTTAAAGTCACCGCCGTTAATCTCTATAATAGCTCGAGGCACTCCGAGGAACCGAGTTTAAAAATAAATGTAAAGGACAAAAGGAATCGATAAGGATTTAAGGCCAAAAACTTGGGAAAGCACTAAAATTTAATACCGGCCGCCAGCAGTTGAGGGGACACCACACTTTATGGCGGCAATTACTACCCTTCATCTCGGTAATGTCGAAGATTGGTTTGCCTTTTATGGATTTTCGGGAATTGAGGTTACTGCATTGATTATTCCAACTTCTTTATAGTGCTCCAATAATATTGAAATTACATCGGAACTGACGACAAATCGGAAAGCCCGAACTGACATAAAGCCAGACTGGATTGGATCAAGTCGCGTCAAAATCTTTCTTTACAATCGCCGATCGAGTTAATACTGCGTAATACAGTTGGAATTGTTATGTGGCACTAGCTTTAGGGTTGATGGTATGAACAAGCTTTATATTATTATTACTAGCTTTTTCTCGCGACTTCGTCCGCGTAAATTTTCTTAGTGGTCCCTTTTGTTTGCGATAAAATATACCCTGCAGCGCGCTGGAATAGCGTAGCTTCCTATTAACGCAAGGATTTTTAGAATTGGAATAGGAGTTCCAAACAGACAAACAAACTCTTCAGCGATAATATGATTAGTAGTGATGTAGATAGGTACGTTTGGCAAACTGTGTGTAAACTTATACGAAACATAATGTAGGTTCATAATATTACATTTGCAAATGTCTGGCTTCGGGACTAATTACTTACATTATAATAGACATTACACACGACTTATTTATTTTAATGTTTACTCAAAAATATCTACAGAGACAAACTTTAGAACCCTCATTTTACAACGATACTTAACCGTAACTGTATTATAAAACAACTGACAATACAATAAACAAAACTATTTATTAACATAGGAGTCGTTATTTCAACGTTAGCATGTAATAATGTTAGTTATTTCACGATAAAAACAAAACAATGTAAACTATTATGCAGTTATTTTAAGAATACAACCCAATAACTATAAAAAAATATATATATATATCTTGGGACAACTCACACACGGCTATCTGATCCCAAGCTAAGCAGATCTTGTGTTATGGTAACCAGACAACTGATATACATACTTATATAATTTTATAAATACATACATTATAGATAAATCACACCCAGTCACAGAACAAACAATCATGCTCATCTCACAAAGTTTGTTTGCTATCGCTAATTGGTTGCTTTTTGTCTAATGCTATAAGATTTTTTTTAACTGGATACAGACAAGCCGGCACACGACGGCCCACCTGGTGTTAAGTGGTCACTGCTGCCTTTTAGACATCTGTAGACAACGCTTTGCGGCAGAAACAGGTACTGCTGCATTTGTTAACAGTCAAACTAGACTCATAAGAGCGGCCACGGGCGGCGGCTAAACTCAATGGACACTGACCAAGTACGCTGGAGATATTATAGTGCACAAATGTGTGCGCAAACAGCAAACACAGATGCACTCCCTCTTTCCTCACTCACATATTCCGACGGGGCGGCAATCCGACACGACCGGGGAGAGATCAGGCATAGCACAAAAGGCCTACGTGCTTTCCTACAGACGACGGAGTCACTCCACAAACTTCTAGACTCCGGGCTACTACTAAAAAATCCTAATCGAAAAACCCAATCACACTTTTTGCCTGACCTGGGAATCGAACCCAAGACCCCTCGCTTAGCAGTCGCGGCCCTCAAGACCAACGGGGCATTCAACTGACAGTAACTACCTATGTATCATTCAGAGATTGGTACAAGATGTTAGTAGATAACAATAGCATGATAAACGCGAGGTTTAGTACAGTCAACAAAACTATTTGGTATAATGGCAAAATTATTCATCTCTATCTTACACTGCCAATATTCATTTTTATTGTATGCGTAACTGCTCCGTTGGTCTCGTGGTCGCAAGTGCGACTGCTGTGCAAGGGGTCCCGGGTTCGATTCCCGGGTCGAGCAAAAAGTGTTATTGGGTTTTTCTATGAAATTCTCAGTAGCGGTTCGGAGTTTGGATTTGTGCCCGGTTAATGGCAATAGGCTCGCCCCCTATTACATGGGACCTAAATATACCGGCGAACTGAGGGTGTACATTGGCACACCTCTGCCTAACCCTTCGGGGAATACAGGCGTGATGGTATATTTTTTTTATTTTATATTTATTGTATGCGTATTTACTTTTTAAGCTTATGACACACCTAAGCGAGTTATTTAAAATAATTGACTGCTCAGCATACTCACAACATTGTTGAAAAATAATCGCAAGTAAGCTGGCTGCAGGTCTGTGGACGGTGAGCAATGGATAGCTCACCGTCCGTACGTTAACTTAACGACAGAGAGACGTATCGACGGCGCCTTCGTGTTCCACGCGCGCCTCAAAGAGATATTAGCCAACATTCAGAGGGGCCACTAAGGGCCGATGCCTGCCGGGGCTGCGGGTTGTTCGAAAGAGATACCGCGCCCCCGGAACGCAAAGGGCACAAGAAGGAACATGGATGGGTTTTAGTCAGTAGAAGTCTGACACTCCCTCCCGCCCCACCCAGGGCGGTGGAAGTCATTTGATGACTTCCCATCTTGAAAAAATAAAGGTAAGCTGCCTGTATACCAAATAGCTTTGTTGACTGTACCTAAGCACCCAGGTACCACTTATAAATAATAAAACGTCAGTGACGTCATCAGAGGCTTTGAGAGTTCCAAGACATACTATTTCGAGTGTTCCAAGTATTTGACACAAGTGATCAGAAACCAAGAGGTAGATTACACTTGATTCTCGGAACTGTAGGGTTAGGGTTAACGTAATTCTGATATTAATAATGTCAAGTTTGTTTAAAACGTTATTACAGTATATTAGATTTTGGTTAAGTTTTGATAGTATATTCATTGACTATTAATTTATTATTTAGCTAATGGAGAAAGGAAAAATAATAACCTGACAAATACAATTATAATATAAATACCAAATAAAAAAAAACACGTTATTTTTATCTAGACCCACTTTTATTTTTATTATTTTATTTAAAAAAAAAACTTTATAACGGCCATATGATAGTACTTGCACACGCTATGAAATATTTTAAGAATCTACCTACTATTGTTCAAAGTATAGATATACTACCTATTATTTATTTATTGGTGTCGCAATTTTATTTGATTACTAGCTACTGCCGCAAAAAAGCGATAACACTTACACGCTCTGTGAAAATTTAAGTATGTATCTATTACTGTTCAAAAATATTTATTATAATTTCATTTGATTAACAATGTATTTTAAGAATACCTCCAAAAATTTGACGAGTATGCAAAATTGCGCCTTATAGATACTTTATTAGTAAACAAAGCCCTTTGCGCTTGGATGGACACAGTACGATATTAACACAAATTAATTCCATTACTATCATCTCTGATTTCTGCACACATTGCGCTAGAATTGGGGGCTCTTATGTAGTTATTCCGTGATTAACTATCTTCCTGTGTTGTGTTACATGTGGTGAATTGATGATCAGGTTATATTATAATAATAATACTAGCTTATTAATGCCCCACTGCAGGAAAAAAAACGACGGGTTGCACTCCGGGAATGCCGGCAGAAGTGAAAACTTGAATGTTAACGTTGTGCATTTTTGATATTTTGGAATGGTTAGGGAATAATTTTGCACGAATTGCTATAATTATCATTATAAAAGTACTATGTATATAACAGAAACCATTAAACCAAGCACGTGTACTATTTAGTCCATCCGTCCATCCGTGCATCCGTCCATCCGTCCATTCGTCCATCCGTCCAATCCGTCCATCCATCCCACGATTTTCCACGATTTTGCACGATTTTTCGTGCAAATTTTTCGATCAGGGTCACGTGTCCTGACGCGAGAAAAGCAAAGTCATTGGTGTATATTCGTTCGCCGTGGTGACGTCACCACGGCGAACGAATATACACCAATGACAAGTTGGTTCGTTATCGAAGTGGGACTCGTTTTCGAGCTTGCATTTTAGAGAATCGCACAGCAGGGTCACGTGTCCTGAAGCGAGTTTAACATTTTTTACCCAACGCCGCTAAAGAAGTTTTCACTTCAAAAATCCTTCACCGATGTCAGTGATGACTGAGATTAAAATTACATAACACCACGCCTGTATTATGCAGAGGATTATGGGTTAGGCAGAGGTGTACCAATGTTCACCCACAGTCCACCGATATGTTTAGGTCCCACCCCACGTAATAGGGGGCGACTCTAATGCCATTAACCGGGCACAAATCCTAACTCCAACCTGCTACTGAGAATCATATAAAAACCCAATAACTCTTTGCTCGACTTGGGAATCGAACCCGAGACCTCTAGCGCAGCAGTCGCGCTTAGGACCACTAGGTTATCGAGGCAGTAAAAAATTAGGGATGTGTAAAAATATCACACTGATAAAGTCACAGACAAAAGTTATTTATTATAACATCCCTTGATAGCAGGAAAATTACATAACAGGAAATATATAACAATAAATATTATATGAACCACAAAGGTTCTCCTTTTCATTAACTCACTAAAAGTATTTCATTTTCATTCTTTTGTATGAAGTAAGTGTTGACCGTATCATCCACAGAAGTGCTTACTTTCTGCCTCATTACTTGTAGGGTAGGTACCTCACCTCGCCAAAGCTGTATTAGAAGGAAGCAACTCATATATTTAAAGCGACACTCTAAAAGAAAATTCGCTCCTATCACCCATTACATAAAGGCTAATGTTGCCTGCCATTTAGGGGGTTGTCCTCGGAAAGGGTTGTCACTTTATATAAAGCTGATGTGGCCGCAAACGACAGTTAATGGCGCATAAAATTCACAGTAAGCCTGACACAGTATAATCATTTTACGGTACTGTAATTTCAGGTATTTATGTGTAGGAATACTCTGTCTGTACAATTTCTCCTTTCAAAGTATAAGCATTATGTAAACGTAGGTAAATACATAAGGGAATAATAAGATGCCTTATATAATGCGTCTTTCAAGCTCTCAAGCGCCGTGCGTAACGTATATTTTGAATAGCGTACGTGAGAACGTTGAACTCGAAAGACAGTAAAAATATCCCGCTGGGAAAACGTGTGGGCATGAAGTGCTTAAAGCCAAATAAGCTTAAACATAATAACTACCTCGTTAGCCTAGTGGTCCTAAGCGCGACTGCTACGCTAGAAGTCTTGGGTTCGATTCACGGGTCGAACAAAAAGTTTTATTGGGTTTTTCTATGAAATTCTCATTAGCAGCTCGGAGTTAGGATTTGTGCCCGGTTAATGGCAATAGGCTTGCCCCGTTTTACATGGGACCCAGAACAAACCGGTAAATTGTGGGTGTACATTGGCACTGGTACTACTGCCTAACCCTTCGGGGAATGAAGGTGTGACATTATGTGTGTGTATAATAAGAAATAAGCACACACCTCCTTTTGAAGGACGTTGTCTAGTTCTAATCTTGACATTGAGGGTTAAGATACTTGATCTTATTGTTTGACTTACACAACACCGAGTTTACGGTTGCTAAGCAAAGCCTCAAATACCACCTATGTAGGTACTTACTTACTTACGAAAACCAAGATACTTTTACAAAATTATATTTCAGTCTCTTTGTTATTTTATCAATTAATTTAAGGTGAGTGGGTACGAACTGGAGCGTTGTCATTAATGTAACACTTGCTAGAAAAGTCCAGAACAAGCCAATGGCAATACCGTATTTGGTTTTTAGAAGTATCATTGGATGGCAAATAAGATGACGAACCACCTGATGTTTAGTGGTCATCGCTGCCTATAGACACCTGCAATACCAGAAGCCTTGCAAATACGTTGCCATCCCAGAGACAACTGCGGGTTGTTCGAAAGAGATACCGCGCCCCCGGAACGCAAAGGGCACAGGAAGGAACATTTATATGGGTTTTAGACAGTAAAAGGCTGACACTCCCTCCCGCCCCAAACGCTTCAAACCGGACCACAGCAACGGTTTTCGGCAGAAATAGGTATGGTGGTAGTACTTCCTCACTCTTTCACTCAGCTTTACTACTCAAAGAGATGTCAGCAAAATTGGATGGGGCCACTGAGGGCCGATGCCTGTCGGGGCTGTGGGTTGTTCGAAAGAGATACCGCGCCCCCGGAACGCAAAGGGCACATGAAGGAAGATAGACGGGTTTTAGTCAGTAAAAGTCTGACACTCCCTCCCGCCCCGCCCAGGGCGGGGTAAGTTATTTGATGATTTCCCGTCTATAAAAAAAAAAGCTCTACTACTACTTGAATTCGAATTCAGAGTTATGTTAACTATAACTCCAGAACTTGAAAGTTCACGATATGAATTCAAAAAGTCCCATTGTTACTTAACAAAATTATAATTTTGTATACAAATAAATTAAATCCTCCTGAGCCCAATAATATTTCCTGCGGCTACATAAAATATGGGCACGTGTAATGTAACTGGAGCTACATGTTACCTACAAGGAAGGCTGTCATTCCACTAAATCAATGGCGTACCTACCTCACTCAACGTTCGTAATACGGTCGCAGAGATACTGTCCTCTTCTTTGAGGTTTACCCTTCACCCTTTGACTACCTGCCGTCGGAATATCAGCTTCCAAGTCTTGTAGATATCGTGATATTTTCCGTTGGACATATCTTACAAAGGATTTCGTTTACTACTAAGAAATTATAACTGTATTTGGAAGTTACTTGCCGTTTCTCCTGTTTTGTTTTTACCTTTTTGTGTTTCGTCAACCCTCTTCTGAGAATTTTGGATACAATTATTTTATTTTGATTCTTAGTAACATTCCATTACCTAAGTAGGCCGTTGTAAACATAACCTAGCAAAATGGGGGATTATAGATCTCACCGATACACAGTGCGAGTGCATTGCTTCTTCTCAGACGATGGCCTACGTACTACAGTGCCGAGAGTGACCCTACATCTGCACTTTAAAAGGTATTAACAGGGCTACTGATACAGCAATAAACGTGCCCACCTACAGGACCCAAAAATATTGGATTACTAGCTTCTGCCCGCGACTTCGTCCGCGTCACAGTTGATGTGTTATCCTACGGGTACCGTACATTTTCCCGGGATAAAAAGTAGCCTATGTGTTATTCCAGACTATAATCTATCTTTGTGCCAAATTTCATCCAGATCCATTCAGCCGTTTAAGCGTGAAAGAGTAACAAACATCCATACATCCATACATCCATACTTACAAACTTTCGCCTTTATAATAGTAGTAGGATTTAGAATTATCGACTCGAAAAGACGAAGAAGTAGTAACATTCCTTGTGAAACGCCTTACGCAGAAATCATTACGCTGGCTTTAAGATCAAAGGACGCTAAATAATCAAATTGTGACAATCCACACCTACGAAACGCACGTTTGAAATTTGATTAAACCTTTAGCAACGTAATCACATTCGCATTCGAGAATATAACGATATTCAAATCACGATAATTAATTCTACCAATTTATTACAAGCTAGTGATTCTGTGATTTTCAGGTCTTTCAACCTGGTGAACATTTATTATTCATAAGAAAACCGAGACACTAAAAAAGTGATTTATTTTAACATAAAGAATTTACGTAACATCAAACAGCCCGTTTTTGGGTCCCCAACAAATAACCTGGGTTGTATAATATGAGTATGATGTAACAAAATGTCCGTACAAAATAACAGGTAGCTGTGTAGCAGTCCGCCGTTATTCATGAATAGTCTAGATGTACCTACGCACAATTTTCTGCTACCGAGGCTATCGAGGGACGCGCGTGACCAGATTTCGGAACGTCGACATATTACACCTGTATACCGACCAACTTATAGGTCCTATCAAGTAGAAAATGTCGAATACGAGAAAATATGTCGCCAACTGTAAACCTCAAGTGAGGGAAAGTAGTTACAGAATCCACCGAAGAATCCATTCGAGAAATATTCCGAACGAGATTCTTCTCACTATTTGTGAATATTTTGTATATTGTTATCGTGTACGGAATTTATTCATAACCTTACTTTGAACCCTATCGTTGTGTATGTATAATAAGTTATTTACTGTACGTGACATAGGCCCTGATATCAATATTATGTAAAGCATAAAGGTACCTTAGAATCAAAAAGTAACGTGTGAAATTAGCATTAATTAACTATCGTACAAAGTAGGTTTTTGCTAAAACTTCATCGAATGTATATGCCTGAGTATGGACAGGTAAGTACCAACATAATTAAATACGTTAATATTACAGTACTGACCCGAAGTCAAACCGGCCAAGTGCGAGTTGGACTCATAAACAATGGGTTATATACCTTCGTACAATAATTATAAATTAAAGTTTCTTGTAGGAGAAATACTCACTCTAAAAATTTCGATTCTCTATCTATTACGATTTTTTAAACAGCCCGCTGACGGACAAATAGACGGAGGCACTCTTCTGATACAAAACCCTAAAAAAATTAAAACTATAAACATGAAATCTAGACAAAATAGAATAGCAGAGTAACGAATCTCCTAAGTCGATATAAAAAATAATGACAATTACTTACCCGTAACTGCTAACTTTGCGAAATTTCAACGAAACGAAATTCCCATAGCAATAAATTGCTCGAAAATCAAATACGGTACTCAAAACCTCTGTTCCTATGAAGTGTTGTTAACTTTCGACACGTAATTAAGTTCGTCAAAAACAAGTTGATAAATATTCATTGACATCCCGCCTAATTTGAAATACACACATAAGCGTGAAAAGTCTAACACAAAGTTTTGTAGGTACAATTTAACGAGACTAAATTCTGAACATGGCAAAATTCTTATTTAGTGCGAGCGAGTAAAGACCTTAACTTAATGTGTAAAGAGTTCTCGTTTGATGTGTTTAACACTAAAGGCTCAACAGCGCGTAATCAGTTAAACCTTGACTTTTTCAAAAGTGAATAGTGTGTATTAGTGACTTTAACTTAACTGTAATATATATATTTTTTGTTGTGCTCTGCTGCTAGTGACCCTAAGATCTCTATGTAATTATTGTATTGCTACCCGTGAGAACCTGTAATTGGCTTAATGTAGCATATTCAACTGTCGTATCCATTTTATGTATAGCTGTTGGTTTTCCATCTGATAAATTAATAAATAAATAAATAAACATGTTTCTAGCTATCCTTAGGGGACTTAGTCCCTAGATATTAGGATTAGTATAATTTTAGTTTCGTTTTATAAAAAAAACTAATTTAGTCCTGCTAATTCGTTTGCGTGGTTCCACACGTGTTAAGTTACTGTAAGCGTGGGTTACTGATCCGCTCCCTTAAGTCGTAGCGTGATGTTATATAGCCTATTCTTTTTCTCAGGAATCTGGCTATTATACACATTTTTTTTTCATTTTTTTTTCAGATCGACTGGCAGTTCCAGAGGTTTGCGCGTTTTAATAAACGAAGAATCTAATATTCCTCAGGAATCTGTTTATATTATTAGTATATAAACTAAAACACCCAAAGCTAAAACTAAAACACTCAAACTAAACATACACGAAATACTACGAAAACTACATTTCTTGATCTCCTCTGCCTCATTTCTGTTTTACTCTACACTTTGTACAATTCACAATGTCTAGCTAAAAACATACTTTCGAGAATATTATTCAAACATTTTAGCGGGCTCGTTCATATAATACAAAATATACAGCGCCGCTTGCCTTCCGTGCATATCAACGGGAAGAAATAAGTTGAGCGGTGACCTAGTAACCAACCACCAACCGCCACTACAATTCTAGTTCCCTGGTACAATAATAAAGCCTGCAGGTTGTTCACATGTTAGGCTTTCAACTGTGTACTTGCACAGTTATTTATTCGAAAACTTTGAAGAAATACCTATAATTCTGTTTAAAATATCTTTAAACTTCATGAGAGTAAACTTGTTTCCTCAATATATTTTAAAGGTACAGAATCTGGTTGGTGAATTTCGATATATCCGTGAGGTATCACGCGGCGAGGCATTGAGCTGAACAGTAGCTACACCTATTATGAAAATTAAAAACCAGTCTGCGAAAAATACGTCACGATTCGAGAGAAATAAAATTATTTCAGGAGTGAACTATAACGGAACTTCGGTATAAATACAAACTGCCAAGTCATAACCTTTCCTTATAGCTGCCACAGAGTAGCAAAAAGCGTGGCCGACCCATGTCACAGAGTGGGGAAAATAATAAAACATGATAGCATAACAATAGGTACACAATATAACAGATTAAAAGCGAATACGTTCGTAATTTAATCAAGTCTACTTTGTTTTAGCAGTTCTTTGCAAGTTACTTGATTACTTTAGGGAATCGCTAAGATGAATGGGATAAACAAACTGATCCACTGAAAATATAAATTAACATCAATGGGAGTAAAGAAAATTGGTTGAAGAATGATTAATGATTTTCTTTGTGATAATAAGACAATCGGGTCTTTGGGAAAGGATAGATAAGGCTTTCGACGGACGCTAGAGGAATTTGCCGGTACCTGCATAAAGAGCGGGTCGTAAAATGAATGGAACAATGTTACTAGCGCTAAATGAAGGTTTTAAGCTACCTTTGAAGGCAGAACTTCTTCTACAGTCTACACAAATAAATAAAATTACCGCTAACAAAGGCTGGGTATAATGTTGAATACAGTATGAGGGGTAGTGTTCGCTATCCCTCTTTCGCATATTATCTTATTCCTTATTATCTCTCTTTCTTTTTTATTTTGACGGGTCGTTTGATGAATTTGCTGGGTGTCGGCTACTGGTAGTAAGTTAGTTGGGTATTTCTGCCTCAAAATTTTCTTTTCATAATTATGATCTAAATACGTAGAAAATTATAAAATGTAGAACACGTTTCTAGCAGAAAAAATATACCAAATTACCTACGTATCATTAAAGATACCTACTTAGAAATGTATATAAATATTTTCAGCAATTCTCTGCTATTGCTCAGGTTTATACTAAACACAAAATAGTTTCTAGAAGCGAGGAAAAGCGAAGACCTAAATGTAATATTAACCCCAAAGGTCAAAGTGCGGTCTGAGCTTTACGTAGTCTAGTCTATGAATAAAATCAAACCGCGTGGTTCGGCAATAATAAGTACCTGGATCGGTTTTATTTTCGTAACCCTTATGTACCTGTGTCTAGATTCTAAATATGTAAAGACTGTTTTTAGAAAGGCTTTTCCTATGAATGAAACTCGTACGTACCAAAATGTATTTTTTGCTGTTGTTTAGTTCTACGATTGTGACATTAAAAGCACAGATTTTTCTTCAACAATAGAACAATAATTATGATTTTTTTTATATTTTTGTTTGTAACAGATAAACTCAAAAACTACTTAACTGATTTTAAAAATTCTTTCACCTATAGATAGCTACATTATCAGCTTGTAACATAGGCTATAATTCATTCAAAAAAAAAATGACATCTGTAAGAAGATTCACGCGAACGAAGACACGGGCATAAGCAAGTAACTAACAACATCAAATAAGAAAACGAAATAAACAAATACTAAAAATAGTTTCAGCCCACACTCAATTTTCCGCAAAAAACGTATCTTAGACGTTACACGTATTTGCACTTATAGATAAAATTACAGACTAGCAAGAACAAAGATTCGAGTAACGTGGTCCGGGCTCGGTTCCCAAAATTACTTTGAATAAAGATAACGATGCTTCGGGCGTCGGCAGCCGCGAGACGACTTCCGGCCACCGTAGACGCGGGTCTGTGGACGGTGAGCAGAGCAATGGGTAGCTCACCGTCCGTACATTAACTAACGACAGACCGTGTCGACGGCGCGTTCGTGTTCCACGCGCGCCTCAAAGAGATGTCAGCAAACATTTGAAGGGGCCACTAAAGGCCGATGCCTGCCGGGGCTGCGGGTTGTTCGAAAGAGATACCGCGCCCCCGGAACGCAAAGGGCACATGAAGGAACATAGATGGGTTTTAGTCAGTAAAAGTCTGACACTCCATCCCGTCCCGCCCAGGGCGGGGGAAGTTATTTGATGATTTCCCATCTATAAAAAATACAAAAAAACCTTACACGTATTTGCACTTATAGATAAAATTACAGACTAGCAGAACAAAGATTCGAGGAATCCGTGGTGGTCCGGGCTCGGTTCCCAAAATTACTTTGAATAAAGATAACGAGAAGTGAAACTGGAGTGCGGCAGCTTTGTTTGGTAACTTTTAAACTGTGTGCGGATTTCTTAGAATCCCCGTTTTGCTAATGTGACACTGTAACACTTATGATTTGATTTGGTAAACGTGTTTAGGGAATATAATAGGACTATTGTCGGTGTTGTATGCCTATTGACGTAAGCTGGCTACCCTGTTGGTCTAGTGGATGCAACCGCGACTTTTGAGCGTGGGGTCCTAGGTTTAACTCCCAGGTCGGGCAAAGTGTCATTGGGTTTTTTCATTCCGAATTTCTGAGTAGCAGCCGAAACTTCGGAAGTGTTGTGACACTCCCGTGTCTTGGACAGAACGTAAAGCCGTTGGTCCTGCGCGTGTTCTCTCCCCTGTTGTGTCGGAATGCCATCCCATCAGACTATAAGAGATAGAGAAGAGGGAGTGCATCTGTGTTGGCACACTAGTGCGCTATAATGTCTCCTGCGTACTTGGCTAGTCTCCATTGAGAAATCGGTCCGAAATCGGTCTGGAAAATGTTACAGTCGTAAACTTGTCATATGTCAGAATGGTAAACAAATTAGATCATCTAATGGAAATGTTTTCCTAATGCAAGAAATGTTAATTCATTTAGACTATATTTAATAATTATTAACTCATGAATTTTCTTTCAATAAAGATATTGGTTGTGAACAGTTCACCAAACATAATGAAAACAACGACAGATTTTACTTGTACAAAACTGTTTTCTCAAATACAATAAGTAATCAATCATCAAGTTATTAAATCATCATATGATTTAATAAGATCATTGTAGTTCCAGGCAGTCATGAAGCGATGATTAAACCAAGATCTCAAAGTCCATTCTGTTAAAATGGACTTTGAGATCTTGGTTCTAACAAGCTAATAATTTCATAGTTTATTAAAGGACGACGCATGCGCACTGAACATTGTGTAACGGCGCCAGCGAGACGGGGCAAGTCATCTCTCATCAATAAAGGAAGCCCAAGCAATCAAGTGGGCGCATGCAATCACTCGCTAATAAATTGATACAGATTGTTAATAAGGTGTCCGTGCTCAGGGACAACTTATGAAACAAAAGAATGGTCAAAACTATTCAAAAGGTTAAAAAAAAACAGATAAAATTCCACTGGCAACAATATACTTAACCCCAATGTTTTTTTCTAATGGTAATATTGACTGTTAGAGTTTTTTCTGTTTCAACTACGTGTAATCTTAAACTCACATAATTGAAAAGTGTATTTTATCAAAAAATTAAGTGAATCATAAGTCATGATGGCCCAGTGGTTGAAGCAAGTGCCAATGTCACATTTTCAATTTATACGTATGAGGTATACGTAAGTTTCTCTAAGATGTCACTGACATCGGTAAAGGAAAACATCGTGATGAACATGGACTTATAATTAATATACGTCTAATCTCGCCAATTCACTTTGAGCAAGCGTGGTGATCAATGCTCGGCTCTCTGTACGAGAAGAGGCCGATGCCCTGTAGTGGGACAATAATATAACAGTCAGGTAATATTACCTCATTGTTTTTATCTATAATAGGTACACTAGGTACGTGATCATTAAACATAGAACTATTGGTTCAATGATGTCTTACTCGTGTTTGTAGGATTTCTATGAAAGACACGTGTCAAGAAGAAACTTCTATTTTATACAACATACGTTGTTTGTCTAAAAGGGTGCGAATTTAAAGTAAATATTGATGTTTATCAGGCTCCCGTGCTGCCTCGACTCATGGAATAATAGAGAGCAATCGTTATTAATATTATACTTATATTATTAATGCGAAAGTTGCTATATCTGTTACGCATGCACGGCAAAACCACTGAACCAATTTTGATGCAATTTGGTACGAGGTAAGTTTGATTGAACCGCAAGAAAGGACATAGGCTGCATCCGCGATAGCCGACATTTACGAATGTTTACTAATAAACAAAAACTTTCCCAATCTTTAGTCGCAATAAACCAAAAATAGTTTCATCAAATTTCTAGACAGTTGAAATCAGATAAATACAAACATAATATCAATCATCAAGTTTAAAATGCGTAGTTTATTTTTATCTTATCTAAAAGATAAAGGAGTAAATATTATACAGTGCCTTTATACATTTCTTTTATTAATAAGGAAAATAGAGTAAGGGGGAAAAAATACTGACATTAAGCGCAAAAATAATAGTTGTACGACTTAAGGTAACGTTCAGTCGTAACAGTAAAACTTATGGCCTTGCTTTATACGCTAGCTTTGTTTATTGCAAAGCATTCCTCGTTCTTTTGTTTGCAGAACATATTAACTTTAAGCCCGTAAATAATTAAATCCACACTTCTTACCTACTAATATTATAAAGCAGTATGTTTGAACGCGCTAATCTCCGGAATTACTGGTCCCATTCTGTTAAAGTTATTTTGCTAATAGGAAGCTACGGTATCCTATCCGTATGAAACATTGACTCGGACAAAATCCCGGGCAAAAGCTTGTTAGGTGTATCACGCTACTATTCCTCGTACTGTAAGTAGGTATATCAGAAGCCATACGACACTTGAGTATCGTAAATCTTCTGCCTAAATATTTTTTGGTTGATGGCAATAGTGCTATCAACCAAAAAATATTTGTACAGACTACAGCCTGTTCATCATCATCATGATCATCATTCTATCAGTCGCAGGACGTCCACTGCTGGACATAGGCCCTCTAATAGATTTCCAAAAGGACCGGTTGGAAACGACCTGCATTCAGCGTTTTCCTGTGGCCTTTATCGGGTAGTCTGTCCACTGTCGAAAAAATCCTAAAAACTTTAATAATATTCTGCCCGATGTGTTTCATCTCAATACCCCATTCTCGGCAGCAAGCAGCAGCAATAGACCATGACAAGTAATCAAATTACATCACGACTTACGACCCTAACATAAAGCTGCTAAGTATTGATTTTGCGATCCTTGTAAATTGTTTCTGGAAATTAAATTGAGAGAAGCAATTGATCTAAAATTAGGGGGAGCCTGTCAAGTTACTGGAGCTATTTCCGTTAATAAATATTAATAGGCCGTCAATACAAGATGCCTTTGTCTGTAGCGAGTGAAGGCGATATCGTACATTCTCCATCATTAAATTATAAATGGGTATCTGTCCCCAATTAAATAACCTTTAGACATTTGGGTGGCCCTCGTCATTTTGTTGTTACGTCATTGTACTTTGTATGTTTCGTTCTGTGCCATCAATCATTAATTTCAAGCTGTATTTAAACGTTAAAGTGGAGACGTTTGACGATTTTTTTTTAATTAAATTAAATTGCATTACGAATTTTCGGAACTTACAGTTGCATAATAATAACCTAAAGTCTTGGGTGCAGTTTGAATAACTTTTAAAAACGATCGCAATCTAATGTCACTTTCTGTCAAAAATATTGTTTGACATTCATTCTCGCCGGCAAGAGATTGCGACTTGGTTTTGAACGTTTTATTTGGTAGAGTTGGCCTTCGTATATATTTTTAAGCGTTGGCGTAAAATATTTAGTTAGAACTTACTTTACGAACAACTACAATAAGTTATTTATACATTCCACTCGATGACGCACGCAATGCTATAATATAACTAAAGGTTTTGAGCTAAAATGTGAATGATGTTGCCTTTTTATTACAGTGCAATGAAGGGAAAAAAATGGAATTATTGTTTCTTAATCGAAACCAATGACGTCCATGGTTAAACACGTTTTAATAAGAAGTTTAATTGCAACAATGATTTCATTCACAAAAAGCTCTACTGCTACTTAGCAGTAGAGCTCTTTGTGAAGGAGCTTGCTCGGAGAAGCACTATTATCAACATATTTATTTCTGCGTCAAAGCAGCGTTGCTGTGATCCGGATTGCAGATTTCTATAGGCAGAGGTGACAACTTAACAACAGCCCGTCGCCGTCGGCTTGTTTACCAATGATGTTAAAAATAACGTTATTCTTTCATCTAAATATATGCATCTAAGATTCTCACCGCAGCTAACAAAAAAGCTAGAACAAAATAAATTTTGTTCAACCGATTTTGATGAAACATCTAAAAACCACTGCTAAGAAACCTGCTTTCAAATAAAAAAAACCGCATTCAAATCGGTTCCCTCGTTTAAGACCTATGGTGCCACAAACAGACACACAGACATGTCAACCTTGTAACATCCCTCTTTTTCAGTACCTAGGGAGTTAAAATAAGACACTGACCTTTTTTGCATTCTTCCATGTCCTCATCAGAGTTGTCTTCGCAGTCTTTCTCCAGGTCGCACACCCACATCCTGGGTATGCACTTGCCGTTGGAGCACTGGAACTGCTTCAAGGAACATATTGCTGAAACAAGAAAGACCTCATTTAGTACGAATTAATTAAAGAATGTTTGCTTACTTGCAAGAATATTGGGTGGCTAACATAAGTTCTTAAGACTGCGATGGTAGCGTAGTGGGCCTAAGCACGACCAGGTCGAGCAAAAAGTGTTATTGGGTTTTTCTATACAATTCTCAGTAGCAGCTCGGCGTTAAGATTTGTGTACGGTTGATGGCAATAAGCTTACCATATATGAGATCTAAGCATATTGGCGAACTGTGAGTGTACATTGATACACCTCTGCCTAATCTTTTAGGGAAAACAGGGGTGATGGTATAAGTTCTTAAGCTGTTTGGGTTTCACTATATTTAAATTTTACACCTCGAATAAACTTATAGCAAACACGCATTTAGTACCTTATTTTTTTAGAAAAATCACGTGGGCAGAATTATTGGTCAGTTGTCATAACGTTAAGGTAATATTAATACCAGCCTATCATTATCCCACAACAGAGCAAAGGTCTTTCCTCGTTCAGGAACGGCACGAGTATTGATCAACACTCATGCTTAGGGCGGATTGGTCATTCCAGACTTATATTAATTATAAGTTCAAGTTTCCTCGTGATGTTTTCCTTCATCGATATCAGTAACGTCCACGATAAACTTATTTAGGTACAGTCAGCTTCAGAGAAAAGGAACCCCCCAAGACTGCGGTTATACGGTTTGATGTCATTACCAAAGTGGATTTCTTTTCTCTGAAGCTGACCCTACTAGCTTCTGCCCGTAACATCAACCGCGTGGTTTTTTAATTTAAAATTCAATCATGACTCAAAAGACATGTGGCGCCATCTATGATCATAAGAACGTTATTGTTGTTTTTCTCGGAAACAGTATTTTTTCCGAGGTGTGAGGTACTCTATGTCAGTTTCTGTACATCTGACATTGTATATGCAAAATTTCAGGATGATCGGTTCAGTGGTTTTGGCGTAAACAGGTAACAAACAAACTTACTTTCGCATTTATAATATTAGTTAGGATTCGTAAAATGAAAAAATATATACCATCACGCCTGTATTCCCTGAAGGGTTATGCAGAGGTGTACCAAGCCCGCCACTCTGTTCCCAAACCAATGCAACTCCTGTAAGCCAGAATCAACAGTGGCGACCACAATAAAAGCGCCGAGACAATGAAGCTCGACGAGTCCCAGAGAAACGATTCAACTGTCTTGGATCCCGCAACGAAATTAATCAGAAAAGATTAGCGGAGGAGTAAGAAAAATATAATTTTACAGGGTTTTTTTTTGCAGAGGTGCAAAAAAAAAACCAAACTCCGAGCTGCTACTGAGAATTTCATAGAAAAACCCAATAACAGTTTTTGCTTGACCTGAGAATCGAACCCAGGACCTCTAGCGTAGCAGTCGTGGTTAGCGTACTACTAGGCCAGCGAGGCAGTCGTAAAATGAACTAGATCTAATTGCCTAGGTAGTTCTCACACTGCACGGTGTGAAACGCCCCAACCCACAAACTAAGTGACTATGGATTTGCATCTGACTTGTCAAACACGGAACTCTAATTACGTGCGCATCTGCATCTAACATGGTAGGAATTATTAGGCGGTATAACGAAGCACGCTGGTATTTTGTGGCTGTGTTTTGTTCTGGTTACTAGTAATTAGTGAAAACAATGGAAATAATTTTGTTAGGAGTCTTATTTATTTTTAGCAAATGTATCGACAGATTTTGACAGTCAACGTCTTTCTTTTTTAAACTTATACGTATTGTTATAGTCAGAATCGTATCATTTGTACATATTATACCTACATATAAAAAAAACATTTGCCGTGTATTAGTTCAGCGAAAACTCAATAACATCTTCACCGACTTGAGTGATTTCTTTTTTATTTTGTTCGTCTCAATAATGGGTGGTACAGAAAAAAATACGGATAAAGTACTAGAAAAAACGAAGTTCACCACGGCATCTAGCTGTAAGTATATATTTTTAATCTAAACGACGCAAAACCAAGAAAATATGTAGATAAATAACTACCCTGACCACGTCATTAAAAGGCTCCCCCTATTTTGTATAGAAGCTATTACTTTTTCCCATACAGGGCACGAAAAAAAGTAAAAGTCGTAAGCCACTTCAGGAAGCTTGTTTAAACTTCACAAAGCGGCAGAGAACGGTTGCTATATTGGCGTGATATTATTATAATAGGGTCTGGGAACAATACACCTGACTTATTTAATTATTATTTTTTTAATTACAATGTAAAAATCTTAAATCAAAAAGAGGAAAATGAAGTATAAGGATAAACATGTATAATGTTCGTTAGGTATCTGGTTAGTTCTAATGGCGTGATGTTATGAATTTAACGATGTAGGCACTAATTATTATTTTTGAATACTACCTTCTGCCCGCGACTTCATCCGCGTCAAATGTGATATAATATAATCCCACGGAAACCGTATTTTTAGTAAAAGTATCCTATGTGTTTTCCACACAAAATCTTTCAGCGCCAAATTTTATCCAGATCCGTTCAGCCGTTTAATTAACAAACATCCATCCATCCATTCTCACAAACTTTCATATTTAGACTATACTAGCTTCTGCCCGCGACTTCGTCCGCGTCACAGTTGATGTGTTATCCTACGGGTACCGTACATTTTCCCGGGATAAAAAGTAGCCTATGTGTTATTCCAGACTATAATCTATCTTTGTGCCAAATTTCATCCAGATCCATTCAGCCGTTTAAGCGTGAAAGAGTAACAAACATCCATACATCCATACATCCATACTTACAAACTTTCGCCTTTATAATAGTAGTAGGATAGTAGTAGGATTTACCATACCATCACGCCTGTATTCCCCGAAGGGTTAGGCAGAGGCGTACCTACACCCACAGTTCGCCGGTATATTTAGGTCCCATGTAATAGGGGCGAGCCCATTGCCGTTAACCGGGCACAAATCCAAACTCCGAGCTGCTACCGAGAATCTCATAGAAAAATCCAATAACATATACCTATAACATATATTTATCATTCACTGATATTAAGGCTTAAAATATAATTAATTAATATTTAAAGCCTAACAATTAGTGAATTACGGAATAACGTACCTAGTAGGTATTTAATTTGATGTAAGTAGTCATGTATTTAAATATTACCACGGACATGTATGTGTTATATTTAATTTTATTCGTAGTTATACATAAAGAGGTCGTTGGTCGTTGTGGAGGTCAGATAGGCAGTTGCTCCATGTAAAACACTGGTATCCAACTGAATCTGGTTAGACTGGAAGCTGACCCTAACTTAGTTTTGAAAAGGCTAAACAGATGATGGATGATAAGTTATACATAACATAGAAAAGTGTCTTATAGCAATTCCTCAAGTTAAAGCATTTATTTCAATTAAACTATTTAGTGGCACTTTTGAATTATGAAGGAGTCGTGGTTAGTTGCTCATTCTAAAACGTAGGTAGGCTTCTATGAAGAAGAACGAGCAAGAAACTCTACCGACACTCTCACTCAATCAAAATCAAAGTCAATATAATTTATTATCCGACATTCATTCCACCTTTATCGTTGTTTATAATTTTGTTCTTTCTCAGAGCCATAAAATAAAATATGAATCATTCGATTACTTCATTTGAATACTCTGAACTGCAATATGTAAAGAAGATAGCCTTCAACGGAGATCTTGAAAGACTCATTGAGTAAGACTACAAATGTTACCTCTGTTCGCACGAACGAAAACAATAAAACGTTCAAGTAAATGATAAGATAATAACGCTAATATGACATGTGCCTGATATAATGCTAGCTCCACAGTTTATTTGATGTACCTACCTACCTACGTCGCAATTATATCAATGATACCGCAATTTTCTGCAAAACGATGATGAATAATAGTGATTAAAATAATCCATAATTGATTGTATTTGATTTACTTATTTTAAATTTGTGAATCATAATTAATTGAGATTAAGATTGCAAAAAAAAAACCAATAGGATGATAAAGTTTAATCAAATCAGATTGCTTGAATGTTTGTTTCATGGTAATCTCAATTGGTCAAAACAACTGACGTAACTTTTACTCTACATTTTACTTAGCCCGCCGCGCCACTCATGTATGAGGTTGCGGATTCGATACCAGTCAAGTAACTATGTGACTTTTTGAATTCATGTAGTTTCTAAGTTCAGAAGTTACCTATAATTCACATAACTCTGAAATCGTCAATCCGCTTTGACCAAGCGTGGTGATCAATGCTCGTGCTATCTCTATATGAGAAGAGGCCTTTGCTCTGCAGTGAATTATTTACTATAAAATATTCTTTGCACAGGTTTCCCCTTCAGCACATAACTCCAAAACTATTTCCGTTAACATCTCAATTATGTGTGTCCAAGAGAAACTTTCATTCACAACACTGGCACGCCCCACACACATTTCAAAGATAAACACACAATAGAGGAAAATAGCCTATCAAAACTTGGCATATAACTCAAACGGGCCTATGCTCCTACAATATACGACTGGACGTACATTTCCATGATCCTTAACAGCCTTTTATAAGTCCATTATGTAATGGACGAGAGGAATCAGAGTATCAGACGGTCAATACAATCGGCGAGACTATATCTTGGTTGTCCGGTCGAGTTGATTTATGTGGTAATATTTTCGAAGAACCACGCATTCCCCTTTACACGGAATATTGCAATCAATGATTTACATACGCGCCTTTGATTTATAGCGAAACAGAGCAGATTGCATTATTCTCAATAAATATTTGTGAAACAAAAGGCTCTTTAAAGTGCTTTTATGAACGTAATAATGCTCTTGGGATAAGCTTCCGTTTTTCCATTTACTTTTTCCAGTGAGATAGCACTTATTGTCACTTATTTTTTTTATCAGGCCTGTAAATATATGAGCAGGTTTTATAAATATGTGATGTTGGTATCTGTGACTAAGTATTTTTCGAACATATGGAGTTTTTTGGTCGTTCTTCTTCATAGAGATCTATGAACAAGCAAGTAGCTTCAACTTTTTGACGAACTGACCAACTCCTTGACAATTCAAAAGTGCCTGTAAATGGTCTAATTGAAATAAATGCTTTGACTATGACGTTGTATAATCTAAGCACAGGTAAAACAGAATTCAGGTTCTTAATAAAATTTGGCCCTTCGACAAAATTCAATAGCGAATTCTTCGTTGAATTCGGTTTCAATATATTTCAAGTATACGTAAAAAGACATGCACATACACAATATATCTTCACGACCACACTTTTGCCAAATATAATCAATAGTGTACGAGGAAATTACTCTTGAATGATGCCAGTAGCCTAACTTTTTTGCACGTGAGTGTATTTGATCAAAAAAAGATTCTTCAGAAAATAATACCTGCTCCGCCGCAGTTAGGCAAAATTAAAACGAATATATAAAACGTCTCGAAAATGGAATTATATTGTTAACACACAGAGCTCCTTATATTTCATCGTCGCGTTTTCCCGGCTCATTGCCAGTGTCGGCTCCGCTAAAAGTAACTGCGCGCGCGCTCAATTACGTTCTATCTTCATTCAAGCGCATGCAGCATGGCCCATTGCACTCGTTACATTAAATTAATTCCATGCATTTTATAGACTTCTCATATTATCAATGCTATTTTATTTTGTACTAGCGTTCGCCTACTACGCCCTCGTTGCTTATTTCACGCGCGTTAAGTTACATCTTTGGTTACTGCTCCGATCGTAAAACCAACCTACGTTTCGGTCGTTTCGGAAAGAGCAACTAGCTTCAACTTTAAACTGTAACTTCTTGACAATTTGAAAGTGCCTGTTAATGGTGTAATTGTAATAAATGTGATGCGTGATGTTATTGTTGATACCTTTATTACTCAGCAATAATGTGGCTATGTATTGTTGAAAATATTGCTAAAATCGGTCCAGGAGTTTCAAGAGTTATTTCGGTACAAAAACACAAAAAAAAAAGTTATTTTTGTGTTTTTGTACCGAAATAACTCTTGAAGAAATTTACTCTTATTAATATTATAAAGAGGAAAGCCTCTTTATAATATTAATAAGAGTAAATTTCTCGTATGTCGTAAAGCAAGCAGGACTCTTAAGTGTCCCAGCGTAATAGACAAAGACAGAGACAAGTAGACACGAGACAAAACTCGTTTAATTTTAATAGTATAGGTAATATCATTCATGGAGTCTAAGTGGTTTGAAAGGGACACTAATTTAATTTCATTACTCTAGGAGGGTTGTTGTACTAAAAGCCGGCCGTGTGGCGCGGCACGCTCGCCCTGACATCCAATCTGTGTGGAGAGCCCTCATGTCTGTCTCATTGAGAGCAAATCGCTCGAGCCTAGGGGACTGCCGGGCAAATTTGTACATTGCGGTTACCGCCACTGGAAGTTGTTTTAGGGACTTAAATCCCGCGGCCGAATAGCTTCCAATCTACGTGATGTGACGGCGACAGCGATTGTCCAGCGTTCGATTAAATGTGTCTCGATTAATCTGTAGCGTGAATTATTTGGCTTGAAGGTGATCTGCGCACTCCAGTACGATTCATTCATTAGTTTTAATTATAGTGTTATGGTTGTATGATCAGTCTAACTCATCTTTATTTGTTGAAATTCTGCTTCGTTTGCAATAGATGTTACAATGCTGCCCGAGTTCGGTAACGGAGTTTGTTTTTTACCTCAGACCTACTAGAAATTTACAGTAGTCGAAAAGTATTACACACGTAATGCTTTTCTCCGCGACTTCGTCCTCGTGAATGTCGGTTTTTTTACGAGATTTTAAGTGTTTCGCGGAACCCTAAATCTTTTTTTTTTATTACATATTTAAATGTAGCCTAAGTCACTCCGTATAACATCAGCTATCAAAATCCGTTAAGCCGTTTAGGAGAGAGCCGAAACAAACATAAAGACAAAAATTTGTAAAATAAGTTTTTTCCTATAATGTGTAAACATTCATTTGCATTTATTAAAAAGCTATTTATTTTGATATTAAAAACAAACACTTCAATTTTATTTATTTGTATAAATCTAATTAATTATTTCGATCTGTTCCAAGCTACCGAGCTTATATCTATATGCATGTGCGAGCATAATGTTAAGCGAACCACAGTGTAATGCAGTAATTTATCTTAATCGCGACACCTCACTCATTCAGCTAAATGGTGCACGTTTGTAATCATGTAGCTTCAAATTACCAACACGATCACTTTAAGTGCGAAATTAACCCTTATGTGCCACCGATTGAATATATCCCAATATCCTAATTAGAATTTACTGCATAACATACTTGTGACCCAAACTAGAACTTATATGTATTTGTTATTCGATTTGACTCTCGGTTTAGACAAGGGTTTGTCGCCAATTTAGGTCTGGCTGTACCCTTCTGTCCTTGTTATTTCTAGTGTCCATTAAATTATCCCTTTTCCTTTACACTTTGACGTTTGTGTTTTTAAGTTCGTTTTTTCCATCAGCTTAAAAGAGCCAATCGGTGCACGGCAGATGGGATTTTCTGCAACGAGAACAACGCCAGTCCATTTCCCGCTTTTTCAGAAAATCCTATATTGCTTTATAGGTCTGTATTGCAGCTACAATTCTCGTATTGTCGAGTACCTATTAGTAAATAAATAATACAAGCCTATTGTCTATAGCCTATTGCTATGGTTTTGTAGCCTATTGTTTGAGAAACTTCTTCGAAAGTTACCGCAGCCCTGGATCGCAAAGGGCATTAGAAGGCTGGGTTTTAATTAGTAAGAGTCTGACACTCCCGCTTCACCCAGAGCGGAAGAAGTCATTTGATGATATCCCATCCATAACAAAAAATCAAAATGAAAGCCTATTATTGTCCCACTGCAGGGCAAAAGCCTCTTTTCTTACAGCTATATTACGAGGTTCACCAATCTTGCTCAAGGCGGATTGGCGAGTTCAGATTATTAGTAAATTTTGAAATCCTGTTCTTAATTTAAAATACCACAAAAACTTAAAAAGCACACAATTTACTGTAACAAAATCCACCCAGGCTAATTACAATACTATTCCGAAAAAGTTTAAGATATTATTTGGCAACATTTAGGTAAGAAATATTTTCATCGCTCCAACCAAGAATTTGCACGAGCGCAAAATTATTTTAATTAAAAAACTGAAGAAAGGAAGCAAGGAGGTGGGCATTCTTAATTATTTGCTTGGTAGGGTTTAATCAAATTATACTTGAGTGAAACTTATTATTAAATTACTATGTAGTTATTGTTGGCGGTACTTTGAGAGGGGGAGGCGTAGTGCGGTAAGTATAGTTAGCGGCGGTGCGTAAGCGTGACTTGCTTTCCTGTCTAAACTTCAGAAGGAATTATCTTACTCTATACAACTTTGAGAAGTTTAGTGCACTACAGCATCGGGTGACGCTGTTACGGGGATTTACTTTTACGCTCTTGTCATACTATGGGTACCTGCTTAGTTAATTAAGACAATTATCTTCTAATTCCAGAACGGCTGAATGGATCTGAATAAAATTTGGTATAGAGATAAATAATAGTCGGGAAAAGCAAATAGGTGTGAATAAATGTACCTACGACTCCCGTGGGAGTTTTTATAGGAGACATCATGTTTGACGCAGATGAAATCGCAGGCAAAAGCTAGTTTACACATCTTAAATTCAAGATTTGTCAGTAAATCAAATCAAATAGTTTATTTGCGTAATAAAACCTATATGTTTTTACATATTTTTTTACATTAATGTTTCAAAAAAAATTGTTATACACAGTATAATATGAATGAATAATATTTTTTGAATATTTATTCTTTTATGAATATTAATAGAGTACTTATTTTTATTTGCTAGAATATAATATGTAGGTACGTCAGGTGTTAAACAATTTTATTGTTACACTATATTCAACCTTTTGGTTGTGCAAATGTTAAAATTGTTTACACGGTAGGTACCTATACCAAAAAAGCATTTGCACATTTGTCTTTTTTAATATTTGCTTGTATACCATCACTGTATGAGAAATCACAAACATTAAAAGAAAATCCTTCTCATATAGAGAAGGCACGAGCATTAATCACCACGCTTGCTCAAAGCGGTTTAGCGATTGCAGCATAACTTCAGGTTTTCTCAAAACGTTGTCTCCAACGTCAGCGATGACCAAGATAAACTCAGAAAGTACCTACATATATTATATTGAAAAAGTCACATTGGTACTTGCTCAATATCAAACCCGCAAACTAATGCAAGAGAAGGCAGACCTAAACCACTGAGCTATCACGGTGCGCATTCAAAATTATTTAAGACACATATTCTTTTTATTGACGTTAAGTTTCAATAAAGAAATACTGCTACTACAACTAGATACAACACCAGTAGCTGTCTTCACAAACAGAAATCATACAAGATTTTATGACTATATACCTACTTGGATGTTTATTCATCGCCACGTTCTAAGTTCTTAGGGTGAATGTATACCCGGGCACCATGAGATTCATCGAAGACACGTACAGCGATAACCTTTGGGTTTAACGAGGACATTAGTAGCAGCAAATTGCTGGCCCCTGCTATCCCTTCCTGCCTACCCTCTCCTTAACTTTCCTTCTTATCTCACGCTGAATTATAAGCATTAGATATGTAAGTATCTACAAAACCTCTATCGTAAAATGTTTCAGTTAATCTTAAGGTCTGCTAATAAGTTCCGGTGCGAGACGTTCCTTTTATAAACGGAGCGTAGCTACCATAATATTAAGAAATATCAAAGCTGCTTTGAAGAGCAGGTTTCCATTGATCAAGAATTGAAGACTTCCTGTAAGATGTACGTAGCTTACAATATTATTTTACCTATACTTACATTAATCAATCGAACTACAAAATTCAATGGAAATTCTCCCATGACTAAGAACACAAACAAATCGAACAACGCACCAGTTACGCTAAACATTTTGAACACTTATTCCCAGAATAATTGGGTATAACATTCAGCGTAGTACAATCAACCGCTCGCCAGTTTTAACAAGCAACAAAAACCACTACGAAATAAAAGCCCTGTCCAAGTCAACTTGTTATCATGGAACGGACGTGCGGTTAACTGTACAACCGAAAATTCCTAGTTTCCATGCCCATCTACGCTTTGAATGACGTCATGTACATCAGATTGGTCTATTTTCGCACTCCCCTCGCCGCTTGTCAGTATCGGCTGTCTCGGCCCGGTCGTATGTCATTCACCTCAACAATGTATTGTGTCCCTACATTGAATAGATCGTGTGATGATAGTCATTTGAACGAAGAAAGACTATCCGGGTCATAGCGACGGTCACTAATTACTTTTCAAGAAAAAATGCTGGTTTCTTATATATTAAAGCGATAGCGAAGGTTTGATCAAGTTAGTTGTGTCCCCGGCTTAGCATAAGCCACTGAACTTATGCCAGTGGTATCTCTCCGCCACCGTAAGAGGATTATATCTGGTGCACGGACAAACAGAAGGATTCTGTACAAGTTTGATGGGTTCTGCTAAAGCCAGGTTGACCACAGGGCAGTTTAACCTTACAATACTGCAGAAGGATCCCGTTATGTTGCAGAAATATTGTTTGAAGCAAGCAAGAAATTAAACCTTAAGGCAAAAAAGAAAAAAGCTAAGATATACAACGAATTGAAGCAGTTATTCATATCTTATTCAATACATGCAACAGAAAACTTACATCAAACACAGAAAGAATAAAGAGATAATCTGCAGCGAAATTTCAAAATCGAATAAAAGCTTCTGTAATCTCATAATCGATAAATTTTAATACAAATCGGTGAAGAATCAACTGCCTGCCAGAATTGGTGCCTAAAAAACGGAAACTGGCGAACTGCCAAAATGAGGTTAAGTAGAAAAGAAAATATTGTGCAGCAGTAAAGTTTCGGGAGAGCTTAGGAGTACATGATATCGATAAGCAGATGATACTGTGGCCGATTTAAATCCTAAACTGGATAAATGCTCCTCGACCACTGAGCTGGGTTCCTGCGTTTGAATACAAATGGACCGTTTATCCCTGAAAGCCAATCTGTATGCAAATTACAGGTCCGTTTAACTATTCTCGTTAGTTGCTCATTTTCGGAACGTCTGCATTTTCAGTTTGACTGAAATATAACACTGGGGAACAGGGGTTTTGTTTTATGAAGTGTCATAGCTGATTCTAAATGGTTTTGCCGCGCTGATTCCAAATCTAAAGTCCGTTTTCCAGTAGCAGCTCTACTTTTTGAGATATCGATGGTGGCAGATTTTAAGAAAAATGCATGAATTTCGGAACTAAATTCTTTTATTAAGGAAAACTAACATCTTTTATAAGACTTTCTTGAATGAGCCAAGTACACGTTATTATTCTGAATGCTCCAGCAGTAATTAGCTATCATATTAGCATTCCAACGACCTTGGTATCGTTCTTCTATTGTGTGAATGTCTTGATGGAAGCGTTCTCCCTGCTCTTCGCTTAAGTCGCCTGAATTTTTTGGAAAACAGTCTAAATGACTAAATAGAAAATGTAGCTTAATGCTCATGTTGCATTCGAGTCGCTGGAAGTGCAGCATCAGGTGTGCAATGCGTTCAGAGTAGTTAGGTAACTTTCTATTTCCTAAGATTTTTTTTTGCCACCCAAACGAACTCAGACCACGCTGATTTTCGATATCTGTCATGGAGTTAATAAAGGTTTGGTCCTTTATTAACTGCCTGATCCCTGGACCATCAAAAATCCCTGTGTATCCACAGTATCAGCACTACCTTCTGAAATTTCCTAAAATGTTAGACAGAAGGTACTGGATTCGGGCTGAGGTGCTAATTTATCGGTAAAAGTTAGAATCGGTCTAATTGCAGACTGCAAGTTAGGATAGACCCACTTGGAACGATTTTTGCGGTTTATTCCGTTAATATTCACAACACAAAAATAACAGTCGTCGTGGTTATTAAATGGTTTACGCCAAATCATAAGACTTTGGTACTTAATGTAGGGTATTTTTTTGTTTGCCCATAAACGTAAAGATAAAAGATAAAGATAACGTAATGTTGAAACACAGCTCCCACATACAAAATTCGGGATCCAAGGCTTACTGTTTACTTCTAATGACTTTTCAAAGCAGTCCAAATAGGCTTGTTTCACAAAGTTGAACACACTTATACCACATTCTTTAAACATATACTCACCACAAATGGTACAAAAACTTTAGGGGTCGTTTGCACATCTTCTTCTTAATGTTAGCATGTCGAAAAATTTTAGAAATTTGCTTAATTCCTTATCTGATGGGAATAAAATGCAAACGAAGTAGTGCGAAATAGGGGGGTACCTGTATCTCAAAAACTATAGCTGCTGTGTAAAAAATGAGGATAGATCTGAAATCAGCGACGTCAAATTAGTGAGAAACAGTTGAAAAACCTGATAAAACAAAAAAAAAGTTTAATTTTGTTCCCCAGTGTAATCCTTTCGATTGTTGTGCTGATTGATAATATTACTTCTTTTGTTTAATTGATTTAGTTGAATTAAAGTAGTTGAAATGTTCCGCGGCTTAAACTTTTGTTCTTCCAACATCCGTAGCATGAATTTCGCCTGAAAGATTTTAATAAAAGACAGCTGTCAAAGTCTTTGTTAAAGTTGTTGCTAAATCCTTAACATCCGTACTTATAATAAATAACCTAAAACCGACCAAATCATTTTGCTATTAACTTTGGGCGTAACTTTTGCAAACGCCTCGCGATTTTAGTGTCTTTGCGAGAAGTTGTCGTCAACTTTTTCATCCCCTTTTTCCGGTTCCGCTAATGCGCAAACTTTCCTTCAGATACGCCGACACGCCTTGCGAAGTGGCTTGTTCAAAATTTCATGAAAATCCACGAAAAAGTAGCTAAGTTAGCTATACAGGAAGGATAAGTACCGTCAGAATTATAAAAGAAGAAATCGTCTGCGAGCTAGGTCTTAGTGAATACGATTTCACAAAAGAAGCAAACGGAAATGCTTGCTGTATTAAGATTCGTATTGAGTTCGACTGAGAAATTTATTTCCAAAGATTGATGAATAAAATAAAATAGCAATGCACGATTTCTATACCAATCTAACAATGGAATAATTAAATGAAAAACACATAAATGATGTCTCATTATGATTTCACAAACCCAAGCTCTGAGAAAGTATCTCCATATCAAGAATAATAATCCAATTTCCTTATTGATAATATCAGTGAACCATGTGAATGAAATATAACTATAACACATCGTTATCCTTTATCGCGCGATTCAGAACCCAATAATGTTGCAATGTTCGCTCATAACATCAATATAATGTGTTCTTCTTATCATGATTGTGTCTGCATCTGTATAAGTTGCATTACTTTTTCCATTCCGCCACTATTTGCGACCCGGGGCCCATTCTGAAGAACCAAACGATTCCGCTCTTGTTACGAGCATTCCATATGCAATTTTCTCCTTTCTACATTGAAATGTTCCACTATTCACAGTTTTTAAAGTATTTTAATGAATAGCTTGCAGTACCGTTCCTGTATTAAAATACACACGTGGAATAGTAGAATATTTGCATAGCGCAGTTTCATTGCTATAATTTTCCTCGAAATTCATTTGAAACATTACTGTTGGTAAGTATTATTGCAAAATGATAAAAGATATTTAAAAGACGTCGACAGTGGCAGAAGAAATTCTGAAGCCGAGCCTTAATTATTCATATTTCAAGGAATGCTGAACTAAGACAATTAAATAATGAAAGCGCCTACCGCCGCTGCTACAATTGAATCGGCGTAATTGAGAACATGCCGAGAGAAACCTAGTATGAGTTGGCTCATTAGTGAGTATGAATAACTTGTTCGGAACTTTATTAACTTTGGTCTGAAGCGGTCTTACATAGTCATCACAGAGCATTGTAACAACAACTTTGTGGTAAGGAGCTCCCGGCCTCCCCCACAAAGACGTGAATTTGAACGAGCTCAAGGAGTGCAAAACTGTCTCTAAAGACTTTTCATGCATGACGTTCAATTTTATTAAGTTCTTCAGAACTTGAATTGGAGTTCTGTGAGTGCGAGATTTCCCTCAAACTTATTTTAATGCTTCTAGAATCTATTTACGGCGCACAATCGAATAATTTGTGGAGATCAAAGAGAACAAAGGAAATCATTTTAGAAATAATACGCCTACATCATAACATAAATTGGTTTTCTGTTTCGTAAGCCCCAACACATAGAACTTCTAAATAAACTGTAAAAATGTCGTTCTGGTCTTTTAGAATGTCAACCGCACAGTTTGCGAGCGACAAAAATAAACCATTGATCGGAAATGTACTGACCGTCCGACTCGGTCACAATTAATACATGCTTGAAACCAAATGGTTGGCTCAGAAGTGCAATAGCTTAAACCATGGTACTCTTCAATGAAAACTGGAACGTATGTTAAAAGTCACAGGGATTAAAATCCATTGTCAGATTTCGGGTTTGCTTCCGATCTAACCCCTGTTATAGAATCGTCTATGTGTATCATCGACAGCAAAGGGCAGCAGCAGTGAGGTTTAATGACAACGGTCCAATACTGAATCGAGGTCGACGTTAAGTGTCGCATTGGACTTGGCACGGACCCTTAATTGAGCGGTTTCGTATGGTCAGAAACGAAACGACAGATAAAATTAATAGAAGTTCCGAGAAGTCCACTTTACAGTCATTTGGCGAAACAAACGTAGGTACCTAATGTTTATGTTACGTAAACTATTGTGAAAACACGTCAACATGACGATATTACCGTGGCATAGGGAGATTATAATAATTTATGAGACACTATAATTAGAAATACTATTTAAAAAATATATATATTATTTAATTTTGTAAATATCTTTTTTATTTCAGAAAAAATTGACATTTAAGTATAAAAAAAAATCAATTTTAATATTACGTTATTTTGTTTGTACATTTTATAGTTTGTTTTAAAAAAGAACGCATAAAATAACTGCTTATCATATTGGAGAAAACCGTTATCTGGGATTCTGGGAAGTCAAAGTACAATCTTACAGACGTTATCAGTAAAAACGAAGGTAAATAATAAAGCAATATTTTAAGAAACGTTAACTAAGACAAAATTGACAATGGACTTGAGGAGAATAAAATTCATAATACAATTAATTAAATAATGGAATCCCAACAAAACGCGTACTAATCAACTAAGCAACCAATCCAAAGTTTTGAACACAAATAAGTTTTAGAAAACAAATCACGAACAAGAACTACGCAGCAGCACACATGTTTAACGAAACTTGCACACACAACTTGCTTGCAATTAATGGAAGAGCTAAGTCGCGGGACTAACTCGGTTACAACTAGATATATTCAAGCTGCTCACTTGTATGGTGTCTTCAAATTTTATGTAATTAAAGTTCACTATGATAGACTAAGAAGTTCACTACTGATAATATTAGAGAATTCGGTATTCGACGATAAGACAAAATTGGAATTTTAAATTCACCTGAAGCTTAATGACTTTGAATTTCCTATTTCTTTTTAGCCATATTGCCTTGTGTTAATCCTACACCTGTAATTAAGGTCGCAGCACAAAATGGTCATTTATCATCGTTTAAAAATTATAACGGCTTAGCGCGACTATTCATCATTAGCTAATTGATTTGTTTCATCTTTCACATTTTTTAGCTCGCGTTTGGCAAGTGTCTCTCCTAATGATAGGCAAGCAATGATGATGTTCGCTTGTACTGAAGGTAGTTCCGTTTTCTGTCAAGACATGAATTCTGCTAGATTTGAAGTTGAGGCGCGCTCTGTAAACGGCTTTTCGCGTTACTCCTACACCTGGTTTGACCACCACTTTAGGTTACGTCTCACGATATTATCTGTCCTAAACATTATGAAGGGAATCTTTAATATAGAAGAGAAATTTCGTCACCCATCGTGTGAAACTCGTTGGTGAATTTGTCCGACCAGAGCGTCGGTACGCAGTCGCTAAAATAACCAATTTGGGGACCCTCATCGCGCGTCACGAGGTAATGGATGGCTCTGAGCTCACTGTTGCGGTTATATTGGACGGGGAAAAAATTATATTTCGCTATTACCCTGTAAATTTCCCTGTAGCTCCGAAATGTAAGAAATAACGCCCAGGAAGTGATTTTTGGGACGTGTATACGTGTACGTGCATGAGTTAGAAAGCAGGAAAATTGTGCTGGGTATCCTTGTCGGTAAATTAACGGAAGCTTCTAATAATGTTTCCAATCAACAGTATATTTTCATGATAAAATAATACGAGTCTGAAAAACAACGACTGTTTTAGTCATCTACCTACCAACCAACCTATCCATCAAAACAAAAAGAGCGTCCAATAAGCCGGAAGCAGCTGATGCTCAAACAAAACGATTACGTCACTAACACTGTTCGCAAAATAACACTTTAATCGGAGACTTGTGAACACTGTTTAATGTACCCAATTTTTTCTCAAATATAAATAATCCAAGAGTTCAAGCCGTGTCTGCTTCATCCATTACAAAGTCCTCTAGAGAATACCTGTCTTAAACAAGCTTTGTACCATTTTTCTTTGCTTGATACATCTTTTCTTGTAGACAAATTAAATTATTCAGGTGATCTCTGATATATGGGTCATTGAAAATAATAAAATATTTACTTGAGTAATGAAACGCAAATTAAAATATTTTTTATGCACATTAACAGACTGTAAACAATTTTTATCAAGGCTGTCGTTTCTGTGCGTTTTGAACCAGAACAACTATTTCAATCAAGTCTGCTATGTACTTGTTTATATTTTTAAATATTTTTTTACATTCTTTAGAATCTTCAGTAAACTATTTTTATGAAATAATTAATATTTTTATTTGCTACTACTGTTTAATGGTATTTGCTATCTACCTGGGGACTTTTGTGTAATATCTTGATCGTTCTCAAACAGAATATAATCATGACGTTATCTATGAGAGTATAGTTTGTTGATTATTTGTTAAAAATATAAAGGTAGGTGTGCAACGCATAAAAAGTATATCCCTCGTCATTTAAAATGTTATAAAACTATACCAGTGAGAGTAAAACCGAGTTTGTTTAAAATGCAAAAATACTAGTTACACTCTCCGGGCCACAAAACTACCGAAAGCGCTGAACTGTGTTTGAAACAACGCGGGAACGTAACACAAAAACGTTGGTAAAATAAATCCCGAAACAATTCTAAATTTCACATCAAACACACTGTAGAAAAAAAAATCTCTTGAACTTTTAGTTGTTGAGAAATTCAGATGCCAAAAAGTGACATATGTAAGAGGTTAAGACAGACGTAGCCGAAGGAGTCTTTTCTAATGGAGAACAAATTAAACGACCCACCCCGTCCTCCGACTAAGTACACGTACAAAATAGTTCCCCCGAAACCTTCGGGGCAACGTGCTGCGTTTGCAGATCGTGCGCCCTTCATTTAACTTGAAGGCAAAAACTGGGCCCTTATCTAATCTGCAGTTGTCCCTTCTTGCTTTGCAGCTGGTGCCGCACAAACGTACTTGACCCTAATTTTATCTACTGCCCAACTGCCGAAATAAATTTGCTCGTAGTTAAAATAATAATTGAATTGTTGCCGTTGTCTAACATTGGGGTGTTGGCATGACAGAATGAAAGCAGTGGATGAATAAGCTCACTCATAAAAGTTAATTTAGGAGTACTATACTATAGTGCTCGTAAATTTTTGCTGCGACTTTAGACGAAAATTTTGACCAAAGCGGAATATATTCTAATTCCCTGGTGTGCAATGTGTGGTGGACTAAATGTGTGTTCTTCATTCATCAAAAAACTATTCGAACGGTGCTTTGCTGGTTTTAAAAGCGTCCTTTCATTACTAGATACAGCATTACCAAATTATTCATTTCTTTTAATGTTGCGTTGTTTTCTACTATAACTTACAACGGCTTGTAAAGGCTATCAAAGAATGTTGTTAACAGGATAAACGTACAGAAATATGAGTAAGAATGAACACATAAAGCGATCTATTAAATCACTGACTACAAGCTGGGATACCTACTCCGGCGTCACTTTGTATACATTTCATTGCGCTCATTGACCAATCAAATCACGCTCTCTTTATACCGACCGTCATCCTTATTGACGCACTGTCGCTTAAGAGCGGGAGGTTCCCACTAGCTATATACGCTTGCATAAAAATAAATGCAATTTTCACAAAGACACTGGTATATTTATAGCAAAATAATGGTGCCAAATCGGCTGCTTCAGTTGCGCAAAATATGTTAAAGTCTGGGGCGTCCGAAAGAATAGAATCATAAACACAATTCTATCAATTGACAAATTGTCCGATTTTAGTCTACTCCTCCAATAAAATCGTGCTGAGTGTGACAAGTGCGATTCGTTTTTCATTTTTCATATAATGACGCCTCCTCCGGGCACAAAGCCCGTTTTATAGCCATCACAATGGGATTGTGCTCTTTCATCAGCGGGACCTTTATGGGCGCCGCGTCAGCTGTGCTGTGGAACGCCAAAATTGAGACAGTATAACTAACTACTTTCCCCGATCACCCATTTAGCGGTTGCAGCTCTTTGTCACATTAACTGACCGCCATGCCAGCGTAAATTATGTGCGTGAACTTCTAGGAAGGTTACATGTACGAAAAAAAAGTAAACAATATTGCAAAGTCGACGTTTCAAACATTGGCTTTCCGCCACAACTATTGAACTTTGTACCGATTCAGGAAAACATAGTCTTCGGACACTTTCATCTGTTTATACCGTCTATTTTAAACTTTTGGCAGATGCCCTACAAAGTGCATTCCTAAAGCAAGTAAAATGATACAGTACATGACGTGCATCGTAAAGTATTGAAATCGTAAACCGATTACGAAGCAACAGCTAACATTAACGACGACAGTAGAATATGGTATGTTTCCGTTTGCCTCTCGAATATCTGTGAACGTGAGATGGTAGATGGCCACCGATGCATCAATGTATCACTTTCATGCTTGCTGAAATATGAACAGGTTCGTATTTGTGGTAAACATTCTAAGGATAACTGTATTCATTATAGTTGCTTGACAAACAAGTTGATGTAGGTAGATCTTGTTCTGATACAAATAAAGTCGAGATCGAATCAGACGCCGCAGACCGCAGGACCTTGAATCACTTGTATAAACAGGCGTTGACTGTTTTTAGCGCTGTTTTATGTATCAACAAATTGTAATCAGTAAATTTAATATCTCAATGTAAAGGTTCTTCTGTGTTTGGTATTATGGGGCCTTCAGTTTATGTAAAATTATTTCTTTTGTCGCTTATTATTAAGCTTCTCAAACAGAGAGTACTTGACTTTGAAGGTTTCTTAATTTTTTATTGTGTTGTTTGTTCTATAATATTATTTCAAATGGAATATTGTACTCCCCTGTTCCTTTGAAACAGGGTTTGCTTTTGAATTAAATATTGAAGTTGCTTTCTTTAAAATCCAGTGATTTTCCATCATTATTTTTTGGACATTCGATTTCTTTATCTGTTACAAAAGTAGTAGAATAAAATAGAAGATTGATACCCATTTGTTAATCAGAATTGCTGTTTTATGACTTAACCCAACCACAATGGAGAATTACCTTGTCCGTTAACAACGCAGATCTTAGATGCTAATATAATACAGTGTTAATAGAACAAGAAATACATATCCATATACTATACAAGTACCTATAGTTACTTGCTAGTATCACCAACTGTTAACTACGCGTAAATTGTTACCTGCTACAATTGATTCTCGTTTGTTCCCCTTCTGAATATTTAATTTCGTTTCTAAAATCCTTGGAATCTGTTCAGGGATAAGTAATATAAATGATAGAATATTCAGTTTGTGGTGTATAGGTATGTTCAATTTGTTCATTCAAAAACAGTTCTCCCAAAATATAACGAGATCTTAAAATTGTTATGTGTAATTGCGGGGCAAGTAATAAAGATATGATATGTAGGTATAGTATTATTGAATTCATAATCGATAATGACATTGTTAGTCATCCGTATCTCCATTTGAAACCTATTTTAGTAATAGGCGTGTTTATGTAATTTTAGTCAATCACAAGGTATGGCGTGACAGTCTGGCATTATCTTATCATATTTATCTCACTTTTCCAATCGGTCCTTTCTGTAAAAACGTAAACAATTACTAGAAAAAAAGTAAACCACACGTGTTTACGTCAGGTAGTACGTAACGAACCTGTTTGTACTATGAATAAGCTAGTTAACGCATTCACCGAGCTGCGGACAAGGTGTTCCCAGCTGTTAAAAAGATCGCGCGATCAAACATTTACATAAATACCTATCAAACCGTTTGTTTACTTTACCAAATTCTACTTCAACTTTACATCAACACTATACTATCAAACCACTATATTTTTTATCTCATTTCTTTTATTCCATTCATGCAATTAAACAACAATCAAATAAAAAATAAACTAAAAAAATATACTCACAGTCTGATACGGTCCCACTGCTATTCGACGCTATTACACCAAATGTTTTAACGTTTACCACACATAAAAATATTAACCACCACATTATGGCACAGAATTTGGGGGCTGCCCGATGACAGCCCACCAAAAGGAACATTCGTCCTGTAAAACTTTCGATTTTACGAAAATCACTATGAAGCAACACTGCAGGGCAAATCCAGGAGCGTGACAGGATTACGTCACGTTCATAACACTGTTAGCCGTCTTACGGATTGTAGTCACTGTTATTAATACTGCGAGGGCCAATATTTTGGTGATTGGTTGGTACGCGAGAGTTTTGAGGTTATTTCTACGTGCCACTGGTGCGAGCGCGACGGAGAAATGTCGCGCGGAGCAGGTGAGGTGGTGCGGAGGCAGCGGCCGCTAGATGGCGCGGGCGAAGTACGCGTGACGTAGCTACGTTTAGTTTCGGCGACCGAACGGCGGCGCTGCGCTGCTGATTCTAGCTACAGATTTTTCCAACGCATCACGCGAACGACACGATGTTAGGCCTCGCTCACATGCGATCTCGAGTACAAACGACTATTTACGACAGCTGAGGGTGGACCATTAGTTTTTATGAGTTAGCTTCTTTATTACATGAAAACGCGTCTGTTATGGCCAGAAATCTAATACCGTTGATATTGCGATTCCGGCACGCTGGATTTAGTTTGGTGTGTGGAAGAGAACCAGGAAGAATTCATTATCGTTCATATTATTGCACAGTCATTTTGGTGCAAATCGTAAGATGTTGTTTCTTCAAACAGACTGTAAAGTACTATGTAAGTCTAGAAAGTCCATCGTTGTTTCAATATTGTACTACTGTTATCCGTCTAACTATCTAAACAAAAGATAAGTAAGTACTCAATTATCAATTACTAATTAATTATAAATTAATAACTTAAACACTTACAGAAGTACCACTACCATTTTTTTGAACACCTACTGGACACACAAGATCATCGCTCTAAAACGTTTACCAAATCGATATACCAATAAACATCGCACTCTCATAACTTGGCAACACAATGCTAAAAAGATTCAAAATTATGCCAAGCTGTGATCTCGCCCTAACGCTAGAACAGAAATGCGCGCGCATCTTAACAGTGCCGCCGTGGGAAGACGCCGGGGGGCGTGGCGTCAGTCGTTACGCACATACGCCAGTACGCAACGCCGCGATAACACACCCGGCTGATAACACCCCCCACTGATAACACACTCCCTACATTCACTGGCAGACGCACGCACACAGACACAACACTCCCTTTCACGGAGTGAACGTAAGAATCCCCGTACTTTCTCGCTGATATCTACGTAGAAGATTGCTATGAATGTGTGCGTGCGTTTATCTTTTGTTCAAGGAAGTCAATGATCTTAAGACCCGGCGTCCTGTCAACCGGCTTCTTATCAACAACACTCCTTCCACTTCTACCAACAAACAACCGGTGTGCTTCTGAATTCGCCCGGTTTACATATATGAATAAGAAAGCCCGTTGAAGTGTCCTCCTTTACAGCTTCTGAATAACAGAAAAGGCTTTCGACATGAACAATCAAATCTTAGAGAACATTAACTTTATTATTCAATTATTTATTCATATTTTCCCTATGTATGGAGGATAAATCTAATTCTCGCGCTCCATTGTTTTCATTGTGTGGGATAAGAACGAGGTAAATATTATAATAATAGGTTAGTACTTAATGCTTCAAATTTGATTTGATACAACATTCTGAGGAAAATCTGTTATTTTGGTGTTTGTTCAATTAAAAGTAAATGCTATTTCAATTAGAATAACGTATAGGTTGCCACACGCGTTGCTTTGGTACACACGTACCTAACTTCTGGGTATTAATAGTTACGCCAGATGTTGAAGGGAACATCTATTTGCATCCTAATTATTGTGTATCTTCATTGAATGTAATAACATCATCATTAATTACCTTCTATTGAGAGATTAATTTTACAGGAGATAAGTGTGCAATTTCAAATGATCTCACGATTCACGATACTATTTCATTACTATCTTAAATTATCTACTACGTTATCTAGTACATTGAAGTGTCTGAATCTGTCAATAAGGACATGAAACAGCAAGTTCCAGGAAAGGGTTTTCGTGATAAAGACGGCTGCATAAAGTTGGACAAGAAGAAGACGAAGAAGCCTTCACTTCGAAACCAATGAGGTACCGAGCTGGCAACATCCAACTTGCTACTACATCCAGCAATGCCCACGACACAGATGTACGTACTCAGACAACATTGCTATGTCATGTCATTATTTGTTTTTTGTTATTTTTTTATTATTTAACGTACTATTGCTAGATATAAGGAAAGTTACTTACACTATGAATTTCTGTCATACGAATATTTAAAAATAAATAAATAAAATTATTAAAATTTTATTTATTTTGAGGAGGCTGTGGAGAATGTAATGTAACCAACTGGACTCTGAGGGTCATGGAGTTAGAGTCGTACCATGACATATATTTGAAGCCGTTCGTGGTACGAGTTTTGACTCACAGTATGGAGGTAATCCTCAAAGAAGAGTTTTGGCCGGAGTGTGTCGTGTTTCGACGAAAGACAGAAGACTACGTGACACTGCATCGCAACACTACGCCGTCGCTTTAAGTGCAGTAGTTTATTTAAGTTTATTTTTATTTTAGTATGTTATGGCTCTTTGTTACCTGAAATAAATAATTATAATTATCTAGGTATACATTACTACTAATAATAAAGAAGAATAGATTTTTGTATGTTTGTTTAAACGAGCTAATCTTTGGAACTATTAGTCGGATTAAAAAAATAGTTTATTCATATTATATCCAGGTTCACGAGAAACAGTATAATGACATATATAGATGGTCAAACCCACCATACTTGGAACACAAAATCTCAGTTCCAACAAAATACCTGAATCCAGATTGATTTCAGGCCATTAGTAGGAAACGTACTACATTTCACGCCTCCCCAAATAGGGTCATACCAAATTGCTTTTACACTGAACATCCCGAAATTCTGGGTCATCGCCGGCCGAGAGATGCGATTTTTCAAAAAGCAGCTGAAACGTGGAAGCGTGTTACTCAATAAAACATTTCAGGTGAAACGTGCGCTGAAGCCAAATTAACCGAACGTGATTGTCGCGGACACTTTTTATTATATAAGAAACAGGTTAAACAAAGATAGAGAGAAACTATTAATGCAACAAATATACACTATTGCAAAATAGGAAATAGGAATATAGATAAATATGGCTAAGTCGGTACATAGGGTTCCTTCTTTAAGGTCCCGTAACTAAAGCGTGCCAAAGAGAACCCTATTAGACTCTGCTCTCTGGTCGATAGTTTGCCAAGGGGCTATATCTTTGGAACCATAATAAGTAGACAATTGATTTTTTGCAGAAAATGTTTAAAACTTCCGCTTTTACAAACAAACAAACAAACAAACAAACAAAGATAAACGTGTTTTTTTATGTCATCATCATCATCATCATCTCAGCTATAGGAGGTCCACTGCTAAACATAGGCCTCCCCTTTAGATCTCCACATATACCAGTTGAAAGCGACCTGCAACTGCATCCAGCGTCTTCCGGCGACCTTTTTAATGTAAGTAGTGTTAAATATTTTGTACAGTGGAACCCGTCCTGTGAAGTTCATCTTGCACTTTACCTGATTTTTGTTTACTTGAATTGGGATCCTCGCAAAAACTAAAATGTACACAGTAACAAAATCTTTAAACCACGAGAAGTAGTCGCAATTGCCTCGCTCCCCGTACCGACGTAGTTGTGAACTAAACTTTAGTCTATTTTTTGCGCTTGTTTGATCATAAAATAAAAAAGTCTAATAAGTTCTGCAAACATCGCCAACTTTAATAAACTTATAAACGTCAATGGTTAACGCTTGTAAAGGAGTTTGTGGTTACCAGTGTTTGGAGTTGTACAACTTGGTCCTTTTTGTAGAGCAAGAGTCGGTGTAAACAGAGTCGTCATATTATACTCGAGCAATCTTCATTGTCAATTGATTATGAACTAAAATGCTACAGAAATAGAGTTGAAAATGTATTATTTGCTTGCAAGATAATAGATGTTGCACGTAATTATACGTTGCACTCAATTTTGAACTCTATTTGGGTAGGATTTTAGTTAATTGTGGTTATTGCCGCTCTGTGTGATGTAAATTTACACTTCGATATCGGTGAATGAACATTACAGAAACATGTTACAGGTGAAACTGCTTATGAAAATAATGAACTTTTACTTTGACACCATCTTTGAAACAAAAATTTTATATACAAATTTCCAATAGATTCAGAATCGACTCGTATAAGAATTACACTTAAAAGTAGCTACGTATCGTCATCATCACCAACATCGTCATCGTAATGACCAACATCGTCATCATCATCACCAACATCGTCATCATCATCATCGTACACGATGTCAAAAATAGTTATTTGTATTTTAAACAATTAATAGATAGTTATTAAGCAGTGTTTATTTGTTAAGAATGTGAGTACCAATAGATAATTTTTGATTTACTGGTACAAAATGCACTTCAAAATGTTAAAATACTCAAAAACAAGATGAATCCATGTATATTATGTATAGTTATGTAGGAACAGTGACCAATAGTAAAATGTTAATTAATTTTACAGCTTGACCTAGTAAACAAGTAAAATTAAATGATTCAGCTGCAAACCCAACACAGAACAACACAGTCTGAAAATGTTAACAAGAATATAATTGGCGAATAATTGATGAATATGTGGTCGGATGGCGCAGTGGCTGGGCGCTACGTATCGCGGGTTCAGTTTCCGCACGGTACATTATATTTGTATGGCCATTGGCCTACAGGTCGAAAGTTTCACCATGGCTCTGGAACGCAAAGAGCATGAAAGAACATGAATAGGTTTTAGTTGGTAAGAGTCTGACTCGCCTGTCGGCTCCATCCAGAGCGCAAGAAGACATGAGATGATTTCAAAAACTTAAAAAAAATGGCCTACAGATAGTTGTTCCGGGCTTTCTTGTTTATGTATAAGAAAGAAAGAAAGAAAGAAAGAAACGAAGGAAGGAAGAAAGAAAGAAACAAATAAAGAAAGAAAGAAAGGAAAAAAGGAAGAAAGAAAGAAACAAATAAAGAAAGAAAGAAAGAAAGAAAGAAAGAAAGAAAGAAAGAAAGAAAGATAGAAAAAAAGAAAGAAAGAAACAAACAAACAAATAAAGAAAGAACGAAATAAATAAAGAAAGAAGGAAAGAAAGAAAGAAAGAAAAAAAGGAAGAAAAACGTACAACAGAAAAAAAAGACAAAGGTATAAAGACAAAAGCAATGCAAAGCAAGCAAGAAAGGCAAAGTAAAGTGACGCACATTACAATAAAATTACAAAGTAAGTAGTATTAGTAGTTATTAGTAATTGAGTTTATATGTTTGTAAACACAACCACGATACAAGAGAAATCAGTAATGTGGGGAGGTAAAGTGACGCACATAATATATATACCATCACGCCTGTATTCCCCGAAGGGTTAGGCAGAGGTGTACCAATGTACACCCACAGTTCGCCGGTATATTTAGGCCCCATGTAATGGGGGGCGAGCCTATTGCCATTAACTGGGCACAAATCCAAACTCCGAGCTGCTACTGAGAATTTCATAGAAAAACCCAATAACACTTTTTGCTCGACCCGGGAATCAAACTCAGGACCCCTAGCGTAGCAGTCGCGCTCAGGACCACTAGGCCAACGAGGTAGTTACATACATCATACATAAAGTGACGCACATTACTTACATAAAAAATACAAAGTAAGTTGTGTTAGTAGTTATTAGTAATTGAGTTTATATGTTTGTAAACACAACCACGATACAAAATAAATCGTTAATGTAGGGCAACGTTTCACTAATTACTAATTAAAATTTACGAAGCACCACGTAAACTTCTACAAAGCAAAGCAATTGATTGAAATTAATCTAAATATTATTTCCGTGAAACAAGACTTACCGCCTACCCGGTAGAAGGTACCTAAATACTTTCATAATATTGTGTTCAGGTAAACAATTTAATTTCTCAGTTATTCCGGGAATACTTTTGATAAGTACGTTGCGAATATTGTGTTTATTTTGTGCCTATATGTATAGGCGGCCTCGTAATTGCTTTGCCACCTTTGATGAAACTTCTTTGAGGTTGAAACCATCATGGTAAAACACCATCACGCCTGAATTCCCCGAAGGGTTAGGCAGAGGTGAACCAATGTACACCCAGAGTCCGCTGGTTTAGGTCTCATGTAATCCCCTATTTCGAGCTTATTGCCATTTGCCAGACACTGAGTTAGATTGTTATCTGGAATAACACATAGGCGATTTTTATCCCGAAAAACTTTCAGTTTCAGTGGTTTAATTAACTATGTCGCAGGCGGGAGCTAGCATACAATAAACATAACGGTTCAGCATTTAATACCCGTTACAACTGAAAATATACAAGAAACCAAAATTACCAAGTAAAGCAGTTAATTCCAAGAATTAAAATAAATACCAAGCTTAAATCTACTAAGCCTTCACCGAACGCACATAAGTATAGACACAAACGGGCATACGACAATAAAACGTAGGGCCCACAGACATGTGGTCACATTAAAATGCAGTTACGCTGTGACCCGTAAACTGACGGACCATTATTTATTGCCTAGAGGATTTTATGTGAGGGCAACATAATGGGATTGTTTCACTTATCTTCTGATATGCTAATGATGTAATGATGCTGGAATTGAATGGCCGCTTAGTTATGATTTATTTTTTATTTAAGTTGTAAAGAAATGAGTAGGTAGTAGTAAGTCAGGGCCAGCTAGGGCCAGTGCCTGTCAGCGTTGCGGAATTTGTTCGAAAGAGTTAACACGGGCCTGGAACGCAAAGGGCATTAGGAGGAAAATGAAATGGTTTTAGTCAATAAGACTGACACTCCCTTCCAAATTTGACGCGGATGAAGTCGTGGGCAGTAGCTAGTGACTTTAAAAAAAAACCGGCTTTTGCATGCTGATTTTTTTGAATAAAATATAAAAGCCTTAAAGCATTTAAAGAAAACGAAACTTACTATTAGTAAAACCGTGTAGCAGCAGAAGTGTAGCAGTCGCGCTTAAGACCACTAGGCTAACGAGAAAAGAAACTTATAAAAAAACATTACATAACAAAAAAATAAAAAAAATACCATCACGCCTGTATTCCCCGAAGGGTTAGGCAGAGGTGTACAAATGTACACCCACAGTTCGCCGGTATATTTAGGTCCCATGTAATAGGAGGCGAGCCTATTGCCATTAACCGGGCACAAATCCAAACTCCGAGCTGCTACTGAGAATTTCATAGCAAAACCCCAATCACACTTTTTGCTCGACCTGGGAATCAACCTCTATCGTAACAGTCGCGCTTAGGACCACTAGGCTAATGAGAAAAGAAAATTGTAAAATAAAACATTACATAACAAACCAAACACAATCTCAAAATAAGTCTATTCAAGAGTTCCCGAACATTATTCTAATTTAAAATAAATATAAGTCTAAAAACATTTTCCGTGTTCGTGTGACACGATTGAAAAAGCAGTGATAAAATAAACTTACCTCGTGCTGTCGTAATAACAATACAAAAGCAATGGATTCTCAACAATACACTGCACATATCCATTATTGATCTGAAACTGAAATAAAATAGTGGATGACACATTTTCTATGATACTGGAACGATAAAGCTAATCTACTTCCCGTGTCCCATTGTATTCCGCTTTGCGTTTGTTCTTGACAAGATTAAGCATTAATAAAACTAAAAAAACTCGTGGTATTATTTATTCGGTGATAGTATTGATAACTGCCCCGTTGGTCGCGTGGTCGCAAGTGCGACTGCTGTGCAAGCTGCCCGGGTTCGATTCCCAGGTCGAGCAAAAAATGTTATTGGGTTTTTCTGTGAAATTCTCAGTAGCAGCTCGGAGTTTGGATTTGTGCCCGGTTAATGGCAATAGGCTCGCCCCCTATTACATGGGACCTAAATATACCGGCGAACTGTGGGTGTACATTTGTACACCTCTGCCTAACCCTTCGGGGAATACAGGCGTGATGGTATATATATGTATATTGATGTTTTTACGGAGTCGGCAACCCACGAGTGATGCCTCTGGTGTTGCAAGTGTCCATAGGCAGCGGTAACCGCTTAACATCAGGCGGGCCGTTAGCTTATTTGCCACCATTAGTGGTATAAAAAAATAAAAAATAAAGTATTTTGAACCAATTGTGAATTTCTTATATTTTTTTATAATCGCTGATCTAATCTAGATGAGATTAGTGAGATTCTCACTACTTCAGATATGATTACTATTCAATTAGAAATATACTAAATGCTAATACTAATATTAATTTCAATTTCATTTCAATAGCGTTTGACCGATTTTGTGTGTAAACTGCAAATAGCCAATCAGACTAAGTGGTTGCCAATGAACCCAAATCAAACCGGGAAACCACAGACACGCTACACTTGGCTCGATTATCGAACAAGACGTCACAATACAATTAATGGAGTCTGCCCATTACACCATGACCGTGCTAGAAACGCGTCAGGCAAAAATTTATTCCTTGTATTGAACAGTATATAAGAGGCTATACCCACTAGAACGTTCCGTCATCAACCCGCACCGTCGCATGGTATGCACTGAGCGGCAACAATTGTCAGATGATACGTTGTAGTGGGCATAGTAGTCCGTATTATGTTTCTTTTCGCACCTGAACCGTTCATAGCGCGGTCATGATATGGTACGGTGTAATGGGCGGAATCCTTGAAACGCTGTTCAGACAGAAGCGGTAGCGGTCATTTTGGCATAATTGTAATCTGACTTAACACAACCAGTTAATTGACATACTTTTTATAAGCTGTCAAAGCGAGATACCCACAAAGATTTTGTGTGACAATAATACTGTGACGTCATGTTGCCAAGTCATTTGACTTCGATTTTTTAAGGTTAAGGCTGTCTGTCCACGTCGGACAATCGGTTTCCGATTTTTTTGTTGGAGAGAATGGAATATGTGAATTCTAATATACCAACGCTCATATCTTATAAAAAGGCGGTCCCACAAAACTATGGATCGGTCTGTTAATCGATCCTACAGAAAGTCAGACGTGTGTGGAGGCACTTAAAGTGTATTTAAAAGACAATATGTCTTCCAAGTGAACGCTAACGCTACCGCCTCTGTTTACGCAGCAAGGCGTTATATCGATGTCCACAATCCATGTTCATTAATCCTACAAAGGCTGCATAATATATCTACCTAGAGTCTGCAACTCCGCCCAGTACTGTATTATCGCAAAGCTGATGATGTACTTACTTGTGAGAGCAAGGACAATCCTTTGTATAGATTTCAAAGACTACAAAAGAGGTGGTTCTGATATCTGAAGATACGAAGATTATGTACAGCCAACAAAACTATTTGGTACACAGGCAGCTTACTTGTGATTATTTTTAAACAATGTTGTGAGTGTGCTGAACAGTCAATTCTATTAAATAACTCTCTTAAGTGTGTCATAAGCTTAAACAGTAATTACGCATACTATAAAAAAAACCCCAACACAAAAAACCTAAGTTCTCTTTAAAAATATTAATACATACTTCGGTACTTTTAGATTGAGTTTCTTTTATAATGTTTTTTACTTTTTAAATGGAACTTAAATTTTAAATTTATTTTTTTATTTTATACTTTTTATAGGCACCAATTTATTATAAACTTTCGATTAACTCATCAATATTCTCTTTCAGTGCGCTATTCGAGACCCCACTCGAGTATATTTACAGGTTTTTCTTCCACACTTTCATCCCCACAACTTTTAAACGGCTCAACCTATTTTCATCAAACATGTCTAAGAACACTCGCACATAAGTCACCTTTAATACAAGAAACTAAAACTAAATTGAAATCGCTTTATCCGTTCGGCAGCTATGATGCCACAAACAGACAGACAGACAGACACGTCAAACTTATAAAACCCCTCTTTTTGCGTCGGGGGCTAAAAATGAATATCGGCATTATAGTAGAAAGCTGAATAAATTTGCCTGTAAACCAATGGTTTTGTTGAATGTACTGTGAAGCTTGTAGCTGAACTAATAATGTACTTTGTAGAGAATATCTACTTGAGTAATTTTAAATCCCTATTGAGTGTTGAGCCGGGCTTATCCCGTGATCTTAGACGGCGATGACGAAGGCAGAAAGGTCGCTGATCGGTATTAAGTACTTAATGCGTGTTTTTAAAATTGGAGATTGCAGTTGAGAGGTTAAAGGTTTTATGAAAGAGAATAACCTACCTCGTCCTTTTTAAAATCTTTTCAAATAAGTTCAGAAACATGTAGAAAATGATAAACTATTATGCACTAACTTTTACCCCGACTTCATTCGTGTGAATGTCAGTTATCATAGGGTTTTATATTTCGCCTTAGTTACTCTTTATAACATTAGCTATCTAATAAGAGTAGTAAGAGACCCGTCAAAATCTGTCGAACCGTTTTGGAGGTTAGCCGGTACGGGTAGACCTACATAAAGACTAATAGATGTTATTATGACATTACTAACAAGCATTTCAGTTTTAAACATACCGGCGAACTGTGGATTTACATTAGTAAGTACACCTCTGTCTAACCCTTCGGGGAACACTGGCGTAATTTTATACCTTCTTTTTATACCACTTCAATTTTATTTATTTGTATTGATAACCAAAACAGGCAAATGTATAAAATATTCTTTTATATGCAATAATCCAGTTCTGTCATAGAAAATATACTCCTAGTGTAATGTTGAATAGGAAAGGTATCGCCGGAAGATTCCATTGGAGGTGCACTGAAGCGCGAGGTTGCACTCAGTCGTAATCCAAGTTCCACTGATCTCATAAAAAGCTGTGTCGCGTTATATACCGAAGTGTAATGTAAAAAGAAAATGAAAAAATACTAGAAGCCAATATCAAAAGAAGATTATTCAAAAACCGCCTCGCTGACGTAGTGGTCCTTAGCGCGACTGCTAAGCTAGAGGTCTTTGGGACGATTTCCAGGGCCCTATTTAATAAAGCTGACAAGCTGACTTTTTTGTCAAAATTGGCAAATTGTCTTGACAAGTGCTGTTTAATAAAACCGACATGTATGACATAGGTCATGCAAGATAAATATGCCTGTGACAATTTTTCTGTTCCTTTACACTCTTGAACTTTACCGCGTTTTACAAATTATGATTTATTATTTTTGCTGCGACCTAAAATTATAGTCGTAAAATACGGAATTAACTAAATACCAACTAATTAAATTAAATACTGCCAAAATATTACTGTCTATAAAGAAAACCAAATTGAAAGAAAATTCAAACATAGTGTAACGTAATGTGTTTAGTGATGGGATGTTTTTATATGATGGATTATCGATATTTTTTATAGAAAACGAAGTTTACGGCATGTATTTTGAAATATATTTTTTTACATTTAAATGTGTCCGGTACGTAAGCGACCATTTTGCAACGCGACAAAAGGGTACGTACAAAGAATTTTTTGTTTTGAATAAATATCGATTGTGTTTTGAATGTATTTTTCATATTTTGTATTAAATAAATATTTAAAAACAAATTTCAAAATAATAAAGCATTTTTAAAATATTAATAAAGAGAATGAGATTTTAACGACTTACAATCGATATTAATAAAATTGATTTGCAAAATGTCACTGCCCTAGTATTTGCCATTCTGGCATGTGTCACAGCCAACATCCTTGGACGCATAAATACGTACTCATACTGAGTTACATTTACTTATTTCAACCAAAATATTTAGGAATTATCTTTTTGGAGCACATCATTAGTATTCCTAACTAGCGAGTTTTTATTTGAGTAGTGGTTGATAGTATTTATTGAATTTGAATGACAGTTCCCTGTAAATACAAATCAAACAAAAACTTATCTAGTAAAAAGAAATGAAACAGCACAGTACAGTTATTATTGTATTTATTTACTCAATTACATTTGAAATAATTAGTTGATATAATTACTTATATGTTTCCCGGCCACTGATTTGAACCAGCCTTTGCACGTCATTCGACTCACCGAAATTCACCGAATTAAGTATTTGATAACACAATTATTATTATTTGACCATAATCCATGATAAAAACAGCCCAGGCCACCTTAGCCAGTTTGATCGCCTTCTTTTTTATCCGGGCATAGTATTAGTAATAGAATTCCCGATAATCATGATAAATGTGATCCGTGTTGTGAAAATCACATGCAACAACATGACAGCTCTTCTTGAAATTGCGAATCGGTCAACAATGATCTATCTTCTTGCATAATGAATGCACATCGATACATTTTCGGGACAATAGACGTTTATGCATATTATACAAAATCACAGCGATTGTAAATTAATTTAACATTTTAAAAAGTATACACGAGAAACCACTCCAAGTATTCGAACGTCAAAAACTCATATATTTCAACTATACTATAGTCCAACAAGATGGTTCTCGACCACCATCAAAGGGGCAGTATAAACAGAGTAGCTATATGTTTGAGCACTTTGTCTTTTATAAATTAGTAATTTGATTTGAAAAACAATTTTCAACTTTATTTTTAATGTTTATAAGTTAAAAATAGAGTTGAAATTTTTTTGCAATAAAAAATTTCGCGCCCTTATTGGCACGTAAATACAGTACGTACATAGTACTGTACATTGATCTGACACGTAAATACAGAATTTCTACTCTTTTTCTTTTTTTGATAATGTACTATCGACAATACTCCGCTTATACTATATCACCGCAGAGCAAAGGCCTCCTCTTATACAGAAAAAGCAAGAAACGTGAAACACCACCACACTTGTTCAAAGACTGTTATGTAGGTATCATAGACTATTTTTTAGTATGAATACGCCCGTAGCTTGCTCTGAAGTTACCCTAATTCGTAAAATCATGTACAACAAACGAAATAATGTATCGCTGAGTTTTCAAGGCGAAAAGCCGCAACTACAGCTGTCGGACTATGATGATTTTTCAGTTTGACGTAACTGAGTCAGACACTGTCAATACAATGATCAGATAATTAAAACTATAGGGAATAAAAGAGGTTACAACCAAAAACGTAATATGACTACCTCGTTGGTTTGGCCGCATTCGTCTATTAGAACAACTACGCTGCGCGCGCTGCCCTCTTTTGTCAAATCCTTTCGCCATCTGTCTTTGGAGCTTTTTATAATCCTACCAAATTTGATATAAAGTAAAATGACCATACAATGATGCCATTTTAGTGAATTTTAAATTCTGTCGTTTATTTTTTATCATTGTGATTGAAATTCATATTTTTGTTACATGTCAATTTTTTTTGTGGGTTATCGTTTTATTTCTTAGTAAAAAGCTATTTGATTTATGAAGAAGTGTGTATTCCTGACTCTTTCATCATCTGCTTAACCTTTTCCCAACTATGTTGGGGTCGGCTTTAAGAAACTAAAATCTCGTAACGGATTTAAAGAAAGTCCAATGAACACATCAGTACCTCAAGTAAGTATGCTATATGTATTACAGATTATTACATGTTTATTTGCAGATTTTCTTCTACACTAATTCTGTTAATATTATTTATTATCATAATCATATCAGCCGACCGACTTCCACAACCACCGGACACTTCATCCCTTTCAGGAGAAATAGAACAAACTATTTTGCTGTAGTAAAATTTTAGGTGCAACTTTCGTGATGTCATGACCTACCACCACAAGAATAATTTATATTCGTTGATAAACCCTTGTTTTTATGTTTTCAGCCTATAATCTGCCTACGGCGAAGAACCACTGGCCTTTGCGTTCGAGCTAACAGTGCGCAGGCATCATTTCAGAAGTGTTCAGCTATATCTATCACATGTTGCAACGTGTTCCGCTCACTATAACTTAATTTTGTAATTTGTTTAATGTTACACTGATATTAAAGCTTGATCTGACAAAATCGACTTACAAATTTTACTTATAAAATCGCTCGCACCTTAGAAACACAATTAGTTTCCATCTATATAGTAATATTATAAAAGAAAACACATACATATCATCACGCCTGTATTCCCCGAAGGGTTAGGCAGAGGTGTACCAATGTACACCCACAGTTCGCCGGTATGTTTAGGTCCCATGTAATAGGGAGCGAGCCTATCGCCATTAACCGGGCATAAATCCAAACTCCACAAAAGAAAAATATTTGAGAATTCTATCAAAAAGGAGTAAAAGAGGAAGTGGGTGAAGAGTGAAAGCTTTTATGAGAAATACATAGTTTACACCGACAAAAACAATAGCGAAGTGATAATTTTCTAATAAGTATTCGTTGTCCCTATTCGACGTAACATATTTTTAACCATTTCAGCAAGAAAAAAGAAATTTAAAATTCTCAACATACGGCTTAGTTGCCGGTCAAATTCCAGTGACAATTCGCAATTTCATGTTATCACGTGATGTATTCAAATAAACGTCAATCTACTGTCAACCAGAAATATGTCACGATTTTCTATATATTTTGGGCTTTATTAAACAGAAAATTGACAAAACCTTGAAATGTCACCGTTATTTTGTCAAATGTCACCTGTCAGCTTTATTAAATAGGCCCCAGGTCGATCAAAAATTGTTTTTAGGTTTTTAAATTTAATTCTCAGTAGTAGCTCGGAGTTTGGATTTGTGCCCGGTTAATGGCAATTGACTAACACACACAATTACATGGGACCTAAACATACCGCCGAATATGGGTGTACATTGTTACTGGGTATTGTACTTGGTATTCGTACACCTCTGCCTACCCCTCCGGGAAATACAGGCGTGATAGTGTGAATGTGCATGTAAACACTACATTTTTAATTTAAACACGTGTACCTACTTTGAAGAAACTAGTACGCCTTCTTTGTAGAATAAAAACGCAGCAAAGAAACAATTTCAGAAAGAACAGTTTATCATAACGGAGCAGCGTTCCAAGCTTTTGACTATGTTTACAACACACGTCCCGAAAATACAAACGAAAATAATCAACGTCTATTTCTGGAAAGGCCGAAAAAGAAATTCCCGCTTGAAATTCGAAAAAGATTTTGCCTTTACCCGCCGTTTGCGTTGCTTTCAAACCTAGTTTGGACTAAAGCTGACTTCGCAAGGATTGTGGGGACGAATTCACCTGTAATTATGGTGGCAGCAGATAATTGTCGCCTCCTCGCACAAAAGACCCTGAATCATAGTGCTGAGGAAGCACTGACTGGACGAAGTCTGTCTTTAAGGCTGCTTCATAATTACAGATTGTGATTTACGTCCATGTATTTTAACGAAATCTGGGGAGTTTCGATTTGCTTTTATGTGTTACTAAGCTTTTGCATGGGATTCGTTTGCGTAAATTTCGGTTTTCGCAGACGCGAACGGCGTGGGGAATAACAAAGTAGCCTGTGTTCTTGCTTTGGGGATTAAACTTACTTCGTACTTAATTTTATCAAAATCGGTTCAGTGGTTTAGACGGACAAATAGACTGAGTTACTTACGCAGTATGGCTAGTATGGATTATGTAGACACTTGCAGTTCACATCAAAACGAAACTACTCTTATGGGGGTACCATACCAATGGTAATAAGTTACAAAATTAAATAAAGGTATTACGTATTTATGCATTTTATACGTATGTTTATAATAACTACGATAAAATTTGTTACAAACTAGTTACTTTAATTGATAAATGTTATAAGATGTTACGTAAGACAGATTTTCAGCTGAAAATTCATTACATTTGAGTTTAATATCAATATTTTTAAGAATTACCGACTTAGCATGATTCAAATATCTATGTTCAATAAATTTTGCACGCCTTACAACGACTCCACAATAATCTGCGACATCTCATTGTAATATCAACATTTTATGTAAATAAAATATTATATTTTATTCAATTTCATACTTTAATTTCACATACAAATTATTCAAACCTTCCCTGAAAGGCTACAAAAACTGAGTCGTGACAGCCTCAGTCTCACTGTGCTCCCAAAGGATACATTGTCAACTAACCTAGTAGTAACTAAAAAACAAACAATTATAATGTTCAACAAACACCAATTAACACGAATAATAACTTTGAATGAATAATAAAGGTTTTATACACTAATTTAGAATTCCGATGAATTCCCCGATGAGCATGTAAACATCTAACCGCAAATAGTAAAATGTTTTATAAAACTAAATGTATACCTACTAACCATAACATACATACATAAACTCACGCCTTTTCTCGTGGGGGTTAGGCAGAAACCACAGAACGCCACCAGCTACGATCCTTACATACATCTTTCGCCTCGTCCACGTTCATACAAGCACGCTGGTTACAAGTACCGCGCACCCGACCTTTCTGAAGAACCTCACCAATAAGGTCAGTGTAGGTCTTTCTAGGGCGTCCTTTCCCTGCGTTGCCACTCACATCTGCCATATAATTTCCTTTTATTACTCTCCTTTCACTCATCCTCTCAACATGACTGAACCATATAACCAAACACACATAAAATAAAATAATCCTTGTTTAACTGAGTTCGGATTCCCCAAAATGCATTGTAACAGTTTAACCTACACTTTACTTTGAAGATTAATCGATGTTCGTAATCTCAGATTAGCGGAGTTTCTCAGTAAAATGATCTTAGTTTAGGGTTTATTACTGGCGACCAGACCTCGGTGAAGCCCTGCTTTACCCTACTTAGATTTAATTATTGGTGGAATCAACCACAGGTCAAGTACTCAAGTTACTACGCCATCTGTTAAGGCCCAAGTTATAAACTTGACCAGAAGGTCTATTAAATTGAAATATGAGTTGTCGAATTTGGGAGGTAAGCTTAAGGTCATGTTATTTACTTCATCTTCATCACACACGTCAACAGATGACAGATTAAATGTATGTTGTGTTCTGTTGTTTCAATTAGCTTCTTAAAGTGCTAGCAAGAAGTATATTACCAGTCTATGTGACGACGTGAGACGGCCTATGCCCAGTCTCAGGACATCTGTTAGCTAAAAAGAAGTTTAAAAAACTAAAACCCGACTACAAAAAATTCACGTTCTAAAAAGTATGAAACAAGAAAACATTCTCATCTGAAAGCCGTGGTCGTATGCCACTTTACCCTAAACTTTAGTGCTAAAGATTCATGTTCTATAACTACATACATACAGTTTTACCTGAATTAGGTGGCATACGACCACGGCTTTCAGATGAGAATGTTTTCTTGTTTCATACTTTTTAGAACGTGAATTTTTTGTAGTCGGGTTTTAGTTTTTTAAACTTCTTTTTTATTTAAAATATTTTGGGGTTTAAATTTAGACATTTATATGCGTAATATTATTGGAACTGCAACATATATACACAATATATGAAATAATAATCTATTAAGTCTCCCAAACGAAATATTGGTTAGTTAGCTAGGTTTATGATGCGTTCTAAAGGGTGCTATGTACAATTTACTTATATAATATATATATATTTGAAATGTGCTAATTAAGCCCTTTAGTTTGATATGCAACACGACCATATTTGGAAGAAAAAAAAATTTTTTTCACATCTTCTTGAGCCCTAGAGGGCGCCACATACAATTTATTGCAACATAATGTAGCCTATAACCAGCGGACGATCAAGACGCTTCTAATGACACCTCATTTGTCAATTTACGTTAGACGGTTTAGAAGTTATGAGGGAACAGATGAACATCCATACATACATACATACATACATACATACATACATACATACATACATACATACATACATACATACATACATACCGGTCAACCTCATAACCCTCCTTTTTGCTTCGCCGTAGTCGGGTAAAAATGATGACAATGGCTTGGAGTACAACTAAATACCTAATTTACATTACTATGTGGTTCATTTTTAAAATACAAGTAAAGTATATAGGGAATTTAGTTCAGATGTGATTTCCAAAAATCACTAAAACCCATGGAAAATAAATAATTCTAATAAACATTTGCCCATTAAGAGACCGTGATAAGATGATTACTGACCTTCCAATGATTAGATAGCACATACCTAAGTAGGTACTGAATATTTTTTCCGCATTTATATTCGTAGGTAGGTCCTAACTGCAGCGTATCAGTCAAGCAACCCCTCATTTGTCACAAGCGAATGAGCGCACAGGAAATTGATGGGGTCTCACTTAAATGTTCGAATTTCGAAATCCATGTATCGTTTTAAATTAAATTTTAAAGCCTGATACTAAAACAAATTGAATGACGTCACGTGCATCAGAATCGTTAAAACAGTATAATTATATAGTCGGAATCCGTGTGAATTTTAACTAGTGGCTTGGATTCTAGTAAAGTTTCAAAGAAGGCGTTGTTCTTCACTCAAAAAGAAGATTTTTTTTAATTTATGTAAAAAATAACGACAAAGCTTAGTGTGACGTCACATAGCTTATAACCAGCGAAGCATTAAAACGTTTCTAACAATACCTAACGGTGAGGTTTGAAATAATTTGATGTCTTAAGAATTACAATTCACTTACATGAGAATATTTAAAACTCTAGGGCATATCACAAAATAAACTAAAAATGTTGGACGAATTACAAAAAAACTGAGTATCGATTTATGTTATATGTTTTGAGGGTACCTAGATTACAAATATGAACAACTGCAAGTGTATGTACAAGTTGTTTTTATATCTGCTGAAAATATAAACCCTCTATTTGGGAATACCGTAGTCGGGTAAAAAAGAAAAGGAGGTTCAAAAATGTCCTCAGCTAACGCTTTATTGCTGGCGGGTAATTCTGTGTGGGCCCCGGCTAATGCTGTTTGGTTGCGGGTAGCATGGATGAAGGAACCTCGAGCACGCTTGATAACACACACCCCGGCAACAGGCGAAAAAACATCGAATAAAACACATCTGTACGTAGTTTTAGTTGGGTCTGGTTGCTATGGAGTTATTTGGTATTATGTAACGTTACATTTAGCTACATACTATGCGGGGTTGAAGGGACATTATAACGAAAAGCTATACCTACCAAGGATTCAGAACATAATGAGATGAAATTCTTCAACGCTTATTTATAAGAAGAATTTGCTGTTACTAAAATGACATAAAACAGCTGTTTCTTTTAAAAACCTAACTGACTAATAATTAATTAATTTTATGTTTCAAGAAACATGTAAACTTTTAATTACGAGGACACGGGAAAACACTAATAACACTAGCACTAAAGACACTAGAATTAAACTCTAGTGGCTTTAGGTTAATTGTTGTCAATGAAACGCTGATCATTTTGGGACAGCTTAATTAATTGTACCCCGAAGTGTTCATAACTAAATCAGTTTGCGTCCTACGCTTAAAGACTAGACTTTAATCTAACCTAAGCTTTCCGGTTATATCATTAATTTATTATGATTGGCATAGGCTACACTGCTATAACAAGTTCCATCGCAGAAAGTGCACTAGACAAAAATAGCACTACGCAATTGGTAGCCTTCTCATAACGGACATTTCTTATTTTCAATTAAATGTGCACATTTTGCAAAATGTTCATTTTGAAATGTGCTATGTTGGAAATGCTCATTTCGAGAAGTGCCGTTTTTTGTCAACGTAACGATGATCATCCCCGTTCAAAAACTCACCCTGTACATAAGGTACAGGGTGAGTTTTAGGGTGAGCAAATTCATAAGGTTAGATATAGACCTGACCTTATGAATTTGCTTTATGTAATCAACACCAAAAAATTCAGCCGTCCGAAAACGAAAATGAGATTTAGACTTGTTCCAATTCCTATCTTTAGTCAGCTATAAATACGCTGTGATAATCCCCCTCTGTCCCTAATCACCATGCCTAAATACGACCCAAATAAGTGAAACAAATTAGCAGTTCTAATAAGTAGACCTTCTCACGTTCATTAAACTCAGATTCACATAAGTACGGACCCGCCTCACTAATTCTAACAGCGCTAATTACATGCGTTACATTAGCAGAGGTTTTAAGTAACTCCATGTTCATATTTTAATTGATGTAATCTAAGGCAATGGCGCAATTAGTGAGGGTTGTTAAGAGCCAACACCTTGAAGCCTTACCCAGGCGGAAGGTCGCTGTTCGCTTATTAAAGCGTATGTAATAACTCTTAGAAATAAAAAAACGGTAATTTAAAAAACTAAAAAACCCGACTGCTATTCTTTAAAAATCCCTAAAACAAGATAAATTGTAGCAGTCGGGACCCATTCTAGAAATGGAGGATTAGTGAATTGAGAGCACATACCTATATTACATTGCAGATGGTCCCGAATGGGTCCCGACTGCTACAATTTATCTTGTTTTAGGGATTTTTAAAGAATAGCAGTCGGGTTTTTTAGTTTTTTAAATTACCGTTTTTTATTTTTTATTTTTTTAGTGTTTTAAAAAAGAAATTAATATACCCAGTATCACTCTTACAGTAAATACGAATCTACCGACAACTCTCAAGCTAAAATCCATCGAGCCGTTCACCCTGCAGAGCGAGCCAAACATTTGAATTTGGCGCCAAAAATCCGCCATTTTTTTTTTTTTTTTAATATACCCAGTGTCACTCTCACAGTAAATACAATCTAACGACACCTCTCAAGCTAAAATCCATCGAGCCGTTCAGCCTGCAGAGCGTGCCAAACAATTATACATACATACATACATACAAACATACCCTCGAAAAACATAACCCTCCTTCTGTCGCAGTCGGGTAAAAAGCCTTCTCAAGGCCCTTACAAAAGTTCATGTCTTTTAAATGAAAATATTAAGATGAACTTTGGAGCGTAAACTTTTATCAAAGCAAGGTCGGATGGATGATCTTGTTCGACGGAAATGGTTTATCGCTGTGGAAATTATATCGCGAAGTTCTCCGTTTATTTTTATTTTAAGCGTTGCCCCACTCTGGGATGTCTCCTGTATCATGGGTGCGTTTACAAATATAATATTTATAAATGTAAGTTACGTACACGAACAGCCAGACCCGTAACAACTATCTGTAGGCCATATAAATATTTGCGGAATCTATACCAGCCCCCCTAGCCAAGTCACAAACAATAAACGCAAACGCTGAGTAGGTTTTAATAGATCTTCAACTTTATGTGCTTGGTTTTAAGTTGAAGATCTAATGAAGATTGCAAAGCGTTTTCGTTCGTTCCAGTCGCTAACGCTTAGAAATCTTTAATAGATTTTCAACTTAAGGTTCTTGGGTATTAAGTTGATAATCTATTGGTACCTACCGAGCGTTTACGATTATCGTTTGTGACTTGGCTAGGGGGGCAGACAGCCATTCGCTAAGTCACTGAGCAAACTGTGCCGTCCAAAAAAAAATCATAAAACCCCATTATTTCACACAAAGGATAATCCTGCATCATTTCTGAATAGCTTCAAACGCAACTACTCTGCACTAAGACCCAATTAAAAAGGATTTTATAGTTTTCAGAACGACCCTTACCTGGGGACTCGTTAAGACTTTAATTCTATTTTTCCACGAATGAATTGAAAGAATTCTTTGTTTATTAGTGGGTAATTGGTTTTGGTTTATTGGATTCAATTGAAATTAAATCTTAAGTACAAATCGATAAGGTGTAAAGTACATGAGCTAGAAGACGAAAAATATTTTTATATTTATTGATGATTTGATCAAAAGATCCACAATGTACCTACCAAAGGCGAGTACTCTATACAACTCGATTCTTATCGACTTCCCTTCGGAAGTTTGGGAGACTCTTCCACTATTCAATAATGGCACAGACAGTGTATCTACTAGCTCCTATCGTTATCCCCAGAGATCCACGTGGCTTTACTTCAAAATGGCAAACTCAATATTCTCGAAATTCTCTTTAGATAATTCGATCTTATTAAGAAACGTCTAGCCTCCGTAAAAGGCCTTCAACGTAAACTTAATTTCGTTTTTTCTTCTTCTATACACACAGTAGTTTACAGTTGTAGAGCTCTTTGTGAAGGAGCTTGTTCAGGGAAGTACTACCACCATACTTAGTTCTGTCGCAAAGCAACGTTGCTGTGTGATTGGTGTCGATGTAATTACAGGCATATGACACATTTATTTATTTAAACTTTATGCAACAAAAGTACAAAGGCGGACTTAATGCCTCAGGCATTCTCTACCAGTCAACCAAAGGTGGTGAAGAGATAACTCGGTAGGTGCAAATCAACAACACACACACATACACCCTCACATTTCAATTTTGTTTCTGGGCTTTGGATGGCAACGCATTTGCAAGGGCTCTCTCTGGTATTGAAGATGTCTATAAGCAGCGGTGCCCTCTTAACGTGGTGGGCCGCATTCTTGCTTGCCATCCAATAAGTAAAAAAACAAAGACAATGGTGCTGATTCGCTTGTTCACAAACTTAACTAAATTTAACTTAAATGCATCTTTATCTTTCCATTTAATTAAGAAAAGGACAGAAGATAAAATGTTAGTTAAGTTCTGTAAAATTTTGACACTCCATAGATAATTTAGACGCGATTGAAAACGTGGCGACTAGCAACACGCCAATTTTCTTCAGGCGCTGTCTAATTTGACAGGAATAAACGAATACGTATCTTCTGTCCTTTTCTTTAATAAATCGAAAAAAAAAAGATGCATTTAACTTACATTTGGTTAAGTTTGTGAACAAGAGAATCAGCACCAATATCTTTTAAAAGGAACATTTAACTAGAAGAATGTTCTATTGGAAATATTCTCTTATGTATCTTTCCGGCTGAATATTTTCCATTAAAAGTAAGTAATTTATTCAAGAACTTTCGTAATTATTTATTTATTATTAGGCTACGGTTAAAGCGCGGGTTACGTTTGATTTAGCTTTGTTTTCGTTTGACCTGAAACTTTACCCACAAAAGTCCAAAACCATCCTGCGAACAGCTTGAGACATACTTCGAGGGTTTTTGCATAGATGATTGACCAAATCAACTACCCCAATGATTTCATATAGTATGTGTATGTATATATTTTAATAATAAGTACCTAAGCATAATTATGCTATAGGAGTTCCGAATAAAACGGAGTTTTCACAGAAATAAAATATATATATACCATCACGCCTGTATTCCCCGAAGGGTTAGGCAGAGGTGTACCAATGTACACCCACAGTTCGCTGGTATATTTAGGTCCCATGTAATAGGGGGCGAGCCTATTGCCATTAACCGGGCACAAATCCAAACTCCGAGCTGCTTACTGAGAATTTCATAGAAAAACCCAATAATACTTTTTGCTCGACCCGGGAATCGAACCAAGGACCTCTAGCGTAGGAGTCGCGCTCAGGACCACTAGGCCAACGAGGCAGACAGAAATAAAAACATTTAAAAATCTTGCAAATTACTAAATAATCCTGATATTTTTCTAATAGCAAACTGTTTTCATTATAAAACTGGCAGCAGCAAAAATAACGGCGACACTACAAACGAACGATAACACAAGCATCTAGGTACCTACCTACAAGTTTAAATTAAATCCGTTTATATTCGAATTCTGAATTCAAATCAGCCTTATTCATAACCAATTAGTTCCAAAAAGTTTTCAGTCCAAATTCAAAAAGTTTAAAAACTTCTTTTAGGAAAAGGGTTTAGAAAAGCAGACTGTTTTATATTGAACGAATGTTACTACTAAAACAATATCGAAGCGGAGTATTTTATACTTATCAGACTTTCTGTAAAGAAGGAACTCATAACAAACCGTCAGGTTTCCACTAACTTCAGGCTCTTGGGAAATCAAGGGAGGCGCGGTGAGCGAACGTTCTTTAAAATTAAACTGATTCACATTCAAGCCACTATACTCACACGTATTAGAATGTTACAAATAATGAAATCTTTTCATATTTACCTTATACTTAGTGTCACGTGTATGAGTCCATAATTATTATAAACATAGCTTACATTTTTATCTAAATACGTTTGTTTTCTGTTTGTACGTGGTTTCTTTGTGAGCTCAAACATAAATATGATCGTATAATATATCATAACAGGCAGTTAAAAATAAAATAAAAAACACGGAATTGCAAAAGATGAAAGGAGTGTAGGGAGGCCTTATGACCGGGAGTGGGACAGAAAAAGGTAATACACGCATAAAAATACAACTAGTTATAGCTCAATAAACACGGGCCACCAAATAATTTATACTAACATAATAAATTAATGAATAATGAATTGAATTTAGTGGCAATAGGCTCGCCCCCTATTACATGGGATTTAAATATGCCGGCGAACTGTGGGTGTACATTGGTACAGCTCTGCTTAATCAGGCGTATACAGGCGTGATGGTATATTATTTTATTATTATTTTATAATAAATTGAAGAGCTTTTTGTTGTGAGCAGTATGTATAATCGCGCTGACTGCCAGTCGAATTTGAAAAATACTTTTATATGATAGCCAGAATCTTGAGAAATAGTAAAGGCTATACCTATAACATCACGCTACGAACACAGCAGTACCTAACTAAAGACATAACTTAACACGGGTAAAAAGACAAAGAACGAAGTAGCGGGTAGAAGCTAGTTAACAAATATTAGTCTAGTACCTACTTAGACTTACTACACATTACTTATAACGTTGTCAAAGTTAAACAGTTGTTGCCAAGCCAATTGACATTCACAACCAAGAAGTATGTGGAAATGTTATTAGCTACACAAAGGAGGATGTATGGATCCACTTTCCCTTGTACCAAAAACCCTTTTTAACCGACTTCAAAAAAGGAGGAGGTTCTCAATTCGTCTGTATGTATAATATTTTTTTTTTTTTTTTTTTATGTATGTTCACCGATATCTTCGTCAATTATAGACGGATTTCATAATTTTTTTTTTTGTTGGATAGAGTTCACTTCTGAGGTGGTCCCATTTTCACCAGTCCAGGATCTGATGATGGAATCCAGGAGAAATCGAGGGCAACCACCGAAAATTGTATGCTCGTATGGTGTTTTTGTTACGTAGGTAATCATGTCTTACTCAGGTATATGCTTCAGGGTGTCAACATCTGATGCTGCTGTCCTGATGATGATGCTACAGTACTCCTTAACGGTAGTACTTTTTGAGATAGGGACTTTTTATTATATTATGTTTGTTCGCGGATAACTTCGTCGTTTATGAACCGATTTTGATTATTCTTTTTTTGTTGGAAAGGGTAAACTTCTCAAATGGTTCCATTTCAATTTCATATAGATCTGATGATGGATTACGGAGACACACAACGGAACTCTTCAAAAAATTACAGCAAATCAACCGCGATTGCTGCTATTGCATAAATATGCATTGTTTACGCAATTACACAACATAACATCGCGCCTGTACACTCGAAAGAGTTACACAGATGTATACTTACAGTAATATTTGAAAAATTCCCATCTAAGTAAACGAAATCGCGTATTCTTTTTCTTATGACTTTTTTTACCGGTGTCATGTTAATTTACATGTCATGACAGTTCCTTCATGGATTTGGATAAAAAAATTGATACTAAAAAGCGAGAAATAAAAAACTTTTTTACAAAAAAAGACAACCGCCTTCAAAAACTAAAAAGAGAAAAATAACTTTAGCTTTGGAAGTCGGCGGCAATACAAAACAACAAACAAAACCAAAGCCGCCGACTTCCAAAGCTAAAGTTATTTTTCTCTTTTTAGTTTTTGAAGGCGGTTGTCTTTTTTTGTAAAAAAGTTTTTTAAATATAGCTTTTATTTCTTTACGAAGGAGGGACCCATACCAAAAATAAAAGCGTTTTTACATGTTCAAAGTTATGCTACATATTATATTTAGATGTTCATTTTATATTACCTACGTCACAATGTTGTCGCTAAGTCACAAAAGCGAAGAGTACCTTATTACCTTTTAGTATTGGATCTTGTCTCTTAACTAAGTTGCTACTTAAAAGGAGTTGTTTCAGAATTTTGTTCAGAGAGATTAGAGAAGATAAACTCCCTGAGAATTAAGAGATTTGTAATTTGCTTGAGATTTAAAATAATTCTGACCGTAGCCTTTAAACTCTTGGTCCGTGAATATGAATTAGACAGAGTTCAGAAGCTTGATCATTAAAAAGTTAGTTATCAAAGCTGAAATATGATAAAACAAATTCTGGCCGCGATTTCGTTTGTCTGAAAGTCCAGTAAAACAAAGCCATGACACTTGGCAATAATATGACTTTCAGTCAATGAAAGATTTTTGTAATTGGACTAAGACTTCTAGAGATTACCTCTTATAAACAAAATAACAAAATTACGAAAAAGCAAACAAGTTTACCTCTTTAAAATCGAATAAAAAAGAAGAAGAAGAAGTTTAAAGAGTGTAAAATGACACTCGACGAAACCGAAAGGTACGAGTACGCGATCCTCCCATCGTTGCTTTTTTTTGTTTCGCTTTTTATTTACGAAGATATTGAAGGTCAAAGTTCTAATATTTCAAAATGTTTTTTTAACGAAAACCAATTTAAAATGTTGTAACAGAACTTTAAACACCCCCACTTACTACCCAGGTCCTGTTGCGCACACATTATATGAGCACAGTGTTTTGCGAACTACCAAACACAGTGATGTTATACACAAAATATAAAAGTAGTTTCTTAATAATAATTTGTTCATCTTAAATCGTGAGAATACCTAGACTTAAAATTTATACAACTTTGAAATCGCCACTCCGCGCTCCGCCTTGAGCAAGCATCGTGATCAATATTCCCTGTATGAGAAGCAGTGGGGATAATAATAGGCTAACATTATAATATTTTTTTACAAAGTATGAATCTCGGAATGAGATGTCCCCGAGCCAATACCGAATATTTTGACCCTCATATGTTTTCCAATTGATTTAACGCTAAAGGCAAATACTTGAAAGAGAGCGTCAAACATTCGACTCCATCTTTTGATACTCAATCCATTTCCACTTCGACGAATTTTGTTTCGTGTATCAGAATTTCGGTTTTGTGATTTAAGCCTTCGGATTTTTCATCTGTTGCTTTGCAGGAACCATTTCATTGTATGGTTTCTTTTTATCAATAAAAAATAATATTTTCAATTCGGTCCCATTGTATGTTTGTGGAGAATCACGTAGCGCATTTATCTACCTATTGTGGATCTTAATTGTATGATGCTTTAAGAATGGAAATTCATTGCTATTAAATATAAAAATCTATATATTTGGCTTCCATTCTGTACTTAATATTTTACATACTTCATCATCATCTGCCTAGCGTTTTCTCAACTATGTTGGGTTCGGCATCCGAGTCTAACCGGGTGCAGCTGAATACCAGTGTTTTACATGGAGCGACTGCCTTTCTGACCTCCACAACCCAGTTGCTAAGCAACACGATACCTCTTGGTAAGACTAGTTGCCAGACTTCCTGGCATAGCCTAGGCACGCAAGCCTAGCCGGGGCCGATATTTTACATAGGTACATAATTATTTTTTATTAACCGAAAAGAATTTACTTCTCTGTATGTAAAAGATCAAAGGATCTTTTACAGGAAAATTAAATAAAAATAAAACATCAAAAGAAGAATTATTTGGAGACAGCGGAAGAGCCTAATTAATTACTTAGGGCAACCTTTACCATTATAATTGCCCCTTCTGACGAGAGTACCTACATATTAGCGGACCCTTTGAATAACTTTTTCGCGGAAGTCAAGAGGTCTCATATCAAAGCAGTTCAGTTCGAGTTTTACTCGTATTTTACCACGAATTTTCAACAAAAGCTTAATAATTGTTTTCGTAGTCCGTCGTGGATAAATTGAAAATTAATGGCGTGGGTAGTTACATTTTCGCTGTGAAATTCATAAAAGAGATATTTAATCCCTCGACAACAGATGCGACATGGCGCCGATGCCAGATATGATTATATTGAGAAAGAGTCGTGTAAAAAATATAAAAATGTTACGAACCTTTTCGTTTTTTGATCAAATCAGTTTTTTAGTTTTATGGATGCAGTTGATTTAATCTTTCTTTATGTGGAGATCTCGAGCTGATTTTACGATCAAAAATCATCGAAGAACATATTTTATGATGCTCTATAAAAACCAGCTTGTAAAACAAAATAAATCTAACTTCATACCAACCACGATACCGACCATTAACGTTCTATTACTAAAATTAATTAAATACATACCATCACGCCAGTATTTCCCGAAGGGTTAGGCAGAGGTGTACCGATGTACACCCACAGTCCGCCTGTACGTTTTAGGTCCCATGTAATAGGGGGCGAGCCAATTGCCATCAACCGAACACAAATCCTAACTCCGAGCTGCTACTGAAAATTTCATAGTAAACCCCAATATTTAACACTTTGCTCAACGCTGGGAATCAAAACCAAGACCTCTAGCGCAGCAGTCAAGCTTAGTACCATTAGGCTAACGAGACAGGTATTAACTAAAACTACGGCTACTACTAGCATCAATTCAATCTCTACCTAATCAAAATCAACTAGCCTTTCGCCAGGAAACACTGAAATGCTCCGTTCACCACAAACTAGCAATTATGACGGACCTCACTATCCATACCTTTTAGCACGTAGTAACCCGACTGTTTCGCCCTCACATCAACGAGAACTACTTACTCAGCTACGGCGTCTACTTTCCTTTACGGATTTTATTAGCTATAAATTACTGGCCCATCACCTTTCAACGTCATGGAGAGAACCATTTTGTTCTTAAGGTGCGTTTAGATTCACCGAAATAGAACTAGAAGAAAGTTTAAAAAAAGAAGAAGAAAGAAAGAAGAAAGTTTTGCACTGGTATTCCATTAACCCGCTCGTAGGTAATGGAGTCTGGAGAATTATAGACCGATTCCGGCCACGGCGGCTAATCTTAATGCAGACTAGCCACGTACACAGGAGATATTATAGAGAACAAGTGTGTGCGCAAACACAGGTGCACTCCCTCTTCCCTAACTCTCATAGTCCAATGAGACGGTAATCCGACGCGACCGAAAAGAGATCAGGCGCAGGTCCAACGGGTTGACGTGCTTTCCGAGGCACGGGGGTGTCACACCACCAGTTCAAAACTCCAGGCTGTTGCTGAGAAATTCCTAATGGAAAAACTCAATAACACTTTTTGCCCGACCTGGGAATCAAACCTAGGGCACCTCGTTCCGCAGTCGCGCTTGCGGCCACAAGACCAAAGGGGCGGTTCGCACGTAGGTACGAGTAGAGCAAACTGATTCAAAAAAATCCACTAATTACTTGCCCAGTGTAAACCCTAGTTGACCTAGTCAGCCTAGTAGTTTACAAAAGGTCTCGTTAACAAAACCCCGCAGCCCCGCATCGACAAAATAAATTTCCTAATTTAATTTTTCTTTGCCTGCCACGATATTTTAAAAACTAAAATAACTAGGATGGAACTACGAGAGAAGAAAGTAGCGAACTTTGACCTGTTAGCCGCGACTTCGAGCTGAAACTTATTTTCCCTTGTATTGATTATGACGGCTCTCGTTGGAAACCAATGAGTATTGGAATTTAATTTCAGTGTTACGCCCCCGGCACTCAGTGAAGTTGCTCCAATAATTTGAAATAACATTGTTGATTGCTATGCTATACTGTTCACAAATCCAACTAAACTATGATAATAAACTATTAGTTATTAGAGAGTCAACAACCGCCTGTTTGTTAAACTTTAGGCTTCACAAATATTTGATGTGGATCGATTAGGAAGCTTGGATTGCTTTGAGGCAGGGTTGGTGAACCTTCTATGGTGAACGTGCCGTTTTTTATACGAAATAATAATGTGACTATGACGTGCTATCAAAGAATATTGACTTAGAGATATAATGGAGAAAAAATTGTTTGCAACACGAAATTTATGCTAGAATTGTAATTTTAGTTTATAAGCAGGTTTTGTCCTCTGTATCTTTTTGTATATGTAATGTATAGGTACCTGCATAATATTGGCCTACATACATCGGAATGAAAAGGTACATTATAATAAGCAATGAAGTAAAAGGTTAGTGTGATTTCTGCTGTTGTAAATTAGATTCGATAAAATACATAGATTTGTCAATTTCACGGCACGGTTGGCGCAGTGGCTGAGCAAATGGCTGCTGCGTTGCGTGTCGCGGGATTCCCGCACGGAACAAATATTTGTATCGCCTACAGGCAGTCGTTCAGTTTGTGTAGTTTATGTGTTTGTTAATGCACCCACGATACAGGAGAAAGTCCTAGTGTGGGGCAGAATTATTTAAAAAAAACAAGAAAAAAATGGGTTGCGTGGTTTGTCATTGGTTTGTCATCCCTATTTGAGGCAGTATTATGATAAGTAGTCCTTTAAATTTAATGCCGATATTTAAAAAAAAAACAAGCAAAATAATAGTTCGATGTTTGGTCGCAACATTACTTAAAATTCATGCGACATGAACGATGCATCATTTCACTTGTCATCGTGTATGACAACAATCTATTCAGCTAAACGGTGTTACATAATGCTGTAGTACTTAGCGTCAGCTATTACCTAGCTCTTCGCATGCGAGCAGAATAATGACCCATTTCCTCGAATCATACTAGCCAGGTACATTTGCAATAATGTGTACACTCCGGGCTGTGTGCTGTGTTCTTGTATGGTACACAACTCATGTAATTACATGTAGGTAATAGAGCAATATTGTCATATACCGGGGGTTTGACAGTTTTTTTTTTTGTATGATTCTGTTTAGATTTTTCGTACCAGGGGTTTTGAGGTTTTTGCAGAGTCGGCAACGCACAAGTGATGCCTCGGGTGTCTCAAGTGTCCATAGGCAGCGGTAACCGCTTAACAGCATGCGGGCCGTTATAGCTTGTTTGCCACCTTTAGTGGTATAAAAAAAACATACCTACAAGAATTAAGAAAGAAGAAGAATTAAATATTTAACCCTTCGGGGAATACAGGCGTGAAGGTATATTATTATATTGATTCTGTTATTTATCTCGCGACCCTAAGGTCCCGGACCTTTGGAAGGCTTACGAGGAGCCGAAGCCAACTCGCAGAGGCCCCTTACATGACTTTACAATGAAATGGAACACCAGCCGACAATTATCCCTGTTTACACTATGCAAATGCACCCAAGGACAATCCCCGGCTGGCGCAGGACTATTGCAGAATATGGAAACAAAGAATAGGGCTATGGGTTTGGGTAGCTTAGATGGACTAGTTTCCTGACACTATGGAAAGACTATTATTATTAAGAATTAAATATTTATCTTCATTATTTTTTAATTTATTTACTTTGATGATTTAAAGATAATTTTTAAAACTAATTGCACATAATAAATGTTTGTTGCTTTTACACAACAAATGCGTAATTCAGCAATGTCAAAAAAAAATACTTTCGCATAACATTTTGGGTTACTAAAATATAATATGTCAATTACCTTGACACTGAAGACGTGAACTTTTGGGTGGAATTAGCAAATGATACCACTATTCCCAGAAAAATTGAACTGAAAATTTCTGCAAAACAACCTGTATACAAGACGCCGAAGCTACACTATTTAACACAAGTACACCTGCCTTATCTCACTCATTTAACCACAATAACAAAATTACCTAAGTACCGACATGTTGTTAACTTATTTTTTTAACCCAACTCAAAGCTGTTGTTGTCGGTTTAAATCGAATGACAAATATTAACCTCGTCTTAACAAACTCAGCTAAATGCTAAAGCGACGTATTGGGGGCAACGGTCAAGAAAGTTACCAGCTTCAATAAAGGAAGGCAATGTACAGCTATTCCCGACCTAGATAAAACTAGCTACACTATAGCTGACACTAAAATGCTCCTCACACAATCTCAAACAGAAGAGTTTTCACCTTTAAGATAGAAGTTACTTAGTTAACTGCCCCGTTAGACTCGTGGTGGTAATCACGGCTGTTGAGCGTTGATTCCCAGGTCGGGCAAAAAGTGTTATTGGGTTACGCCATTAGAAATTTCTCAGTAACAGCCCGGAGTTTGGAAGCTGGTGGTGTGACGCCCCCGTGTTTCGGAAAGCAGGTAAAGCCGTTAGTCCTGCGCCTGATCTCACCCCGATTGTTCGTATTGCTGTCCCATCGGACAGAGAGTTAGGGAGACTTAGGGAAGAGTGAGTGCATCTGTATTTGCGCAAACACTTGTGCTCTACAACCTGATACTTGGCTAGTCTGCATTAAAATTCGTCGCTGTGGCCGGAATCGGTCTGGAAAATACCAGATAGAAGTAGAGTGCATTGCACGCCATGGATTGCACTACGGAATTTCAAACGCCGAGTTCACCGAATCCACCTATTACCAAGGCTGTAAAAACAGAGGGCAATAAAAAGAACTTTATTTTCCCGATCTTTGGACCGTAAAAGAGTAAGCATCGCTTTACTATGTAATTCCTTTTTACGCTCATTCGTATGACGTTCGCAGAAAGGGAATTCGTGTCCGTAGGAAACGTTTTTGAGCTCGAGCGTTGCGTAAAATTTAAATTGGCTCGTTTTACATTTTGAAAATTGTACGCGGTTGTAACTAGACGAGATATTATTACCTTTGTAACTTCATGTCTGTCGAGATGGCTCAGTGGTTAAGGCGGCGCCTTTCATGCACGAGGCTGTGGGTTTGCAACCAGTCACAAGCATGTACCAATGTCACTTTTTCTATAACATTTATACCGTCTAAGTTTATCTTGGACATCACTGACATCGGTGAAGGAAAACATCGTAAGTAAACCGGGATTTGTAATGTATATGTTATAGGCAATGTGTATAATCCGGCATTGTATAGAATGCCTAGGCATTGTATACATTGCCTAAAACGTTCAGGCAATGTATATAATACGATTCATTTCATACATTGCCTAGGTATTGTATAAAATGCCCAAAGCGCATCAGGCAATGTGTATAATGAACGACCACGAGAAGGAGACACGTGACTACACATTTTAAATACCTACATATGAAACCTTTTTAGATGATTTTTAATTTATATTATTTAGAGTATTGTTTGTGTTAAATTAAAGTTTAATAATGTTGATTTTGAATGGTATAAATCAAACTTTACCTAAGTATTTTTTTGAATAATATGTTATTACTTTGATAACGTAGCGCATAGATTTTGTGTCGATTGCTGAACATGTAAAGATATTTTAGAAATTTATTGTTTTTGTTATTAAGTACCTACAAGTAACTAGATTGCAATTTTCATATTACTCTATTTTAGTTTGTTTGAAGATGTTACCTAAGATTTTATTTCCTTTCAAATTATAATTATGTTACCTACAGCCAAGAAGTCTGACAACCAGTCTAGCCAAGGGGTATCGTGTTGCCTAGTTACTGGGTTGTGGAGGTCAGATATACAGTCGCTCCATGTAAAACACTGGTATTCAGCTGCATCCGGTTAGACTGGAAAGCCGACCCCAACATAGTTGGGAAAAGGTTAAGCAGATGATGATGAGTTTATTAAAAGTATAATAAAAGCCTTATTTTAAATGAAAACTGTTGGTTTCTTTCCTATCATGATCAAATTTCCATAATCAAGTGGTAAGAAATGAACAGGGCGACTTTCGCAGCAATTTTTTGGTACGTTGTAAATGTAAATGTTTATTCGAAGGCAACTGCTACGTGAGAAACGCTCTCTACGCAAAAATTCGTATGTACTTAGGCATACAAACCAATGGAACACATGTCTTATCGCTGTCTGCTAATGGAAGTTGAAATTAGGATTAGCTCTCAAAAGATCAGTACCTATCTAAACTAAATTATAGAGAAGAAAAATCGATTACATACATTGCCGGTGCTTCAACTGGCATTCTATACAATGCCTAGGTATTTTATACATTTCCTAGGTAAAGTGTAAAATAGTTTAAACATTGAACATCATTTCATACATTGCCTGAACGACCCAGGCATTCTATACATTTCCTAGGTATTGTATAGAATGCCTGCATTTTACACATTGCCTATAACATAAGTCTGAAATCGCCAATTTGCCTAGAGCAAGCGTGGTGATAAATGCTCTTGCCTTCTCTATATGAGAAGAGGCCTTTGCCCTGCAATGGAACAATAATAAACTGGAATTATTTTATTACTTTCATGAACTGTTTCTCTTCAAATACTAAGAATTGTTGTTTAAGCTGGCTTACAGTTGCGGAGCGGTGGGCACCGAGACTTATTCCTTTGATCAATGTATTGTTTTAGTTTTTGTTAGGAACCGCCTTCACAGTTTGTTGGTGTTGCCAGTGTTGTTGTTTACATTATTTCCCGTCTTCACAGGTATTATAATTTACTTGAGAATTTGTTTATTTGGAAACTTGGTTATACCCACGACTTCTTCCGCGTGGTGAGGTTGCTTTGGTCAGCCATTGTTAGTTTTAAGAGGACGAATTGGAAATTTTGGCATCAGTGATCTCTATTTTTGTCAGTAATTACGAAACGTATAAGAATGTGAGTTGGTGTTCTGAATAGTTCATGATGAAAGCCTTATTTTGTTAGTTTTCATTACATGATTAAGTAACTTTAGTAACTGTTACGTACGCGGGTGCGGGGAAGGGGAGTACACAAATGAAACGCTCGCTAGCTAGCAACGCACTGATGTATTCGTGGTTTTGGACTCTCTGTTACAATAGCGGGAGCGGGGAGCGGCGCGGGGAGCGCGCGCCTTGCACACATACATAACAATTCCTCCCTTTAGTCTAATAACACCGAATACAATCAAAATGAATAAACATAACTTATTCTAGTACCTACCTACTACTTAACATCTCACGTTAGAAGTACTTCTTAAAACAAATAACGGGACGATTACGTGATGATCTCTTTGGAGCAACAATTTTTGACTCATCGTGTTTTACGGTCTGGGAGTCGAGTTCAGTCCCTGCCGTGTGCGCAACATCCTCGGAGTCCGAATGCCTATTTGTTGTATCAACATCTCCGTCGTTCGTACCAGCTGGTTGTTCATCATTATGGGCCTGTTGTGGATCCATGTCTGGCTCTTCCCCTCTCGATGACGGAGAAGTACTTCGTACGTACAATCCTGCTCTCCTCCCTCTGGCCGGACTACCCAGCAAGGGATCTGGTACGTGCGTTTCCGGAGCAGCTGACGACAGAGAAAGCGGCGGCGATGACGGTGGCGACGGCGACGGTGAGCGTAGCGGTGACGACGGCTGTGCAGGAGGACGACACGACCCAGGTAAGTACTCTTCCGAGTTTTGTACATTATTATTATTATTGTTACTTGTACCTTTATATAACATTAGTTGATTAATGTGCCTTTTGTGGCTTTCGAAACTGTTAATGTCTTTCACTAAATACAAAACTTTTCCTATTCTTTTAAGTATGACGCCCTTACACCATGTATAACTTGCTTTATTAACAAACTTTTTATATAATACAATATCGTTTTTTTTATAATATCTTGTTTTATTTTTCCCTTGTTGCTTACTTTGAATACACTGTTGATTTTTTAAAACGTTAGGATCAGACGGTGACATGGGTGCCGATGACTTTGGGTCCATCAGATCCAATCGCGACCTTAATTTGTGCCCAAACACCAATTGCGCAGGGGACAACCCAGTAGCAGAATGAATTGAATTACGGTAATCCATAAGATATTTAAGTAATTTAATCGATGTTTCTTTCGCGCTGTGACTCGACATAATACAAGACTTTATTCCCTTTTTAATTACCTTAACAAAACTTTCGGCCTGGCCGTTACTAGGTGGGTGATAAACCGGTGACGTCATATGCGAGATTCCGTTTGTCGCGCAAAAATGTTCCAATTCCCGTGAACAAAAAGCTGTGCCATTATCACTTACTAATGTTTTCGGAACTCCAAACCTTGACATAAAATCACAAAGTTTCTCAATCACCGCGGTCGACGAAGTAGCCGTGTTCATGTTGTAAACTTCTACCCATTTAGTATGTGCATCTACCGCTACCAAATAAACACATCCTTTAATCGGACCTAGGAAGTCTATGTGTATTCTGTTGAAGGGAGAAGGTGGGAATTGCCAGTTAGACGGCGGCGCACGCGGCGGTGCGGGGCGCAACTGAATACAAACATCGCATGAACCTATCATTGTTTCTATAGCCTGGTCAATCCCTGGAAACCAAAATCTTGATCGCGCTTCAGCCTTGGTTTTTACTACGCCTAAATGGGAAGAATGTAATTCCTTAAGAATGATTTTGTATAAACTCGAAGGAATAACTACCTTATGGCCCCTCATTATACAACCATTCTCATAGGATAATTGTGATCTACATAAATAGAATGGTTTTACTCTTATATCGTTTATCTTCGGTGGCCAACCATTCAAAATAAAGTCTTTAACTATCCTTAAAACTACGTCACTACTTGTCTCTTCGCGCAATTTATCTAATGTAACGGGCATGCTTCCGTCTACAACAAAACAAACATAAGTCGCTCGGTCATACGATACTTCGCAATCGCAACACTTACACTGTTCGGTGCACGCGCACTCGTGAACCGCGCGCGGCAAGCTCGCGCGGGAAAAATAATCCGCGCTGTTATCAGCGCTGCGAACATATTCTATTTTATAGTTATAACTACTTAAGAATAGAGCGTACCGTTGTAGTCTATTTGCTGACATTTCTGGTATACCCTTATGGGGCCCAAAAATTGCCAGTAGGGGCTTGTGATCCGTTCGAAGAATAAACGATTCCGATCTGCCATACAAATATTGATGAAACCGACGCACGCCATAAATAATGGCGGTTGCTTCCTTTTGGATCTGAGCATATCGCTTTTCAGCAGAGTTTAGGGTACGCGAAACAAATGAAATAGGTTTTTCCACACCATCTGGACCTACTTGTGAGAGGACTGCTCCCAACCCACTTGGGGAAGCGTCTACCGTTAATATTATAGTCGCGTTTGGGTCAAAATGTGCAAGAACCTGTTCCGATGTCATGAACTCCTTTATTGACCTAAAAGCCGAGTCATGAATATCAGTCCATGTCCACTCGCAACCCTTTTTTAGCAATTCGTACAACGGGCTCAGGATAGTGGCTGCGTTAGGTACGAAATTCCTATAATAGTTTATTAGGCCCAAAAACGATTGAAGCTGATTAACATTTGTGGGCACCGGTGCTTCCAACATTGCTTTAATTTTTTCCGGCGATTTTTTTAGTCCATCCTTGGTGATAATATAACCTAAATAACTGATTTCGTCTTGAAAAAAACTACATTTTTCTTTTTGTAATGTTAACCCTGCTTCTTCTAAGCGCTTCAAAACTAGATTTAGTTTTTGTAAATGCTCCTGTCTATCCTTTCCCGTTATCAATATATCGTCTAGCAGGCACAATACTCCGTCTATACCTGATAACAAGCCCTCGATAGCGCGCTGGAAGATAGACGGCGCGCTGGCTAACCCAAACACTAACCGTGTAAATCTATATAGACCGCGGTTGGTATTTATGCAGGTTAGGTTTTTTGACTCCTTGTCCAACACTAGTTGGTTATAGGCCATAGATAAATCGAGTTTGCTAAACTGCTGACCCCCATGGATTTTTGAAAATAATTCGTTAGTCGTGGGGAGTGGATACTGTTGTATTAGTAACTGTTTATTTATACTAATTGAATAGTCGACACATAACCTGACAGTCCCGTTTCGCTTTAGAACTGGAACTATCGGCGAAGCGAATTCCGAATATTCTACGGATTCAAGAATACCTAACTCGACTAGTCTGTCGATTTCTTTATCAACCATTGCCCGCAACGCAAACGCTACGGGGCGCGCTTTACAAAAAACCGGTTTTGCTCCTTCTTTCAACAATAGTTTTATTTCGTATTTGTTAAATTTCCCTAATTCATTCGAAAATAACTTCGGGTATAGCCGTTCTAAACCCGTTGTTTCACAATAGTTGACCGGTACTAACTGTAAGCGAAACAAAGACAAGAAATCTCGACCGAGAATGGGCGGGCCGCCGTCGCGGACCACGTACAAGTACATATTATTCGTTCGATCCGCGTAGCGTATCGGTAAACGCAACGTACCTAGGCACACGATTTTCCCGCCGTTATACGTTATGAGCTGTTTACATGTACTTGATAATGGCACCTTTTTGAAATAACTTTCGTAAAACCTTTCCGAAACAACGGTTACCGCGGATCCGCTATCAATTTCGAATTTGAATGACACGTTCCCAATCCAAACAGTTTCTACCATCATCATCATCCTCACCCGTGTCACCGCCATCCACCTGTACGTAATTCACTTTAGGACACATTTTACGCAAGTGGCCTTTTACGTGACACTTTTTACAAACTAAGTTTGCGAACCTACACTCAGCCGATTTATGGTTCGTGTACCCACATACACTACACTTCACTTTTACTGCACTTTTCCCTTTGTCACCTATCTTGAAAAGCTGCTGGTCTGCCACTGATGCCTGTGCCTGCGCTCCCGCACTGGCCGCAGCGGCGGCGCGGGAACTCCGGAGGTTTTCCGCCATCTCCACGACCTTGGCCAGCGTAAGGTCGGCCAGGTCTTTCGTGTACAGATTCTCCTTCTCATGTCCTGGCTGCATCCCCATAATGAACTTATCGCGGAGTGCCTCCTCCACGTTAAGGAAGGCACATTTCTCTGTGAGCCCTCGCAATCTCGCTGCCCATTGAGAGTGAGATTCTTCTGCTCGTTGTGTCGCCGCGTAGAAGTTGTGACGAGCACCAAAACCGACACATTTTGGAGTAAAATGGTTGTCCAATAGTGACAAGAGGTCTTCGTAGGGCACATCGTCAACGGCTTTAGGTAGAACTAAATCTGTTGTAAGTTTGAAGGTGCCCTCCGTGAGTGCGCTGAGCAAGATGGCCTTTCGTCTTTCACCTGCGGAATCCGTCTTGTCGTTGATGCCATTTGCCACGAAATATTGCGATATACGCCCTTTGTACGTTTTCCATGTCTGTGTGTTATGGTCAAACGTATGTAAAATTCCAAACGGCACAGAAGTCGACATTTTCAACCCCTTTTTTTATCCCATCCTCGTCGCCAATGTTACGTACGCGGGTGCGGGGAAGGGGAGTACACAAATGAAACGCTCGCTAGCTAGCAACGCACTGATGTATTCGTGGTTTTGGACTCTCTGTTACAATAGCGGGAGCGGGGAGCGGCGCGGGGAGCGCGCGCCTTGCACACATACATAACAGTAACAGAGAAAAAAATATCAAACATACCTCTTTTTAAATAGAGATTCACATCTTATGGGCAAAAGGGACCGATTTTAGCCTCTCAACTTGCTCTGTAGACAAGTCTATAAATACTCTTTAAAATTGTAGAAGGATTTTCTCAAGTTATCATTTCCGACTAAATAAAATAACAAAAAGCATACTTACCGGGATGTGTGCGGGTTGCGGGGGGCGCGCGCCTGGTCTAGAATTATTGTTAAACAATTCGTCGCCTTAAGACACAATTTTTTTTTTGAAAATGCTTCTTTGATTTTTTTACACAAAGTTTCATCGATTTGTCTTTATTAATGACGGACTCCTATACAAACTTTCATTCCCTATTTCAACCTCTTCAAGCCCTTTCCTCGCCTATGTCTTTCACTAAGGTCTTAAAGGTCTCTGTACCAAATTTCATCAAATTCGGTTCAGCTGTTTAGGCGTGAAAGCGTAAACAGACAGACAGACAGAGTTACTTTTGCAATAATAATATTACTAGCTTCTACTCGCGACTTCGTGCACGTCAAATTTCATATGAAAATACGAAATTTTTTCCGAGATAAAAAGTGTCCCAAGTGTTATTCCACGCTGTGCCAAAATTCATCCAGATCTGTTTAGCTGTTTAAGCGTGAAAGAATAACAAACATCCATCCATCTTCACAAACTTTCGCATTTTTTATATTAATTAAAGTAGGATAGTAGTAACGATTAGTTTGGATAAATAAGTTTATTGGCGTTGTGTTTGTCGCTTAGAACCAAGTGACCATTGTTTAATAATTCACCTTAATTTATTGTCTTTTTATCTGTTTTAAAATAAGACCTTTATTCTTTTGGTATCTTTTTAATTTACCCGTGACTTTACTTACCCCTTTCCTCTTTTCAAACACCCTTAGCCTAACAAAGGAGAGGTCGAGAAGAATCATTAAGTTTGTAATTTTGTATATTTAGGAAATACTAGCTACTGCCCGCGACTTTGTTTGCGTAGATTTCTGAATTAAGCCTCTTATGTCCTAAAATATCTTTCGATAACACAATAACGGGTTAAAGACGATTGGCACGGAGCGTGGAGCGTGACGACGGAGTTTTGGTGATCTGCAACATTGTTCGTGAACGCGTTTTCAGTGTGTTTGACTACGCATGATTTCTATAAAAACGCAGATACTTGCAAATAACGTAAGAACACGCACTCACGCGCCACGCTCCGTTATGCGGGGCAGTGTGCCAATCGTCTTTAACCAGTTATTGTGTTATCGAAAGATATTTCAGGACATAAGAGGCTTAATTCAGAAATCTACGCAAACGAAGTCGCGGGCAAACACACAAAACAGACAGAACAGTTGAAAGGGAACCGTTTGTCTTGGTATGGACATGTGAAGAGGAGGGATGAGACGCATGTTACAAAAAGAGTTATGGATATAAATGTGGATGGATGGAGAGGAAGAGGGAGGCCAAAGAAAAGATGGATGGATTGTGTGAAAAATGATATGAAAGAGAAGGGAGTCAGTGATAGCATGACGGTTGACAGGTTGGCATGGAAGTACAAAACATGTTGCGCCGACCCCAAGTAACATGGGATAAGGGCAGGAAGATGATGATGCTATTCCAGATTATAACCTATCTTTGTGCTAAAACTCACCGAGATCCGCTTAGCCGTTCTGCCGTGATTGAATAATAAACATTCATCCATCCACACAAACTTTCGCATTTATTAGGAAGTTTTTTTTTTTCGTGTTGCTCAGTTTCTACCGTTCAATTGTTTTTTAGCCTGTTCTGTCCTGTCCTGTTCTCCTGGGCAAAGGCATCCTCTTCTTCCATCTTTCTCGTTTCCGTACCTCATCCTTCCAGTTTTGGAGGAAAAACATTTATTTAAAAACACAATTTTACCAGAAAATGTCAAAGCATTGCTTCTTTTCAATCTTGGTCGGTACACATACCGTAGCGATATTTTTATCGAGGAAGTAGATGCATGAACTCAGAATAAATATGCGAATGTGTACCTCATGTTAGTTCAGTAAGTTTTTACATAATATATGAAACAGGTAATATTCCTCTCGTAACGAGCGTTTGAGGTGTGTAGTCGCTTTCCACACATGACCTGAAAGACTCTCCTTTCATCTATATAAATAAACACATAAACACAAATAAACAAGAGAGACTGTTTATAATGTTAAAATAACAGCGTTCTAGTAAATGCATGTGAATATTTTAATAATATTTACAAGGTATTTATTCGACTGCCTCGTTAGCCTAGTGGTCCTAAGCGCGACTGCTACACTAGAGGTCTTGGGTTCGATCCCATGTCTAGCAGTGTTATTGGGTTTTTCTATTTAATTCTCAGTAGCAGCTCGGAGTTAGGATTCGTGCCCGGTAAATGGCAATAGGCCCCCTTGGGCTCGCCCCTATTGGGATGTGGGACCTTTACATGCCGGCGAACTGTGGGCGTACATTGGGACACCTCTGCCTATCCCTTCGGAAAAGCAGGCGTGATGGTGCGTAGAGCTAAAATTACATTTTTTATGTCAGTCTGTCTGTTCTTTCTATCTAATCTCCGAAATGGCGTGACCAGTTTTGACGCGACTTTTACTGGCAGATAGCATGTAAGGAGTAACTAAGACAAATAGTGAGAGTGCCGCGCAAAAAAATATTGAAATCAGATAGCCGATATTGAAGCAGACGAATTCGCGGGCACAATATAACATAGGTACATTTGTCGCTCCGAGAGAAGACATTTATTTTTAGGTACTTTTTAAAGTAAAAAACACCTAAAAATAAACCTACTTAATACAAATTATTACGTGACATCCATTTAGATATGCGTCCCGCGTTTCTCTCTTAAACTTATTTATTAGTTAGAATAAAACCGTTATTACTGAACAAAATAGCCTTCACATTATTTGTACCGAGTGCGTGTCTTTTATTAAGTATAAAACTTGAGAAGCTGTGGGGAGAATGCCGATGAGTTCAATCACATAACTCGCGAATAAAAAGGGTAGCCCTTCGGAAGTTTGTCGCTGAAGCGGGACGATGTAGGCCACATGCAAATTGATTGAACATGGATTGAAAACGTCGCTCGTACGTAAACAAGTAAAGAAACCAACAAAACATAAAAATACATTTTTATTTTGCCAATCTTCGCTGCAATATCGCTTTTTGTTTACTGCCCTTTAGAGCCAAATAACACTGAATAATAACGACCCACAATTTAACTTGAACAGCATGGAAATATTAATTTTTTATCCTTTTCAGTTTTCACCTAAGGTTTTCTTTTTTATCTTTTTTCACCCTTTCTTTTCGATCTTATTTCATTGCGCGATAAAGAAGCTAGACTTTGTTCTTATCGGGCAATTAAATCTCAAACCTAGACGCTTTAGATAAAGCCGTTCATTGTCCTAAAATGTAAAAAAGTAAGGTCGTAGACGACTTATTGATTCGTTCATTTTCTCGGCGTCGCGTGCGGTTTTATAACAAGTTGAATATTTCACTGAGCCAGCGCATCGGGAAACTTTCCCTATAAACTCTCGGCAACCACCGACTCGTTTCTGCGAAAGAATTTGTAAATACTTCGCTATTGCTCGCCTTTAATACAAAGGCCTTAAAATCTATTACTGAGTGAAGTATTTGTCTATACATAAATAGTTTAAACAGCCACCGCAATACTTAGTTGTAAAATGAACAATTAAAGCTTGTAAGTAGAAATTCACTTAACAGAAGTCAACGGTGGATAATAATAATTGCTCTTGGGGACTCTTGGAGCAAACTCGTTAAAATCTAGTGCTCTCCTCGCTGGCAAACGGGCAACGAGCGATCGGTAGACGACCCAAATCAATGGCGTTTTCATCAAAATCGTTTTCACATTTACTATTAAAAGTAACAATATGCCTTTTTTAAATTGTGCCTATTAACATTAATGTAACTTATACATTCTTGGAGCAAACAATTCTGTGACCGTTAGCGATGTTTATTTTTTTGAAAAAAAAAATTACATTGTTGCAGCGGTTAGCCTGCGGTTGATTTGAGTGTTTATTTAAAAACATCCAAGATCTGTTAAAACTACATATTTTTTTTTGCTAAAGATAGGGAAAATTTCATCATTTTAAATTTTCCTTCAACAATATAAATAAAAAAAAATAAAACTCTTTTTAATAACTAACGAAGGTGAACGAGGCTTCACTCGCTAACGTCCCTAAAAATTTCCCCTCTCGATTTTCTGATAAAATTTCGAATCACGACAGTCCATCGATCATCTATTAACGAACTTATCTCGACACCTGAAAGAGTTGACGCGAGAGTTTCAGCAAATTCTACATTAAACAGGTACAAACCCCATTAATATCTGCTCGAGGTGAAATTAAAAGATAATGAATTCATTAATTACCACAGCGACGGTCGTTAGTTCCTTTGTCTCGGTACTCTTGTACCAATAGACGCTTTCCACTCTTTACTTAACTCGCGAAAATAGTTGTTCAAGTCCCGCTAATCCTGGCCTTATATTATGGTGCCTTTACAAGTATTATAGCTTCCATTTATCTTGCGTAAAGGATAAGAATTTGGAAGTTAAAGGGTACCGAAATTTAAATAATACTGATATACGTATACTGTGTCACTTTCATCGTAAATAGATAAAGCCTTGGGGCGAGTTATAGGTTTCGGATAACCAAAAAATCCAATATCATCACGACGTTTTCAAGGAAACTTTTGCCTCGAGGGCGCGCCATTTTTTTGTTACCGACTCAGGAAATATTCAGACAGGAATTACTTATGTAGTGCGCGTGCTCTCGGGGGAAGTATTGAAGAATCGCCGCCGAGCTCCGCTGCGCTAACTTTTGATTTACGATCTTACCTATTCTTGACCGACTACCAACATTCAATATAGGTCACGTGTTTTGGCCTGCGACTTCGTCCGTGATAATGTCGATTATCGCGGACGCCGACAAAGTCACGGTTTAAAAATTAGCCTATATCCTTATTCACATCCCGAGCTACCTTTTTATCGAATTTCATTACGATCGGACTAGTGATTTTGCCATAATATGGTAACAAACAAAGTTACTTTCGCCTTTAGAATACTATACTAGTGTTCATTTAACAGTAAATACAATATAAGGTACCTAATGGTTTTTTCCACGTATTATTCCACTATTATCGCAATAAGGAAGTGCGGACGCGGGAACAAAGAGAGTTCCGGTCAAGCTCATTATATCTGTTACTTGGGTCGGAAAAGGTATAAAAATAATGATATTATCTGAATATAGTCGGAACTTAATTGATTTCTGATTATTATACCGGTCGCACAGGTTCGCAGTAAACGGAAATTAACGGAGAAATTATTAATACATATTTATTTCGGTTTGTCCTTATTATGTATCAACCTTGTATTGTAGGTTCAATCAACAAAAGAGATTAAGTAAAATAGGTCTAGGTGGGTGGGGTATGGGTAGGTGGGGTAGGTAGGTAGGTAGGTAGGTTAGTAGTAGGTCGTCAAATTGTTGAAGTTTTCTCAGAAACCAATGGATGTTTTCGAATGAAAAAAAACCCAGATAGATTATCCCTATTCCTACTTCTTCAAGAAGAAGTAGGAATATCGTATCTAATTTTGTCTCATATAATCTTTTTTTTTCTGATCTAATGCTGCACAAAAAGCAAACACAAGGTTTTGGTTACTCACTTTTGACATATAACGAGAAAGTTTAACATTTCAACGATCGACCTAATTCTTTGCCGAATAACATCGTACTCGTAAATAATGAATATTTCAAAAGTAACCTTAAGTGTGTTAAATAAACATGTATTTTAAAAAAACATATTTATTTTATACCCTAAAAGCTATCTAGTCAAAATATTGAAACAAATATTATCCCATTTCTGAAACATTTCACTCTATCGTTATTTATATTTACTGAGCTTTGATAAAGGCCAATGCGATGTATAAATAAGTCAATATTTTCTTATAAAAATTCCATGCATTTATGGGGCGATAAAATTTTCTTTGACATTTTTGTGAACGAAAATATTGGTTGTCGGTTGTGGGCGGGACACGAGCCACTGTAAATTATGCTGAGCTGACATTTTGTAAGATATTAGTACTACAAACAATAACAAAGCTTTGCTACTTTTGAAATATTGTTTCGTTAAATTAAAGGTGTGCTCAGTAAGTTTATTTTTTAGCAACCATACTGTTTCTTATGGAGAAGTTTATCAGAGGCATATACAAGTTAGGCAGGAAGACTGATCGTCTCTCGTGTAACGTACCACGTCATCAAAAACATTAATTGGTTATTTTTTATAAAAACGTTGCCTTACACTTGCAATTTCTCGTTTATCATAGTTACGTTTATTACAAAACATATAAACTCACTTAAACAAACAAACAAACCAGAAAGGCAACTAATTCAAAACATTTCAAGTCACAATCTCAACTTAACGACAATCAATGTAAAAAACAATGGATAAAATTTTGACTGACTAACAGTCAGTTGCAGAAACGCTCTTTAAATTTTTAAAGCGACCTTAAATATTAATGAGTCTTTAAAGTGTTGCACAAAATAGCATTTCTTCCTAATTTTAATGCTCCATTAACTTTAATTAATGTAACGTCAAATCGGGACTTTAGCTTATTTTTACGTTGCACAAAACGTCATTAGCACTAAAGGATCATTAATTTGACAGTTTGAGGTTATAATTTTTAATGTCCTGTCTAGCGCCCATTAAACTTGTCATTATGATCCGTGTACTGTGAATTGTTTTGTGAATAGTGATTTCTAGCCTATATTTCAGTGTTTTTACAATGTCCCTCTCAAGTCTTTCTTCTTTATCCGATCCCGAGCAGTATCTATATTCCAGATAGGATAAATTTATTTGAAAAACCTGACGGAGAAGATTTTCGTGTGAGATATAGGATTTCTAAAGAAGTATTGCTTTACGTATTATTTTGCGAGATGCTCAATTTAGAACCTGAAACTCGAAGAAATAAAGCCATTGATGGCCTCACACAGTTATTAATTTGTTTGAGGTTCTTCGCTACAGGATCATTCCAGCAAGTATAAGACTACTGCGACAATAGATAAAATTAAGGCTTTTGGGATGTAGCTTTCGGGCTTAGGTGACGTACTGCAGTAATTGAATAAAATACAGAAAACCGATGAACATCAATTTATTCTCCCTTCCAACCTTTCAATCTCCCGCTCCAAGTCCGTCCATCTAGCCGCCCTTTTTCCTTTTCTTTTTCCCAGGTTTTTATAATTTCCGCGGGAAAATAGAGTTCTGTGATTGGTTAAATTAAATGTCGTGCACCAATCACAGATGACAATGTGAAGTCACAAGCTGAAGTGTTGCCGGTATAAAATATTATAATCAAATGGTTATTGGACTGGAAACTAGCCTTTTTGCGTTCCAATGAATGAATAATATTTATAATTATTATTTTTTTCTCGTGAATAAACAGAAAATAGATATAAATACAACTCGCAGTTTAGTTTCGTTTTTTCTTTAAATAATGTCTTTGACGTTTTGACGTTAACTTACGTTTTATTTTAGCAAATGCATTCGTGTTGACATGACAGAACTGCAGTAACTAAATGCAACCATTCAATCAGTTCATTCAAAATGTATTTTTAACTTGCAATAATATTTAATGTTGTCTTTAGTTAAAGAACCATTTTAAGGACCCGTAACAGTTTTGTGCAACGCCTTTAAATCTAATGAACTAATTAGCGATAATGACTCATTAACTAATGTTGATTTTAAGGATAGCTTTCTGCAACTGAGTGTAAGACTGTGATTAGAACGCAATCGTTCCTAAAAGTAAATAGAATTGCCCCGCAGATTCATCATTTACTAAGCCTTTTCCCAATTATGTTAAAGTCGGCTTTCAGTCTGAATGGATGCAGCTGAATACCAGCGTTTTACATGGACCAACTGCCTATCTGATCTCCACAACCCAGTAACTGGGCAACACGATACCTCTTGATTGCCCCGCAGATTGCTTCCAAATATGACAGACTATACCTACCTCTAAGATAGAAAACGACACAAAAGTTCAAAAAAAAAACATACAATGCATATTATCAAGGCCATATTCACTTCAAAGAGCAGTAACGATAACAAAGAAATATGCTATCTGAAAGCTCTCAAGGAGAATCGATACGCGCGATGCTCTTGATACGATCAACTAGGAAACGCTTCGATGCGCCAAAAAAGCGCGTAAAGTGATTTTCTTGAGACGCGGTGAGGTGCGTAAAAATTGATACAGGTAGGGTCTTACAGAGACTTTACATATTCTATACGCAAGGCTGCTCAACCGCAGGCCCGCGGGCCGTGATGTGGCCCGCGGGCCATTTAAAATCCACCATTTTAAATGGCCCGCGTAATTTAAAACACCTGATATGACGCCTAACATAATAAAACTATTACAACAGAAACATAAAAATAACGCTTATTAATACTTAGCTACCGCTCAATTGGCTAACTGAACGATGACTATAACAAGTAGCTAAGTATTATTTAGCGTTATTTTTATAAGTAAGGCTGTCTGTGTTTTATCTTTTTTTTTTTATAAACAACTATTGCATTTCATAATTCCTTTGGTTTTTTACACAAGTCCCAAAAGTAACTAAAATAGGAATATAATGGTATAGGCTACTAGCCAGTGAAATTTACATAAAATTTATAATGCTAACAAATTTCCTACGGGAGCGAGCGGGGATCGTGGACGATCAGACAAAACTCATATGTCTACTGACAGACGCGCCTGACGGATGCGCGCGCCGCGTGCGGGAGCCCGCATGCGCGGCTCGCGCTTTACATGTACAACCGCGTGTGTTAATGTGTGTGTGTCATAGTCTCCCCCTCTAACCCCAACGAACGTCCTCGCGTTTGGGTTAGCTTCTACGAGGCCTCCCTCTCTTACGCTTCTCCTGTACTGGAGCTTGGATGCGACCGACGAAGGGAGTCAGTACCGAGGCATGATATTTCCCAAGCCTCGTACCGTCACTGAGGCGCTCAAGAATATATGAGGTGGGACTAACTACAGCCTGGATTTTATATGGCCCATCACGGCGAGGTATGAACTTCGACGTCTGCCCTCTGCTGGTGTCATTAGCCCCTTGGGTTTTCAAGAGCACAAGGTCACCAAGTTTATAGTCAGGGGCGGGCCGACGATGTTCATCGGTATACTTCTTATGTGCCGCCTGGGTACTCTCATAGGTATCACGAGCGTCTATGAGCACCGATGAAATCTTTTTAAGATAATTGGTGATGTCACCTACATATTTATCATTCTCGATAATAACGCGCATCTCTGACACGACATCAGCTGGCGCGCGTATTTCTCGCGCGAAGTTTAAGTAAGCGGGTGAGTAGCCCGTACCTGACGTGATCGCCGAGTTCATGGCAAAGCGGACCGCGGGTAAGTGGACATCCCAGGTATCATGGTCTTTACCTACTAGTATTGCCAGTTGTGGCTTGAGGTCTCGGTTCTTACGTTCAACCGGGTTCGCCTCGGGATGGTAAAATGAAGTAAGAGATTGTGTAATTCCCATCGCGTGGCAGGTTTGCTGCATTACCTCACTTATGAACTGGACACCGTTGTCACTAACAAGACGCCTGGGAACTCCGAACCGCAAGTATACTTCTGATACAAGTACCTTTGCGCATTCCTCACTCGTAGCTGAAGCAAGGGCGAACAGCTCCACCCAGCGCGTGCAGGTGTCCTCGACTATTAGGATCCATTTGTGTCCATTTGCTGTTTCAGGTAGGGGACCGAACAGGTCCACGGCTAACACCTCAAACCGGCGTGTAGAAGCGGGCGTTTGCAGTAATCCAGCTGGTTTCCTGGTATCTGCCTTATATCGCTGGCAAGCCACACAATTCTTTACATATTGTATAATGTAAGAACGCATTCCCGGCCAGTAGTATTTACCGACCAAGCGTAGCAGTGTACGTTCCGCGCCCATGTGACCAGCCGTGGGTGCATCATGGTATTCGGCCAATACTTTAGCGCGTTCTTGTTCTGGGACAACCAGGCTTGCGTCGTCGTCCTCCTCGTTCTCAGGACAATATCTATACAATACGCCTTCGGAAAGCACGTATCCTTTGTTTGCCCATGCTCTCCCCCTAGAGGGATCGTCGGCTTCTAGATCCTCGACGATCTTACCGACCTCAGGGTCCTTTGCTTGATTCTCGCGCAGGTCCTTCAGACTGCGAGAAGGCACGTCCACCGCAGCAGAACACAGGTCGCAATCGGCGTCTTCGGCGCATGGGGGACGCGACAGCATGTCGGCTATAACATTGGCCTTACCTGGCGTGTATTCGATTTTTAGGTTATACTCCTGAAGGCACAGGGCCCACCTTGCTAGACGCCCGCTCGGAGATTTCAAACTCATCAGCCATCTAAGCGGCTGGTGGTCTGACCTGATCAAGACTTCAGAGCCATCTATGTACCCCCTAAACTTGGAGACTGCCCATACTACGGCTAGAGCTTCCCTCTCCGTCGTGCTGTAGTTTTTCTCAGCCGCAGTCAAAAGGCGGCTGGCATATTCTATTGGGCGCTCGTCGGTCCCCTCCCCCTGGAGAAGAACCGCTCCAAGAGCGTATCCACTGCTATCAGTTCTGAGGACGAAGGGCAACGTCGCATCAGCTTGGCGCAGGATTGGCGCCGACACTAGCAGTTGCTTGATCTTTTCGAAAGCTGTCTGCTGCTCTGGGCCCCATTTCCATGTACTTGCTTTCTTTAACAGTGTTGTCAATGGCTTTGCGACCTCTGCGTAATCAGGGACAAAGCGCCTGAACCAGCTAGAGGTCTGCAGGAAACATTTCAGGTGCTTTACGTTACGAGGCGGCGGCATATCTGCGATCGCTGCGGTCTTTCCTGGGTCGACGTGAATACCACCTGGTAAGATAATGTGACCTAAGAACTTTACCGAATCCCTCGCAAAGTAACTCTTCTCGCGGTTCACTCGCAGGTTAAACAAGGCGAGTCGATCGAACACTGAGGTGAGGTCGGCGATGTGCTTCTCAAAGGTCTCAGACAATACCAACATGTCATCCAAATACGCTAGCAAAGTGGTACCTGGCAAGTTCGACTTGAACCTGTCAATCAACCTTTGGAACGTAGCGCCTGAGTTACGTAAGCCCATCGGCATGCGTTTAAATCTGTAAGTGCCGAGCGGTGTCGTGAATGCAGTCTTATCCCTATCATTGGGGTCGACTTTCACTTGAAAATAGCCAGCTCGGAGGTCGAGGGTAGTCATGTACTTCGCGGATTTTGCGTCGTGGAGAATGTCCTCGATCCTTGGAAGAGGGTACTTGTCAGGCTCGGTGATAGCATTGAGTTTGCGGTAGTCAATACAAAGTCTGAGGCTACCATCCTTCTTCTTAACAAGTACAACATTCGCTGCCCACGGCGACTCGCTTTCTTCGATGACGTCAGAGTTGACAAGTTTGTGCAACTCCTTCTCGAGTGCCTCTCTCTTGAGCGGCGACAATCTATACGGCGGTGAAGCCAAAGGTTCCTGTGTCTTCTTTACCTTAATGCTATGAACGGCGAAATCTGTAGGTGGTCCATCCGAAGCGAATTGAGCGACTCTGCCCTTCAAGAACTCGTTGAGTGCGGCTCTATGCTCCGGTGATAAACTCATACCTTCTTCGTGACGCAGCGATACATCGCAAACCTCTGCTTGCATCACAGCCGCGCTGTTCAATATGTAAGATTTTAAAAAAGGGAACCGATTACCTGGATTACTCGCAAAGTGCCATGACTCCTGGGCTATGTCTAAGACAATAGCTGCGTTCGCAATGAAATCGCGGCCTAATAGTGTCCTGGTGTTGTCACCAGAAAATATCATAAATTCGGTGTCAACTCTCGTACTATTTAGGATGACAGGAACGGTGGCGATCTTCACCGTCTTCCTATGACACGAGCCATCAGCGAACCCGACGTTACGTTCGGCTTCCTGGAATCGAACGCCGTTATTCGCTAATATGGAATATAATAAAGGGCTAGCCACACTGTGCGTAGCCCCAGTATCGACTATCGCCACACCATCTTTACCAAATACGCGTATTGATATCAAAGGTTGTGACGTCGACGTCGCAAAAAAATCGCCTATGATGTTAAAATCAGAAGGATTCGCGGGCGCAGGTTGCATCGAGCAAGTTTCGCACTTCGACTTCACTACCCCTGGCCGGCCGCATCCATAACACCGTAATGGGTTACTACCCGTACTGTCACTAGAATCCACTTTACTAGTTGTATTATATCTATCGACTTTGTTGGCCTTACGACATTCGTTGGTGGTGTGACCATTTGTTTTGCAAAACGAGCATTTGAAACGATTGCGTGTCGAGGTTTCGTTCGAGTTAGAGGTGAGTTTGGAACTTATGGTTGCGTTCGGACTCGTAGTACCGCGCTCGGGTGCGGTAGGTACATTCGAGTTGTGATCCGCGGAAATATTCGGTGTTTTTAATTCTGCTATTGAATCTTCCACGAGTCTCGCTCTCTCTAACAAGTTATCTACATTGGAAACGTTGTCTCGCGACAATCGTTTCCGCACTCGCCGATGTAACAAACCGTATATAATATCGACTAACATTACACTAGGAACAGTATAAGGTAAACGTACTAGCTGTGAGCGTAACTTAGATACGAACATTTCAGCCCGTTCACATTCACCTTGTTCTCGCGCAAAAACCTCGCGTAAAATCCTATACGCTGGCTTTTGCACGCCGTATGCGGCACGCAGGCGCGCGAGCGCGTCCGGCCATGAGCCGACGCCGGCTCGGGCGCCGCGCCACCACACCGCTGCGTCGCCGATCAGCAACATGGAGAGGCCGCGTAGCGCGTGCTCGTCGGACACGTCAGCGCACTCCTTATAAACATCAACCGCGTCGATGAACGCCTCCAGTGCCTCGGGGTCGCGTGACTGCCCGTCGAACCTCGCGGTGCACTTTGAGAAGTTACCGCCGGAGGTCACGGGCGCGTTCGCCGTGGGCGATGCCGCCGATGTCGACGCGACTGGAGATGACTGGTGGTCATTATGTAGAGACCTTAAGGTTTCCACTAAGGTGCGATTGGTCTCCGCCTGCATCCTGGCGAACGACTCCATCATAGTAGACAGCAGCCGCTCGGTATTGAGCGCTGCGGCGGGCGCGCCGGTGCGGGCCCCGCCGAGCGCGTGATCGAGGGCGGCACCCCCCTGGGTGCGCATCTCCTCGTCCTCGTCGGATGTGTCGCATGCACGGGTGGCAGCGGCGCCGACACAGGCGCTCGCCTCCACCACGGAGTCGTCGTCCGCGTCGGAGTAGCCATCACTTACTTGCTCGTCCGCCTTGCGGCCGATTGCTGCTCTTGACCGAGTGATTCGTGGCATCATAACGTCTATGTTTTCACTGATTTTGTATCTACTACACTTTCACGGGTTCGTTTTTCAGTTTTTAAGAAAAAAACATGGCCGCGAATTGGGCGCCACTATAATGGTATAGGCTACTAGCCAGTGAAATTTACATAAAATTTATAATGCTAACAAATTTCCTACGGGAGCGAGCGGGGATCGTGGACGATCAGACAAAACTCATATGTCTACTGACAGACGCGCCTGACGGATGCGCGCGCCGCGTGCGGGAGCCCGCATGCGCGGCTCGCGCTTTACATGTACAACCGCGTGTGTTAATGTGTGTGTGTCATAGGAATCTTTAGTGGCCCGCCAAAAATTTTTTTATCGACCGTTTGGCCCGACTGCCAATAAAGAAATTAATTTTATACAGTCCTGACAGTACTTTACAGGGTGAATGTCACCGTTATCAGCAAATCGTAAAAATAAACAATAAGCCTCACACGTAACACATAACCCATTCAATTCCAATTCTTTATGTAAACAACGCTACTTTAATTCAGTGTCTCAGTACATAAAAAGTGCCACAAGTTTTTAGCCCAGTGGTTTTTGTGCACAGCAGCGGCCACCCGATGTATCCCAAGGGTGTCGTGAGGGTGGAGTAAGGGATTATGTCAGCGACAGGAGCATCTACCCTACCTGTGACCCAGTGATGCCATGTCTTGATTATCTATTCCACCTCGCAAACGTTGCGCGGTTTAGGAACATGGAATGAACACGTGTAACGAAGTACGTATATTTATGTACCATCACGCCTGGATTCCCCGAAGGGTGAGGCAGAGGTGTACCAATGTATACGTACACCCACAGTTCGTATTTAGGTCCCATGTAATAGGGGGTGAGTCTTTTGCCATTAATCGGACACAAATTCAAACTCCGAGCTGCTAGTGAGAATTTCATAGAAAAACCCAATAACACAAATAATTTTTGCTCGACCTGGGAATCGAACCCAGGACCTCTAGCGTAGCAGTTGTGCTAAGGACCACTAGGCTAACGAGGCAGTTAATATCTTTTTAATATTAATTAATTAATTTTTCGTATGTTAATATCTTCCTAATTTGAGATGTATGTTGCCCTACTTAAAGCAGTTTTTTCAATGCTTACGTATGTTATATCATATACCAATATACTTATGAGTCGTACGATACGTAGAAAGTCATTGATGTATGATAAAAAATTCTATGAGAAATATTTGTGTAACTGTTAGCTATTCAATATTTATCAATAACTGTGTTTTGTTGATTCAGTTAGAAGAAAATTCTGGAAGTTCTTTGTAAGTAAGTAGGTTATTTATTATTTCGACCTTTATTACACAAACTTACTTTATTTTGGCTTCTATAAAGAATATTATAATAAATAATTAAATAATATTGTGCATGGCAGGCAAAAGCCTCATAAAGAAAAGGCACGAGCATTGATCATCACGCTTGCTTAAAGCGAATTGTGTCTTTAGTTGCTGCTCCGCTCCCGTTGGTCGTAGCTAGATGCTTTATTGCCTGTGACACTCACAAATAACTTGGCTTTATATGGGTAAAATAATTTTCAAGATCGGTTCAGTAGATCCAGAGATTACCCTACAACCTCACAAACTCACAAACTTTACCTCCCCATAACATATGTATAGATGAATCAGTAACGACAATACGCACAACACATAATAGAACCACTTAATACAAACACAAGTTTAATACGTTCCTCGCAGAAAGGAAATTGCACGAGTCTTAAGGCTATATTATTCAGTACAATCCACATCCCCACTAATACTAAAAACTCTGTCTGTCTTTTTGTAACTTCATCACGGCAAAACCGATTATAGAGGAACACATTGCTTGGGATCTGAATAAGGACATCCAAAATAAAACGCCAGCCTATTACTGTCCCATTGTGGGTCAAAGGCTTCTTCTCATACTGAGGGGACAAGAGCTTTGATCATCACGCTTGCTCAAGGCGGCTTGGCAATTTCAGACTTATATTAATTACATACACATCCAGGTTTCCTCGCGATGCTTTCCTTCACCAACGTCAATGATGTCAAAGATAAACTTAGAAAGTACATATAAATTGAAAGGTCACTTAGGTACTACAACTACTTGCCCGGTTTCGAAACCGCAACTTCATGCATGAGAGGTGGATGCCACCACCACCACCGACACACCACCACTGAGGCAACACGACATTTGCTAGAAAAAGGACATATGCTATTTTTTAATCCACGACATGATTGTCTGAATCCGCGAAAACCAACATTGACGTGAACAAAGTCGAGGGCAAAAGCTCGTACGTAATAAAAGAGCTTAAACAAAGTATAAGCATCTAAGAGTAATGAATACTGATGGCAGGAAACTGTCGGTTATAATGAAGCGCCTTCTGTGCTCCGTCACGAAGAAAACGTGAAAAAAGAACTGCTATGATAATAAGAAGTGTCTTTTCATTAGATATATACTTTATGCATGTATTTAATAAATAGGAACTGGTCCACACCACACGACACAGACTTAACACAGACTTCTATAGACTTTTGTCTGTACAACAAATCAGTACAGACAAATGTCGGTGTATCAGAAAAGTCGGAAGTCTGCGTACATGTCTGTACGATTGTCGGAGCAAAACTCATGATTATTAAATTACTTAATTTATTCATTAAAATCGAAGTCTGAACTGATGAAAAGTCTGCACAGATTAGCCTAGTGGTCCTAAGCGCGACTGCTACGCTAGAGGTCTTGGGTTCGATTATGTTGACTATGAAATTCTCGGTAGATCGGAGATCGGATTCGTACCCGATCAATGACAATAGACTAGAGTCAAGAGCTTACACCTCAAATAAAAGAAAATAGGCTCGCTCTACGCTTACACTCGAACTGTGGGTGTACATTGGTACACCTTTGCCTAACCCTTCTGGAAATACAGGCATGATGGTGTGTGTTAAATAGGAAAACTAGCCACACAGCAACTTCACGCTACTCGAATAAATTGACAGCTTTACTTAACGCCGACAAAGAAAATGAAATGACTCTTACTGACTTTTTCCTGAGGGAGCTGAAAAAAGTTTTATGTTTTCTTTCGACCACCGGCCTATGGGCTACAGTTACCTGCAACACCCAAGGGAGCGTATTGTGCTGCCATCCTTATACATAAAGTTGAAAGACTTGTCTGTAATCCAACAGGAAAAACATAATAAAATAATATCTACCACTCTTATTGTCCCACTACAGGGCAAAAGGCCCCTTCTCATACGTAGAAGGCACGAGCAATAATAGCCATGCTTGCTTAAGGCGGATTATTCTTGAAAGCACTAATCCTTGAATCCTGGACATATTAATTTAAATTAATAATATGTTTTAATGGCAAAAGGCTCGCCCCTACTACATGGGACTACAAACATATCGACGGACTGTGAGTGTCCATTGTTACACATCTGTTTAACCTTTCGGGGAATATAGGCATGATGGTATGTTACTTATTAATTATAAGTTCAAGTTTCCTTACAATGTTTTCCTTCACTAACATCAGTAACACCAAGGATAAAACAGGAAAGTACACACTTAACCGGGCACGGGCAACTACCAATATGATTTTTGCTATTTCATACCTCTGTTCCATAAAAACGACTTACAAATACTAGAAACAGTTCCAGAACGGCTAGCACGTAGCGACTGCAACAGACTGCTAAGAACGTACAAGAGCACACTTTTGAAAGATAAATGATTTAGTTCGTGAAACTAATCTCAACTCTAGTGGCAATGTTCAAGTCAATTGCAACTTTTAATGGATGTTTCCTGTGCATGCAAACTGCTGACTGCAACGAGCCACTTCCTGTTACATTACATATTAAGTGACTAGTTGGTGCTGAGGAACAGTAGCCACTGACTGATATCTATTACTACTACTAGAACTTAACAGCTGTTGCTAATTCACCATATCTTGCATTCTGTAGTTACGGTTTAGTCAAATTCTCATTCGGTGAAGTTTGGTGATAAGAGCTTTTGGTTAGGTGTCATCCCGCTTGAAGGCCAATTTTACTATAAAAAACGTTCATGAAATTTAGTCGCTATGTCATCTCAACGACAATCAACGTCAAAATATGTAGGTAAATTAGAGACAGCTTTGGCAGAGATTGCGATCGTTCCTAAAAGGTAGAGAATTGCACCCCAATTGTTAGGGGTTGACAGCTCATCTCATGCACACTTCACCTAAATTTACCAAGAGAGAATCGTTAGTTACCAATTGGTTTTAATTGCTTGAAATTAAATTCATATAATTCTACAAAAAAAAAACAATCTATACGACACAAGAAAAGTGACAACGATGAATTTCCGATTAAACATATCGAATCCTCGATTTAACCGAAAACCTTCTATAAATCATAAAAATCGGGCATTACTGAAAATAATCCCTATAACCCAACTAAGCTGGATTGAGTTTTAATTTGTTTTCTGCAGTAAATTCCGCATACTAGCACAAAGTATAGATAGTGTATTGCAAAATATTTTCCGCAATCTAACCCCAGTTTTCAGAATTTGAAAGTATTTTATCAGGTAAGTGTTATTGGGTTTTTCTATGAAATTCTCAGTAGCAGCTCGGAGTTTGGATTTGTGCCCGGTTAATGGCAATAGGCTCGCCCCCTATTACATGGGACCTAAATATACCGGCGAACTGTGGGTGTACATTGGTACACCTCTGCCTAACCCTTCGGGGAATACAGGCGTGATGGTAAAATATCGCTCGCATCGGTAAATAAATAAAGTTTTCCACATAACATTTTTAAAAGCTTTTTTGTAACTGATGGTAGTACCATACATACCTATAACACATACCTATAATAACCAGAACAGTGTGTTCAAAAAGTTCCATCCGTTGTAAAACCGTGCTGAAAATAAAAGAGTGTATTGTGTCTGTACTTAAAAGCTTCCGGGAATGTTAATAATATTTTCCGTTCTCCATAAAAAATCCTTAACCATCCGAAATATGTTTGAAACAGTAGAATAAAATAATACTCTCTAGACTGACATGTTTCACCACCAACTCCCATACTCCAGGCTGCTCCCAATCCAATAACTCTTTCTTCTTCTTCTTTTTTTTTTTTATTTCTCTTTGTACGGTGTATTTTTACATTTGTGTATAAAGTTGTCATAAATAAACTCTTTTTGCCCAACCTGGGAATCAAATCCTGTACCCCACGCTCAGCAATCGCGCTCGACCACGAGACCTATGGGGCAGTCATATAAATATCATACTAACAACGACAACAAAGCCAAATGACAAGACATAGAGGAACTACTATTTTTATAACATCTAACACTACACTACAGTAACAGTGTATTTCTAATTATTTACTGATGTTCATCTTGACATGGTAAACTTACATTGATTTGATTGAATCTGCTAATAATACAAATAATTATATTAAATTTTAATGAGTCTTTATTATTGTAGCTAAAAATAATTGCATTCGTTAATCAAGGTTGTTAGTATAAGCATCATTTTAAACTTAACATCTGTAACTTGCACCTTCTTTCTGTGCAAATAAAGAACTCTTCAATTCTTTTCTAATCTACCCATACACATGAAGCCTATACACATACAAACAAAGCATTCTAATTCTGATTCTGAACTCATCAAGACATCACTTAAAAAACTTTCACGAACTAATAAACACAGGTTATCTAGCCCACATTGTTTTACCATTTCTGGGTCAGGATGAAACTGCCATGTATAAAGCTAGAATATTCATTTGTTAGCTCAAAGCTGAAGCGTGTGCGGGTTTACGGAAGTCTAAAATAAAAAGTTGTGACTCCCGAGTGCAGTGCGCATGCGTCGACGGAAGGAAACCGCCTGTCCGAGCCGCCAAATTTATGACGAGACTTCCCAACATTGTAAACCTTACTATAGAAGTATATGCAGAAGCTTCACCTAGAAATAATGAAGGAACTAAGAAACAAGAATAACAATACTGTGGTGGATCTAAAAAAACAGCCAGGAATGACTGATAGGGAATGCCTAAGGCATTAAGTTCGCTTTTGTAGTTTTTCAAAGGCACAAAGGTTGTAGAAAGTTTAAATATATAAATGAAAAGCATTATTTTTTTACGACGTGTTATTGAGTTTTTCCATGAAATTCAGTAGCAGCTCGGCGTTAGGATTTGTGCCCGGTTTATGGAACAGCTCGCCCCTTATTACATGAGACCTAAAACATACAGATGAACTGTTTGTGTACATTGGCACGCCTCTGCCTAGCCCTTTGAGAAATACAGGCGTGATGGTATGTTTGTATGTATATATTCAGGTACCCAATTTTTCGTGACGTAATAGCTACAGGATACTAATGGATTGTCTAATGTACAATTTTTTTTATAGGTGAAACAGATTTTCCTAATTTAATTCGTCTTGTTCTTCGTTCAATAAACTAGGAGACGGAGTATTCGTCACCGAACACACAAGAACGAATAGTTCAAATTATTTAGTATATTAAAATTATGTAAGGAGTAATCCTTCTGTACTTTCTTAGCTAGTCACTATGTTCATCCCTTCTACTCGTAATTTCTTTTATCTCTCTGACGCTCTCACGTCCTAATGTTGAAGATAAGGGGTCTCAGGGCCATGACGCCGATTCATAAGAATCAGAATAAAATACATTTAGAAACAACTAGGTATGTACACTAGAACAAAGAGATTAGTAGGTATACAGGCTATTTTATCTTTATCTTTATTTAAACACACAGTTTAACTGCGTGTTTTCGACATGTATGAACCTACAACCTATTGGCAGTAAGATGTGTGTTTTCGACATGTAGTCGAAAAATATTGACAATAGTTCATTAGGAGCCAAGTACTATTAAATGCAGTACAGCAGTACGTACTGCTATACTGCATTTAATAGTAGGTACTTGGCATTTTGATTATTTGTGTAGGTGTATGTACATTGTACACTTACACTAATAATCAAAATGAGCGACTTCTAAACGAATACTTTTAATAAACCATGGCCATATTTTCATTTAATTTATTGTAGTATTTTGTGAGAATAAATTTATTTTAATCTAACCTAATAAACTTTCCGTTTAAAATACACTTAAAAGAGTGATGTAAAAGTCTGGAATACTTATTTCACCCGCAACATTGTTTAACAGTAGGTACATAGTTGCAAGTTAGTTGCCCGTGTACCAATCTCTTTGATCGCCTGTACCATCAACCGTGGGCGCCATGGCAACAATTTGATTTTGATAGCTTCTTTATTAATTCTTAGCTGTAAGGGTGATTTTCGTTGTTTAAGAGTTATTACGGTTGACCTTACTCGTAGGTTAGCTAGTCTGGGGCGCATGTCATAGGTAAGACTTTAGTCAATTTTGTAAGATGACCAAGATTATGCTACCAATCTGCCCCACAAAACATTATAATCGAAACCCAGTTTTTAATTGTAATACTTACATCCAGTATTTAGTTTATTTTGTGTCTAGTACAACAGAATATTTAAAATATTCTCATGTAAGTGAATTGTAATTCTTATAAGAATAAATTATCTGAAACCTCAATCTTCGTAATCATCAAATGTTTCTTTGTACCTTCAACAGTTTGAAGAATAAAATGGTCTAGGTTAGGTCTAAGCACGTTAAAACTTGTTTGTACATGTTTATCTTTTAGGAACAAAACTTATATTATGTCGGTTTTGACAACAGGTTAGGGTTACTACTTAACATGGAGGTTTATAAAACAAATCGTAGGCGTATTTTAATTGTAATTACAACTAATTAATATTGTAACCCGTTGTTATCCCCATCGTCAAAAATAATGCCTCGTTTAAATGGCCCCAAATATATACACGCACTTTCTAAACCGTCCTTAAATAAGGGGCAGCTCACAAAAAGACGCGACGAGGCGCGCAGTTTTTCAGATAGTGTTATAATAATATAATATAGGGCAAATCGGAGTTTGGATTTGTGCCCGGTTAATGTCAATAGGCTCGCCCCCTATTATATGGGACCTAAATATACCGGCGAACTGTGGGTGTAAATTGGTACACCTCTGCCTAACCCTTCGAGGAATACAGGCGTGATGGTATATATAATATAGGGCTTTATTTACGAAAAATTTCATATTTTGATGAGAGAATTCAAATACTCATATATTCCACGGTGCAGGTGGCGTACTGCGCTTAGTATGAGAACCCGTTAAGCCCTTGCTGCTCCTTGCTAAACCAAATCTCACGCAGCTTCACGATACAATTCAGCTTTGCGATGCATTTAAATGCGCCACGGGCACTGTGGTGCGCAAAATACGCCTGGACCAATGAGCAGATCTTCTACAACCAATCGGCTTGCGTTATTTCTCATTTGACCGCTTAACTTTAACTCAACACAGTCTCCTATAGTATGTTTACGAGACATCTTTTCTCCTCTCCGCTTTGGTGAAATCCAGGCCTAACATCTCGCTAAGAGTCTGTCCAGATAAGGCGCACTCGCGCGTACTCGAGATACTAGTAACTAGAGCTACATACATCCCGTCCAGATGCTCTCGCGCGTTACCTCAGGTAACGAGGGCCTACGCGCGAGTGGACTCGCGCATAAAACGCCTCATCTGGACAGGCTCTTAGCCCTTGCTGTCCGGGGCTCGAAATCAATTCTTCATTGCGGTTCACAACGCGCTTCGCGGCAACGCGTTACGTGTGCCGCGCTGCGACGCGCTGCGCAGCACGAATTTTAGCCCTTTTATGCATGGCCGCGTTGACTCGCGTTGTGTCGCGTCTATATGTAAGCTAACCTTAAATTTACCAAACTTCCCTCTTTAGATCCTCGTCATAATTCATCATAAATTATAAATCATCAGCTAAACGCAAAATTCATAATCAAATCCAAATATAAAATTATTCATAGATAATTCGCGAAAAAGGACATAATTCAATTATTGAGGCCCTCAAATTGCCTGAAGCACTCTACAAAATGGGGCATTAATTGCGTGAGCGACTGTCCCACTTGACCGGATACTTCGCGAATTACCCACGGCGTTTACAGCAATCATTAAAATATTTTATGGCGATATTAAAAGATACTAAATATTAGACTTAAGATAATTAAAGTACGTTACATAATTTGAATACCCACTTAGGTATTTATTTTAATTGGATAGTGATTGGCAAGGTGCCTAATACAATGTGACAGGTAAGGACAAATAATGCAGGTGTTCCCAAGATGTTAATGTTTACCTGTATTAACATCAAAGTTTGTGTCAGCGGCTACCTCGAATTTGCAATTTAAAATAAATATAAAAAGTTCCTAGTAAGTACCAATGTAATTACAACTTCTTTCTTTTTACGAATTCGTGGTGGAAAAGTAAAATAGTTTTCTACATATTTATGCGGTTTTCTACTTTCAACCGCTCAACCTCATTTCCTTAATTTTTCTGTTGCGTAGGTTAAACAGTGCGGAAATAAGATGATTAAAAGAAAGAGTAGAGTTTTGGAAAAATTACGAAAGGTTAAAAAGCCTAGGGAAAATCTCGGTCAATGATAAAGAATATCTTAAATCTAATTTTCAAAACCGGAAATTTCTCGTTGTTCCTACGAGTATATTTCATGGTAAAATAGTTGGAAGAAACATACATACAATCTCGCCTGTATTCTCCGAGGGGTTAGGCAGAGGTGTACCAATGTACACCCACAGTTCGCCGGTATATTTTTTTTAGGTCCCATGTAATAGGGGGCGCGCTTATTGCCATTAACCGGGCACAAATCCAAACTCCGAGCTGATACTGAGAATTTCATAGAAAAACCCAATATTACTTATTGCTCGACCTGGGAAGCGAACCCAGGACCTCTAGCGTAGCAGTCGCGCTTAGGACCACTAGGCCAACGAGGCACTCCTCAGTTGGAAGAAACTCATTAAAATAATAACACCAGCCTAAGAGATACCGCGCCCCCGGAACGCAAAGGGCACATGAAGGAACATAGACGGGTTTTAGTCAGTAAAAGTCTGACACTCCCTCCCGCCCCGCCCAGGGCGCGGGAAGTTATTTGATGATTTCCCGTCTATAAAAAAAAAAAAAGCCTATTATTGACCCGCTGCAGGGCAAGACCTCTTCTCATACAGAAAAGGCACGAGCATTGATCACCACGCTTGCTTAAGGCGGATTGGCGATTTCAGACTTCTATTCATTATAAGTCCAGATTTTCTCACTCCGTTTTCCTTCACCGATGTCAGAGATGTCCAAGATTACCTTAGTTTAGTAGGTACATATGAATTGAAAAAGTCACATTGGAAGAAGGAAGAAACTCATTAAATATTTATATTACCTACATATTATATGAGCTCCAGGTGTGACCTTTAATTAGGTAGGGCATATGAACTCGAACGCTGAATTCATTTATTTTAAGGACAATATATAAATTGGTTTGCGGCGGCACATTGAAGCGTCACGCTTGCGCTGGTCGTTAGGTAGACCACAGCGGTCCACCGGGTCCATTCTATGAACAAATTACATTGTAAATTCATTATTTCGATGATAATAAAACTTTTATAAAGCAAACCTTTGTTTTGTTATTTATTTGATCTTCGTTCTTCTTTATCGTTTCGTTATTTTTTGTTTTTTGTCGTGATGGCCCAGTGGTTAAGGCGCCCGCTCGCCTCACATGCACGAGGTTGTGGGTTCGCAACCGGGCACGGGCAAGTACCAATGTGACTTTTTCTAATTCATATGTCTATCTTGGACATCACTGACATCAGTAACCATGTCAGAGGCCCTTCAGGCGGTTTAGAAACTCGAACTCCAGTGTGTGTGGGGTCGTTAGACCTCACTGCCCACATGATAAAGAAGAAGAAGAAAGAAGATTATTTTGAACAGCCTTTGTTTTGTTATTTATTTGATTATTAAGTTCGATTTGTTCACGGAAACTGGGGAGTCTAACTAACTGGAAATCTCTATAACCACTACATCGTCGAGCCGTAGGGGGCGTGAGAGTACTCAGAGCGCTCAACCAAATAAAGGGGATGGAACTGGCTCAATTTTTGCGAAAACGAATAGAGTTTTGTCTGGCTAAACTATTTACCATACTGAAATTACAAAGAGAATAGTTCGACTTGTTTGTTGGGTTACGTATATTTTTTATGAAGCATAGTGGGTAGGTGTGTGCTTAGAAGAAATCCATGATTGTTTCAGACTTATGTTAATTGTTATAAGTCCAATTTTGTCACGATTTTTTCCTATAGCGATGTCAGTGATGTCCAAGGTAAACCTAAAAAGACCTACATATGAAATAGAAAGTCAGATTGGTACTTGCCCGTACCCGGTTGCAAACCCATAGCCATGGACATGAGCGGCGGGCACCTTAACCAGTCTATCTTTTTATTTATATTCCATGAAAATCAGTTTATATTTGAGCATAGACCTATACCTAATGGCTGTAAGTCGCATTTTTTTCGATATTGAGTTAAGTATTTTATTGATATGTAGATATTGGGATCTACATTTCTGTATATTTAACTCAATATCAACTTTCTGCAATTATCGCAAGCGCGGCAGGCACTTACATGCGTCCCTGGCTATAACAAGACAAAATGTCCGAACAAACACTTCCTCTATTTACTTCCCACAAATCCAACAAACCCCATCTACGCTAAAAAGCCCTAAAGCCCTAATGCCAAAGGACAACACTACTAAACCCACCTACTAAACGTCCCATACCAATTTAATGAGGCTCTATTTAATAAGCCGAGTACAAACAAACGTAATGGCAAGTTCATTATTGATGTACAAATGAGATCTACTAGCTGATGAGACTAGTTAGAAGGCCTTTGTCAATTCCGCTTTATGCTAATAGTGCTTGATTACGAAGTGAACATATGTGCCAATATTGTATATACAGACATTTACATAAATTATGGTCGAACAGAGGTCGAAAATTGGTTACAGCTTAACTGTTAAATAGTGTTTAGATTTTCTGATAGTTGGTGTAAGAACGGGGTGATTAGTGCCAACGTTGGTGGCAAAACATGAGGTTCTGATGGCTTGCCAAGAACTGCTGGGCTAACTTCAATCCTATGACCCCTTGGATACTACATATTTAACGTGTGTTCAAGCTTCAAATTTGATATAATATCCCACAGGAACCGTACAATTTTTTGGGATAAAAAGTATAACCATCATCACGCCTGTTTTCCCCGACGGGGTTAGGCAGAGGTGTACCAATGTACACCCACAGTTCGCCGGTATATTAAAAGTCGGTCGGTCGGTTAGTCGGTTTATAAAAAGTATCTTCTGTATTATTCCACACTACAATCTATGTTAGTGCCAAATTTCATCCAGATCCTTTCAGCCTTTTAAGCGTGAAAGAGTAACACACATCCATCCATCCTCACAAACTTTCGCATTTAAAATATTAGTAGGACAGGACAGCAGTAAGTAGAATCAGTTGAAAGTATAGTTTATTTTAGTGACCTTGTATGGTTCAGTAAAAACACTCCCTAACTTTTTAGTCAACAAAAGGGGTGCAAAAAAGCACTTATCGAAGCTTGTAGTAAAACACTTCTACACTTCAGTTTTTAATACCGTATATTCTTAGATTTAGGTAAGTACACGATTAAAACATTTAAACATTAGTACACCAAATACGTGGCCGATTTCGAAAGCGATGCGAGCCCGACTGAAGCGCGCGCGCTGCGTGTGTTGGCGGGACGCGGCCGCACGGTCCGCACAAGGAAGACGCGAGTAGCTACCTACGCGTCACTAGGCGGTTTTAGCGCGAAATTTAAAATTCTTCCTACAAGCTTGAAAAAAATACATTTAACGCTAAATATGTTTAGTGAAATTTTGGTGAAAGTGGGCCTTAATGTATAAGGTCTTACTTTTTACAAGTTATTTTAAATGTCATTACTAAACTTTAAATACCGTCCTTGAAATACAATGTTTTCTGTGCTTTACATACCTACCTACTACAAGTCCCTATACTACTAAAAACGATGATTTTTAAACTCTGAAACTAATGATGTGAATGTGTAGGCAGACCAACAAATACCTAAAGTTATAACCTCCTTAATTACTTTGTCCTCCTTAATTATCCTGTTTATTTTATCTTGTAACAATGGACCAATAAATTATTCTTATTGTTAATACAAATTACTTAGGAATCTAGCTAAGAGAAAGGCGAACACCCAACAATTCGTTGTACCTACATTACGTTATTCATAATGCTTTCTTTATAAGTCTCTTATTGTAGGGCTATTCCATTAGGAATTTCTCAGTAGCAGCCCGGAGTTTGGAAGTTGGTGGTATGACACCCCCGTGCCTCGGAAAGCACGTAAAGCCGTTGATCCTGCGCCTGATCTCTTTCCAGTCGTGTCGGATTGCCGTCCCATCAGGCTATGAGAGATAGGGAATAGGGAGTGCACCTGTGTTTGCGCACACACTTGTGAACTATAAAATCTCCTGCGTACGTGGCTAGTCTGCATTAAGATTAGCCGCCGTGGCCGGAATCTGGAGAATTACATTTTATTATATGTACTACAAACCTTTTTGTTCCTTAATATAATTGTTGTGTTGCGGTTTGAAGAGAGTGTACCTATGAAAAAAGCCAAAGTGACACTCACATAATGAGTGTGACTTTAGCTTATGTATAACTTGCCTTAGTACCTACCTACTGCAGGTGGTCCACAGTAAACACTTTCCATCATGAGGGCCGTCGCCGTCGCCCTGTTTGCTAAGCCAACTTATACAAAAACGGGAAAAAACAGGGCGGTTCTCTCAAAACAAAAAATAATGGGTGAAAAGCGAGGAGGCCAATTCACAGAAGTGGAAAGAGGCTGTCAGTAATAATGATCATAAAATTACTCAAGGTTTTCCTGTTACGTTATTTTGTTGTGAAAAATAATTTTAAAATATTTGCGGTGCTTGTTTAATTTAAAAAACCTGTGGTGCGACATTTGGTGGGACCTATGATGAGATGAAGGAACTACATCTGACAACTTATAGTGAGAACGATATTGCTTTTATTGACAATTCTTAAAAAAAAATGAATATATATTTTTATTACGATATCAAAAACGGGTTACATCAATAGTTTTGCTAGGTAACTAAATACCATCACGCCTGTATTCCCCGAAGGGTTAAGCAGAGGTGTACCAATGTACACCCACAGTTGACCGGTATGTTTAGGTCTCATGTAATAGGGGTCGAGCCTATTGCCATTAACCGGGCACAAATCCTAACTCTGAGCTGCTCCTGGGAATTTCATAGAAAAACTCAATAACACTTTTTGCCCGACCTAGGAATCGAACCAAAGACCTCTAGCGTACCAGTCGCGCTTAAGACCACGAGACTAACGCGTCAGTTACAAATCATAATTATCACAAAATTGTTACATCAAATAACAGATTAGTACCTCATTATTCTTATCATTTAACACGGTAAGCATTCAAAACCTTTCTATAAATAAACGTTACAGATTTAGTTTTCTAATTTCGCTTTGAATGTAAAAGGAGAATTTTCATCCATTAATAAGTACCACCTATTCGTGTAGGTACACGAAATGGATTTACTCAATGAATTAAGTGGAATGCCGTAGCTTACTTAATTACTCAGTTCTATTTTTTCCGCTTGGTCCTAGTTTCTCGACCAACCACGACCAAAAAGGTTTCGAGTCTGCTGACCTAATTTCGTGCTAAATTTCTACTTTTACAACTACATTACGGCTTTATTTGAAACGATAGTTGACTATGAAGTTTGAATATAATGCTACAAATATGATATTAGAATATATGTATCTTAACCATGTACAAAGCAACCAAAACCAAATAATAATACACATTTTTATTCGTAATATTGTGTATAAAAAACGGGCGGTCTATGCCCGATAATAAATTTATCCAATACCGAATTCTCCCAAGCTTTAACAATTGGATTTAAAACAGGAATCCGAAAGGTTTTATTTATATTAGTCAGGGAATCGTTTTTGTAGCCATTCTCGTAATGCCCGGGCTGCATCACTTTTTCAGGATTATAGAAGAAAAACGACGGCATTATCGGATCTTAGAGTAATCGCTGGCGCCGCGACTGTTTTCTCATTACCATACCATTTTGCTGTTAGACTCCTAACGGCTTAGCTGCCAACTATTGTGACTCTAATATATACATTGTTGCATTGTAGTTTAGGTACGCAATACACTTAATAACGGGCTTAAAGCGACGTCTAATAGCGATCCGAACTGTTAATACTGTTTGTTTGTTGAGCTTCGATCCCGTTAAATGTAATTTGTGTACACAAATATACGCCAATGACGCTTTTCTTATTTTAATAGTTTCTGCTCCGTTAAGTTTGCGAATGACAAACATCAAAAGCTAGGTAGTTGATGGCGGTTCTTAAGCCCGTAATTTACTGGCCGCACTTTTCCCTCAGAATAATGGCAGCAACAAGAAAATATTTTTCAGTCCCATGCTGTTAAGAACTGGTTTTAATAGCTGTCTATTTTTCAAATAAATATACGAGTACTAGTGACAGGGGTCCGGCTCTTTGATCGAAATATAGGTCAACGTAGGGTATCGGCGTCATTTCGATTAAATAAACTGCATGAATACGAAACTTTTCCGTTTTTCTTTGTAAGCAATACTTTCGTCAAGCCACAAATATGGTGGAAAATAACTCGACTTTTTGAAAGCATATTGCGTAAAACATTTAGATAATTCCACCGAACGTTTTCTAATTTAAATCACAATAAATAGCGATGTTTTTAAAACTCTCGCCGCTTAGAAATAACAATGTTTGTAGGATATAAAATAGGATATTTTCCAGTCCAAAATGTTCATGTAACGGGTCCGCTCGCTGGAATTATCGCCAATATAATGGCTCATAAAAGGTAAAATTTACGAGTGGCCGGCCGGCCGCCCAGCAAACACTTCCGAATTATCTGATCACACGAACAATATAATACTGTCACGGCAAGAAATATGTACCTGCCTTCCTGATACCAGACTATCTACACTCTACAGCTATAAATTAGTGCCCTAACCTTTTTAGCTTTTTCTGCGAAATATATAGAGCAAGGTAAGATAGTGTATTTCAGACGTTCGCACTGAAGTAGGAACAGACACAACATAGTTTCAAAACGACTGGAACAGGTAGTTGCTAGCTGAGTAATCACAGAAACTTGATACCCCAAAGTCAAAACTTCGACACGATACGGCATTTCGAATTAGTTAGACAAGTTTAAAGCAGTTCACGGGCAGGTGGCGCCTTTGTTCCAGTGCGGTCTCACTTGATAATAACACAACTATGTTCCAGTGGCGCTAAACTCACTAGAACTAACTAGTAACTTGCGTCAGACAGATAAGTTACCTCTGGTGTATTCGTATGCGCCCGATGTTCACGGGCCTCGGCTGACAAAGGCAATCTAGCAAGCAGATGGTGGGCAAAATCCCGCCTGAGGCTTATCTGTGTGCTGGGAAACGAATGCGGGTCGTCCATCACGACGTGGAGGCTGCTACCTACAGCAGCTGTATACTGAACCCGGCTTAGCGGTTTATTAGATTTATTGTTATTTATGTCAGTACATTTTTTCGTTTCATCCAACAACGCTTTTAAATGGGTCTGTCAATTTATTTGCTGAATTAATTTGTTCCTGTGTTGAAGATTTTTTTTTTGCAATACGCTGGTTTTATTATTTAAATAAAGTACCTGTACTTTATCGGTACCTATATCTGCGGGATTGGTTGCTTTAAACGTCAACAGAGAATAAATAAAATAAAAGTTTAAATCCCCGAGGCAGGAAGCTTTCACAGTTGATGTAGGAGAAAAGCCAACAGCACGACTCAAAAGGAAAAGACAACTTTAGAATCTTTTCACATTTCGTTGACTGACTACTCTGTTTTGGCTAAGGGAATAAAGTTTACGCTTCACACGATACAAATGGGTTCGGCGACAGGCAAAACTATTCAGAATGGAAGTTCCGACGTCACGGGGAAAAATAAATTGCGAGAATAAGTCCCCCGGGTGAGGGGATGGACGGGCTCGGCGCTACCTGCGTCCTTCCCGAGACATACATGTGCATGCTACGCAACAAATTACCCCATGTACATAACACATTACACGGAAGGGTGGGCAGAGGTGTACTCTATACCCAAACTTGGTCCATGGCGGTTGATAAGGGGTAAGCCAGCTCATTTACAGGGTGCATTCCAAACTGGTTTACTGTCAGGAATTTCCTAATAACAAAACCCAATAACATTTTTGCCGACCACACTACATAATCTACGTAGCGGCTGCCCCAAGTTTAACCAATGTACGGGGCCCCTCCGCCATTAAACAGAAAATAATCCGTATCGCTAATCACATCACGTATCTCGCCTAATCTAATCCCGGTATTCCCACAAGTGGGAGAACATCGTACCTTTTTGTGTCGATATGAACGCTTATACGATTTTAAGGCTAAGGTCATAATATTCCAAGCACACACGAGCAAAAGGGATACTTCCTCGACTCCGTATCAGAAATATTATGCAAATATGCTACCTACTCCATTTTCGTAAGCAGATCTGGTATCGTATGTAATGTTGTTCGTATCGTAAATCTCGTCTTTATTGTATTCTTCTACGTCGCCATTTAGCGGATTCGTGAATGTGTAAACAAACGACCGCTTTACAAAGCCCGTATCAAATTTTTTCATCGTTTTCATTTAGATAAGTATGTACACTTGAATTTGTTAGCCTACATGTACCTACCTACGTTGTAACCCCGTTCAACATCCTTGCAAATCTTTTACAAAAAGTACTTTTATCTTGATATTTTTTATTAAAAATAAAAACAAATTTAAAATAGAATTACGTAACGAACATTCATTCCACAGTCTTGAAAGCAGTTCAAGTATTTTATTTTATCCATTTCCAGCACCTAAGTACTAGCTTTTGAAAAAGAAGCCGTTAGCCTTTTGATTGCCTTTCACTACAGAAACTAGTACTGAAAAGAGATTTAAAATGTTTCTACAGTTTATTTAATTCTGGAGGTTTCATTCTAGGGAAGTCATAGTAGCAGTAGAAAACTATTGAAAGATTTCAGCAATGTTTCTTCTAAAGCTACTCTAGATTGCGACGAGACGTTATTAGAGTCGAATTATAAAGTTAGCGACGCATAGATTGATAAAGTTTGTTGCATGCCAACCACTATGTGAAATTAACAAACTTAGAGCCCTCGTCCTTTGCCGCTCTGAACTTTGGGCTACAGCGCTAGATTGCATATAAATTTTGCTACATCCCTAAAATATGATGTCCATTTCTGCTTAGCCGTGACACCAAAGTTGAAAGTTCTTTATCTTTTCCTGAATATAACTTATATTTTGCCATTACTTGTGGTTAAGGCGCCCGCCCCTTATACATGAGGTTGCGAGTATGAAATCGTCAATCCGCCTTGGGGAAACAAGGTGATCAATGCGTGCCTTCTCTGTATGGGAAAAGGCGTTTGTCTAGCAGTGAGACAGATAACTGAATATGATTATTATTACACACCATATCACTCATCGTATGAATGCACCGGTCAAACTGATATCCAGTAAAAATGAAAGACGCTAGGTACTCTAAAGATACTCGCAGATTAAAATAATTAACGGTAATTGAAAAGGCATCTCGAAGTCGAAGTTTTTAATTAAGCCTGAGAGCACTAAAACGGCAGCGAATATTCTTATAGAACTTAGTAGGTTCTGCAAACCAAGTGGAAGCGAGAGCCAAGTGGGCAAAGAGTTCTCAACCGGAGTGTTTGCATAAACGAAGTTAGTTGCCGAAAGCGATGTAGTCTAGCATCGCGTCTTGCATTTACTCTGACTATTGGATTTGGATCGAATCATACATGCCCATTTACTGAGAACGCTTTTCTGTACAGTCTATTTTATTGTACAAGATTTTGAACGAATCCGATTTGAGCTGTGTGCGGTAGATACTCGTAGATTTCAGTTTCACAATACTGAGCTTTGTAAGTCCGTAAGCATTGCATTTTAGAACAATGCTAAATCATTGAATAGATCTATTCGATAGGCACACAATGTTGGACCCGTAATCGATAATCGTTTGATAGATCTAGATGTTTAATTAGTTGGGAACAATACGAGCTGGCTACAGCCGGCAGATAAGCCCACACGTACCGCACTCACAAATACTGCCACATGATTTGTTGGCTGCAGCCGCCATGATGGTATTTGCTTTATTTACACGTAAATTTTGACAGCGAGCGTGCATGAAAACTCCATTTCCATGTAACGCTACTGTTCTGTAATTTATGCATTGGTTACCTTCAAAGGTATTTTGTTCTGAGAGATATGAAGAGGGATTTGATAGATCTAATATAAAGTAGTACTTGGCAAATACAACTTGCAGCTTTGCAACCTTGTCAAATTCAAGGACGTAACTATGCTAATGATTCTTAACACGAAATAATATTTAATATATAATAACTGCCTCGTTAGCCTAGTGGTTCTAAGCGTGAGTGCTATGCTAGAGGTCTTGGGTTCGATTCCTAGGTGGAGCAAAGTGTTATTAGGTTTTTCTGTGAAATGCTCAGTAGCAGCTTAGGATTTGTGCCTAGTTAATAGCAATAGGCTCGCCCCCTATTACATGGGCCCTAAAAATACCGGCGAACTGTTGGTGTACATTGGTACACCTATGCCTAACCCTTCGGGAAATACAGGCGTGATGGTATGTAATAATATATTTTTGTTTATGTTTGGTTTTTAAATTTGCGCCTTGTGTACAAGTAAGTACAAGCCGAAGATTAAGTACCTACTGAGCAGTTTCAATGACTTGTAACTTACTATAGGTAGATAACATTAGTATTCGATTTAATAATATGCTTATTTGAGGAAAATTATTCAAACAAGTCTAAAATGGCATACATATTAATAGGTTGGTAGTTAAATGCTAATACATGCGAGAAATAGCTTCTGTGCCCACATAAATATGAGTAAGCGTAGTGAAACTACCCAGTAAGTTTCCACTCTGTTGAAAACACTGAAATGTATTTCGCACAGTTTTACTTTGGTACAATTTCATCGTTCGCAAACGCGTGACAACCTGGTTATCCACAACTTGTACGGTATTACGTCTATCCTAATAACGTTATGAATAGGAGACAATTCTGCAAACTTTTAGAACTGATCGCAATGTAATCTCAGTCTCAATCTGTCAAAAATATCTTTTACGATCTACATTTTTTGACATTGATTGTCGCTGAAATGAGATTGCGACTAGATTTTAGGCGTCTTTAATAAACAGAATTGCCCTTCTCATCACTGTATCGATCTGCCAAGAATGCCTATATTTTTTGACATTGATTGTCGGAGGGATGCGATTTTGAATAAATTTTGGACATTTTAAATTTGTTGATAGGTATATGGATTTCAGAGAAATAATTTCTCTAGGCGGTGTATCCGACGTCGCATATTCCTTCATTAAAAAAAAAGTCAAAATTCAAAACATTTATAATTTCAATTAGACAATTTACAGGCAGTTTTGAATTGCCAAGGAGCCGGTCAGTTAGTCAGGCAGTTGAAACTAACTAGTTTCAAAACGTAGGTTGGTCTCCATGGAGATAAACGAGCAAGAAACTCCATGCATACTCTTTTCAATAAGGTTTTTACATGTTGCGAACAACACTAGGTATGGCTACGGAATTAAATGTCAAGTCACACCATCCAACCTTTGTATTCTTCGCTTCTATTTTCGAACTCCATTATTGCCAGAAAAAGGGTAACAGAAACAATGGCATTGTGTCCGTTTAATTTCGTTTGAACCGAACTTTTGAACTGAGGAACTCACACGTGGGTTTTAGAGTCCATGTATCCATGGTCGCCTGGTGGTGGTGGTGGCATGGTGTAACTGCCCCGTTGGTCTCGTGGCCGCAAGTGCGACTGCTGTGCAAGGGGTCCCGGGTTCGATTCCCAGGTCGAGCAAAAAGTGTTATTGGGTTTTTCTATGAAATTCTCAGTAGCAGCTCGGAGTTTGGATTTGTGCCCGGTTAATGACAATAGGCTCGCCCCCTATTACATGGGACCTAAATATACCGGCGAACTGTGGGTGTACATTGGTACACCTCTGCCTAACCCTTCCGGGAATAAAGGCGTGATGGTTTTTTTTTTTTTGGTATCCATGGTAGGTATGTATAATCTTCTCTATAAAGCATAAAACAAAGTCACTTCCCGCCGCCTGTCCCTCTGCACGTTAAGATCTTTTAAACTGCGCAACGGATTTTAATGCGGTTTTCAACAATAGATAGAAAGGCCAAGAAGAAGGTAACTTTACAAGTGTGATGTTCTATACGTATAGAACATCACACAGAATCACACTACGCCTAACGGGAGCGGAGCAGCCGGCTTATTCTGTAAGAAATCTCCCTCAGTGAATTAAGGTGAAGTGAGCTAAAACTGAGCTGTCACTATACGATGCTAGGGATTGACAAGTCGCCACACGCTCACTTCACGGCAGGAGGGTTTTACAGAATAACACCGCAGTAACCAAAAACGTAACTGAACGCGGGTGACATCACGGGTATATATAGCTAGTTGCTTATAAAACAAGACAGTATTAAATATCAAAATTCAGCATTAACAGTTACACGTGTAGATGCACAAAGTAATTAATTCGCAGTAATATGATTACTAATACTCGGTATTGTTCCTCTTGAATGACCGTTCATATCTAACACGATGCGGAGCGTATTTATTCCGCTCCTATGAATATCAATAGCAGAGATTGGAAACGCACACACCTTGGTAGCTATCATACAATTATCGAATCAATAACATGGTGTGTTCAAGCTGCAATATCTTAATCGATTTAAAGCTACTTAAGTGATTGATGAATGATTTCTAGGTACCTACTTACTTACATCTGTTTTTATGTGGGTTATGTTTTAAATGACTGTGGGATCGGGGAGCACTGCTCACAGTAAGCAATAAGGGTCTTTGAATTTTTAATACTACTAATAGAATACTATAAATAAGTTGTCATGTGAGAAGTCGTTACAAATAAGTACACTGAAAAATACTTTTCCAATTTCATTAGATCTTAGGTATTGTTACTTTCTAGAACAAAACAGCTATCGAAGCAACAGGTTTTCTTTGCTCTCAAATTGCATCACATTTAGTTCATTTATATAACTACGTATATTTCTATTTAGAGTAAAACCGAGGATACAAAATTAAAATTGCATTTCCAAGCGCTATCGTGCGGTTAGTTGAAAAAAGTAACTCAATTAAGTCAGCGTGGATGTGCAAAATAAGAGAATTGTAGCTGAGGGCAGGCTGCCCGACCGCCCAAAAGATGCAGCCACCGTTTAGCACTTTAATTAAAACCCTATGAGGCCGGAGGGACCGCAGTCCTCATAAATTGCGAACAGAGGCGAATATCTACTGACATCTAACGCCATCTCTGACTCCTATTATGAATGGTTTATGTCAAATGCAGATGGGAAAAAGCGTTGCAAAAACTACGTTAAAAACGTTTTTGAGCAGGAATACTGTACTGCTGGTACTGTTTCATGGATAGTATACCTACCACCAATCAATTGACAATTGACATACATTTTATGAGCTGTCAAAACGTGATTCGCCAATAGATTTTTTATGGTACATCAAATCTAACTACAATTAATTGAAAATTAATCGGATTTTTAGAGCTCAAATGAAATGTATTTTAATTAAGAATATGCGTCAAAAAAATAACTGTAAAAAAATAAAGGAGTAACCCATCCACTTGAAAAGAAGAAGAAGAGAAGATGTGCCTTTAATTTAATACATATACGGAGTGTAAGAGCCATATATCTTTAAACTTCGCCAGTGCACTCTGAATAGGTACTATTCTGACTTCAGAACAACTGGAATTTCTTGCAGGAACATTTTCATACATTTTCCCTTTTTTCGGCAGATCAAGTTTAAAAAAATGGTTTGTTGCTTTTTTAGTCGTCCCTGATGGTAATAACAAAATAAAGAGCGAATTTTCATTTAGCGAAAAGTAATAAAAACCTCCATATCTACCTATGGTTTCCTATAAAAAAAAAGTTATCTGTTACGCAGTCCAGAATAGAGAATTCATGGTTTCAGTTTAAGTATAGATGCCCCTTACACCGGATAATGGTCTACTTAACTTACGTAGGTAGATAATATCAGCAGGCTTATCTCTAAAGCTCATCTCCTCCCTTCACACACTAATATACTAGGCACATATTTCCAATTCAATGATCACCAATTAAGTTATCTACCTGCCATTTTGGATAGCATTATAATCTCTCCGAATTGAGAAGACAGTGGAAACCTACCTAAATAACGATATGGATCAGGGATTTAACCTAATTAGGACCTAAATCGTTGGATCGTCCATTGATACGTAAAATTATCCATGATCAGATGAACGTATTGAATACTCGTCACTTTTTCGTGGGTAGGTGTTAAAAAGTTAAGACGCGTTTTTTGCTCTGCAATTTTATTTTAAATATTTTTAATTATTATTTGCAATATTTTATTATAAATTTTAAGTCTAATTAGTCTAATTAAACTATACTTACATTGGTGGATCATCCCATGTAACATAAATCAAATTCTAAAACACCTACTAGCATAATACCAGTTCAAACTTATATAACCAAAGACAACACACACAATAACTTATAATGTCTCAACTTGCTGACATTAAATCGGCCCAGAAGAGCCTGGAGGAGTGCTTCATCAAGAAGATGGATGAGCTTGAGGTGCAAATCCAGAGTGCTGGACCTGCGAAGGACACCGTCGCTAGGATCGCTGAAGAGTTCCGGACATTCAGGGAGCTCATGTTCAGTATGCTGGGACTGCTCCGGAAGCAGATAGAGGAGTGCTCAAAAGTGGTCGACAGTCTGGAGACGCGTTCTCGAAGAAAGGCGCTCATTTTCACTGGGTTTGCTGAGGCAGAGAAGGAGGATTGCCGGGCTCTAGTAGTGGACACTTTGAAAAACAAATTTTCTTTGAAGGATGTTACGGTATCTTCTATTAAAGTGTGCCACAGGCTGGGAACATCCAGCAGTATTCCCACTCGGAGCAGACCTGTCCTGGTAAGGTTCTCGAGTGTTGAGCTTAGATCTGCGGTCTGGAAAGCCAAGGCTGCACTTAAAGGGTCCGCTGTAACTGTGAAGGAGTTCCTGACCAAGTCCAGACAGGCTGTTTTTGGTGGTGCTCGTTTGCATTTTGGGATGCCTGCCTGTTGGACTCAAGATGGGGTCATAAATATTAAATCCCCAGATGGAGTGCGACATAAAATCACTTCCTTGGAAGAACTTAAACCACTGTTGGCGAAGTACCCCAAGAAATCTGCAACCACAGGGTAGTATGGCTTAATAAGTGCGATACAGTGAGTTTGTTGTGTTTGATCCTTTTTATTCCAATTTTTCATTTCATATTTTGGTGGTTTGTTCGGGAGGTTGTTCTCTGTAAGTATCTCAATATTTTGGACTCTTAGTTTTGTCTTACACTTATCTACCCGCACGGTTAGTTTAATATTTACTTTTTATTTGGGCGGTGTTCTGTTTATTTCTTCATAGAATCAATAATGTAAAATTGTAAATGTTTTGTTACGTGTCTTGTCAATGTCAATGTTGTCATTTGTCAACTTTGTTAATGATTGACGTCTGTCATATGTCAAATGTAAGTCATTATTTATTACGGCAATGTTGTGTTGCGTTCCGTTATACTGTTTTTATTTTATTTTTATTACTTGTTTTAAGAAATTATTTCCCGAACTTGTCTCTGGAATTTTGTTGTTAATCGATAATAACTTTTTTTTTTCTTTCTTTACTTCTTTTTATATATGTTATTTTTGTTGTAATGTACTGGTATAGCTAGTAGGTGGTGAAAAGGTAGTGGTTTTGACTGTACTATACTTAGTTTAGTAATAATTAATTTATATTTTTTTTTTTTTTTACATATAGCTTATATATTTATTTTATTTTATTTATAAAAATAGTATTTAATATACATATACATTATTATGATATCTGATGATGATTCGTTTTGCTCTGCTATTGGTTCTGTTGATTCATCTACTAACGCTAGTTTTGACTCTTTGCCTGACACTCCGGGTGACTTTGTGCGTCAAGTATTTACCCATCACAATGAGCACTTGTTTAATGTGTGTCACATCAACGCTCAAAGTGTGCCAAGTCACTACAATGACCTGTTTGACACCTTTTCAGGTGCCAATGTACATGCTGTTCTGATATCTGAGAGTTGGTTCAAACCTCATCTCCTTTCTACAACCTACCCTCTTCCTGGTTTCATTCTTGTCCGCAATGATAGGATCGGAAGGGGAGGGGGTGGTGTGGCTATTTACATTCGTAGCGATTTCCCTTATAAAGTCCTTGCCTCTTCCCCTTCTAACTATAGTGCCAGCGCTGAGTATCTTTTTCTTGAAGTTTATTTCAAAGGTGTTAAAGCCCTCCTGGGTGTAGTCTATTGTCCGCCTGCCGTTGACTACTTTGCCAACCTTGAATTGGCTCTAGAACCTGTAGGGTCGGAGTATGCACATTGTGTCATCATGGGCGATTTTAATACTGACCTTTCTCACCATTCCCCTCGTACCCGTAAACTCCTCCATATCATTGAATCCGTCAGTCTCCATGTCCTTCCTTTACAGCCCACTCATTGTAATGTCTCAGGTAATGACACTTGGCTCGACCTAATCCTTACTTCCACTCCTTCTTTTGTTTCCTCTCATGGTCAGTGTCCTGCTCCTGGCTTTTCCCATCACGACCTCATCTACCTCTCATATATCCTAAAACCTCCCAAGCCACTTCCTAAAGTGCTGCACATGCGTTGTTTTGCGCGCATGGATGTAGACAAGCTACGCCAGGATGCCTCGGAACTTAAGTGGGAGCCACTTATGGAGGCAACGACGGTTGATGACAAATTGTGTGTTTTTAATCGGACTGTCGTTGCGCTCTATGACACCCACGCTCCAATCAAAAAGGTAAAGCTTAAGCGTCCGCCTGCTCCTTGGATGACGAGTGGAATTCGAATGGCGATGAGGCGAAGGGATCGGGCTTTTCGCAAGTATAAAAAAGATCGGCTTGAAGAATACTGGACTTCATACAAGGCAGCGAGGAATCTCTGTAATCAAATGATACGCAACGCTAAACGCCGCCATATTCTCGAAAATATAACGTCTTCTTCTCCTGCGGATATCTGGAAGTTCCTTGGTACGCTGGGTATCGGCAAACAGCGTCGTTTTGATTTTCCAAAGACTATTGCCTTAGATGATATCAACCGTCATTTCACTACCACCTGTCATTTGGATCCCCAAATGATGTCTCAGACGGTTGATTTCATTGCAGGCTTAGCAAGACCAGATGTTGATCCTTTTAAGTTTTCTCCAGCTTCCGAAGATGAAATTAAAAAGATTATCCTCTCCATCAAATCCAAGGCTGTGGGTTGCGATGACATTAGTCGTTTTATGATCACTTCTGTCCTCGACTTCCTACTTCCTCCCATTACATATATTATTAATTTTTCTTTGGATTCTGGGGTATTTCCTTCCTTGTGGCGTAAAGCTTATGTCCGTCCTCTCCCTAAAATTTCAAATCCGTGCCTTCCTAGTCATTTCCGACCCATTTCCATTCTTCCGTTCCTTTCCAAAGTGCTTGAGGCCTGTGTTCATAAGCAGTTTTCGGGGTATGTTCACCGGAACAACCTCGTGAGCTCTTTTCAATCTGGATTCAGGCCGGGGCACAGTACAACATCTGCCCTTCTTAAAGTGACTGGTGACGTTAGGGATGCGATGGAGAATACCAAGGTCACTGTTTTGGTGTTAATTGATTTCTCCAACGCCTTTAACGCCGTCAGTCACGATATTCTCCTTCCTATGCTCTCGCATCTTAAAGTTTCATCTGAGGCGCTGGAATGGTTCTCCTCCTATCTTCGGGGACGTCAGCAGTCGGTTCGCGTTGATGAGAATTCTTCGAGTTGGCGTGATCTTGATGCTGGTGTTCCTCAAGGCGGCATTCTCTCTCCTTTACTGTTTTCTATTTTTATTAATTTCATTACTCCCTTTCTTCAGTGTGCGTATCATTTGTATGCTGACGACCTTCAGCTGTATACTGCCACCGAGGTGGCTGACCTGTCTGCGGCTATTCAGGATATAAACCGGGATCTAGATGCCGTTAACAATTGGTCTGACAGGTTTGGGGTGGCTGTAAACCCCACAAAATGCCAGGCGATTGTTATTGGTAGTTCTCGCATGATGAGCAGAGTGGCAGCTTTAACCCTTCCTCCTATTATTTTGAATACGTCTGTCATCCCAATAAGCCCCTGTGTGAAGGATCTCGGTTTATATCTTGATTCTACGCTAAGCTGGCAGAGTCAGGTTTCCGGTGTTTGTCAGAGAGTCAACGGTACCTTGCGTTCCTTATATCGCCTGAGAAACTTTTTGCCTGCAAGGACGAAAGCAATGCTTGTGCAGACTTTAATCCTTCCTATAATTGACTATGGTGACGTGTGCTACTTTGACTTGAATGCAGTGTTGTTGGATAAGCTGGACAGGGTTCTCAATAATTGCATTCGGTACATTCTCAATTTGCGGAAATATGATCACGTATCAAGCTTCAGGGCCGAACTTAAATGGTTGCCCATTCGCCAGAGAAGAAATTTACGTGCGTTAACCACGCTTTTCTCCCTTCTTAATTCTCCTTCTCCTCCTTCTTATCTCATTTCTCATTTTCAATATCTCTGTTCTACTCATGCTAAGAGTCTGCGTTCCTCTGATAATCTTCTGCTTAACTGTCCCTCTCATACTTCTGATTTCATTCATTCTTCCTTTCATATTCAGGCTATTCTTCTTTGGAATGCACTCCCTCTCGATATCAGGACAGCCACGAGTCGGTATGCTTTCAAGCAGAAATTGCGGAGTTATTTTCAGAACCAATAGTAAGAGTTGTCTCATAATCCTCCTCTCTACTGTTATCATAAGATATGTGTTTTATATAATTAGGTATATATATATAGGTATGTATGTATGTATGTATGGGTGTATGTATTTGTGTATGTAGGTATATAGATATGTTTTATATATGTATTTATATGTATGTTTTGTACTTGTGTACAATTAGTTTTTCTATTTAATTGCATTGAGTCCTTTTTTGTTTGTATTTAAAGTAAGTATCAAATGTTGTTTTGATCTTTTACAGTAATTTGCACCTGCCATGATATCTCTTCACCACCTTTGGTTGACTGGTAGAGAATGCCTAAGGCATTAAGTCCGCCTTTGTACTTTTGTTGCATAAAGTTTAAATAAATAAATAAATAAATACTCATGGACTTGTAATATTTATTCATGTAGAAGGGGTAACGTGGTGCGAATCAAACGAAAACTTAAAATGCATGGACAGACAAATAGTTTTTGTTCTTTATGTTACACTGAGCAGAAAGTTTAGACGATTTTTGCACACCGTTTCTTCAGGAAGGTAATGGCATGCAAAATTTACGAATACGTTGGATCTTGCTCGTATTTCCTAAGGAGAAAATTACTTTAAATTTTGCGTACGAAATTTTATAAGATTTCTGCTCTAAACTGTACTGTAACATAAATCAAATAAAGTTAGTAGGCCATACTACTAATAGGCCATAATCCTGAATTACATTATATTCTACTTTCCTGGAAATATTACTGTATAAAAAATGGAGTCAGCGTCTCATGCAGCATAATTCTTATTTTTTTAGGTCACACAAATATTTGTCCCTAGCGAGAATCGAACCGGCAAAACGCAGTGCAGCTACCAGTCACTCAGCCACTGCACCAACCGTGACGTCATGTGGCACAATGAAGTCCTACATCAATTTGACATTAAAAATATACTTAAATCTGTATTGTGCTCTATGTAATTATCTCCGGTAGATTGTCATCTGTTATAATCACCTCCTTTATGGAACGATTTTTTTATTCTACAGTTTCTTGGTAACGTAAAACTCCAAGGTCTATTTTGATTACTTACATCTAAGTCGTGTACCTAATTATAAGTCTAGTTTCTTTAAGTATTTAACAGGTATTAGTGTAACAATTGTAATTCTCCAGGCCGATTCCGGCCACGGCGGCTAACCTTAATGCAGACTAGCCACGTACGCAGGAGATATTATAGTGCACAAGTGTGTGCGCAAACACAGGTGCACTCCCTCTTCCCTAACTCTCATAGCCCGATGGGACGGCAATCCGACACGACCGGAGAGGGATCAGGCGCAGGACCAACGGCTTTACGTGCTTTCCGAGGCACGGGGGTGTCACACCACCAACTTCCAAACTCCGGGCTGCTACTGAGAAATTCCTAATGGAAAAACCCAATAACACTTTTTGCCCGAGCTGGGAATCGAACCCGGGACCCCTTGCTCAGCAGTCGCCCTTGCGACCACGAGACCAACGGGGCAGTCAGTGTAACAATTATCCCATAAGTAACGAAAAAAATTTCTGCATCTAACAAGTTATATCTTGCCTTATGTCTTGTCTTATACGATGACTGTAAACCAAAAAACTCTCCAAACGTATGCAAATTAAATGAAGCATGACGGTCATTATCAATATATAGAACAGTATTACTTTTAAATATGCAGACAAAAAAACCTAAAACAAACCGTAAATTGAACAACCCACCAAACGTATGCAAATTAAATGAAGCATGACGGTCATTCTCAATGTTTATAACAGTATCACTTTTAAATATGTATGCAGACAAAAAAAAGCGAAGAACGAATTACGCGTTTTCTTTTTAATTACTTTTTTTTAAAACAATCCTCAATTTCTTAAAGGACAAGCAAGGCTAACTTGAGAATTAAATATTCATTACACCTCATCAATATATTTATATCTGTAGGCATATAATTACATAGACGTCATTTCCTCCTCACATAAAAATGTTCACTTAATCTGGTAAAAAGTGTTGTGTTTATAATATTGTCGGACCAAGCGCCGAGTTGAATATTGTAGGACATGCTAAAAAATAAACAAATGACGAGACACGTTCCCCCTTCACAGTTCCACGTGATTGCTACGGAACAAACTTCCCCAAACATAGTTACGCAAACCTAATCATCAAGCAATCTCTCCTCAGAGAATAATCTCAGCGACGTTATTCAAAATGATTATGATATGTTCTTGAACAACATGTCGTTTAGTGTAATCTGACTAGATAGAACAAGCTTGAGTTGGCGGTTGAGCACAAAATAAATTCTAATGCATCCCAAGCGAGCTGCTTCGCGGCTTTGCGATCTCCGCGAACTCGGGGAAAAGCCTCGCAAAATACTTTCAGCGTGTGAAAATATTATAAAATGACTTTTCACTTTTCAGTTATTGTATTTGTAGAAACGTTGAACACGCAATTTTTGTAAGTTGAAAGCTTTGATGGTATAGAAACATTATTTTTTAAGACACAATTTCTAAAGACTATAAGAAACGGCACTCATGTTTATTGCAAGGATTGCTTTGTTCGCGCAGCCGTTCTCCATAAAAATAAGAGGTTTTAATACGCTACAAAGTAGCACTTAAAGATTCACAAAAAATACCCTCAGGGAAAGCTGCGCTTAGTTAGAAAAGACAGGATAGCTTCGAGGAGAATACCGGACGTAAGGCTTGAGAGCGACCAGTTTACGGGACGGAGAATGGCTTAATTATGCAATTAGTTCATTATGTAACATTAGAATTAAATTGTACACAAGAAATACAAAGTCGTCCTCGAAATCGTAATATTATTCTGTTAAAGTACTTATCTACAATGGAACTCACAATAAAGATTGTTTTTAACTTATTCAGAGAGAATACAATTGGCAACTAAAATAAAATTGCTATTGTGCACTCACAATAGCAATTTTAGTTGCCAATTGTATCATGACACATTTGTCGTGATAAGAAAAAATATACTTCAGCGAGATAAAGTAAATCATTCAGGTGCAAAATCAATAGAAACAGTAATTGCAAATACTTCATCACTTTATTCTCACAAACAATAGCGCATTCATTTAAAATACATAAAAATGACTGTTTTCTTACTACATAAAAAAAATATTGCCCTCTGCATAGATACTATCGTGTAGTTTCTTGTCTCAAAGTGTGTAGTACAGAAATGTCAAAAGAATAATAAAATATTGCTCCTTCAGACATTTCTTCATGAAATCATGCTGCAATCATTGATCTACCTTCCAGATGTTTTTATTTCTGATGAAATATTAACACTTGCCTCACACCTTTATGGAGAATATATGTTTAATTAACCCGTTCAGTGCGGGCAACGCGTATGGGCGTCAGAAAAAACGCGCATGCGCGTTTCCCGGACTGAATGGATTAAGCGTGAGTTTTTAGAGATTTAGATATATGGAAAATAATCCTATAGGTACTCTTGTACCTACTTACAAGTCGTTGGTGACACAACAGTCACACGGTAACAACTGTTGGCAACTCCAAACTTTTAATATAGTTTTTAAGCTTTGGCAACATTACTTTCATCGCTTATTGTAAATGCAAAACTGGACCGTGTGCGTGTGCATAATAAGTATATATATTCCTATATTAAAACTATCCAAGGTTTTACTTCACGCATGTACCCAGCGGTGACCAGCCAGCAAACATAAAATAGTCCATGTTACTTTCAATGACTAAAGAAGAATACTTTTTTAGTACTTTGTTAGCTAGTTGTTAACTTTATTGTCCAGGCTTAGGTATCCTATAAATGAAGTAACTACGTAATACCTTTTGTTAAACATTTTTTATATGTCATGATCTTATATGGAGACACTTAATCCAAACTAAAATTATAACTGTGAAAGTAACTCAAACTGCCTGTCTGTTTGTTACGCATTCATGCCTAAACCACTTAACCAATTTTGATGAAATTTGGTACGGGGTAAGTTTAGACCTCTAAGAAGGACAAGACAGACTACTTTTTATCCCGCAACTTCGTCTGCGTCCGCGACAAGCGATATTTATGTGGTGAAGACACATAAAAACGCCAGTTAATAAATAAAATAAAATAAAGACTTCTACAGCTTAGTCTTTATGGCTATCATCCAGGTCACTTCCCTATTACTCCCAGGTCCTTGCTTCGTAATAGAAGTTAAATAATTACCTCCTTAAAGAGAAGGCTCTGGCTGAATTAATATTCAGCTGCCAGTCCCCCGCTGTGGGGGTACTAACTCGCCGTCAACAAAGTTGCGGCCTGAACTGAACTATCCAGGCGTCTCTTTAATTATTTACAAAGGAGCTATATTTTCTTTGCGAATTAAAACTTTTAATCCTGGTAACCTTCCTTCTAAATAAGGAAGTAGCACCTCGAAGTCTTTTAGATGGTCTAGAAGTCTTTTGATTAGGTAGGAAGGGGGATTCGCCGTTTTAATAACGTCAGGCTTTCTTAACTATACTAATACTAGCGATCCCGGCAGACATTGGTGCCAATTCCCTTGTTCACAAACTAAACTAAAATTAGAGAATTGACATCTCTTATTAACATACAGCGAAAGAACAGGACGGTAGTACCTTAGAACTAAGTTAGAGATGTCAAATTAGTTTTGCCTTGAACTTTTCCGTGTTTTTGATCAACACGTTCTGACATGCCAATTATAATTGTATAGAGGTTTTAGTTCAACTAAAATTGACAAGTCTTATTCACGTCCGTCCCTTTCTTGTTTGGTTGGAAAGAGAAAGATAGAAATAGTCTAAATTAAGTTTAGCTTGTGCATAACAGAATCGACACCATTGTCTGTCTGTACAACACTTTCATGACTCAACCATTGTACCGATTTTAATGAAATTTGGTACGGGGTTTGTTTGAACCCCAAGAAAGGACAGAGGCAATTGTTTACTCCGCGACTTCGTCTGCGGCAGTGATAACCAATATTTATGCGGACGAAGTCGCCGGGCAAAGCTAGTACGTTATAATGCTTACTTAACCTTTTATTTAGCCTAACCATTCATATCCTGTTACTGTTACAACATATACTATCTGTATAATAGATATACGACAATCCTAATGGAAATGACTAAGGATTACATCGAACATAGAAACAAAAATGCTCAAGCACTTCTTGTTCATTAAATGATATCAACTAAAAATCTTTACAAATAAATAAAATATTGAGGGCGAAAAAAAAAACAAAACACATGAAAAAGTATATTTTAGATTGTGGTTGTATTACGCAAATGAGGTTCTGCTCTCGCCTTTTCAAAAGAATCTAAGAAAAGGTAAGAAGAAACCTGACATAAAACAGAATAATCCTTACTAATATTATAAATGCGAAAGTAACTCTGTCTGTCTGTCTCTTCTGCACGCCTAAACTACTGAACCGATTTCAATGAAATTTGGTACAGATATAGTCTGGGACCCGAAAAAGGACATAGGATAGTTTTCATCCCGGAAATCCCCCGGGAACGGGAACTATTAATCCACGCGGACGAAGTCACGGGGAAAAGCTAGTTTTAGCATATTTCAAGAACAATATCGTAACTCTCTCAGCATTATTCTAGAACAAAATAGATGAGACGTGGAACTTGAACCCTTATGGAATTATTCTGTTCCTTTGTTGCATATTTTCTAAGTTACAAAGAGTTTTCTAAACTTTACCGGACAAACCGGTGCGGCGGGCATATCAATTAGATCGAGACCAGAATTTTCTGTTTTTATATACAATTTATCTTTGAATCCTATCTGAAACAGCCATATCTTCTCTAAAGTCAATTATTATTATATCCAACCTTTAATTTAACTAGCCCCTACCGTCCCAATGCAGCTGGGCAAAGGTCTCACTCCATTTGTTCCATCTATCGCGATTTTGCGCCACATCTAGCCAATTCTCACCATCTCCTTCGTGGTGTGCCTCGTCCTCGTCTCGTCAGAAACAAAAAAAAACCTCTTCAACTTTATTATATTAGTATAGATTACAAGCTTATATTATTCCCCATGAATCTGGCTACTGTATACAATAAGAATTTACTCAATCCCACCGGCAGTTCTGGAGATTAGCATGTATAAACAAACAGACAAAAAACTGTTCAGCTTTATTTTGATCATATTAGTATAGATTCAATTCCATACATGCGATCTTGCGAGTTAATCACAGTAATAGGACGTATGAATTGCCTTATTCACTTTTGATGACCTCAATAGCCTTTTCTGATTTATTATTTAGACTTGATACCATAACATCGCGATTGGTTCCATTATTGGATTTGATCAATATGACATTGACGTCCTCCGGTTGGTTAGTTGTTTTTGTGTTTTACACGCTTTCAAATGTAATTGTATTTCTATAAAAACAGAACCAAAGACATCCATTTACGTAATTACAGTTGTTTTTCAATTTGCAGTTATTGTTGTATTGAGTAGCTTTTGATATGGATACTGTAATTTAAAAAAATACATTAATAAATATACTGCAATTAAGGTAAATATATTTCAAAAATCAGACACGCCATGATTATCAACTTAGTTTAGCAGTGTGTTGTACGCTATTCAGTCTTGGCACACAATGACAGACAGAAAAGTAAAAAATGTGCAAAACCGCATAAGCCGTTGAATAGTTACTAGCAGACCTAGGAACGGACATACAACTGAACACACAACCTTCTTTTGGGGATGCCGCGGGTCGGGTAAAGATACGGTCCTAAATATCGTCCATGCCTGCCTCGTTGGCCTAGTGATCCTAAGCGCGACTGCTACGCTATAGGTCCTGGGTTCGATTCCCAAGTCGAGCAAAAAGTGTTATTGGGTTTTCCTATGAAATTCTCAGAATAAGCTTGGAGTTTGGATTTGTGCCCGATTAATGGCAATAGGCTCGCCCCTATTACATGGGACCTGAATATACCGGCGAACTGTGGGTGCACATTGGTACACCTCTGCTTAACCCTTCGGGGAATACAGGCGTGATGGTATATCGTCCATGTCAATGCTGCGCCTGCGCTGTCACGTAATTTTCAATTTAAGCGATGACGCAATATTGTGTGATTATTACTGGACGCAAAGCTATGTAATCTTGAGTCAATTTCACCACTTTGAGTACGTTTGCATGTTCTTAACTACTGGCTAGCCTGACTCATCTGTTATTGAAACAAGAAATTAGTAGAACACAGATTCTGATGTTGATGTAGTTTTTAACAGACTTCAGAATAGGAGTAGGTTTGTTATCTCAGAACTTCGTTATTTTTCAACCGATTTGGAAAATTCTTTGAATGGATATATTTAGATTGATTCTAAAAATGACCAGTAGGTGTAGTTTTCAAATAAAAAACTCATAAAAGTGAAGTAAACGAAATTGCGTATTTTACTTTCTTGTGATTTTTCAGTGATGTTTATCTTGTTAGTATACGTAGTGTTACAGTTTCTTAATGGATTTGGATGATAGGACTACTACCTTTAAAATCTACGAAGTTAAAAATAACTTTAGTTTTGGAAGCCGGTAGCGATACAAAATAGCAAACAGAACCAAAGCCTGACTTCTAAAACTAAAGTAATTTTTAACTCAGTAGTTCTTGAAGGCGGTGTCTTTTTTGTTATAAAGTTTTTATTATATTTACTACGACTGTACATTCATAATATGATAGGAATTCCTTGAAAATGTTATTTACACAGCTATGTAAATATTGTTGTAACTGCCTTGTTGGCCTAGTGGTCCTGAGCGCGACTGCTACGCTAGAGGTCCTGGGTTCGATTCCCAGGTCGAGCAAAAACTGTTATTGGGTTTTTCTGTGAAATTTTCAGTAGCAGCTCGAAGTTTGGAATTGTGCCCGGTTAATGGCAATAGGCTCGCCCCCTATTACATGGGACCTAAATATACCGGCGAACTGTGGGTGTACATTGGTACACCTCTGCCTAACCCTTCGGGGAATACAGGCGTGATGCTATGTAAATGTAAATATTGTACATGTTTCATTCAATCTCCCGTAGATATGGTACCTACAGCTATACAAAGATTCTCTATTCAGAACGGACGTCTTCGCTGGATGTCTGTGGAGCTCTCTATGGACGTCCGTTCCTTTAGTACTCGTAAATCTACGAAGAAATAACTCCGTCCTCTGTGAGTGCCTATTTGAGTAGGTACCTTATAAAAATTCAATTGGTGTCGCATCTTGTTTGTGTACCTTCATAACTTTGATGATGTTATTTTTTTAAGAAAGACAAGTCATTTGATCGAATTTGTTTTTTGTCTGTTAATATTTCAGGTTTCTTGCAGAAGAGGAAATTGAAGAAAGACAATGCTTTTATTTAGTTTTCACTCTAAACCTTTTTTAAAAGCAACTTTGATCATTTCATAGTATTTTTCGAAGTTAGTGAGTCAGCAAGCTTCGTTGATTATGTATCCTCGTTAAAGGCATTCTTAAATGAAATTAATATATATAAGAATGCAATCGTAAAAGTCCCGAACCTCTGCTTATATTCTACAAAGAAATAGTATAAAGATAGGTATGTATTAAATCCGTCAGGCTTTACTTAGATATACGTCAGCCGATAAAAACGTAGGATCGGCTATTGCGACGTCCCTAAAATTTATGAGTCGTGAAGCTACAGCAGTTATTTTATTGGATGCCATCGTAAACTTTCGAATTACAACTATCTGATAGAATTTGTTTCAATAGATAAGTACTTTAAGTACAACACAGTACAGTAGTAATTGTCGTGATGGCCCAGTGGTTAAGGCATCCGCCTCTCATGCACGAGGTTGTGGGTTCGCAACCGGGCACGGGCAAGTACCAATGTGACTTTTCGTATGCTGTACTTTTCGCATCGGTATGTCAGTGATGTCCAAGATAATCTTATCACTGACATCGGTATGTCAGTGATGTCCAAGATAATCTTATCACTGACATCGGTATGTCAGTGATGTCCAAGATAATCTTAGAAAGTACATATGAATTAGGAAAAGTAAACCGCCTCAAGGGCCTCTGACATGGTTATCGAACCATGTCAGAGGCCCTTGAGGCGGTTTAGAAACTCTGACACTAGGGTGTGTGGGGTCGTTAGACCTTACTGCCCACACGATAAAGAAGAAGTACAACAGCAAAGAATTGCTTTTCTTACCAAATCCGTACAATCATAAAATGTATTAGTTTGTTGTAAATTTTTATTGGGTTTTTCTACGAAATTCTCAGTAGCCCGGCGTTAGGATTTGTGCCTAGTTAATGGCAATGGGCACGCCCCGTATTACATGGGACCGATCCCGGCGAACTGTGGGTGTATATTGGTACACTTCTTCCTACCCCTTCAGAGAATACAGACGTAATAGTATGTATATGTATGTGTGTATTTGTTTTTCTCATTCATGTTTCATAAAGAATTCCTTTGTTTACGTTCCTTGTTTTGTTTTTCCAGAATATCAAAGAAGCCCTTTGCAACGCACTCCTCGAGTATTATGATACATTTTACGAAGAAACCTTCTCCATTCTTCTTTGCAAACATACGTCGTACCTAATAACACTTAGTGATTTCTAGGACATGGCCTGAATCTGATCTACTTATAGGAATGTTACGACGAACATTGTTACTTCTAACTAAACATTAAGTAAGTTGACACTTCGCATTTTAATGCACATAAATCACTAATAATAGCAACCACGTAAGCGATTTATCTCGTTCCTCACCCACACAATTAGCCTTGACTAAATTAACTACATAACAATGCAATTTCGATATCAATGTAAGAATGACTCGAAATAATTTCGATACCTACAAAAATATGCACAAAACTCACTATGGACAACCTTGATGACATGCTTATATAAATATACTCGTAAACACATATGTAATTACTTCCTGTCTTTATGTATAATATAAACAAGCATCTGCCCGCGACTTCGAGTGGCATTTTAGTAATGTCTTTCAAGAGAGATAGATCAACGTGTTTAACGTAATTGAAATATGTTTTTGCACTGTTTCAAATTTTATAAATGACATTTGTTTAATATTTTTTTAGTTTTTTTTTTTGGTTTTGCTATATTGTTTGTTTTATTTAGTTTACAAGTGTTTTAGTTTATCGTTAATACATTTTATTTAATATTTGTACGCCATGTCAACCTAACTGCATAATGCAAATACCTATGTTTTACAAACAAATACTCTGGTTCTAATTCTGAACAAACAAAATTACTCTTCAACTTTATCATATAAGTATAGATCATAAAATACATCCTTTACCAGTTTGTCTTTAATATAAAATATCGTTCAGGGTTGAGTCCATAATTGGCAGGACCAGTCACGCAGTTTATGCCTTAATGGTTTTATTGATGCAATTCGTTATGTTCGAGACAGCGCATGCGACGATGAAATCAGCACATACTGACAACTAACTGACCCGTTGGTCTCGTGATCGCACTTGGGGTACTGGGTCCAGGTCAGTGAAAAAGTGTTATTGAGTTTTTCCTTTAGGGATTCCTCAGTAGCAGCCCGGAGATTGGAAGTTGGTTGTCTGATACCCACATGACTCGAAAAGCACGTAAAGCTGTTGGTCCTGCGCCTGATCTCTTCCCGATTGCGTGGGATTGCGGTCCTATCGGACTATGAGACCAGAGGAAGTGCAACAGTGTTTGCGCAAACACTCATGCACTTTATTATCTTCTGCGTACTACGCTAGTGTCCATTAAGATTGGCTGCCTTGACTGAAATCGGTCTGGAAAATATTACCTACTGACAAATGTTTGATGTACCTACCAAAGATATGAAAGATATAAATATTTGATCAGGAATTAGATACAATAACATGTTTATTTGAGAGTAATTTTATCAGTCAAAGGTAAATATAATTTGCTACATAAGTAGTTGAATTTTACCATCGAACCTTATTTTGTTATTTAACTCTATACTACATCTACATATGAGAGACTTGACAGTTCGTCACGGTGGCTGACAAGACGTAAGACGCATATAAAATACAATATTACTATAGCAAATCTATACAACATACGAAATAATAATATGAAAAATGTTGCAATCACGTAGATTGTCCCACGCGGTACCTCCATCACTCGCACAGTGATCACACTAGTGGCACATTTTCTTGGATGAAGTTCACATTTTCTATTGCTTACGTGAAAATTGCTGTACATGGGTAATGAGGTAGCCATTAAATCTATGGAGGTAGCATTATTGTTATACGCTTTCAAACCATAGTAGACACAAATTTTATCAACGACATAATAATTTATTCAAAACGTGGTCGCCTCTAATCCTATTCAATCATCAAGGTATCGGTAATCTGTTTGAGTTGGAGTCTATTAGATTAAAGCTAAGCATAGAACTATGTAAATTGATTCATCAGTTATTTACAGGAAGGTCGATTCGATAAGGGATGAACTAACACCTTTTTGCCATATCACAGCTGCTTAATGTAATCGAATTCAAAGAATTATTTGTTTCTACAAATTGCTTTGTATTTTTTTTTTATGAATTATTTAATCATCAACAAATCCTAGGAATCTAATCGACTTTGCTCTGAACGTAAATAAAATCGCTGAAAATCACAACAACCAGCAATATCAAAAATGTAGGTAAAATTAACTAGAGGATTTTTTAACAAATTGAGAAAGATAAGAATGCGGACGTTTCTAAAAGTTACGAAAATTGCCCCATTTGTCTAGCGTAGGCAATGAAGCGGCGTCATCGCTGCTCCGTAGGCCCTGCGTAGACATTTCGTAGAACCCGCGTAGCCACGCGTAGAAGCCACGTAGACGCAACGCAAACTCTATTTTATAATGTCGATCAATTAATTACAATAATAATACTGCGACGATACATAACTGAAAATGGCTTGAATATTCATCGAAAAAATCAACCTTAAAATCTTTATTTTTTAACTTATTTTTACCTCAAAATTAATTGCAAACCCTCTCACACGGTCTTTTATTTACTTACACAAAGTGCCTTATTTTTAACCCCCGACGCAAAAAGAGGGGTGTTATAAGTTTGACGTGTCTGTCTGTCTGTCTGTCTGTCTGTCTGTGGCATCATAGCTGCCGAACGGATGAAGCGATTTCAATTTAGTTTTTTTTGTATTAAAGGTGACCTATCTACGAGTGTTCTTAGACATGTTTGATGAAAATCGGTTGAGCCGTTTAAAAGTTGTGGGGGTGAAAGTAGGGAAGAAAAACCGAATATCTGTAAATATACTCGAGTGGGGTCTCAAACTTAACAAAATCGACATTATAATAAGTAGGTACCTATAAAAAGTATAAAATAAAAAATTAAATTAAAAATTTAAAAAACCCCCAACACAAAAACCTAAGTTCCCTTTAAAAAGTAAAAAATAACAAAAAAAATACGTCACGTTGGGGGACCGCTCGGGACGATCGTATCCTAAATGCAACATCGGTCCCCCAACGTGACGTATTTTTTTTGTTATTTTTTACTTTTTAAAGGGAACTTAGGTTTTTGTGTTGGGGGTTTTTTAAATTTTTAATTTAATTTTTTTTACAGCAAGTCAAGTAGTAGTTCAACGTCCTAACACCTTGAAGTATCAAATCAAAAATTTGTTTGCGGCTTGAGATTTAACAGACGCTTAGTTCCCAAGTAACTTACCTTCTTCTGTAAGTAACTTACCCAAAGCTTTACGCGACTTAGTGCCTACCTAAAGCCTAAGTATTATTAGGGTCATGTAACATTAAAATATCGCTGAGAGCCTCTTTACATACCTAATACGTTTATTTAGTAAAGTACTATAGGAATTATGTAAATACAATTAAATAATGGATTGTTTAAAACAAAATACTTGGTGATGATCATAAACGTAGGATCATACAAACATACATAAATATACTCACGCCTTTTTCCCATGGGAGTAAGCAGAAACCACAGAAGGCCACCTGCTATGATCCTTACATACTACTTGCTTCTCGTACATTAGGTACATACTCTTCGTATGATCGTTGTATTGTATGATATTTCTAGGTACTCATAACAGCTTACAGTTATTGGGGATTAAAAATTATGAGTTATGGACGCATAGATGTTATGCCGCCGTATTACCGTCAGTTGTACTGGGTATTTTTACATAATTCAATGACATAATAATATATAGGTAAGGACGTAATTATATTCAGGTAGATAAGCTTTATATGCCTAAAAGTACATGCATTGTTAAAACAACTAAAAGATAACAACAGTCTATTCAAAAGCAATTGAGTCGCCCACAAAGAACAAAGTAGACGCTTAATGAACGCCGAAGTCAAAAGAAAAGTACGAAACAAAAAGGATAGTAGCCGATGACAACTAGTAATTTTGCTACAATTAACGTTTCCCGCGTCATCTTTGTTTCGCCGCAAAGAGCGCGAAGCGTTGCGAAAATGGACGAAATATGCGAACAAATGCATTCATTTTGCAAAGAATGCTGTTTATGGTTGAAATATGGCATAATATACATTTGAAACCCCATTATTACGAAATTATAAAAATACTCTTCATTGCTTTTGTATTTCTAAATATGCGGGTACTTTTTTTAACGTGTGAAGGATGCGCTAGTTATTAAACAATAAAAAAAACTCATTGAAAAAATATTATGTTTATTGTTCGTTCGAAAAGACAAAACTTTAGAATACACACATACCATCACGCCTGTATTCCCCGAAGGGTTAGGCAGAGGTGTAACAACTTATCCCACAGTTCGCCAGAAAACTTTAGTATTTTAAAAAATAGTCACGTGGTACATTTATGGTCAATAAAATAAAATTAGAAGCGTTTTATATTTTTTCAACGCACTTGTTCGTAAAATGGCCACTATTGCACCGCTTTTAAATTGCCAGACAATTGCTAACTGTGCACAAATCTAGACTTGGGCCATCTACAGACAAATAATATGTTCGTATCAATCAAAAAATTTCAATGCCGTTTTTCTCACAAGTATGTTAAAAAACATCGTATGAAACGCGTAAGCATTTTATCATTACATTGTCAGCTCCACTACGCCCCCACCTTGGGCTTAGGCTATAATCTAACCTCGCGTTTATTGTTTTACCTACTTAACTCACTTGTATTATAATGTACTTTTTCCTAATTAGTTTTCCTTTTCAATTTCGTATATTCATCTGGGTAAAATTATAGTAATTATTTATTTTATTCGTTATTTAATAAATGTGTTTCATAAATGATTAAATTCGATAAAAAAATATCACTCACTAAACTATGTTTTTTAACTATCTGTCATGCTAATATCGTATAAAACTCGAAAACATAGAATATGGTATGTAGGTATGTACCCGCATGGAGATCATTAGATACGTTGTCATAGTAACAACAATTCTTGCACTAGATTTCGTAAGTCCAATGTTCAAAGTAGTGAGTCAGTCAATCAGTCTATATTTGCCTACAGACTAGATCGCTCTGTACCATTATGTATGATAATATAGTTCGTACGTAACTATCAGGCGACCCACTCGTGATTAATACTCATACGTTTTCATCTTTATACAACGAGCTATTAATATTCTAACACTACCATTTCCCAGTCACAAAAATCAGGCAATAGAGTATTTTTAGCCGTTGTTATGTCAATATTGCTATGTCATAACCTTGCGCAGGTCTACGTATAAACGCGTCATTGACTTCTTATTTTAACTACTTTGTTTCTTATTGGAATTTAATTAAAACATAATTACTTACTAAATAATTTTGTTATCGTTTCCAACTATGTCACGTTTTAACATCCTATCATGTTCAACATTAAAAATGCAGACTTGTAAATATTATCATTATTCAAAGGTGTAACCGCGTAAACAAAAAACAACAAAAAATAAACGCTCTGAAGTTTTACAAGAACATTATGACGTTATCTGTCTGAGCTGTCGCACACCAACGAACGATAAAGTTTAATAACAGCGGTACTGAAGCTATGGTAGCAACACAGGCTGGTCGGAGGCGCCCCGCCGCGGACGACCGCTCGCAATACATTGACAGCTGAAACCGTCAACAAAACGGGAATATTATTGTGTTGTCTGCACGATACGTTCAGAAAACCATTCACGCTTACGACGAAACGCGGACAACACGTGGCGAGTAATATTAGAGCGACAGCGGCATGCTACACCGCACGCTCGCTCCAGTCCGGCCACAGAGTCGCATCGTACACAGTGTGCTCCCATGCGTGCTCCGCGCTGTCACCGAACATTCATGTTAGTTACCAAAGTGCGCGACAACACCGACAATGAGCAACAGCCACAAGTGGAGGGAATATGTGACGGCGCTCAGTGGTTCGTACTTTTATTTGTATAATATTTGTGTGTGTTTTGAAATAGTTTGATTAGTATTTATGTTGTTGGTGCGTGTATAATACAGCTGTAGCCGGCAACACTGCGAGTTTTGCACACTGTGCACACTTTTACACATTAATGTCATTGATTATCTTTTCTCTGAAGTTGCTGTTTATATTAATTAATGTTGTTACAATATATTACTAAATTACCTAACAGTAACCTTGACTGCCACTATACAGTACTTCAAATTATTTTTCGAATTCTTCCACATGTTAGATTTTTCAATGAATAAAATTGCCATTTTTTTCGTAATTAGATAAATACTTACGCACTCAAATTTTATCTACTATCGCAAAAAACCGGTGACGTACTGATATATTCTTTGATAATCGTTAATCACATTATTTAATCAATTTGTTATCGTCATGGTAATATATTACACAAAAAAAAAATACGTAGCATCTTCATTGAATATTCTTTATTTATGTGTTAAATTTCACAAGTATTGTACACTGCCGTACATGACCTATTAAGTATGTTTACTTAACATAATTTTAAGTAAACACCTGAAATTATAGCAGTTGGTACGCGGAAGTATTGTGACATAATGTTTATGTTATAAATTAACATATTTATAAATACACATTAACATTCTGTTTTCCTACACTCTGTCATTTTTAAACATTACGAAGATAATAAAAATGCAACCGAATTAATAAAGAAAAAATTGTTATTGCTACTACATAACCAGTCTTCAATTAATTTATCAATTAAGTAAAGCAAGACTTGCCTCTGTCAGTCTTTAGATGGGTGACCGTTTTAGGCACTGCAAGACACCCTTGTCTTGCAGTGCGTAAAACGGTCAGTTTTAATACGTTCTTGCTATTTTCAAACCATTTTTAAATCTTATGGGGCCTTCCCCATAAGATCAAGTAAAACAGAAAAGCCTTCGGCATCTTACGGCCTTTGATCTTAGTGATCTGAAAATAGCCTGAAATCACAGATAATATGAAAACAAGAACGTGTTAAAACTGGTTTTACCAATAGGATATCAATATTGACAAGTTGCAACATGTTTTATCTTGATATTGAACATAAAATCCGACAAACGCAGGATGACTTGCCGTTTTAAAAAGTATTTTTAATACTTACACACTGAATTTCAGTTTATTACATCATTCGCTTCTTACTTTTTGTACTATTTGATAAAGTATAATGATTGATGAGGACATACCTAACTGTAGGTAGGTAATCAGATGAAAATGAAATACTACCGCTGTAAAAAAAAATACACATACATCAACTTACAATCACGCTTGTATTCTCCGAAGGGTTAGGCAGAGGTGTACCGATGTACACCCACAGTTCGCCGGTATGTTTTTAGGTCCCATGTTATTACATAGGACCGGTTAATGGCACGAATCCTAGCTTCGAGCTGTTACTGAGAATTTTATTGAAAAACCCAATAACACTTTGCTTGACCTGGGAATCGAATCCAAGACCTGTAGCGTAGCAGTCGAACTTTATCAAATCTGTGTTAAATGTGTGAGCAAGCATGGTGATTAATCCTCGTTGCTTTTTTTGCATGAGAAGAGGTCTGCTCTGCAGTGAGGCAAAAATAGGCTAGTGTTACTATTTTTATGTTTTAATCTCTATGTAATAAAAGCTTGCCACGTGTAAAATTACTTTCATGATATAGTATCTAACTTTGTTATAAAGGTAATTTTGTTCGTGCCTAAAACCTTTTATTTCTTGTTAACTGACACGCCTATATAAAGTAATTAATATATGCTAATTATTTCTAACAAAATAAGTAATATTTTGAATATTTAATGTTCAACGGCAAAAGTCGTAACATTTTCAGTAAGTATTATAAAAGAGCATGGAAACGAACTATTATTCCAAAGTTAAAAATAGATAGATAAAACTTCTAAAAGGAATAATAAAATGAAGTTTATATTGTCAATGTGCATTTTATAGACAAAGTATCTTTTACATTCTTACACGTTCTTTTTGTCTAGACGTTATTATCTAGACTTAACTTCAGCAATGTAATGAGTTTTATTAACAGATGACTCAGTTCAATAAAGATTCTAGTTAGAAAAAGGATTCCGCCTAATAATATTATTGGTTCAAATCTAGAAAACCATAAAATGTCTAGAAAACCATAGAATGAGTTGCAGAATTTTCCGATCTAGAGGTTAACCTTATGGGTATGTGTAGCTAGGAACAAAAAGTTCCAAAAAGTCCGATGTCATATGAAGCATCAAGCGATTTTGAACCCTATGTTATGCAACATGCACTGTTATTTAGCCTGCTGTTGGATGAACGACGATCACCAATCTTTCAGCAAAGCATGGTGGTTAGGACTTACTTTTTAGGCGTTCTTTTGAACACCATTTAGTAAGGCGGTCAAGACCGTCAATGTCCATTATCAAATTTCGTAATAACTAGAAGTATTTCAATATAACGGCTTATCTGTTATTATCAGTGATATATTTGAGATTATTAAAATACCGCGTTACTTACTATGGGTAATCCAGTACTTAAGCTCTGCAATTTATAAAAATAATCTTTTATTGTATTTCACAATCAAAATCTTATACTTTGCAAAACGATGAAAAGTTCATGAGTTATTTATTTGTTAATTTGCGTTACTTTAAGGTTCATACAAAAAGTGCATTGTTTTAACAACTCTAAACTAAACTCGTTGCGACTTTCATATTTCAAGTTACAGAGACAATGTAACATAAAAAAAATATCTCTAACGATGTCACTTAAAAATCTTAATAAATCTAATATAGTATTCCAATATAATACTCAAATATAATATCCTAATATAATACCTATCCTAATATAATACCTATCCTAATAATAAACTAAATGATTACAAGAAGAAAGTATGACGAAAACTGCTTGGTCATTGATATTGGTGATCGCAATGTGGTCGCCCGGACGAAATTTGCACTGAGATAGATTGTAATGTGGAATAACACATAGCTTACTTTTTATCCTGGGAAATGTACCTGGGATAATATATCAAATTTGGCGCGGACGAAGTCGAGAGCAGAAGCTAGTGTGTATATAAATAAATAAATAAATAAATAAATAAATAACAATGTCTTGTAAAAAAGAAAACATCAACTTTTGTTACTGACCGTACACTACTAAAGTCATCTCGATTTAATCATAACATCAATCATACAAAAAAGTTATTATGTAAACTAAATCTATCCAAATATAATAAAGCTGAAGAACTTTTCGTTTGCTTTAACACTAATCGTTAGAACTACCAGTCGAAATGAAAAAAATATTTTTATATATTACCTACACCTCCGCCTAGCCCTTCGGGGAATAGAGGCGTGATGGTATGTTTTTTTTATCATACAAAACATACCATCACGCTTCTATACACGCTTACTTTTACATCATTCTGGAGCTGAAAAGCCATTAGCTCTAACATAGTATCAGAAACTATTCGCACTATTATTTTCAAAAAATAGCAAAAAGAAATAACACCATAATTTAATTCGTGAAATAGTAAGAACTCGAAGTAACGCTTCCTTGCAGTCAATTCATATTTGTATGTAAACCTTATCGACTACACATGCGAGCGGTAGTCTTCGAAAAATCCATTCATCGATCAGACAGAAGCGCTACTAACCTTTAACTCGAAATTCAAAAAAGTTGTGATACGTTTTCAAGGTCTTAGCTGAGACGTCTTAAAAAAAATAACAACGCCAATAGTACCTATTACTCGACTGGAGTTCCTGTGTTTTGGCTCCAGAACAATGTAAAATTAACCGTGTATAAATTAGATTTTGCATTTTTTTTTCGTGGCGTGTTGTCGTTATATGCTCCATTTGAGGATTTTTTTCGGATGCATAATCATCAAATGACTTCTTCTGTCTTCAAAGTCGTTGCTTAAATAAAACAAGAAACTTCAAAGACTATCATAAGATCCAAAGACTATCAGTAAAGGCTAGGTATACTTATGTTCTTTGTATCTCCGTCTCTGTATAAAAAGGTGTGGCTTCAATTACTTAGGAGAAAGTGATATTGTATAACATTCAATTATTTTCTGACATTATTGTTATCTAATGAAATTGAAGAACGAAAAATACAATAAATAAACTAGGTACGTATCATTGCTTTCCACATTTGAATACTTCAATGGAATGTTTTTTTTTTTCTGCAATTTTAATTTAGTTCTAGATAGACATTTTAAAAGTTTTTCGGTACATTGGAAAGGTACACTCAAACAGATAATGATTTAGGTATTTGGTATTTAATGTCAGTATTCTAATGCTTTTTCCTTTATTTATAGTGTAATGTTTGCTATTATCTAAATAGAACGTTTTTCTATGTGTATGTAGTATGTATATATGTAGAACTGCCCCGTTGGTCTCGTGGTCGCAAGTGCGACTGCTGTGCAAGGGGTCCCGGGTTCGATTCCCAGGTCGAGCAAAAAGTGTTATTTTGATTTTTCTATGAAATTCTCAGTAGCAGCTCGGAGTTTGAATTTGTGCCCGGTTAATGGCAATAGGCTCGCCCCCTATTACATGGGACCTAAATATACCGGCGAACTGTGGGTGTACATTGGTACATCTCTGCCTAACCCTTCGGGGAATACAGGCGTGATGGTATATTTTTATATATTATTATTTTTATATGTATGTAGAACGTTCTTCTAAGTGATAAAAAAACAATTTGCAATTGCTTATTTCAACTAATTCCGTGGCAACTGCACATGGTTTACAAAAAAATATTATTCACCATGACCAATTTTCAGCATGGTTTCATTGGCTGGTATAAATAATGGTTAAATTATAGATGGTTAGAACAAATCGATCATTGATTTAGTTTGTCGTTCGGTTTTCAGTGTTGATCGAAATTGAATTTGTATTTAAAATAATCAGTTACTAAAAAATTACCAGCGAGCTGTTAGCAGCGAGTTTTTATCTCTAGCGTTTATGATGTGGGTGTATTCCATCATTTACTTTCTACACCTAATTCAGAAGCTGGTTACAAAGTATTTAAATTCACTAGATTACGTTTTAGTTAAGAAATGTTGTGTTATAAGATATGATGGGACTGACATACATGTCCGTGTAAAAGTCCCTAATAATAAATAAAGAGAAAAAAAAAAACTCTAGCGTTAGGTTACGTCTTTGGTAACTGCTCCGTTCCCGTGTGTCTTAGCGTGATGCTACACTAACTCTCAATAATCTCGCTATAGGTACCAACGTACACCCGCAGTTCGCCGGTAAGTTTGGTAATTATATTTATTTATTTATTTATTTATTAAACTTTATGCACAAATGTAAAAATACACCGTACAAAGGCGGACTTAATGCCTTAGGCATTTTCTACCAGTCTACCTTAGGGTGATGCAGAGACAAAACATAGGAGGTTATTATATTATACATACACACATACATACATACATACAATCACGCCTGTATTCCCCGAAGGGTTAGGGAGAGATGTACCGTGTAATAGGGGGCGGACCAATCCTAACTCCGAGCTGCTACTGAGAATTTCATAGAAAAACCCATTAACGGTTTTTGCTCGACCTGGAAATCGAGCCCAGGACCTCTATCGTAGCAGTCGCGCTTAGAACCACTAGGCCAACGAGTAGTTCTACTTATGAAAACTACTACTAAATTACTGGACAATGAATGAAAAGCACGTTTACGTTGGAAAATGAAGTGAAAGAAAATCTTTTTGTGCGACTAACTTTTCCATTTTATTCCTTCCTTTACACGACAATTACAAGGTTTTTCGTCTCTAAAAAGACAAAGGGATCGTGTAATTAAATTCTACACTTAAAAAAATAACGTTAAAAACGGTAATATCAATTCAGAAGCGACAGCCGCCAGCGAAGTTAGGGTCCTGTCATGGCGTCTGTTAGCTGAATATTTTATTATTATTTCATTGACTACGAGACGTTAATCTATTAATTTTCATTGCTTTTATAAGAGCTACAAAACCGGTGGGAATAATATCTCCTGTAAAGCCCCAATCAAAGCTAAACATCACCGGATTTTTTGACTTCTGAGTTATAGGTATGACTAGGTTACCTACCTAATTCTGCAGACTATTGAATAAATAAACGGGCTTGCTCGCGAGAGTTCCGTTCTGTAAACAATATTTCACACTAGATACATACTTCCAAAAAAAAGTTTCTTGTATAGGGACCCCCTTTCACTCTTTACTTTTATTATTTGTTAAAGCGGCAATAGACATACACACTCTGAAGTTTTTAAGTCTCTGCTTATTACTGTTCATTAGATACAGCCCGTTGACAGACAAACAGACGAACACCGGAGGTTTAGTAATAGGTTCCCGATGGCTCCCTCCTTCTTTATTATCGTGTGGGCAGTAAGGTCTAACGACAGAGTTTCAGAGTGTCAGAGTTTCTAAACCGCCTCAAGGGCCTCTGACATGGTTACCGATGTCAGTGATGTCTAAGATAAACTTAGAAAGTACGTATGAATTAGAAAAAGTCACATTGGTACTTGCCCGTGCCCGGTTGCGAACCCACAACCTCTTGCATGAGAGGCGGGCGCTTTAACCACTGGGCCATCACGACATATCCCGCCGCGCTCCCTTCTGATACTGAGCCTTAAAAAGTTATAATCTACGTACGCTATACCTCAGAGCGACAAAAGTAATCGAATAAAGCACTACAGGATAACCCAAAATGTTAGATATTTTTTATTTTCCTCATACCTTTTTACCCTATTATTTTTATGCTATTGTGTCACTACCTGAGGACACAAAGAAAACTGAGCAGGAAAAATATTATACAATTATGTATGTAAAACACAAGTAGCGTATAACTCGGGTACATACGTTATTGTTCTTATTTGAATTTAAATTCACACCGGCACTCATATAACACTTATCGCATACAAAAACATTGAAGTGTTTACTTTTAAGTTTTGTCAACACCCAAGAAAAATGGGGAATTAGCAAATTTAATATTTTTTTGACAAATTTGAATATTTAATGATATATTTTTTGTTGCGTTTTTTGTGACTGCTCCGGCCGCGTGTGTCGTAGCGTGATGTCATATAGCCGATACTATTTATTCCACATGAGTTTGGCTATCAAATACAAAAAAGATGTTTTTCCAGTCCGACTGGTAGTCCCAAAAATTAGCGGGTTTAAACAAACTCACAAAAAAACACTTCAACTTTAAAATATTACAGATATCGACGTTGGAAAGGAAAATTTTACCAAGCGATAATTTGGTGGTGTTGTATATTCATCTATAACTACACACCTAATAAGGTTTGATATAAAACACGGGCAAATTGACGCTTGATACATTTTTCCTTTCCACTGTCTATATGTATCTAGGTACTATTGTTTCTAAGTGAGAAAATTGTAGGTTCATCTTGGTACCAAAGTAATAAAAAATATTAATCAATCACGTGTTATCGCATTATGATCTTGTAAAAGGCATGAAAACAATTGATTGCTAGGTTTGATCTTGTAAAAGGCATGAAAATAAATGATTACTAGGTGTAATGCAATTCCATTAGATCGAAGTAACGTAGGTATGTTTCTAACAAACCAGTTTTTTCCACGATGACAGTGACAATAAAAAACAACACTACAATAATTTACGCTACACTACAATTACTTTTGGAGTTTGAACCCAATATTTTTCACATGCGCATATAAGCAAATGGTATGCGGAAAAACAGACTCAAGTCTTGTAGACTTTAACATCGTAATCCATAGTTCATTTTAACAAATCTTTGACGTATATTAAATATGTTTTCATTGACAATGTTAAACTAATTCAGTTTTCAAAATTAATATAAGTACCTGCGAAATAAAATTCATAAATCACAAACACGATAGGAATCATTTATTCGTTCATAACTGACGGCCCCCATTATATTCAAATTATAAACCACACGGGACAGAACGTATTGTTATTCTTCCTAACAATGTATATTGTTAGGGAGAATACACTGATTTTGTACGTAAGTGCATGGTGTATACTTACGTACAAAATCAGTGTGATCTTAAAAATAATATTATCACAACAAAAAACTGCCATAATTTCTGTAAAATTGTGATTTCTTGTAAACGTTTTTCATTTGTTCTATAGAAATAAATGTAATTTTGTTTTCACACTTCACGGCTCGTTTGGCATTCACGCAAAGTACCTAATTGTCGATTTAATGGCATTTTTTTAATAAGTGGTAGGTGGGTAGCATTTCCAACAAATATATTAACATCGAATTTTCTACTCCGCAGAGTAGACCCGAAAGAGGAAATTCGGCACTTTAACAAAAATGCTCAGTGGAAAAATATGAAACTCAAATAATGTTTGATAAATGACGATAGGTTCGCCTCCTGCCACATGGTTCACGGATGATGAAGTAGCTTCTCAGCCGTGAAACTATACGTATAAATAATAGGTATCCTTCCATTCCTTCGAGACTAAATACTGCGTTAGTAAAAACGATTTAAAACTACGTATATGCATGTTAATCAATTCGCGTTCAATGTCGGGGCCTCACCATGACAATGATATTTTGCTCGACAACAGTTTTTGCATTGACTTCTGTCAAAAATATCAACCAAGGCTGCGTCAGTGTTTTATGCGTAAAAAAACATACGTGGTATATGTAGGTAGGTGCTAGCTGTTACTGAGCGGACAAAAAATAGGATCAATATTGTTTGAGCAAGTTTGATCGATGGTTACATCCAATTTCACTACGCACACAATTGAACTAGGTAATGTTTTGTCCTTAGACGGTAACCCTAGGTAGGTACAACTGTTTGTTTGGTCACCTTGTCCAATGTCTGTTTTATTTTTTAATTAAGTTTTGGAAATACAATGTCACCTCGATGGTTATAAATTATTTCCTGAAAGTTTAAATTAGGAAACTCAACTTCGTTTCTGTTTATTAAATTAAAAAAAAAACATATAACACCTTTTAAAGTCCGGAGAGTTCCAGGAAACTGGCTTAACCGTATATTGTCGCATATAAATAGGAAACAAACGTTCGTTTTTTTTTAGAAAAAGAAACTTTCTTTTTTATTCGAGATGGGCAAACTCTTGACTCTATGCTAGCATAGAGTCAAGAGTTTAAGTCAAGAGTTGTTCGTTTTTTTTTGGTCACCTCTGACCTAGGTCAGAGGTGACAAAGACAAAATCGACAATGGAGTGAGCTTACCCAGAAGAAGCCTGTTTACTCTAGCTTTGAAGAAGTTAGGGTTGAATGCGTTCGGAAATAAAGAAGCAGGTACTGTTCCACTTATTTACTTGATGGCTGCACAATTCCATCATCCTTGACGACAACCATATTGGCTCATAATCAAAGTCAGTGTAAAAACTGAACCATCTAACTTTCGTTCAATTGGCTGAGTTCAATGAACCTCTTGATAAATGGCCTTAATTGTTACCAATATGCACGGTTCAAGATCAATGGTTTAATCATTAGTTCAAATACTTCCTAGCCTACATACTTTGTTTAATGCATTAATAGATTAAAATCGTGGTTAAGCTGAAATCGGAAATGTTGATAATAAATCTAGCTGTATTGAGACAGTTAGGAAGTACACACATAATAAATCTAAGCGGATATAAAATGACTAGCTGACCTCTTGTAACTGTAACTGCATAATTATTGCACATACTAACATACCTACCCACTTATTTATCATTTGTTTTAAATAGCAGATGTACTTATTTATTATCGCGACCTCGTTTGTCATTTCAGTACTTTGTTGCATATTGTTGTGTTTTATTTATTTAAATAAATAAGGTACTAAACAATCAAATTAAGAAACAAAAACATGACACCTCCTCTTGATTAGAAATATTCTATAATAAACTGTGTGGAAAAGAAATTAAAAATCAATTTTGCATGAACCATTGCAATTTTTTTGGCCAAACAAGTTTGGGGTCTGCTTTTAGTGTAACCAGATTTAACTCAAGACCTTGAATTGAGTATTTTATTCCGTTACAAATAAAAAGAAATCCAATATATGCCGTGATCCCTTTCAAATAAAATATTTAAAAGAATCCCTTCTGTCCATCGCAAATCTTGTTAGTCATGATTTGATCATCATCCGTTCGGGCTGAGCGTGGGTTGCTCGTCGATATGAAAGTCAGATATTTAGTTATTCAGCTTTTGTTTTAAATAGCTACACCCCGGGGTTTTACCCACGTTATGTTTTTAATTACTGTTCTACTCCCGTGTGTCGTAGCGTGGTGTTATATAGCCTTCCCTGATAAACGGGCATACAACGCAAAAGGATTTTCCAAATGGGACCAGTGGTTCCTGAGATTAGCGCGTTCAAACAAACATACTCTTAAGCTATATAATCTTAAATAAATATTTAGTTACTAAATATATACTACTATGTATTTATAAATGCGAAAGTTTTTGAGGATGGATGGATTTTTATTTCTCAATCACGCCAAAACGGCTGAACGGAACTAGATCAAATTTAACACAGAGGTAGATTATAGTCTGGATTACCACATAGATTACTTCTTATGAGCGAAAAATGTACGGTTCCCGTGGGATAATATATTATATTATTGACGTGGAAGAAGTCGCGGGCAGAAGCTTGTATTCACACAAAAACTGACCTACGTCCAAAATAAATTAATAATATGAAAAAAGTAATAAGTCTTGTGTATCGCCACTCGTCACATGTTATCTAATACAGACTTATTACCTTCGTCGCTAAACGAGGCAGATAGTAATGGATATTTTTCCCGCCAAAAGCTGACGCCCTGTCACATTGCTTCATTAGAGACTGTCCGGCGACCCATGTCTGTGTTGATAAAAAAAACGCATGGACGTCCTTCATAATTACTACCTACATCGCATTTTTCTAAGAGCTGCTAAATTATTTAATAAAGGTGCTAAGAAACAGAAATACTTAGGCTGTTACGAGTATATGCCGACAGAAGTTAGTTCAGTTGTCTGGTTACCATAACACAAGCTCTGCTTAGCTTGGGATCAGATAGCCGTGTGTGAGTTGTCTCAAGATATTTATTTATTATTTATTTATTAAAAAAAAATAAAAAACTTAACGTCATGTTTGCATGTCGGTGACGTAAATCTATAAGTTTTGCCCTTACTAAAAATCGCTCAGCGCGTCTAACAATTTTTCTCAAAATGATGTGCTTTAATGCAATACCAATAAAGGAAATCATCGTTAGGAAATCTGGACTTTTAATGATAAAGCAATTATGAGTCTAAAATTGCAAATCAATATCAAACAAGCGTGGTGAACAATTCTCTTGCTTTCTCTTTATGAGATGAGGCCTTTGCCCTGACTTGATACAATAATAAGCTAGTATTATTAATAAATAATAACCTGTTTTTATTTTCATTTTAAAGATGTATTAATAGGTTTAAATCCCATGTAACAACAAAAAAATCGTAGCCTACAGGTTTTGGGAACAAAGCTCAAGGTCCACCCTTGTATTTTTATATACCTAACAATTTTTAATACAATTTCTAAGAGAGTACATTACATATACCTATTAGCGGTAATGCGACTGCATCGTTTTACAAAATGGCTTTCCCCATATCCACTACCAAGTGCCTTCCGGGACTTAACTGTTCGAAAGTTTAGTTAGCAAGTCGACTTGCTTTGATCGTTTACACTATGCGAGTAGGTTGCGGAAGAGCTTTAATGGCTATTGTGTTTAGTCCAGCACTCCTGCCAGTCACTTCCGTGCCTGTCGTGATGGCCACTATGGATTTGTGACAGGAAGTCGTGTCACAGCATCGAGTGATGCACTTAGCACCAATCCTTTGATAATGCCGTCGTTATTGCAACTGCATAAGGTTCATTAGATCTTTTGATTGTGCTAAGTTTAAAATGTTCGTACATAATTTGGCCTGCATATCTATCTATACTTATATTATGAAGAGGTAAAGTTTGTGAAGTTGTAAGGGGGAAATCTCTGGAGCTTCTGAACCGATTTTAAAAATTCTTTTACCCATAGAAAGCCACGTTATTTGTGAGTGTAAAGGCTATATAACTTCACGCTCCGACTCACGGGAGCGGGGCAGCAACCAAAGACGTAACTTAACGCGGGTAAATAATCCACGCAGACGAAGTCGCAGGCAGTTCGCTGGTCTACTGATAACTAAGTCATTTATTTTTACTGGCTCTAATTAAGGGTTTCATACTGCGTAAAGTATTCATATTCATTACATTTTTCCTTTTGTTTGAGCTTAATATAGACTCCACCTGATATTTTAATTTAAATCTAAACAAGTTATATATAAACTGGTTGTTAAGGAAAACTCCGTAAAAATTGTTGTTACTGACAGCCCTGATTTATTATTGCTAATGAAACATGGCCGACTTTTAAAGCCCGCACACACGTGCGGTCGCGGTCGTAGTCGCGAGCGCGTATAGAAACTGCAGTAGGTACCCAATATTCGTATCGGTCACACAAACGCGGGCAGCGGCTATCCGAAAGAATATAGCAGTTACATACTGACCGCGCCCTCGACCGCGACCATGTCCGCTCCGGTGTGGCCAGGTCTTTACATATACACCCCTATAGGTATATACCTTATAGCCTTTATATATACGCCCTATACGAACACAGGATACCGAAAACACTATTTTTTTTGTCGCATAGACTGGCGTACCTACTGGTATATATTACTACAAGCTTGAAAATTTAATGTATAGTCAAGGGTTCAAAGAAAAAAACTTATCTATAAATATTTAATGAAAATAAAGCAGTATCATGACAAAAAAATCGCGAAGGAACGCATTAAAAAAAATTGACGTGTAACTTTATACTACTAACTATATAATGATATCATTAGGAACTTCATAAACTAAAGACATATTTATAAATTACTCCACTGAGCCGTGTATTTTTTTCTCAATTCAATGAAAACCTCAAAATTACTTAATTTTGACGGTTATTCGATACAACTTACATCGCTATTTTGAACCTTATTTGTTGCCGCAATGCGTTTTTGTATTTTTTGCTTACCATAGGGCCTTAATGAGCCGACAAAATCTTACCTACAGCTATAGGTAACTAATGATACTTATACCTAATTAAATACCTAGTGAACACATATCCCCCGTTGATCTCCCCCGTTGGTATCGTGGTCGCAAGCGAGACTACTGTGCAAGGGGTCCCGGGTTCGATTCCCAGGTCGAGCAAAAAGTGTTATTGGGTTTTTCTATGAAATTCTCAGTAGCAGCTCGGAGTTTTGATATGTGCCCGGTTAATGGCAATAGGCTCGCCCCCTATTCCATGGGACCTAAATATACCGGCGAACTGTGGGTGTACATTGGTACACCTCTGCCTAACCACTCGGGGAATACAGGCGTGATGGTATATTTATATGAAACACATAACATACGCCCGTAATATTTTGTTATGGTAAAGAGCATGAAAAACAGCTTTTTGTATAAAACATATTAATTGTGTGGTTGACGTCAGTCAGAGATAAATACTTCGCTGAATCGAATTGCCAGGAATAGCTACGCAAACTACCTACGTAGAGGCTTCGTATATTTTTAGCCTCACCTGTACAAATAGAGGTATATATTTAGAAATCTAGGTTTTTACTATCTTACAAGCTTTTTGCCCGATGGTATTTCCCATCGGCAAAAATGAAGCACTTCTATATAAACTTAATTCCCCATTGAATCCCCATGGAATGAATTATCAAAAAACATTGCGTAGTACCTACTTATTTTTATAATAGATAATAAGTCCTTCTAGCGCAATAAAATCTAAACCAATATTATAAAGCTGATGAGTTATTTTTTTGTTTGTTTAAACACGCAAATCTCTGCAAATAAATAGTAGGAATCCACGTTATTACTGAGAGCTACAGACCATATTTTATCATAAAAAATAGAGATCATTAAACATGTTTAACCGGGTAAAAGCTAGTGCCTACTTTTTAAATTAAAAAACTTATTTATCATGTCGATAAGCATGGAAAAATCGCCCAACCGCAACACCGCTCTTTATAAATATTTTAACTTAAAAAATGTTATACAGCTTTTTCAATATTCTTGAAACGATTACTTTCTAGTGCATCAATCGTTGTTGTTACTAAGCTTTCCCTTCTCTTGAGACTGTTTTTATTTTCCTGCTTTAACTATACACTACGGTCGCCTTCATTGTTTTCATATTCATACCTTTGTATCAGTTTTCTTGTAAACACAGTAACAATGTATTCATCTGAACACAAGGATGACTGATAAATACCATTAGGAATGATATCCAGCCCGTATTATTCAACATGACAATAACGCGGGATAAAACCTTGTCTCGTAACGTTGCAGGAATATTGTTTTATTATGAATAAAATAGCCATAGTTTTGTTAAAACATTCAATAAAGCCGTATCTAAATGTTTGTATGTTTGCTTTTGTATCTCATTGTTTATAAAAGAGACACGAACTTGGTATCAGGCCTTTGTTTTTAATTATAATAAATAAATATTTTAGTTTTGTTGTAAACATGTTGTTTTGTTATGATAATTTAAAGGAAACAGAGAAAATATAGTTTAAGGACCTCTTGACTTTATGGGATCCAATTTCGTACAATACGGAGTAAGTACATCAATATTGAGGTTTTCTCGGCACTTCAAGGCATCTTGAACATTATCTCAAGTCAATGCTTGTACTTACATCATATAATATAGTATTTCATAATAGACTGTCTAACATACATAAGGTATGGGAAAAAAAATACTCTTCTTTAATACTCTTGTCTCAGTTATACAATAAAGTTTTAATTTATCTGTTGCTTTCAGTTAACTATTTATTTTTACAAAACTTCTTTTAAAACGCATTGATTACATTTAAATTGACATAAATTCGGAATTTTAAAGTAATAAGAAAGGGTTATTGAACACACAGTTGGCGCAGCTGCTGAGCGAATAGCTGCTGCGTCGTGTGTCGCGGGTGCGATTCTCGCACAGAGCAAATATTTGTATGGTGTATAGGTAGTTGTTCCGGGTTTGGTGGTTAGTGTATGAGAGTTTATAAGTTTATAAACGCACCCACGATTGAGGAGAAATTCTTAAAATCCTTTTAAAAAAACAATGTGGAAAATATTTTTGTCAGTCAATCATTCTCATCATTTTATATAGGTAGGTACGTAGTCTGTCGGCATCCCGAATTCCAGATTAACACAGAAATATGATTAATGATAAAACTGGGAAGCCTAATAAAGAAACGATAATTAATCATCTACCTACCAACTAGGAGGCCGAGGTTAAATAATTAACGGCTGTCAGGAATGATTTTTACGGGACCATTTTATTTAGAAAGTGATTCTTAGTGATTCAGGTAGTTTAAGAACCTAATTGGCAACGGTTCAGAATTAGAATCGAGAATAGTCACAAAAAAAACTATTTTTACGTTTTGTTTACATTTTCTCATAGCTTTTGCCCGCGTATTATGTTCGCTTTAATATCTGTTATCACGGGGCTTTTCCCCCTCTTTTAAACATCATCTATCTGCCAATAAAAGTCCCGTCCAAATCGGTCCAGCCGTTTCAGAGATAAGCCAGAATAAACATACACACAAACTTTTTTTCGTGTAGGTAATGTGTAAACATTTGTATTTATTTTATAAAAAGTTGTTACAAACAGACACTCCAATTTTATTTATTTGTATAGATAGACGTAAGTACTTACTAAGCAGGCATATTGCTGTCTTTATATTTTTTACTGGGTAAATGTTAAAAGGTATCAAAAAATATAAAAAGCTATAATGGCCGCTTTTATTTTTCGCTCGCTTTTTTCCTCACTAGATAAGCTTTATCAATATACGGCACATTTGCATCGATCCAACCTGAGCTCAGAAATTCTGTTTTTATTTTTTGCAATGTACATATTTAATATTCTCTTTGATATAGCTTCCGAGAATATATGGCTTCACGTCTGTATTTCTCTAAGGGTTAGGCAGAGGTGTACCAATGTACACCCACAATTCGCCGGTATGTTTAGGTCCCATGTAATAGGGGCGAGCCTATTGTCATTGACCGGGCACAAATCCTAACTCCAAGCTGCTACTAAGAATTTCATAGATAAACCCAGTAAAACATTTTGTTCGACCTGAGAATCGAACACAGGACCTCTAGTGGAGCAGTCGTGCTTAGGACTACTAGGCTAATGAGGCAGTCCGAGGCAGTTGTTTTAAATTTCTTACTTTTAATTTTTCCAGCTACTTTGATCACGGCGGCGGCTGGCACCACTGTCGGCTGGACATCACCCACTCTGCCCATCCTACTGGGTCCAGACTCGCCCATAGAGACGTCAGCAGATCAGAGCTCATGGATCGCCTCACTTATGATATTATGTTCAGGTACTCCCGGTTTAATAATACTTAAGAAATCATCATGATAATGATGGTCATGGTGAAGTGCCTCTCAATGCATGAGGCTGTTAGGAAATTTGCCTAGGCGCGGTTAGGAGTTCATCCTAACCGCGCCTAGGCAAATTTCAATGTGACTAGTTCTATTTCATATGTACTCTCTAAGTTTATCTTGGACATCACTGACATCCATAAAGAAAAACATCGTGAGAAAATTGATACGGTTAATTAATATTTACCTAAGTCAAACATCGCTAATCCGCTTAAGCAAGCTTGATGATCAATGCTCGTGCCTCTTCTGTATGAGCGGAGGCCTTTACCCTGCATTGGGACAATAATAGGCTGGAACCATTATTAACCTGAAATTGGTTTTAAAGTGAAAAAGGGTATTGGTTTATTTTTGCACACGTTCCATAATTGGTTGCCGTATAATCATGGTTGTGGTCGTTGTGGTTACTGATATCGTGTGATTACTAAGTATGTTTTCAATGCCAGGTCACTCACTCTATGTTTGAGCAGTAGAAACAAAGAAGCACTGTGTCTAAGGACTTTGAGCGCAACAGATACCAAATTAAACGTCATGTGATTTCAATTGGCTAACAAAATGTTCCATTAATTAGTAAATCCAACAAAAGAAAAACTTTATTTTAGCCTTGAAAATCTTATTAATTTTAAATACCTGTATAATCAGATTTTTATTTGTTTTGAAATCAATAAATAGTTACCTAGTTGAGTTACCAAAAAAATTACGTCACAGTTTACTATTACCATATATCTAAGGGGGAATCGCGTATTGACAGCTCATAAAAAGATTTTGAGTTGATTGGTAATGTCTTGGTGAAAATCAAAAGCTCATAATTTCGAATTACAGCGGCGGCGGCGCCTTGTGCTTGATGCCAACCGTGACCAATTGAAAGCCCGACCATCTTTTTTTAAGGATGGGAAATCATTAAATGACTTCGTCTGCCCTGGGCGGAGCGGAAGGGACTGTCAGACTCTAACTGACTAAAACCCATCGGTGTTCCTCCTAATGCCCTTTGCGTTCCAGGGCCACGGTTATTTTTTCGAACAAACTCCGCAACCCTGGCAGTAGCCTGACCACCTGCGGCAATTAACTATAATTATATAGATGGTGTACTCAAATGCCCGCAATGCAAGGATCTTTACAATGAAAATTGTTTACTTAAGCCACATGCGACCTCACGAACTACAAGTACAATGACACTGAAGCAATCGCCTTGACCGAAATCTGTCGAATCACTTCATTATCACCATCATCATCAATGTCTAATCCCAATTTCAAACAAATATACCATCACGCCTGTACTTCCCCAAAGGTTAGGCAGAGGTGTAACCAATGTCCATCCACAGTTCGCCGGTATGTTTAGGTCCCATGTAATAGGGGGCGAGCCTATTGCCATTTACCGGGCACAAATCCAAACTCCAAGCTGCTACTAAGAATTTCATAGAAAAACCCAATAACACTTTGCTCGACCTGGGAATCGAACCCAGGACCTGTAGCGTAGCAGTCGCGCTTAGAACCACTAGGGCGAGGAGGCAGTTAAAATTCCCAATTTCAAGTGATGAGAAATAAATCAGGCCATGCTGATGAAGAGCAAATAATACACTCCACGTATGGATTCCATATCGTAGCTATCCAATTATTTGCATTACCTCGTTATAAAGTGTAAACTTTCCGTTCAAATTACACGATAAATTAAGTTTCCCAAAGGCATTACATATTGTGCGTAACATGATCGCGGTTCTCTGTCCCTCTCTCTTCGCGTTTGGTAATCCCAAGTGATGGGGTCGGCTTTTGTTAGCAAGCATATTTGATAATAATACAAAAATGTGCTAGCAAGATGACCGAATGTATGGGAGTGTTGATTCGCGCTGAAGTAGGTTTGAAATTTAAATGTCCTATTTTGCAGGAATAAATACTTTGTAAGTATATTCAAGGGGGGCAGTGATGAGGTAAATAATGTATTGCATAGATATGACCGCCTTTCAGCAGTGCTATTCAGTAAAAATCCCCCTTTTCTCGGTCTCATCTCACCTGATACTAGGTACTGACTATTGAGACCGGCCAGTATGGATAATCTTTTGTTTGTTTATTGTAAACTGATCCCAGTTTGGGTCGTTAATGACTGTAGGTATGCGCCACATCGTTTCCAGAAGAAGTGCGCAATGTGCAAACACCACTTGACGTGTATGACTCATCATTTGTAATTTGCTACCCTCTTCACCCATGGGTGTCGTTAGCGGTAATTAGGAGCATTCGCCATATTTTCATCAAGAAGCAGTAGTCTTGCTGAAGACTAATAACAAACAAAAAGCAATCACCAATCCAACTGCCGAGCGTTTATAGTCTTTGTCTCAATTGCGATAACGTTCAAATTTTTATAACATGTGATTGCAGTACAAAGTTCCAAAGTCAAGTTGTTTTATCATAACGTGTTTATTATCAACACGAAATGTTTCATGCGAAAGTAACTAAGTTTGTTCGTCGGTTTTTACCTCATCATGGCAAAACCGATCGTAATGTTTAACAAAGAGGCAGATTAGGTTCTAGATAAGGACATTAATCCGTGACTTCATCTACGATATCTGACGTCTATGCGGACGAAGTTGCGGACAAAAGCTAGTTAATTGTAACCGTAGCCACTATCTATACCAAAGTGGGTTTAAAGTCTGTTTAGAGAGAACAAAGACATTCATGAATCATTACGATATGTTAGCGTCATTGCATTGTTTTATCATTTCAGCCGCAAGTCCCATTCCTGCCTCGTATCTGGCGGACAGGATAGGCACAAAGAAGACGTTACTCCTCGCGTCGGTGCCGTACATCATCGGGTGGATACTCGTGATGTTCGCAGGCAACGTACCAACGATATACGCGTCCCGACTCATCTCAGGCCTCGGCTACGGCATCGCCTACACCACCGCGCCCATGTATCTCGGCGAAATCGCGTCCGATGACGTCAGAGGTGCCATGGCAACACTCATCACTGTCATGTCGAAGGTCAGTCTGCTACCCGAATTACAACCTCAAGGTCAATAATGCTCGCATGTTTTAATTGGGTCGTACACCTACTTTATGATGTACTTATCAGGAGACAGACTGGCAATTTCGTTTTTGATAACAGTGCCATAACATGAAACCTACCTACGTATTCGTCACCATACCCATAAATCATTATTAACAAGTCCGCGGTTTCCCTTTGTGTAACAATAGCGTTTTTGCCCGCAAAATAAGCCTATGGAAACAAAATTGCCATGCCAACAAATAATTTTAAGCCAACTTTTGTATAGAATCAATCAATTACTTAGCACTCTGTCAAACGTCTTTTCCCATAAAATGTAACCAAAGCAAACAAAAATGGACTTTACCGTTGACGTAATAAAAAATTAGCTTGGGTTTCCTATGAAAGGGATGTCGTTATCACGACAGCGTTTTTTTAAAATTGTTATGTCAAAAGAATGTTAGAAATTACAGATTTTCATGCCTGTATTCATATTCAGTAGCTATGACATAGCGGTATTGCTTTCAGGGGGCAATTCTACTAACTTTTACGAACGATCGCAAAAGTGCCTTTAATGTAAGTACGTCTCTTTTTTACATCAATTTTCGATGAGATGCGAAGCGGTTTTGAAAGATTTTAATTAGTAGAATTGGCCTTCAGAAATATACCCAAGCTTTCAAAGATTTGACTAGTTTTTTGCGTGTTCTATTTTTGAAATTAGCACGATACAATTCTTTTTTTTATACGGTATGAAGTCATTAAAGGAAATATTAGATATTCGTTTTATCATCGACACTGATCTCGTTTTACACTAATCAAACAAGTATTTTCAACCTTGAATATAATATGAAGTATAATCCAAAGATCTAAAGACACTTTGTATGCAAGCGTTAATTAGTAGAACTATTCAAACGAATTAAATGAATATCAACCTTGTTCTTAAATATTCATAAAGTATTATCACATTAATACTCTATACTTAGAAGTGTTATTATAAACATCTGTCTTTGCTGTCGCACTCTCGGGTAACAGTTAAAACATGATGATGATGACGGCTTTACTTAGTTGACTAAAAAGAAAGCCATCATTTAAGTGGATGTAAACATAGAGAGAGAAAAAAAAAATTTTTAGTTAAAATTATTACCTAATACGAATATTATTAGGTACCTAATATGAATATTATTAGGTAGGTACCTAATATGATATTATTTTTTAAACTAAAAGGTAATTGTTATCCCTGTTTAGATTATCTATCGATAATTTCCGATAGATCCAAAAGAGTATTCGAATTCACTGAAATTGCTATGCATACAATTTCAGTATTGTGAAAATTATTCGATCTAGAAACAACACGTCTCCCGGAAACCATTGACAAAGCAATAACTATGCAGAATAATATGTGTTCTCATTGTGGCCGGAGGCTTTCCACGAATTGTTGCTTTGTGGTTACAATATAAAATGGATAATTTCAGGGTTGGACAGATTGACAGAAAGAACTGATAGCTTGATATGTAAATTAATCTGTGATTGACAGAAATATATTAAATGACATGAATGGAGATCGAAATAATATTACCATCAATGACAGATGATATTGTAAGGAATAACTTAACTACTTACATTTAATTTAGAAAAATAATAAAAGTAAGTAAGTAAAATAATTCTGCACAAAAAATGAATAAAGCCCCGTGATAACCAACATTTACGCAAACGAACTTGTGTACATAGTCTAGTAGGTATCTAATAAAACTATCACCAATTTACTCAAGTCCATTGAACTAGCTAGAATAATGCTTGGAAGTCGTGAATGGTTTATAAACATTGTGAACATTATGTTTCAGTTCGGTATCCTGTCTCAGTACTGCATCGGGCCGTACGTGTCCATGCTCGGACTGGCGAGCTTCAACATCGCCATACCAATCCTCTTCGTGGTGACGTTCAGCACCATGCCAGAGTCACCCTACTACTACATCAAGCAAGGACAGAAGCAAGAAGCAGAAGCATCACTCAAGAAGCTACGAGGCAGAAGCTACGTCAGAGAAGAATTAGAGAGCATGACCAACTTGGTCTCAGAAAACATGAAGGAAAAGGGTCGGTGGAAAGACTTGTTCACTGTTGGAGGTAACAAGAGAGGCCTGCTCATCCTGATGGGCATTTACTTCACGCAACAGTTCTGCGGCAGCACTGCGATCATAGCGTACGCTCAGCAGATATTTGGAGCAGCTGACGGTGGTATGGGAGCTGAGGAGTCCTGCATATTGTTCGGTACTGTACAGCTCATCACAGCAGCGATGTCCTCGCAACTAGTAGACAGGTTGGGAAGAAAACCTCTACTACTAATATCATCGTGTGGCGTCGGACTAGCCAACGTCATCATCGGAGCGTACTTCTTCATGAAATACCACAACAGCGAGTACCTCGTCAGTTTAAAGTTCATTCCTATCGTTGTGATACCTATTTTTATATTCTCTTATACCATAGGTTTAGCAACAGTGCCTTTCGCGATCACTTCGGAAATATTCCCCACGAATATTAAATCAAAGGCGACCTGTGTGATCCAGATATTTGTCGCGCTAATGACGTTCGCAGTGACGAAGTTGTATCAAGTGGTGGCGGATAATTTAGGGAACTATGTCGCCTTCTGGGGCTTCGGTGTGCTGTCGGTGTTCGGTGTTATATTTATATTGTTACAACTACCTGAAACCAAAGGACAGTCGTTCGCGGCGATACAAGAGAAACTGTATTCGTCCGACAAAGTTACATATGAGAAGGGTGAGGACCACATGGCTCGCGTGAAAATCACTTTGTGACGAAGTACATTATTTGTGAAGTATAAGTATTTTTGTAAGTTATTTAAAACAGTACAGTTTAAGGCGTTTGTTATACATAGTACTATTATACTATGCAGTACTTAATTCTCCGTCCGCTTCGTGGCGACATTCCGCAGAGAACCTAATTTGTCGGCTGTCTTCTTTGTTTGTATTATTATTGTTGTTAACTGTTACAGCGAGAGCTATAAAGACCAAAGAATTCACTTTTAAGTGTTAGAACACGAATTTTGGGATTCTCGTTTTGTCTCGATTGTTTAATAGATTTCGAATTAACAAATTCATGAAGTATTAGGTTACAAATTAAATACTAGGAACTTCCATCTCTATCGAATGCCAAGTTGTGAACGTTAAAGAAGACTTGACCTATTATTATTTCTAAGTTTGTTGATTTGTTTTGAGTATTAGGTACATGTGCCATCAATATAACATGGAGCATCTACTTAACCACCTATTATGTGATGGATAATAATAATTATTAGTTACTTGCTAAAAGTAACAAGTCCCAACGTGAAGTTTGCAACTTTATACTTAAGTATTTTATAAATAATATACATGTGTTACTATTTATTACAGCAGTTATTTATTGTAATGTATTGAGATCCCAGACTCGCTAGACATACGTCATTTTAGCAAGTACTCAAACTTTTTTAACGACATATCTTTCTAGTATTAAGTTTGGATGGGTGTTTGTTACACAATCACTCCAGAATGGCTGAACAGATTTCGATGAAATTTGGCACAGAGATAGATTATAGTCTGGAATAGCACCTAGACTACTTTTTGACGCGTGTTTTTTGCTCCTGGGTATTAAATTTGGACGCAAACGAAGTCACGTGCAAAAGCTAGTTCCTCTATAAATCCAGAAAACTCCAGCCATGTTAAAACGATGTAAGTCTGCCGACTTTGGGATCTTGGACCATAAGTTTAGTTCAAAAGTGCCTTTACACATATATACCTACTTAACAAACATCTGTATAACAACAAGTACAAACATAACGTAAGTAAGTGTAATGTAAGTTCTTGTTAACTCTCTCCAAGTTTGTAAAGGGCTTGTAAGTATTCACAGGGATTGTAGGAAAGGAATTTAAGCTTGAATGTTTACAAATAACAGATGAATGTTATATAGAATCTCTTTGTATGAATCCGAGAAACGTATGAATGTTAGGGATAATGCTTGGAAGTCACAGTATGGTTAACTGTCGAAGTGTGTGCGGGTACCGCACGCTCCGCCGCATGCTTTTTTTTCAGATGTGTATTTATCTAAACATACCAGTTCTGCCTTATCCTTCAGGGAATAAAGGCGTGATGGTATGTTTGCATCTACAACCTACCTACTAATTATAAGTAGTTCTTAAATTTTCTCTAAACTTATACACATTTACACGAGAACCGCATGCCTCACAGCTTGCGGGCCCTACAACTTCTTTGTGAGTTCTAAGCATTAATTATAATAGAACAATTATTGTTAGCACGATACTATATTTAAATATATTATTTGTAGACCCCAAAAAGTGGACCAGTTACCTACAATGATAGAACAGACGGTGTATTCTGCAAAAATCTCTTCTGGTGATTTTTTGTGAAGTGAGTTTAAGCTGTGTTTTTAAAGTGTCAAGTAGGATAACAACTCACTTCACCTGAAGATTATTACAGAATAATAATACTACAGGGGTTTCCTGGCTTTGAATTACCTAGACAGGTTCACAATTGCACTTCATTAAGGCTCTTAGCTACATTTTTGCAGGCAACTTGCTCTAACTCCTGTCTCAAACTTGTTTGCTCCTAAGAGCACTATATTTTGGCAGCTCTAAGCCATCCTGTCTGGGATTATATTGCTATAGTGAAATCTTTAAAGCACAAATACATAGAATCGAATCATATTTAATCACCTCAAGCTGTAAATTAAACAAAGCTTGAATAATAAAAGTTCCTTTTCGGCACTAACCTTAGTACCAAAGCGGTGCTACATAGAAATAAATATTTATTAATAAATTTTACTAATATTATTATTTATAAGTAAAATTTTTGTACGCGTAGGTACTTAGGCCGCAAAGCATTTAATATGGTAATATTCAAGTGTGCTTTGTTTAAATTTAGAACACTACGCGAAAAACATTTTTTTTTTTCATTATTCAGTAAACGGCGTCAAGGAAATTGTTATTTTAGTTTGCATTTTTTGTTGCTTATGTAAAATTCTTACCAATTTTACGGAATTTTAAAAACGATCGCAATTTCATCTTTTTCTCAATCTGTCAAAAATGCCTCTAATTTACCAAAATTTTGTGACATTGATTGTCTCTGATGAGATTGCGACTAGACTTTGACCGTTTTTAACAATTAAAATTGGCCTTCAGGTATAAACAAACACTTAAATATTACCTTTTAATAAAAATAATCAAAGAAATTGTGATGATAGAAACATTCCGAATGTCTCACGGATCCTCGTGCCATTTATACAATTAAATAAATTAATAAATTATTTTGTTAAGTCGGAATGCAATGTTTTGTGAACATCTCTAATTGTTTAAGGTGAATATTAGTAATTAAAACATATTGTGATAACATTTAATGTTTTTTATTACCGACATTGAACGTAAAAACCTTCAAAATAGGAATGAACATCATATCACCATCATATTCCATTTTTAGATTATACGAAATAGAGGGAAAAAACTATTGCTGTGTTAGAATCAAGTACCTAATTGCAAAACTGGCCTGTTTTACCTCTCATGACCAAGTTAGCATAACTGGCAAAAAGGGGAAAAGACACCAATAATCAATAAATGCAAGTCACAACTTTTCCAAAACAACGCTTTTTTTGACACTGATAACCCGTTAAAGGACCATGCGTCAACTCCCCCCAACCTTACATCGACCAACAGATTTGAAATGCATCTCAGTCAAAAACTCACATTAAGGTAACAATATTTTACTATGGCGTATTTACTATAAACTTTTAAAATTGCATGTTTTAATATTATTATTTTTTGGTACAAAATAACAAACGAGTAAAGACAATCATCCACAGAAAAGTCCGGTTAAGCAGTACACAAACTCCTTGTTTGAAAGTCCAGATGACGATTCGAAAAAAAAAGTTTAATTTTCGAAACTGTCAGTGTTATTCTTTTGTTTCACTAAGCTGATGGATAGTGTCACGTATAAACCTGAAACGTTAAAGAACTTTGTTATGGTATCAAAAAGGAAAACAGGACACCGATGTGTTTTATGTACGCGATCTATATTACAGCAGAGACGACGTATCCTACAAGATACTTTGCCTCAAAGTAGACCTGATTCAGATGAATATGTAATTCAAAATAGGCGTATACAGGTTTGTACACACTTTTCTTTTATTATTGTACCATATAAAGGGCACTATTGTATTATTCTTTTTGTATGTATTACACATACATGCAGTGGAAAACACCGTTTTCAAAAGGGTGTACCATATAAATCGCATTACATAATTATGCAATGTTGCTAATTATATGGATTTGACATAGGGTGAACAATGTGCTCTTTCAGCGTGTAATACGTTTTCTTTCGTTTCAGGTTGTTTTCATCAACATTATGACTATGCCATAGATGCTGGCAAACAGTCAACGATACCGTTGGTATGAGAGGGCGCGATCAAGTGCCCGAACTTATTCTAGATCCTACGCTGGGACACGTCTAAAGACCGGCGCCACAACCCGTGGATACTCCAGATGCAGACAAACTAGGAGCTCAGATGTTCATGCCCAATCATGTAAGAACTCCAAATTTATCTCGGCGCCGATTTATAGGCATTGCCGAAATTAAAATCTGAGACAAATTCCAGCTTCTATAAAATTTGACACCGTATGTAACTATCATTTATATGTTCCATCGAGTGCCCGACTGTACAAAGAACATTTGGAGTTGGAGGAGTGGCTTGATGCTGTCAACGTGACCCATTATTTCAGCTCGCAGTTGCTTACAGACATAACAAATATGTTGATACAAGCAGTCAAAGCCCAAGGTTCAATTTTGAATCCAAGGTTCAATACGGGATTAGATGAAACTCAGCTACATTTTTGGACCGGTCTAACCAGTGTTTAATTATTATTATACTGGATGAAACACGCATCTCTTTTTGGGAGAGATTGTCATCTGCGAATCTACCTGAGAAAACTAAGGACTAGCGAAAGTAACGGAAGGCTGCCAACATTATTTAAAATGCACGAAGTCAACTTGAAAGTAAAATAAAAATAGCGACAGATTGTTTGTAACAGGATTTTGTTTCCAGACATCTTGGATTATATCACATGACTAGACACAGCGTTGTAGAGAGAAACCTATTAATTCCAAAACAGATTTTCGGAAATGACAAGAATAATAAGTGTTATTGGGTTTCTCTATGAAATTCTCAGTAGCAGCTCGGAGTTAGGATTTGTGCCCGGTTTATGGCATTAGGCTCGCCCCCTATTACATGGGACCTAATACATACCGAACTGTGTGTACATTGGTGTTACACCTCTGCCTAACCCATCGGGGAATACACGCGTGATGGTAAGTGACAAGAATACAAAGGTCATTTTGATTTTTTTCTTTCAACGTGCATGTTATGTAGTGTGTGTTTTTATTGTTCTGTGTGTATAGCCATCATAAGTTTCGGAACTTGCTAAAACCATATTTGATAGTGTGTAGTGATGGATACATCATAGAAGTAATAGGCCCATATCCTACAACTACTTCTGAAGCGTCAATAATACAATTACTAGTGAAGAGCATGCACTGCGTTGGTATTTAAACCGTGGTGGCGTCTTCATTCTAGATAGGGGATTTCGGGACAGCATCGTGGACATAATCATACCAATATTAAGCCCTTATGCCTCCCTCAAAGGATCGGAATGCTACCCAATTGACTACTGAACAGACGCATAAATCCCGTTTAGTCACAATTTGCCGATGGATAGTGGAAGCGGTAAATGGTAAATTTAATAAGTTTATCATCATCATCATATCAGACACAGGACGTCCACTGCTGGACATAGGTCTCCCCCATAGATTTCCAAAAAGACCGGTTGGAAGCGGCCCGCATCCAACGTCTTCCTGCGGTCTTAATCAGGTCGTCACTCCACCTTGTGATTTAAGTTGTTGAGACAGAAATAGTTAAATAAAACGGTAATTTTAAATTTGAATTTGGAATCAATAAAAAGTAAGTCAATTGAGTTCGCAAATAGTAACGTCAGTGTGCTAATTGCCATACAAACTTAAAGGAAAAAGCGTTTTGATAGCACATAAAAAGTATGTCAATTGATTGTTGGTGTGCTATCCAATTATTCCGTACAATTTCTGTTCAATTTTTAAATTATGTGGTAGTGACAGTAGTAACCTAAATTTAAAACCATTATAAACTGCCTCGTTAGCCTAGTGGTACGCGACTGCTACGCTAGAGGTATTGGATTCGATTCCCAGGTCGAGCAAAGTATCATTGGATTTTTTAATGAAAATCTCAGTAGCATCGCGGAGTTAGGATTTGTGCCCGGTTAATGGCATTAGGCTCGTCCCCTATTACATGGGACCTAAAACATCCCGGCGTACTGTGGGTGCTCATTGGTACACCTCTGCTTAACCCTGTAAGGGATACAGGCTTAGGTATGTATGTATGTGTGTATCACTATAAAAATACAGACTAGTTGGATAGTCAGTCTATCATTATAGTACACCGAACGTATTTGAAAAAGTAAACACAAAAAACAAAACGTTGAAAGTACATTGTACTGTTACAAATTGAAGTGTTGTCTGCAACGGTTAGTTTCTGTCTTGTCCATTTGCTGTTGCCATTATCCTAATTATCGGCTTGGGATGCATAAGCTTGCTCTGTTTAGTAGCAGTAGTAGCAGGTCGATGACCTCTCTTGTTTTGTTAGAGCCGGGAATTGTTTCACAAAGGACCTATGGACTAAGATCTTAGGGTCGCCAAGCGTACGTCATTTAACCATAGCTGAAACTTTAAGAATATATAGGCAAATAATTAATTAATAAGAGCCTCGACCAACAGCTGAGGAGGCTCGGTATTTAATAATAATAAAATTCAATTTCGGAATAAAAACAATGTAAATCATATGTACATGTCAACATTTGTAGATACACTTGGCTTCTGCTAATTAACAAAACAGGAAGGTGAACCAACCCTTGATAAGTTAAAAATATATTTTGCATTAAGGACACTGGTGGCAACATTTAGTGAACAGGGTAAGTGTACCATTACTCGTATAAAGGTATATTGTGTACTCATATACCATTTCTCAAATATTTTAAAGGCCCAGCATTAAACCTAGCAACCACTTTCATATGCCTCTTTATATTCCCTTAATTTCAGCCATGCTAAAGTGACGTAGATCTCGTGACTCTGGGATCTTGAAGTATAAAGGACTGTGTGCTTTTAATTAAGGAATTCAGTTTATTGTTAGTTGAATACTTTAGTTTTTTCCTTGAGTATACAATACATGGTGAAATAATATGTGTTCTGTCTTTAAGTGTATTTTGAGAAGATTATTACCACCACACGGTGGTAATAATATTCTCAAGCCTGGTGATCTAGATTTTCTATTAGTCGAAAGATAATCACAAAGCTCGAGTAATGATTGTGGGACAGGGACACCCCTAGATCTTTACCTCTACCATTTTAATAGGTAATATCCATTTTTTTTATTATGAGAAAATTCTGTGTTACTCGATGTCATCTAGAATTCTAGAAGAGCATCTCATGTTCTTTAAAAAAACTGTATTTAATTTCTCACAAAGTTATCATCTTTTGACTTGACCTAAAACTTCAATTATTTAGTGATGCGTTAGATAGATTTGTAGGTATGTACTACTTTGAATACTAGTGAACACTCGTCAGTCAAAATTGGACCGAGTCATCTATTTTTAACTTAGTTTTTGCACTCCTCTATTTTAACTATGATAAATGTCACACACCTTTCTGTGTATTAAAATGTAAATCTTATTATATTATACGTATATTAATTGCAAATGTTTCATTGAATAGTTGTTAGTTGCTTAATCACACAAAAATGGCTAAGCGAATCCGGATAAAGTTCAGCACAGAGGTACATTACAGTTTGCAATAGCACACAGTGTACTTTTATCCCGGAAAAATGTACGGTTTCCTTGGGATAATAGATCAACATTGACGCGGACGTAGTCGCGGGCTGAAGCTAATATCTAATAATATACATATTAATCTAAATTATTACCACCTACGTGACATGAAAGGTGTTCATCAGTTGACCTAAATAAACAGCTCAAATAGGATTAAAATTACACAAACATTATTAGGTACAACATGGAAATTTACAGGCGTTTTACCTGTTTCTTCATACAATAGAAATTGTAGGTAGATATTAGAAAGTCCGATAGTATTGCTATCGAAAGCAAACTCATGGACATTACATTATCTCTGGAAAATTCTTAAGTTTCGTTTATCTGATATCTGTTGTTTACATTATTAATACTACGAATACTAATATTTGTTTATATGTCATTGGAATTATCGAAATATTGTTGTTTTAAACATTGTCGTATCTAACTGTATGTTTTTATACCGGTACAAGTTAGTCACGTGCCTCGTTATAAGTCATTACTCATTAGACCGCTTCAAAGTCGCCGCTCGGTGAGAGTCGGTGGAAGCCAGTTTCAACCACTAGGCTATTAAAGGCTATATTAATAAACCTATAACTGGATAAATTAGCGGTTTTATATATTAATGATGTTTATAGATCATAGGTATATTTTAATTCATCCATTATTATAAAGAGGAAAGTTTTTTTTTGTCTTTTAGTTTGAATTGAATAGGCTACGAAACTACTGAATCAATTTCAATTTTTTTTCACCAATCGATAGCTACATTATACCTGAGTAAAGGCCTATTCAAACCTGAGCGATATTCGCTGCCGCTGTGGGTAGAGGTACATACCGCGCGGGTTTCGCTCAGGTATTTAGTATCAAGTACCGCGGCTAGAGCGACCTGAGCGATATTCGCTGCCGCTGTGGGTAGAGGTAAATACCACGCGGGTTACGAACAGTAGCGAATACCGCTTAGGTCTGAACAGTAATATTACCGCATACCCACTGGGTTTTCTCTGCCGCAGACGGTAGCGAATACCGCTTAGGTCTGAATAGGCCTTAACATAGGCTATATACCATCACGCTACGACTCACGAAAGCGGAGCAGTAACCAAAGACATAACGTGGGTAAAAGAAGCCACGCGAACGAAGTCGCGGGTAGTTCGCTAATAATTTATAAGTCTATATAATAAATATTTAAGTATCCAGCAAACATATTGTATTATTTTTTATTCATAATCTTTCCAATATATCACGCGAATATGATATTCTTTGAGCCAATTTTGAATAAGAAAATAAATGTCTATCTACACGTAAATTGTAAACTCTCCGGACCGATTACGGCCAGGGCGGCTAATCTTAATGCAGACTATGCAAGTACGCAGGAGATATTATAGTGCACAAGTGTGTGCGCAAACACAGGTGCACTCCCTCTTCCCTAACTCTCATAGTCCGATGGGACGGCAATTTGACACGACCGGAGAGAGATCAGGCGCAGGACCAACGGCTTCACGTGCTTTCCGAGGCACGGGGGTGCCACACCACCAACTTCCAAACTCTGAGCTGCTACTGAGAAATTCCTAATGGAAAAACCCAATAACACTTTTTGCCCGACCTGGGAATCGAACCCAGGACCCCTCGCTCAGCAGTCGCGCTTGCGTCCATGAGACCAACGACGCAGTCAACACTTACACATGGTATCTACACTTACACATGGTTTGAAACCAACGTAATGTCGACATAGGCGTATATAGGGGGGGGGGCCGAGTGGGCCGGGCCCACCCCAGAATGGTCTTGTGCCCACCCCAGGCTGTAGGGCTCACCTTCCGCCTGACCACATTGCATCGCAGCGGCCATGGCATCTTAGGGGCCAGGCCCCCCCTGAAAACTAACTCTAGATACGCCAATGAATGTCGATAATTGAATCTCTTTACTCAAAGCTAAACAATACAGAAATCATAATGCATTTTTACACATTACGATCTATTGTTTGTTTGTGAAGACATAACAGAAATAAGGCTATGTAATAAGGGTAATGGATTCTGTTGTGCATGTGTTGTAAAAAAAAACAAAAATGGCCATTGTTTTAGAGTTAGTATTTTTTACAAAACCTTCATGGGAGAATTAGGTACCTATATAAAAGCGAAGGTTGCTTGTCTAGGTCAAACCTTTGATTATTTATTTATTTATTTATTAAAACTTTATGCACAAAATGTATAAAATACACCGTACAAAGGCGGACTTAATGCCTTAGGCATTTTCTACCAGTCTACCTTAGGGTGATGCAGAGACGGAACAAAGTAGGTGCAAGAAACAGAAAATTTCCAAGAATTAAAATATATATTATATAATAAATACATAAATACATACATATAAACAAAATATACAAAGTAGGGAGAGATAAGAATACATAGGTGGCGAAATATAACAAATTAGATATAAGACGAATCTGCCAACTTCTTATGTACGTGTTCGCGAGCTTTTACCTTGAACGTGAACCGACTGGTGGCCATCCTGATATTCTGAGGGAGCGCATTCCATAGGAAAACCGCCTGGACAAGAAAAGAAGATTTAAGGAAACCAGAGCGGTGAGAAGGACATCGTAGAAGACGATTATTGGTGGAACGAAGATTCTTACTGTGCGCGGAGCACAAGTATTGAAAGTGAGAAGACAGATAGGAAGGAGAACTAGGTTTGTCTAACAGAGAAAATAAGGTTGTTAGAGCCCTTAAAGCCCTGCGCTGTCTGATGGGTAACCATTTTAAGAGCGACCGATGTGCGGACACATGATCATACCTACGGAGGTTAAATACGAATCGAATGCAGTTATTAAGAAGTCGGTCAAGTTTATTGAGGAGATCTGCATTCAGGTCGTAGTAACACACATCACCATAATCAAGTATAGGGAAGATAAGGGATTGAACCAGCATTGCCTTTATATGCGATGGGAGAATATTTTTGAGCCTATACAGCGACCGCAACGTCCCAGTAACTTTTTTGCTCACACTCGCGACCTGCTTGCGCCAGTCCAGGCAGGTGTCAACATACAAACCCAGATCCTTGACGTCGGAGCCAAACGGAATGACTGTGCCATCAAAGGTAACCGGCGGCAGCGCTAAACCATTAAGCCTACGCAGGCTATGGGAGCTCCCAATGATGATGGCCTGGCACTTGGTTGGGTTAACCGCTACCCCGAAACGATCCGACCAATCTTTCACCGCCGCTAGATTCCGGTTTAGCTCCTCAATCGCATCGGGTATGTTGTCGACACCCGCCTGACTGTAAAGCTGCAAGTCATCTGCATAGAGATGATACGCACACTGAAGCTCAGTGGTGATACGATCTATAAAAATAGAGAATAAAAGAGGAGATAAAATACCGCCTTGAGGGACGCCAGCATCAAGGTCACACCAGCTGGAAGAGGAGTTTCCCCCTAGAACTGACTGCTGACGCCCCCGAAGATAGGAAGAGAACCAATCCAAAACCTTGGGAGAGACCATTAGATAGGAGAGGATGGCTAAAAGGACTTCATGACTGACGGTATTGAAAGCATTGGAAAAATCTATCAGCACTAGAATAGAAACTTTGCTGTCTTCCATTCCTCGCCTTATATCGTCAGTCACTTTAAGGAGAGCTGAAACAGTACTGTGGCCGGGCCTGAAACCGGATTGGAAAGGACTAATGAGGGAGTTGTGATGAATGAAATGGGAGAATTGCTTATGCACACAGGCCTCGAGTACTTTGGACAAAAAGGGAAGGATTGTAATTGGACGAAAGTGACTGGGAAGGGTGGGATTAGGAATTTTGGGCAGTGGTCGCACATGGGCTTTCCGCCATTGCGAAGGGAAATCACCGGAGTATAGGGAGAAATTAACAATATGGGAGATTGCAGGAAGGAGCTGGTCAAGAGCCGTCACGACCATATGACGGCTAATGCTATCACAGCCCACGGCTTTCGACTTAATGGAAAGGATTATCTTTTTGATCTCACCCGGGTCGACTGGGAAGAAAGCAAAGGGGGTAATATTGGGTCGCGTCAGGCCATCAAGGTAGTCAATGGTTTGACATTTGGTTAGACTATCAAGTGTGGGAACAGTGGAGAAATGGCGGTTGAGATCGTCTAAACCAAATGTAGTAGGAAGGTCTGAATGTCGCGATCTGCCGATACCTAGGGTTCCAAGAAACTTCCAAATATCGGCAGGAGAAGAGGAAGTGATATTATCGAGAATGTGACGGCGTTTAGCGTTGCGTATCATCTGGTTGCAACGATTGCGAGCAATTTTGAAGAGGGTCCAGTTATCCTCGGACCGATCCTTTTTGTACCTCCGGAACGCGCGGTCTCTTCGCCGCATTGCCATCCGAACACCACGATTCATCCATGGCGCAGGCGGGCGCTTCAGCTTGATTCTCCTGATGGGAGCATGAGCGTCATACAGCTTGGCTACTGATGAATTAAAAATGCTGACTTTTTCATCAACTGAAGAGGCTTCCTCCAGGGGTGTCCAGTTGATAATAGAAGCGTCTTCTGCTAGTTTTCCAACATTCATCCGCGCAAAGGCACGCCTGTACTAGTACTAGTACTGATTAATAGTATAGGAAGGTAGTTTATTGGTAAGAAGGACGTCTCTTACCTATTAACTACCTTCCTTCTTACTTAGCTGACGGGCTAAGTACGGATTTTGTAACCTTCCCGAAGTAAGGCGGTTTATGACGCAAAAACGTAGTCGCGGGAAAAAGCTAAATCTAAAATATTTGTAGATTTACACTAATGTTTTAATGGCTGATTTTTCAATCGTACTTGACAATCCATACCATTATTCCTGTACTCCGTTCGGTAAGGAAGTGTTCGAATGTACACCCACAGTTGGCAGGTATGTTTAGGTCCCATGTAATAGGGTGCGAGCATATTGGTATTAACCGAGCACAAATCCTAACTACGAGGTACCTACTACTGAGACTTTCATAAAAAAAAAACTCCATCACACTGCTCAACCTGGGAATCGAACCTGAGACCTCTAGCTTAGCAGTCGCGCTTAGAACCAATTGGCTAACGATGCAGTTTTTTTTTGCTAATTGTAGGTTTGGCAGCTTTTGCGTAGAAAATGTATATGTCAAAATATATAGCCATATTTATTCTTCAGATAAAAGTTATGTCACCGATGCAAGATCAGCCCTAAGTAAAATAAAGTTTCCTCAATGTACAATTCCTATTTTTAATATTGTAAGTGGTAATTTCCCTCTATGTGGCGTAGCGATGAGACACCCTGTTTACATGAGTGTGTATTTTCATTAGCGCATGTAAGTCGAGCCTCTTGATGATCGCAATTGTAACAGGATATGTTTGTACCAAACGTGTAATGACTCCACACTCCACAGTTCATGAATACACACATATACCTATATATGTATACAAAGTTGGTTTAGCTATGTGGTTATAATTACATACATGTTGTTATAGTTACAATATGTTGTTGTTGTCGGCAGTACTGTAGCTTCGCAATGCAAGCTTTAGGGTCTGCCCCCACGACCGATTATCGGGCCGATTTTTGACAGATTTCTTCGTCGCCGAGAAAAAACTGGCAAAAATCGTCCCGATAATCGGTCCGATTCTAGGTCGTGTGGGTAGACGCTTAGATGTAGGTACGGTCAGCGTCATCAATTGGTCATTAATTGGGTAAATTACACCCCACTAATTGATGTACTTTTTATGAGCTGTCAAAACGCCATTCTGCCATATATTTTGTATGACAATAATAAACTACCTGTGACGTCACTTTTTTGTCATCGCAATTTACCTATTAATTTCAATACAACGACAAAACGATTTTTATAATTATTTAAAAATTCATCGGGTTTTCAGGACTACATTGAAGTGTTTTTTTTGTGGAATTGTTTCTTGGAATTACTGGTTAGTGGTGTCATCTAAGTACCCAATTAAAGACGCTGTCTGTACCTATTTAATAAATACATTTGTTTTTTTTTTTATATGTCAAGTTTAATTTTAGATATTTTCTCATTGCTTTTGGCTAAAAAATCTGACAAAGTATCACTTAAAACGTATGGTTATTAGGTTCTGTGCTGGTAGGTAGTAACGAGTTTACCTACGTAATTACGTAAGTTATCCATTACTTATTACCTAGGCAGGGAATGGTTGATACATGGAAATCTTTTTAAAACTAGCTTCAATCCATGTACACGTTAGATTGTATCTTACTTTTTTCACACTTCGGTAGTTTCTACATGTTATACCTACGACAAAATAGCATGAAAAAATTTACAGCCTTTTCATTACATGCATATAACAATAAGATAAGAATTAGAAAATCAAAATAAATCCTACTAATCCTTCTGCAAAAGTTTGTGAGGATGTGTGGATGGATGGATATTTTATTACTCTTTCACGCTGAAACGGCTGAACTAATCTGGATGAAATTTGGCACTAAGTAAGACAGATTGTAGAATATATTCCACCCTACAATCACGCATGGGATACTTTTTATCCGGAAAAAATATACCTACAGTTATTGTAGGATAATATATCAAATTTGACGCGGATGAAGCCGCGAGTAGAAGCTAGTAATGATTAAAATTTGCTGAAACACTGATGTGAATGTGTGAACTAGTCCTTCGGAAATGACGATTTCGTATGAAACAATTTCATGGCTCGCGGGTTCTCGTAATGGGTCTGCCTACCCACTATAAATCTAATCTAATTGCAACCCAGTACCGAACCTCGTTTTCGCCTTTGACTACATTCAATTGGGCATCCAATCGTACAAATTGTCGCCTTGTTTCGCCTAGGTGTCGCCTACACTACGCCTATTAGTGCTATAACTTGTGAACAAGTCTATTCCAGCGGTATGTTACATGAAAGATGAACCAAAGTAAACTATTTGTATTTTAATGGTGCTCGATTTCGATGAAGGAATTTATCTAATGAGTCATATTTTTGTAGTGGTAGCAGCGTTGGGTACCTAACTTTTTCCTTTAAATCGGGATTGTGATTTCTTTCAAGTAAAAAAAACGGGATTAATTCTATAAAAGCGAGACATAATTAAAACACTTAACTAAGAAGTTTATTATTTGTATTTAAGGTGATGCTCCGACCATCCCGCGAAATTTAAATTTTCTTACGTTTTTTGCAATTTGCAAGTCAGTATTAGGTTTAATGTTGATTAAAGTATGATTCGCGGGCGTAAGAAGTATGTATTTTCAAAATTATAACCATTAAAATCAGTAAAATGACTCCATAAGTCAAGCTTCATGTAAAATTTCAAATCTTGGGCTAGTCGGAGCATTCATCTTAACTGCTTTTCAATATTTCTTCATTTTTTTTAAAGTTATAAAACCCACGAATGCTTTTTATTCCTACTGCATCCTTGGAAGCGGAACAGCACTTGTCAAGTAAAAAATCGGGAGGTCCCGATTTTTGACAACCTTGAATGGAAAGTAAACCTATTTTGTATTACCCACAGGATACAGGTAAACTAATTTAATAAATTAGTTTCATCAAGTATGGAGCTTACTTACGTGCCCTTCACACCGTACCTACTCATTCAAATTTACCAATGAATAACGCAATAGACCAATACGATTAAAATTGGGTAGTCGATGACACCACTAATCAATTGACGTACTTTTTATGAGCTGTCTAAACACGATTTCCCCATAGATTTTGTATAACAATACTAAACTATAACGTCACCTTTTTGCCATCTCAATTCACCCTATTTATTGATTTCAAAACAAGAAAAAATCGAATTTTATAGTTATTTTAATATTCATCGTGTTTTCAGGGCTAAAATAAACTGCCTAAAAAAACGTTCACATTCGACCTGCCTGTATTTTTGACATGATTATATCATTTATTTTCGAGATGAGTTTGCTACTAGATTTTGATCGTTTTTCACAGAGAGAGATTTTCGCAGAATAGAACGTCGGAACAATTCATTACCAAGGTTGCGGAATTTGTTTGAAAGAGTCACCGCGACACTGGAACGCAAAGGGCATTAAGAGGAACACGGATGAGTTTCAGTCAGTAAGAGTCTGACGCTCTCTTCCGCTCCGCCCAGAGCCGAAGAAGCCATGTGATGGTTTCTCATACTTCAAAAATTAACTACAACAATATAGGTACGAGTCAATCAACTATTGTAAATTAGATTGCAAATAAAGTAAGACACTAAAAAGATATGGAAATGTAATCTCCATAATCAAATAAATAACCTGGATAGGAAGTTATATCTTCTTTTATAGGTGTACTAAATAACCATGCCGACTTAATGCATTTAAACATGACAGAGGTTTTATTATGTTTAATCTTAGTCTGGTCTTAATAACCTGGATTTGTAGTCTGCATTCCGTCTCATAACTTGCAATATTTGTCTATTCCAATACAGGACATAAACATTTATGCAGATTCCACTTCCATTGTTACTGGGACCGTAAATTCCTGATTCCTATAACTTACCGACAGTTTCTGCCAAATTATATTCGTGAAGTTATGTTTGGAAAGGACATTGCTTTTGATACAGTTCAAGATTATCAAACATTTATAGCACCTAAGAGTTCAATGTCTTGTTGCAATAATATTGATTTTATTTACCGTAAATATTATTGTCGTAATGTCGAACGGGAGCCCTCACAATTGTAATCAAACCAGGTTAGCTATAAAAGGATTTAAAAATACTAAAAATACGTGAGATATAAAAAGTGATTCTTTTATTATACCACGTACGGGATTACCGGACATAACCTAACAAAATGAGCCCACCTATACAATAATTTAGGTGGAACAATGCTTTGTTACAGTTCTCGTCTATTTGCTGCTACGCTGTCGAGCACAGGACAAAAAGCCGCGGATAATTTACAGGCACAGCCGAAAAACAATGTAGCGTACAGTTTTAGGTTACTAACATGAATAAATAACTTTGGACGGAAGTACCGTGAAGTGTCGTTGGTTGAAAATAGTGGGAATTGTGTGGTGAAAGAAGCCTTTAGAGTTTCTTGCTCCTTCTTCTAATCGCATAGGAACTGTTTGGAACGAGCAACCAGTTTCAATTCTCTGACCGACTTCCTGACAATTCAAAATTGTATGTACGAGTAGTTTGAGTGCGCCAATCTCTTGGAAAAATCCTTTTGCGTTATGCGCCCGTATCGAGGAAGGTCAATATCACGCTTCAACCAACGGGAGCAGAGCCCCGAAAACGTAAAACGCGAATAAAACCGCGGGGTTTAGCAAGTTTTAAATAAATTATTTAAGTTTGAATTGGTCCCGTTGTCTGGCTCAGGGGCAAATTGAAAATCATCCTATTTTATTCGTATCACTGTTTAAAAAAGATATCGTATCATTTCATGGCATCCCATTGAGAGTAATATAGATACCCCATTGATCCCCAGTCCCCACCCAAGGAGAATAACATCCGTAAAACATAGGACATTGTTGTCATACATACTAACAAGTATTCAAAACCCCGACAGGCAGATAACCGGTCTAACCTTCGTGTATCAGGGGCCCAGTAATTGTATTGCAGAGGTCAGATAGCAGTCGCCTTGTACACTGATACTCAACCCTATCTGGTTAGACTGGCCGACTCCAAGATAGTCGAGAGCTAGGGCTAATTAGTACCTAAACAAAGTTTGAAGCTAGAAAAAGTAATAATACAGGGTTTGGAGGAAAAGTTTTTTTTTTACACCCTGACGTTGTTACGTGCTTTAGTACACGTTCTGTGTGAAATTTTCCTTTTCGTCTTTTTTTTTTTGGTCGTGATGGCCTAGTTTTGCAGGCACCCGCCTCTCATGCTTGAGGCTGTGAGTTCAAAACCGGGCACGGGCAAGTACCGATGTGACTTTTCTATTTCTGAGTTTATCTTGACATCCCTGACATCGGTAAAGGAAAACATCATGGGAAAACTGGGTTTATAACTAATAAGCCTGAAATCTGCAATCCACCTTGAGCAATCGGGGTCACCAATGCTGCCTTTTCTGTAAAAGAAGAGGTCTTTGCCTTGCGGTGAGACACAAAATAGGCAAGGATTTTTTTAACTTAAACCCACCAATAAATATTAATCAAAACGTGCCATGATTTTTGCAGAATAAACAGTAGTTATCCGATAACAAAACTAATTTATATTTATGACTGTTTACTGTTTTAGGCAGCTCAAAAGTTTGACTCGACAATCACATTCTCGTCGCGTGATCAGTTTTGGTTTTTTTTTGCAACCAGAGCTTGTAGAATTAGGCAGGGTCAAACTAAGCCTGTCAGGGGCCCTGGGCGGAAAAGCTAGATGATATTAGTGTATGATGATGTTGGTATTATAAAGACACTAGCTTTTGCCCGCGACTTCGTTCGCGTCAAATTAGACATATTATCAAACGGGTAACGTACATTTTTCCGGGATAAAAATTATCCTATTTGTTATTTGACATTACAATGTATCTTAGTGCCAAATTGCATTCAGATCCGTTCAACCGTTTACACCGTTACGATACGTTAAACACCATCCATCCGTCTATCCATCCATCCATCCTCACAAACTTTCGCATTTATAATATAAGTTGGATATATTATTATAATACATATTAGTAGGAAGGATTTGTTTAATAGTTAAAATATGAGTATAGTATAGTATGAGTATAGTCTCAGTTTAGGCACTTTTGTATTTGTATCTATGGGGCCTCTAACCAAATCCAAACAGTCTCTTGGCCATTTTTTTTATTTATTTTTTTATTTATCGTGATTTGGGGGCCCCCAGAATCGGATACCCGGGGCCCCCTTAGTCCGTCACTAGGGATAGGGTAAAACCCGGATAGTTGCCTCGGGGGGATACATGCCCCGGTTTTTAATACACTATGTTAGGAATATAAATAGTGTTGGCACTTTACTACAATAAGTAGTGACCCCCCTGCTGACCTTAGTGCAGCATAAGCCATCGGCATAGGCCCACCTGTTTTGTCCGTTTCAGCAAAAAATCTTCCGCGGCGTAACTTTGACGGGCGTTTTAATTATATTGGTAAGTAATTACTATTGAATATTTTTATTACTGATCGCGGTTTCAGTCAACTTTTTGTTTCTTTGCATGCATTAGAGTTTAAATAACATTGTTTATTATGTTTTATTGCTAATTAATAATAATTTATTTCACAAATAAAAAGGGCAAGTATCCGTATCAAAAAGGATAGTCGCCCTACTTACTTTCGCGGATAGTTGCCCCTAGAGTGACTAAAAATTCTTTAACAAAAGGCGGATTAATTTTTTTTCTGTTTTTTCTAATTTACTGTGACTCTTACTTGTTGTAAATAAAATAAATATCTATTTAACTATTTTATATATTTATTTTAGGTAAGCAAAATGCCTTGCAAATATAAGCGAAAACCAGGCGTGGTGCCAAGCAACATCAACTGGACAGAAGATAGCTTAGCACTTGCCTTGAAGGAATTAAGATAAAAAAAAGTTACAATTATTTTTTTCGAACATACGGAGTATCCTTTAGAACCTTATTATCTTATTAAAATCATTAAAACTGAAAATTATTTAATAATGTTAATTAATGCATATTTCAAATTGTACTTAATAAAATATCTCAGGAAATTATAAACCCTGTTAAATAAATAATAAAGATTACTTTAATTGATATAAATTTCTTTGTATTGAAAATAAAAATCACACCGAGGTTACTATCCCCGCACGAGGCAAGTATCCCCGGAAGGATTTCCCACGCTAGGCTACTATCCGCCATAGTAGGCAACTATCCCTTTTCTGAGAGGTGAAATAAAACAGTATTTATTCAAAACCAGTATTAATTAGGTATACAAAAATAGGCTATTATAGAAGATAAAAGACCTATGTTTTGAGATACATACTTAATAATTTTCAGCCAGTTCATATTTTTGCAAAATAAAGCTTTTTCGAAAAGTGGGGCAACTATCCGGGTTTTACCCTATGTAGGTACCCTGAAAATATACATCATCATCATATCAGCCACAGGACGTCTACTGCTAGGCATAGGCCTCCCAAACAGATTTCTAAAAGGACCGGTTAGAAGCAGCCTGCATCCAGCGTCTTCCTGCGGTCTTAATAAGGTCGTCAGGAAATATATTTATTTGAATAAGAATCTAGTCTATAGGTATGGTAACCTACTCAAATTAAAACATGTCTAACCTGTACTAGCTTTCGCAGTGTTCATTTGGTAAGTGAATTGGGGAAAATTGACTGTAAGAGGTAAGAAGTGAAGTGAACTGTTTTTTCTTTTGACAAATTTCCGTTTTATAGTATCAAGAAGATGAATTTATGGTTTCATAGATGATGAGGTACTTAATGGATATATTTTCAAAGAGCAATAACCAGAATATGCTTTGTTATTAATTTTTAAACAGATAATATTTTGAACAATTTTTAGTCGACTGTCCCGTTGATGTCGTGGTCGCAAGCGCGACTGCATAACGTGATATCTGGATTTCAATTCCTAGGTCAAGCAAAAATAATTTTTTGGTTTTTATATTAGAAATAAGCCTGATCTCTCCTCAGTCGTGTAGGATTGCCGTCCCATCAGACTGTGTGAGAAAGGAAAAAGGTGTAATATCCTCCTACCAATTTGGTTAGTCTCTATTGAGATTGGCCGCCGTGCCGAAGTTCAGTCGTGAAAATATTATTCTTAGTTTTCAGTCACAAAAAAGTTCAGGCAGATATTTTTTTCTAAGAAACTCCGTCCAACTTTTGCGCAACTTCTATTAAAAGCTATTCATAGTTGCGAAGTACGTAAACCGTCTTTAAACTGCAGTCGTCTTAAGAAGTACAACTTATCTCAATACAATATTGACACCACAGACCAACCACACCGCACACTCCACCGCTATGACGCACGACCTCCTTGTATGCACTGCAATTTGTAACGTTATTTATCTTTTTACACATCAACGCAGCTCACTATAGTTTAAATATACTCAAAAGTCAAACAGCAGTACACTAACGGCAGCGATAACGTTTACTTGTTAATTAATTTGACATTATCTCCGTGGGTGTGTTCGATACACGTCACAAAGTCTATATTGACTCACCGTCCACGTATGTTCGAAACATATAAGTACCCCACTTAATACCAGCAAGAATGGCAGTACTGCCTATTCACAATAACCCACTCTTGCATGAAGGTGACTATTCTAAACAATGTCAAAGGATATGGTACCTAGGCACGTGTTCAACAATGTGTTCAGGAATCACAGTTTTCAAACAACTTGACAAAAGGTTAGGTCATAATAATATCATTATTTTAACATGACAATCTACTGTTTATAATGTGTGTACATGTAGTAACAACACAGGTTATCGAAGTCGTCAGAACCCAAAACAAAAACCGAAGATTTGTTTCATGATATAGGTATCCGTGTATGGCTACTGACCAACCTCCGCACAAAACGTGATGTCAGCATAAATGAACAGGTCATTGTCCTTCCAGAGTAATTTTAAAACCGAAATGAAATATGCTGAAAATAAATTTTTGACGTGTACCGCCTACATTTGAATATTGTCAAGCCTGAAAGTCAACATTTCACCCTATAATGTCAAGTTGACCCGAATCATAATATCGTGCGGATTTGAAAATATATGGCCGGCTCATTATTTGCCTGTGTGAGTGTAAACTCTATAAAGAGTGCCCACACACGCGTAGCTGCCAACAATGCGTACATTGGCATTTGGCACACATGCGATGTGTGTGTTTGTTTGGCTGTGTGCGTATGCAGACTTCACGTGCTGAACGCGTGATCAATGTTCACATTCCAACGTGCTTGGAGCCGCTGTGTAAAAGCACACTATATGCATTTTTGACGACAGCATACAAGTATATAATACTAGCTTCTGCCCGCGACTTCGTCCGCGTCACAGTTGATGTGTTATCCTACGGGTACCGTACATTTTCCCGGGATAAAAAGTAGCCTATGTGTTATTCCAGACTATAATCTATCTTTGTGCCAAATTTCATCCAGATCCATTCAGCCGTTTAAGCGTGAAAGAGTAACAAACATCCATACATACATACAAACTTTCGCCTTTATAATAGTAGTAGGATTAAGTAGGTATTTGACATTGTTGTGAAAACGTTTCCATTAGTGTTACAAGGTAGCCAAGAAGTCAGAAAATGCGAAAATTAACTGAACTTCGCACTTTACATTCAGTATGTTGATTGTAAATGACGTAACCGAGGCACTCGGGGTGACAAATAAATATGCTGAATAATGATGCTTCATATGATTTTTGCGATGATTTCATAACATCATGCAGTCGGTGTAAGTTTTTATCTGCATCGGATTAGGATAAGCGTCCGGTGCAGTAAGAGGACGGACTCTTACTGCGCGGCCCTCCGAAAAACCTTGTTGTATTTGTTCCACTAAATCTTTTTAAGACGTATTTTCTTAGAAACGAATTCTCTGTTTTCTCGAATTCTACATTACGTAGGTTCCTCCTACCTATAGATATGGGTATTTTGTTTCCTTTGATATTTGTTCTCGACCTTCCCGAACAGTGGGCGTACCTATTTAATTCGATGTTTTTTGTTTCCCACGATTATGTTTTTAACTGTACATTGTTTTTTGTCCTGATTCCTTTGCTTTTGCTTATTTGATGGAACGAATTGTAAATCACCTTTTCTGTCTAAGTTGATTGAGGAATTGTTAACCAAACATGTTGGTTTACAAATCATTAAGTATGTTTAGTAGTCTCTTGTCTTGTCCAAAACCATGTTATTGTTTTCTGGCTTTTCGCCAGAGTCTGGATTACTTGAAGAAACTAGTGCACTCGTTAGTAAAAGATACGTTTCTTCTGTGTATGTCTGGTGTTACCGAGCGTCGTATTTCAGGCAACAACGTTTCTATTGTACTAGGTATCTGCGGGTTGTTCGAAAGAGATACCGCGCCCCCGGAACGCAAAGGGCACACGAAGGAACATAGACGGGTTTTAGTCAGTAAAAGTCTGACACTCCCTCCCGCCCCGCCCAGGGCGGGGGAAGTTATTTGATGATTTCCCGTCTATAAAAAAAAAAAAAAAAAAAAAAATATTGTACTAGGTATAGTTACTCTTCTCGTGTACCTGAAGTAAAAAGTGGATAACTTTTTATATCCGAGATTTGTGTACTTATTGTACGTTTTTACAGCTACCATTCCTTGATTTACATAGCATTCACAAAGAGCTGGCTCACAACAGTGGCAACAATTCGTGTAGTTTTTTCCGCCCAGGAAAAAGGTATTAATAAATCATTGTTTTGTCTCTTACAAGGTGGGCAAAAGTCCAAGTATTTCAGACAAAAGGTGACTTCAAATCACTCTTAGCGACACCTTTCCATGGTTTTTAATGTTTAAAAAGTCTACAAATGTTCTTACAACTGAAGGCCTTTTCCAAAAAGGACAATTCGGTTTTCCTCCTTTTGATCCTGTTGGCATAATGTCAAGAAAGCCACAAAAAACGTAATTTATTCAAGGACTATCTTTTGACCGCAACTTCATCCGCGTCTGCTTCGCTTCCGTGCGCCGTAGCGTGATATTCGCCTATATTCCTCATGAATATGACTATCATATACAACACGAATATCTCTAATCCGATTGGTAGTCTGAAGGACTATCAGACTTATAAGAAAAAATAATGTTGGATGGTGAAATTAGCGCGGTAAACAAACAAAAAAAAACTACCATCACGCCTGTATTCCCCGAAGGGTTAGGCAGAGGCGTACCAATGTACACCCACAGTTCGCCGGTATATTTAGGTCCCATGTAATAGGGGGCGAGCCTATCAAAAAAAAACTTTTCGGCTTATATTAGTATATGTGTTATGTGCATAGTGTAAACATCGCTTTAGATTACTGTCCCAACGTAAACGAGCAACCAGTTTCCCTAACTTACGACCTATGTATACAAGCTGATAGTCATTTTCATTAATTCTCCGTCGATTATGGAAAGTTTAATGGAATATTACACGATTATTTATTTTAAACTCTACTTATATCAGTAAACATTCCGTTTAAGTGGATGTTCACTATCGTACCTTTATTTGAACAAGTGTCGCCAGAAAATAACGAACTGTTCGACTTGTAAACTAAAAACTTGTTTTATAAAAAACATGGTCTTCTTTTATTTTCAGATGGTAACCCAATATTAAGTAATAGTTCACTTTCAGAGCCTCCGCCCTCGTCCGATTTTTTGTTGGACCTTGCAACAAATCCATAGTTTCGAGGACCGACTTCTAGTAGGACTTTTGCGTCGGTATATTAAAATAGAATTAGGTATATGTTCCCTGTCGTGGGCGAACAACCTAAACAAACGCTGACCAAGCAAATTGTCTGTTTCTACGGAGGAAGCAACCAATCACGACTTTAATACCATCCAGTTCGTACACGACACATGCAGTTAAATATTTAGTTACGAAGATTTGTCACCATTTACTGTCATTCTTGAATTCTCTATTTCCTTCGTGTAAGCTATCATCACTTAATGCCCACGCGCCGATTTTGTATCTATAAGTGTAAGAGACAGACACCGGTGCCAACATTCTTTACCGACAGCCGGAATATCTTGTCAAATTTTTCACAATCCTTCTTCCAACGTACTCACTTCATTACGTAATCTACTCCCAAAGGAGTAGACCTTTTGTTAACAAAGATATTAGTTTCAAGTCTATTGAGCCAACCCAAAAGTTTGGCCAAGGCCGCACACGCCGCAGTTTCTAGGGCTCCTGTTTGAACGTAAGTATATCTCCACAATACGAAACCCGAAATTAAGCCAAATACTTACAATTTCTAGCTGAAATTATTTTCCATTCTTGGGAAAAACGAAAGTATGTCCTCGACACAATTTTCGTGCAAAATGTATTTTATCTCACCTGCCTACTGCGTGATACACAAAAAGAATTCAATCGTGCGAAATTCAATAGGCAGCTCAGATTAGATTGACATTTGTCATTCTCGAGAGATATTTGAAGCCTGATTTCAAGAATGTTTTGTTGACCGTAACATTTGCCTACACTTGTTTACAAACTTACATACATTCAGAGTGTAGAAAGATACATCACATAGCTGTTGACTGCTCTTCAAACTACATAACATTGATCAAAACTTATAGCTTGAGAACGACATTACTTTCTGGTGTGAAAAACGCTGTTTATATGGTAACGCGTGTAACGTAACGCATGCAAAACATTGTGCTTATGTGTGCAAGGTTCGTGGGGGTATTTAGATTTCAGACATTACATTTAAAACTTATTTCGGTACTAAAAAGTTGGAACTTTGACCTTCAATATTTATTCATTTATTTGTTTATGAAAGTCTCCCTTACGACTATAATATATCCATATTCAGAAGGTCATCTAGACGTCCTTAAAAAAAAAGGTATAGTCTGGAACAAAAAAAAAACTTATATAGAAACACAGTTCTTTTTACAACTGTTGTTGCTAAAATGATGCTTAAAAACTGTCTCTTTTTTATCTTCCGTGATGAATGTTAAACAAATATAAGCCTTTACGATCCACTTATAAGTATCTTTTTCGACTGAACTTTTTGGACGTTTGGAGACAATGGAGCCTCCACGTTAAACGGACGGTCCAAAGTCGAGCGAGCAGCTCCTACACAAAATGATTCACAGTAATTGAGGCCCATTAAACTCTATACGTGATTCAAATAAGCATAATTATTTGATTGAGCTCTTGGACAGAGAAAAGCAACATAAATCACTTCACTGATTGATTGAATAGAAAGAATCATTACGCGTCCATTTATCAAAGTGTATATAATTAAAATCAATAAATAGACTATTACATTTACTTCCCACGTAAATTGTGTGAATCGATTGGATCAGCAGGTATTAATAGGTGTTAGGCAAGCGCCAATGAACTAAATTGACATCACCTTCGTCATAAAAAATACATGAAGTTACACTAATTCTTTGTTTGTTTAGGATTTAGCGTATATCGATCCTCTATAATCTGTACTAATCTGTACTATCCTTACTAATATTATAAATGCGAAAGTAACTCTGTCTGTCTGTCTGTCTGTCCTTCTTCACGCCTAAACCACTGAACCGATTTCAATGAAATTTGGTACAGATATATTCTGGGACCCGAGAAAGGACATAGGATAGTTTTCATCCCGGAAATCCCCCGGGAACGGGAACTATTAATCCACGCGGACGAAGTCGCGGGCAAAAGCTAGTACTCTATATAGATAACTCTCCTAAAGTATGAACAAATATAAACTTTATCTGTCATCGTCTGAAAACAATTGTTTATAATTCAATCCAATTAATTATAAACTAAAGGATTTCTTAGTAAAAACAATTTCACAATTATGACATTGTTTTCTTGTAGTCTTTCAGACATTTTGACAGATAATTATAATTATTTATGTAACTTAGTTGGTACTTTGTTTTGTTTTTTACTATTTTCCTAGTACCAAGTAATAAAGAACCTAAATGAATTATTAAATTACAATTCAATTGTTTTACACGAAGGCTATTTTCTTTTACGGTCAACTTCAGAACTAAGATGATCTAAATAATTAGCAATTTACAACAAAAGTGTTCTAATTACACCAATCAAGACCATCATAAAAATAACCCATAATATTATAGAAGTAATTTTCTATTATAGTATTTCTATTACTAGTTTCTGCCAGCGACATCAACCGCATGCGTTTTTTCGCTCGCGTTAAGTTACGTCTTTGGTTACTATCCTGCTCCCGTATATCGTAGCGTGATGTTATATAGCCTATACTATTCCTTGTGTATCTGGCTTTTTTTTTTTTATAGACGGGAAATCATCAAATAACTTCCCCCGCCCTGGGCGGGGCGGGAGGGAGTGTCAGACTTTTACTGACTAAAACCCGTCTATGTTCCTTTCATGTGCCCTTTGCGTTCCGGGGGCGCGGTATCTCTTTCGAACAACCCGCAGTGTGTATCTGGCTATCATACACAAGAATATTTTTTAACCCGATTAGTAGTTCCAGATATTAGAGCGTTTAAACAAACAAAAAATCTCTTCATCTTTATTATATTATAAATAGTATTGAATACATTCAGTGTTAAGAAGCCATTTATAGCAGCTGTATTCGGGCTATTGATATTTACGATAAGTTTCTCATAAGCAGTTATCGTTATTTCAAAATGGATACCGCCAATGATCCTGTATAAATAAACCTAAGTCTTAACAAGTACATTGAATCTTGTCTGTTTTGAGCCCGAAATACTTTCCAAACAATCCTTTTTCAATTTCCAAACGACTTTAGGATGTTACGTAACTAGCGATTTTATAATTATTTCCACACACAAGAATGCACTTTAAGTATACACAAATATAGTTAGGTACTTATTATTTGCAACCGTTCAGTCGATCAGTCCCAATTGTACCAAGGTAGTCACTTATTGACTATCAGAATTGGTAAACCCTTTTAACAATGGACACATTCACACAATTCCGAATAGAATAAACTCTTCAGAGGCTGTGATCAATGACTGATAGATTTGAAATCTATCAGAAACCCTTGTATTTTTAGAATTCATGTGAGTGAAGTCACGGTAAAAACCTGGCCACTTATGTAAAGTAATGTCCTAATGTATCGTAGATATACGGGGTGATATACAAAATACATCATTTAGCCATTAACTACGTAGACTGCCCAACAAACTAAAAATGGTGAAAATTATTGCTGTATTTTTAATCATTTTATTTTTGGTGTGAAAAATGATTTTATGGCTAAGCACAATTGTGCTTATGGGTGCATGGAACAGTACATCTGTGGAGGTATTCAAAGTTTAGTAATAACATTTAAAACTTTGTTTTCGTAGAAAACATAAACAATGTTTCAACTTTGACAGTTAATATCTCCGCAAACATAAGGTTCCCGGATGATTCAGACAAAACAAGTAATAAAATTAAAAAATTAAGTAACCCCCAACAGAAGAATAATGGTAAGCTATCAAAAGGTCTGATAACCTTGAAACGGCTGAACCGATGTTGATAAAACATATCTAAAAACCACCGTTAGGAAACTGGCTTTCAAGTAAAAAAAACCGCATTAAAGTCGGCTCACCCGTTTAAGAGTTACGGTGCTTGCTGCGGGTTGTTCGAAATAGATACCGCGCCCCCGGAACGCAAAGGGCACATGAAGGAACATAGACGAGTTTTAGTCAGTAAAAGTCTGACACTCCCTCCCGCCCCGCCCAGGGCGGGGGAAGTTATTTGATGATTTCACGTCTATAAAAAAAAAAAAAAAGAGTTACGGTGCCACAGACTGACACATAGACGCGTCAAACTTATAACACCCCTCTTTTTGAGTCGAGCAGATGTGCAGAATATTTGGCATCGTTAAGTGTATTTTCACAGCCTTTAAAATAGATAACTTTATTTTCCGTAGTGTCTTCAGTTGTACATCGTAGGTACTATTTATAACATAGAAATGATAAAACTGTCACCGCACAGTATCAGATAAGAGAAATAATTTCACCATCGGACGCTTACTCATATTTTGTTTTAGCGGTATGATGAAGACATCATACAAGACTTATCAAACAACACCGAATTGCGTGGAAATCAGCAAAACGTGACGTGGGGGAAGAAGCAAAATATATTCTGATGTAACAAGATACGGATTAAAATTATTTGTTTCTTATCTCATTTTTTATCTGAATGTCATGACGATGGGGCCGAGCCCACATCATATATCATTGTAATTATCTTCAGTTCTTCCAAATTCTTATCAGCCATTACAGGCAACAAATGGCGTGAAAATCAGCATTTGGGGGCGTGCCGAAAAGAAAAACCAATATCTTCAGAAATGTCCAGACACCGTGACAAGTGAGAATTATAATAAAACTAAAGGTAGGTTAGTACTTATTGAACTATCTATACTAATATAATACAGCTGAAGAGATTTTTGATTGTTTATTTTAATGTGCTAATCTCTGGAACTACCAGTCGGGTTGGAAAAATATTCTTGTATATAATAGCCTGATTTAAGACGAAGAATAGATATAATAGGCTATATAACGCTACGGGAGCTAAACAGTAACCAAAGTAAAAAAAAAACCCGTGGGTTATGTCGCGGGCAGAAATAGTTCATGTTTATTTTTTAACACTTTGAGCGGAGCAACGTCATAATACGTTAAATTTGATAAACGCTATTTGACACAACGTTTAATCACGTCAGTAAAAAATTGGTATTTCTCTAAAGAACGTGTATAAACGGCTGCGGCTTATACAAATTTCTTCAAGCTACGTCATCGCACCGTATCACTGTAAATTTTCGGACTGCTAGCGCCACTCCACGTTAGTTTTATTGTACACTTTATAAGACTACTCACACACATACATACTAATTACGCATACATACGCAACGTCATAATACGTCACTCGCTGCCCCCGCTCCCATACTTCTTTCGTCCTGTGCGCCGTGAGCGGGAGTGTGCAGTTGAGGGGCCGCGGCCGTGGTTTTTCGAAATTACGCCTTCAAATTATAATTATATAAACAGAGATCGATGAGGATTTGTCAGATATTTCAGAGCATTCCAATAGCGCTGATCGCGATACGGAAACAATGAACTCAAATGAGTCACAGAAATCCCGAGCTATAACCGCTTCTAGCCATAGAAGGCAACCTGAGATATACTGAGCCATCACCGCTTCTAGACACAGAGAGCATCCCCGGCAACCCAACAATTCCTGAGCCGCCATTGCCTTTAGATGTAGTGGGCCATCCCATAACTCCTGATCCGGCGCCACTTATAGTGCTAGGGTTTAATTCAGCTTCTCCTGCCTTACGTCCACCTGTTACGATAGAGGACAACTCAATACCCTGGTATGGTATGGATGGGCATGCCCATCTCACGGTCGTGCTCGAGATACTTCGACCACCACGCGACGCGTCTCCAGTAGCAGATTGGACAGACTCTATAGTAGATATACCAGAATTTGACTTTGAAGACAGTTCTGTCGGTGTCCAGTTTGAAATCGATTCAAATACATCGACTTGTTTAGACGTTGTTCTTTATTTATGTACTGCATGTTTATTGCATATGACACAACGTGGATAAACGTCGACGTGTAGTAACGGTTGTGTCAAATTGAATATTATCTTTGCTTGTATGAAAAACAGAACGTCACTAATCGTCATTTATTTTGTATGAGAAAATAGTGCGCCGCGCAACAAAAATTTGAATACCCAGATGCTCAGCTGAAAGTGTTAAGGATGGGAACTACTCTTCTACTCTTCCTCCACTATGGGCGGAACGGAAGGGAGTGTCAGACTCTTACCGACTAGAACCCATCCGTATTCCTCCTAATGCCCTTTGCGATCCAGGGCCGCGATAACTCTTGCTGTTTAAACACTTGACTCTTTCGAACAAATTCCACAACCCTGGCAATAGTTTATGATCCATGGGGCTTAGTGTCGTGATGGCCCAGTGGTTAAGGCGCCCGCCTCTCATGCACGAAGTTGTGGGTTCGCAAACGGCCACGGGCAAGTACCAATGTGACTTTTTCTAATTCATATGTACTTTCTGAGTTTATCCTGGATATCACTGACATCGGTAACCATGTCAGAGGCCTTAGAGGCGGTTTGGAAACTCTGACACTAGGGTGTGTGGGGCCGTAAGACCTAACTGCCCACACGATAAAGAAAGAACCCAATGATCATTGTGAACAGCAGAAATAAGTACCGTGGATACTTAAAAGTGATGTAACATTAAATTTATAAATGAAATATTAGATTCGCTTCTTTGTAAGTATACTGAAGAAGAAAAAGCTTCGCACTATTTACGAATGCATAGATACTTACCTGGCAGACGTCTAGCTTTTAAGTTTTTATATTTCTTTAAGTTTTTGGAGCCATTATTTATTACTTACTTTTGTTATACATTTTATATGAATTAGCTACAAGAAAATATAACGATATTTACTATAGGGGCAATTGCTGTATTTTTAACCATCTAAATCTTCCAAAAATACGTTTTTTCCTCATTAATTTTTCCTATGTGTTTAGGTTAATTATCATGGTAGGTACTTACGTAGATAATTTTTAATTTAAATAAATTTATTTTTTTCCTCGAATTTGCTCACATTTTTGTAATTTTTTTGACATTGATTGTCGCTGAGACGAGATTGGACTATATTTTGGACTCGCCCCCAACCACATGGGACCTAAACATACCGGCGAACTGTGGGTATACATTGGTACACCTCTGCCTAATCCTTCGGAAAATACAGGCGTGATGGTATGTTTGAACGTTTTTAATTATGGGAATTTGGCCTTCTGTTTTTCTCTTACAGATTTCTGATCAATCATAGAGCATTTCAGACTAGTTACCATATCTGCCATGCTCTTGCTTTTACTTTTCATATCTAGTTAGGTTTTGCAATATTTTGGACCCTCAATGACGAATCGCTTCCAAGTATATTACTTTCACCTTTTCATTTTATGTGTTCCATTCATTCAAAATATTTAAATATATTACTGGCAATGCCATCTCTCCTTACTTGAGTAGCTTTATTCTTTTTTTACTGAGAAAGAAATACATACCATTACACCAATATTCCCCGAAGGGTTAGGCATAGAGGTGTACCAGTGTACACCCACAGTTCGACAGTATGTTTTGGTCCCATGTAATAGGGGCGAGCCTATTGCCATTAACCAGGCACAAATCCTAACTCCAAGCTGCTAAATGCTGAAAAACCCAATAACACTTCTCGACCTGGGAAACGAATCGAAAACCTCTAGCGTAGCAGTCGCCGACCTAGGACTGTTAAGCTAACGAGTCAGAAAGAAATACTTTCGATTTTTAAATTCGGCTGCTTTTTTTCTCTTTTGTTTTTATTGCTAATCACGTCAACAGAACATTAAGGTAATTATGTGTTGAAATACAAACTAAAGCGTACATAAGCGAATTGTGCAAACAGGAAAATCCTATCTAAAACTACAGTTTTACACAAGGCCTAGTTAAGTCTCTATAGTTACCAACTGTTATTCCCATTGTGACTAAACTTGAATTAATTATATTATTTTAGACACAGACTTACAATTTACATAACATGTTTTAGATATTTTATTTTATTAGTTATATATTAATAAATGGCAATGGCAATAGGCACGCCCCTTATTACATGAGACCTAAAAACATGCCGTTGAACTGTGGGGGTTCATTGATACACCTCTACCTAACCCTTCGGGGAATACAGGCGTGATGATATGTTTTATAACTATGACATATTAAAGCACAGTTCCAAAACAACATGTCATTCAGAATACGACATATATGTACTTACCTAAGTAATCGTCCTTTTACTATGTACTTAAATTTTCTCTATTTAACTTTTCGCGGCGCCATAATACTTTTAAGACCACATGCGCCAAAAGCTTATCTCAGAGTTAGTGATTAACATGAGGTTAACAAAGTGTCATAGATATAACTATGATAGGCTCGTATTAGAAATAAACGAGTATCTAAACTTAAACCCTCTTTTCTTTCGTGGGCAAATTCTCATGGATACTCTCCATCTGGGGAAAACAGAAGGGTTGTGTCGGACTCATAAAGACTAAACCCCGCGGTTTGTTCTAGTCTTCTACCATCATGATTCTTAAAGCCCGGTATACCTACACTTGACGCATGATCCCAAGAGACTGATATTCCTCGATATAACGAGGCTCTTCATCATACGCAACCTGTCCCGTAGACCGCATATTCTTCTACAAGGGCGCCCACGAAACGATAACCTTGACTGGTGCAAGCGGGCCTTACAGGAATACACTATTTATTTACAGAAATAGTATCAAAACTAGACACTTATGCCAAACATGCATCTGCATCCCTCGCATCCTAACAGCGAATGTCCTCTGTATCGAATAATTGAATCAATGGAATGAAGCCAAAAGCAAACATGTGCTAGTAAGATTTAGAGCTGTATTAATATTATAGTATGAACTAACATCTGCTCACGACTTCGTACGCGTGGCTGTTTACGTCTTTGATCACTGCTCCGCCCTCTTGACTCGTAGCGCTATGTTATATAGCCTTTAGTATTCCTCATGAATCTAGCTTTCATATACAAAAAGATTTATTATAATCCGACTAGCAGTTCCCGAGATTAGCGCGTCTAAACAAACATATAAAAAACCTCTTCGGCTTTATTATAGTCTATATAGCAAAACACAAAAACGAAACGCGGAATAAATAAATGCATTAATTTGCCGTTTTTTGTTGACCTTGTCGGATCTAATTCAGGTAACAATGCTTTTACTTTCATTGAACATTCAGTATTGACCTTACGATCTGTACTTTTACGACACGTTAACATAAAACCCAGTATTTATTGTTGACTTTGACTAGATTATTGACAAGTTGGATTTAACAAAGGCATCATATTACCCTGATCTAGCAGTTACTGTGCTACATTAAACATATCTACTATCACGCGTATATTACCTGAAGGGTTAGGCAGAGGTGTACCAATGTACTACACCCACAGACATTAAAACATGCTTATGAAAATTACTACAGCATTTCTTATACTGTTACTTTTATTTTATTATTTTTCTTTATAAGTAGTCTTAGAGCACGAAACTTACCTAGGTGTAACAGTCTTTGTCTCATACGGGAGGTTAAGAACTTTTCTCTGTAGGTATACCGTTAATTATAATAATATCTAGTCAGTGGTTAGGTTACGAGGTAACCCATGTATTTAGTGCAATGTTAAAGACGAATCGGACGCGTTAAGTCCTTGGTGGCGGAAATAAGTTGACCTTTGTAGTTTTGATGTTCAGACTTACGCAGATGAATTAATATAAATTATATTGGATGGTTGACACTTCTCGTGACCCAAAGGCTGGCTGCACCTTGGCCAGAGGTTAAGTATTGCATTTGCATTGCATTGCTATGCCGCCAATCTTTTAGGCACTTTTCCGGTTAACGGCGACGCGGAGGAACTTTTTGATGTTTTTTTTTCTTGTTATTATTACATTTTTATCTAATTTTAAGGTTGTAAAGATTTAAATTCCGTTATTAGATAAATAAAAAATAAAAGCTTGAAAAATTAATACTTTTTAAAGAACCAATTATGTAGCTTCTTCTTCTTCCTATCTTCGTGTCGATTGACTCATTCAATTAATTATATAGCTGGGAGAAAAGATACGGGGCAAGTTCATTGCGAAACATCATTTAAAACTCCGATATAGATGTCTCTAGCTTTTACCCGCGACTTCATTCGTGTGAAAGTCAAAGTCAAAACTGTTCTAAGCTGTCTCCTGCGTATTTACTCAGCGTCCTGCGTCATAGGTCAATTAGTTTTCGAGATCAAGAGTGTTTAATCAGTAAGTAATTGACCTTTCGCTTCTAGAAGATTCCTGCAAATGTACCCTGATTTAAATCTGACACCTATTTAGAATTTCTTCAACTCTTGCTCTACATTCTAGATAGCGCAATAAGATTCGTTTTACAAGTAAGAGTCATATTTGGTCAGACTCTACAACTCTAGTTCACACTGCACTGTACTACTACACAGTACAGTAGAGACAAGCCCACCACATTATTCCCAATTTCTCACCCACTTCAACTCCTGAAGGCAAAAATCAACGGAAAAGCGAGGCACTGAAGCTGGACGAGTCTCGGAGAAACGATTTTACTGTCTTGGATCCCGCAACGAAATTAATCAGAGACTTTATTTCATGTCTGATTATTTTGAATTATTAAGAATCAACAAGAATCAAACAAAATATCCTGAAACTTCAAAATTGACTGTCACAAACAACTAAAACACATACTGAAAGTGTCATCACAATATAAATAAAATAATTACGATATTAGGACCACTCCCTAAAAACAAATTGCTTTCCGAACAAAAAATGGGCTATCTGAAGTTCGCAAACACGCAGAGTAAGGGATGAAACACCAATATAAGTTGAAAGACCCATTTACCTACTTCAAATGTATGAGAAATCGACTATTGGGTAACTTAAACATGAAAAAAATCCAATAAAGCAAGAGATTAAATAAAAAGTTGGGTTTAATGAAATGTGAAGCCTGTCTGTCTGGTTTTATCGATCACCTACAATTTAATCAAATAGAGTGATATTAAAAAATTATTCGTGAAATATGTCATGTTGAGATGAGAATTATGATAAGTTATTTTAAGATGCTGATATTCTGAAATCGAGTACAAGGGTCACATAGTGTCACATTGGACACGATGACACGTTTACTGTTGCTGCATCATCAGCCTTCAATTATCCTTTCAGATTAATCTATAATGACTATACATATAATGACCATAAACTTTTTTAATTTTCTGTTATGAAAATACAACAATTGAATAAGCAACATTAATTATTTCTATTTCTGTTGCATTCATTTCTAACAGAGTACAACGGAAGGTGCAGCGGAGCGGAAATAAAAGTGATTATGTGACCTATTATTTAAAAAACGTAGAAATAATAGGTAGATCTTATTATCAGTGGCCTAGAGTCGTTTATAAAACTGGTCTCGTGCATAGCACGGGTCTAACGTTTGTCAGTGTTATTTTAGTCTTATAAAGTCTATTAATAAGTTTGTCTTAACAAAATATTCGGTGTGTCGAGTGTACGGCAGTGTCTGGCGGCGTGGTTGCAGCGGCGTCACCCGCGTGTCTCGCCGCCGTTATCGACCTTCTTCTTATCTTAACAAGAACTACTCCACCGCCCGATAAACAAGGAGCAAAAGCGTGCGCCCGCGCCGTTTTGCCTCATTCCATCCCACTTGGTGTGTTGCGATTAGTTCGTTCGCCTCTTTATCGTGCCGTTTCGCTTTTCGTTCAGTTGCTCACTCGCCGCCGTCGCGCTACCACGACACTCACGCGTCCTTCCCGCGCAATGAACCAGCAAGCCAACAACACATAAACCATCAACATGAAGCCTAATCGGTTATAACGTTTTGTTAACAAACCCAATTTTAATTTAGATCGAATATATATAATTATTGTGATATTTAGTTAGTTCTCCGTATTTTTAATATTTATAATCGTTACGATGAATTCAATTTACTTTATTTAATATTATTATTTTTAATATATAAAATAAATTCAGTGCTCAAGATAATCTCATTCCAAATCGCGTAGTAATTAACTAGAAGTCTTGCTACAAGAATTGCGATGACAGCAAAAACTCGTTCACATTGGAAGGAATATGGAACAGCACTCTGTGGTGAGTTCGTTTTCTAACCTATCATTATCGCATGCGTCGGCCATGTGTCCGTATGTGACCGCCGCGGTAATCCAGCCGCGGCGATGACGTAAATACTCATTTATTATCCTTAATTACCCTTAAATACTCAGTAAATCCCTGTCATTTTCATTTAGTCCCACCCCGGCTTACGTCGGCCAGTCGCTGTTGTTCCACGTCTATAAAATTATTTTGTGAAAGCTACCGATGCATGATTTCACCGAGAACCACATAATATTCAAGTTAACGCAGTAAGCTATTTTTAATGTGGCGATCATGTATGTACTCACAGTGCCAACCCATTCTGTTCCGTATTGACAACAATGACTCTACCAAATGTCATATGAGCATGTTATCGCTGTCACTTGTCAGTATCACAAACAGCGGTAAAGTTAGAACACATTCCCATTACTGTTGGCATTGTTAGTAGCGTACAATCCACGGTCCACGTATGCTATTTTGTAACATGTACTGCCTTTTATTTAAAACAAGAACTTGCAATACGCCTTGGGTTTTTCTCGAGGACAATTTCGCAGAAGCACCAATCTAGTCGCACGTGCTGCTCTCAATATTCTTTGAATAAAGCGTGAAGATTTTAGCTCTAAAACCCCTAAAATTGAGGCTTTCAAGAGAAAATATTCAATTGCTTATGTTTGTGCAACTTCCTATACAAATGTCTGTTGACATGTTGAACAGGCTGTGACTCGAAATATCAATGAAGTTATGCAATACTCACAAGTTTTAGGATATAAACATCACATAACATGCATTGGTTGCATGATATCCTACAAATAGCATCTTTGCAACATCCTGTAGCCATGCATTACATACATGCAAGTTATTTCTAAACAGCGCCAACTTGCGCGCATTGCAAGGAAAATCATGAAAACTTAACTATAGCTACATAACTTACACACATTAGTGTTACAAAGGCACCTATGATGCACCTGTTATGATGAATAATGCACCATCGTTTATTTCTTACTAACAAATACCCTGCGGTTTCACTCGTTCAGTTACGTCTTTGATTACTGCTCGGCTCCCGTTGGTAGCATCATAATGTTCTTTACATATAAGCCTTCCTCTTGAATCACTCTAAGTATAGATGAAAACCGCATTAAAATGTGTTTCGAAGTTTAAAAGATCTAAGCATACAGACGGCAGGAAGCGACTGTTTTATACCATGTAGATAGCCACCATACAGATACCATATAGATTCTTGAGCACCATAAAAGTACTATACATACGAGTATATCTGGGTAATGCGTGTAATTGCTTGTGTCACTTGATAGCCAATTCGCCACAACAAAACAAGAGGTGGATAGGTTATCAATCTGTTTTAAAGTATCGTAAAACTATAATATTATTACCCATTCTATTCAACAAGACTTTTCTAATAATGTTTTTTAAATATATTTTGAAACATAATTATTCGTTCTTTATTGACATGTTTAAAAAATGGGCCATTGGAATGAGTTGCGTCATTCACTCATTCATCGCTCCGAATGATTTCGTTTCATTTTGTGGAATTACCTGCTTCTGAAAGATTTTCGCCTGGAATAACATTTTTCAAGAACGAATGCACGAGTAGATATTTATTTTGCCGTAGGGTTAATGCTCTGGGGATTATTTTTAAAACTTCAAAAATATAAATATGAAATTAATGTTTTTGTCATATTTTACTCTCGTATCTCTATCGTAGTCACTAGTGCGTCGTGAAAGCGTGAAAGCGATGCCAAACACGCTGTTAGTTGACTACCGAATGATTTATTGCTCATTAAAATGTAAAGTACTATCAACTACACACCCTACTCCTCGATAAACCAAAATCACCCTTAACAACTTTATAAACAAATAAAGTCCATCTGCAATCGAACATTCTCTAAAACTATTTGTTAACATGTATTCGAAGGGAACATTACAACTTCGGTTTGTATCTCCTATGGGGAATTCCATTCATTCCAAGAACGCCGAGGCATCAGGTAGAAAGAATTAAAAACCCGCTAAGTGCTGGCTGTTTTGAACTTGGCCGCCATTAGATGGAAAAGAAAAAAAAACAGGTACCTACCTATTAGGAAATACCTTTCTTATACATTAGATAATTGTATCACTATAAACAATATACAATAAAACGTGATTCAAGTAATCTAATTCAACATAATTCACTATCAAACCTTCAAATCGTTTTATCTTTTACTTAGAAATAGCAATAAACGCTACTGTTTACTCGACCTTTAGACTACAGCTATTCAGAAACCAACAGGTAAATAAAATTTAACTACTTCATTGAAAAGCTTGACCACTAATCATACCTATAAGATGAAGGTATTTATAGGTTCCACTAAACTTAAGACCGCTTAACGATGGGAATATCCAACGCAGTTAATATTGGATTTTCCTATTGCAAATCTGCCTTTATGTACATAAAACTAATTTGGTCTGTGGATCAAAGTCTTACCTACAACCTTATTTTTTGCTGACCAGTAACCTGAAAAGGGGTCATTATAGTCATCAATATTAACAACTTTTATTTGAGGCCAATACTAAAAATTAAATCAGATGCTCTATACATTTTGTTTCATGCGAACATGCGTTAAGGTGCTGAAAAAATAAGTTAGTTTGACATTTATTCTTCTTTCTTTGAATTCTATAATTTACCTCAAGGTATATCCTACAAAGGATAATTAATTATACTTAAGTAAGTTTTAGATCCAAAGTCCCTAGTGAAAGGTAAATAAAATATTTAATTCCAAGCGCATTACCTAAAGGCTTTACTTAGTATCACTTCAAGATACATGATCTTTACCTACATATTAACGTTTTACAATGATCGCTCTATGTCAATCGAGATTAGAGTAATCCTATTTATATATCGGCGTAATAAAAACAATTCAATGTAATTATATAGACAGTACATAATTATGACTATATGTTGTATGATTTGCGTCAGTAGATAAAGTAATAACTTTTGCATATCTGTTTATTGCATTGTTTTACTTTTTTAATCATTTGCCGTAACGTAAATTAAGATAAAAATTAAGGAACCAAATCTTAAATATTGATGTTTATGTCTGTTCTTGAAAACACAAAATATTCCAAACAATATTATATCGAAAGTAAATTAAAGCAATTAAACCGTTATTTTGGAGTTAAAAGAAAAACAAAATGGCGACGATTTAAGTGCAAACTATGGAAACATTACTAAGTTTAACTTAAGTCACTTTTTACATTACAAAATAAGTAGCCTAAACCGGCAAAGTATATACCTACGTATATTTTTTACTCAGTAAGCCAATATAACCATTCAGGCAGCAAAGAATAGAATAGTATGTTTCTTAATTTCTTAATAAATTAGATATATTCGCATCATTTTTGTCCCTTTTACAATATACCTTAACATAAGGCATGCAAATGTTGAAATACTTACACATATTGTTAATAAAATGTAAACAGTTAAAATAATAACCTTAAAATTAGATTTAAAAAAATCCTTAATAATAACAATAAAAAAGATAAACTAATATTTAAGGAATTAAAAAATTCCTCCGCATCGCCGTTAACCGGAAAACTGCCTAATAAACTGGCGGCATTGCCACATTGGATGGCAATGCCAATTCTCTGGCCAAGGTAAAAGCCAGCCTTTGGATCACGAGAAGTGTCAAAAGTTTATTAAGTTTTACAACAGTCAGCATTTCATCCCAATCCTAAGGGAAAAGCAAAATAAATAAAACTCACACATAACTTTAACAATTGTTTTCAAAAATAACAATTTTATGATCAAAAATATTGACTCACTTCCACATTCGTTTACATTAACACTTCCTACGGGTCAATTGTTTTAAAAACTATATTGTTATTCTATGGTGACACAATCATAACTGTTTAATAGAAGCTCTATGTTTTGGCATTTCATTTTGGCATGCCATTTGTAGCAATTTATATTCTTGTTATCATTAATCTTTACAAATAGATAACTTGGTAGCTAGTGAGGTAGTCTAAACTTTGTAGAGAACTTCGTGCCTTTAACGTTCTCTTCTAACGTCAGTAGCGTTTGATAGCTAATAGGTTTCTTGTACTAAGCTCGTTTTACAGCCCATACAATGACTCCTTGAGTAGATTTCGTTATCATAAGTGAAGTCGACACGAGATATTCAACCTTTCAGGTCATCCTCATATCTGTCGAACTACATTTTGATATAAATAATAATAATGATAATTTAAGGCTGTACATTAGTGTACTAATAACATACCTAAAATTACATTTTATCAATAACAACCATACTTTAACTAATACAATTTGCAATTAATATTTACGATAGAATTTATCGCGTATTAATTAATGAATCGCTGATAATAACTGTTTCAGTGCACTAATGCACTGAAACAGTTATTATTATATAAATAATGATTATACATATACTTACATAAATAATGATTCAAAATAAAATAGAAAACCTAAGTTTTCTATTTTATTTTGAATCATTATTTATGTTCGAATGAAGAAATGTGTTACTCTTTTAAGTATTTAGTCGTGTTTGTATCATTATGTATAGATTTTTATCTCCTTCGTCGCTTAAGTTGACATGTTCGAGATTGTTCGATTAAATTGAAACAATATCGTCAGTTCGTGTTCCCCTAAGTCATGTGAATCATCATATGCTAATGACAATGCTTTTTCCGTCCCCCAAATACATTTTTAAAAGTCCAATTTGTACCCCTGAATACTTATTGTCTATTATGACATCTGAACACGCAAAACCACTAAAGTTCGTATCAAAATATGTAGATCGGTGCTATACCTACTTGCTAGTAGAAAATAGCGGGCTTTTGCCATAAATTCAGGTATTCAATTCCAGTTAAACTCAAATGTCATTGACATCGACATCCGATAGTTTACAGTTGTGTTGCGATTTTCTGCGATTCACACTCGTGGAGAGAGTGCGAGGGAAACGACGCGCTGAGGACAGTCCATGTTTATAAACAATAGCATCCATCGCTTGTTCCACCTAAAGAAACCTTCTTGGAATCGGCGATACGTAATAAAGTTCAGCGATAAAATGTTCTGCGCCCCGTTTTTGCTTGGAGAGATCACACACACGCCTCTTAGTGCTGACGTCATCAGCATGTTTTAAATGATGACTCACAGACACGGTGAAAACTAAACGCGTTTCGCAATGTCAATTTTGAAAATAATGCACCTCTGAATACAAATGCATAAATAATGGGTGTATTTTTTTTATTTTGCTTGTTTATATTTTAGAAAGTGTAAAGTTTTCATGGAATTTTATCGTGAAATAATTTAATTTTCCGGACGAGCGATTAAATTACGTTTGAGCAATGTAACGTACATTGCTCAAACATCGTTCTACCTACATAGAAAAATATTTGAGACATATGTAAAATGATACTATGTACCTAACATTAGAATAAATGTAAACAATAACATGCATTCACATCAACAACAAAAAACGTTTACAACAAAATTGAAATTGAGCATTGTCAACAAAACATTGATCAGGTATATTTTCGCTATATACATAATAACATGTAATAAATTAATAATGTCAAGGAAAAATAACAAACTAACCAATTAGTATTTTAATGTCATTGCCTAATACTGCAGACTAAGTCACAGTACCACAGTTGCCACACATTAAGCAATGCATATAAAATTTTGCATATACTATCAACTGACGTCATAATATATGCAAATGTCCAAAGCTGAATATTCACACCTGTGTGGGACGGTGCCAAAATCACTATGTTTGACAGCTGTAGTGATGGTAGCAGAGTGTTAGTGATCAGGTGAATGCTCATATTGCTGACGACTATGAATTCCGAAGGAAGCACTGTCTATTTGTAGCTGGGACTAGTGTCACTGGCATCGCTATATCATTAAACACATACCGAAATTATAATTAATGCCACTGCTGAAATGTTTAGAGTATTTTCAAAAGTGATATGAGTACAAAAGATTTCGTAAATGTAGTCAGTAGTCGTCACCTTCAGTCTCCAATGTTTTGTTCTTAAGGTTATTACATCGCCCGATGTCCTTGAGGATTTGACATCTGTACTATTATTTTTTTAAATAAGCGCCATCTACCGGTATCCAGTATGCTACGATAAACGGAACTTAACATTAAGCAAGAACACAGATGTGTCGCAGAGTTGTCATTGTTTTTGCCTATTTTATTCGCTCTCTGAGAGATTACATATATATTACAGATACATTTTGTTCTTCTATTATTTATTATTTGGTACATCGTAATTTATATTTATTTTATTATACACTCTTACTTTTAGATCGTTCTGGAACCAAAAGCTATAAACTCTGTCATAGTAACAGAAACTATTGGCTATATTATTTTCAATAAATAACATGAAAATTTAATTTGAACTGCCTCATTAACCTAGTGGTCCTAAGCACGACTGCTGCTCTAGAGGTCCTGGGTTCGATTCTTAGGTTGAGCAAAAGGTGTTATTGGCATTTTCTACAAAATTCTCAGTAGCAGCCCGGAGTTTGGATTTGTGCCTGATAAATGGCAATAGGCTCGCCCCTTTTACATGGGACCTAAATATACCGGCGAACTGTGGATGTACAATGGTACACCTCTGCCTAGCCCTTCGAAACCATCATCATCACGCCTGTATTCCCATACAGGCGTGATGATGATGGTTTCATTCGTGAAATAGTGAGAACTCGAAGTGACGCTTCCTTGCAGTACATGCATAATATATTTGTGTGTAAACCTTATCGACTGCACATGCGAATGGTAGCCTTTGAAAAATCCATTCATCGATCAGGCAGAAACGCACTTACATCTCGAATGACAAAAAAAAAGTCACAAATTTTCAAATTCTTTGAGACGTGTTAAAAAAACTAAGAACGCCAATAGTCATTTTACTTTACTGGAGTTCCTGTGTTTCGGCTCCCGAACGATGTAAAGGTAACCGTGTAAATAAAATATTCACTTTGCCTGCTGACCTAACTTTCAACAATTATCTAATTGAGTACGGAGTGTTCATGTGATATTTCTAAAGGTCTGATGATGGTCAGGTAAGTGCTTATCGGTTCTCGGAAACGAAAATAGTTAGGATGACCTAGCTTTCAATATCTATATTACTAAGCACGGCTGCTACTATGTATGTACTCGTTTTTGTAGTGCCTCTAGTATGTTTGCGGAAGCCGGGGCAGACGGTTTTCATGCCATCATGCGCAAGCGGCTCGCTTCTTTGTTAAGCAGAGTCTGGGGTAGCACTAACAGCATCCTACAGGTCATTGCGGTTAAACAGGACTCAAATATCCAGAAAACATTTATTCGTGCACAAAATAAACTTTTTGTAATTATTATAGACATGGTCTGAAATAAAGATTTTATTATTATTCTTTCATTTATTTATTCATTATACATATTCATTATATTTTTAAATATTACTATAATAAAAAAAGAACACTTAAAAATATAAAAAAATAGTAGCCCACCGGCGGCGTCGGGAACAGGGTTCAAGCCACCGGTGGTCAGGGCTCTTGAGAAAGAAAACTCCTAACAATACGCTTCGTGTATTCTTATTATTATGTGGTACATTCTAAAGGTCTGATGATGACCAAGTCAGTGCTTATCGGATCTCAGTAACGGAAATAGTTGTGCTCATACATGATACATTCTGAAAGTTTGGTAAGCAAATTTAAAAAAAAAAATAAACACCTAAATCTATGTTCTCCGAACAATAAAAAAAAATAAACACCAAAGAAATAATGTATCTACTCAAAGAGTAGGTATTTACAAATAATCTTGGAGAGCTCGGACAAGCATTTGTTTTTATACATAGGCATAGTAGTCAGGCTTACTCTATGATAGATTCAAAAACTAAACGAAATTACAAATTTCTTTTTATTTATTTACGAACTTAATTTCAATTCTTATTTTGCTAAATATTTATATTTGTACTATTTAATATATTGCTTCATTCATAAATTATTAAAAAAATGAAGTTTTGGTTTTTATTTTGGAAAAAATAACATGCGTGTAGTCCACCCTTGACAACAGCCATCAAGGCACTGAAGTTTGGCGTCACAGGCATAGCGGGGGTGCCTCGTGGGGGGAATTGATGAAATTTCGAGTTTTTAGTTATTATTAAAAATTCTTAACAGAAACAAGAAAAAGTAAACAATGCGAATTGTTTGATATGTCATTACATGTCTTTAGGTATAAAATTCATGCCGAACTATTCAGCTGTTTTACCAACAATTTGCAATTAAGATTGAAAAATGACCTGTTTAAAATTTTTTTTTCCGAAATTTGGGCAAGTTTATTACAATTCTAATCAATGCGATCTGTTAAGGATGACTTTAAGTATAACATATATTTTTTATATGAAAAACGTACGGAAGGATTCCTCAACAAATTTCTTTAAACATAAGGTGTTTTTAGGACTTGAGCGATGTAATACCCTTAAAAACATTTTGAAAAACAAAACACTCTAGCAAGCAGGTATCTATCCACTGTAAATGTGTATACATCATCTATTGTATTAGTAACAGCCTTATCCTAATAAAGACTTGACTACACTTATTTTTTATCGTGGATCGTTATTTTTTTATCTTACAACGTTGAATTCTTCACCGAACCGTCACTAACGAAGCTAATGTAAAAATGAATGCTGTCTGTCAGACGGAACACCGTGATAATGTAATTTTTTAAACGTTCAATTAAATATTTCTTCAGATTATCGTGAAAGAATACAGGAGTTATTAATACGAGCAGATTAATGAGCAGTCATTCGCGAAAACTAATTAGATTTCCAGCATTCACTGAGCGAGTTAGATATTCTGTATGAATTGTGAATGCGACCAGAGATTTGCACTCTAATCCTATAACACAAAATTCATAATCTATTGCTTCCAAAATTTTTAAAAAATCTTTCAATCGACTGCGTAATAAACATTGTTAATGCAATGCCTCTTGCATTTGTAAACGTGCGCATAATCATTACAAAAGTACCTACGCAAAACTGAGAATGATAATAAAATTTCTGGTATGTTGTTGTTGTTCTTGATAATCGGTTTTAGATAAAGTTATGTTTGGTGGAAAAGTAGTCAGACACAGTAGTAGAAAAGTAGTTAGATTATTCGGCTTGCGGTATTAACATTTGGTCGAATTAATTTACGTATAAGGTTAACAGAAGGCCAATTTACGAGAATTGGCCTTATACAAAACGGTTAAAATCTAGTCACAATCTCATCTCAGCGACAATCAATGTCAAAAAGTTAATAAAACTAGGCATTTTTGAGACAACGATTAGAATGCAAACATTCCTAAAAACTACCAGAATTAGCATTCGCAAGTAGCCAATAAATTACTCTTTTTTGTTTTATAAATCAGTACAGTTAGAAGCTTAAAAGGTCTGTTACTCGCTTTTAGAACAATCCTAACCCATTTCTGTGAATACGTTGTAACAATAAACGCGGAAGGTAAACAATCAGCACGCCATTGTTTTTCTTCCATTTGCAAATCGTCGGGAAAAAGAATGACGTTTAAATAAAAAAAAAGGGAACGCACTAACGCAGTTTCAAAAAAGAAATAGAGCGCATCCGTAGAAGAATTAAATAAGTAGCGAGCTTAGGTAGGTAGGCAAGTACTTAGCTTTGATTATATTATGAGTACTATATTTATTTTTGTGTTTTTATGGTAAAACAACTCAAGGTTAATCGGTATAAAGTAATAAAAGAAATAGGTATGACCAAAACAAAATTGTAATTACGTAAAAGAAATATGAGTTATTCACTCCCAATGTTATGCAATAGCACAACACTGTATATAAGCATACAATTCCATAACATTATTGTAGATTTTTTTCCTTTGTTGTTAAGAAATAATAACTTAACACCGATCGCTAATCCATTTACAAAGTATGCGTCAAAAAACCCACGACCATTTTTTTGGGCCTATAAGTCAGCGGGCAGATGAAAAAACACAAGTAAGCTTGTTTTATTCATACTCTAATAGGGGAAGTTATTTATTCGTGGAAATCTCTACGGTATAGTATAGTTGAGAGTAAGTAGGTTTGTACTGACGTCATGACTCGAGGTCTTGAACCTAGAGCTATAACTGTGCTAGTGTTCGGGCACCACGTGCTTACGACACGTGCATTATAAATGTAGTTCTGTTATTATCGAGACAAATGAATGGCGATGTTATTCCATTCAAATATAGGAACTAATAATTACCTAATAGATGCTAATATAGATTTATCATGGATCAAGACGTGGCCAGCATTGTTTTGTCCCAAAAGTTGCCTCTACAGCGATCATCAAATCATTTGCGTTGTGGTATAAAAGGAATCCTAACGAGCATACTTGTTATTTTAACTTTATCATAATAATTAAAGAATAATATTATTTAAAAGTGCTTACATTCTACACTTATTATATTTTATGGGCCATTATGACTTAAAACAATGGAATAGCAAATTCAAATTCAGAATGCTATTTTTGCTTTATGTTTTTTTTTTTGTTTATGGAAAATGTGACGAAAATTTATATTTGCTCTGAAAACAATTCTAACAGTGAAATTGAAATTCTCAATCTTTGCGAAGTGAATGCCACTTCCAGGTTCTTTTGATCTTGCTTTTCTTATTCATATGGTAATTTATTTATTGTCCTATGAAAATACAATTACTTTGGTATGTTCACGCGCTGTAGACCGTGTATGTGTATTGTGGTATTTTCCCTTATCGATACTGACGACCAATCACGAAGTCTTACATAAAGCTACAATATACTCACACATACTTTATGCTACTAACCTCACAACGAGTTTGTTTATCGATATCGATCGTAACATTCAATACAGAGAAGCATAATATTGGCATTCAGTCGGCGAAGAATCTCGCAAGATCTCTGCATAATAGGCTCATACAAGTTAACATGTTTACGATTGCAGTATAAGTACAAATTAATAAGTTTTAAAACTTTTAATAGGTCAACAAACAATTTATTTATTCTGAGAAGCCAATGTTCCAATTCCGTTCAGTATGTGACGTCGCACTAATAATGTCAAACGTCAAAATAAGTGACGGGGTGACAGGTTAAATTAGCGAATGGAACATTTTTAAAGGTCAATTTCAAACGGGAGCAATATTATTTAAGGCCTGTATTTATACGTGGCGGCTTTTTGTTCGCCTTCTTTCAGATGCAGTTGAGATTGAGGCATTAATTTACGTAAATAAATGTGCATTATAAAAAGCTTTCTCTACTTTATATTTCAACATTCTTAGCGAGTGTTGATTAAAGTGCTTGGGAAATACTTAGTAGAGTAGGTACTATCAACTGCTATCATAATCAAAACGTGAGTGTCAACTGAGTGGATCAGTTTACTTTGAAGTTTGTATGTGATTGACTACATCCTGTCAACATAAGAGCTCTATTAATCAGACACACGGCTTTTAAAGACACACCTCTATTCTGTCTATTGATCTAGTTATGTTTAGACTTCTGCTTTTTTCGAGGGAAGTAGAAATTATGCTCTTTTCTGATTATATTCTTTGCGAGATCCAAGACATTTGAAACGTTTCTCCGGGACTCGTCGAACTTAATTGCCTCGGCAATTTTCTGGTGGTTTTTCTGGTTCAATTTTCGCCACCACGTTGATTCTGGCTTTCAGAAGTTGCTGTAGGTTAGGAATGTGTGACAGTACTTGTCATAAAAAAGACACACGTCTCTTCGATTAATAACATTGGTCTATGATGTCAAACAGTTCAAGAAAATACAAAAAGTTTTAATTAAAATCACGCGAAGCTATAATTCACACTCTACCTATTTTAATTCAACATTGAACGTAATTGTCACAAGTCCATAAATAAAACACGACAAGTTCGCGACGCCTGTAATTGTTTCATTGATCAACTCGCTGGACATATTTTTTCCATCAAATAAAGCTGTCCAATTTAGCCATTGTTCTACTTAGTTGCGGCTCAATCACGCACACAAACGATGCTATTTGTACAAGTTCAGTAACGGGCACATTGTCACACGATACAACAATATCACAATCAGAATTATTGTTATTCTGATATGTGTATTTATTAGGACACGTTCACACTCAGCGGTTACTTACAACCGCCTTGTACATCCGAAATAGGTAATATACAAATCTGTTCCATTTACCTAAATTTTCTTCAAAAAGTATTGCCAACTTTTTGCACTCCGAAAGCGATTTATGCATAGCTGTTCCAGATTACCTGAAATACAATTTTGTGGAATGTTAAATTTAAATTTTCTTTAGAAAACTTGTTTACCCCAAAAACTCGTAGCAAAAACAATTGATAAGGTTTTGCGAACGAGGCCTCTACCGGCTATCTGTAAATTCTGTAAACACATTTAATTGTGACTAACTAGTGTGGGTATTTCGGAATGATTACTAATTAGCAAAAATTATGTGAGGGCAAGTTTGAAAGCACCCTGTGTGTGACGGTTTGTGTGTTGCGTCACCGTGCGGGTGGGCCCGCGGCGAGCGGAGCGGAGCGGCGCCGGCGCCCCGCACCGCGCGCCTCGACCTCGACCACCTCACACGGGACCATTTATACCATACGCATTAAATTATACCTTAAGTATCATTTTTATTAGGTTCATTATCTCTAGCTCGCACACCTATAAGCTAGATGACTTCGAGGTGACACAGAGCTTAGTGAAGATGACAGTAGACCAATATTTAGACATAATTGATAAGCAATTTAATATGAAAGCACGTATTGTCCAGAAAATAAACAGTGACCGAAATTTCACAAAATATGGTCGCCCTACTGTTGCCATTCTGTACATCAGCAATTATTAAAACAACAATATTTTTCTGTTAAATAATATTAGACTATAAAAGTCTATCAATTTTATTTAAATTTTAATTTAAACTCGTCCCGACTCTCAACCAAAACCAATTTTTCAAACTCTCAGACTAATTTTTCAACGTCAGCCATAGATATGAATTCTTCATTTATGTTATTGTCTGATTGATCATTCGTGAGTTTAAATTATTTGAGGCATTACAATTTCAGGTGATAAGTATTTTTTAGCCTTAGATACCTATTTACCTTAGATGCTAGGTATACAAGATAGGTTTGTCAAAGAAACGCAAATAATTATTCCTTATATAAAAAAATATTTATTTAATATTTTATTTTAGATCAAGGTTACTTAAACATTAAAAAAAGATAAACATCCTCACGACTAATGTCCTTAACTAATGCAAAATAAAATGTTACGGTAAATAAATGTATCGCTCCAAATCAGTATCATTGACCAAGATAACCGAATAAAAAAGTAATGTATACTCATTAGTAAGTAGGTACTCAAATACACGTGACTTTAAAGCCAGCATCCACGTAATCGTACCTACCTACCTACGTAACTATAATTTGACGACCCGCTGATTGTGCCAACTGGCATTCGGCATTCGTTCCCTGAAACTACTGCTATATAAATTATCACACAGCGCTCCACTGTTTACGCTGCTGACGTAGGAACGGACGCCTTCAGCAGATGCAACAGTCTTTCCTGAAATATGTCTCGAAGGCTGAAAACCGTTTGCTTCTTAGTTAAATGTTGCAATCGCTGTTTCACTACATTAAAGATTTTATCATCGCGTAAATTATTTTTCTTTTGTATGTTTAAATCTTAACTGCGTGGAGTTTCTCTGACTCATGTGTTTGTTGTCTATTTAATGTAAAGCTTCATTGCGAACGCGAACTATTCAACGTTTACGTGTAGTGTGGGTGTGGCGCCCTCTATCTTGTTACTACTACACGGCCACCGTGTAAACTTTAGCCCAGAACAGCCCACAGTTTGATTCTGTTCTGGACTAACTATGTAGGTACATGTTTGTGATTAAACTTACGTACAGACTTGAAATCGCTTCTGCATTTCGTATAGCGCACGTACACGAGATATACTGAAATATTAAGCAGTTTCAACAACCTGCGCGGTAAGATGCCCACTCGAGAGTCGAGCACCTACGTGTTACGGGTGCTTCACTAAACGTATAAATGAAATTCAATTGAATGTGCACTTCGAAATCAAACAAACAAAACAGTATTATAAAAATAATGTTAAGATCCATCCCTGTCCCACTTTCAGTCAATCTGAATACACAGTTCAGAATTTTAAAGCTTCAGTAAACCTCTTTCAAATAAGATCTGATAATAGTGGAAACAAGGTCAATATGTCTTTAGAGCAGCGTCGCGCGGCATCTTTGAAGTATGACTAAGAGATAAAACGAATAATATCACGGCAATGTATTCTAGGCATTGGTAAATAAAAAAGTGTTATACTACACAGTAAACAGGCGTAGTAACTTTCTAATCTCATATTGTCATGGAACTGTGGCATCTGTCATATTAATTTATCGGCTACAGGGTCGAGGAACGTGTCGAGTATAGTGAAGTGGTCAGAAGTTTCCACGAGCGATAAGACATGATAGCGTCGCCACTCCCAAACTTGTTTTTACTACACTGACAGGAAGTTTGTTACAATGTGCGCATGTTAGCGTAAATCCTGCGCTGTGAGTGTTTTGTTACTTTGGCCCATCTTCGTTTTTGTTTATTTCGGCAGTACGGGATTGATTATTTAGGTGCCTGTACGTAGTTTTGCTTAGATCTTTGAGAGTCGTTACTCGTTACGGATAGTCAGAAGCCAAGAAGTCGTCAGACAACTGACTGACTGGTTTGGAGAACTAGACCAGTCTAACCAAGAGGTATCATGTTGCGCAGTTACTGGGTAGCGGAGGTCAGATAGGCAGTCACTTCTTGTAAAACACTGGTATTCAGCTGCATCCAGTTAGCGTGTAACTGGTAGCCCACTCCAACATAATTGGGAAAAGGCTAAGCAAACGATGATGATGACGTACTTTTGCTTCCAACATATTTAACGTTCAAATGTTCATGCCAAACGCTGTTTCGAACAATGTTTTTGCACTAATGAATACTACTAAACCAGTCTGAAGTCATTAAAGACGATTTTATGTATTTGCATAAAATTATCAAACGACAGACGATAACTAAAAGCAATATGATTACAGTTTTAAAGAAAAGATATGCAATTAACACACTTTATTAATTACGAATCCCCGTTATCTTACTTACAAAAAAATAAATGCGAATGTTTGCATGAATGTGTGTTTGTTACTCAATCACGCCAGAACGGCTGAACCGATCTGGATGAAATTTGGCACAGAGATCTGGAAGAGGACATAGGTTAATTTTCGGAAAAAAATACGGTTCCCGTGGGACAATTATATCCTTTTTGACGCAAGCGAAGTCGCGGGCCAAGGCTAGCTTATGTAGATGTTCATTACCCTATTTAATGCTGTTGCCATTTGTTTCAACTAAAAGTAAGAAATGTATACGAGTATTACGACAATATGAATTATAGAGATACTAATCTTGACTAATTAGATTTACGATGTGTACAATTGTTTGGTAATACAAATATGTATTTAGATTAAGATCTTAGGCTAATACTGAAAGGCCAGGAAACAGATTATGTGCCATTTTCATGTATAGCGAACGGTACACGTAGGAATATAATTTCTATTCATTCTATTCAAGTTGTAGTTATCTTCAGAGCTGATTTAAATGTGAGAAAATGCACTTTAGCGGACAAGTCTCGTTCTATTTAATTGCGTACGTGTTTATAGTTTGAATCTAAATCTTCCTTGTATTTGATTTATATTTTGCAAGTTTATCGTTCCATTATTTCAATAGTAGCTGTACTAAAGGTAGAGGTTCTTCTTCATTCTCACTGTTGCCTGGACTACTGCCAGGTTCCGCTTTGCTTGGACCACAGTCGTTAGTAAACGTTCAAGTTTCTTCATTAATATTATTTTCTTAAAGTTTTATTCTGAAATGCACCTTGGAAATAAGGAGCAAGGTTCTTCAAAATAGAGATAAGTTCAAATTATCCTGTCATGTCCTTTCATTTGCTGCAAAGTGACAACAATAGTACACTTTAATGGACTTTAATTATAAGTCTCAATGATTGTTATCGATGTCCGGAAAATGTTTAGCGGCGATAATTAGCTTCAAGGTCGTAGCGCGTCGTAGCCGTAGGCAGTATTGTAACACGCATATTGTACACTTGTACACAATCCTATGAACACAGCGTTAAAAGTTTACTCCGACATTATCTACATCTGTAAACATTTTCACATTTATTTCTTCACGTACACAGATAAACAGCTACTTCTAACACCTCGTTGAGTTCAATGCACTTTTCATTAGCAATGTACCTAATCATCAATAACTATCGTTGATTCTCTTAGGTTATCTAATTACGTTAGCATACAATGCTTTTGCCAAAAGCAGTTCGATTCTATTAGCGCTGTTGGCATTGTTTGCGATTACATTTACATAAATGTCGCATGAAACTAATAGTTGTTTTTCTTCTATTTCAGCAACGCTTATCACCGCTACAGCGGGTACCTGCTACGGGTGGCCCTCACCTACATTACCGTACCTACAGTCACCGGAGAGTAAGATACCAACTTCACCCGACGAGGGATCATGGATAGTCTCGATAATGATCCTGTGCTCCGCGCTGACTCCTATCCCCTCCGCCTACTTTGCCGACCGGTTCGGCAGGAAGACGACGCTGCTCCTCGGGGCGGTGCCCTTCATCCTCGGCTGGGTGCTGGTCATCGTAGCCAACTCTGTCGCTCTTCTGTACGTGGCGCGGATGTTCTCTGGCCTGGGCTACGGGATCGTGTACACAGTAGCACCAATGTACACAGGAGAGATCGCCACCAATCAAGTTCGAGGGGCACTCTCTACACTCATCACGTTAATGAATAAAGTAAGTACATTGCGTCCATACCCCACTTCTGATGCACTGCATGTCCCATTTATAGCTGGTTTATTAAAATCAATATAATATCTTGTCAGTGAAACGTATCGTTTTAAACATAGAGACACATTAAAAAACCTGAGCCAATGCCATTCGGATGATAATAAATTATTCATCACCTAAATGGGTTAGTTTATTTCCATCTACGATCACATATATTTGAGTAGCACTAAAAGGAATTGGAAAACCGCACGATAGAGTAACAATCATAATATCATGTGAGAAACTCCGTGTGTCTGATAGATTGGAAATTAAACGACACACAATTGATCAAGTTCAATGAAATAATCGAGTAATTCCATCTCATTGCAATTATTCACTCTGGATAAGTTCAACTAATGGGCGATATCCTTGCAACGTAACAGGCAATTCCAATTATAAATTATGTCTCGTGAAACCTGCTCTGCCTTATCATGGAGTATTTACATATTCCATGCTCTGTTGCCTGTTTCGTAAGCTCGCTTTCTGCTTTGAGAGTTAGATATTATTATGCGATTTCTAAATGATATATTCGTGGAATTGCACGGTGTGTACGTACTTGTGCAACCAACACATGTACGGTTTTCTTTGTCCATTGCACTACATACATAATGTAATACTCATCTTGTTAAATTCACAGCTAGATTGGAAAATCTTAAGAGCCTAAAATTATTTAGAAGGGTCTCAAATATTCCATGCCCTAAAAGATAGAATTTTATCCGCCAGTAGAAACGAGAAACTCTTTCCTTTATTGAACATACTTACCGAAAACATCAAAATAAAAATCTAACTTAGCCGAAGCTCAACTCAGTTTGCGTGTATCCCAATAAAAATATTCTCATTTATAAATCAGCAATAGAGCAAAAAAGCTACGTACATACCAAATAACAATATTTTTATCGAGAGTCATAAAATGTACACGTGATAAGCAAGTGATATTACTATAAAACACATTAAACGCACGTAAATACTAGTACTATCGCTGTAAGGTATAGAAAATTAACTAACTCTTGAGAATGCGCCGGCACGCAAGGACCTGGGAAAATAACATTGAAGTGTCATCTCACAGCGCTTGCAGCATCAGCATACATGACTGTAATCAAAAGCTATTCACCATGATCTTATATGACAACAATTTATTAAGCATTGTGCTGTATCTGCACGTAATTAAGGCGGCGTGCACACGAGCAGTCGCGACGATGTTGAAACGTGACTCATTACTTCAATTACGCAGTGCGCATCGTTTCCCGCGATTCATATAAAACTTGAAACGTATACATATACGCTTAGAAAATATTAGACACACTTATTAGCATTACAATTAGCTGACGTATATTGTTAATCTTTTGAACTACAGATCATAATAACCAAATCCTAATTGAATACGGCTTTGCATGCAATAAATTGATTGTAATAAACATGACTAAATTCACATGTCCCTATTGTATCTAGGTAATCATTATAATGATTTTTATCTTCACTTAAACTCATACTAAGCTGCCTTATCTTGACTAATAATGATGTAAAACCATTGTTTATGGTTGCAGTTAACTAACCCCGGAATGATACGAATTCATCCGTAAAAAGTAGGCATAATAAAACGAGTCTAGATATTATCTGTAATTACCCAAACACGTTTAATGGTCTTTTTTATAACTATAGGTAGGTACTTAATTCACGATAGGTATTAGTTAATGCCTCAGATATAGGAGATATATCTGGCGAACATTGTCAATTCAGAAGTGGTGAAACAGGCCCTAACTCTTACATTTCACTTGTTATAATTAATGTACCTATTTCTCTTTTGTTTCCAGGTCGGAATTCTTGCCCAGTACTGCATCGGTCCGTTCGTCTCGATGCAAACCCTCGCCGCCATCAACTTGATCCTTCCCGTCACATTCGTCATCACCTTCATCTTTTTGCCAGAATCTCCTTACTACTACTTAAAGTTTGAGCGAAGTGAGAGAGCCGAACGCTCCCTAAGAAATCTACGAAGTGGTGACATTAGAACTGAACTCAAAAGTATCGAACTAAATGTCCAAGAAGATATGAAGAACAGAGGAACATGGGGGGACTTGATCTCTGAAGCTACCAACAGAAAGGCAATGTGGATCACGCTAGGCGTGTTCACGATACAGCAGCTTTGTGGAAGCGCTGCTGTGGTGGCGTATGCGCAGGTCATCTTCAACTGCACCACCACTGCCGTCAATGCAACAGGGCTAGAGAATACAACCAGCACCTCTTCCATAGAACCCTACCAAGAGTCTATAATTCTTGGATGCGTGCAAGTAGCTACCTGTGTCCTGTCAGTAATACTCGTCGACCGCGTCGGAAGAAAGCCCCTTCTGTTGCTATCAGCTCTAGGAGTAGGGCTTATGAATGGTACAATTGGAACATATTTCTACTTCGATCATGTCAACAAAGACGCAGTATCAAGTCTGCACTGGCTGCCTCTAGCTGCTCTTCTTGTATACATCGTGTGCTATGCCATCGGGTTGTCGACGGTCCCCTACGTCATCATTGGAGAGATGTTCCCCACCAACGTCAAGTTGTACGCTTCCTGTGTTGCTCATATCTACACTGGCATCTCTATGTTCGCAGTTCAAAAACTATTTCAGGTGAGAGTGCGTTTTGTTTCACTAACCTGGTTTATAAAAGCCAAAATTTAGAATAAAAATAAACACCACATTCTAACAAAAATACCATTTATTTTACAAATATTTTTGTACATGAATTCACAGCAATAAATACGAAACAAAATGTTTTGAAACTATTAAATTCCTTTTAATTACTATTTGGATCACGTTAACATTACTGTAATATGATACTTTTGTCATTCCAGGTGGTCAAAGATGCTTACGAAATTTACACAGTATTCTGGGGATTCGCCACGTTCTCCTTCCTGGGCTTGGTGTTCATGCTGGTGATGTTGCCGGAGACGAAGGGCAAGTCGTTCGCGTGCATCCAGGCGCAGCTGAAGCGGGAGGTGGCGCGAGACAACGCTAAGAAACTGGCCACCGTCGAGTACTGAACGCCGGAGACATCGTCCACCGGAATTTCTCACTAGTTTAGCTTAAGCTTTACTTTAATGTGTTTTAAGGGATCAAGCAAGTTGGAATGACAGTTAAGGATATTGATACTTAATGTTTAATATACTTATAGCATAGAATAGTGTAACAACGTACAGTTTTCTATAAAGTATTGTAGACACTATTACAAGAGTAGCCTGTGTATGCACAGTAGAGGGAGTATGGAGGGTGCTAATAGGGCTGCGCCAGAAAATGCGGTGAAGTCCTCGGGGTCGTAGTTGGCGGGCAAGGTGCGCGAGCTGATGACGCTCGCGTACAGCTTGGCCGAATCCTTCGCCGTCCTCGTCTTGTTCGGACTCTTGAAGTCAACCAGATACAAACCGAAGCGGGACCTGCAAATGCATTTACAACTTGAAATGAGTGAAATTAGACATTTCTGACTGATGCACGAGTTTTATTCCTCACCTAAAAAACAACAGGTGGCATTGTTGTGTATATTTAATATTTTGGACGTCTTTAAGATATTTCATAGAAGGTAGATAGACTTTAAATAAGTAACTACTTTATGATCGTAGCTTATTACGTTATGTAATAAATAGCTAATAAAGTCCAATTAACAGAATCCATATTGATTTGCCTTGTAGCCTACTGCCTACCCAATCGCTTAGATAAATTAGTTTCGCTGATATTTTCATGATTGGAATGAATTTACTGTTGCTTATTGCTAACAAGAGTAAACAAGAAAGACCTACATGCAGAAAATCGACCATCAAATATTTTACAGCTCCTAAATCTTTTACGTTCTACTCTAAATCTTTATCTTGCAATCTTGAAAGACTAGATATATTTTATTTATCAAAATAAGCTTCTTAAATCTACCAAGAAATATTAAGATTGTTCCTTTGATGTCCGAAGAATTGATGGTATTAAACTATCCAATACATGTACAAGATAAACATAATAAAACAAACAGCTAAAGATAAAAGTCATCAATTATTGATATCATACGGAACGTGCCTCCAAAACGTCCATAGATATTTTTGAAGTTGATTAGATTAAAGAGAAATTGGACTCTTTTTGGAAATAGGTCGATAAAAATAGTTTCGGATTTAGGTGGCTTATGACGCAGACAGCGGCAAGGCTTGGCCAATTTGAGGGAAAGTAGTTTGGGTTATATTTTTAAAGCTTTCATATTTTGCTTTTATGAATGCATGTTTTGGCAAAGAGCCTTATTATCATCATTAATGTGTGTTAAGACAAATGCACTCGGATAGATCTGTCCTAAAACGACGCAGATACATTTTCCGATAAAAATAGTAAGCTGACTCATTTTAAAAGTAATTTATACCCAACCGTAATTGCATTGACGTGGTCAGAAAACATTTATAAAGATGTGACTTAAGCGATTCATTTTTAGGCAATCTTGCCAAAGTCTTGATTTTTTTCTCTTTCTTCTTGATCAAGGTCTATGGGTAAATTGGGTTTCTAAGTCATGGGGGACACTGTAATACTTCTTTATAATTATTTACTAGCTTTTGCCTGCTCCTTCCCACACGTTAATGTAGGTAATCCCAGACACAGACGAGGTCTCTGATTGAAACGTATCCTATTTCCCGATCCTGATTTTGATCCTGAGTGGTTTTACTAGGACGAGTTTACAAACAGACAAACGCAGTTACTTTTACAATATAAGAGTTGATTTAAATACTGAACCACCTTGAAATTTCCCTAAAAAGCGATATTTTTAAAGCCAAGTCACCTTTTTCAAAATTGTACTTCAGTATCAATTTATTATCGAATCTCGACAACAATATAAAACGCAATACACGATGATACTTGTTTTTCGAAATCATAAAGATAATGCGATTCGAGCTGATCATGCTATTTAAAAATAACATGATTCACTTCTATGGATTTAAGAACTCGTCGAATGTCAAGGTAATCAGGAAGGTGAACGCAACACGTGTTGAAGCTGCTTTGACCTGCAGAACTACGAAATCTGAACAGAACGAAGCAGTCACTTCACTGTTTGGCTTAGATGCACTAGATAACATACATACCATCATGCCTGTATTCCCCGAAGGGTTAGACAGAGGTGTACCAATGTACACTCACAGTTTGCCGATATGTTTAGGTCTCATGTAATAGGGGACAAGCTTTGCCGTTAACCGGACACAAATCCTAACTCCGAGCTGCTACTGAGAATTTCTTAGAAAAACCCAATAGCACTTTGCTCGACCTGGGAATTGAACTCAAGGATCTTTAGTGTAGCAGTCGTGCTGAGTATAAGAGGCTATCGAGGCAGTTCATAATAGATTCTTGAACAAATAAATGAATAGAATCTTGAACGAAAGCTTGTTGCATAAATGAGTCAGAACGCATGAATGAAGTTGGGGGCTATATAAAAAATGGTAACTGTCCTGAATTTGTTAACGTAAAGATTAATGCTAATCCCTTTGAGAATCGAATCAGTCTTACTACTACTATACAATTATAAATACGGAAGTTAGCATGGTTGCACGTTTGTTACTCAATCATGCCAGAAGGGCTGAACGGATCTGAAATTTGAATCTGAAAGAGCACATAGGCTTCTTTTTATCCCGGAAATATGTACGTCCCTCGTGGGATAACATATCAACTATGACGCCGACGAAGTCGCGGATAGAAGCTAGTTTATTATAAAGTACTATGTAAATTCACCCAATATTGCCATCTAGTATCAATAAACAGAACTATTTTAATTTCAAAAGTTGCCGATAGATGTCGCTCCTTGTCTGACCGTTGAAACTGTAACTATCCGTAATCAGTTTCGTATAAAGGAAAGGTAAGCTAAATATTACATAGCTTTATACCCAAGGTTGTTTAAGGTCTTTGTTATTAAGCAAATACAAAATATAAGTCCTTCGCATTAGATAAGCCCTATCTAAAAGATAGTATCACTATAAAACAACTAGGTAACTATACATGAGTACATTGGCAGATTCTCTCTTCAACATTACCAATAAAACTCGGTCATTAGTCGAGTCGTTTGTGGAGATAAAAATATAATAAATAAATTACATAAACTTATTGAACTTAGGTAGGTACTTTGTGATACACACACGTTTGCATAACATTGTATGGTCTACTACAGTACATTGTATCGATTTCATGTAATTGGTTCATTGAAACGGAAGAAACCGACAGTTAGTTGGTACTACGTCTGATCGATTTTTACCGACCTACTAACTGCATTTAACTTGTGGAACCGTAGATCTGTTTCATTCTCCCACTAAGTTAACTATTAGGTACAGTCAGCTTCAGAGAAAAGGAGCCCCCCAAGACTACGGTTATACGGTTTGATGTCATTACCAAAGGGGGTCCCTTTTCTCTGACGCTGACCACGCAGAAACCCAAGAGCTGTCACAACCATTGAGTCATTTTGATGAAACGACCGTTCCAAATTTGAATTCATTCGAATCACGTTATTCTGGAATGCGACCAACAATCCATAGACAGTAGTAATACCTACGGATTCCTCAGAAATAGACAACAAAATAATACTTACACATATCCGTCATCCCATTCGAAGTTATCCATGAGACTCCACGCGAAGTATCCCTGGACGTTGCACTTGTCTTCATGAACTGCGTGAAGCAACGCGTTCAGGTAGTGGCTGTAGTAAGCCACTCTGGCTTTGTCCTCCAACCCAGAGAAGTCAGCGTACCCATTCTCGGTGACGATGATAGGAACATTGTCGTAAGTCTTGTTTATCCATTTTAGTAAACGCCTGAAGCCGAAAGGTACAACCTGCAAAAAAGAAAGGAGAATAGAATATCTTTATTGCATAAAATTGTGGTACATAGGAAAACTAGTAGCAGCCCGGAGTTTGGTAGTGTGACATCCCCGTATGTCGGTAACCACGTAAAGCCGTTGGACCCGGATATTATTTGTAGGTCTATGACAGTCGTTACTGGTAGTGAAAAGCTCGAAAGACTGACAACCAGTCTTACCAAAGGGTATCGTGTTAGTTATAGTAACTAGGTTATCAGATAGGCAGTGATCCCACATTGGTATTTAGTTGCATCGTATTAGACTGGAAGCCGATATCGACATAGTTTGGAAAGGTTAGGCAGATGATTATGATGAAAGGTCAATTGAAAGGTAAAATGGACAGTTTCATATTTTGCTTAGTTGCTTCAGCACGCAAAAGAAATACCATTAAGATTATGTTACCAACAATAATACTTATTAGTGAGATCATGTGATAAAAAATATAAATCTTAGCAAAATAACAATAGGTGCTAATTATTACTTAAGTGATTAAAAAGATCAAGCGATAAAAAATAATTGTGATTTCCTTTTGTTATTGCATTAAATCTTTATATGATTTTCTGAAAAGATTGTGCAAATGCAATCATAATTTTTGAAATCTAAAAATTTTGTTTGTGCGCATTTTTCAGTCATACTAAAATAAAGGTAGGATAGATAAGTCCCATCAATTCACTTTGCTATCATACAGTTTAATAGCCTACCTACCTATACCTATGAGTGCCTTCTCAGAAGATTAAATGGATTTGTAATGATAATAGTGTTGAGAATCGTTTCTTCGTAAATGTGTGCATTGTTACAGTCGAGTAAGATAAAATATAAAACGTGACATATCTCACGCGGTAATAATTTTCAGTGAAAACCTTTGCCAAAGGCAAAAAGTCTTTTTAAGAAATTACACAGTGTTTTAGCATGCTGCTAGTGAACCAGTAATAACCGAAATAAAAACTCCCGGAAAATGAAAGAATTTCTTGGAGTTCTTTCAATTTAGGCGTTTGGTTCTGGACTGCTGCAGTACTGGAGCAGTCCATTTGTCGGACTACACACAGAGGGTTATGTTTTGCATACAGTTGACACATCTAGAGCGCCGTACTACGTACTACCCACACACGATGGCAGAACGACAAACGTCACGTGTCGTCACGTTGACTGCAGCCCAGCAACAAACGAATAAATGGAAAAAACCCTTAATTTTGAAGTCGTCCACTAAAGTATCAAAATTACCTTAAGCCAAGACGAAGACGAATCAGAAGGCCATTTCGGATCCTGGACTCTCACAATCCCGACATCATTTTCATGCGACGGTATAGCTCCTACTGGTTTATCAGCCATAGACAGGAGGTAGGTGGTATAGTGGTTCAACCCGAAGAAGTCGGCAGTTCCCTTGATGTAGTTCACCTCTTCAGGAGTGAACTTCGGCAGTCGGGACCGGGTGTAGTTCTGTTGTAAACTCTTCTCGTCAACTAACTTTATGAGTTCCGCTGGGTAGTTGCCTTCTTTCGAGTAGACAGGATGCGCATACCAGCCCAACTGGAATTTAAAGAAGATTTTGGGTAATTATTTAGGCACAGTTATTTTTTCCTCAATCTCCTTAACAGGTAAGTGCAAATTAAGGAAATGGACTAACGGGGAAATAGAACAGAATTTGTAGTCTAAATGTTGCTACGACGAAATGTATTAGGTACTTAAGTACTGACTAACAACAACTTAACCTACATAGGTAATGTCTTGTTGTGTTGTTAAAGATATTAATTACAAATGGAATCATCACCGTAATAAAGGTATTAAGGATCAAATGTTTGTAATACAAGATATCTAAGTAATGTTTACTTTCAAATCTACCTAGAACAACCTTATTCCTATTGCAGTCTAGAATAGCAATCACTATCAGCTACATTACACAATTATATCTAAAGACTATCTGCCGCTCGCGACTTCGGGCGCGAGGTTTCTTAAGCCACAATAAGTTACGTTTTTGGTGATGTTATATGCCTATGCTATTCTTCATTACTCTGGCTATCATATACAAAATCCAATCCGACGGGTAGTTCCAGAGATTAGAGTGTATAAACAAAAAACTCTACAGCTTTATTATATTAGTCCAAATTGTCTGTGCCAATAAATAATAAACTACATGATGTTACGTTTTACTGAACACCAGTAATATTTTATTAGTAGCTATTGTGGTGCAGCTAAATCCAACCTGTTAAAGGTTGAAAGAGCACAAAGAGCAGTGCTCAAGGTGTGCTGTTTTAAGCCTCGCCTTTTTCCTACTACCCAGTTATACGAATTCTGTCAGGTTCCCACTGTCAGGCAGCTATTTATTATAGCTACTACAATGAAGCAGCATTCTGTTACCCCCTTTAACCGAAATTCTACCACTCGTAACCACCTCGTTGCAACTTCAACCCCTCTTAGAACTTTCTTTACCCGCAGATTCTTTGTCTTCCTTGGACCATACTTGTACAACAAACTCCATAAATTGCTATCCATACATCACTTAAATCGCCGTCTATATAAAACTACTCTCTTGAATTGGCTTCTTACACAATCATACTCACAAACTGAAGCCCTTCTGGAAGTCCCTCAGTAATATTTGTCTTCACTCTTATTATTCTACAGTTAATATGGAGATAATAATATCAGACTATGAAATTTTAGTATATACAGGTTTTCTAATCTTAGGCATATCCCTTCTTCACATTTTCACATAAACTCACTCACACACACTCACACCACACACGCACAAACACATACACTTCTTTTTTGTCTTCATTATTTTAGCTTACTCACCTATTTTTTTTAACCATGTATAAGCGCCATTGCACTTTTATTTGCTTGTCTTATAATTAATGCGATCTGAGGTGGAGGCCTGGTGTCCTGTAACACAGGTGTTATTTACCTACCACAGGCACCAGCGATCCACAATCTAAGTTGTAACTTATTAGCATTCATTTATATTTTATTTTGTTTTTACTTGGTTTGTGGTGAGAAATAAACGATTTATTATTATTATTATTATTATTATTATTGTCTCTGAGGTGACATTTCAGTGTACTTGACCTTGAAAGATCCTTCTGTCTGTTAACCAAGGTTATCTTTTGTGGTCTTAAAAGATTTAATATGTGTGAAATTGGTGCATCAAACAATGAATGGAGCGTAATTAAGAAACTCACGTGTGTTTTTAAGTACAATTCAGCAGCTTCTCTGTCTTGAGGAGTGTCGGCTTTTGGTTCAGCCCAGTTGGAGTCCAGTGATAAACCAATTTTACCTGGAAGAATAGAAGTTTATAGTATTAAATTTCAAGTAAAAAGGGTATAAATATGTACTTTCAAATAAAAGAAGAATTTTCCAAATCGGTTGATAAACAACAGTTCTAAAGTTTAAAAATGAAAAAGAATACAAACGATTTGCAAAACCTTTTCCTTTTTTGAAGTCGGTTAAAAAGATCAATAATTTTAAGAGTTCATTTATATACCTTTGTTGACGTGACGATAGTTCTCGTTGAAGAGATGGTAGACACTCGCGTGTGCCTTCAGAAGGTTGTGTGCGCAGAGGTACTCGGCAACCCCATGCCGGTTCAATGCAGGCGCTCTGTACGTCCCACCGTACCCTTCCAAACACGTCTGCATCGGCTCATTGAAAGTCACCCAGTACTTCACTCTATCCGCAAAGGTATCAAACAAAACCTTAGCGTAATCCGTGTAGTAGTCAACTATATGTGAGTTGGACCATCCACCAATATCCTGCAGTTTCTGCGGCAAGTCCCAATGATAAATGGTCACCATAGGAGTAATGTTGTACTTCAAGAGCTCGTTAATAAGATTATTGTAATACTGGAGGCCTAGTTTGTTTATATTGTTTGTGAGACCAGTTGGCAGGATTCTTGCCCAAGCTATGGAGAATCTGTAGACGTCAACACCAAGTTCGTTGACCATCTCAGCATCTCGCTTGTATAGATGGTAGGAGTCAGCTGCTACATCCCCGTTTGATCCGTCTTTGACAAACGTTTTGTTGTTGTGAACTAAGTGGTCCCATATGCTTTCAGATTTTCCTGGAAATTAGACAATAGTATATTTTAGATCGGTGAAGAAAATATCGTGGGAAACTTGGACTTATTAAATAATATGAGTCTGAAATTGCCAATCCTGCTTGAGTAAGTGTGGTGATCAATGCTCGTACCTTCTATGTAGGAGAAGAGGCCTTTGCCTTGCAGTGGGACAATAATAGATTTTAAAATTTTAGTGTCAATTTTTTGAAATTATTTAATTAATTAACGTACCATCTTCGTTCCATGCTCCTTCTATTTGGAATGCTGCCGTGGAGACTCCAAATATGAAGTCTTTCGGGAATGTGTAATTCGATTTCAAACCTCCGGAAAAGTTGAGAATTTCTGCATTTCTGTAAACAAAACATTCAGCTATAAGTTTTCGCTTTGAGTGCAATTTTTGCGCATTTAAGCCCGCTCGCATCAGCCAGAGTTATCTTAGTTAACATCAAGTTAGATGCTAACACGGACCACGGGCCTATTATGTGACAGAGTTATTTTGAATTTAACCTAGTGCTAGCAACCATACAGTGGCGACGACTCCATACTACTACGTTTCCTACCGGCTTCACTTCGGAATTTTGAAGAAATGGCGCGTGCTATGTACCTACACGTCCAAAACTTTAATTTTTTTATTTAAAAAATGAAGCATTTTTTGTATCAGCTTCCCTCTTATGGATTATTACATTTATTAAATACCTTTACTAGTAGGAAGCGGATATAAGACCATAGTTGTAGTCAATGAATAAAAATGAATACATAATACAGTTCCACTAGTAGTTGACGGGGTCAAGTCACGATTCAAAACTTGAGCCAATTAATTCCATCGATCTGGAAACGCAATACCGAAGGACATTTGCATCATTCCAATCTACATACAAGTTGAAAATTTTGTTTATTTGTTTGCTCGTTTGAACGTTGTAATCTCAGAAACTACTTCTACGATCTCAAAAAAATCTTTTCGCATTATACTTATTAGCCCGGTTTATAGAAGAAAGTTATAGGCTATGTTATAATATTACGCTACGAGAAATGGGGCCGTAGCAGGAAACAAAGACGTAAGTAAACGCCGGTGAAACCGCGGGGTATGGCTAGTGTCAAATAAGGCTTTAACTATTTATATTATTACATAATATGTTCGTAAAGCAGTTGTTTCTGTTAAGTTTTTATCATACTAAGCTTATTGTTAATATCTATACCTAAATACAACTGGCAGACAGCCAGACAGATTCCGATAATTAACCGTATTTTGAATAATTATCTTCAAATCAGAGGAGAATATTTTTTTAACACCAACACACGTTACTTCCATTTCTGTAGTAATAATAATAATTATGGATATTTAACGATAATTCATTTTAAATCTATTCTATAAAGGCTTATTTTCTTTGGTAGTTAGAGCTCGCATTCGGTGTGCGGGAAATTTCCGTTTGCACATGCCGTAGAGACCGCATGCTGTAATCGTTTTCATTAGTCGATAGGGCTCGTATACGGGATACCTACGGGAGATTTCTGTTTTTTACACCAACCAATGAATTCCATTGGTTGTTAGGCCGCGTGCGGGGAATATCCGCATGCAATGCATCGACTGAGATATAGATAGCCTACTTTCATTAGTCGATAAACTGTTTTCGTGGATTCCCCGCTGCTAAAATGAGCCTTCAGTTTTAGATGCAGGCACATTAAACTTTAATTCATGGATAATAATGTAACACATTTAGCATATAGAATTAGTTTGTTGTGGGTTGGCTCATTTTGGCAAAACTATGCTTATTTCCTGGAAAATCATGTCTGATGCTAACTACTAAAAACAATCCAACACTGTAACGGTAAATCTCTAAAGTTGTGCCGCTTTTTGGAGAAACCGTTAACTGCGCTCAACAAAGGATTCATAGTTGGTATCTTGTATCATTGTCTCATACCTATTAAGAAACTATACATACACATATCGACAGTGGAAAGGATAAAATATACCAAGCGATTTGGTTGTGTTTAATATCTTGGTACCTAACCTTATTAAGTACAAAACTATGTACTTAATACAAAAAAAATGGTTTGCACTCTTAACTCTTTCAACGGTGTAATATTATAAATTATTTATTTATAATTTTATATACTTATGCATAAAAATATATACATATATGTACGCACGTACAGTCGAACCTTAATTATAACACCCCCTTTTTAAAGTTTGTTAAAATCAAGACAGTTTACATAAATAGACTTAAGAGTAATAAACTAATAACCTAATAAAGTTAGATAAAACATGACCAACTGTTGCTTGGTAATTTTTTCCTTGCCACAGTCGATATTATTATATCGACAGACTAGCTCCACGCCTATAGGTACCTAACATCAACTAAGACAAATTAATTACAGAATCTAATGCGATATCTCGAGAACATACGACTTCTCTTAACCTTCGAAGCTTTTTATTATTTCTATTATTGGTTATTAATAGATTTTATTTACATTCCTCATGTTTTGCTTCTAGCTAGATCATAACAACTTCAAATACCGGTTTATATTGTTTACTAGCTAAATACCCTTTTTTTTTTTTTTTTTTTATAGACGGGAAATCATCGAATAACTTCCCCCGCCCTGGGCGGGGCGGGAGGGAGTGTCAGACTTTTACTGACTAAAACCCGTCTATGTTCCTTCATGTGCCCTTTGCGTTCCGGGGGCGCGGTATCTCTTTCGAACAACCCGCAGCCCCGGCAGGCATTCAATTTTCCGCGATCCGCGCGTGGAACACGAACGCGCCGTCGACACGGTCTGTCGCTAGTGAACGTACGGACGGTGAGCTACCCATTGCTCACCGTCCACAGACCCGCGTCTACGGTGGCCGGGAGTCGTCTCGTGGCTCCCGACGCCCGGATCGTGTACCGCGGCGGCCGCTGGGACGGGGGACCCTCCTTTCCCTCTCCCGTCCCGCCGCCTCCTTCTCTAGCATTACAGCTTCGCAGAAGGAGGCAGCTAAATACCCTGCGGTGGCGCCCGCGTTCAGTTACGTCTTTGGTTACTGCTCCGCTCCTCTTAGTCATAGCGTGATGTTCTATACGTGTCCAGCTTCCTCGTGAATTACTCTATCTATTGATGGAAATCGCATTATTATCCGCTAAGCAGTTTAAAAGATTTGAGCGTAAAGATGGTGAGAAGCGATTTTGTTAATTTATAATGAAGAGTGGGAGTTTTAGGGTCTTTAAACAGGCGTCTATTAAATAATAATAAATAAATATCTTGGGACAACTCACACACGGCTATGATCCCAAGCTAAGCAGAGATTGTCTTATGGTAACCAGACAACTGATATACATACTTATATAATTTATATACATATACAATACATAGGTACATATTATAGATAAATCACACCCAGACACAGAACAAACAATCATGCTCATCACACAAAGTTTGTCCTGGGTGGGAATCGAACCCACGACCTCCGGCTTAGCAGTCAGGGCCGCTAACCACTAGACCAACAGGCCCGTCAAATTACTCACGGATTTTCATTATACGATTAAAATGACGTCATTCTTTGTTCTTATTAATTTGCATACAAATACTTCATATTTTATATTAAATATTTTAATTTATATGGCATTGTTATTTTAATAGGTTGTAGGCATCGCGTTTCTATTGTTGATTATTATCGCAAAATCTTACCTAATTAAACTAGTCTTACCTACCTATTTAGTTTGTATTTAAAAAAGATGATAATTTATCTATATTGCCACTAATCAGGTAATTGAAAACTATCTACTATATTATCTAAATTACTAAATTTAGATAATAATTATTATTTACTAAATTTTAACATCAAATTGATTGCTTGATTATCAAGTAATGATTGTCGTATTACTTTTATTTCATTATAGGCTCGGCAGAATATTTGAGAGCTCCGGATGTGCTCACATTAGTGCACAAAGACTAACCTGTACCATAGAGGCACCAAATATACTAAACAGCCACTGACAGTATACATCAACCCTTAGGACTTTCCCCAGTAAGTAAATAAACATTATGAATGCTTCGCAAAATGCAGCAAACGATCAAATTAGTTATCTTAAAAACCCTGGGTTTTCCAACGATGTGAACAAGACACAGGACGGAAAATCCCAAAGAGTAAACCCAGAAAAAGTAACTACTCAAGGCCACTTTGAAAAAGTTACCATTGACCCGAGGATGTCCAAAAGAAAAGGTTTACAAAGCCGTAAATCCTCAAAAGCTTAAATAAGCTTTGTAAATAAGACCGCATTGTAAAAGCAATGCTTAACGATTTTTGCACGAACACAGTGAAGTTTGCGATCGCCCTGAACGGATTTAGATTAGGAAGGGATACTGAACTTTAGAATTAGTTTAGTTATTCGTACTATGTGTGAACAAAGGTTATAACGATCAGATATCAGCAATGTTAAATTGAGTTATAATTGTAATTAAGGATCCCCGAATACGTGCCTGTTCTAAATTAACAAAAGTAAAACAAATCATTTTAATTAAACATTAGCGATTTAGGTACCTACTTACAAAGACACAGGTTAAGACAAATTACGTAAAAGAATCAAGAATATATAAGATTTTTTTCTTTTTCTCACATACCCAACCTAATGGCTTTTGTTATTATGTGACCCTATCAACATAATGCCATATTTTGAATCAAGTTTTGACCGCATGAATCGAATGAACGTAACAACAAAACAAAACAATAACACAAGTAAAGATACGACTTCAAAGATGAACTCGGAAAGAAATGCTAAGACCGTTTGTTTACTAGAAACCTAAGCTAGGTTTTCCTTGATTGACTCATTTGATTAAGTACTGGAATACTAAACAACTACGTGAGAACTAACAGTATTTTTCAAGGCATTGTTTATTCAATGTATTTTTTAACACTTAAATAGACATAAAAGGAAATCGTGTTAACAACAAGCAAATTTAATATCTCATCTTTGAATTTAAGTGCGATTAATAATATAAGGAAATCTAAACATATTACACTATAATTAAAAAAACCCAAAAAAATGCTAGGCGTTAAAACAAAAACAAAAGAACTAGATACCTCGTTATTTGTGACGTCATTCTTTTATAAGTTCTAGACAAAAACTCACGACACACATACATAATTTTAGCAATTCAAACGGTCTACGGTCACCAATATTGGTAAACAAGAGCATTGAACTAAATAGGACCATTTCGCAAGAGCAACTTAGGCTCCACGCAAACGAGCCACCGACCACAGCCACCGGTGACTGCCGCGCGACAAGTCCTTTGGTACCGAGCAAACGAAGTTGGTCACCGGACGACCTAATTAAGACCGCAGGGAGACGCTGGATGCAAGCCGCTTCCAACCGGTCCTTTTGGAATTCTATGGGGGAGGCCGATGTCCAGCAGTGGACGTCCTGCGGTTGATATGATGATGATAATGATGAAACGAAGATGATCGGTGGCTGCCACAGGTGTCGGTGGACGCCACTAGTTATCATAGGCTGCTACAATTTATCACATTCTCCTGCAGTACAATCTCACTATGGATGACCACTAGAGAGTGGAATCTCGGGATCCCGGCTGTTTTCTGACCCCGAAAATCCCGGGACTGTACTTGGCTAATCTCGGGATTTTCGGGATTGCCACAAACAGGTCAAGTTGGCTCTGCGTAGTCCGATGCACCATGATAATGTTGAGAGATTGATCATAAGATGTTGAATCTTGAGAATCGGTGTTGGCGAATACCATTAGACGTGAAATAAGCCTGTTTGAAAATGGGATCGGATGGATGTACGCGGCGATTCCACATAAAACGTGTTAGAAATCATGTAAACAGCTTGTAGCCAGCCACCGGTGGCTCTGGTCGGTGGCCCGTTTGCGCGGAGCCTAAGCTCTTAGTAAAGTTACCCGTCACAGTCGCACATGAATGCGGGGCTCTTGTCTGATTACTCTATCAAACACGACTAACTCAATGTTTATTGGAAAAACGCACATTTCCTGTTTAAAGTGTTCTTATTTCTTAGAAACAGAAGCCGTTATCCTTCGTATTTAGACGAAATCAAAGTCATAATACTATTTAAATTATAATTACATTGTTTGATTGCAAATGGTAAAGGATATTTCCTCCAAATATTTGGTCACCAAAATTGTCTTTTTATCCTACGTATTTACAAAAAAAAGGGTAACTGTTTGTCATATTTTTTGCACGCTTTGTATTGACAATTCGACATCAAAGTTCAAACATAGGTTTCCGAGGTTAGGTAGTGCATATAAAAATACAAACCGACACTTCCTTTTTGTTATCCACGTATGCAAGTACTTATAAGACACCATAAGAGATATTGAATGGACAATTACTCTTAACTAGACTCTGCTCGCGACTTTGCTCGCGTGGTTTATTTCAGTCACGTAAAGTAACTACTCAGCTCCCGTACGTCTGTGGTTGTGATGTTATAATATAGCCTATACTATTCCTCACGAATCTGGCTAGCAAACACAAAATGTTTTTTTTTCCAATTTGACTGGCGGTTCTAGAGATTAGCTCGTATAAACAAACAAAAAACAAAAACCTCTTCACCTTTATTATATTTGAAAAAGATTTTACATAATTATTCGGTGTTGCTGTCTTTTTATTTTAAACAGCGACCTGTCATAATATCATATCAGACACTCATTCATGTCTTAGAGATAAGCATTGACAGATGACGAAAATATTATTGTTATCGATAATGTTGATTACGATCAAATAGTATCATTTAACACATTCAAACACACGTGGTAATGTCGTTACTAAACAGGATTTTCCATGTAGCAAAGAAGATAAGAACAAAAGTCATTGCTCCGGTAAATACAATAAATAATATTACATTAATTACTTAGTATTCAATAAAGACTTTACTTTCCCTTTTGTTCAATGTCTTCTGAAGCTCTAGTTGCGCAAGACCTTTAAAGGTGAGGCCCTTTCTTGAATGATTAAAATATCTCGTAGAACTATGTCATTGTCAATGCGAAGTTGCTACCCGGTTTCCGCGAGGAAAACCTTCGTGGCAACCGTATTGAGATTTTACGGAACACAAAATACATTTATATAATAACCAAGAAACTGTATCAAATACCTTCAATTTGTAAGTAATAAAAAGCGCAAGGTTTTGAAAGGTAATTATAGTTCCAAAGGCATGATAAAATGCAGGTAAATATTTGTCTTCGGTGGAGTAATTGCTACAAAATGCCCAGTGGCAGTAAGCCCTATTTATGCTGTATTAAGTGGTAAAGACAAGCGTCGCAATTAATTCAAGGTGACATGTTAAACTGATCCATTAACCCAAAACTTGCTTAGTTCAATTTAGTAGAATGGATTCAAAGTGCGGGGTTCAGAACATTATTATGTTCTGAATGAGGATATGAATCTTGTAGGACCCCTCCTACTTCCTTGTACTGCCTTGACTAACCCATTCTGGGTTTTGTGTTACTGGGTTCGATTCCTATATCGGGCAAAAACTGCTATCGCATCTCCTCCTCTACTTGACTATAGTCACCACTGAGATTAGCCGCCGTGACTAGCGTTACCATATCTCAGGATTTGTCCTGAGATCTCAGGATTTTTGGACTCTTCTCAGGATTGCGGCTGGATTTTGCAAATCTCATGAAATCTCAGGATTTTTTGAATTTTCAATAAAATATAGCTTACATTTTAAAGATCTCTTTGATAAAAAATTAAACAAACTAAAAATAATCTTCCTTTGGTAATAATTGCACAATTAAAATCAGTACTTATTTATCCAAGTAGGTACTTAATCAGTTTTATCATACTTAATAATATGTGATGATACATTTTTAAGTAAGATCCACAAAAACGATAGTATTACGAGTTTATTAAATTGTTAAGTAAATTCGAGAGAAAATTTTGATAATGTAATGGATCTCAGGATTTTTCAATGAAAATCAGGCCTTTTCTCCGGACTTTTGATTTTTTCATCTGGTAACCCTAGCCGTGACCGACATCTCACCAGAGAACATTAGCTGCCTTCCAAACAGAAATAATAAACCTAAAAAATACCTTAGTATGTTTTTAAAGTAGGTACTACGGACAAATTCGGATTTGTGTATAAAAAGAAAATTGCTAGGTTTTGTATTAGGTACCAATATTTATTTAACCTGCATGACACCAATGTTTTTTTGGGGAAACCTGTTTAAATGTATGTCTTTTTAATGAATATAATTATTAGTCATATTGATAATGCATAGGTAGGTAGACATTTAGAATTTGGATATTATAAAACTTAGAGTTTTTTTGCTTGTTTATTTAAACGCGTAAACTTGTGCTTTTTTGCAAATATTGGTCCGATTCTGAAAACTCTTTCGCTATTGAAAAGCTACGTTTTCACTTAATGCTAAAGACTACATTTAATTATCAAAAATAATTGGCATCCGTAAGTAAATTGACCCGAACGAAGTACCAAGAAAAAACCAGTGATCTATAAAATGAAAGCAGGTTTTGAGACCTGGAATTCCATGCAAGTTCTATTTTTAGAACCGAAACCACTCAATTTTAGCATCTATACTTACTTATACACCTTTATTCATTACGGCATTTCCTACTACGAGGGGGAAAACCGAAGCAATGGGGATAAGTACAGAAAACGCATTCACTAAAGTGAACTCAGTTAAAATTACCTATAATCTGGTTACTCCGCAAAAGTGGTTGGTCTACTAGTCAACCGGACGATTTTGATGTAAATAAGTAGAAACTTGGAAGTGTTCATGTAGTGGTTTTTACCAGCAGGTACCTACTTTTCATTACAAGGATGACAGGAATTAATATCAAGTTTTGATTATGACGCAGAGTGACATGTGTCAAATATATTTTGGTTCCCTTGTCATCTAAATAAGAAGTTTATCGTGTCTAATTACATCTCAACATAGTATGTATAAAACAAAGTCGCTTCCCGCCGTCTGAACGTTTAGATCTTTTAAACCTCGAAACTGATTTGAATGCATTTTTATCAATAGGTAGAGTGATTCAAGAGGATTGTTTATAAGATCATAGATTCTAAGATTAATTTATTTGAACAATTAAAATACAAAATAGTTACTTAACTCTTGTTTATAGCCGTCAAGGTATTTTTAATATATTAAAATATGAACGCATGTACATATGTCTATGTAGGGAATAATAAATACTAATAATGTACTAATAATAAATAATTATTAGATATTAATAATTATTTATTATTAGTACTTACTAAGTAGCTGTGCTTGCACACAGTACGGCTCATACATAATTACAAACATTGCATTTCATCATTATTTTTTTCATTGGATGGCAAAGAAGCCGACGGCGCGACAGCCACCTGATGTGAAGTGACCACTTCACATCAGGTCTTCATTAGAACCACCGCTGCCTATAGACATCTGCAATACCAGGGGCCTTGCAAATGCGTTACTATACTAGGGACAAAGAGGGAATGTCTCTTGTGCCTGTTATTACGCCAGCACCCATATCTTTCAAATCAGAACACAGCAACTCGGGTTTGCAGCAAAACTTTTATGATGGCAGAACTTCAATGGACGAGCTCGTTTACAAAGAGCTCTACCTACTACTACTAAAAATAATATAAAAGTATGATAAGCGTAAGAATGTTTTGGATAAGTCATCATAACTGAATTGTGATCTAAAACAGTTTGCTCTTTTTATTTTTGTGTTCGCTAATATTGAACTAACTTATCTGTGCTATCTATCTTTTAGTCTTTTTATAAGTATTTGCCCATCGAAACTTGTCACATAGCGACAGTTTTGTTTTTATGATGCTTGAATTTCGAATTACACGTGTTCTGCTCTGACTGAGAGGACAGATAGACAATCTAGGTATGTTGTCTATCAGTCCTGTCTCTGTTATAAGGCTAGGTAGCCATACCCATCCATCCATACCATCCTATTCATACCATCTACCCATAACCTATATAGTCCCTGAATTATTAATAATGAATTTGACATTGCAACAAATGTCAGGCATTAGGACGATAAAATAAAAATAATTAATAATTTATTATTAGACATTTACTAGTTTTCTATCCTTCTTTGACCATGAATTTATCAGTCTAATGTTAGGTACAAATTAATATTTAAAACATGTATGTAATGAGATGATCGCCAATTTGGTTTTTAGAACTTTTAAAACGTTTCTGTTTGAAAAAGAAACAGTGAAAATGGAGGGAAAAGTTGTGTTTCTTTATAATAAAATAAATAATGTGTGTTGTCCTGAGAATAAAGATAAGATAAATATAAGAAGAATTATTTACTAAACCGCATCATAAAGCACACTGAAGGTGTTGTATAATATATTATGAACATCATTTAACAATGACATCCGGGGGGCATCCTACTTACTTTTACGAAAGATTGCAATCTAATCTCTAACTATATAAAATCCCCAAATTCTACATGATATTGAGTGTCGCTGAGATGAGATTTTAAACGTTTTTACTTAGTAGAATTGACCTGTTAATGTTTGATACAAGTTTTTTTCATATAACAATAGCTTAGGGATGCTCAGGGTGGACAACGGCGAGCAGAGAACAGCCGAAGATAAAACTAACGTATGACGTCTCATCACATAAATCTTTTTTTATGCTATTAGTTGGTAAACAAGCCCACCTGATGTTAAGTGGTCACCGCTACCTATAGACATCTGCAATACCAGACGCCTTGCAAATGCGTTGCCTTTCCAGAAACAAAGTTGAAATGTCTCATGTGCATAATTATCATTACACCGACACCGATACCCTTCAAACCGGAACACAGCAACGCTGCTTTGCGGCAGAAATAGGTATGGTGGTAGAACTTCCACGGACGGGCTTCTTTACAAAGAGCTTTAGGTACTACTACTAAAATCTGCGAGCTTGCAATCTCGTCGTTTCCAATTTTTACTTATAGTACGAGAGCCCACGACCAAAACCATGTCTCATAGCAATACGGCAAAAACCCTATAAAATCGTTAGATTGTATGATTCTGAACCCGACTAGGTGTGTAGTAACGGTCGAAAGTGTAGCAACTGCGTGGGAGGCCATTTCTGCTGTGTCAAAAAAAAAGACAGTCGGTATTATAGCAATACGTCTGATAGTGAAAATGTACATAGATTTTATAATTGTATTACGAAAAAGTTTGTTTTCAGACATTTTGAGCGTAGCATATAGCCTGAGCGCATTTTTGAAAATGTCAACAAATTTAGCCGACCTGTATCATAGCAATACGGATAATTATTTTTTTCAACTTTTCGTATTGCTGCCATGATTACCAAAAACCTGTTTTCAGACACTTTAAGTGTAGCATATACTCCCAAAAATGATTACCAAACACCTGTTTTCAGACACTTTAAGGGCCTCCGCCCACGACCGATTTTTTTGGACCGATAATCGGGCAGAAAAACGGGCCCGTTTTTTCAAAAATTTCAACGCCCACGACCGTGTTTTTGTCGGTGACTTTCGAGGGAGGAGCTTCAATAGCGGTCAAATTTTATATCGCAACTTTTATTTGACAGAGTTACCGATAGTATAAAAATAACGTTAATAGATTTAAGGTTATTTAAGTTACAATTTATCGTTAAATAGTTTATTCACGATATTTTTTATCGTTTTTATTAAACAATTGATCCTTCTAAGATGGAAGTAGCGCAGGACGGAGTTGTGGCGGGTCGCCCACCTTAGCGTCGCGCTAATGTAGTGCCTAACAATACTTTGCCCGATTCTTACGAATGAGAATTATACACGCTTACTTTTACATCGTTCTGAAATCAAAAGCCATGAGATCCATCATAGTACCTAATAGAAGCTATTGGCACTATTATTTTCGATAAATAACAAAAATAAATAAAATAACTCAAACATTTGTGAAATAGTAAGAACGCGAAGTAACGCTTCCTTGCAGTCAAGGCATATTTGTGTGAAAACCTTATCGACTATACATGCGTAAGGTAGCCTTTAAAGAATGCATTAATCGATCAGACAGGAGCGCTACTAACATTTAACTAGAATTAACAAAAAAAAAAGTGACGAATTTCCAACATCTTTGAGACGTCTTAAAAAAAAACACGCAATAATAACTATTACTCGACTGGAGTTCCAGTGTTTTAGCTGCAGAACGATGTAAAAGTAACCGTATATGTTATTATTAGACCTGGTAATCGAACCCACGACTTCACGCTGATCAGACGCGCTTTGCGACCACAAGCCCAATATAGTTAGTCAGTGACAATTAATATAAACGTACAAAACGGCAACTTACCTAATTTAACGGTAAAAATAACGATTAATTCATATTCTATATTAATGTTAATTAACATTATATTACTGTTAATGTTATCAAATAACGTTTTTATAAAGTTACTTTTTTCAAAATTTTCGAGTTCATGGAAATTAACGTTACGTAACGATTATTATTTTTTGATTTCATAACGTTAACAAGCCCTGGATTTAAGTCATTACATATTTAGCAAGCTTAGTTGTTGAAAACGAATGTTATTTTCATTCTTAAGAATTTATTAAATTCGTTTGATTATATATTATTTTTTTAATCCATTAACGTTATTTTTATATTAACGGTAACTCTGTCAAAGGTAATTTTATAAATATTTACCGGTATTTAAAACCCTGCGTACATCAACACAATATTATTTACTTATTGAAATCACAGACGATTAATTTAGAAAAAAAATGATTTACCATATTATTAATAAATAAATAAGCTTTTTAATAATAAATTATTGTTATTATTCAAATGCTTCAAACTCATAAGTACTAACTTAACATAACACCACAATTGTACACTTAATTCGCAATAACTGCTTTTGACTTTAGACTTTTGACTTTAGCAATGACACAACGTTCTTCCCTAGTAAATCCATGACGGATAGGGTAAGTGCCCCAGTGAATGAACACACCCCAGTGAATTAACAAATCCGAGTATTTTCCAAAAAATAATAAACTAAGATATTACCTTCTACCCAACGCAGTATTTTTTTTTGTAATTGCTGCTCTTTATTCTAGCATAGTAACAACATTCATGTATTGCGATACTGTTCGTTTTAAAATGACGAGCGTTTAAAGTTGGCAGTGCTGGTGTAAATTTTCTTTGTTCGGGCAAGAATTTAGGACTTGGGTCAGACGCAAATTTTTTGATATCACTTTGCAGCCGTAATTAAAGTATGTACTATAAGTTATTTATAAATTCGAGTAATGGGTAGTTATAATATATGTATCAAATCAATTTCATTGCAATTTTAGCTAGTTTTAAGTAAATTATTGAGTGTTCCAGCATTGGCATTAAAAAACGTTTGAAATCCAGTGAATAAACGACCGTTAATTCACTGACCAATCGTTAATTTCATGAAATCTAGTGAATGAACTATAACATTTTCATCATGTTAAAATATAAGCTTTCGTCATAAAAATGTAACCAATAAATAAATGAATACCACATTTTGAGTTAGTAATCATCGTTTTAGAGAACGGAGAACTAACAAATAAATCAAAGCTCTGAGACTCTAACTCCCAAGCTCATAAAGGAAAGACGGGAACGGAACGGGCAGTCTTCAGTGGGTGCAGGTTCAGTCGGAATAAGCTCGGCTTATAAGGCAGATCCTGAAATCCATCAAACGCGACACACCTCAAATGCTGACGAAGCTGGAGACTAACGATGGCAGGATCATCTTGTCTAAACTAGAGCTTTTAAGGGAGGTAGAGAAGTTCTAAAAACCCGTCTCTAGTCCAACAAAAGACCCAAGAGCTAGACTGACCTGACACTACACCGATGAGTTCCCGGACGTCAGCCTATATGAGATAAATATGGCTTCTTAACAACTTAAGGACAACAAGGTGCCGGGGAAGACGGAATCACTTCTGTACTACTGAAGAGGCCTATGTCCAGCAGTGGACATCGTTCGGCTCATATCATGATGAATTGATTGTTGACGTTGGCTAGGCTTATGAAGGTATATAATGATTAAGTAAGAGATTGAAGGCTTACACTTTGTTAAAAAAAAAATGATTGTAGCAGATTTAGAGGCTAAGGATTTATGTTCATTTATTTATTCCATTTTGAACTGCATTTGATAAAATAATAAAGATTTTTTGTAACTATTAATTTAAAAAAAAACTTGTGTTAATTCACTGGTTCTAATGCTGTACATTTACTGGAAAATTTCATTCATTCACTGGGGTTTTAGGGTATTTTTCAATATATTGCCAAATATATAAAAAAGTATACAGGTTATGTCGTAAAACCAAGTTAAAAAATATTCTTTAGTAGACATAGATTACCAAAATATAAAACCGCATACTTTAGAGGCAACATAATGTAATGATTTTTTGAAGTCTGAAGATTGCTTAAGTGTTCATTCACTGGAGCATTTACCCTATTTTCTATTTTTCACCGATAATCGGCGGCCAGGATGCGTAGATTTTGTTTTTGGACCGTTTTTTTCTCGGCCGTGGGCGTTGATGTACTAGAATCCATACGTTCCATTCTCGCCGAGAAAAAATCGGCCGTAAAAAATCGGTCGTGGGCGGAGGCCCTAAGTGTAGCATATACTCCCAAAAACGAAAATAATGTTACGGTTTCGGGTAAATTCTGTGTTAATTATCATCTAATAAATTCAGGGTCGCAACGTATTCATTGGTTTGTAACAGAAAATTCAAGATGCCTCAATACGATTTTTAAATGATATCTGAGTATCGAAAAGTTGTCTGATAGAGAAGGTGCTACACTTAATTTGTCTGATATAATTTTTTTGCACATGTGGACAACTTATTTTATCATGTCCAACAATTTTCAGACATATTGCTATGATACCGATCGGTAAAATTTGTTAACATTTTCAAAACGGTCTCAAAATTTAATGCGTTCACATTTCCGTCTGGAAATTGTTTTGTTCGCATCAAATAACCAAAATTTACTAATAAAAAAGATTTTCAGACGTATTGCTATGAGACATTTTTTTTGTCTCATTTTTAATTTTTTTACGTGATTTTACGGGTTTGCGCTACACCACTAGCGTCTGAAAAATATGTTTCCGGTATCTCTGAACTATCATTCAACTACAGTCTGCAAATCAGACATATTGCTATGATGCAGTTCGGTAAAATTCTTTGACAATTTTGAAAATTCGGTCAGATCAAACGCTACGCGGAAAATGTCTGATATTGGTATTTTCGAGTTCAGGATAATCGTATCTATCGATTTGATGCGGTTTTGGCCGTATTGCTATGAGACAAAAATTTTGGTCGTGGGCTCTCGTACTATTAGCGGGTTTCTGCAATGTGACTTCGCAGTTTGGTGTTTAGCCCCATACAATTATGGCATTTTTATTCTAACTACCTTTAAGTTGAGGACGGATATCTCTCAACTTACCTCAGGTTGATGGCGTGAGAGATTACCGTCCTCCGTCTCGCCAAACAATATTCTTGATCAAAAATGCTGAATTACTAAAATTTACCTTTTAAGTACCTACTATTAATACAATAATTCAGTTTAAAATAATAATGAATAATTATCTTAAGCGTGTTCAATAAATCTGTGTTTAAACAGGGTGAATAAATGGTTTATTACACTACTATTGTTTCATATGCGATAAGACAAAGTAAGCCTTAACCACGCGTACAAGATATTATAACTATTATCTCAATTAGGCGGCATAGAATTACTGATAAGTTATATAATAAGAAATGGATTACAAAAATATAACAAATTTTGAATGTTATTTATGGTAAACACAATACAGCTACGATAAAACCATGCGAAACTTTTAAAAGCAATAGTATCAAAAATTATGGTCTTTTCAATGAAAAATCTCTTAGAGTTTTCTAATTGTATCAAAAACATGGGTAAAAATAGAAAAGTCCTATTTATTTTTATACATACATTTACTATTACAGATAGATATTTTATTGGTTTTCAGTTTAGGTAGATACCCAGAGAGTTTTAGATAAAATTCTTCAATTGCAGGCAAATATTTTGTTTCACCAGTACCTAATGCAAAACTTATCATTTTATCGCAACAAGATTCAAGATAAAACTGGTTATTAGCCGAGTGAGAGATCCTTCTTTTCTTTTTCTAATTATAATTATTATTTCTTTAACAAACTTGTAATATAGAATAAGAAACTGAATTATAATTAATAGAGGCCAAGTTAAACAAATAATATTTTGCGATCATGTCTGATCATTAGTGTTAGATAACAAGCTTGAATGTAACTTGATTTATATGAGAATCAACTAAGTTTTGTAAACAGCTTTACTGTTACTCAAGTAATTTTTATACATTTAAAACAATCTCCGTAGAACAATTATCTTAAAATCAACAGGTATCTAAGACAATAGACGATTCAAGGTGGATTTAACTTGAACACAAATTCTTATAATACCTAATTCTTTTTTAAACAATTGAATTTTCAAATTCCACGGATTTATTGAAATGACGTGTTCTTACAGGGGATTCACTATTTGTACAGGTATGTATTTGAATGCTGCAAGAAACCAGGAAAAAGGCATACAAATGTAAATAAGTTCTGAGATGGAAACCAAGCAGGTAGATGTAATCTGTGGTCACCGACAGTTATTTAAGTACTTACCTGCTATCATGATATTATGGTGCCAGTAAATGTTATTATCTAAGCATTCCGCTAATTCGCTGAACGTGACTTTACATTGTCTCTTTTCATTTTCTTATTAAGGAACCGTGTAATTTGCTAAACTTACTACTTGTATTTAATATTTTTAACTAAATATAGTTAATGCTTACCCAATGCACAATACTGCAAATATCACCAAAAGTTTATTCAACTCCATAATTATAAATTATCACAAAAAAAACTTATCCAAATAAAAAAAAAAATATATCACTCAATCTTCACTGCGAGGTGTAAATAATTTAGTTTCTTGTTCTTAACATTGCTTAAAATATGGATAAGTAAATAAGTTAACGTAAATAAAATAAAGCTAATGTCGAAACATGTAATGCGCGCCGAAAACGAACGCGCACTGAACCACTGAATGCGCCGGCGCAGCTTGTAGCGCTATAAACGCGTCTATACAGAGAGGTGGCTGAGATAAAGGTCTTATAGTAGCGTCGTCAGAGGCACCGATGACGTCTATGAAACTCGCAGACTCTTGGAACCTGTCTGAGTAACCCGTGTGGTAGACCATGGTTTTGCTTTTTCTATAGCAATTATACTGTATGACGTTTGATCCGCCATTAATGAATCCAATATGACCACTTCCTTTGACTCATATTGCGTTTATAGCTACTAAAAAAAGGCCAGGTATAATCGCAGACAATAAAGTTTAAAATCTGTCAACCACGCCTGTCTTCGTTCGTAGGTACGTAACTTGAAGATATTATTCCTGAGACAGCAAATTCGCGAAAATATAAAAAATAGGACATTATTTGTGTTCCTACATGTACATTTTTGGCAAGGTTAGTTGTGTTATCAGTTCACTCCAGCAAGCCCTAAACATAGTAAGTAGACAGGTACTGAGAGACTGGATAACTAAGCCATATCCAACCTCTTTTTAAGGCTTGTCTGTCCATTAGAATAAAATATAAGACATTTAAGTCAATAAACGTAGTAATAATATAAAAAAAGGGTTCCAATCACGTAGATTGCCTGGTACCTCGGTCACAAATATAGTGACCACACCTTCATAATTATCTTTAAAATAACATTATGATTTAATTTTCGACGTAATTTTTTTGTGAAAAAGGTGGTCAAGGTATCTCTCATTGTAATGTCATTAACCCAAGCAATTACCTCGTCCGCGTCAGACAGTTGACAATCACTGCACACGACCTTCCTTACGTCAGTTCAGTATGTCACCTCATGGAGGCTCCTGTGAAGGATTGACCACGTAGTCTAGTTTTATTACTTACCAGCTTCTGGCCGCGACTTCGAAACTTCAAATTTGGTATACTATCCTACGGGAACCGTCAATATAGGTCAATATTTCCAGGTTAAAAAGTATCCTATGTGTTATTCCACACTGCAATCTATCTCAGTGCCAAATTTCATCCCGATCCATTCAGCCGTTTAAGCGTGGAAGAGTAACAAACATCCATCTATCATCCATCCCTCAACTTTCGCCCAAATATTGCCAAATAATATTAGTAGGGTAGGATTGTAGGAAGTAGTGATTGAATGATTAGTAGGACTAGGTTTTGCCTGCTACTTCATCCGCGTGATGTTTTTCGAATGTCTTTTAATCATTAAATATAGACTATATCATCTTTATATAAAAAATCAGAACCGCCCCTGCAGTTCCAAAAACAAACTCTTCAGCTTCATAATATTATATTTTAGTATTAGCATAGATTTACTAACCATGCCTAGTATCGTATGTTTAACTATATATCAGAGGCACAATGCCTCAAATCGCCTCTTCTAACATCGAAAAGGCTAGTCCACTGGTTTGTTTGAAACCGGTTCATCTATCATAAAAAGCAGAAAAAATAAATTTATACAAAAATGTATCCACATCATCAAACTATTTAAGAATACTCAATTATTATTATACAAAATTATTTAAGAACCCAACCATCCAGTAAGGTTATTGGCATAATGACCTTTAGTTTAAAACTGGTTAGAAAAACACAGATAAATGATTATTATTTTATAATAGTGTAGAGATAGGTACAGTTTTATGATTTTGTATGTCTAACCTAATGTATACTATCGCATAAGTCATCATCATCATCGTATCAAACTAATGTTGTCCACTACTAGACCCAGTGCCGTAACTATAGCGGTGCCAGCGGTACCCAGGCACTGAGCGCAAACCCTAAAGGGGCGCAGAAATGACCAGACCAGGACCAGAATTGCTTTTTCAAGGGCGCATTTATAGAATCTCGCACAGGGCGCATAAAAGGCACTGCTGGATTTATGTCCAGCAGTGCCTATGCCTTCCCTAAAGGTAGTTACAATGACCAGTCCTGTGCTGCCCGCATCCACCGATTTCCCGCAACTTTTAGTCGTCGGTCCACCTCGTGGGGGTCTTCGTACAAATCCCATACTGCGTGGTCGCCACTCAAGAACCTTACGACCCCAACGGCCGTCTGCCGTATGAACTATGTGCCCTGCCCATTGCCGCTTGAATTTCGCAATTTTAAGAGCTATGTCGGTTACCTTAGTTCTACGGATCTCCTCATTTTTTTACACCTCTCTCCTTTAGGTATAGACACCACCGCTTTAACCCCAGCCTGACCTATTTTTTTTTTATATAGATGGCAAATCATCAAATAACTTCCCCCGCCCTGGGCGGGACGGGAGGGAGTGTCAGACTTTTACTGACTAAAACCCGTCTATGTTCCTTCATGTGCCCTTTGCGTTTGCGGGGGCGCGGTATCTCTTTCAAACAACCCGCAGCAGCCTGACCTACTTAATTACCTATTTTGAGACGGTGATCAACATTGATTTGTGCAACTATGTATTTTCAAAACGTGCTTATAAGATTTTATTGACACTTTCTTCCTCTTAAGCTATATTATATTCCCTATTCTGCTGCATTTATTAAAATTTCCACGAATATTATGATCGACTTAAGGGAATTTACCAGGGAAGGAAATTCAGAAGGGATTACCTGCTCGGCCATTTAAAATTACGCATAGGCACTGAATTTACAAATCTAGGTAATAGTACTTAGTCATTACGTTATCCCTTTACGCTCTCAATTTTCCTTATATCGTAGTTGTATTGATTGTGTGGGGCAATAACCTGTTGAAGCTTTCGAAAATCCCATGTGAAGAAGTACAGGATGGTGATATGGGGAGCGTTGGGAAGCCCGTATCCAGCAGTATACAGCAGACTTTATCCATGCGAAAGTCAAGTACCAATAGCATTAAACATAGCCTAGTACTCTTTTTAATACAGTTGCTTTCTGTCGCTTTCTTTCTTAATTTATTGTAATCGGTATTAGTACTTAAAGAGATTACCTTCAACAAACAAACAAAAAAAAAACTAGACTTTTTTATAAGTACGTAATGTTAGTAATAAGTAGTATGATACTCATGGTGGAATTAATGATATAGTTGAATTAATTAAATTAGCTCTTTCATTTTACTAAATAACTATTTAGGTCTTTGTTGTCTGGATTGATGCTCGTTTAAGACGACATGACTGAATAACCAAATAACCAAATCAAATTGTCTTATAATATAGATACCCTCGGTGAGCTAAACTTTCGCTCATCAAGTTAAAGCGCAATATTATACGTACCTATTTATCCTAATTAGGTAGGTAGTTGCCCTAGGCACTAATGAACGTGCTTAAAACCAGTCCAGCGAGAAGCGAATGACGTTTCATAAGCGTCATCTCCTGCTTTAGATTGATCGGATTTCCCTATGCATTTTAACCAGCCTAATTACTCATATTTCTCGGTTCTCCTGTACCTACTGAATACTGAAACTGATACTGATAAACAATTGCACAGTAATGTGTAATACTTCTGCCTACCTCTACGAGTAAACAAACTAGTAATCAGCAGTGTTATTCTGAAAAATACTCCCTCAGTTTCATTGCTTATCTTTCAATTAATCGGAATTCCCTGAAACAAAGTGTCAGGATTCACCAAGAAAAACAACTTTACACTAGAACCAATCTAGGGAATTAGAACTTAAAGTTAACTGTCGAGTGTGACAGCCCACCTTAAGCTCACTTCACATAAATTCACAGGATATCCACGTAAATCATTTTAGACGTTCTTGTTGTATTATCATCTTACGAATAAATTAAGTTTCATCTACCTTATCCATAATTTTTTCCAGCTTGCCGAATTCCGTACGGAAATATCAAGTTTTGGACACTCCTAATGCGCCAAAATGGATGGTCTTACAATAAGAGAAATGAGAAATATAATCTGCATCGAATTTGACTTTAAACCTATTTGCTATAGGTACCTATTTCTTTTAATAATTGCATGCATTGATGCGCAACGACCTGCAGAATTGCAGATGAGCAGAATACGGCGTTAATAACCTTCTATTTTATAGCTAATTAATTTTAATAAGTAGATAAGTAATAATAAAGTTTGTTGTGCAATCTTAACTAGTTAGTTATAATAATGAATCATTTTAACTCGTCATCATCATCTGTTTAGCCTTTTCCCAACTCCCTATGTTGGAGTCAGCTTCCAGTCTAACCGGATCGTGGCATGTAGGTGCGCCTCGGAGGTGGACCGCAGCGCCCTATGTTTCCGATGCGGTCAGCCCGGTCACAAGGCCGCGGCTTGTGATGCCCCGCCGCACTGCGACGCATGTGCGGGGGCTAACAAGCCGGCTGATCACCGGGCTGGGAGCAAGGCCTGCGCCATACCCGCCAGGACCGGGGGAAGGCCCCGCACCGCCGCCGCCGCCGCTGCCACCGCCACCGTCGCCGTGGCCGCACCCGCAGCCACCGCTGACACCGCGTCCGCCGGCGCAATGGATTGCCAATAACGGCACCATTGCGCCTCCCGCAGGCGGATACCGTAGGCACGGTCTGTGGACGGTGAGCAATGGGTAGCTCACCGTCCGTACGTTATTAACTAACGACAGACCGTGTCGACGGCGCGTCCATGTTCTGCGCACAGAGGTGTCAGCCACTGGAAGGGGCCACTAAGGGCCAAATGCCTGCCGGGGCTGCGGGTTGTTCGAAAGAGATACCGCGCCCCCGGAACGCAAAGGGCACATGAAGGAACATAGATGGTTTTTAGTCAGTAAAAGTCTGACACTCCCTCCCGCCCCGCCCAGGACGGGGGGGGGTCATTTGATGATTTTACCAAATTTAAAAAAAAAAAAAAAAAAAAAAAGTCTAACCGGATGCAGCTGAATATCAGTGTTTTTCTTGGAGCGACTTCCTAGCAGACCTCCACAACTGTAATTAGCCATTTATGCGCCCTTAAAAAAAAAATCTGATCCTGGTATGGTCATTTCTGCGCCCCTCCAGAGTCTGCGTCCTGTGCCTGAGCACCGCTGGCACAGTTCTAGTTACGGTACTACCAGTTACTAGGCCTAATACCTCTTGATAAGACTGGTTGTCAGACTTCCTGGCTTTTGATTATCCCGTAACTCTAAAGATCTACGAATGACAGCCGGGACCAACGGCTTTACCGCTTTACGTGCTTTCCGAGTGACGGGGGTGTCACACCACCAACTTTCAAACTCCGAGCTGCTATTGCTGCTGCTGCGGTGAATAATTTTAACCATCAAAGATGTAGGCCATGCCTTGGGGCCATAGTTGTTTCAAAGTTAAATAAAGTCGTTTTCAATTTAAGTAATACATAATTTGGGTCTTAACATAATTTGGTCCCGTCAAAACTTAAACACGATAGACAAGACTTACGTCCTCTTGACTCCATAAAACCGTTACCATATTACAAAGCCCTAAAAACAAAAAGCTAATACCTAAGCAAAAACGTTAATAATTTCTGAAAATAAACTGGGCGGCGCACAGTTTTTGGACAATGCAGTGTAAAAAATATAATTTGCTAACTAACGAAAGAAAAACCAAAACAAAAATAAACGGATTCTAAATTACTAAATGACAGGAAAAAAAAGGACAGGAAAATGGTTGCCTCGTTAGTCAGTTAAATCTAGTTTAAAATATCTAGTGATTATTGTGCACGTCTGTAATTTACGTTAATACTAGTTTTTGTCTCTGTTCTCTGTTTTAAGTAAATGTTTGTGTTTGTGTTGTTGATGTGCGTTAATAATAAATAAATAGTCGCGACAGGCATGGCATAATAGCCAAGAGCCTCGACCAACACCAAAGGAAGCTCTCGTCGGGCGGTTGGATCAAGGGTTTGATTCAGAAAGCGGTACTGCAAGACACGGCGTGTAGGTATTGTTAGGCGATTCCTTTCTCAGGAGCCCTGACCACCCGGTAGCTTGGACCCTGTTCCCGACGCCGCCGGTGGGCTACTATTATTTATATTTTTAAATGTTTTTTTTTTTAATGTATTTAAATGAGTATTGAATAAATGAATGAGATTCATTCACAAACTTTCCTACCTCACCGGCTTGTGACCACAGAATGCTAAATTACCGAATTACGATTAAACCTGCGTCACTAGTCGACCTTATCTATTCACATGACTAAATTATTTGGAAGTTTTACCATATTTATGTTTATTTCCGGAAATATATTCTAACAGATGAGCTAGACCTCGATGAATGCATACCTTGAAGTTAAAAATATATGAAATAGTTTGCTCTTTGTGACATGGCGACTATTGCTAAGCTTGGCACACCCTCTATTACCACCCGCTCATGTACCTAAACTGAACAAAGTTAAGTAGTACCTAGTAGAGCTCCCTGTGAAGGAACTCGTCCGAGGAAGTACTACCACCATACCTGAAAGAAGTTGAAATGTCTCATGAGGCATTCCAACTACGTTTCTGGGATGGCAACGCATTTGCAAGGCCTCAAATATTGCAGATGTCTATAGGCAGCGGTGATTACTTAACACCATGCTTAACACCAGGTGGAGCGTCGGCATATAACTAACAAATGACATCAAATAAAATATATAATTATTTACAGTGTTCGCTTCCTGGGCGTTGGCTGAAGGAATCCATGTATTTCCATAGTCTGTTTGATGCCTTTGGGTTGAGCCAATTAATGCATAGGCATAATAGCCGATAGTTCAAATTGAGAACCCTATGCCTTTTTTTCACGAGAACAGAGAAAAAGCTTTTGTCACTGGCTGATAGTTGTGTATTTGTGTAACCTAACACAAATTGTGAGATAACTATGAACCTACTGAACCCGTCGCAAAAACGGGTATACCAAGGTAAGGATAGTTTCTATGGTTCTGTACCTCAAAAGGATAAAACGGACCCTTTTGAGATAGCTTTTTGCCCGTCTGACACAAAGGGGTTTCCCTCAAGATCTGTGCAACGTAAGAACATGAATTTCAGGGCAATGTTGGGTAGATATTGATAACCCACAAACAACTTATTATTGTTCACTCAAAAACAAAAAAGAAATGTTTAGTTGTTGTGTATCGTATTGGGTACCTATCCTATTAAAGAATTTCAAGAGATGCATAAATTAGATTTTCATGATGTTTAGTTCAGTCGTCATAATTGTAATATGTAGTTAAAGAAATAAAATTGTATGTTATTGGACAATCACGCCAACAATCCCTGGTGATGGTGAATGGTCACCACTGCTTAAAGATATTCAATTTACCTTCCCAGATAAAAAACTGCAATATCTCTTAAGCCTGCTGGTTAAGTTAGGTACCTACCAGTAGCTTTGGTGAACTTCACAAATAGCTCTACTTACTAACTAGGTAGGTACTAGGAAACCAAATTGAACAATGATCTAGACAGATAAAAATTTGAGTATGGAGAAAGTCTTTACCAAATTCTGGTTTTCAATTATTCATTGAATACGAACGAATTGCGCTAATAAAGCTTAGTGGTATTTAAACAAAAGACTGGAAAATGTAGGTCGAAGTTAGTTGCAACAAAGTTGTAATAATAAATCATGAATTATGCAGTAATCCGGAAACCAATCAGTTGAGCCTCGTGTCCACGTTACAGGTTGAATGTAGAGCTGGCAAACTATGTTGAACAAGGACATTCCATGCTTTACTACAGGTACATACCTACATAAGTAATATGTATCGGAATAATAGGTGGGCATGTATCTACATAGATACCTATCTATTACTAGGATACAGATTAATAGGTGTACATTATGAAATGTAACAATGTATCAACCTAATCCGGAATCGCTAATTAACTTGTCTAATTAATTCGATATTGCTAAAGGAGTAGGTACAGTTGACCGCACGTTATTATTATATTAACTACCTATTTAATTAATAATATAACATCATTATTATTACACATTAACAATATCCCTGCTAATTAGCCTTTTCCCAACTAGTCGGCTTCCAGTCTAACCGAATGGCTGAATACCAGTGTTTTACATGAAGCGACTGCCTATCTGACCTCAACAACCCAGTTACTAGGCAACACTATACCTCTTGGCTAGACTGCTTGTCAGTAATCCTGGCTTCTGACTATCTGTAACGACTGTCAAAGATCTACGAATGACTGCCGGGACCACCGGCATTACGTGCTTTCTGAGACATGGGGGTATCACACCACCAACTTCCAAACTCTGGTTTGCTACTGAGGAATTCCTAGTGGATAAAAACAATAACACTTTTTGCCCGAATTGGGAATTGAACCCAGGGCCTCATGCTCATCAGTGGCGTCACACATTTATATATAACACTTAGTAAATCACTGGACCATCAATCGAAGCAATCACTAATAAAAAGCGCGATTTGCTATCGTGACCACACGCAGAGTCGTTAAAACACGAAGCACCAATAATGATGTCGTAAAATCGTAGATTGCTGATGTTAAAAGTATAGGTATCTCATGATGACCCAAGAAGTAGTACCTACTCACATAAAATCATCATGTCTCCATCTCTACTCTATGAGACAAAACTATTTTTTTAAATACAACCGCCCTTAGCATGACTAAAAGGTGCAAGAATAAACCACATCGATTAGAGCGTGGTCCATACCATCAAAATATCGTTTTAGCATTATTTGAAGCAATGGAAAGAAACCTGTACAACTTGTTACTTTCTTTCCTTACATATGTATTACATTTATGAACATAATATTGCGAATAATTAAAGCTGTTGTTAAAAATAAAGCAAAATAATAAAATAGTAAACGAAGCTTCAATTTCACTACAATTTTCAGCATGCTAAAAATTTACATGTTATAAGTATGAAACGCGGGTATTGACATTATTTTTTTGACATTTTGATTTGACGTTGACAGTTGCTATTTCTAATTCTCAATCTCACTCGCGGTTGTCTGTACGGTTTGTGCTTTCTTGTGTGCAGAAAAATGTATTGACTATTTTTCTAGGACGAAAAATCATTGGGATACATTAGTATTTATTTCTATGTGTACCGATTGTCCTGTCTTTTGAATGTTCTAACATCGTATGTCAGGGAGTTTCGCGTGAATTGAGAGTGCGTATTTGTGATGTGACGACGTTATATTTATAAAAGTAAAATCATGAATATCTTTCTAAATTTCGCGTCGATTCTTTTATATTTGGTGGCACAATGTCAAGGTTCTGGAACAGATATTGCGCTGGACGCAAAAGCTACACTTCTACATCGTATAGACAGCTTGAATCTTTTAATATACACCTGTCTTCTAACGCTGACTGTGCTTACTATTTGGGTATTTAAACATCGTCGAGTGAGCTGGCTTCACGAAACAGGGCTCGCTGTAATTTATGGTAAGTTTTAAATTCTGTTTCCTTTGAAAACAATGTTATTTTTTAATAACTATGAGTGGTCATGTGATCACTCAACAATATGATGTTCAAGACCTTGACGTAAATTATTTACCTTTAGGTATGTACCCATCTGCCGCTAAATTACTGTTTGTGTGTAGTATGTATGTGTTTTACAGTTACTATTACTTACTTGCTTACTGATGAAATATCATGTACTTTATTTAAATATTACAACAAAAGTGTGAATTAACTAAGACATTATTTGCTTATTATTAAGAAAAAATAAAAACATACAATAATTCCAAAAAAGTCAACAGTATTGCGTTCTTAGTTGACTTTTTCAGTTACCTACCATGTTTTGCCCACAAAATATTTCATTTCAAAACAATTTGACATTACCACCAGCCAGTGTGAGTTATCAAATTTACTAGTTTGCAGTTTCTTCTAGTGTTGTTTACATAACATTTTAATTGTGCATTCATCTATTGAAAAGTCAATGATGCTTTGTATTTCTGCACTACTTTTCCAACATTTAAACTTTTCATAGCCTAATTAATACCTTTATTTGAAAATTAATTCATAAAAAAAAAAACAAAAATTACAGAATTCATTTCTAAAATATTGCAGTCTTTGAATTGCAGAATGGTAAGTATATGTCTGCAGTTATGTTTTATTTAAACCATTGTTTTTTCTTAACCAGGTCTAATAGTAGGAGCAATAATTCGCTATGCAGCTAGTACAAACCAAGTTACCTACATCAATGTGCATCCTGCACCGGAAACAAAGTACAATCTATCGGTCCCACCGGACATGTTACGTCTACACTTTCCAGATAAAATGATCTCTTCAGGTGGTAAGTCATCACCAACATACATCTCAATATTTGAATTAGGAATATACCATTAGTAAAAAAAAAACTGTACTTGTGAATTAATCTTCTAAAGAGGTTAAGGTCCTGGCCCAATTACAACATTCTTCTCACTCATAGAATGCTATGCTTTTGCCATGCCATAAGATATATTTTATAATTTTTTAATATACTTGACTCCCATGCAAACAAAGTCGAGGGCAGTAGCTAGTTGTTTATATTCTGAGTTAACAATAAAAAGAATCTAAGGTCAGTTATTGTAAAGTAGAAAATATGCCTTTATCTCTGATAACTTCTGATATGGTAGATTTAAAGCACCATTTAGGCATAATGCAATCTAATAATATCTGCAATTAAAGTACCTATTGATAAGAAACAGTGGGTTCCTTTGCATAAAACTAAGAACAGTAATATTGTTAAGGGTATTACAAATACAGACTATAAATAAACCTCTATGTTTTAAAAGTAAACATCAATTCATGTTTCTCTGTATACATAATTAAAAATAATATAGCTTGAGTTGACAATCAACCTCTTTGAGAATTTTTTGTTCAACCTTTTTTTATCAATAAGTACTTGTAGGCCAAACTATATGGCCTTGTGTGTTTTTGTTTCTGCAGAATTCCTTTACATAAAAACTACATTATTTAAAATCTTCTCGTCTTTATTATGTTGCTACATAACAGATAAAAATATGCAAGAAAGCTTTGAACCTTCACAGAAATATGAACTACTAGCTTCTACCCGCAACTTTTTTTGCTTTCATTACTGCTCCGCTCCCATTGGTTGTGGGGTGATGTTGTGTAGCCTATACTATTTCTCATGAATCTGGCTATTGTATACAAAGAGAATTATTGTCATCCTACTTGCAGTTTCAGAGATTAGCCGTCAGAAACAAAAAAAAAATTGCTTCATTAAATTAGAATAGATTTAAAAAAATATTTTTTTTTTACAGATACTCCTGTTCCTAACAAAACATATGCTTATAGCTTTAGAGGAGAAATAGTGAATGTGGAACAAAATGAGATAGATCTTAAGGCAACATTTGATCCTGAAATATTTTTTAACATTATTTTACCACCTATCATATTCCATGCTGGATATTGCCTGAAAAGGGTAAGTGTTAATTATTATTATTATATCAGCCTTTTGAGTCCTATAGGGCAAAGGCATTTCTTCCTTTCTTCCATTTTTTCTGTCCATTGCTACATTTGACCATCTCCTCCTGGGCCTACGATCGTAAGTGTAATAAGAAAAAAATATACCATTAGCTACCAAGTGTTATTATTTTCTAATACATAGTTGAATCATAAAAGCAAAGCAATTACAATGATAACAACGATTGTGCTAAAGCCCTATACTTCAATCATCTGATAACTATTAATGGAGGAATAAGTATGGTGGTTTCACAGCTTCTGTATAGAATATGTCCTATATAATAAAAACCTGACTATTGAAAAATCTGCCCTTAATAATGTAATTAATTTGTTGGTAACACAATGAATAGCAGATACCAGTAATACCTTTGAGAGGAAAATATACAACATGCTTTTCCTTAATTAATAGACTAAAAATAATGTTACTCAATTCAATTTATATACCTAACATATTTAAACAGGAAAATTTTGTCATTTAACTTCCTTAATTCTTACCCACCTATTTATAGTTAGCATGCTACAAATCAATTTAATAAATGGTCTATCAATTGTATATGTTATGGACCAAGTGATAAATTGAGCAGTATACATAATGCCCGGTCATTGTGAAAAATGCCCAATATGAGAGTGCAATTTGATAATTATTATTCAAATAATCAAATTGGCCGGGCACTATACATATTGCACATCACCTTTTGGGCAGAGTAATACAAACATATTTAATAACTATTTTTTTATGTTGTATTGTCTATATTGTCATGTAACATAAAATAAACTAAATATTAAACCTCTTAAATAATCAGACTCATTATTTGGATTAATTACGAAGGACTTCTACTTTAAAAATCCACTAGTTTTTGCATTTAAAACCGGGACTCTTCGCCGACAGGACACTTCACCGACATGACTCTTCGCCAACTTCGTCGGGGAGGGTTTAAAAAAAAATAACCACGAAGTGGATGGCGGGGTCTATTCGCTCGCTTCGCTCGCTCTCTAGACCCCGCCATCCCCTTCTAACCTAATCTGTCCGAGTCGGGGTGCCCCAAGTCCCGAAATAAATTGCATCGTTGATGAGCCTTGTCGGCTATTTTCACGATAAAAGAACATGATGTATTTATTTTACATGCTAAGTTATAATAAATGATGCTGACTGTGGAAGTCTGAATTAAATTATTTTGAGGACATTGCGTTGAAGCTGTAAAACGTAAAATAGTGACGGGATGTAGTATCCGTGGCCGAGTTAGCATAAATAAGAAGGACAAGTTACAATAATTGATGATCTTTACTTGACGCTTTCTATGGAATATTTAGTGGGCGTTGTAAAAAAGATGAATTAGTTTATTAGAGGCTATGTCATTTTCCCGTTGCTTAGTTATAAAATTAGAAGTTTAATCACGTGTCCAATAAATAATTTTGTGGCTAGACTTATAATTTCCCTTTATTTATTAGAACAACTGCCACATATAGCTTTATTATCAAATTGCCCAACTATCATGTAGCAATATAATAATGACCGTGCAATGTGATAAATAATAAAGTTAAGAAAGTAATTAATCACTTAGCCCGATAAAGCTAGACATTATGCATAATGCTCGTGCATTATAAATAATGCCCGCATTAATCACCTGGTCCATAACATATACATAAATTACACATACAACCCGCTCTTGCCGCGTGGTACCAATTCCTCTGGTATGGAAAAATCCAGATTCCCAACAATGGGAAAATGTTGAGCTGATTATTTATCACTCAAATAAACGTAGTCAATCAATAGTTATACACCAATTACAATTGACCCGCGTGGTATTAATTTATCTGGACAAAACAGAATTCCCAGCAATGGGAATATATTTGAGTAATTATTGTTGATCTTTGCAGAAATATTTCTTCCGTAACCTGGGCGCGATCTTGACATTCGCCATGGTCGGCACGGCGCTGTCGGCCCTGGTGATCGGATCCCTCATGTACGGTTGCGTACAACTGATGCCGGCGTCTCTTGCCACCAGCTTCACCTTCCTAGACACGTTGTACTTTGGAGCGTTAATCTCACCCACCGATCCGCTGACTGTACTCGCCATTTTCTCACAATTGAAGGTAATACAACACTGTCATTGTTTTCTTAGGTGTATCTAATGTTTAATGTCATGGTAGCCTAGTAATTAAGGCGATTCGATACCGGGCAAGTACCAATGTCACTGATTCCATTCATATATGTACTTTATCTTTAACATCACTGATATCTGTGAAGGAAAAACAACGTAAGGGAACCTGGGCATTTAAATAATAAAAGTCCGAAATTGCAAATCTGTCTTGAGCAATGGCGGTGATCATTAATCTTATATCTAACAGCAAAATTGTGTAATTTAAGTCAGTAGTAAAATACCCCACCTTTCTTGAATCAACTCCAACGCAAATATTGCAGTTACGAATCAATTCATTAACCAAACAGGTTTTAAGTAAGGTGTTAAGTATAAAAATAAATAAATACGAAAGGTACATTACAGCTATTGTATAAAAACCTAAGTACTTCATTCCTTTACTTGTCCACAAATAGTAACGCTACTTCAAACAGAAAGCCCCTTCCTTTGATTATCTTTAAAAGTTGAACAATCATTGTGCTCTAACTTTCAACATTGTCCAACAAAACTTACAGAGAAATGATTTATTTATTTAGGATTTCCAACAAAAGATACACAAATCATGACATACAAACCATAGTCAATGTTTAATTAAAAATAAGTTATAATTAGCTTACCGTTATCAATTTTTATTTTTTTATCTTACTAGCGGACCGCCCCGGCTGCGCGCGTGTTCATATTTCAAAAATATTTCTCCGGGGAACTACGAAAATAACAAAAACAGAATCAACCAAATTGGTCCAGCCGTTCTCGAGTTTTGCACTTAGCAACACAATTAGCCATTTATTTTTATAAAAATAGGTTGTAACGCTATCAGAAACACGTTTTAGTATTTACTAGTGATAGATTAGTGGGGAATACACAAATAATAACTGACTCATATGTGATCGAGTGTGTGATAATCGCTAAGCTTCAGGTAGACATATCAGATATCAAATTATGAATCAGGTAGTATCAGAAGCAAATACTACAATAACTGAATACTTTTATACTCGTTCAAAAAGGCTTATTTACACAAGTAGATTTTCTCGCCTGCTGAAATACAAAAATGTCCATGGAGAGACTCGCTAAGCGACCATTTTATCAGACTCGTGTGTTTATATTCAATCGACGAGAAACTAACTATTTTACGCGAGGCATGTTCTAGAACAGACATCTAAAATTTCGCAATACTTTTTATTTCGTTTTTTGTATACTCTTCCAATTTTGAAAGACTGGACTATTCTCGGTTTTCTATTTAGTTTATTGTTCTGTTTACACAGGTGAACTTTTTATTTTCTTTTCATAATCGCCTAGTCCAGGCAAGGAACGCTCCTCCTGTAAATAACTCATAATACTTTCTTATGTAATGGCGAAATAAAAATAATGCCAGCCTATTATTGCGCCACTGCAGAGCAAAGACCTCTTCTTAAACAGAGAAGGCACGGAAGGCACAAAAATTGATCACCACGCTTGCTCAAAGCGGATTGGCGATTTCAAACTTATATTCATAATAAGTTCAGGTTTCCTCGCGATGTTTTCTTTCACCGATATCAGTAAAACTAAATACTATTCTAAATTGCTGATTTCTTTCCATAGTTTTCGCAGGAAATGATAATTCGTTTTCCAAATGTAGTGCACAAAAACTGCTGATAGCAAAAACAACGTAACGTATTACGCGCTATGTTTTTACCTTGTCTTTCAAATATGTAATATGAAGACTTGTTTTAATGGAATGAGTTTTAAATACACAAGTATTATTAACTAGCTTTCGCCCGCGATTTCGTTCGCGTGGCTTATTTTATCCGCGTTAAGTTGCGTCTTTGGCTACTACTCCGCTCCTGTAGGTCGTAGCGTGATGTTACAGTAATAATGTAGCTATCTATTGATAAAATAATGGTTAAAATCGGTCCAGTAGTTTCCGAGCCTATTCAGTACAAACAAAAAAAACTTTCCAATATAAAATATTTATAATTAATATTATTATCAATGTCGAATACCACGATATTATCGATGCGGAGTGACATTAACATTCCATATTTATCAGATGTGCTGATTCACGCGTATTTAGCGTTTTTCTTTTTTCAAGGTATCTCCCCCATTGTCCCACAATCATCAGAAACATGTAAATATTGTTACAGGTGGACGTTAATCTGTATGCGATGATATTCGGCGAAAGTGTCCTCAATGACGCGGTGGCTTTAGTACTGAGCGGGTAATTATGCTGACAATTTTCATTACAATTCTTTTATTCATTCCATGAAGGTATATTTTTAACTGCCTCGTTAGGTGGTTCTAAGCGCGACTGCCATGCTAGGTCTTGGGTTTGATTCCCAGGTCGGGAAAAAAGTGTTATTGGATTTGCCTATGAAATTCTCAGTGGCAGCTCGGAGTTAGGATTTGTGCCCGGTTAATGGCAATAGGCTCGCCCCCTATTACATGGGACTTAACAACATAACGAACAACTGTAGGTGTACATTGATACCCCTTTGCCTAACCTAACCCTTCGGGGAACACAGGCGTGATGGTATGTTTATGTTATAAAAGGTGTAAAATGGCACTCGCGAATTCAAAATTTGGTCATGTTCCTACCATTATGGCGTTTTTTTTTTTATTCTAAGACATACTTGGGAATCCTCTTTGATCTAGTACTCCTTGAGCTAGTTCGATCTATGAAACTGGCTAAGTGTATTGGATTTGACGTAGTATGGAAGATTATCATTAATAACCTAGAGTCTGGACTTGTCTGAGTAATAATATTCTCGCCCCCTTTTTGTGCGACTGATACTATGACTCGTGAAAAGTGGGAGTACAATCTGCCTACCTATTCCAAGGAATACAAGCGTGATATTAGGTTGAAATGTATATTATGATAATTATACAAAATAAAACATACCGGCGAACTGTGGGTGTACCTAGTACATTGGTACACCTCTGCCTAACCTTTCGGGGAAGACGTAGCGTGATGGTATGTTTACAAAATATACATCATCTGTGTAACCTTTACCTATCTATGTTGCGGTCGAATTCCATCAGTCTAACCGGATGCAGCTAAATACCAATGCTTTACATGGTGAAATTGCCTATCCGACCTCCACAACCCAGTAATTGGGTAACACGATACCCTTTTAAAAGACTGGTTGTCAGATTTTAGGACTTCTGGTTCTGAGTATCCGTTATATCTGTTGAATCTCTACCAATGACAGCCGGGACCAACGGCTTAACGTACTTTCCGAACCACGGGGGTATCACACCATCAAACTTGGGCTGCTACTGAGAATTTCTTAACGTACAAACAAAGTTACACACAAAATTATGCAACGAATTAATTTTAGTATGCTTGTTAATCATGTTTGTTAGTAAGCAACTAGTTATTAGCTAATAACTAAACTAAACTTGTTCCACTGGTTTGTTTTTATGCCATCAGTGTGACCGCCAAATAACGCAGTAGAAGTATGGTATCGAATAATTATAAACAAATAATTTGTTGATCTAAGTATGTACTTAAATCGCGCTGTAAGCACGTTGTTGTAATAAATATCAAGTATCGGTACATATCATTGAAAACTTTTGTGTAAATAGACCTACATTTTTATTTAATGACATTGTAAGTACCACTTTCAATAGATACGCTTATCAATCGTTACATTTTCCCCTATATTGTTACAGAGCCATACAAAACTATGAATTGAGGTATTCCAATGATGGCGGATTTGAAATCACTGCGTTTTTGGGAGCGATTGGAGACTTCATAGGGATATTCAGTCTGTCCCTACTCGTTGGCGCTCTATTGGGATGCTTGACAGCATTGATATCCTTTTTAATATCTAAATTCTTTCTAGAAACATCTGATGTAATCTGCATGACTTTCATGCATGGCTGGGAACCAAATTACATGTGCGAATCGTAAGAGACGACCCCGAAATCTTAAGCGTGACACATACTGCGGTTTAATTACAATTATTAGCCATATGACTCACAGAGTCCCACGTGTTCACTAAAATTGTCATTAATAGGGCGATAACGTTAGTAGTAACACTTGAGTTACGAAAACCGCCTTTATTGCTACGAATTAAAGTCTACTATTACCATAGATGAGTCTACTACGAATTAATAACATGTTTATGTAGATAATAGCAATGACTCCTTAACTAATGTGCACATGACGAAGTTCACTCACGTGCGTGAGTGGCCGCTGCTCGAGTCGGCGCTCTTCGTGCTCATGTCGTATGCGGCCTTCCTTATCGCTGAAGTCTGCGAGTTGACAGGTAATGTACCCATTGATAACTCCCACCGCCCCCCTCCCCCCATTTCGCATTTCCCAGGTCAAGGTCGTCGGCTGATTAATCTGACTATCTTCAAGTACTGTGAAAATTAAGGCCTGCAGCCTGGGCATAAAACTTATAAACTAAGCGAATGCACGCTAAGGGCACCCCTCATAGAATACAGACATCGGCTTGAAAGGAATTGTTTTTCCCATTAAACGTTGGCACGTCTGGGGCCAAGTAATTTAAAGTAGGTAATCCAAATTAAAAAAAATATACAGACCTGCAAGAATTTGCTTCTTTAATGTTCAGTTGCTACGTCGTCGCTTGGTCTCGTGTTTTTGTTTACATGGGATGCAAATCATTTATAGCCTAGACCTTGAGCTATACCCAGTTACACAAATGCGGATGTACAGTCACGGGCATAAACATGTATACTCTTGGCAAAATTTAAAAATGATGTTCTCATGAATGAACTATTGCAACGTTGAGCTAAGACCGATTTCATAGTAGAATGGAATCCAGAATATCACTTTCGTATCACTATTACATTTTAATTAGTCCGTTGGGAGGAAATTGCTTTTGGAATGTGGCTAAGTGTTTGTGCTCGATACTGTAAATCAGCAGGTCGTTCTTAGGGGTCATTTTCGCTAATGCGTGTCTGGTGTCACGGTGTTTGGTATAAATAAGTCGCTTCACGTGCTAAGCACAATAACATGAATAGATGAATGCACAGCCTTCATGCTTTGTACCTACATGGATTGGCTCGTTAGAGTATTCGCAGCTGTGGATTTGAATTCAAGTAAATTAATCAAATACAAATAACATGCTAAATTATTGGCTTGTTTTTTTTTATTTTTCATATCCAATCAATATAAGGAAATAAAGCAGAATGATCGATTTAAATCTGAGCTAAGTACCTCAGTCGGACTTCCGCTGGTTTTTGGTGGACGGATAAAATAATTGGCCATTAAAAAACTCGCCTATACTCATATTTATACAATGTAGGTATATGAAACTGAAGAGTTTACGTGCTTTTTTTTATTTACCGTTCTAATCTTTGGATCTTACTCGTGCGATTTTAAAGATTCTTTCGCTAATAGGAAGCTACGTTATTCATAAATTATCGTTTTAGTATCAAGAAAAATTTGGAATCTATAAACAAATTCACACGACCGAAAAGCGAACAGAAGGTAGTTACTTCAACCAAAAAATGTAATAAACTAAATACGAACGAGTAATATCACTAATAGGGTGAGATCTTACAGCAGCCATACGGTACGGTATTATATCATACCTGAAATTATGAATATAGATAGGGAAATATACGTACTTGCTAGTTTCAAAGCTGTGCCCTTTTTCCGGTATTAAATAAAAAATTACCTTACTCACCTACTTTGAAGTGAGAAGCCATATTTATGTATGTTTTACATACTACTTTACAGCCCCAACCTTTATAGCGTCAAGCAATAATGTACCTATGTTGGTTCTTGAATCTTGGACCATTATGGTTATTTATTTAAAGTTCTCTTTTCGGCTTGTTACAGACAGTTCTTGTTGTCACAGTAAATTATTCAAATAGTTCTTCAAGATTACTTTAACGGTGAAAGAAATCTTTTGTGTTGTTTTATCGCTTCGTTAAGCAGTCAAGTCAAATACCCAGCTGTAGACAAATTGCCAACAAGTCAACCTAGTTAGTTCGGTTTATGATAATGATGGTGTCTTAGTTGAAGTACTCCTTTCCTTTCTGTGGTAGACTTAGACAATGCTGCGGTCGCCTCTATTAAAGTACAACGGTGCCGTTTTTATGATAGGCCTAGAAAGCTTATGATACAAACAAATTGTAGATATGAAATACTAGCTTTTGCTCGCAACTTTGGCCTTATAAATTCTTATAGATTGCTTATTTTTTTATTATAATATGTTAAGCACTAAAGTATAACGTCATTTCCTATTAGCGAAAAGATTTTTAGAACCGGAACAGTAGTTCCAAAGATGAACTCGTGAAAACAAAAAAATAAACTAACTAACCCTTCAGCTTTATTATTATAAGTATAGACTAAATATTTACAAGTTTTACTGTGCAAGTTTTCTTTTAACCAAAACTTTACTCAAAGATTGTGTAAGTTGACTGTCCTGTAATTATGCTATTCTATTTTCGCAGTAAACCCATCTAATATTATCATTACTATTCATCTCTAATTACGTTTTTTTTTCAATAGTGTTTACAAAACAACGAACTTATTATTAAAAACGATACTTATATCAAACAAATACATAGCACCTACACTACCTATACTGTGCTATCCTTTCCTACCTTAATATGATTATATGACTCTATCTCCATCTCTCCAGGTGTGGTGGCGGTCCTATTCTGCGGCATATGTCAGGCTCACTACACGTACAACAACCTCTCATCGGATTCTCGCAACCGCACCAAGCAGCTGTTCGAGCTACTGAACTTCTTGGCAGAGAACTTTATCTTCACTTACATCGGCGTGTCTATGTTCACTTTCCCTAAGCATCACTTCGACCCCTGGTTTATTATCGCTGGCTTTGTATCCTTTTTAAATCTAAAAACATATTAAGGCAATAGCAAAAGGAATTAATATAGCAGATGTGAGTGGCAACCCCGGAAGAGGATGCCCTAGAAAGACGTCATTGGTGATTTTCTTCAGAAAGGTCGGGTGCGCGTTGAATAGATGTATGAACGCGGACTAGGCGAAAGGAGTATGTGGATCGTAGCAGGTGGCGTTCTGTGGTTTCTGCTTATCCCCATGGGAAAAAGGCACGAGTTTATGTATTAACACAAAAATAGTGCAAAAAAGGTCCGATAATACATATTCATAAATTGTAAAAAAAACTATTCGATCATCTTCTAAATACTGAAGAGAATCTGCTGTTCCATACATAAATACAATGGCTAACCGACCACAACATATTTAATATTGTGAACCTAATCCTATGATCTATGAATTAAAGTCACGTGAGTCTGATAAGTTATCGAGTTATAAGTGCAATTGATAATACGAAAGGTTTATCGACTTCCGCATCCCGAACTTATCTTTATCAAACCTAATCGTATAATCTACAAATCGGTGTTATGGAAAAGTATATAATCGCATAATAAGATATCGCTTTCAATTTAACATCAATAAAAACGTCAAAATAACAGTCGATAAGCCTGCTACGAATTGTAATGTGTTAGAAAAATATCGATTTCTGAGCGAATAGACTAACACAATAATCGGTAAACGTTACTACCTGACGTGAATGAGGAATATTAAATACCTTTTTTTCAACGGACATTGAGGAAAGATTGCTATGGAAAAGTACGATTACACATTTGGTTTTTCCCGGACCAAATTAGATTTTGTGACACTAATAAATAATACTGTGGTTACCAACACTTAATTCAAAGGCTTATAAAGAATTTAATTCTAGGTAGGTACGTATAATATCTTCCTAAACACGATAAAAAGGTTTTAATAAAGGAGAATATACACCTGAGTATTATTTCGATAAAGTATAATTTTAAAAATATTTTTACAAACGATACAATACAAAAATAAACTCATATTAAAAAGGTTTTTCCATATGTGTTCCTGCTCGAGGTAATGCTCAAGGCGAATACCTGTAACATTCCTGTCTATTTTGCATTTACCCGTCGATGAAAAGTAACACATATTCGCTTGTTGGTTGGTAAAATCAAGTAGTAACAAAGCGTCAAGAGTCATGTGCGTGTGAACTGAGGGACCACACTGGGAATTCGCGAAATAAAAATCCTAGGATTTAGTAGTAGACTTAAAACAATTGTAGAACGAATCTGGGAATTTGTAGGCAAATATACTAAAAACTACGACCCATAAAGTGTGGTCCCTCAGTTCTCACAGACGATCAGCCAGATCTCGGAAAGTATCCTAAAAAAGAAAGTTTTGTAAATACAGACATTTAGTAGAGAATTTGTAAAGAAATATACTAAATAACAGACCACAAAGCATTAAAGATAAACAAAATATAACGACTGCACTGTGGTCCCTCAGACCATATAACAAAGATAAATATTTTAGTGAATATTACTAATAAAACCGTTATTTTTCTACATAAAGTTTTAGTAGAAGTCTTAAAACGTTTTGTAAAAAAGAAATGGAGCAAAAATACCGAAGAATTCTGAAGATAGCCATGATTAAAACTGGTCCCTCAATCCTCTCCTCCACTGACATTTGTGCGTGTGCTAGCTGCTAGACGAGAGGAATATCAGAAAGTGTAGTGTACTTAACTTTTAGTAGTAAGTTTCTTCTAAATAATAGGTATCTAAAATTATGTATTTCTTACCTCTTAGCTGAGATAATATTTTTTTTTAATCCTATGAAAATAGATAGAGCAGGGTGACCACACAATAAAACAAAATGTAGACAGTTACTATTATACTATACTTTAGACACAACGAAAACAAGGTTGTACATTTAATTTAATGCGTAAAGTTAATTTGACCGTTTCTTTTTCCGTTTTTTTATGGTGATCAATATCTCAAACTTATTGAAAGTACTGGGGCGGAGCACCGCCGCGTCCTCGTGGCGGTAATCGGCGGCGGCGAACTCTCGCGTCCAGCCCTGGTGCAAGCCATGGTCCGGAGAAAGGGGAATGGGAAGCAGTCACCTCCTACTGCAAAGCTGTAATGCTAGAGAAGGAGGTGGCGGGACTGGAGAGGCAGAGAAGAATCACTCGTCCCAGCAGCCACCCCGGGAGACGCTCCAGGCGTCGACGACTCCCGGCCACCGCAGACGCGGGTCTGTGGACGGTTAGCAATGGGTAGTTCACCGTCCGTACGTTAACGGCAGACCGTGTCGAAGGCGCTATCGTGTTCTACGCGCGCCTCAAAGAGATGTCAGCGAACATTCGGGGGGGTCACTAAGGGCCGATGCCTGCCGGGGCTGCCGGTTGTTCAAAAGAGATACCGCGCCCTCGGAACGCAAAGGGCACAAGAAGGAACATGGATGGGTTTTAAAAAATAATAAATTTTAAGTACTGACCAACTAATATATGTGCTTACATTCATTAAGCTTCATTCAAATGTTACTAATAAGTGATTCGTTAATTTTGTAATCTACTTAAATTAATTAATTAAAGTCAAATTATTTATTTATTAATTAATTTCGTTAATTTTGTTTTATTGTGTGGTCACCCTGCTCTATCTATTTTCATAGGATTAAAAAAATAATCTTATCTCAGCTAAGAGGTAAGAAATACATAATTTTAGATACCTATTATTTAGAAGAAACTTACTACTAAAAGTTAAGTACACTACACTTTCTGATATTCCTCTCGTCTAGCAGCTAGCACACGCACAAATGTCAGTGGAGGAGAGGATTGATGGACCAGTTTTAATCATGGCTATCTTCAGAATTCTTCGGTATTTTTGCTTCATTTCTTTTTTACAAAACGTTTTAAGACTTCTACTAAAACTTTATGTAGAAAAAGAACGGTTTTATTAGTAATATTCACTAAAATATTTATCTTTGTTATATGGTCTGAGGGACCACAGTGCAGTCGTTATATTTTGTTTATCTTTAATGCTCTGTGGTCTGTTATTTAGTATATTTCTTTACAAATTCTCTACTAAATGTCTGTATTTACAAAACTTTCTTTTTTAGGATACTTTCCGAGATCTGGCTGATCGTCTATGAGAACTGAGGGACCACACTTTATGGGTCGTAGTTTTTAGTATATTTGCCTACAAATTCCCAGATTTGTTCTACAATTGTTTTAAGTCTACTACTAAATCCTAGGATTTTTATTTCGCGAATTCCCAGTGTGGTCCCTCAGTTCACACGCACATCAAGAGTCGTGCTCAATGTTCGGTTCGTAAGAAGATACATCTGAAAGAGGCACCACGGCCCTGGAACGCAATGAACATTAGGAGGAATAGGGATGGGTTTTAGTCACTAAGAGTCTGACACTCCCTTCCAAATTCGAAGATTTCCCATACAAAAAAAAGTAAATGCTCAAGTGTATACTCACTTTTAGACGTTACATAAACGGTCCGTCAATTCGATAATACGCAGCATCATCCTAACTATCGTTGTATGTACGTTAGTCTATTTTTAAAGTAGGGTTATAAAACTAGTGGCTACTTAACTCGAGGTGCCAGACTGGTTATTTATTGACCAATCAATCAATTTGTTTATACTTCCTTGAAAATGTGCATGTTTTTGTAAACGATCCAGCAAAAAATCTCGAACAAACTCGCGTCGTGCTCAAACATCTAGAAAATATTTCATGAGGCATCTGCTATCTGTAGCCCGAACAAATACCTAGTTATTTTAAAACAAAAAGTTACACCTGACTAGGAATTTCACTAGAAATTTTGGGTACGTCGTTCAAAAATATAAACTCACATACATAACAACCAGACCAGGAATATAAGTGTTACATGTAAATATTGAAACCGCAACGCAGCCTAATCGTTCATACAGAAAGTATTTGAACAATACATTTTGCTTAGAAAATTTTCAAAACCGCGAAGATCTGCTCGAAACAAATCAGGCCTACATACCCAGTGGGAGATTTGGGGCTAAAATTAAGATGATTATTTGTGTAACCATGAAAAGAAAATCTTTTATTACCAATGGAATCACCAAAACTATGATAATGTTCCTTAGCCATATACAGGTAACTTCAGTCCTCGGGCGCGCCGTCAACATATACCCGCTGTCGTTCCTTCTAAACCTAGGACGAAAACCACCGATACCGATGAACTTCCAACACATGCTGTTCTTCTCAGGTAATGTAATTTTAACCTTATGCTAATGAGCAAAGTCACAAATTGCTCATTCGTGACTTACATCTACTAATATAGTCATAGTAATAAAAGTGCATCAGATATAAGTAGCATTTTATTCAAGTCCTATAATTATGCACAGCGTTATTCTGGAAAATCTCACTTATTTAATTTAGGCGAAGTGAGCTTGAGGCAAGCTGTCTATCCTTAGCATCAGGTAAAATGACAACTGCCCTGAAGCTAACTTCACCTTTTGCCAAATTACATTTTACAGAATAGACCATGGGACCACGTCCATCTTAAATTGAGTAAAAAAATGAGTATTCAATTGAGTTGTAAAATCGAATAAACTTCAGAAAATTTAGAATAATTGGAAGAAACTGCAAAGTTGCCCATATTCATCTACATTTCACTTACAGGTCTTCGCGGAGCCATGTCGTTCGCCCTGGCTATTCGTAACACAGTGTCGGAGGCCCGGCAGGCCATGCTTACCACTACATCGCTTATCGTGATAGCTACTGTAGTGCTGCAGGGCGGCGCCGCCACGCATGCGCTCGCGTATCTTCGTATACCTACTGGGTATGTATGCATATTTATACTTTTTTTACCGATGGCAAATCATCAAATGACTTCCCCCGCTCTTGGCGGGTCGAGAGGGAGTGTCAGACTTTTACTGACTAAAACCCATCCATGTTCCTTCTTGTACCCTTTGCGTTCCGGGAACAACCCGCAGCATCCATATTTATACTCATAGAGACAGATTACAAAGAGGTAAAGTTCGTTTGATTTTTTTGTTTGTAAGAGATAATCTCTGGAAGTACTGGTCTGATGACAGAAATTCTTTTACTGGTAGAAAGTTACACTAATGCTGAGTGCTAAAGGATACGTTTTATGTTATACTTGACTACCACGCGGACGAAGAAGCTAGATTTATTTATTTCAATAAAATTATCAAATGAATTTAAGGTCCACTTTTACTAAAATCACTAAACATGTTTCGCGCTAAATGTGTTTAAGTTATCATTCTGTCACTGTCACCTTTTAGCAATATGACAGGGATGCAATGATGCTCTGAATACGTTTATGCACTAAATGTAATTAGTGATTTGGTGAAAGTGGGTCTAAATGTGAATTTTTGTAGTTTATTTTTATATTTAAAACCTAATTTTATAAACGAGCCAAAACTTGTATCTGTTTCGGCCAATCATGATAGGAATAAAAAAAATAACTATGCTTTATTTTAAAATATAATATTCTTAATAAATACCAATACATTGCAGGGAATCATCGGGCAACGACGAAAATGACGCCCTACCTTATCGGGATGTCAGAAGCGTAAGTTTTTTAAAATAACCTGTAAATAGTAGGTACTGTAAATTCACTTTGGGTTGCTTAAGAAACTTTAAACTTTATTGAAACACATTGTAAAGTAGTGCTGAAGTTACACTTTATCTAATAGTAGTAGACAAAATCATTCACACTATCATTTGGCAAACCAGTTTTCTTAGTAAGGGTCAGTTCACACCGAAGACGCCACGCGGCGTGACGTTTACGTTTTTTACCGATGGGAAATATCAAATTACTTCACCCGCCCTCAGTGTCAGATTTTTACTGACTAAAACCCATCCATGTTCTTTCTTGTGCCCTTTGGGTCCCGGGGTGCGGTATCTCTTTCAAACAAACCGCAGCCCCGGCAGGCATCGACCCTGGGTGGCCCCTCCAAATATTTGCTGACATCTCTTTGAGGCGCGCGTGGAACACGAACGCGCCGACGACACGGTCTGTCGTTAGTTAACGTACAGACCTACTACCTACTGTTCACCGTCCACAGACCCGCGTCTACGTTAGCCGGGAGTCGTCTCACGGCTCCCGACGCCCGGGGGCGTAACGCTGCGCGCACATTTTAATAGAGCGAGTCAAAATTTTACGTTTATTTACTACACGAAAAGTTATATTTTGAGTCGCTCTATTAAAATGTGCACGCAGCGTCGTGTTGCGTCGCATCTCGGTGTGAACTGACCCTAAGCATTTCTTTCATGTAAATTTTTATTTGTATTTCGTTAACCCTTTAACAGCCTGCTTAAATGTTTTCACTTCACGTGGGTTAAAACATTATCTTTTGTTTAGATGTAGTTCGGCAGGCAAAGGGTTAAACAGTAAAAATTCTTATGTTTCTAGTTCAAATGAGTACCTACGTTAACATTTCATTTAAAATCCTTAGAGTACACTAATTTATTTGTTGCTTTCCTTCGTATTTTCTTTATCTTCAACCGCTGCTTTCTGTGTGCCTTATTTTTCTATGAAAATAACAATATTTAACTTCCCTATTTGTTTTTTGAACGTATATTATAAGCAAAGCAAATTATTTGAATATTTAAGTATACAAAAAGTAAACTTTAATGGACGATTGTCACAACATGAAATTGATCCGATCGTCATTTGTCATAAGCTTTTTTGAACGGTTTATCAGGCATGACGATTAGTTTATACAAAATATTACTAAAGTCACATTGGTTCTTACTTTGTTTATTTATATAAAGAAAATAGTTTCGCTCTATATAGGTACGTAGTTAAAAATATACTAAACGCTTTAAAAAAAGCTAGCCTAACTTACTTATTTGTAGACTCCGCACAAATGCACTCCAATTACAGTTAAGTGCAAAAAAAATTAACCACTAGTAACATTCGGGAGCAATTTCTTCATAGACTATTTTAATTCAATTTATTTAAAGTATCCTAAAGAAGGCAATTTGCTTCAAACATATCTCCTCTAAACGCATACTTTAAATATATTATCCGGGCTCAACGAGGAAAACGCTATCGAACTTTACCAAGTGGCCCAACTTTTTTGCACTTAAAGTTTGTAGGTAATATTTTGTATACAAACTAAAAACGTCATAGAGCATTGTAGGGCAGTCGCAGTCGCACACGTATCATTGGCTCGTATTGTACATAAGGCACGTTAGAATCGTGTGGTACGGGCAAGCATGTGATTAATAAGACATTATTGTGGCAGCTCTACCAGGCCACGGACTCTGCTGGACCGGTACGTATTCATAGCGCTATGTTTGCACTTTACTGGAGCTTTGGATGTTCATACATCGTGCTTTCCATCATCTTGACACTTGTTTCTCAATCTTCAAAGTTGCGTTGCATTCTTGTGGGAAAGGGTTTGTACTTCGATTAAAAAGTCTTGATCAAATTTTCTTGATCGACGGGTTTGTGTAATTTAATAAATTTTAATATAGTACCTACTCAGTACGAATGGGATAAATAACTTATTCTTCTTTTCTAAGCAAGTTGGAGCTCCAGGTTGAGAAACGATGATTAAAAATCTTCTTCAAATACTATGGCCTGCTTGTTCTTCTGCACTACCTGTCATATATCCTTAAAATGTCTTTGGAGAAGATTTATAGTGTTTAGTTGTAACATAAGAATTCACTCATGTCATTAGATCGATATTACTGTATATCAATGTTATTTACCTATCTATATGTTCTAGAATGGAAGGATAGCTTTGAAATTACAAACTGCATCTGAGATTATTTACCGTAATATGCATTTAGTTTCTTTAATTCTGGGTCAAAAGATACAGTTATGTATTTTCATAGAATATCCTTCTTACGTAAGTCGTCCGTCTCGCAATGGGTCAATGTATTGGCCTTCCAGTTTCATGATCACGTTACTAAAACTGTTTTGTTATTCAGCCGGCTGACATAGGTCTCGGCCTACGTAACTTGGACACAACGCAACCAGCCAGTTGCGACAGGGCAACAGTAAGACTAATAAATACATGCACGCATTACAAATTCTGCACGAGTCTTACTAAAATATGCATACTATGATACTAACCAAATGGAAGATTTGCGTATCACATTCAGTTTTTACTCCCAATACTTTAGGCATTCACAGCACATTTCCGTACTTTTAACAATTAACATCTTTTTTAACTTTCTTAGTTACAAACAGGGTTTCAGGGACAGTTTGTAATAGTGCACCGTGGCTGAAATTGTTTTTGACAATAATTTTCAATTAACATTTCTATAGTTTCTTGCACTATTTTTATACTCTTGAAATTTTCACGCCACATAATGAGAACAAAGCAAAATAAATGGAGATTAAAAAATATAAATGTAGCGTTGTGTCGTGCATGAAAATTACTTTTACTTTATTGCTTTGTTTGGTTTCTTTTTAATATCTAGAGAGGCCGCATGGTAGTTAAATGGGCTAATGGAGCGAAGGAAGTGATTATGCCTTGGGAACTAAACGGTATCGAAGTATGTTAATATTTTTTATTATATTATTATTATTTAAGTATATTATGGATTGTTTACCACTCACATGCATGAAATACATGAGCATTATGCAAATAACACATCCATGCATGTATTTGGTGAATGTTAATAAATTAATATAAATAATATAATAACTTGTGTGGTTATTGGATAAATGGGAAAACTATTTTGTAATTATGAAACCTTTCCCATTTCAAGAATTATCACAATGTTGCAGTGATTTTGGCAATCATTATTTTTTTGTAATAAATTGATCTTTTATTGGATTAAACATAATTATTCCAATAGTTTCATGATTTTAAAAGCCATTTATCCAAGTGCCCACAATATTATTTAAAATATCTGTACAGTTTTAGTGTGCTATTAATTTCACAGACAGTATCAAAATGTGTCGTTGTAGTATTTGCAATACGCTGCCACTTACAAACTTACCCATAATATTAACATTATTAAAAACGACTTTTGATGCCAACTGTAAATTACCATTGGTACTTACAATAAATTCCTGAACTGTTTCACTTGCGATTGACAATATTTCTGTGTTGTTTTTCTCTAACATTGATTATAATATAAAAAATCGACCTATATGGTAATACTATACTTAACATAATATTGAATTATCCTTTCTTCTAGCAAACAAAGATGACTATTTATATTTATTATTATTTAAACTTTATAAAAGCTTCTATATGTATACATGTATGTGCATTACGTATATATATATTTCCTATATATGTATTACCTGTAGTAGATGCTAACTACTTGTCTATGCAAAATTATATCGTAACCTTTGCCTGTGCCGCGTCAGGACACACCACGAGACCACGGAGACGGTGCTACCGGCCAGAAGGCTCGTCTCGCGCGGCTATGGGGCGCAGTTGACTCCAAACTGCTGAAGCCTCTGCTTACCCATGCGCGCCCACCGCTCACGGAAACCTTGCCAGGCTTCATGAGGCCCTTGGCGAGGGTACTTACTACCACTCATCAGTACACGCAGGGGGTAAGTACAGCTTTAAATTGTACCGTACTAACATTTGTACTTGTTTAGCTTTCTCTAAACTGTTTGTCCTTTAAGTGTCAATTCTTACTAGCGCATCGTTGAGGCGTTAATCTGAAATTTAACATAGCAAATTCGCCCTTATCTCCACAACGTTTTGCACATATTTCTTCTGAGATAAAAAGAAGACGTGCCAATTCGCCCCCTTTTGACGGTGTTCGTGCGTATGACCAGGCCTCCGTCACTCTATGTACTTGCGCGCTATAATTGCCTACCGCCCGGCCGAGCGGTCTCGGGCCGTTTGCGAACCAAATTCAGTGCGGTTTTCGCAAGCGCATCACGCACGTTGTTCAATTTTAATAGTTTCATTCATTACCTACGATGCCGTCTGGTGCCTTATGTGTTGTAGATGGGTGCAAATCAAGTAAAAGAAGGAATAATTATGTTTTATCTAGAGGTATTGCTCAGTCAGCACCAATTTATAAAAAAAATATTTTATAAACATTTACGATACAATTTTAAACTGCCACATATAAGTCAGAACATATTCACAGTTCTCAATAACATAGACATACAAAGTTATGTTAATTTAATTTTATCGAAAAGGCGGCCCTACGATTGTTGTGGGATCGCGCGGTGCGAAGCGATCACAACTGTACGCTTGAGCACTTAGGCACATTTTAGTTTGCAGTGGTTGCTGACGCGAGTTGACGCGACGGAGTAGGCTATTATAGCAGTAGGTATTGGAAATTTTCTACTGAGTGAAGTATCTGTACTTATTTAATCTGTGGTATGACCGATTCGCTTTAAAGTTCGCAATAAAAGCAACTATGCTTAGAATTTGACGCTTCTATACGCTTCGACTCTGCGCTAGTAAGAATTGACCTTAAGAGCGCGCATCCAGAAAGTTGGCAACGTCGCAAACAGCTGTCAAATATTTCCCTGTTTTGATTAATTTGTCAATATTACTGTATGAAAATAAGAAATATGGCTTACTAATGCACTAGAATATTCATTATGAAATGCAATAATTAATATCGTAACACCGAATATTTAGTTTTAGATGTAAAAAAAGTATTTGGAAACTTTACAAATGCCTTTTTTACACCTAAAACGGGTACAACATCAAATTCAGTGTTTTAATTGCAATTTTAATTGCAATTCTAGTGCATTAGTAAGCCATATTTCTTATTTTCATACAGTAATATTGACAAATTAATCAAAACAGGGAAATATTTGACAGCTATTTGCGACGTTGCCAACTTTCTGGATGCGCGCTCTTAAGTCAATGTTGAAATCTTCACCATAGACTTATCATATATCGTACTTCTCATGAATAGACAAAACCTTTTTTACGAAAACTTTTTGGAAACTCCACATTTTTAAAATAACTTATTTATGTGTTCGCAGGATGCCTCACTGCGTAGAACTGACTCTGATTCTGACTTATGCATCGAAGAGCAACATCCTATTCCTACGAGTATTGACCCACAGGTAAACCTCCCGCTGTAAATTTGACATCATAACAATGTAAGCTGCAATTTTTATTAGGCTTTACATGAGCTTTAATTTTTTTGTTGGCATGTTAAGTTTTTGCGTCGAAATCAATGAGGGAGTTATTGTTATAAATTAAAATAAGATAGGTAGGCAATTAGGCGATAATATGTTTGTTATGTTTCTAATAATTGTATATTTATTACATGAAAAATAAAATAGTTTTCCTTTTAGCCATTATTTTAGCTATATATACTTATATTTATTCTACATTCATAATATTATGTATAAGTATTTTTTTATAAATATTTCATATATTTCCTTTTTTGGTTGCAGCTATCGATTAACGTTCGGAATGGATATGGGCATGTTTGAGCTTTGTAGCATTAGTGATCCACGGCTGTGATATGAAATTTGCTCTAATAGCATATAGAAAAATTTATGATTAATAGGAAATTCCTTTTTAATTATTGCACGCAGCAATTATGGCCAGGACTGGTGGACACAAGGATTTCAGTGGAAGGTATCACTGGTAGCAACATCTAAATACTTGTATTGACTACTTTGATTATAACCAAATTGAAAAATCGAGTGCCACAAATTTTGTATAAATATTAACCATTTAATGACTTTTTCTGCGTAAATATAACATTTTAACTGTTTATAACACTTTCTATGTACGTAGTCAATCAATCATTCTATACGTAATAAACCATAGATTAAAAATAATGCTATGATTATCTGATAAATATAAATAGTTAAAGTGTTAGTGAATCAATGTTGTGATGATGGCCAGTGTGTGCTTATATGTTACACGAATTCACTATCTGGGTTTAAAAATAAATTTGTATTTTATATGATAGGTAATTTACCATGAGACGTGAATGTAAGATCTGATCATAAACACTTATTACAAATCCATGGCTGCAATGCAAATAATTATAAAGTTTTAGGTTCGGGAGTCGTATAGAAAGCACTCCTGATGTAGGTAATGCAATTTATTTTCTAATTGTAGCAACGTTATTTCATTCTTATTAGAAAAAGAAACAAGTATGTTCCATTTGACGTTATTTAAAAGTCACCTGTAAGCTGAATATTAATCGCGTGGTTCTTGTTAGCACTTTATTCCTTATGAAGCAGTAGCTTTATTTTACGTCACCAAAATTTCGCACTCATTCATAAACGCGCGACTAGCTTCACTTGCGTTTAAAAACGCGATAAAAATGTCGTCGCTTTATGAACTCCCCTATTACACTTGCATGTTAAACAATCTAGTCTACTATTATGTACCTACTTACTGAATATTGTAAAGACGATGTCGTGCTTGTTTTAAAACAATTTCATCAAGATCTTTTTATTGACCATCAAATGGGCAGTTTTATTTTAAGTTGCTAAGAGAGGGTAGGTAGTTAATCTTGTGTCTTTGAGTTACTTTAGACTTGTTGTTTTACTTATGTGTGCGTCCGTGATTATAATGACGAAATTAAATAATAACAATTTAGAGGGTTTCTAAAACCGCATCTTTATTTTCTAAAATTAGATATTGTGAAAGGAAGCAGAGGGACTTCAGTTATCATCTTTACTCTTTGCATTTCTTGTTTAAAAATATGTATAATTAGTATTTTTAATAATATCCTGATATACTGCTTTTAATCGTCTCATATCATATTATTTATAATTAAATAGTACTATATTTTAATTATTAAATTATTTTGATCTCAAATTGTCAAGATTAAAACTAATTAAAGTGTCGAAGAAGTCCGTATTTTTCAAAATTTTATACTGAATGTTAGTGTCCTCATTGTTTTGTGTTAAATATATCTGCTTCGTTTTAAAAACTTAGCAAATTGAATTTCTTATGTGTATTAAATCCGACTTTAAAAAATGATTTTCATTTGTTATTCCTGAATGTACTGACTAAGCCCTTTCCCTTAATGTGCCACAATTTCCTCTGACCTCTTCCAACATTGCTCATGCAACCTTTGTTTTGTATTTTCCATAATTGGGTAACTAACAAAATGTTGAACCTATCAGGAGAGAGTACTGTAGTCATTAAATAATGTAAGTATTGGTAAAAATAAAACAAGCAAGTAATTGATTCAGAGCTTATAATTAATACCTAAATACAAAACTGTAGAAAAGCTACAATAATCTCGGGTTCTCCACTGATTTACGAAGGAGTATCAGGGCCTATTTGTTTTTTTAGTGTCTGCCTAATTTGTTCAGTGACTTGAAACTTGGTACCATGGCCTGGTACAATCCAGTCGGCTATATCAGCAACTTTTGACCTGTTCTTCATTTGCTGTACTGGATCCTCACTCCCTGCTTCTAGCCAAATGCTTGGATTTTGTATATCTTCGAATCTTTCAAATAGATCTCCTGTAAACATTTAATTAAAAATGTAATACTTTGCAACAATCTAAAAAATCCTATTTAACTTCTATAGTATGTATATAGATTCTCACAAATTTTGTAATATTTTTAAAGATATCTATAGAAAATGTGGTTTTTATCTTGTCTATGTTTTTTTTTTTTTACTAGCCAACAAACTCAGGTTATGTTCCCTGTATACTTACCAACAATTGCTACTGTAGTAGCCTGTTTAGATGTTACAAGTACAGTTACATCAGAAAGTGTATGTCCTGGTGTAGGAATTACTTTTACATTCTCATCTATTCTGAGTTCTTCACCTGAAATAAAGGTAAGCATTAACATGATTTCAAAATATACAAATAAGTATTACAATCAAATACCAACTTGATTCTAAGTTGAATCCTGTCTCTCACTTTAGTGTTTTGTAGATTTGTAGCAACAGAAAGACTAACAAGAACAGCTTTAAATTAAGTGGAATTTGAGTATTTTGAGTAAATAAATATTATGTACCTTTATCAAATGGATGCATGTGATATTCATCTTGAAATGAAACACTGAAGCCCACTATGTGTTTTGCCATCAAGAACAGATTATTATTGCCAATGTGATCTGAATGTCCATGAGTGGAAATAACATAGTTTACATCTTCTGGCCTTACATTATTTCTATCTAATGCTGCAACAAAAACAAATAAATCGAAAATTAGTAAACTAAAACCAAATGAATGTTGCCTCTGATGGCATAGGTTTCTACGTACATACCATTAATTATTTTCTGGGAATCCCAAGCAGTCATTGTGTCTATTATAACTGTGTGGAGTCCTTTTAGTAGTGTACAACTACAATTTGCTGACATCTGATCTTTTCCGGTCATTACCGAGTAACCATCATACAAAACTATTACTTCACTCATTTTGGCTCATAAGTTTTCCGATTCTGACTTCTGAAAGTATATTCTACCGCCAGGCAGATCTACCTGCTACCTGAGCAGTAGCTACCTATGTGTTGTTATTGTAAATGAAAGGCTACAAGTATTGGAAAATGTATGATATTATAATAACAGCTTAGTTTATACGATTTTAAAAAGAGGTAAAAATGAAAGAATACGATATAACAATACAACGAAGTCGCGTTATGTTGGTTTACAGAACAGAACATCCATAAAATACACCATAGAGTTATGAGCCGTGCACTGACATGACACTGACACTTCGACCTGAAACCTGAAATGACGTAATTTATATCGTTCGGAACTTAAATCTTTCCTCTAGATTGCACTCTTGCTACTAAACTTGTCTTTGATACAATCTTAAATTGAACTTGGCGCAACTTTACGACAAGTGTATTTTAGTTTGCTTCAAAAACTTTGGATCTATGCTTCTTGGAACAAATTATAATAATAATTTATAAATTATTTTTTAAATGTTCTATGGGAATATCCAATTTCATAGTAACTGAACACAATAAGATTTCTGAACGGCAGTTCTCTTCTCATCTATCCCTGTCTCCCTCCTCAGCTGTCTTTGCCAGTTATTTTTAGGTTAAAATTCTAAAATAAATTGAAGAAAGCTGCGGTGGTACATACTTTTGTACGTAGGTTATTTTAAAATTTCATCGTGCGCCGAACATTTCTTTATTCATGAAAATTGCGCATTTGGATAACTGTATAGCTCGTGTCATTTAGTATAATATATGCAAGTTCATTGTATATTCATTGTTTACTCAGGGTTATGAAACAATAAAGAGGATCTCTGTCGCCTCGGGAGCGCCAGTCTTTGTGAACCATGTCAGGAGACGTGCAGCCAAGGAAACGTAAGGATAAGAAAAGGAAGAAAGGTAAGAATTAAGCAGTAAAGTTGATAAGATGTGGGATGCATACCAATGAGATAATTGAATACTAAAAGTCTTATAATTTGTGTTTCAGATGAGTTAGGCGTAGAAGAAGGGCCTCGTGGTACGGCTGCAGCGCTTGGCGAAGGCGACGTGTTTATGCATTCTCCCAATGATCATGGCACCGGTGGACATTGGTGTGCCAAGATCATATTCTTCTCATTACTTGCTGTACTTGTAACTCTTATTGGACTGATTATACTGGAAAATAGAGGTCTTTCCGAACGTTAGTATGTTTATTCAATTGATAAAACAATAACTTGCATTTATACTTTATTAATCTCAATTTAAAAATAATATTTATTCATCTAAATTCAATTTGTGTTTATAATGCAAATTTTGCAATATTATAAGTACATAATTCCTTCTGAAATATTGTTATTACACTATTTTTTTATAATAGTATTAAACTACATTCAATCACTATTGATATTATGTTTTAAAATAACTTTCAGTGGAAGCAAATTCAGTGGAATCTCGGTATTCAGGAGTTTTAGAAGGTTGGTTGGAAGATGCACCTGATGACGACCATCATGATGAACATACTCTAGAACTGAAGCACCATGTAAGTCTTTTATTTAATTTTTTTTCATGCACATTAGGCTAATTGGGGAAACCAAATACTCCATGATGATGACGAGCCTAGGAGATTGCTTTGTTCATGAAAATCATTATTTTTTTTTTTTGTATGAAAATTAGTTTAATTGCATATTTATTATATGGAACCGATAAGAAGGATTCTTGTTTGACTGTGAACATTTTTTCTTTTTATTGTGCCCACTTTTTGTATTTTAACAAAAGATTTAAAAAATATCTAGGACATACATTATCAACCTCAAACACATACCTAGTAAGTATAAAAGTTATAATTTACTAGCAGAAATATGGTGGTGACATATTTTGCATTTTCCATATGCACAGCATTATTTTATCTTAATTAAGCCTGTGACCTAGGTTCGTCAAGTAGCAGATCGCAAAGATCACAGTCCAGAAATAGACCATGATGACGAAGATGATGAACAAGAAGTAGATGATCATGATGACGACGAGGATGATGAAGTTGATGATCACGATGATGATGATGAAGATGATGATCATGATGAAGCCGACGAAGATGATGAACATGATAATGATGAAGATGATGAGAACCACGAAGCAGATGATGATGACGACGAAGATGACAATCAGGAAGTAGATGAAGATAACAAACACGAATCAAATGAACTTGATGATGATCAACATGATAATGATGATGACGACGACGATGATGGGGCTCCTGAACACGATGAAGGTGATGATGATGACAGCAATGAACAAGATTTAGACAAATCAGACGAGGTGTGATTTTTTTTACAGACATTACTTTCTATTGTGATGGTTTGAAACTTTAAAGTTAGATTACTATTCTTCTATTCGTTTAAACTTTCAACAGGACGAGGTTAATGAGGAACATAGTTATAAAAAGCATGATGAAAACGAAAAAGATGATGATGATGACGATGATGACGACCTACAGAGGGTAGATGATAACGATTCAGCAGAAGATGATGATGATCAAAACAAAGAAAAGAATGACAGTATAGAAAATGATGATGACAATGACAACAGTGAAGAAAATGAACAGGGTGACAATGGAAACGAGGTGCAAAGTGTGATGCTTGGCAACAATAAACGATTTTGATTTGATTGGCACTAACAATTTGAGCTTACTTTTCAAAATTTAACTTGGATCTACAAAAGTTACAGTGCGTTTTTTATTTAATATGTTATTACATGTTTGAGAATAACAAATAATAGCAATTAACCAGTATTTCTACTTACAATATTTAAAATGAATTGCAAACTACAGATTGGCTTGTTACTGTTGTTTTAGTTTTATTCAATCTTCGGTTTGGTTGTGGAAATTTAAGTTGGGATGATTTTCGGTATATTCGTATGTATATGCTGTGACTTTTCAAATCTTGATTTATTGGATCATTTATTAAAATACCAGTTACCATAATTAGGTCAAGTAACGTAATTTGGCCTTTTGAAGACAAACTTTGAAATATGAAGAAAGTTTGCGCCAAAGCACACATATTACTTCGACTTGCGACTGTATCGATGATGCGTCGTGATTTGCCGAGAGTCGCCAAATCACGACGGGTTCCATCTCAGCATTGTAAAATCTCGTGGTTTGTGATTCTGTGGATGCTGCATCGCGATTTCGCGACTTCCTTCCTCGCGAAACGCAGATCACTGATCTAAAAGTAGCGTCTGTGCTTTGGCCCTAAAAGGTTTCCCCTTTTAACCAAGTCTTTTCAGACTGACAAAACAATATTTAAACAACTTCTAAAGGTAAAAAGAGACTTACGGCACCTTCTATCGTATTACGCTTTGGTCTACATTTCCAATTGAGAACTTTGATTTGCAGACTACATTGTATCTGTTGTATTCGATGATAATAAAACATCGCCATCCAGAGTCAGCTTTACAATCAATCAATGTTACTTACAGGAAGAAGAAGAACATGAAGAAGAAGAAGAAGAAGTAGAAGATCTGGGAGTTGAGGTAGAGAGGCTAGAAAAAGAGATTTCTGATGAAGATGCGTTATCTGAAGAAGTGCATGCAGCCGAAGCGGAGGATGACGATAAAAGCGACGGTATGTCTATACAAACGAAAGATTTCTTGATACTTCCTTTGGATATTAAATCAAATGTCGTTTTGTGGTTTCTGCCTACCCCATAGGAAAAAGGCGTGCGTCTATGTATGTATGTCGTAATGGCGCTTTGCGACTTTATTTCTTTGTCATCGTTTATTATAAAAGCAACTGACACAGCTAATTTTTACCATTAAAGTTAGAGTCTTAAATCATCTGCGTTAAAATATTGTTTTAATTAATGACATAAAAAAGGTGACTGCTTTCGGGTGGCACATTGACAACTAAATTTTCTAAGCTAATGGTCATTTCTAAATGATCGAATATACAATCTATTATTACTGTAATAGCGAATACATTAAAAATGTTGATTTGCTTTGTGAAATTCTGATTAATTTTACAGAAATCTCGAGTGAATTAGCTCCAGAAGATGACGATGTTGATGACGTTGACGATGGAGTCGCTGAGGATGAAGAGTTTTTGGAACCAGACGATGTTGTCGAAGCCATCGTTGCACCTAAAGGAAAACCTCTAGTTGAGGTAAGAATTAAGACGAAATTACCTGCATTGTTCACTACATAATGATGAAACAAAACAGAGAGTATAACTAGAGTTTCTTTTGTGATGATTTTATTTTAAACACAGTGGATTCGGAGTATGATCCCATTGATCATGTGTGAGGAGTCTTTTCAAATGTTGCCTTTGAAAAATAACAACACTTATTTTGATAACTTTTAGTAACTTCTCGTGTTAGATAGAGATCCAAAAATAACATAACAGTTATAAGATATACAAATATTAAAACAAGATTTCTTTTCACCAGGTTGAAGAAGAATCGTCTACTATCAAACCAGCAGACACTTTGGCCGACGAAGAAGAATATGAGAAGCGTCAGGAAGAACTAAGACGTGAGCGGGAAGAGGCATCTCACAGTAAGTTATTTTATATTCATACTCCTTGCATGCTTCTGATTACCCTTAATAATTTGCTTTTTATTGCTGCAAAATCAGGTCGTTTTCAGTCTATTCCTAACATATGTTAAACCTCTTTTCTCTTTGCATATATTTGACTTCCACTGTTACTAACACATTACAGGTTTCGATTTTTGAATTTACAAAATAACGTTAGATCTAACACCCTGAAATATTTTTTATTTCATAAAACTATGTAAAAATAAATATTGATGAAATTAATTTCTTTTATTTCGATTTTCTCGACCCATTTGCTTTAGTTGTGCTAAGAATAAAAAAATATATATTTTATTTTTTGTTATTATGACACGATACTCACAAACACACACTTCATTAATTTATTTTATATTTGTTTTGTACTTTTTCTGTGTTGTAATGCTTGTAATGTATTTCCGAACATATTATTTTAAAGGACTCGAAAGTCGCGTTTTTTTCTTGTACATTGTTGCTTTTGGGTACCTACCATTTCAATAGATTCAGGTGCGAATATTAGTTTGTACTAAATTGTTTACAGATATTGTTACTTTCATTTATATTACATCTTATCAGATTATAATTCAATGTTACAGCATCTCAATGTTAACTCATAACACAACACGCACACAACGCCATAGTTCTTGCGTAGCAACTGTTTCGCTGAATTAATTTCATTATTATGGGAATATTCCGATCAGTCACCCTGTTTTGTCCCCTTATGGGGACAGATCGGAAAAAGTTAGATCTGTCCCCCTGCTAGCAATTAGGACAGACTCCTAAAGAGGTGAATAAAGTTGTGAACTGTCCCCTCGTTGATCTGTCTTCATTTGGGGTCAAAACAGGGTGACAGATCTCAATATTCCTGATTATATAAGTTGACATCGCTTAAGTTATATTATTTCATATTTATTCATTTTTCATTTAAACGAGAGGAATATACTCTACGTCCATCCGGAATTCCTGAAGGTGGAAAGGGCTTTGCAATTAGCCCAAATCCAAAATAGAATCTCTCGCAGTTCTCATTGCAGCGCGCTATTTTCGTTGCCTAAAAATATCTGAAAAACAAAGTAGATATGTACTTTTGTTTATGCTTAACTGAGAATGTATCTTTTAATTCAAGACGGATTTCACATCGCCACTGCCGGTTTTTTTGCAATATATATGTTTCGAAATTATGTACGTATACATGTAAAAATATTGATTCCGATTGTCGGCTATCGGGCCCGGATTTTAATCGGATTGCAATGGCAGAGCATTTCTAACCGACTTAAAATGGAGGAGGTTCTCAATTAGTCAGGATAATTTTTTTTATGTATTTGCTCTGATTACTCGTTGACTCCTGGACCGATTTGAAAAATTGTTTTTTCGTTTAAAAGGGGATGCCTCATATATGAAGCTATTTACACTTGCCTGACACCGATTTTGTGTCGGCACCGACAAGGCGGGTTGGCGGTTTTGCCAGCCTTAGTACCCATTGCGTATGGCTAATGCCCGTTTTCACAATCCCTAGACGGCACTTAAATGTAATTCTTAAATACGCACTGTTGCATTTTCAACTCCCGGGCGTTCCAAATTAACCAACACACTTTTATTTTAGCATTACATTTAGATGTCGCCTATTAATAGTGAAAACGAGCATAACAGCCTAAAGGCCTCTCAACACGTGTAATTTTATCATAGGGTAGATAATATCCCAGATTGCGAACATCGCCTGCAGGTTGCGCGAGATATCATAACAATTGTTCTACGGGTATCGGGTATATCTCAATATCCCACCTTTGATAATATGCCGGCTGTGTGGCGAGGGCTTAACGCATGTGCCGCGTGTGTTGCAGTGTGGCTGAAGCTGGTGGTGGGTGGCGCGCTGCTCGTCGCCACTCACGCGGTCGTGCGCCGCGCCACTGCCCCGCGCGGTGCGTACACTACTACATCACATAAGCTAACATTGCGCAACCTTGCATTGAATAAAATAAAATAAAAAACATAAATTTTCCCATTAATAGACTGAGACACCAAAGCTGATCATCTATTTGCAAATACTACATCTATACAATACTTATTTGTATGTAATTGCGTATATATAATGTGGAAGGGCGCGCAATTTTAGTTAAAACCTTCTCTTCTTTATTGATCAAAGCTTTCAACCTTATAACCACAAATCCAGATTTTGAATCTAGTTTTTTTTTAATTTGGCGTGTAATTTTATATTAGATTAAATCACAGGGATGCCTGAATAAACCAAAAATAGGTATAACTTAGGTAGCAACGCGCTAAATAGGGATATCTATTAAAAGAAAATGGGCCAACAATTTAACAAAAAGCTTACTGCCCCATTACAATTCAATCGTTATTATCACTTGGAGTATCGCCAATAATGTTTCCCTATTTATATTTGACAAGTGTAATAAATTAACAGCAATTAAAATATATAATCTTGTTACAATTTAGTTGAAATTGGAACTAGAACACATGAAAACAAGTCATACGGTCATACATAAATCAAGTCTTACCTACCTTTGAAAAATATCAGATTTTTTTTTAATACTATTCCAAATTTTCCAAACGTTGGAGATATTCAACCTTAACGCGCAGGGATAAAGTGCAAAGTAATAAATCATGGTCAGAAAGTGAAATGTAATTTTCATAACAGATGACACAGCTGATGAGGAGCACGCTAATAGGGAGGAAACACCAGTCATTGACCGACGTATGACTCTCATATCTGAAGAAGAAGCCATAGCTGGTAGGAAACATTTCTTACATATGTTACATACACTAATTACTCCTCGAACCTTTCATAATGACTTAGTTGTTTTACGTGCTTCAGCATTACCCAGTGAAGTTATAGAAGAAATTGAACCAATATTAGAAGAAAGTTTACATGAAAGGGTTTCCTCTGTACTTAAATCTGCTGCACCTAAAAAACAAGACAGTGAAGAAGAAGAGGTTCAAGACGAAGAAGAAAACGAAGAGGAAGTAGCAATCGAAACTAAGGTAAGACAGTTACTGATATTGCAACACGTAATTATTATGCTTACAAATAAACGTAAAATAAGAAACTAATTCACAGAATGTACCTGCAAAAGAACCCACGAAAGACAAAGAAGTGTACAGCGAAGACGAAGAAGTTGAAGAAGAGGAAGAAGAAGAAGAAATTGTGAAAAAAGTAGTAAACGAGCCTCCGAAACAAAGCGCGCCTGTTCAGAAAGCAGCCGAGCCAGAGGCGGACGACGATGTACCAGATGACGTAGAAATAATCGACGAAGAACAAATTGAGGAAGAATTAGAAGAAGAAGATGATGAAGAAGAAGAAATCTCGGACGTAGATGATGCAGAGCTTCTCAGTCGACTCGAAGCTAAATACGGGCGTCTGCCCGAACCGGAGCGTCCCGGACCAAAACACAGTAAACACGACTGTATGCGTGTGACCGCTTGCTCGTGTAGACTTGGCTTCATCATTCTAACCAATTAACACTCTCTGGCATGAACTAACAGTAACGTGAGTGGATATAAATTATTAATTTTTAATATGTTCTTATTTTTTGCTCTTCTCGTTTTTAATTGTTACAGTTTTAGAATAGGTTTGATATTCATAAAAAAAAAAATGTCCCAGTCGATGTTAAATCCTGCGAAAATATCATAACCTTAATTGGAATACATTGATAAATAATCTGTTACATTAGATAGAATTCATTATACGAGTATAACTACACAATATTTTCCTTAGCTCATGCAATTACAAAATGTAGACAAGAAAAGTCTTTTTTGTCAGTGATTGTGGAACCTGGTATTTTCCATTTTCAGAGGATGGTGGGAACAGTATAGAAGATGACTGGCCGGGAGAGCCCAGTGACCATTACTGGCGCCAGCAGCTCGACCAAGCTGAAGAAGAGTTGCGCCAAGTGAGTCTTTAGTACAATTCCAATTACTGAAAAAAGTCAGTTTAATCTTCTTAAAAGTTGAAAGCATTTAGTGCAAATACATGGTTTGAAAATAACTATGTTGTCTTATAAAGAAAGAAGGGATTAATATGATTTTTCCGTTAGGCAATTGTTGGTGTATTCTTAAACAGTTAAAACTTATTATTACGAATGATTTTTGTGTCATTACTTTATAATCCTTAAATGCACGTATATGTGTTTTAATTTAACTAGCATGCTTCCGAGTGGTTTTTTCTGAAAGCTTGTAATAGCTTAGCTCGCACCTTTTAACATCACTACGAGTACACCAACAATATTTTATATCGGAAACAAAAAGAACTTGAAGTACCAAATAAACAATTCTCATGAAACAATTAAATCGAATTCCAGGAGTGGCTCGACTAACATGTATTTTATTTTTTTGCATCCAAAATTCGCATCCATCATACTTTGCTCGTTGTGCCATTTTCCTATCGACTCGTCGGCGGACACGTCGGGCTGCGCCCCGCGCCCGCACCCCGCGCAGGCCGCCCCCGGCTGCCGTCGACGACTACGTCCCCCCCTAGAATAGGAGCGGTTCCTCACCTGCCTTTGTTGACGAAGTGAGAAATAAGTTAACTGCTAACATTTGGATCAACAACCAAAGCTTCGTAATGCGTTTGATGGTTGAATTTGCTTCCCACTTCGTCGATGATGTTGTATGCGGGTGAGCGGCTGTTGTGTGTGCCTGTGTGTGAGTGTATCGTGTACTAACGTGCGGAGGGCGAGTGGAGCGCGGCGAGTCAACGCGCAGGCGCCGAACGACTCAAGGGCAGCGCTCGCGCTCGCTGGCTGCTAGCGCGAGCCATCGACGCCGAGGCCGAGGCGAGGCGAGACAACCGTCTGCTCACAAAAGCCATCACTTCTTACCTCGACGTACTCAAAATGAACGAACGTCTTAGCGACAACAGGCTGCTTGAAGTCGCCCATCGGACACTTGAAAGAATACGATTTAGAGGTAAGTTTCCTTCCACCATCAATAATGCTCTAAAACGATTCAATTGAGATTATAGCAGTACTTTTGTGATTGTTTACAGGTACTTACTTAAGTGCGGAACCCGTCTACAGGTTGCTGATTCGAAGATTTCCAGATGTTGTCGGCTACCACAACAACTTAACGGTGTCCTTCCTTATGGCTAACAGGTAGCTTTTTATTAATATTAAATATGTTAGGGTTATTACTTCGTACAGTACATACTTAATTACAATAAAATCCTTGTTGCTCTTTCAGGGCTGACCTCGCTGAACAGGTCATAAAAGACACTCTTCAGAAGTGGCCCGACGATCGTTTCGCCCTGGCTCACCACGGCTTTGTTCTGAAAACTAAACATAACCGCCTCGAGGAGGCAGTGGAAGCCTTTCAGAAAGCTTTGGCGGGAGACGTCGGATCTGCGACCGAGCCCCGATTCTACTACCATCTGGGAGACGCGCTACTCTTACTGGGTCGTTACTCAGAAGCCCATGAGGTCCACAAACGAGGGGCTGCACTAGGACACTTTTTGTCGCCCTCGCAACGTTCACTCTATAACGTTGAACGACTAAAAAGTCAACCGTGGTGGAATATAGAGCAGACCCCATACTCGAAGTTGGCTCGCGCGCTAGAAAAGTCGTGGAAGGAAATTTTGAAGGAAGGAGAAACTGCTAAAGCTTTATATGAAAAGGAGAAAGAAGGGTTGAAGGAGCGAGGCGAATGGTCACAGCTGGACTTGTTCGTTCGGGGCCAAGAAGTTCCGAATAGATGTCAACGGGCGCCTGTAACGTGTTCTATTGTGCGCTCTGAAGTCGCCGCCACGGGTTGTCGGCGCGGCCAAGTCAAGTTTAGTGCCATGGAGCCGGGCACACATGTGCGACCCCACGTCGGACCCACCAACTGCCGGCTACGAATGCACTTAGGTCTCAGCAATACCAAAGATACTTACTTAAGAGTGGATCAAGAAACAAGGTAATTATTTTGTATTTAATGATAAGTATTATAATGTTCAAAAAACCTAAAAAGATCTGCCTCACAACCTTTAATTATGATTGTTGTGTACATTTTCACTTAAAAAATAACTTCTTGAGTAAGATGACGTGTTGTGGTATTTTATGAACTAGGTATAATTGTGATATGATTTTCTGTACCTATGTTAAATCTTCACATGATAACTTATTTTCTGGATTTCGTGTATTTTGGCGTTGCTTTAACCAACAGTCAACTCCTACTAACTTGTTTAATAAATTGTTAATTTATTTTATTTGCAGACAATGGCAAGTAGGCAAGACGCTGATGTTCGACGACAGTTTCGAGCACGAGGTGTGGCACAACGGCACCGGGACGCGCCTGGTGCTCATCGTGGACGTGTGGCACCCCGCACTCACGGCCGCCGAGCGACGCACGCTGCCGCCCATCTGACCACCTCTAGTGTACACGCGGCTTTACCATACCCATATCAAATATAATGTTTTAGGCGATTCGCACACTGCCCTGCGCTACGCTCCGTGGTGCGTGGCAACGGAGCTCTGCAGTGCGATTCTCTAAGCCTCACTTCATAATTCGAAAGCTGAATCCGCAGTGAGATTACTAAATGATATTCTATTAAACACGATCACGCCGCGCCGGTGGCGTCACCACGGCGAGCGAATACTAAACCAAGGTCAAGTGGGTTCGTTATCGAAGTGAGAGCGGTCCCTTGAGTGAGATTCGTTTTCAAGTTTGCATTTTAGAGAATCGCACTACTGGTTATCTGCAACACTGCGCGTGAACGCGTTTTCTGTGTGTTGGACTACGCGTTTTCTATACAAACACAGATACCTGCTAACAATATAAGGACACGCACTCCCGCGCTACGCTCCGTGATGCGAGGCAGTGTGCCAATCGCCTAAGTGTACGACAAAAATCTCAGCGTGAAGTAGTTTTAAAATGTAAAGACTTCTTGATACAAGCTTAGGTCGTTGTAAAGAAACTAGTCAATTTAACATGATCACGATATATTGCATAGCATTTATGTCATGTTGGTTCCGCACAAGTAACGTTGAATCTCTTTAGACGTTTCAACTTGTAATTTTCATAAATATCTTTATCTATAAACTCTTTCGTACTTACTTAATTGGTCCAAAGTTTCATGAATTGGAAGTTTGTTAGTCGATTTTTTATAGTATTTGAATGCATTTGTTTTAAACGTACCTAACTAACAATTTCATTGTTCATTAACTTTAAACGTAATTATAATCAACTAATGTTTTTTGTATCATAATAATTCTCTAATAGTCTGCTATTTTATACAATGTGGCAAAAGTGACTTATTTAAACAATAGTTGATTTGTTATTACGTGATTTAGTATTTAATATTACCTTGTGATATATTATTGCGATCTTATTTTGTTTCTCTTAAGATTTATATTAAGAATAAAATTCCAATGCTCGATATGAACCGTTTTATTTTGTTTTTACACCGCGAAACAAGTCCCAGTTATAGAACCATTATTTGTTGAAGGACAGTTGAAGGACATCACTACCTTGAAAGTAGAGGTGACCAAGATGCAGTCCAGATTAGAAGCTTCAGAAAGAACCAATACTGAGCTACGTGCAGAAATTGCGTTGTTGCGCAACGTTTGTTCTGTAATTGGGTCACCAGAGGCCTCAAAGGTGAACACGCGTCGAGAGTCGCGGAATGCATCGATCGGCAATTCTGAATCGGTGAACATAAATGCGTCACCAGCTGCCGATAATGCTGACCAAGCGCCGCCCGCCGCCGCCGTCGCCCGCAACTGTACACCGGCTGCGAGAACGTCACACGTAGGTGCATCGACCCCTAAACGTGCCTACGCCGCTGTTGTCACGACTGGCAAATCAGATGCGTCTAAGACCAAGCGTCTAGCCAAAATAGGGGAAAACCAAAAAAAGGGTACACAACCTACCCCGACTGCGGTCCGTAAGTCTCTTCCAAGTATGGGCCAAGTAGATGAAGAGGGTTTCATGAAAGTGGAAAAGAAGAAGAAGAAGAAGCCCTGCTCTCGTAACCAGTGTGGTACTGCTCTGAGTGGACCCAACATGCTGCTGCGTCCTGCTATCCCTTCCACACTGCTGTACATTTCGCGTTTACATCACACCACGAAGACGGAGGAAGTCGTGGAGTATGTACGCGTGAAGACCAATTGGACTCTGAGGGTCGAAAGGTTGGAATCAAGCCACAGCGTCAGCTTTAAGTCGTTTGTGGTACGAGTTCCAACTCACCACCTACAGACCTTCTTGAAAGAGGACTTTTGGCCGAAGGGTGTCATGTATCGACGTTTCCGAGGTCGGTTACACGACACCACGCAGCGAAACACGACGCCGACCACAATACGTGTTAGTTAAAGTTTATATGTTTTTGCTTGTTTTATAAATATGTATGATAGTCTTTAAGGTATTTATGTTATGGGCCTTTGTTGCCTGAAATAAAAGGTATTATTATTATTATTATTATTCTCATTTATTCATTAAATTACATATAAATTACATTTTTAAATATTAGTATAAAAAAATAAAAACATTTAAAAATATAAAAAATAGTAGCCCACCGGCGTCGGGAACAGGGTCCAAGCCACCGGTGGTCAGGGCTCCTGAGAAAGGAATCTCCTAACGATACGCGCCGTGTCTAGGAGAACCGCTTTCTGAATCAAGCCCTTGATCCAGCCACCCAACGAGAGCCTCCTAAGATGTTGGTCGAGGCTCTTGGCAATCAAGCCATTGGCTGAAACGACTATCGGCACAATGATCGCTGAGTCCACATCCCACATGTCGACAACCTCGCGAGCCAAGTCAAGATACTTGATCTTCTTATCATTCTCGGCCTTCACGAGGTTCACGTCATGTGGGACTGTTATGTCAACAATCATTGCGCGCTTCTCTAAGCGATCCACCACCACTATATCAGGCTTATTGGCTACAATAGTCCTGTCAGTGATGATGGATCGGTCCCAGTACAGTGTGATTATTATTTTCATTACGTTACGCATCTCGGGACCCTAGGGTCCCGGACCTTTGAAAGGCGTACGAGGAGCCGAAGCCAACTCGCAGAGGCCCCTTACAAGGCTTTACACTGAAATGGAACACCAACCGGCAATTATCCCTGTTTGCACTATGCAAATGCACCCAAGGACAATCCCCGGCTGGCGCAGGACTATTGCAGAATATGGAAACAAAGAATAGGGCTATGGGTTTGGGTAGCTTAGATGGACTAGTTTCCTGACACTATGGAAAGACTATGGCCCCTGCCAATCAATGTTTTTATGACACAGATAAAATGGCAGGGGGTGACTAGCACACTCGATAAATGGGCCCCCTAAACGGCCGCTAGCACGTAGTGACGTAGCGACAAGAGGGCAACACAGACTGAGGTGCTTGAGGAGTGGAGAGGTGTTTCAAGGCTATCAGGACAATCCCGGAAGTACGGTCAAGATCCCTACCAGCACCTTAGATTATTATTATTATTATTTTCATTACGTTACGCATCTCGGGACCCTAGGGTCCCGGACCTTTGAAAGGCGTACGAGGAGCCGAAGCCAACTCGCAGAGGCCCCTTACAAGGCTTTACACTGAAATGGAACACCAACCGGCAATTATCCCTGTTTGCACTATGCAAATGCACCCAAGGACAATCCCCGGCTGGCGCAGGACTATTGCAGAATATGGAAACAAAGAATAGGGCTATGGGTTTGGGTAGCTTATTATTATTATTATTATAGAGGGTAATAGGTACATCAAATAAAATACAATATTTTCTTAGCAGGTGTATATTTGGTATAAAAATTACCAGAGTCTGGTTCAAATATAACCTATAACTTATTCTCTTAGTCTAATAAAGCTCGTTGTAATCTAATTAACCGCTAGGTACAAAATTGGTCCGTAATCATCAAGATGTGTATTTTACAGAACTATCGTGAGATTCTATTATATTACTAACTTGGACGGAAGTATAACACCTTGTATATTCCCATAACAGTATAAAATAATGAATAGGTACCTAGTACTTTCTCACGAACAATGAAAAAAGCGTTCACACCTCCTTACATTCATGTTTTATTGTCTAATTTACTGAACTCACGCTCCTGAACAAAAAGAATACGTATTTAAAATTATATTTCGTCAGGAATGTTGACATTGGAATGTTAACAAGGGTGGACAATGTTGTCTGGAATACACAAATCAAATATATTTCTTGTGCACCTATCTATAAATTAAGTCACAGGGCAATAATAAATTGTGCCAGTGAGCAATAACATCAACAAATTTGCGTCATTTGGTTGCGTCAATACCATGAAATCCAGTTCAAATCTGATTAGCAATATTCTTGTGATTTAATATGGTAAACTAACCTAGTTCTGGCAAAAAAACTTAACACTAACACTTTCATTAAAGCTAATGTCTTGTAAGTGATAACAATGACTTATAGTATCCTCGCCTTTATCCCAAATTAAAAATAATCATTTTGAAACAATTTCAAAGTAATTCGTATAAAATCACATTCACATTTCTATACATTCATTCATAAACACACCACTGGAATGGCAAATTATTATTTCGATATTCTTAAATATAAATCAGAACTTAATAGCTACAGTATAAAGGTCAATGTTTCCGACTACCGAATAACATCACAAGATTAAGGCACTTAAGTACTCTGCAAAGATTCTAGGAAATGATGATGTTATATTCAGTGCCGTAATTAGCATTTTATGCGCCCTGTGCGAGCTTCGATAACTGCGCCCTTGAAAAAAAAACTGGTACTGGTCTGGTCATTTTTGCGCCCCTCTAGGGTCTGCGCCGTGCTTGGGTACCGCTGGCACCGCCCCAGTTACGGCACTGGTTATGTTCAGTTATAATGATCATTAGCTGGCTGGTAGGCGGGCGGGCCGGGCGCCTGCGGCGTGGCGCGCGCGCTGTAGGGCGGCGCGGGCGGCGGCGGCGCCTGCCACGCGCCCTCGCCGTACGCGCCCCCGTACGCGTATGACGGCGACTCGCAAGGAGTTACGTTATCCGCTCTATTATCGTATGTCGGCGCGGCCTCATAATTTCGTTCAATATTATCATAGGACGGAATGTTCGACTCGTACTTCCTCGGTGGGTTCGGTTCGTTGTACGGCCCGACGACGTCGTAGCCAGATTTCATACTGCTGCGTCCTATGGTGTTATACCTATTATTAGTTACTATAGGAACAGATTCGATAGGAGGCGGCGGGTCGTACCCGTCTTCTAAACAAGGGAAGTTTTCCCTCTCTGCTGTGTGATATGAAATTGGGCGTGCCGCGTGAAAATTTGAGTATGACGAATGTGCTGACGTTGGTCGAGACGCTCTTGCTTCACGCGGCAACGAAGCATTGGAGGATAAATATCCAGCATTCCTGTATGAACGACGTGATCTGCGGACCGAGGAGTTGTTTCCTCGTGATCCCGAACGACGTTTCACTCGGCGCGGTGTCATTGGTTTCATTGAAGTTTCGCTGATGTTTGTTTCTGTAGGACTCAATTCAATTGTATACACTGGACGACGCGACATTGTTCCTTTATCTGTGAAGATATTATCATATGAGCATGATTTTCTGTGTCATGTATAAATTTCAATAATATTAGCATTTATTTTACCTGCTGATGGCTTTTGCTTTTTAAATGATCGATAAGCCAAAACTACAGCAAGTGGTAATGCTGTGGCAGCAAGAGTAGCGGCGACAGCCGACTGTCCCAGTTCGACATGGTCCCATTGCATGAAGCAGCCCTCGACTCGCGTGGGCCTCCATGCGCCAGGTCCGTCCACTTCATCCCACACTGGCTGACATCCCCACCCATTGCTTTCCCACCAGCTTACACTGCCTGTACCCAAGGACAACAAGCCACTGTCCTGGAAATATAAATATAAATTTCTCAACAATTTTTGTATGCATAGATTAATAAATCTTTCATTGACATAAAAGTTTATCCAGTGAATAATAATTAATTGAATATACATACCCTGTTTAGAGATCCCAAATTTAGGTAGTAGCAAATCAAGAATGCGTTCCATACCAGCCACATAAAACTCCAAATTGCATACTGTAACAAATGACAAAGTTTCAATACTATTTCTGTTTACACTTACAACCCAAAACCTAAAGAATTAAAGCCAAAGTAAACTTTTTAAAAGTTTTGATACATTACAGATACTACAAACATTTTAGTGATCACCATATATGCCTCATATTGTTATTTAAACTGTATTTTAATGAACAAAAGATGAACTTGAATACTAAGGTTAATAAAGATTATCAATCTCATCATAATAATATGTATAAAACATTAACATCTAATTATCAATATCCCTGAATTTGAAATTCAGCTTCATGTAGCAAATGGTGAGCAGTCAATGATGACTTAAACAAGAAAATATTCAAGCAAAGCTTTCCAATGAACAAAAAAGAATTATAATACAGTTCATGAGATCAATAAAACTTACATAATATTGTTTGTATAAAATAGTACTTATGACCAAGTATTATATGCCAGCAACAGTTGATATAAAAATCCCACAATGTTACACATTCTTATATTTATCACCTATCTACCCATATTATGCAAATAAATGGTTTGAATTCCACATGGTGAAGGCAAAAGAATAAAGTAGGTCAATCCAACATCATAGACTACCATAAGGTTGGCTGATGAACTTACAGCTAGAAGATACTTCGTAATATACTGAACTGCTCCAAATGACCCAAATATTATCAGAAGAATGTTTGTGAAGTTTGCAATAATTGGCAGCCACATATATCCCAGGAAATCAAACACTTGCCGCTGTATTGTGATAATCTGTAATAACATTATTAGCATTAGTAATCAGACTTATTCTTAATGGATGATGATGATTCATTTATGGTTAACGAATCATCAGAACCTACAAGGAACCTATTGGAGGTCATCAATCCCTAAGTTGTTCATCTAAGTCATCTTGGCTATAAGCCATCCAAAACAAAAATAAAGAAGCAGGAACATTGGAAAAAGTTATTAGAATAATAGAATATATTAAACAATAAACTCTAACAAAAATCAAACAAAAAACATACCAATTCCAAAATACAGACGATCAACAATAACGTTCTTAGACCACAAACTGCCATTTCGATAAGATAATTTATTCGACTGATACTATTAGTATTTTTTGTAGTTAATCAAGAAATATATGGGCACATATTCACATATTTATGTCATTATAATAAACCTAACTTTAAAATAAACATTTGTAAGTTGTAACTACTTTGTCCTGTCTCCATCAAAGACACAGATTGACATAGATTCAGTCAGTTATTTACTCTCTGCTCCGCGGCGCGGCTCCAGAATATTATAAACAAGAGGCAAAGTGGCATTTAAAAATTCATTGGCAACACTGCGGCGACGGACTGACTGACAGGCAGCGGCCAGCCGTGACGTGAGCCGCCACCCGCCGGCCGCCAGACGATTTCAGACGAATGAGTTTGGCTTTGGTTGGGAATGGAATGAATGTCGAATGACGGATGGATTGTATTGTATTGATCGGGGTTTACTCATTACTCATAGTCATCTCATAAATTGAATTTCTCGAATACGTACCTCAGTCTATCTTTTAATTTGTGATTTTTTAGTGAAAAGCAGCAATTGGTACGTATAAACAATTATTTTCTACATATTAACGAATTCATTTCTCGGTTATTACGTTTCACTGAAATACCGGTAACCTCACTTGTTCGTATTTTCAGAAAAATCGAAATGGCGACTGAAACTTTAATCCCATTAGAATCGAACCCTGAGGTTATGAACAAGTTTCTGCAGAAATTAGGAGTACCTAGTGAATGGGGTGTCGTCGATGTAATGGGTTTAGAACCAGAGATGCTGTCCTGGGTGCCCCGTCCTGTGCTCTCTGTCATGCTCCTCTTCCCTGTTTCTGACGCTTATGAAGAACATAAACAAAAAGAAGAAAGCGATATTCTATCTAAAGGACAAGTAGTTTCCAGCGATATCTTCTATATGAAACAGTACATCAGCAACGCCTGTGGAACTGTTGCTCTTGTGCACAGTGTTGCTAACAATACTGATAAAATACAGCTGTCTGATGGACACATGAAGACATTCTTGGATGGAGCTAAAGATATGGATGCTCCCTCTCGGGGACGATTATTGGAAAAGTGTGAGGGTATTATTAAAGCCCACAAGGAATTAGCTCAGGAAGGGCAAACTAATACTCCTAGTGCTGATGATCCCGTGAATCATCACTTTATTACTTTTGTTCACAAGGACGGCTTCCTGTATGAATTGGATGGAAGTAAGGCTTTCCCGGTAAACCATGGCCCTACTACACCCGATTCTCTGATTGAAGATGCTGCTAAGGTGTGCAAGAAATTCATGGCTCGTGATCCTAATGAAGTGCGTTTTACGGTGATGGCACTGGCAGCTTCTGACTAATGTGTCAACGTTTTTATATTTGAGCACACTACAGCAATACGTAAGCTGTAGTTATATTGAGCTGTGCTTCATATTCAGGCTTAAAATTTTTGGATGTTTGATACTAAAAGGTGCAATGCAAGCTTTTGTGATACTTACTATAAAGTATTTATTTTGAAATAGACTTCTTAATAAATTTGCAAATAAAATGCCTTTTTTATTTTCTAATAATATTGCAATCCTATAAAGAGCAAAATGATGATAAAGTAAAACTGAGTTATTTGGAGCTGTAGGTTTGGCAACACATAAACCTTTTAAGGGAAGCCACAAAAACAAAGTTTAGGCTGCTATTATAGAAAGAACAAGATTACCTGAGTTAAGGCATTTGATTAGTTACATTTTAAATTAGTAGAAACTTGTTTCAATATTTATAAGATGGTCTGAAGGCATATGCTGTATATGTATACAGTCAGCAAAAAAGATAAGTAACCGGGTTCGCCTAATAAGTTCAAAGTTTTAAAAAAACCGATAGAAGTTTTAGCATGAAATTTATTTTTATTAATAGATAATAAATTTCATTTAAAAACGACCATCGGTTTGCAAGAAAACTTCAACTATAGGTATTAGACAGTCCGGTCACTTATCTCTTTTGTTGACCATACATAAAGCAGCTGGTAAGACAAAAACATGCGGCTTTCATAAAAGTATACAACGTCTCGCAAGTCCAACGACCGCGTTCCCCTTGTCTCTCCTCTAGACGAACGCCAAAACGTATCGATTTCACGAACGAAATTTATATCGTAGTCTGCCGTAGGTACCTATACGGCAGACGACGATATTGATTTACCTTGCGCAGCTTCGTCGTGCGCCGATGACCCCTGCACCACGCGAGGCTTTGTCTACATGTATAATAGTGCCATCGCCACCGGCGCGTATCGGCGGTTTTTTTCTCGACCATACTTTATCAACACAAAAGAGACTTATGTATTGTATTAATTGTATAATTACGATTCTTGGGCAGAATCACACAACCTCGTGTAAATAAAAATCCTTCCCAAGAAATTAATCTGATTCATTAGCTAATCTCATACTAAGATTCTAAATAGGAAGGGAGATTTGTATTTTTGGATTTTCGTATGTAACGAATAAACTACTGGACCAATTTCAAAAATTCTTTTATCGTTATAAAGCTTAATTATCACTGAGTCACATAGGCTATATGTCATCAAGCTACGACACACGGGAGCGGAGCAGTAACCAAAGACGTAACTTAACACGGCCAACGAGTAAATCCAAAACACTAACTCGAGTTTCAATTTTTCGCTATAACACCGCTTATTTGAATTAACCTCGTGTAAATAAAGATACTTCTCTAGAAATTAATCTGATTAATTAGCTTCTGTTAAATATAATAAGGGGCAAGTTATTGCGATAGAACTTCAGAAATTATATAATGGTATAGCAAAGTTGTTCACAGAATAAAATAACTGATTGATATGCAGTCATATATTTTTCTATAAAGGTACATATAATTGATATAATTCGGGAACAAGGTTTATTTTAGATACATATCCAAATTGTATGCTTTTAGAATAAATATTGCTTATAATAAAGCTTCTTACATACTAGACATATATATCTTTAAATATATGAAAATGTTACAATATTATTTACACTGCACCACCTACACTTTACCGTCATATCATAACACAGTTAAATAATCTTAACAAATATAAATAGGTAATACAGATTTTTCTGAGATGGGAATTCACAATGGCGCTACATGTGCAAACATTTAATTAGGCGACAGTTCAAGTTCCGCATACATTATTAGCTACAACATTTCCAGAATGAGCTACTTGCTTCGGATTGTACGAAAAGAAAGAAGATGCGAGACCTTGGAAATGTATTTATGGATGTGTCGCCGTTCGCCAAACGTTCAAATTTCGAATAGGTGTCCCATTCCAAAATTGACGATGGTCACGTAATTTTGTGTTAGGACAACGGCTAAGACAAATTTTGTGCGTTCATTTTCAGGATTTAATTATTACTAGTTACAAGTTTAATTTCTGGCTACTTGCAAACCTTTTTGTAAAACTTAAAATACAGATTTTGTCTATTCCAACATTGAGCTCACTGTTCCTTTGTCACTGATTTTTATAAAGCGGTACAGAGAGCTATTAGAGCAGGCCCGTACAATAAATATACCTTACATTTAATAAATTTTACTAATCACACCATACAATAGATTTAATTCAATATAACTCGTCAATTTGACAATATGTCCCTCACAACACCGTCGCAGTCACATGAGATCTATATTACCTGCATAGTCACCTTGCTATGCAAAATACTTACGCCCACAGTCTATGCAACACATCATGATAGAGACAGGAGACAAGATATAAATTAAGCAGTAGTAATAAACCTACTGTTTCACCCGTATCAAGTTTGTCTATGAGACCGATTTTAAACAAAACATTAATATATTTTTGTGCCTACAGTCTGAATCAACAGTGAATAATATCATTAATGGTACATATATGGATAATGTTCATGGATTACTGCTATATTTTAATTAAATTAACTAAAATTAATTTCATAAACTTTCTATTGGTGCAGGTACTTGCTCTTCTGTATTCATATCAGAGTTGTTTATTGATGCGTCTTCTGAAACAATCAAAATTAAGTTTTTCAGTAAATTTTTAATAAAACCTCGTTAGCCTAGTGGTCCTAAAAGTGTCTGCTACGCTAGAGGTGTTGGGTTCGAATCCCCAAGTCTTGCAAAAAGTGCTGTTGAGTTTTTCTAAGAAATTTTTACTAGGAGTTAGGATTTGTGCCCGGTTAATGGCAATGGGCCGATCCCCTATTACATGGGACCTAAACATACCGGCGAGCTGTGGGTGTACATTGGCAAACTTCTGCCTCACCCTTCGGGGAATACAGGCGTGATGATGGTATGTTTCTAATAAAATATATTTTTCAGTTGTCAATAGAAAACAGTTATCCTTTCAAAAGTGTATGCACAAAGTAAGTGTATGCTCTTTACGTTCTAACATATACCTAATATGTTAAGACGTAAAAAAAAAGATACGTATTACTGTCGCTTTTTTAAGTCTCAGGACTGATATTAATTAATATAAGCCTTACTACAACAAGGCTTCACAAAGAATTAATATAAGCCTCATGGCCTCATTGAATAATACCATAGTTAATAGATTGGCAGCACTACAAGTACTACAACAGCTGTCAACTGTTTTTTGTTTCTAATTTTGAAATGATAATGACAGGCTGTGCCTTACTGGTTGCGGAGTTTGTTCGAAATAGGTACCACAACCCTGGATCGCAAAGGGTATCAGGAGGAACACGGGTGGGTTTTAGTCAGTAAGAGTCTGACACTTTCCGCTTCGTCCAGGGAAGAAGAAGTCGTCATAATTTGATGATTGCTCATCCTTAAAAAAAATAAGGCTTTGCCTTCCTGGTTCTACTCTATACATTAGCATCATGTGACAAATAATGGTTTTTTGTATTGTTAAAATTACTGTACTGCACTTTACTGTTTGAATTTGGTATGTGCAAAAACTACACTAACTTTACATTAATTGTTATTGTAATGAAGCTAATACAGGTGTACTTAGTACCAATCTTGCTCTGATTATTTTTATGAGCTGTCAATACGCGATTCCCTATTTTCCTCATAGATTTTGTATGACAAGAAACCTGTGCTGTCACTTATGTGCCGACTTAATTGACTAACTTTTTATTGACTTTAAAGCAACTAAATGTGAAAACACACTTATCCGAGCCGAACGCATCGAACGAAACGAATTTTAGAATTCTGTCGTCCAAAATCTGGAGAAAAGGGCAGGTGTGCGAGGTTTCATAGGATTTCATGTAAAAAAATCTAAAATTCGGTTCGTTCGAATAATTCGACGCCTCCAGCTCGGATGAAGTGCGAGTTCACCTTTAAAATGTAATTTTACAGTTAGTTGGAAATTAATAGTTTTCAATTTCGAGTTTTCATTGGTAAAATAACGTGTTTCTTACTTTACGACACCATTTACCATTCATTCCGAGAAGATGGAATGAATAGTGATTGATATCTATGATATGGGTATAGATAGGACTAGGTAACCCTAGATCGAACTAGCGTAAGACTATAACTAATCATAATAAATAGGGTATGCATTATAGGATGAAACAAATTTTGCCTTCATGGATTTTGTACAAATTTGTGCTATATCTATTTAGTCTAGTATTATTTTAAATATAACAAAGATTGCCTTGCGCACTGTTGAATTTTCAACGCTCGGTTCTGCGCCGAGAGTTGAAAAATCAACAACTGAAATTACAATTTAAAATAATACTGTTTTAAGAGACTCCATGGGCCCTAAAATACGTAAACAAGTCAGGTTGACTAGATTAAAAGTTAGAGAAACGCATACCATTAGTTGCTAAGCCATCATATCTGAACCTCGGTAGAAGAAGCGTGAGTACTAGTCCTATAACCGCTGCGACCCCACACACCCACACCAGTGCGTTTCTGTAGTAGGCCGCATCAGCACCGTCTGCACTGGAAATGTAAAACCAAGTAATCAGTATGGTCATTCAATTATCACACCTTGTATTTATAGCACCCGTATCTTGGATGCAAGGGCAAACATTCACTGAATATGTTTTAATATAAATAACAATAATATAATTAGCGCATAGACAAAGAACCTGGACCTGCTTAACTGCCTCGTTAGCCTAGTGGTCCCAAGCGCTACTGCTACGCTAGAGGTCTTGGGTTCAATTCCCAGGTCGAGCAAAAAGTCTTATTGGGTTTTTCTATGAAATTCTCAGAAGCAGCTCGGAGTTAGGATTTGTGTCCAGTTAATAGCAATAGGCTCCCCCCCTATTACATGGGACCAAAACATACCGGCCAACTGTGTGGCCAATATTATTACAGTGGTGTAATGTAATGTTAAGTAATCAGTATGATCATTAAATTATTACAAATATACCTTGCGCTTATAGCACCCGTATCTTGGATGCAAGGGCAAACATTCACTGAATAGGTTATAAATAACAATTGCATATAAGTAGGGCATCGATAAAGTTGCATACATTAGAAGATAAGACAATAGTAGGTACATAATATAAGTATTGAAAACCCGTCAATCTGTTGGGTACGCTGAGCATACTAAACTCACGTCTTGTTCCCATGGCAGACAGAAACCACAGAACGCCACCGGCTACGATCCTAACATTTTTTTTTCGCCTCCTCCACATTCATACATCTGGTCATACAAGCACGCCGGTTAAGGGCGTTCCCACATTTATCGACGCGGAATCGGCTAACACCGGTCAAAAAAGCCTTTATGTCTACATAATAAGGGTGTTACTAATACCATTCGCATAGGCTCGGCTCGGACGACGCGTCGCGTCGCGACGCCGGCCGACGGCGAAACGAGCTGTTTGCCAATTAGCTGATCGCATCCGTACAAGTAGTGTGGTGATACGCACTCTGCTTAAGCCGATTCCGCGTCGATAAATGTGGGAACACCCTAAGAGTAATGCGCACCCGACCTATCTGAAGAACCTCACCAATAAGGTAGGTCTTTCTAGGCAATTGCCACTCACATTTGCCACATAAATCCCTTTTGTTAGTCGCCTTTCACTCATCCTCTCAACATGACCATACCCTCAGCACTGAAAGCTATATATTGAGCTGCTGTACTTATAGGGTCTTAAAGGCTTATTTGTTTTTTATAAAATGCATAGACTTACAGAACTTCTAGACTATAGACTGCATAGACTTACAGAACTTGAGGAGCTCGTGGCTAAATAATTACAGCCGCATAGACCGATCTTCCGGGTTAAGCCACGCTTGCCGAGGTTGGTCTGTGGATGGGTGACCATTTACTATAGCGAGTTTCCTCCGTGCCTCGGAAAGCACGTAAAGCCGTTGGTCCCGGCTGTCATTTGTAGATCTTTGACAGTCGTTACAGTCAGAAGTCCGAAAGTCTGACAACCAGTCTTACCAAGAGTATCGTATTACCCATTACTGGGTTGTGGAGGTCTGATAGGCAGTCGCTCCATGTAAAATACTGATATTTAGCTGCATCCGGTTCGACTGGAAGCCGACCCCAACATAGTTGGGAAAAGGCTAAGCAGATGATGCATAGACTTACAGAACTTGTGTCTGACCATATTAATATTTTTAATTCATAGTTTTGGCCAAGAAAGCACCAGCTGATTGTTAATAAGAGCTGATAACCTAATTCAATATTCAATAATCCTACCCGCGTTGGTATCGCTATTATCGTTACTTATATACAATATCAATACGTGACTACAATATGTATTCTGATAACATCTCTATCAAAAATGTGAACTGAGGCGAAACGCGTCCAGAACAATAAAATGAACAGTTGGTATGAATCATAGATGAAGTGATGAACTCACTATGTTTGTATAGTTGCTATAGCAATGCCGCACGCGAGCTTATCACTGAAACTCATGAGGCCGTAGACAAAGGCGGAGGCTTCCGTCCTGGCGCCGACCAGGTCAGCCGTCAGGGCCAGGCTAGTCACCAACATGACCGCGCCACCAAAACCTGACAATGTACACAAGTATCAAACTGTAGACAATTACGCAGAAAGACTGACTAATACTTAAATGAGGCGATCACGCGTGAATCAGCTCATGCAGTAGCTTCGTTGTTATATTAGAAGGGCTTTGTTTTAAATACCTAATCGTATTTAAAACAAAGTCCTCGTATACTCTGAAGAGTTTAAAACAAAGACATGGTTGAAATTGTTTCAAAGTTTAAAAACAAGAAATATTGTTTTAGAGTTTTAAAAAATAAATAGTTGAAAGTGTTTCAATGAAATACTTTGTGACACAAATGTTGATCCAAATTATTACTACATTGTGTGTTATCAATTTATGTAACATGGATAGGTACTAACCTATTAACACAGCAACCACATAAATGAAATATACTTTGTAATCATCATCTGATCCAAGGTAAATCCACGCAAAACCAGCTATTGCACATGCGGAACCGGTCAAATAATTAAGTTTTCGAGTGAAGGATCTCGGTGCCAACCTCTGGACTCCGGCAGCTGCCAGACTGCCGAGGTACAGGGCGAGAGGGACCACGGCCAGGGAGCGGGCAGCCAGGCCCAACGTGCGGTGTAGGTACAGCGGGATCAACACTTGGGATATGTTCACAACTAGTCTTGTACACATGTACACACCGGCAACCTAGAAACAATATTATTGTAACATTAATTAACACATTCTAATAAATTAGAACTGCTATCTACTGCATGTGTGTTGAGTTACTGATAAACATAAATTACATTCTGGTAGGTAATTAATTAGAAGCATTTCATTTCATGTCTAAAGTTATAAACTTATAATAACATAACATACCATCACGCCTGTATTCCCCGAAGGGTTAGGCAGAGGTGTGCACATGTACGCCCACAGTTCACCGGTACGTTTAGGCCCCATGTAATAGAGGGCGAGCCTATTGCCGTTAACCGGGCACAAATCCTAGCTCCGAGCTGCTACTGAGAATTTCATAAAAAAACTCAATAACACTTAGCTCGACCTAGGAATCGAACCCAAGACCTCTAGGGTAGCAGTCGCGCTTGGGACCACTAGGCTAACGAGGCAGCTAATAATAAAATGTGGTTTTGCAATTTACCTGATACATGAGTGGTTTACGTAGAAAGTCATAGTGGGCCCCACTGTCACCTTCAGCTAAGAGTTGCTCATGGCGGTAATTGTTTTTTTCAGTTACAGAAATATGAAATATTATTGATGCCAGCGTTCCTAGTCCCAACACTATGTAGACGACATGCCTAAACTTCCAAGCATCAGTTGGTCCCACTTGCTATAATAATTAAAAATAATAATTAATAAAACTTTTCCCATGACACTTTCATTGCAATAAGTCAAAATTTGATTCACATGCTCTAAATATAAACTATGCACTACCACTAGATCAAAGAAAAAATTGTCTAAAATTATTTGCAGGATAATAAATTAATGAATTATCTATTATGTTGTTAAATTTGCCAAATGCAATCAAAAATGCATATGAATGGTTATAATAATTAGAACATACATGTTTATCACATTCCCCGGTCAAGTGTAATATAATCCATGTGATAATATAAACAAATAGATTTGAGAATACTGTGAATCCATATCTGCAATACAAATGTTAACATAATTAGTACTTGTTACTTTTAGCAGTCTGTTTACATTACACAAATACTTGTCTGAAACAAAATTCTATCTATGTATGTTGGCTGATCCAAACTGTGTCAATATAATGCTTTTCATAACACGTCTATGACACTGAACAACCATACAGTACAACTTAGTGTAAGTCATGCAAAATCTCTTTTTTTTGTTGTTTCAGAAAGGTTTGAACGTAGTAGTGCGTCTTTTCTCCTTAAAGGTCAAGCGCCAAGCGTGCATTTATCTATTTGGTTATGCAGTGCCATGCACGGCATAGGCACCGTGCACTCTAGGTTACATAAGGTATTGTATACTGCAGTTATATTATTATGTTCATTTTTTATACCTAATTGCTGTCAGATGCGTCCTTGTGTGATCATCTTCTGAAAGCTCCGGAATCAAACTTAAATGAGATATCTGCACCGCAGCCCATCCAATTTGGAATATAACAATAAATGCAGCATAATAATACATTTGAGCCCATTTGTGTGTTGACGAACAGCCTATGCATTCCGTGAATATGAATGGAAATGATGCCAGAACACAGACTGTACCTGAAAAATAAATACTAATTTTATTATACATTTTTAGAAGAATTAGATAAATTTATTAATTTGTTTTAACAACTACCATGGATAATTGCTTATAGTACAAAACATGACAGATGCAGGTTCGACTTACCAAATAAATGCCACAGTTTCCGCCTACCATACTTTGCACTTATATGATTGTCTGTATGATCTGAATGATAACCAACAAAAGGCGTTGACAAAGCATCCATTACTTGACCTATTAACATTAAGTTGCCTGATTGTGAAGCACTAAATTCAAGTACTAAATGAAAAAATACTAAGAAATAAGTAAACCATAAACTTGCACAGACATCATTTAATACATGACCAATCCCATAACCAAGCTGTAACCGAATGCTGGTTGATATGTGCACGAATTCCGTATCCATTTTATATTAAAATGTATAACAATAACTTTAGTTAAAAAAACTGCGTCTTTTTTTATTTATAGACACAACATACGCACTTCTTCAACAATAATCTAATAATTCACTAGCCATATTATACTTAGAGAAAATCTAGTTTGTTTTGTACGATTTTTGTAATTACGTAGAGTTCAATTGGCGCTCACAATGAATTCAAAAACCACTTAATTTTTTCACGTCTATTACGAGTTCGCTCATATTCAGCGAGATATTTTTTAAATATCAATTTTACTCTTCTTAGGGCTCTACTCTTCTATGGAAGAGAGACCACTCTCTTAAACTTTGTCAACTCCATGTAAGTACTGTGACAGACCCTGAAACGCTGGAGATTATTTAGAGAATTCAGATTTACAGAAACAAAGTTTAGTTTATTTATTCAGAGTTGCTCAAGGAAGTTTAAACTTTTTGATACTCGACTTCCCACGACACGGTGACACACAACATTGACATTTGACATTGACATTTGATTGACATAGAGGTATACCTAACCCACAGACAAACTATATCTATCTTCTATGCGGTTGATAGATTTTAGAATGTAGATTAAAGAGCATTATTTGGTAGCTTTTATGAAAGAAATGCCACAATATAAGACTGGCTCCACACGTTGACCCGAACCTTAACATCAATATCTATTATTGACTGTCAATGGTAGGTATGGTTGATCCATGATACAAGTCAATGCACTATACCCATAGAGTTAGAGATACACATCAATTACTGCATCTGTCAAGTCAATCTAATGTCAGATGTCAATGAAAATAAACAGGTAAATAATCATCCCTAACCAACCAAGAAGCCGCCGAAGATTTCAAAACCAATGGGGTCTCTTCGTAAATTATTGGGTTACAATATTTTAGTCACATGTTTATTGTGTGTTCGTTGTGATGACTTTAAGGAGGAATTATATATTAAACCTTTGCCGCCGACTCATCTCTACAGCTACTTTCAATTTCTCACTTTAGTGGACAGCGAATCATCATCATGTAAGGATTAATCTATTATCGATAAGAAATTGTTTATCTATAACTTTTATTGAAATAATTATAGCAATGTTTCGTTTATTTTAGTTCATTCTCATTTAGCCCCTCGATCATTGGCAGAAGTAGTATCTCGATTCCAAGTTGAGGAGCTTCATCTAACTTTGACTGAAGGACAATGGAGACACAACCAATGGGGATATCCTGTATTAGATGCAGCTCCTGGAGCAGAGCTTTATGCCTGGTTCTCACCTGACGTTGAAGATGTAGATACACAATGGAAAAAACTTAGTGCTACACTCTCTGGACTCTTTTGTGCTTCACTTAATTTCATTGATAACTGTAATACAGTGACACCTCAGATGGCTTTATGGCCCATGGGAGCAGTGAAATCTAGTCAAAATGTAACCTCACAGCTACGATATGCATCATTACCCAGAGAAATTGTATGCACAGAGAATTTGACACCATGGAAGAAACTTTTACCTTGTGAGTCAAGTCGTGGGTTTTCAGCATTGCTTAATTCTAGAATGATCCACAACACCAACTACCATTCTATTGGAGTTCATGTCAGAAAAGTATGTAAATCCAGCGATTGTTTAGAGACTCAACAAGAATTCAAACAAACTGTGGCCCTTGTTTATGACTATGATATAATAAGTAGCAATGATTGGTCATTCCGGAAACTGTTTGGGCAAGGTTTGCCTGGCGCTTGTCCTCTATCTTCAGACAGCAAGATTTATGTTGATATTACTACAAATAACACACAGACATTTACATTGACTCCACCACCAGATGATGTCATAGTGTCACAAAGAGGTGGGAGTGATTCTAAACTAGCAGTGTATAAGATAAAGCCTGATGGTCAAATGATAAACATAGGTGTGAAATATAAGTCCAAGTTAGATTTGCCTGTTTCCATACCTCCGCCTCTACACTTTACCCGTTACATCCTTGGTTATGGTAAAGAGTTTGGAGGTATTGTGACTGAGATAACAAACAACTGTTGGACCTCTATCAATGTTGTGGTGTTAGAGAATGCACCATGGTGGTTACCAATACAGCTGAGTTCACTAAGAGTTAATGGTGAAGCTGAAAGTAGTTTAGTTATGGCTCAGTACTATTCTCCTGGCCGTAGCAGGCAAAAGCCATACCACTTGGAACTGCTTATGAAGTTACCTCCAAAGTCCACCACTACTATCACAATTGATTTTGAATTTGTCTTTTTGAAATGGCAAGAATATCCTCCTGATGCCAATCATGGGTTCTATGTTGGCTCAGCATTAATTTCAGCAAATTTACCCACGGCCAGAAACTACACTAGTGTTCCTATTACAGGCACTACATTTGATTCCTTTGTAAATGCATCAAAGATATGTGAGTATGTTTTATTGGCCAAGTTTATTCTGATGTTTATAATCCTGTTTCATCTTATAATGTATTAGAATAATATCTAGTCTGCTTGTTTACCAGCAAGTGCTATATTATCTTTTGATTGCAAGTGATACAATATAATTCATGGATTTAAATTGTATTGTATACTGCCTAGGACAAAGTAATGCCCCGTTATACTGATGCATTTAAAGTTATTTGATTGTTTCAGTTTTCCTACCTTTATTTATTGTGATTCTATGTGTTTGTAGCATGTACTACATAAATAATATATCTTTTTCAGGGTATCCAATTGTATTCAGAACAAATGGCGCCATGGTGTCACTGCCTACTCCAGACTTCAGTATGCCCTACAATGTCATCTGCCTTGCCTGTACTGTTGTGGCATTGGCATTTGGTCCGCTACATAACATCTGCACAAAAGAGCTGGTTCTCAAGCCCTTGGGAACACCTGTCTCACTTACCCAAAGAGTTTTAAACTTATTCAAGAAGAAAAGAGATTAGTTCTTTTTTGTTTTTATTAAATTATTTTTAATTAAGTATTGTAGGTACTGAATAAATACTAATACAATTTACTATGTGATTTTATTTTTAACTAGCTTCACCCGCAAATCATAGTTCTTATGTGTTTTCATTAAAATGACAAAAGTGCATCGACCGTTCGACTTTTGGTTAATACCAAAACTTCGCGCGGAGGTTAGTACCTCCACGCCCCACCCCCACCTCCCCCAGTCTGGCCTAGTGGCCGGGGGGAAACTCCGCTGCCTTGGCAAATCGCCGCTCAGCGGACTGACCTCCGGCTCGATCTCATGCAACCCCGTGCGGTAAGTCCCCTCTTTGAGCCATGCCAAGCCATGGTCCGGAGCGAGAGGGAATGGGAAGCAGTCACCTCCTTCTGCGAAGCTGTAATGCTAGAGAAGGAAGTGGCAGGACGGGAGAGGGAGAGAAGAGTCTCTCGTCCCAGCAGCCGCCGCGGGAGACGCTCTGGGCGTCGGGAGCCGCGAGACGACTCCCGGCCACCGTAGACGCGGGTCTGTGGATGGGTAGCTCACCGTCCGTACGTTAACGACAGACCGTGTCGACGACGCGCCACAAAGAGATGTCAGCAAAACGATCGGAGGGGCCACTCAGGGCCGATGGCTGCCGGGGCTGGGGGTTGTTCGAAAGAGATACCGCGCCCTCGGAACGCAAAAGGGCACAAGAAGGAACATGGATGGGTTTTAGTCAGTAAAAGCTGACACTGAGGGCGGGAGAAGTCATTTGATGATTTCCCACCCGAAAAAATAATACCAACACTTCGGTAACTCGAATTTACATAATATTACATATCTTTAGCTAATCTAATCTTAGAGAATTAGCTAATACATATTCACCATTAAAAAAAGTCTATATTATTATGAGCAGGCCATACTATACAAGTATACACGAGTGCCTACAAGAAAATAACGAAACTTGAAAAAGGAACTTGCTCTAAGTAACTACCTAGTTTACAAAAAAATTGTTTCACATTCTACCTTTTCACCCCAAGTTTTTTTAATCCCCCCTGAGTTTTTTGCCTCAACATTTCTGAGCATTTATTTTTACCGGACTTCTTCAGTTTGAATTCTGTTTAGGACATGCGGGAGGCCTTTGCCTAAGAGTAGCACTTTATAGGCAAGAAAAAAAGAACTGTTTCATAACATGGCATTAGCGTTGTCAAATTGACAAGCCACAATACTATTTTTATAGGTATTGTTTTAATTTTATACTAATTCAATTTATACTATGAGGGAATGTGGACAGTAAGTGTAGTAAATAAAGCCGGGCTTCCATTGCGAGCAGAACCGACTCCACATAGCTTAACGTAGCGTAACTTTCACAGAAGTACTTCCACCAAGGAAAGGAAATTTACTGTTGTTGTTTTGCCTTGCGGAGTTCGTTCAACTCGCAGTGGAAGCCCGGCTTAAGAGTTTATTGTAATTTATTGTGCTTATATACACAATGCTTGTAATAAATACTTACTTGTTTTTTTCCCTGCAGAGCATATCAGCTATGTCCATGTTACAAGGAGAGCAAAGAGTTCCATAAAGTTTGGGAATTAAAGGACTCTGGCTTGATGGTGTATTGTCATAGGACGTCTTTAAATAATGTTAGTAGATACTTATATCTTATTGTGCTTTTAACCAACGCCCAACTACCCTAGGTACGTTTTTCTGTACCTACGCCCATCCGTAGCTGGCTTCTCTCAAAAGCCCAGATTAAATACGTACAGATACTTCACTCCATAGAGAAATCCCAACACTTAACGCTATAATTACCTACAACACGTTCGTGCGTGAGAGAGAGAGATAGTAATAACGCGCGTCATACAACACAGCGCTAGGGTTATCTATGCTGAGAAATGATTACACAAAAGAATAGGTGACTATAAAGTATTATTGTATGTACTGAAATATGTATTTTCTGTACACTACAAATTGCATTGCGAGATTTAGACATTATTGAAGGCGCGAGTATCGTTTATTTTGTTGCGGTAGGTATAGTACACTGAAGCGAGCACGTGACAGCCGACTGGATTCGTTGCGCCCGGGCCCAGGCGAGCCGTAAGCACTTAAGAGAGTAACCTTGAACGAGTGACGGAGGCCTGGTAAAAGGCACTAAAGTGGTGTGCACCTCTTACAAACAATCAATTACACCTTTATTTTAGATTTTACCTAGTTAAATAATACCGAACCTACATTTTAAAGAGATCAATCCACTACTTATACTATCACTAACAAGTTCTATATTGTTAACCTTAACCCTTTGCTGTTTTATGCGTGTAATCCGTTGCAGGAAAAAGGCTTCCCCCGCTGCTAAAATTATTAACCAAAAATTTTTCAAAGTGATAGGCAGTACCTACCTAACGCTATCAGAATTATTAGAATCTTTATCAACTCTTGACACCTAGTAGGTACTCAGTTAAGCCCGCTACACTGAACCATGCAAAGCTTCTAGCTGTAGGTATAGCTTCGGCTTTAGAGAATGTATCGGTAATTACTAAAACATGTAGGTAGGTAACCTATCACATTTTGAGCATTCCATGTAACGCTTTTTTACAGGTTGCACAAGGTGAATGCAATACAAACACGTCCCAATCCCAAGATGTATTTATCTTGGACAATGAGAAGAACGTAAAAATACCTACTTCAGAATTAACTACGGACCTAGGTAATTAGCTTTTTAACATGATAAAAGGCTTTTTTGTGACTTTTTTGATCAGTAATCGCCAGGAAGTTCAGGTATGTTTCCATTACACCTATTTCTTGAAATATAGTTTACAGAGCACCTAACTCATGTTTTAAGTGAAATAAAGAAAATCTACATTAAGTATTCCTGTACTAATAAACTTGGAGTAACAAGTTTTACAACCAGTATTAACTTCACTTTAATCATACATCCTAACATTGCTAAGGTTAGCAAATGGCAAGGTAAGTAGTCCTCCTAACTCATATCTCAGGTCGTAGGCAACCTATTCTGAAGCGGTTTTCAATAGTTTTAATCTCGTGGGTACCTGTAGGTGTCATTTACCCTTAGGATTGCTTCGACTAGAGTCTATTGATAACGTGGTTCCAGTTTAATATCCCACCCTTTTCTTGCTTTTAAGGAGGTACTTTCCTCTCGCGTCCGGCACTGGTTCAGGCCATGGTCCGGAGCGAGAGGGAATGGGAAGCAGTCGCCTCCTTCTGCGAAGCTGTAATGCTAGAGAAGGAGGCGGCGGGACGGGAGAGGGAGAGGAGAATCCCCCGTCCCAGCGGCCGCCGCGGTAGACGCTCCGGGCGTCGGGAGCCACGAGACGACACCCGGCCACCGTAGACGCGGGTCTGTGGACGGTGAGCAATGGGTAGCTCACCGTCCGTACGTTAACTGAATAACGACAGACCGTGTCGACGGCGCGTTCGTGTTCCACGCGCGCCTCAAAGAGATGTCAGCAAACTTGGATGGGGCCACTGAGGGCCGATGCCTGCCGGGGCTGCGGGTTGTTCGAAAGAGATACCGCACCCCCGGAACGCAAAGGGCACATGAAGGAACATAGACGGGTTTTAGTCAGTAAAAGTCTGACACTCCCTCCCGCCCCGCCCAGGGCGGGGGAAGTTATTTGATGATTTCCCGTCTATAAAAAAAAAAAAAAAGGATTTACTTTGGGCTTACACAGCACAATATTTAGGAATGTAAAGCCAGCAATCGAATCGAAAATCGTATTTCTGGTAAAACTTTTACAGTAGTATAGTTTTTAGCTACATACTGGCCCATTAATGGCGTTGCTACTATTCTGCTGTAAAAGTTTTGTTGTATTAATGTTTTATAAGTCTTTATTACCCGATTTAAATTCTTTTTACTTTTACTCTTATTATAAAAACAAAACAATTGAAAAAGATTGACCAGAAGGTATTTTTTTGGACCTTGTATTCCGATATTTTGCATCTATTATTAAATAGAAAATGATTGATGATTAAAATAATACAAACCATTAATCGTAGCCTAGGTACCAAACACCATGAAGTGAGGAAAAGGAGATTATAATCCTTTAAATATTCGCAATATAATATCATCATCATCTTTTGGCCACTGTTACTTGGGGTTGGCGCAACACGTTTTCTTCTTCCATGCCGTCTTGTCAGCCGGCATGCTGTCACTAAATCCCTTCTAATTCACAATTTAATATAATCCATAGAAATAAGTCTTTGATTGGGACATAAAACTGTTTAAAGTTAATTGATATTTTATATTATACTTTAACTGTTTACAGAAAAGAAAAATATAAGTTGCCCACGATGTAGAGAAACATTTAGGCATGCTCAAGAACTCCTGAAAAAAGTAAAATTAATAGATAGGAAAACGGTAATGGGCATATGCGACCATTGTCGCAAAAGTGCACAAACTAGTAAAAAGCCGTTTTGTATCTGCGATGAAATTGTAAAAAAATATATATCCGTTAAAGATACGCAAAAAGACAACATTAAAACAAAAGTTAAAATATGGCTCTCAAAATTAGGACACATTCTAAAAGATGAGATAACGCACTACAAACCAAAGCAAATAAAAACTAGTTCACATTCCGAGATTCAAATCATTCAAAGTTTGAAGTCACCACCTGCATCTAAACACGAGCCTGAAATCCAACAAATGTTTTACTCAGGATTACAAAAATCAGACATAAGTTTAGAAATTAGCGGAACGGACTTAAAGGAAGGTACACAAACTGTGACCTTTGCTGAACCTATTGAACCTGTGGAAACATCTTTTGATCATACAACAAACAAAGGTGAACAAATACAAATAATGACTCCGGTCAATTCGATGGCAGATTCAGTCACAACTATTGTAGAAACACATGTAGGTGTCAAAGATTTTGCAAGACCATCTCTTAAAGGCCCTAAACACGAGATACCTTCAATGGATGCTAAAGCAGCATTGAAAAGAAGACATGATCTCAGCTTGAGACATATGATGGGTTTTCAAATAGATTCTGAAGTAACAGAAAGTCCTGACATATACGAAATCTCAAAAAGTGCACCTTGGGAGCAGAAGGAACCAACTACGGAATATCAAGTGGAGCCCGAAATAGATAAAAAAATACAAATACCCACAAAACCAAAACATGGCCGTCGCCCTCGTGGCACTCCTGATCCAGATTATGTACCGGTTAAACCAGTAACACATGGATCATCTAGAACCTCAGAAAAGGACGTGCAAGATCATTTTGAAAAACGGAAAGAATTATATCCTGCTGTCGAAACATTAAAGTTACAACGCAGTGTAACCAAATTTGGCCGCAAAATGAAAAAACCACTCGTGATAAAATCAGGGAGACCCATACAAACTGCAGGAAATGTTCTCCAACCCAAATTTAGTTTTCTGTTTCCAAAAGATAAGAAAAAAGAAGAAATGCAATTAACACTCAATGTGTCTTCTTCACATCTCATTAAAGAAACTCAAGAGAAGTTTCATCTACAAGCTGAAAGAGAAAAGCAAAAACAAGAAGAGGAACGCCAACAAAAACTTGAACGAGATCAAGAGGATAAACTGAAAAAACTACAAGCTGAAGAAGATGAAAAACTAGCTGATGAATTTAAAAAAATTGCAGATGAACAAGAAATGCTTAAAAAATACAAAAAATACAGTGAAAAGGATTTAGATACTAAGCAGACGGGCCTAGAATCTAAATCCTTTTCACAGAAGGACCTTAGTGACGAAGAAAAACGAGATAAATCTAAAAGAGATAAATTAAAAGATGATATTTCTGCAAAAAAAGGAGAGTTAATTTCAGAGCATGAGCTAAGACATAAAGTATCAGAAGATTCTGGGGAAACTAAAAAAGGTTTAAAATCAACATCTAAAAAGGACTTGCAGAAGGGCAAAAAGGAGTCAAGCTCTAAACCTGAACAAAAAGACAAAACTTATGATGATTTACAGAAAGCAGAAAAGGATTTTAAATCTAAATCTGAACAAAAAGACAAAACTGATGAAGATCTACAGAAAGGTAAAAAGTATTCTAAGTCTAAAACTGATCAAAAAGACAAAACTGATGAAGATTTACAGAAAGCTAAAAAGGATTTTAAATCTAAATCTGAACAAAAAGACAAAACTGATGAAGATTTACAGAAAGCTAGAAAGTATTCTAAGTCTAAAACTGATCAAAAAGACAAAACTGATGAAGATTTACAGAAAGCTAGAAAGTATTCTAAGTCTAAAACTGATCAAAAAGACAAAACTGATGAAGATTTACAGAAAGCTAGAAAGTATTCTAAGTCTAAAACTGATCAAAAAGACAAAACCGATGAAGATTTACAGAAAGCTAGAAAGTATTCTAAGTCTAAAACCGATCAAAAAGACAAAACCGATGAAGATTTACAGAAAGCTAAAAAGGATTTTAAATCTAAACCTGAACAAAGAGACAAAACTGATGAAGGTTTACAGAAAGCTAGAAAGCTTTCTAAATCTAAAACTGAACAAAAAGACAGACCTGATGAAGATTTTCAGAAAGCTAAAAAGGATTCTAAGTCTAAACCTGAACAAAAAGATAAAACTGGTGAAGATTTTCAGAAAGCTAAAAAGGATTCTAAGTCTAGACCTGAACAAAAAGACAAAACTGATGAAGATTTTCAAAAAACTAAAAAGGATTTAAGGTCTAAATCTGAACAACAAGATAAAAATGCAAAGGAAAAATTGGAAGCGAAAGAAAAGGGCGGCGTTAAAGTAACAGAAAAAGGGACAAAAGAAATGAAAGAAAAACCTGAAAAGGAGAAAGATAGAAAAGACGTCAAATCGGCAACACAACTAAAAACAAAAATGGCTAAAGACCAACAAGATGAAAAACAACTAACAGAAAAAGAAAAAGAACAAAAATTAAAACTGGGAAAAGATAAACAGCCAACAGAACAACTAACAGAACGTGAAAAACCACAAAATGAAAAAGAAGCAAAAGAAAAAGGTCTACAAATAAAAAAAGAACATGAAGAAAGAATGAAGCAAGCAGAACAATTACGGAAAGAAAAAGATGGCCTTAAACAACAAGCTATGAAAGATAAAGAAAATGTATCAAAAGACACAGATGCGCCTTCCAAGAAAGAAAAGCGTACTAAAAACACCGACGAGATTAAAGTCTCTATAACAGATATACAAAAATCATTGAAAAAAGAAAAATCTGAGATTCGTGAGAAACAAGTTAATACAAAAACAGAAACGGTCAAAAAGGAAAAAGCGTTGCCCAAAGTTGTTGATAAAGCAGCAGAGGAATTAAAAAAAATGCAAGCTGAACATTTAAAGGAAAAAGAAGAACTCTTAAAAAAGAAAAACCAGCAAGAATATGAAGCAAAACTAGCCAAAGCAAAAGAAGAGATTGAGCGTAAAGCTAAACAGCTAGAACTGAGTATGCATGATGTTAAAATAGCAAAACATGTGGATGCAGGCGACGAAATTTTAAAATTAGTTAAAATAAAACAAGCTGCTAAGTTGCGGGCTTGTGATCTCGATCCTAACTTAATACATGCCCATAAATGCGGTCACGAGTATATTCCAGACGGGGAGCGCTGTCCAATTTGCGATAATTCTGAATTGGAATTAGAACTTTTAAGCTTAGAGCATAAACAAAATCTTCCAACAACCATAATAACAGATGTCATAATTGGCGAACACATCATTAAAAATAAGCGACTTCGTCGTGAGGAACCTGAAGAACAGAAAAATTTTCCTTCATTGTACCACAGACATTATTTTTCACAATATCCGCTTACCCTAGATAATATAGACGAAATAATTCCGCAAGAGCCTGAACCTACTCAGAAAATGGGCGCAGCATTTCTTTTGGCAAAAAAGAACGGCGATGAGGTAAGTGCAGCATTACATACCCATTTAGAGTAGGTTGGTTTTTTTAATAAAAATATTATTTACTTTCAAACTCCGTACATCAAATGAACCTGTTGGAATATTTAGAATAGAAACATGGCACAAAATTTCACTTTTATCAATTTTGTGCAATGTCAAATATCATCAAATCTTGTTCAGTGTTACATAGTTTGAAGGGTACTATGCATTGTTTTAAATAACAAATTTCTTATATCTAATAAAAAAGAAGTTTCAAAAACTAAAACCCGTCTACATAAAATTCACGTTCTAAAAAGTATGAAACAAGTACAAATCATTCTCATCTAAAAGCCGTGGTCAAAACACAGTCACGTAGATACTTCTATTTACAATAATATGTAATATGTAGTACAAATATACAGAATACATTCAACTATCAACAATACGAAAGAAGCGCGTACGCACGCATTTGCACCTACAAATACGTACGGAACTCTCGATAGGCGAGTCCGACTCACACTTGTCTGGTTTTTTTTCATTTGACAATAAATTAACTCATGCGATATGCAGTTAAATACCATTTTTCACACTATTAGGTACTCAACAAAGTCTATAGAACAAGGGGCATTTATTGTTTTTTTTTTGTTTTATTATGTTACCTGCCTTCATGTCAAACAAAAGAAACGTAAAAAACTAGGTACTCATTTCAGCTTAATTTTCTATCTATCTATCTAACTTTATTGAGTAAAATAGTGCGTGTGACATCAAATTACCTAACGTTTATAATTATTGAAATTATACGTGAAAAACGCCGGCTCAACTTTCGTACCTATGCCAGACTCTACTACCTACTTTTTTTTTCTACCTACTAGCGATGAAGAGCGTAGAGGTTTTAGGTAAATGTTTTATAAGCTGCTAGTAGAATTAGCAATGGTACTGGCCGTTTACAATAATCAGAAAAAAAAAATCGTTTCAAGATCTGACATTGCGAACTGACAATTGTTATTCTAGTTGTCGCCACTTTTTACTAAAGTTGTAATCGATTTTTATTGTGCTAAAGTATTTTTACAAGTACTTATTTTATTTTACTACTTACTTATATTTTATTATATATATTTTTAAACCTCGTAAAGCTTTCATAGGTATCCATTTTGTTATAAATTATGTCTAAAAAGAAACAAACAGTAGAACCAGTAAGTGGAGTAGCGCAATTGAAGTCTTTGGAGTAAAGACCATAAAACAAAGCTTGTTATCATAATATTTCTCCCGAACGATTTTTGTCATGATGGTGAATCGCAATGGAGACTAGCCATGTCGGCTGAAAGTGTGCGTATACAGCGCAATTCCTCGGCCCCTTAATTTTGTAGACCGATTTGAAGGCGTTACGGCAAATCGGATGCATACCTACTCTAATAAACGAATAGAGTGACGGTGAGCAATGGGTAGCTCACCATCCGTACGTTCACTAATCAACGACAGACCGTGTCGACGCCGACGGCGCGTTCGTGTTCCACGCGCGCCTCAAAGAGATGTCAGCAAAAATTGGACGGTGCCACTGAGGGCCGATGCCTGCCGGGGCTGCGGGTTGTTCGAAAGAGATGCCGCGCCCCCGGAACGCAAAGGGCACATGAAGGAACATAGACGGGTTTTAGTCAGTAAAAGTCTGACACTCCCTCCCGCCCCGCCCAGGGCGGGGGAAGTTATTTGATGATTTCCCGTCTATAAAAAAAAAATTAAAAAAATGATCCGATTTGCTAGCAATAAGCTATATAGCGATTGTTTTATTGGAACATTGTCATGTTGGCAGCTATGCTCCTGCACCCTGTTGCTGAAACAATATTGTTCCACTTCCATTGCCGATAATTATATAAATAAATACGAATTACAAAAAAATTTCAGGGCGAGGCGGATCCTGGTAAAGGTATATTGCACTACGCACTATCTGATCGCGCCTTTATTGAAAAGGGTTGGACTATGCTACCTACAGAAAAAGTAGTACGGAAGGTAGACACATATTTGTCGCTATTTTCAAAACTATTTGTTTATTTAAACTTTAAACTTTCGCTTTTAATATTAAAATACCTACACTGCGCAAAGACGGAGTTAATGCCTTGGGCATTTTCCACCAGTCTCCTTAGAGTGATGCAAGACAAAACATAATAGGCCAGCCGGAGTAGTGTAATTTGAAACTAGGACGATATTACCTACAATATGTTTTAGACGATGGCGTAAAATTTTCTAAATTTTCTCCAAGAACGAAAAGATTAAAGCACTTTTTGTTTTTAGATGAATGTCTATCGTATGCGTCCTGCACACCCTGAGTTTGACTGGTTCGAACACAATAAAAAGAAACGACTAATGACTTACGACACCGGCGAAAAACTAGCGGAGTTCGATGACAACGGACGTGGCCGCTTGTACTACAAAAGTGGACGACTCGCACTAGATTATTATGATGCCGAAGGTAATATTTCATTAAATTCTTTTGCTACATACTTAGATAGTGGCCATCGAGTATCGAGATGTGAGAGTTGACGTAAATGTAATAAGAGGCACTATCCCAAACTATATAAACGCGCTTGACTATTTAAAATAGATTAGATAATGCCCCGTTGGTCTCGTGGTCGCAAGCGCGACTGCCGAGCAAGGGGTCCCGGGTTCGATTCCCAGGTCGGTCAAAGTGTTATTGGGTTTTTCCATTAGGAATTTCTCAGTAGCAGCCCGGAGTTTGGATTTGTGCCCGGTTAATGGCAATAGGCTCGCCCCCTATTACATGGGATCTAAATATACCGGCGAACTGTGGGTGTACCTAAATTGGTGCACCTCTGCCTAACCCTTCGGGGAATACAGGCGTGATGGTATATTTTTTTTTAGATAATGCCGTGAAATGATTTTATTCTTATCTTTCTGCGATAATTATGGTTTTCAGAAACAAATGCCCAGCAGCGCTTCGTAACATATAGCAGCGGAGAGCCCGACGAGCGTGGTCGCACGCATCCTATTACGATACTTTCCACTTTTGACTATCTCGGCAATGGTATAGTTTTCGATCATGCTGGCAAGATACGGTAAATATATTTTACATAAACTATAACAAAAGTAACTCTAGGTCAATGCCATACAAATATTTATCCCGTGCCAAACCCGCAATAAGCAGACTGCATATTATGGGTTGTAGATGCAGCTCAATAAATGTTCAGTCACTGCACCTACTGGACCGTTATTTAGTATAATGAATTATTAATGGTAGCTTAATGGATTTAAATTGTTTCGCAGGCTTAAATACAATCAGACTGAGGGAGTGGTGCTTGATCGCGGAATTGGTCCCGTTTCACACTGGAAATGGCATACATTGAACGATCCGCCAGTCCTACAGCAAGTCATGATAGATACCCAAATGGCACACAAGGATCCTAATATTTTAAAACTTGGCCCACTTAATGAACAGATAGGACGACCAGATAATGAAGAAATGTTAGCCATAGAATTTGATAACTTCATCAAAGAGAAAAGCAAAAAGTTATCCCAAAAATTCAAACCCTTCCAGATCAAAATGAAGGCTTTGAAGATTAATGAGCATTTTTCTTTGAAAGTGTTAGACCAAGCTACAGTATATCTAATTTTTAGAGATGGCACAACTAACGTAAAGCTAAACATCGGTATGATTCTGGACCATCAGGAAATCGTGGATACCGACACTGCCGAGGTGGGCGAAGTTTCGAACAGTATGGAAAGGTTTCCAGCTCGCACCGATAGCCTGGCTGGTTTACAGCGCAGTGTGGCATACGCTCAGCGCTACGAGCGACAAACCACAGAGCGAGAGCGCCGGCTCCGGCCGCAGGAGCCATGTGGCAGTGCCGATCTGCTGACGGCCGCCGCCTCCCGGCCCATGCGACCTCCTTTCAGAACAGTGCCCACAGGGGGCACTTCTACTTCGACTTCGACTAGCACTGGATATAGTAGTAGAAAACCTCCAAATAATTTATATTATAATACTCGTCTTCTTTGAATAATGTACTTGATCTTGTAGATTTTTTTTTTTACATTTTTTTTTTATAGACTTAAAATAAATAAAAAAGATAGTCTAAATAAAATGATTAAACTTTATTTTTCCCTAGTAGGTAAAGGACCTACTCTTTATTAAGCCCACTTACACCAGGAACTTAACGTAGTTATTAACATAAAGTTAACTTACAAATGTATTATAGTTACATGTTGGTCCCGTGTTAGCAACTAAAGTTGGGGAGGCACGTTAGCTAAATAATATGCTTGAGACAAAATTCTTCGCATAGCAACACCGCTCCCTTGCACAGCAGGGTTAGATACGGAACCTCATCTCCCCCTTCCTCGTACAGTTTTCTGGAAAACTCTCACACCGTTTCACACTCTACTACGGCTGACTTCTGGCACTTCCCCTCTTTCTCCAGCCGCAGACGCTTCAATTTAGACAATTTATTATGCATTAATGTCTTACATTCAATATCTTGTGTAACGTGATTACGAGACATTGTGAACGGTTTGGTAACTTTCATATGAAAGACTTAGAGCATTAATCTAAGATGAAAGAGAACATTGAATGAACTCGTATTTCACATCATAACTGTTAGGGAAACAAAACATACAGAAACCACTTTTTTTGCATATGTTCCTGTCCTGTAGGCTGTTTAAACATAAGTAAACCTGTGTGCACAAGTTTTATTGGATTAATTTAATTGAAAGACATAAAAAACTATATATTCATAAGTCTGTGTAATACTCTATGTATACTCGAGTGGCGTTTCTATAATACATACATAATATTTATGGTCATACTGACAAGACGTAGACAGAGAATGACAAGATCACTTCGAATCTAGATTCGATTTAAATCTTTGCCCAGATGGAAAATAATTCTGCGTCAGATGCACAGACTACGACATTAAAGATGTCAGTCATCAAACGTTATGGCTGAAAAGCCATTGAAGAGTTGAAGTTGAATTAATTACATTATGGGGGTAATCGGAGAGTAAGTAAACAATTTAAGTGTATTTGTGACAATTCTTATTATAAAATAGTAATTATTTTCTTATTACGTGCAGTGTGCAGCAGTCAGCGCAGCAGTGTCCATGTTACAAGAAGCGCCAAGATTTCCAAAAACTTGTTGATTTTAAGGATTTCGAAGTGTATTCTTATCGGATGCCGACAGAAAATGTTAGTACATAGATAATTTTGTTTACCTACCTGTCTACTTTTTAGAGTTCTGTACGCTAAATGTGAACACGTGACCCTATTACAAAGGTCGGCTCCGTACAATGGGGAAAAAGAGGTGCTTGCATATGACTCACACATAGAAACATCCAAAGATCTCAGTACATTTCTGTAATCTGTATACAAATATTGTAAGACATTGATGATGATTTTATTTAGTTTCTTGACTATTCTTCTCCATATAAAACTACCTTGTGGAAGGGACCAAAACGCAACGCAACGTAAACAACGCGCAACGCGTTAGGTGTGTTATCCAACTTTACGGTTTTTTGATAAGGGCTGGTTGAAATGAAATAGGTAAAACAAGCTGTGTGTGAGATATCAACAAAATTCTTTTTTCATTTCTAAGGCCCACATTTTGCTATTATATTATGTGTAGAATATGTCATCGATCAAATGCCCACTTCGACTTTAGCACGCATTCGAGTGGTCCAATTTTCACGTTTCACCAAACTCGGGGCCAAATACTTCTTTGGACCTCTCTTGTGGGGTTTCTAGAAATCGCAGCTCTACGCAAACAAACCTCAATCGACTGTTGTCCTAAAGGTGAACATAACACAGGCCATCGTTTAAATTCAGCCGGATTAATGCGGAGTCAGTCATTGAAAATTGGACCACTCGGATTCGTGTCGCTGTAAAAAGCTGAGGTGGGCATTTGAACGTAACGGCACAGGTAACGGTGCGGCGAGTAGGTCGGCAGTATAGAAATACTTTTTTATTTTATAAATTACCGGCAAACTGCTATGCACTAGTTTAACTGATTTTATACGAGGTATGTGCGTGAGTTTTCGCTCATGGTATTGAGCTGACAGCTTCTTATAAACCTATTTTTTTTGTGTATTTGCATTTCTTTTTTGTGTTGACTATTTTTTTTTTCCAAAATCTGTGAATATATTTCAAAACAACTTAAAAAGTTAGGGATCTCCTAGAAACGTTTTCCTGTAACTGTAATTGTTAAGGTACCTACCGTTATTACAGCCCCGTCCAGCCATTGAATGAATGTCAGTGATGTTTAACATAAAACGGCTGTTAGCCAATTACATTAGCTAAAGACATAAAAATATATACATTTTTAACGACATTCACACGTTCATCTTACAATACTCCAAACATACAGACAAGATCGTCTTCCATTCGTCCGCGAACACATCACAGTCAGGCTTGCCATCTAAGAGGGCGTTGAGCGAGGACAGAACACGCGGGGTGGGCGACTGTGCGCCTCACAGGGACGGCAAACAATGTATGCCTCCTATTACGGCACTGTATTATAATACTACTGCCACGTATCACATTTTGAGCACGCTCTTAAACTTTTTCCCTTCAACAGGTTAGACAAGCTGAAGCTATTGAAAGCTCAGCAAGCGGAAATCGATATGTATTTATCTTACACAATAAGAAAGACATGAAAATAACAACTTCAAAAATAATGGCAGAATCAGGTAATACTTTAAATACAGGCATACATTTTGATCAAGGTTACATAAAGGATTTTGTCATGTATTTTCCTTCTTTTATGTCATTTCAGTCGTGGTTTGAAGTCATCACCGAGTTCGTATTGATTTTTTTGGGTCTTTTTTGACTGCCTCGTTAGCCTAGTGGTCCTAAGCACGACTGCTACGCTAGAGGTCCTGGGTTCGACTCCCAGGTCGAGCAAAAAGTGTTATTTTGTTTTTCTATGAAATTCTCAGTAGCAGCTCGGAGTTTGGATTTGTGCCCGGTTAATGGCAATAGGCTCGCCCCCTATTACATGGGACCTAAATATATCGGCGAACTGTGGATGTACATTGGTACACCTCTGCCTAAACCTTCGGTGAATACAGGCGCGATAGTATATATTTTTTTATTTTAAAACCGACTTAAAAAAGACGATGTTCTTAATTCGACTGTAACTGTGTTTTTTTCTTTTTTTGTATGTTTGTTATGCGATCATTTCGTCGATTATGAATGGATTGCGATGATTCTTTTTAGTGTAGGTAATACATACTTCAGAGGTATACAAAATTAGAAATATCGGTAAACGAAATTGCATATTTGCTTTCTTGTAGCTTTTAAGTGGTTTCTTGTTAATTTACGTAGTATTATATTACCGTTCCGCCGTCCGCAACTGCCTCGTTGACCTAGTGGTCCTGAGCGCGACTGCTACGCTAGAGGTCCTGGGTTCGATTCCCGGGTCCAGCAAAAAGTGTTATTGGGTTTTTCTATGATATTCTCAGTAGCAGCTCGGAGTTTGGATTTGTACCCGGTTAATGGCAGTAGGCTCGCCCCCTATTACATTGGACCTAAATATACTGGCGAACTGTGGGTGTACATTGGTACACCTCTGCCTATTTGCCTAACCCTTCGGGGAATACAGGCTTGATGGTATATAATTACCGTTCCTTCATGGATTTGGATGAAAGGAAGTAGACACTAAAAAGCGAAAAGCATAAATCTTTCTTACAAAAAAGACAACCGCCTTCAAAAAAGGCCAAAAACTTCAGCTTTGTAAGTCGATGGCAATACAAAACAACAAACAGAATCAAAGCCACCACCAAAGCTAAAATTATTTTTTACTTTGTAGTTTTGACGCGATTATTTTTTTTTGCTTTTTGCGTTTTTTACCTTCCTTATCCGATCGAATGCGAATATGGATAGACTTACTAAACGCGCTGCCCATATTATGTAACATAGCCGTTGATCAATGAGATGAGCGAAGAAAGGAAGAAACGCCTAGCTCAAAGTAGGAAGATCCAAGGCTATTTCAAAGAGAGTAGTGGATTTGGCACATGTCATTACGATTCTACCAATGGTTTATTACCGAGTTCCAGTTTATCAGATGATGAAACTGGAAGATGTTCACTACAACCGTTCTAGTGATCGTAAACGCAACTGAAAAGTCATAAAACCTTTTTTTTTCAGTTATATTGATTTCAAAATCAAACTTCTAAACCTATTTTGATAAAAATCTGTTTTCAGGAATGAAAAACATAAGTTGCCCACGATGCAAAAAGACATTTGAGCATGCTCAAAAACTCATGCAAGACATACAATCAATAGATAAGAACACAGTAATGGGCATATGCGATCATTGCCGTACAACAAACACACAAACTAATAGAAATCCATTTTGTGCCTGCGAAGAAATAGTAAATAAATTTTTATCCGTTGAAGGTAAACAAAAAAGAGACACTGAAAAGCGTATTAAATTATGGCTCTCTAAAATAAAACATGAAGATTCTGATATAGCTCACCAAAAATCAAAACAAAAGAAAACTCATGCTTATCCCAATTTAAAAATCAGTCGAGATCCTGGGTCACCTAAACATAGACATGAACCTGAAGTAGAACAAATGTTTTACTCAGATAAACGGTTTCAATCAGATGATACAGAAATGAGCGAAACCGATTTAAAAGAAGATATTCAAGCTGTTAGCTTCGCACAACCTCCTAAAACGCTGGAAACATCTTTAGCTGACACACCTCACATAGGAGAAAATAAAATAAAAATCATACCGGGCACTTCGATGGCAGGTTCAGGTGCAACTATTGTTCAGCCGCATGTAGGTTCTAGAGATCTCCCAAGACCTACTCTTAAAGATCATAAACAAGAGGAAATCTTCCAATATGATATCCCTTCAATGGATGCCAAAGAAGTATTGAAAAGAAGACATGATCTTAGCTTGAGACATATGATGCGCTATAAAAAAGAAGCGGATGATCCATTATCTTTAACAGAAAAACCTGATCTATACGATATCCCAAAAAATGCTCCATGGAACCAGAAACCGACTTCAGAATATCGTGAGGACTCTGAAATAGATATACACAAGAAACCAACTTCAAAAAGGTCAAAACATGATCTTGGCCCTGGTGGCACTCCTGTTCCACATTTTGTATCGCCTAGTTCGGTAACATCACCAAAAACCTTGCAAAAAGACTTGCAAGATCAGCTTAGTAAAGTCGATAAATATCACCACAAAGAAGAATTTAAAGATGCTGATGAAATATTACAGTTACGAAGGAATTTAAAAAAAATTGACCACAGAACGAAAAGAGTGAACCAGCATGTAGTGACATCAAAAAGTGGACCCTCACAAGCTGTTGGAGATGTTATCCAACCCCAATATAGTTTCTATTTTCCAAAAGAAAAAATAGAGAAAGAACTGAAATCAAAACTTAATGTAAGTTCTACGCAACTTATTAAAGAGACTCAAGAAAAACAGCGTCTTCAAGCTGAAAAAGAAAAGAAAAGAAAAGAAGAGGAACGCCAGCGAAAACTTAAAGAGCAAAAGAAAAAGCTTGCTCGAGAAGAGAAAAAACGACAAGGTGAAGGGAGGCAGGATATTGAAGAACAAAAAGGACTAGGCCAAGAAAAACTCAGTGAAATAAATTTAGAAGCTAAAGAGTCAAAACAAAAAGTAAAATCTAAAGGGGATAAAGAATTGGATGGAATAAATAAAGACAAGAAATCAAAATCTGAAAAGGGCGCTGATGATAAGTCTAAAGCAGCAGAAAAAAAGAGTAAAGGTGATCTAATATCAAAGGCTGAAAAGCCACCACCAAAAACTAAAGACGATGTAATATCGAAAGAAAAACACGAATCAAAAGGTAAAGATGATCTAATATCGAAAGGAAAACACGAAAAAAAAGGTAAAGATGATGAACTAACACAGAAGCAAAAAGAAGATAAAGAAAACAAAGAAAGGTTGAGACAAGACCAATCACAGAAAGCAAAAGGAGATAAAGATGAAAAAGAGCGGTTGAAACAAGAGCAATCACAGAAAGGAAAAGAAGGTAAAGATGAAAAAGAGAGGTTGAAACAAGAGCAATTACAGAAAGGAAAAGAAGGTAAAGATGAAAAAGAGAGGTTGAAACAAGAGCAATCACAGAAAGGAAAAGAAGGTAAAGATGAAAAAGAGAGGTTGAAACAAGAGCAATCACAGAAAGGAAAAGAAGGTAAAGATGAAAAAGAGGGGTTGAAACAAGAGCAATTACAGAAAGGAAAAGAAGGTAAAGATGAAAAAGAGGGGTTGAAACAAGAGCAATTACAGAAAGGAAAAGAAGGTAAAGATGAAAAGGAAATGTTGAAACAAGAGCAATTACAGAATAAAGAAAAAGAAAAGGAATTAAAAGAGATAGATGCGGCTTCTAAAAAAGGACTAGCCAAGCAAGATGTTGATCAAGAAGCGGCCTTGACAGTTAAAAAAGGCGAGAAGGAAAAAGAATCCAAACAAGAAACGTCAAAGAAAGCACCAGCCGCAAGCGCGGCACCACTGGGGGATGAATTACAAAATTTACAAAAAGAACGTTTAAAAGAAAGAGAATTGAAACAAAAGCAAGCAGCTGAGGCGCTAGCAGCAAAAGCAAAAGAAGAAGCTCAGCGTAAACAAAAAGAGATGGAATTACAAATAAAAGACGTCAAGATTGCCAAGGATAACAAGGATAAAGAAACTTTAGAGATGGTTCGATTAAAACAAGCTGGATCGATGAAGCCTTGTGATATCGAGGCTGGTTTACTACGTGAACATAAGTGCCGCCACCAAAAGTATATTAGGGAATTTTGTCCACTTTGCCTCAATTCTGATTTGGAATTAGAGGTTTTAAGTTTAGATGAAGGAGCTAGACGTAAGAAAGGAGAAAATACGGATATTATAATTGGCGAAAAAATCTTTAAATATAAGCCACAACCTAAGAAAGTCGAACGGGCGGGAGTTCCATTATTATTTGAAAAAATATATATTGAAGAAGTTGATCAACCGCCCACGGAAATAGAGAAAATGATTCCGAAGAAGCCGATACCTACAGTAAGTACATAAACAGCTCCTAGTAACTTTAATTTAAAATAATGCGAAAGAGGTAAGTTCACCATTCTATGTTATGCCAAAGTAATGCTGCACTTACTTCTTGGTCCATAATTGGTAGTTTAGTAGTAATAGAGCTCTTTGCAAAGAGCTCATCCGTGGAAGTACTACCATCATACCTTGAGTGCTATTGCACTCAGGGATAAGGTAACTTCCCATAAACAATAAGGATTTTTATAATGGGACCAACAGCGAGAAACGAGCGTTTAAACAAAAAACAAACAAACCCTTAACTTTATTATATTACAATAGAAATTAAGTAGGCGACATTAACAACAAAAATTTCTCGGCGGCATTGAACATTTCGGGAATCAAGGAAGTGGACATTACTATTTAAAAATGTGTTTATTGCTTTTCGAAGTATTCTCCGCGAAATTCGACACATTTTTCAATACGATGGAACCAATCATTGAAGCAACCATTCCATTCGGAAGTTGGGGTCTCCAAAATGGCCGTTTTGTAGGCGTCCACAGCTTCTTCAGGTGATGAAAATCTCTGACCACGCCATCGAGATATAAATTTATTTTTTATTTTAGGGAAAGTATAGAAATCATAAGGGCTTAGGTCTGGGCTACGTCGGATGGTCTAATAATTCTATGTTTTCTTGCTCTAAAACTCTTTTGTTCTGTGCGCGGTGTGAGAACTCGCACTGTCGTGATGGAGGATGATGCGGCGGTTGCAGTTCTCTTTACGGAGTTCAGAAACGAGCTGTGGCAAACAAATGCTAGCATAGGTACCATTCTTTGTCCTTCAAGAGGAATAGTCGCAACATAGCCGGTTTTGCAGACAAACGTGGCCACCATTTTTTTTGCAACGTCAACAAAAATTGTTCGTTTCGAACACCCAAACTCGTGACTGGTTTTTGTTTCGGGTTCGTACGCGTATATCCAGGAGCTGAGCTTGACACGTCCACGTTAAAATTCAGCAAACCAGCGATAAATTGTGGTTTTGGATGGGGCTTCATCACCAAATGCAGAAATCATCCGGTCAACACACTGTTTTTGTGTTAAACCACTATGAGAGTCATAATAAATCATCGCTCTTGAATTTTCTCGAGTCATATAAAAATAAAATTTTGTTGGATTTTAAAAGTTCAGAGGAGCGCCTCGCGGCGCCCCTTTGTAGTTTCCACCGGCGCCCCAGGGCGCCGCGGCGCACAGTTTGGGACTGCCCTGGTTTAGAAGATAGATTGAGTACAAAATCTGAAAAGTGTGGAAATGTGATGGATTTACCCAAATGTTTTAAAATTTCAGGATGCGTCGAGCTCTAATAAAGGTGTAATATTATACGCCTTATCCGATCGCACCTATATTGACAAGGGTTGGACTATGCTACCTACAGAAAAAGTAATGCGAAAGGTAAGTGCATATTCCGCTAGTTCTAAGGCGACTTTCACACTGCACCGCGCCTCGTCGGGTCATGCGGGGTCACAAATTTTAATATCGTAGGTATGCGAGTATCATAATGTATAAAGAAAACACGCCTCGCACAACACACTGCCGACGCGCGACCGCGCACCTCGCACCGCGGTGACAGCGGCGCGGCGCGGCGGGACGCTTCGCTAGTGGAAGAATTGCCTAAAACAATATAGAACTAATCTTAGTCGTTCAGCTCCTCTATACCGGTTTTTGTCTAGCTACAATAAGCTGTGCACGCGTACTAATAACTTAGACATATTTTCGAACAGTCTGAATGAATTCAAACGACACACCCTCAGTTCTTGATCGATCTGTTTGTTTATTTCTGTTTCAAAATGTTAATTTGTGTATTTGTGTGACTCCTTTTAACGTATTTAATAATGTACATTTTAATTCAATTTAATTATTTAACCCACAATTATAATCTATTCTCTTAATTTTAATAATGTCTTCTAATTTATTGTTTTATTTGTTATTTTTATATTTTTAATTTATAATCGGTTTTGTATCCCTATTTAAATGATGTAATGATGTTTTGAATGTATTTTTTATAATTCTTTCTTATGATTAAATGGTTGTACAAGTGCTGTGCACACCTATAAGTGACGAATTCACCGCAAAGCTGATAACAATGTATGAATGTAATGATTTAGTGAATAAGTCGTTGGTGTGTCAATAAATAAATAAATAAATAAAACGCTAAAACGCACATAATACGTTTGAGCAAGTCGTCATCAACGAACCTTTCTTTGATAGTTTTTCAACTTAACAAAAGAATTAAATTCATGTGCAATTTAGATAATTTGACAGTTTTTTTTTTTTAATGGTGGTAAAATCATCAAATGACCCCCCCCCCCCCCCGTCCTGGGCGGGGCGGGAGGGAGTGTCAGACTTTTACTGACTAAAAACCATCTATGTTCCTTCATGTGCCCTTTGCGTTCCGGGGGCGCGGTATCTCTTTCGAACAACCCGCAGCCCCGGCAGGCTTTTGGCCCTTAGTGGCCCCTTCCAATTGCTGACACCTCTGTGCGCGGAACATGGACGCGCCGTCGACACGGTCTGTCGTTAGTTAATAACGTACGGACGGTAAGCTACCCATTGCTCACCGCCCACAAACCGTGCCTACGGTATCCGCCTGCGGGAGGCGCAATGGTGCCGTTATTGGCAATCCATTGCGCCGGCGGACGCGGTGTCAGCGGCGGCTGCGGGTGCGGCCACGGCAACGGTGGCGGCACATGCGTCGCAGTGCGGCGGGGCATCACAAGCCGCGGCCTTGTGACCGGGCTGACCGCAGCGGAAACACAGGGCGCTGCGGTCCACCTCCGAGGCGCACCGACATGCCACGTGCTTCCCCACGTGGCAACGGTAGCACCTCAGGGGCCTGGGCTCGAGCAGGCGAACCCGCGCCGACACCCAGCCCACCAGTAAGCGGCCCTCCCCAACAATGGCTTTAGCCGCCGCCACTGGGCAGCTGACCATAATGGTCTGCATGCCCGAGCGCTCCGGGCGGATGGTGCCTGCCCTGACCTCTTCGGCACGGCATCCACCCGCCCTGGTGATGGCGGCCACCACCTCCTCCGCGGAAACTGAGTCGTCCAGACCCAGGATGAGCAGATCTGCGCATCTAGCGGGCCTGGACACCCACACCTCGTCCGCGTTAAGGGACGCTCTAAGCTTCTCAGCTAGAGCGTCCGGGGACGGGCCGCTGGTGGCGCCGGGGATCTCCAGCATTCGGGCCCCAGTTGCGGTGACCCTAAGCTGGAGGCCGGTAATGCCTATCTCGCCAAGGTTGATGGCCGCCTTGGCCCTGGTGAGCACCTGCGCATATGACACGCCCCGCTTTTCCGCCTCCGGCTGTAGCGTGATCACTACAGCCGCGGATTTCGGGGCGCGAAGCCTGGCCGCGGCTTTGCGCTCACCGCGTCGCCGCCGCTCCTCCGCCCGTCTGGTGGCCGCTCTGGCCGATCTGGCCGCCCTGCGCCCCTTCTCCCTTGCCCCGGCCACTTGCCATTCGGCTTCCGCGGCCGGAGGGTTGGAACTAGGGGGCGGAGGGGGTGGAGGCGGCTGGGATGCCGCCTTGCCCCTCCTCGAGGGCTCCGCATTTTGCGCCGGCGCCGGCCTTGCCGGAGCCGGTTTCGCGGGGGCCGGCCCAGCCCTGCTGGGGGGCTGATTAGCCGGCCTCGGCACAGACGCGGCAGCCGCGTACGAGGCCCGCCTGTCGCCCGCGGTCGTCCCGCTCGCCGTCAGAGGGGGACGCAACACGATGCCCTCCAGGACGGAAAACCGTGCCTGGAAGGCCGCCAACTCCAGCTCCAGCAGGTGCAGCACCTGGTCGTCCGCCGCCGCTGGCTCGGGCTGGGTTCCCTGGGGGGCTGGGAGCCGGTCCCTCTAAGCTCCGCCAGGTCGGCCCGGAGTCTCCTATTCTCCTCTATGAGGAGCTCCATTGTGGCCGACAGGCGAGCCACATCCGCCCGAAGCTGCGGGACCTCCCCCGTAAAGCTGGCCTCCGCAGCCGCCGCAATGGTGGCCGAAGCCTCGTCCATTGCCCGAGACTTCGACCCCTTCATCTTTTTACGGGCGACGCTCGCCACCGCATCCCGCACAACCTCCATGAACCTGGCCTTACGCTCCTCGGAGCCGCCAGGTTCACCTTCCACCACGCGCGGTGTGTCCGGCTGGACCACACCGTCGCTGCCAGTCTCACTTAGGGAGGGGGAGGGGGACTGCCCTTCAGCGACAGGCGTCGCCGGTCCCCTCCGGGCAGTAACCCTCCCTGGGCCTCGCTCCTGGGCCCCGTCTGCTGGTGGGGATCTTTCGAGCCGAGGCCAGCTCCTCTTCGGAGGACACCAGATCCTCCGGTCTGGGCCGCTTCCGGAACTTGGAAGCGTCCGGCCCACTCCTTCCGTGTTGGGAGCTCCTTGAGCTCACACTCACCACGCTGAGGGCCGAGTCGGACTCCGACCTGGCATTCCCCTTCCCTCCTTTTACGTTTCTATTTTTCAGTGTCAAATCCATAAGTTGATCCCACGAGTACAAAAGATATCCAACCATCCAACCAAAAAGCGCAAGTGGTTCGCACTAGCGACTGATGTTCCATAGGAACGCCCGTCAGCCATACATCCCGTCACGGTGCGCCGCCGCTTGGGATTCGGGGTGTTTTTTTTATAGAGGTTTTCTACCTCGCGGTCCGGGCGGTTAAGCCAAGACCCTCGGTGCCAATTGAAGCCGCGAGACATGATCCACGACACTCCGATATGGGGTTACGATGTACGACGGTGACAGAGAAGGACCTCTGTCTGCTCGGTGGCAGGGTGAGTGCACGCCGAGCCCGTCCTCACTCCTCCGCTGTGCCCTCTGCTGATCAGAGGGACACGCAGAGAAACGCCCTCGGTCCGAATCGGACCCCGCCCGTCAGAATATTGGCCACGAGCAGTGACATTCCCCAAAGAATAGGAATCTCTTCCCATTCCTCAGGGAAGATCACTACCCGCGCCCGGGGTGCACCGGCCAGCCAGCTGCCGTTCCCTCAAGACGTGTCCGAAGGGACAAGCAGCCGACGGCACGCGTGGAGGTTTTCTGACCAGCACCCCAATTTGACAGTTTGGGATAGCTTGATGTGTTGCTTTGTGTGTAATGCCAAAAAATATAGAAGGATTTTATATTTCTGAGGGGTAGCGACGCGAATCGCGAGTTATTATTTGTAACCGCTATACCAAAGAAAACAACCATCGGTATTAATGTTCATAATAATAAGTATGTATGGTTTGATGTTTAATATCCATGCAGAATGAAGCAATATTATTTTAAAAAGACGCTATCCATGTTGAAGTCAGTTAAACAAAAAAAATGGTTTTATCTCATCATGAGGTGTAGTACCTAACTATAAATAAACAAACATAGGCACAGGGGTGGCAGGCATAGTAACCGTGCACGATGGGTACGGTACGGTTCTAGAGTAAATTATTTATTTCAACCCTCATGCACAAAAAAGTACAAAGGCGGAGTCTAGGTTTAGCGGAAAGAAAATCGTATACTTTATATTATATATGACTCTTTGTTTTTAGATGAATGTTTATCGTATGCGGCCTGCACACCCCGAGTTTGACTGGTTCGAACACAACAAAAAGAAACGACTAATGACTTACGACACCGGCGAAAGACTAGCGGAGTTCGATGACAACGGACGTGGCCGCTTGTATTACAAAAATGGTCGACTGGCACTAGATTATTATGATGCCAAAGGTGGTCATTTCATAGAATTCTGTGGATATACTTAGACAGTCATCGAATGAGGGTTAATGTAGATGTAATTAGATGCACTATATCGAACTACAAAAATGCGCTTGACGATTTAAAATGGTTTAAATAATGTGTGTGTTTTTATGGTTTTCAGAAACAAATGCCCAGCAGCGCTTCGTAACATATAGCAGCGGAGAGCCCGATGAGCGTGGTCGCACGCATCCTATTACGATACTTTCCACTTTTGACTATCTAGGCAATGGTATAGTTTTCGATCATGCTGGCAAGATACGGTACATTAATATTAATTAATCAAAATAATTTTGATGACTAAAGAACTTAAAATTCGTTAGTAAACGTACATATACGGTTAACACAGTTCCGCGTCTCTCTATGACCCATGGTGATCTACAGTAAGACAGATCGATTTTTGTCCTTCAATCCTCATGGATGCTCTCCGTCTGGGGAGAACGGAGAGTACTATTGGACTTTTACCGACTAAAACCCCACAGTTCCTCCTGTTGCCATAAGCCCGGTATTCGCTTGACACATGATCCACGATCTGACTGGTATTGCCGCCATTGGCTGGCTCCTTCACTATAATGCGGCTTGTATTGTGAGCGCACATTCCAGTAGAGAAACGCGCACGGAAACCTGCGCGCCTCTATCACAGGCCTATGTCTGGTCGAGCGACGAACTGCCCCAGCCGTATAAAGGGGGGGGGAGGGGCGTGCCCACCCCATGATGGCATTGTGCCTACCCCAGGCTGTAGGGCTCACCTTCCACCTGACCACATTGCATCGCATCGGCCATGGTATCTTAGGGGGCCAGGCCTCCCCTGAAAACTCTAGATACGCCAATGGCAGGGTCGGTGGTATTCGGTAACCTGCGTTTACCTTACTAAATGTTTTTTTAATTGTTTCTCAGCCTTAAATACAATCAGACTGAGGGAGTGGTGCTTGATCGCGGAATCGGTCCCGTTTCACACTGGAAATGGCATACATTGAACGATCCGCCAGTCCTACAGCAAGTCATGATAGATACCCAAATGGCACAAAAAGATCCTGAAATCCTTAAACTTGGACCACCTAATGAAAGGACATCTCGCCCAGATAATGAAGAAATATTAGCAATAGAATTTGAAAACTTCATTAAAGACAAAAGCAAGAAGTTATCTCAAAAATTCAAACCCTTCCAGATCAAAATGAAGGCTTTGAAGATTAATGAGCATTTTTCTCTGAAAGTGTTAGACCAAGCTACAGTATATCTCATTTTTAGGGATGGCACAACTAACGTAAAGCTAAACCTCGGTATGATTCTGGACCATCAGGAAATCGTGGATACCGAAACTGCTGAGGTGGGCAGCGTTGCGAACAGTTTGGAACGGTACCCAGCACGTACTGAAAGCCTGGAGGGTTTACAGCTCAGCGTGGCACACGCACAGCGCTACGAGAGACAGCAGACTGAGCGAGAGCGCCGGCTCCGGCCGCAGGAGCCATGTGGCAGTGCTGATCGGCTGACTGCTGCCGCCTCCCGGCCCATGCGACCACCTCTCAGAACATTACCCCCAATAAGCACTTCTTCTTCGACTAGTGCTGGATATTGTAGTAGAAAACCTGCGAATAATTTATATTATAATACTCGTCTTCTTTGAATAATGTACAGGGACTTGTTAGAGATTTACTTTTAATCATATTTTATGTTAGATACATATTTATTAGTAGTTTAGGTACGTAGTGTCGTTATAATTAATATTTTTAATTAGCTACTTTACATTTGTTGGAAGTTTGTAAATAAATAAAAAACATTACCTGCAATGTTTCTGTTTTTCATGCATAAAAAAATGTTATCGACACATGAAACCTTGATATTTTTTTTACTACTTATAGTTTTTACGATGTGCATAACGATATTAGCTAGATAAGTTTGTCACTAGGGCCTTTTTCCTTTCGGATGGGAAATAATTAAAAATTACTTTTCCCGTCCTGAAGGGGGGGGGGGGGGGGGGCGGAAGGGAGTGTCAGACTTTTATTGACTAAAACCCACCCATGTCCCTTCTTGTACTCTTTGCGTTCCGGGATGGAGCGTACCATTTAAAGTACCTACTTACTTATATGCAAACTAAACTTTGTTTATTTAAACACACACACCGATATACTCTAGTAAAATCTGTAGAATTTGCTATACATTTTGTTTCGCAATAATTAGATAATAAATTTTCCAGAGAAATTTTGTCAGAAGTAAAATAACATGATTTTTATTTTATTTCTGTTAAAAGAAAATAAAAATAGGAAATTACTTTTGTCAACAATTATTAATTATTCTTTAATTCCACATTTTGCACACGAATATATTAAATTTTATTTAAATTTAACCATTTACATCATTCGTTCTTTACAAATCGTTCACTAAACTAACCCAACACTACTATATACCCTATAAAAGATAGCTTGATCTCTGCGACAGCTGTCAGTAAAATCACGCCTATGAAGTCCAGGAGGTCTACTCTTATTCAACGAAAAACGAAGTTTCGGCCGAAATTTCGCGTGTTTCCTACCACGGTTTCATTTCGTTCCGAAGTTTCTTGCGAACGAACATTGTTTGACATTTAGATCAAGGAACATAATATTTACTCTAGGGAGAAGAATGTCAACTACGTACAAAAAATATGGTACGGTTTTTGGCGCCTCCTGGTGGACGCCCCCGAAAACTTAAGAAAGCGGGAAATTCAAAATTGGTTTTCTTTGAGATATATTTTTAAAGCTAGCCACAAAAGCAGAACTGAGAAACTGTAACCGTCGTTACATTATTGTGAAAATTCACTAGTTACAATTTTTCAGTTCTGCTTTGGTGGTCAAGCAGCCTTATTGTTAAAATTAATATAGATCGTGAATACAAGACAGTTCTTGCTTGTAGAAAACTTTGAATTTTGTCAAAAATTAAGTTTGTAGTTTATTTGTAAGAGTCAAAGCTTCATAGTAGGTATTTTTAAAATAAAAACAGCAGTTTGACCTTTAATTCAGAAGTATTTTTATTTAAAATTACACACTACCTTAATAGGCACAATCAAAATTCAAATTTATACATAACAAACCAACAACATAAAACGTAAATATGGGTGATGTTTATAAATTCCTCCTTTAGAAGGAACCTACGCTCTACTCAACGTCGGTAATGGCGAGGATATAAATAACACTTAACGTTGCACTATGAGGAGATGATAACAAGAGAATCTACAAGAAATAACATGCGCTCGCGCCGGTATACATTATTTTTGAGAATTTGTCACAGAGTACAATAGACAATAGTACATTTTTATAGACTGAAATGTGAAGTGGGGCTGCCAGGTATATGTAACAAAATCTTACCCACCTAATGCTATACGAGCGTATTTATATTTTGCATGAATTACAAATTTATATTTATTAATTTTAAATAATATTAACCTATATTCAACACACAACAACACAACCTATAAATCAGTCGAAATAATATATATCAGGTAATTTATTAATTCATAATTTGAACTAAAATGTTACTAAAACTACCAAATGGTAGCTTTTTAACACGTATGTATCTTTTCTGTTTTATGAATGTTGCCATCATTGAAAACGTCATTATTAGAGACCGAAATTTTTAGGTCGCACATAATAACGAAGAATATGGCAACACAGCTCTAGCCCCCGTAGGCATTACACGGTTAACCCAATGAGTCGACCCCGCCTGATTTAGATTCTCTAAACCTACTCTATATTCATAATAGTCCGACCGAAAATTATGATTTGACATAAGAATGTTCGGAAATTTTACTTCAAACTAGTTCAAACTGACGAAACCAAAATTGTTACCTTTTGATATTCGTTTGTGTGGATTTTAAAAGAAAATTGCTTTAAATTTCCTACAAGGATGCTTTAAATCAAAGCTACTTTACGTGAAGAACGCTTAGAGAGTAGAAAGAACCGGCGGCGCCTGTGCAATCAACTAAATATTGGTCAAATTCCCGACATTGAGTTTGTTGGATATTACAGACTTATACGGCAATTATTTAAGGAGTTGTGCTTTATTAGTGCTAATATTGTACATGAATATGTGGGATAAACTAGAATCAAGCATTATCTTTAGTGAAAAAAATACATATATTTTGAATGTGGATAAATATTTTATTGATACATACGAAGTTTTTAATAATAATCTTTTATTTTGATATTACTCTTTTATTTTGGATAACAAACACCCATAACATATTATAAACTATCATACATATTTCTAGAAATCACAAAAACGTAACTATTGCACACGAAATGACGGCGTCGTATTGCGCTGGGTGGTGTCACGAAGCCTTCCACGGAATCACCACGATCTTCTCATCCTTCGTGGTGTGATGTAGCTGGGACACATAGAGCTGCGTCTTATGTATTGCTGCACGCAGCATATTGGGGTCTGCCAGCGATACCCCGCAGTTCTTCTTATTCCCCTTCTTGGTTTGCGACATAGGTTTGTACGTGGCGACGATAGTAGCGTAGGCACGTTTAGGGGAATAGGGGCCAATGTATCTACATTAGGCACAACTTCGGCCGGTATCAAGTCAGCGACGGCGGCGGAAATCCAAAAGAAAACTTGTGGAGACCCAAAATGCAGACTACGACAATACGACTTGAAACTTCCTTACGGAACGTGTTTCGTGAGCGCGATGTGTGTAAAAAAGCGCTTGGAAACATTGATTTATAAACACAATACTTGAGAAACAATAAAAGTATTAAAAAACATTCAAATAAAATATCATAAGTTGACATGTTTTGATTAGACTGCGGGTGAATATACAGAAATTTTGGTTGTCATACATTACTACCCATCGTTAACATGAAATAGAACTCTTAAAATTAGTCGGTTATTAATGACAGTGAAAAGGTTTTTTATAGTGTCTCGATGAATTTCGTTGAAAATAATAATTTTATCTGTATTTATATTTTTTCAGCATGAATATTACAAGAAATATTTAATAAATCACGTGTTAAATGTAAAATACAAAAATAAAGCAAAAGAGTTTATTAATTTTAAGTTGAAATAAAAACCGTAATTAACTTTACATGACATCATAAAGAACCCACACCCTATTTCATTCACGAAAATTATCTATGGTTCCGAACGTTTTGTGTGTGTCCGAAAATGAATTAGAGTAGATCATTCACGAAATTTCGTTTCAATATCGTTCGTTACCGAAGTTTCGTTTGGAAGAAAGAGAGTAGACCCCCAGATTTTTTCGATAATGAGGAGGAGCACTAGCTTTTTATCACGACAGAGGGCGCATAAGCAACTGTACCTTGTTTTGACATAACAGTTGTCAAATCGTATGGTTTTTTGCATTCAGTAAATATTATTATTTATTTTTTCCCTAATCTTGAGAAAGATGCCTCAGTGTAGTGTGTTAAATTGTAAAAATAGAGGATTACATTTGTTTCCTAAGGATAATAAACGCAGAAAACAATGGGAATCGGCGTTACGTATTAAAAACTTTAAGGCAAGTAATACTGCACGCTTGTGTGCTGCGCATTTTACTGAAGACGATTATCATTTGAAAAGCAAGTATACAGGTGAGTCATCGCAGTGGTTCTACTTATAACATTCTACTATCAGTCAGTAATTGACGAACCTAAGTTCTTAATTCAATAAATATATTTCTTACATTATCTACTATCTTATGTATATAGCAAACAGCTTCTTAAAGATTTATTATTTGAATATAGGTACCTACTTTTCAAAATAATCCTGTATGACCTCTCTTTTGATCATTGGTAGAGGAGTATCTGCATTTATATCTATGAACGTGTTTGTAGGTGGACACTGGTACTCGGAGTCCTCGTGGATGTCGCAATCGGCACCAAAAGGAGAGTGGGCAAAAATGTATGGGAGCTGGTCTACCTACTCAACAGTGATGTAATATACGTCGTTGAATAGGTAATTGTGTGTACTTCATTTTGTTATATGGCCGTTAAGTTGTAGGTAATGGGGTTCTCGAGATATTTCCCAAAAACAAGCTAAAGCAAAATAATTTCGCCGAATAGAACAATAATGCAATTTTTCATCAACTATGGCTACATAAGTGATCAGCGACCGTGTCGAACTTAGGGGAATTGGTAAACCAAGCCTCTCGACGCGTGCGCTTTGTTGGAAAAAAGAGCGAGCTTTAAATATTATGGCTTATTTGGCATATTTAATATTGGCTGAAACGATAATCGACACAATGATCGCTGAGTGCACATCCCACATCTCGACGACCCCGTCAGCCAAGTCAAGATACTTGATCTTCTTGTCATTCTCGGCCTTCACGAGTTTCACGTCATGTGGGACTGTTATGTCAACAAACATTGCGCGCTTGTCTTCGTGACCCACCACCATTATATCAGGCTTACTGGCTACAATAGTCCTGTCAGTGATGATAGATCGGTTCCAGTACAATGTGACATTGCTATTTTTGAGAACTGGGTCGGACACATACCCATAGTTCGGTACTTACGATTCTACAAGGCGGTATTTCAGAGCAAGTTGCTGATGAATGATTCTGGCCACAAAGTTGTGCCTATACAAGTATTTTTCGCTAGCTAGATGAGAACACCTAGAGATAATGTGGCGGATTAGCCAGTGGCATGCCCGACAAATGTCAACCGTGCCATCCTTCACAATAAATCTCCGGTAGTTATTCGTAATTGTACAGACAAAACCTTCGGTTTTCCCAAATAGGTCACCGAAGCGAAGGCAGGATACGGACGCTAGGAAATCTACATCGGGCCAATGCAAGGCCCGAAAAAAGCGTCCGTGAAGCTCTTTACTCTGCCATACCTCCTCGCGATCTTCAGCACTACTGATTTGCTCCAGTTTTATTTAGCCAAGGAGAGCGGGGTGAGGCCCTTATGCACTGCCATGCCATGCACCATCTTGGTGCATTCCCACGTCAGCTAAAAGGAAAAAGTCCCTGAGACTGCATATGCGGTTGTGGAAAGTCTTAGCATTTAAGAAGCCACGACCTCCACACTTCCGCAGAATATTCAGTCTCATTACCGATGACCGTGGGTGATGCATTCGATATGCCGTTAACAATGTACGGACCCTCCCATCCAGGGCATTGAGTTCAAAAGAGTACATCAATACCGGCATGACCCACCCGTTAAAGGCAACCCTGCTTCCGCCTGATAAAAGACTATTAAATACTTTTTTCAGAGGGCCAAAGAAGCGCTCCTTCAACGATTGCTTCACGACAACAGTATTGATGCCCAACGCTTCCGACATACCCAAATACTTATTGGTCTCCGTTAAAGAAAGGGATCTAAGGTTTATGGATCCCGAGAGTTAAACTCCCTCGGACTCCACAATCTCCCCTCGCTTGACATGCATGACCGCACATTTGTCTACACCAAATTCCTTCCTGATGGCGTTACTAAAAGTTCATGTAACCTTCAGTACAGCTACATCAGTTATTATTATTATTATTGATGTGTTGTCTAATGTGATTACCAATCGGGATAACTAGAAAAAAAAACTTTTTGAAAATTGCAAACTGTTGTTACTAAAGTGCAATCAGTTAAACAGCTGAGTGATTAAGACATGTGATGACTTCATGATCTTAAAACAGTAAGGCAGCGGCGCTTATATAGCTATAATTAATGAAGATTTGCACTAATATTCCATTCAGTGAAATTAATTTGCTTTAACTTGTTTTTGGGAAATATCTCAAGAACCCCATTACCTACAACTTAACGGCCATATAACAAAATGGAGAACACACAATTACCTATTCAACGACGTATGTCACATCGCTGTTGAGTAGGTAGACCAGGTTGCCCACTCTCCTTTTGATTCCGGTCATATGATTCTAATCTACTAATAAAATAGGATAGTTAGTCCATAGAAACAAAAAAAACCTTACAAATCAATTATAACCTCAACCATTTTAAGTCTTTACCTTTCAATCAAATCGGCCTTTTTACCGGCAGTTGTCGCATTCCTCTTACGTAACTCATCTTTAAGTTGAGGGACAGTCAGAAAAGAGTACATTTTAAATGAATTTAACTTAGAATATTAACGAAAAATCAATCACAATCTTGTCTTGACAAGTAAACACGGTACAGTTGCTCCTGGCGCCATCTATACTCAGTTTTGCCTGTGGCACCTCATTGGTACTGAACATCCTTAGTGAAAATCTAAGGTTCTACTTCAGAGACAGTAAATGTTAAAGGATAATTTATTTTTTATAATTAATCATTTAAATCTAGTCTCCCGGGACACATTTACGCTGGGTGTAAATGTGTGCACCACGAAAAAAATCGACTTTTATAAATCATATTGTAAAAAGTAGCTCCACAGTGCACGCTCTCTCACCCACTCACCCAATAAATAAGAGAAGCAAAATCTTTTTTTTTTTAGAAATCAGCGTTTCCAGCCACTAAATAATCTGCCCATAATTACAGCTCAGCTGAGTTGACTGGTCATTTCTTGATTTATTTGCTGGCAACACTGTCGATAACTCATGTATGTAATTTGTGTATCAATGTATTGGCACCTACCTATGTTTAGTTAAAAAATACGCAGTGTTTTTTAAAATGTTAAATGTTTAATAAATATAGTAAGATATATTTGTTTATAAATATTTGTAAATAAATTCTGTAACATAATTCCTAAAATGGTGAGTGGCATAAAACTTTCTTCAATATTACATATTGGAATAACAACGATACAAATTATTAGCTTTTATCAACTTTATGATTCAGAGTTATCAAGACGATCCCAGTTGTTATGTTGGTTCCTTCCCTAAAGACTTCAGCTATGGACCTTTCGAACAAAATGGAGAGGGTGACAATACTTCGTTACAAGAAGATCACAAGCCACGAATTCTTCTAATGGGACTCAGAAGGTATATTTACAATAAGTCTTACACAACCATGAATATAAAATAAAGGCGTGAGAAAATTTATAGGCCTTATTTTTCCAAATTCGTGAGATGCACACACATTGTTGGAACTGCTACAGTATTACTGATCCTAGTTCATAGCTTAGCTGTTATGCCATTGTCTTTTAGGTATATAGTTTTTTAATTGCTTGTATGAATTCTTATAAGAATCCTATAATTATTGTAAAATATCAAAAACGTCATAACAGAAAGTTACCCAACAACATCATGATTGCATTAATAGTATTTTAAGCAAGATATGTCTCTTAACATGTTCTTATGATTTTAGATCTGGAAAATCGTCTATTCAGAAAGTGGTATTTCACAAAATGTCGCCAAATGAAACATTATTCTTGGAGTCAACAAACAAAATAGTTAAAGATGACATAAATAACAGTAGTTTTGTACAGTTTCAAATCTGGGACTTTCCGGGCCAGATTGATTTCTTTGATGCAACCTTTGATTCAGATACAATATTTGGTGGCTGTGGTGCATTGGTGTTTGTGATAGATGCTCAGGTATATGGTATTTCTTTTTATTTAAATGTTATTAAACTTAGTTTTTGCAATTGGACCTACTTACGCAAGACGGAATCAACCCACACAATGATAGTTTTGAGATAAAGCCGTTTTTGTTAAAATTGTGTATACAATGAAATTGTTTGTTATTTTGAATAAAGTTTATTTACAGTATTGAACAAAATGATTTGTTCTATGTATACAAATATAATATTGATGAAAATTATCAACATTTTTAATAGTAATTAAAAAAAAACTCATTGGTTCCTTTTTGCAAAACTATCTGTCTGTGGGTTGGTTCCTTGTTAATTTATTCCCATGCCATAATTTTAATATAAAAAAAATTGTAAATATTGAATTATGTTAATAATATACCATCACGCGTTTATTGCCCGAAGGGTTAGACAGAGGTGTACCAATGAACACCACAGTTCGCCGGTATATTTAGGTCCCATGTAATAGAGGGCGCATAATTTTACAGTCATCATCTGCTTTACCTTTTCCCATCTATGTTGGGGTCGGCTTCCAGTCTAACCGGATGCAGCTGAATACCAGTGTTTTACATGGAGCGACTGCCTATCTGACCTCCACAACCCAGTAACTGGGCAACACAATACCCTGTGGTTAGACTGGTTGTCAGACTTCTTGGCTTCTGACTATCCATAACAACTGTCAAAGATCTACGAATGACAGCCGGGACCAACAGGTTTGCGTGCTTTCCGAGGCACGGGGGTGTCACACCACCAACTTCCAAACTCCGGGCTGTTACTGAGAAATTCCGAATGGAAAAAAGCAGTGGGGCAATTTGGGTATGGGCAACGGAGCTCTAGGGGACAGAGGCTGGCCGAATTTCTGGAGAAAGAGGAACTCTTCATGATGAACTCTTTCTTCCAGAAGCCGCCTCACAGGAAATGGACCTGGTTGAGTCCGTCTCGTTTCACGAGAAACGAGATCGACTTCTTCATGACCGACAAGAAACGGATATTCAGTGATGCCTCTGTGGTCAACAGGGTAAAAACCGGTAGCGATTACCGAATCGTAAGAGGCTCGCTGAATATCAATGTTGAACTTGAAAGGTCCAGCCTGATGAAGTCTACGCTCCGACCTACTCGGTCCCATATTCAAAACCCCGAAAGCTTTCAACTCGAGCTCTCTAATCGCTTTACTTGCCTTGAGAACTTAGTTTCAGTGGACGAGATCAACGACGGGCTAGTGAAAACTGTCCCTACGGTAGGGTCTACGTTTTTTAGACCCTGCCGTAAGGTTAGACCTCAGAAATTGACCGGGCAAACCTTAAACCTCATGGCTGAACGACGCTTGCTACAGTTGCAGTCTTCCAATGACGCGAAGTCATATAGGCAGCTCAATAGACGTATATCTAAGTCCTTGAGACACGATCTACGTCTCTTTAATACGAATCGTGTTAAAAAGACCATACAGCGAAACCAAGGCTCCAAAGTGTTTGCAAAGGACAAGTTTATTGGGCAAAGCCAGATGACTAATCTGAAACGGGAGGATGGCAGCATAGCGTCGACCAAAGCAGAGGTTTTAGGCGAGATCGAGAGGTTCTATGGACAGTTATACACTTCGGTCGCAAATTCCGTTGACAGCTTGGTAGGAGATCCAAGAGCCAAGCTGTCCCGATATTATACCGAAGATATCCCGGACATCAGTCTGTACGAGATTAGGATGGCCCTGAAGCAGCTTAAGAACAACAAGGCGCCGGGCGAGACCGGAATCACTTCAGAGCTTCTGAGAGCGGGTGGAACACCGGTACTTAATGTCCTCCAGAAACTCTTTAATTCCGTCCTGTCCAAGGGTAAAACGCCTGAAATATGAAGCAGGGGTGAGGTAGTGCTGTTCTTCAAAAAAGGTGATAACAGCCTATTGAAGAACTACAGACCCATCACGCTTCTGAGTCATGTTTATAAGCTGTTTTCAAGGGTAATCACGAACCGTCTCGAACACGGACTTGTTGACTTCCAAAATTACTACACAAAATGTATCCATTTCAAGAAAAAAGTAAGTGAATCTAGAAAAACTAGTATTATTACAAAAATGTACGTAATGTACGTGACTTGAATAAATAATTTTATCAAAAAGTTCATGAAACAACACATATTCAAAGGACATGACTTCTTTAATGTTGTAAATAAAGTTTTATCAACAAGGAACCAAGTAATGTGAGTCTTTGTAATATAGTATTAAGCCATTACGCAAACAAGAACCAACCCGCATGGTTCTACAAAATTGATTAAAAAATATATTTTCCAAGGGACCACGTGGTTTGGATCTTTATGAAAAAAAAACTATTTCAATGATTTTCTAGATTTTCAGGTCATCATGGGACATGGGTCTCGTTAGTTTATTGAACAACTGTTGATATGTGGGTTGATAACTTTGTCATCGAAATGTTTTGTTCTGCCAAAATTGTCAGATCAGTTTGATCTTTACAGGGTCTATAGAAGGTGCATTTTGAAAGCTTTCTGTATACTTATCTCGATTTTGGGATGTGTGTGGATTGGTTCCGTCTTGCGTAAGTAGGTCCAATTGATGTATATGAATAAAATGTGGCAAAAAAAAAGTGTAAAATGTAGCCCCTATTACATGGGACCTAAAAAAAACATACCGGCGCACTGTGGGTGTACATTGGTACACCTCTGCCTAACCCTTAGGGTAATACAGGTGTAATGGTGTGTGTTATGTATGTATTTAAATATGTGTCTGCTATGTTTTCCAGGACGACTACCAAGATGCTCTGGATAAGTTACAGCTCACCGTCACAAAAGCATATAGAGTGAACAGTAACATAAAGTTTGAAGTATTTATACATAAAGTAAGTCAGTAGAACCAGCACATATCTAATATTACTGTATTTGATTTCATTTTAGTACATTCTGTATCAGTGTGTACATATTTATATTTCCAATTATCTGAACCACATATTTGAATCGTTTTGATTAGAAGTAGTTTGTATGTTTTGATTGAATGTTAATATCAGAATTTGAATTAACATATTTGATATTAGAAACTTTGTTACAATGTAGATGGCTCAAATTCTATTGTATTCTTCCTTGCAATAGAGTTACGTTTTGTATATTCATTGTTAGTCCTACTTTCTAATCTATTCTTATATTTAAAACATCTATTATATTATATGAGCATTCATTTATTTTCTCTTTACCCAATGTGTGCAATAGGGTTATTATAAGGATAGATGTTCCATGATTGCTAGGATTCTTTAATAGTTACATCACCCTAACTATAATCCAAACAGAATATGCCATTAGTACATATGATTGGATATTAATTGATGATACTACACAAAAATCGAATACATAGTTTAAGCCTTAAGCTGTCATGTCAGGCACTTGTGCCTGGCGCTAGTTGTGGTTTGACCTTCAACATTTTTAGGTTGACAGTGAATGTGTTAAACCAAAGTTTTATATGGAGCATTTAAATTTTAGGTTGATGGTCTCAATGACGATTACAAGATGGAATCTCAAAGAGATATACACCACCGAGCAACTGAGGACTTGGCAGAAGCTGGATTGGAACATGTTCATCTATCGTTTCACCTCACCTCCATATATGATCACTCCATATTTGAAGCATTCAGTAAAGTAGTACAAAAGCTGATCCCGCAGTTACCAACCCTTGAAAATCTTCTGAACATCCTCATATCTGTGAGTAAAATGACAATTTGAAAGTGTTTTAAAACTGAAAGACTACCACTTTTTACACGATTGCTCGAAAAAAGGGTGGTCATTTTTCAGGGTTCATGTATTTATGTCAGTTTCTTTATTACACCATAATTTTTAAACTTTTTGGTAATTTTTTTGCCATGGCAGTCATGTAATATATTTTTTTCAAATATTCTCAAAAGACGAACAACAAAAAAGAAGAAAAAAATGAAAATAATAAGTAATTAATTTTTTGATAATTGTTACTAACAAAGTTGGCCTCATTTGTAGTATAAATAAATATAAATGATAATTGATTAATAACTTTTAGCTAGCTAGAATATAAGGTCATTGCACCCTTCACTTCCACTCCAACACAGTACAGCACCAATAATTGGCCAAATTAGATCATGTTTTGCAATGACACTGAAAGATTAATCCTATTTTTTTTTTTTCAGAACTCTGGCATAGAGAAAGCATTCCTTTTTGATGTGGTGTCAAAAATCTACATAGCAACAGATAGCTCTCCAGTGGATATGCAGAGTTATGAATTGTGCTGTGATATGATTGACGTTGTTATTGATATTTCTTGTATATATGGGTATGTTTCTTTGTTTATTTACAAACAGGATATAATTTTGATAAAGAATGACTTTTAAAAAATTTATGTCCATGATTGTGTCCTTTCTTAACCTTGAAGCAAAAAAATTAAATAACTTTCTAGTGTTGCTAGCTTGAAACAAAGTGGTAATATAAAACATAAAATGGTTTATTATTATAGCATTCATTAATTGTGTTCTTACGTTTTCTACCTTTATGCATTCTTAATTATCAACTGCAAAAATTGTTAAATGGAATTTATATATTTATTCATTTAGACATGCTACTGCATGTCTTACATTTCTCGATATCGTTTTCTCAGATTTTTCCTTTTCGATGTTTATGAAGTAACTAGATTCTGCCCACGACCATCTGTTCATTTTTTCGGGATAAAAAGTGTCCTATGTGTTATACCACACTGCTATTTATTTCAGTGTCAAATTTCATGCAGGTCTGTTCAGCCATTTAAGCGTGAAAGAGTAACTAACCAACCATCCATCCTCACAAACTTTCTCATTTATGATATCAATATTATTATAGTAGGATATAACTTATGGAAGAGAGAAATACACAACTTAAGTACATGAAAGGTTACTTGCAATAAATAGGCACTTATTTCTATTTTATTTATAAATTGTACCCAACATTTTGTTGTTTCAGCATGGTGGATGAAACAGAAGTGAACACATTTAACAGTCAAAGCTCAAGTTTAATAAAACTGAACAATGGTACGGTTCTGTACTTGCGTGAGGTTAACAAATTCCTTGCGCTTGTTTGTATTCTACGCGAAGAAAACTTTCAGAAACAAGGTACTTCATTAATCCCTTTCTCTTGACAGATCGTTATAGATACTTGCAATGCCCTGACCTATGACCTTGACCAAAAATCGTAGAAATTTAAAGGGTCTTTGACTAAACCCTTTTAGCGCTGCAATAACGCGTTTTACTGTAGCGTATCACCAGCGCCACCTTCCCGTTGCGTGTGAATGATGGAAGAACATTGCTGCACCTGCACCACAAATGCTTGACAGCATTATGGACAACAAGAGTACAAACTCTAGTTAATTGCGCAGTAAAACAATTTCTTTAATTTCAGGCGTGATAGACTACAATTTCCTGTGCTTCCGTGACGCCATAACACAGGTGTTTGAGTTACGCAACAAATGTCAAAATTCAATTACGTCCAGAGCAACATCGGGTACTCCTGAACCCATAGCCAACGGCGCAGCTGACTCAACAGAAAGTGCATCCGACCGTTCACAAACCCATTTACCATAGCATATCACCGCGACGCTTATTTTTGCAAACTTAATATAATAATGATATGTGTAACTATATTTTTAAATAACATTAAGTACCAAAATAGGTACGTATGTGAATAAAAGAGCATAATTATGTAATTAAGTAGTTGTTTATTTAATTTAAATTAGCCCCAAACCCCAATGTGTACACACTACTGTGATATATTTCATCTCTTGCTCATTACGAAAGGCTTAGATAATACAGAAGTGTTGCCGGGGCTGCGGGTTGTTCGAAAGAGATACCGCGCCCCCGGAACGCAAAGGGCACATGAAGGAACATAGATGGGTTTTAGTCAGTAAAAGTCTGACACTCCCTCCCGCCCCGCCCAGGGCGGGAGGGAAAGTCAGACTTCTTCTGTCAGTGTCATTCTTTCGGGTTACCTGGCCCTATGGAGTTTTAATGCTGATTGATATATCATTCTTACGCCCGCGAATCATATTTTAATCTACATACAACCTAATACTGATTTGCAAATTGCAAAAAACGTAAAAATAATTGAATTTCGCGGGCTACCGTGGAGGTTCAGCACGGTGCAAAACTCTAATTCCACTAATCAATTGACGTCTTTTTTTTATGAACTGTCGGAAGATTTTGTATGACAATACAAAACCTATGACGTCACTTTTTGTCATTTCAATTCATTTTTTTTTTATTTACATCAAGGAAAAATATATTTTTATATTTTAGTCCAGGTTTTACCACAAACTAAATATTATTTTAAGTTATAACTAAGAGTGACAAACATCCATCTATCTTCATAAACTTTCGCATTTATCCTTACTAATATTATCCTTTTAAAAATTGAATTTTATGGTTAAATATCAACGAGTTAAAAAATCCCATCGGGTTTTTAGGGCTCAGAATTATTATTAAATCGTGTTACCTACCTAATTGTTATGATAATTACCTAGAAAGACTTGTTATTCTTACCCGACTGCGGAAAAGCCCAAAAGGAGAGTTACGTGTTTGATCTGTATGTGTGTATGATCGCCCGTAACTGCTTAACGCCTCGTCCGATTTGGATAAATGATGCCTTGTTAAATTCGTCTTGTTGGCACGAGTGTCCCTGGATACAATTTTGCGGATTTTTTATCTTTATCGTGTGGGCAGTAGGGTCTTACGACCCCACACACCCTAGTGTCAGTTTCTTAACCGCCCTAAGGGCCTCTGACATGGTTACTGATGTCAGTGATGTCCAAGGTAAACTTGGAAAGAACATAATGAATTAGAAAAAGCCACATTGGTACTTGCCCGTGCCCGGTTGCGAACCCACAACCTCGTGCATGAGAGGCAGATTTTTTACTGAAAAGTGAAAAAAATTAAATTTAAAATTTAAAAAACCCCCAACACAAAAACCTTAGTTCCCTATAAAAAGTAAAAAAATAACAAAAAAAATACGTCACGTTGGGGGACCGCTCGGGACGATCGTATCCTAAATGCAACATCGGTCCCCCAACGTGACGTATTTTTTTTGTTATTTTTTTACTTTTTATAGGGAACTAAGGTTTTTGTGTTGGGGGTTTTTTAAATTTTTAATTTAATTTTTTATTTTATACTTTTTATAGGTACCTACTTATTATAATGCCGATTTTGTTAAGTTTGAGACCCCACTCGAGTATATTTACAGACATTCGGTTTTTCTTCCCTACTTTCACCCCCACAACTTTTAAACGGCTCAACCGATTTTCATCAAACATGTCTAAGAACACTCGCACATAGGTCACCTTTAATACAAAAAAAAACTAAATTGAAATCGCTTCATCCGTTCGGCAGCTATGATGCCACAGACAGACAGACACGTCAAACTTATAACACCCCTCTTTTTGCGTCGGGGGTTAAAAATGCAACGATCTATGATGCAGGACATGATGTCAGTGAAGTGAGTGTTGTCAGTGATGTGTATGACAGGCAGGATCAACAGCTCCTGTCTGTCATACATAGACACGAGACACGGGGGTGTTACACCATCAACTTTCAAACTCCCCGCTACTACTGAGAAATTCCTAATGAACAAACCCAACAACACTTTTTGCCCCACCTGGGAATCGAACCCAGGACCCCACGCCTACCAATAGCGCTTGCGAACACGAGAGCAACGGGACAGATCTAAAAAAGTAAATTTAAAAATTCAAAAACCCGACTTTTTACTTGAATTAAACACGAAAGATAAAAAATACAAGTAACGGTATAAAATACAAAACAGAAACTTGCCTTCGTATTATACTATCGGCGGATTTTCAATAGTCAAATAACTTCCGAGATGTCTTTGTAGTTGTATTAGTTTTTTAACTTATATAAAAAATATCCCAAACCACCCATTTATTCTGTAAATTATAAGAATAATTAATTTGAAAATTAAATTGCCGCGCTTTTTAGGCTCAACTTTTGGTTGCCAGACTCTATCTCACGTGAACTCACGTTCGTACCTTTGTTGGGACTTTCATTCTGCGTAACATTTGATTTTGTTCATCGCCTAAATATTTAAAGAATTTGCACCTCTAGTGCCAATCTGTTAAATGTCAATGTCATCACGGGAAAATTACGCTTTGAATTGTATCTTTTGTTTGTGCTTCTTGTCATTTTCTATTCTATGTTCTATCCATTCTATTATAATTGAGCCAATTTGAGCTTATGGTTGTTGTACTCGCATTGATTGTATGTTGAAATAATTTATTTTCTCTGCAGTACGTAGTGTTATTGATCCTAGCATTGCACGACGTCTTTATCAATATTGGAAGATTTTGGTAAGTGCTATATTAGTTTGTTTTTATTACTCGATAGAATCCCGTCCTAGCGACATGTTCAAAAACATGATAAAACTAAAATTTCGAAATCTCTTTGACTTGATGTTTATTTATTTAAATGTCAAAACACAAATAAGTGTACCGATTGTGGATTCTTCGTACATATAACCATTGTACGAATTTGTGCAATCGAACAAAGGATGAGTAAGAATTGCGGTTTATCCACAATTTAATTGATTTTCTTAGTCAAATTATTCTCAATAGTATGAACAGCTTACGGCTTTACCTAAAGCTGGAATTATGCCAATTGCTTAAAAAAACCTGAAGATTGTCTTCACTATAATTATCTCTGATACTACTAACTAACCAGAGATAGCCAAGTACCTACTTAATTTTAAGGATATTTCTGAAAATAATTGGAAACAATAGTTATTGATATGGTTAGAGACTGTCATTTCTTAACATAACCCTTTAAGGGTCAGTACTATCTGAGCAAGAATATGCTTGAGCAGTTTTCATTAATTAATTAACTAATTAAGAACTGAAACGCAACATTAATTAATTAATGAATGAATACTCAAACATACTGCTGCTCTGTCTATAATGATTCCTTAATGATAAACTTGATTCTTTATTTACACAAACATAATTAGGCAAAATAATTCTTAATAGATACTTAATTATTAATTATTTGAAGTAAATTAACTTTCACTTCCTAATTAACTGTTTGGTATGGTATATGAACACATTGCTGGAAGATACCTTTATTTTTAGTTCCTTAATTGGCTAACCCTCTTTTCATAAATACCACAAAGAAAAGTTCCTTATTAACTTTTAAGCACCTATAGTGAAAATTGTTGTAGAAATAATTAACATAACATTTTATTTTTAAACAAAAAAAAAACAAACTGTTTCGGTAGGCACAAAACTAAACAAATAATTTTAGTACTTACATAGTTAAAAAAATACTTTTTTAAATTACATAATATTTATGTAAATAATCATACAAAATACAAAAAAAAATGGTTAAGTACTGTAGTAGAATACATTTTTTCCATTTAAGTTTCATATATTATATAATGAAAACATTAATTATATACATACAGTATGTATATTCCTACTCACATAAATGCATATTAATATTTTGCTAAATAGATGTGGTTTAAATAAATTAAGGTTTCTTACAATCTACAACATTTCTTTGTTCTCCACATTTTACAACAAAGGACTGCTATAATTAATTATACCTATCTTTGTTTTGCTTTAATTTATTGCATAAACATAACATGTCATTCTCTATATAGGTAGGTAATATGCAGCAGTGACATACGGCTTTTTTTTTTTTTTTTATGACGGGAAATCATCATATAGCTTCCCCCGCCCTGCCCTGGGCGGGGTGAGAGGGAGTGTCAGACTTTTACTGACTAAAAGCCGTCTATGTTCCTTCATGTGCCCATTGCGTTCCAGGGGCGCGGTATCTCTTTCGAACAACCCGCAGCCCCGGCAGGCAGGCAGTGACATACGGCTACTGTTTTTTTTTATTCAATTATTTACCACTTTTACACTTTAATATATTATATTGCTGTCTAATAGAATAAATGTGTTCTTAAGTACACAGTTTTGATTTAAGTTGCAAAAATGTGGTGAATCTAAATAAGTATTCACCATATTTTTCCTCCTCGTAAGTACAAGGAGGTACCTAATTTAAACAAATACACTAAAAAGACTATTATTATTATCGAATGTTCTTTCAAGTCATCCTGAGAACACACATGCAAAAATAATGCAAACCACTTACAGGCATTTTTGAATTGGGTGAATGACACCATGAATCAATTGACATACTTTTTATGAGCTGTCAAAACTTGATTCCCAATAGATTTTTGTATGACACTACTTTTTACTGTTTTGTACAATACTAAACTATGACATCACTTTTTTGACTTCTCAATTCACTAACTATTTATTGATTTCAAAGCTACAAAAAATTTTTTTTTTCAGTTATTTAAAAATTTGTGTGTGTTGTGTTTTAATGTGTACTACCCAATTACCGGCGAGTCTGTCAATTTTGATACCAGCCCCATAACATAGATAGATCTCTATAGAGTGGATAGAGCACACCCCTATTTTTTTTTCACATACCTTTTTATTACTTTAACTTTTATACAAATTGTATTTGAACTTACAACACACATATGAAATTCTTATGTAATCATTGAAACAATTTAAAATTGCAAGTTAAATCATGTGATGCAACTAGAAATTACATAGTTTACATTGCATCATATTTACTGTATGCTTAGAACTAGTAACACTAGATCTAAAAGTCATTCTTGCACATTCATATCACATAAATATAATCTAAATATACATATTGACCGAATCCCCTTTCTTATTGAATTAAAAATGACCATAGGAATGTCATGCCATTACAAATATACAATAACAAGAGGAGATGGTTCTGATAAGATTTTATCCAGGAACAAACTAAGGCAACCAAAAACACTACTGCTTAGATTTATCACCCTGTAAATGCAACCATCTCTGCCCAAATCATGTGCCCTTGGGGGCACAAATGCATGCCTGTAATATATTAACCCTTAAGATTATGCAGGGAAGTGTTAAAGTCATCATTGTTCCAATATGAAAAAGAGATAGATTTGTCCTGTGTAGCACTATCTTTGTCTGTTTCTCCTCCTGAATTTTGTATTTTTGTTCATAAAAAGGTTTCACATTTATAATAGATACAGAGGCCAGAGCCTGAAGCTATCACAATCTATCAATTTCTTTGATAGTTTTTCAACTTTATTCCAAAGGAATAAGGTTCATGTTCAATTGTGAACATTTGATAGTTTGGAATGACATGTGCTGGCAGCTGATTGTACATACACATTAATATAGGTTTTCGGTTTCATAACATTCTTTAACTGTAAACAAGGAGAACGAAACATTTACATAACAATATGTTGAAAACTCTGTTTTCTGTCAATGTATCAAACCATGTTTCCATTGTCACACTACTTGTAATGGAATTTTGTTTAAAGTTTCTTTTAACTTCTAGTTTGAACGATCAATGTAGTTGTTAGGTACAGCTAACTACAATGTAGAAGCTTATAAAAAAAAAACAACTAAAAAATTAACCCTTATTCAACTATACCAGTTGAGAGATTTGTTTTACATAAAAAGTTTATATCAACAAGTCATTATAAATTTTTATTTCTTTTTCCGTAAAATAACATTAACTTATATCAGTAAATTATGTTTAACAATATGTTAGTAAATGAATGTTTTTATGTACACGCTTAATAAGTAGAAAACAATATATTTTTCTTTGTGATTATTTGAGGAACAGATTAATGTAATACATTACAATAGTAACTTTGAATCCAGGCACAATTACATGGGTTCGAGGTCTATGGTGCCCCTAAGGCGGTATGTTACGACCATTTTTATAAGCCAATTTAAAGTCTGTACCAATTGATACATGTTGCATAATGCCAGATTAGCATAAGTTAAAAACTCACATACATACATTAACCCTGAAAACATAACACTCTTTTTTTGGAGCAGTTGTGTAAAAAATATATCTTGCAGTATTATGTACTAATAGTGTCAGGAATGTCCAATTTTTAAAACAAAATTAGGTTAAATTATTATTGTACTACTTATTATCCTTATTCTCAACTATCATTCATTAGTTACATAATATGTAGGTATATATTTTAAAACCGTGACGTAAAATCGGATTAAAAACAATATTGGGGGGCGTGTAAGTATCTCATCTTGATATGCGGATTTCGAAAAAACATGTTTTTCCGCACATTACGACTCACAGTATCACTGGCATGCGCATTACAAGAAGTCGAAGGCCACTGGCGCGATAATGTTTGTGCGTGCACGCTGTTTTTTCAAATTTGCAAATGCGAATCTATTATTTAAAGCACTAGATATACGGTTGAAAGTACCTTGTATGTGTTAGTATTTTTTCAAGCCGCTTGTTAAGCCTGGCCTTGTGGTTTAAATAATACGCAACAGGCAACGCATGGCGCCATCGGTCCTCTCTGCTAGTCGTAAATACACGTCACGACACACCCATTCCTAGACTAATAAGGTGGCTGTATTTTGTTACGTCGCTTTATTATACTACAAATTATTTGATCTTCTCTCAAATACCTATTAATGTTCAGTTTTAAATGCGCATGTTTAATATCGAAGCGATATAGGTAGGTACATGACATTAATAGACATCAGCCGATGAGCCACACCTCCAACCTCCAATAAATAGACGTTGGAAAAAAGAACCAACTAGAAATTAAATGAGAACTTCCTGTTTAAATGTCAAGAATTTATACAAATCTTTATACACTTTTTATTGTTTTTAATTTATTAGTGCCTACCTATCATTGTCTAAAAATTGTCATTAGCAGCTCGGAGATAGGATTTGTGCCCGGTTAATGACAAATTGGCAATAGGCTCGCCTTCTATTGCGTGGTACCTAAATACTGTGAGTACACCTGTGCTTCACCCTTCGGGGAATACAGGCGTGATGGTATTTATGTTAAAACTCCGGATCGAGCGTATGTTGAAAAGTACCATAAAACATTGATTTTAGATTAATTTATTTATAGAGAAGGTTTTCTAAATTCCCGTGAATTATAGCATAGCTGTTGCAGTTGTGGATGTAGTTCAGCGAAAAAGAATTACGCAGTCTGTCACCTCACTATAATTTGATAAGTGTAATGTGTGTCTACCAAGTTATTTCCGTCGTCCCCGCTCCACTCAGTATAACATTTTATGACAGCGTAGGAAAATTTGACCTATATTATTTTAATCCCATCTCCACATTACCGAAATATGCTTAACATATAAATGCCAAACAAACATGCAATTATTTTAAGCAAAGGTTTTTATAAAGGTCAAGTTTAAATAGATTTTTATAATATTGATCCATCTGCCCAAATACCACAGGTCTCCACCGAAGTGCCCAAAAGGGGTTGGGCCTACTACAATGAAAACTGTAGGATAACTATAAAAAATATCCTTTGGAAAAGAGACGACAAAAACATCTGAAGACCGATTCTACTAATTGAAAACGTTCAAAATCCAGTTGCAATCTCATCTCAGCGACAATCAATGTAGTTAGAGGCATTTTTGACAGATTGAGACTGAGATTAGGTAATAGAATTGTTCCTCTGATCACAATAATGTTAGACGTGATTGTAATATTGTAAACGCAGAAGTTTTACGATTTAAGGAGATTACGTCTTTGCTGGTGGCTTAAAGAATTTCCGCATTCTGGATTAATAGCAAGATATTTCTAATCCCAGAAAATTCAAGTAAAAATACCACGCGGGTGACAGCGTCGATAATGTCTTGTCGATAACGGATGATGAATCCGAAGAAAGATATTAAGGATAAGAATCATAAATTATAATCTATCTAATTTTATATGGAACTGGAAAGTATTCACTTCCTGACTATGCCACCAAAAGATGTAAGAAACAAGTTTGTCCAAGGAGGATTTTGTCAATGCCACATATTTGCGATGAAGACGCAATAAAATTATTGATATTGTTAAATAATCAAATACAAAAACTGTACCTATACCTGTAGGAAAATAAAGAACAGCGTGGGAGATCGTCTTGGCTAGCGCAATGTGTTTTGTAGATGATAAACAAGCATTGTTTTTGTTTACGACATTTCGGTCGTATGTGTTACAGTGTGACTAACACCAGGTAGAGTACAGTAAATAGAGATGCAAATTAAACGTGTTGTTGGATAGTGCGACGTGTTGTTGTTGTTGTTTACATTCCTAGAGTTCAAGATAGACTTACCTTTTGTTTTCAATGAGATTCTTATAACCAAACCAGAAACTTTTAATTGAGCACCCGCGCTGTTGGTCTATAATTGCCTAGGTACTATAATCTAGCCGTGTATTGGTATGAAATGAACAGAGTTCGACTCCGATAAACATTTATTCTACGAATCAATGTTATAATAAGTCATTCACTGTAAGTTTTACTCCAGCAATGTATGACATAACATTCCATCACATATCTTAATGGCAATCTCATTGCACTATACCATATTGGGCGTCTTGTTCATGTCGGCAACATCCACAATTAATTTCCTTTTGCATTGCGTGTTCGTAAACTTGCGAGGTAAAGTAACTTTCGTAACAGCGATGGCGCGACATCACGCCATGTCGCGCGATCGACCCAACGGGGAGCGTTCTCGATACCTAAAGCAAGCAGTGCGAACGTTCGAAGCACATGGTCGGTGGTGTGAGTTGTATGACTGATATTGTGCGGTATCATTAGTATATTATCAACAACCGAGCTACGTCACTCGACGTCAGCCCATGGACGGCTCTTGGATGCTCTGGCAATGGCATCGGCCCACCCACACCAGCACTCACACTCACAAAGGCTAGTCAGTTTACTGGTAGAGTCGGCGCGAGCAACACGTGTCGAAATCTTACTCGTGTTCGGAGTTGTGTACGAAAATTACAGCTGACTGTATAATTATTTATAATTTACATGAAACATTTTGTGCCTTAGAAAGTTGACAGTGAAGTATAACATCTTCAGCTACTCCTTACCTAAGGTATATTTTTTAAACTATTATTAATTTGATTTTATTTTCATAACGTATTGCTAAGAAGTTTATGTATTTATTATTTACTACCTAAGTAATGTAACTATGCAGTTTTATTATTAACGTGTCGATTTTTCATTGATTTATTTTTATAGTTTTGGTTACTTAATTGAATAATTAACACTGCTTACCTGCATTGATTTGAATTAAATATCACCTGTTGTTTCAAATACGTTTACCAGTTCATTGATAAATTGTTACTAGGGACCTACTTAGTGTCTTGTTATTTTGCTTATTTTTTTACTCTGCTCTGAATTATATCCTGTTTGACACACACGTCGTGTTCTTGTTTAAATCTATAAATTACTTTTATTTACCTGAATGCCGTTGCACTTTGTTTGTAGGCAACTGTGTTAGTTTTAAAATGTTTATTTATATGATGTACACACAGTATATTTAACTTTATTCGGAATTACATCCTGTTTGACACATACGTGGTGTTCTTGTGTTAATCCAATCTCTTTTATTTACCCTAATGCTGTTGCACCATGTTTGTAGTCAATTGTGTTGGTTTTGAAACGTTTATTTCATTAATGTACACACAGGCCTTCATGCTTTTATAATCTTCATGTTTTCACTTTGCTTGCCGGTCGAGAGAGTAAGCATTCCTCATATTTTTTAAAATAAAATTATTTCTTTTTAGATTCTGACCTTTGAGTTATTATGAACGTCTCTATCTGTATCTTGCAGTTAGGTACTGTGTGATGCTTTGAATCACAAAGTAATTTTAAATTCAAAATAACTCCAATCGTTTCAGTAAACAACAAAGCTGTTGTTATTGTTTGTTTAAATCAGGTAGGTAGGTAATGTATCAGATAATGGCAGTTGTTTGAATTGTTTTTCTCTTAGCTGTTGCTTGCATGTACGTGTGAGTCATACATTATACCTAGAATGGAATATTAACTTGTAGGAAGGTATTAGCCGTGTCCACTGTCCACTGACTGTCCAGTAGAATCGCAAACAGTGCGCGAATCGATCCTTCACCTTGATGATATTGGCTTTGAAACTCGTTTCCTTACACTCTGATACACCTCGCATGAGTCGCATGACTGACCTCCTTTGCACCAGTTTTTTGGAGGATCGAGCAACTAAATGTCGCTGTATTGTTAACGTTTTTTTTTTTAACTAGGCACCTAAATGCTTACTGCGTGGAATATTTTATTTACATAAAACATTCGCAAATAGGTACATAGTGCGCTTAGTACTTATGTAGAAACATATCTCATTTTGTGTTACATAATATAAAAATTTGAAATTTACAGATTTGATCAGGTCATACAAATAAGACGTATTACATTACGTAGGTACCTACGTCTATCGATAATTAAGTTATCGCAATTGTGATAAACATTTTATAGTACTGTACATAGGTAGGTATCTTCATTTTCTATTCTTCCTTTCCAACTTTTGCTTGGAATTTGCGATTGAGTTTTTCTTTGTACCTACTAATTTATTTCCTTTTTTGCAAACAATGGTACTTAATGCAAAAAGGAAGACTGTTTGCCCGCATGAATCCGCATGATTAAAGGTCAATGCATACGTATTAACTCTGCACGCATCCACTTACCTCAACTCGAGCCGGTTAGCATTATTTTTCAATAATGCAATTATGCAATGGTCATCAGCGGTAAGAGCCATCGCTTTAGTTGTTCCCGAAGGGTTAGGCAGAGGTGTACCAATGTACCTATACACCCACAATTCGTCGGTATGTTTAGGTCCCATGTAACCGGGCACAAATCCTAACTCCGAGCAGCTACTGAGAAATTCATAGAAAAACCCAATAACATTTTTTGCTCGACCCCAAGACCCCTAACGTAGCAGTCGCGCTTAGAACCACTAGGCTGATGAGGCAGTTACGACACCTTTATAAGTAAAGCCTTATGTACCATAGTGGTGTCCAATATCTTCTATTTTATATAGACCTGTTGTTTGTGTTTTTTAGTTTTTTTTTCTTACTAAAACGCCCTAGTTTCGTACCATCACTATCTTGACAAGATGGCCTTGTATCACGGCTTATTATGTCACACAAGTGATATTCTCACCGAAAACACATTTACCTATATCTATTGGCTAATGCTATTTTGTCATAATCGTTATCTAACATACCTATACGTTACAAGGTATCTACATCATCAGTTAAAAATATTTTCCTACTAACATTGAAATGTCTTTGTTCTAATACGATAACATTAATCGATTGAGAAAGGTAAACTTCATCGTGAAATCTAAACATCTATCTATCTATCTTTAATTCGATACAAATTAATAATATTGAAGTGTCAATTTGTAATTTTAGAATCAGCATTTTACTAATTGTATATTTAATTTTAATTATATGTATAATTATATTTGTTTTATATACTTATTTTATTTTTTATTTTTTTGTTTAATCTCCTAAACGGCTGGACCAATTTTGACAGAACTTTCACAGTCAGATAGCTGACGTTTTTGACGAGTAAAATAAGCTACTTTTCTTAGAAACCGAATCAGAGAATTGCGCATAAAAACAATACCGATAATCACACAGACGAAGTTGCAGATAAGCTAGCATGCTAATTTCTCAGTTTAAATTCAAAGGAAAACTCATTAATTAAGAGCTTAATTGATGAGATGATTACCAAGAACTGTATGCTTCAATTTGTCTAGAGATGTATGTATCTATGTGGTCCTGTTGATAAAACACGAGTGTGGGTATCAGTACACGTGAAGAGTTGTGGTATGCTTGACTGGCTAACAGATAAGGTTTCATAAACAGTTGTTTGTTCTCCAGTCGCGTTGTTGGATCTGTTTACCACACGATCAGGAGCGGTGTTAAATAATGCCCGATTCCTAAAACTTACCGACCGGTATTAGTAAACCATACTAACGAACAATGCCTTCATATTTTCGCTGTTATTGAAGGTTATTTTTCGGCATACGAGTAGATCCATATTTTTTGTAAACATTTCTACATTAAAAATTGTCTCCAGAATTTTCACAAACGACCAGTCAAGCTTTCAAAAGAATTACGACTGGTAAGATAAACTATCCGTTTTGCGTATAGGAACCGATCATAAATTAACAGGGTATTGGTCAGTCAGTTTGCAGAACTCACCAAAAGAAGAAGAATGACGTTCGTGTAAAGCCAAAGTCAAATCATTTCTTTCAATTATCATAAAAGACAAAAGATTGAATATTGAATCTAGTTGCCTCTTCCAAAAGGTAGTCAGCAACTTCCGTTGTTTCTAATTAGGGTCTCGGACTACATAGAAGAGATAAAAGCAAAACAAACACCTAGTGCCTATCAAAGATACTACCGTGGTGACACGATTAAAACAAAAGTATTTCAGTTCCAATTTTCAATATTGATAAACACAAAAATTGTGCGCATATATTATTAATTTATTATGTACCTATACATTAGGTACATACCTAATTAAATATGATATACCCAATATGAACTGGAACAACTCACTAGAGAGGAAGTGGTTACAGTTGTTGGACGTAACCCAATAAATTAAGATAACAGTACCGAAAACAATAGAGTTGATTATTAATGAGTCACATGACAATACAATAACATATGTATATGAGTAAAGATTCAGCGAAATATAAACTTGAATAACAATTAACTTTTTTTGCAAAAATTTGTAGAACTGTGGAATATTGATGAGGTGTGTTCAATAAAGAATTAAACAAGTTCAACCTTGATGTGGTGGCGGTCATACGGCTTTAGGTACATCGTTGTTCCGTGAAACCTTATTAATGAAACAAAACGTTTTTAACCCTTGGCAGCTTTAATTAATGCTGTTGAAGTCACTAATGATTCATCTTGTGCAACCATTCTGTCCACCTGAACATTGAACTCTAATAATATGACAATAAGTATGTCAAACAGTTTAAAGACATCTTTTTCCAACGGTTTCAACCGACAATTTGGTCAGTTACGAGTTCCGTTTTCCGAGGTGTGTGACCCTACCGACAGTTGGAATTCTGTTTATCTCTATAGACATTGAACTTCAAGCCCTTGGAACTAAGAATAAGTTCAGCCGTCATACAGATCTCCTTGGACACCTGCCACTTCGTCTCATATGCTAGTTGGTGTACTAGGTGTCCATCAATGTATAAAGTTATTTTTGTTTACTGTGTTTGAAACACGACTAAATCTTTTATTCACGTTTCTTGCTAAATCCAAGGTTAACTTCTACTTTTGTAACACATAGTAATTTACTGATTTTCACAATTTAAATTAATTTTATAATTTTGAATTTTAAGTAGGTCATATATAATTATGGATGCTAGATACTTGAAAGCCGTTTATTTCCATCTAAATAAGTAACGGATCACTACCGTTTTAGGTAGCGCATCACGTACCCACCTTATTATTGCTTCCTCTAACCTTTGAAGAGGGCAATTCCCTATCATTTTCGCCATCCGGTAATCTGACCTTCACAATCTGGCGTCACGTCTCTCTGATATCACTATGTATATTTTATTTATACCAAGCGATCCTGCATCACATGCTACTTTCTTCTCATTTTCACTACTTGAATTAGCGGTTGTTCGCATTCGCACAGGGGCTTTTTTAATTTACTTACCTTGACTTTTTTTGCCGCATTTTTTTAATCCGCTACGGATTTTTTTATCACGTGTTGTTGGCAAATAATAATAACTATTTGCTTTTGGATTCTCAACGCTAGAGTCAACGCAGAGAATTAAAAATTCAGTAAGCTGTAAAAAAATAAAAAGCCCGTGCGAACAACGGCTAAAGTCGGACAACGTCAAGATGCCTGAATATAAAGATTATATAAATTTTTATAATTTAAAATCTCTTTGTTTCAGTTAAGTATGTTAATTTGACTTTACAGCTAAGCACCTACATTATTAAGATTATTTTTCAAGCCGTGCTTACCCCTGATACCTCTAATTGTGGTGTCAAATGATGACTAATAAGACAAATTTAACCTATTATTAAGTATTTATTATCGTTATGCGCCAACTTCTCCTTTCGGACATACAACTAATGTCACGAAACCACGACAATTTGCCTCGCCATTTTTAAAAATAAATCATTTTGAGCAGATATTACTGAGTGCATGGTTCCCGGGCGGTTCGCACGTGTTTTCTGCAATCGCGTGTTCTCTGGTTCTATCAGATTCAAATCGGAAACCAACGTGGAACTTCGTTGTTAGATAACTCGTCCCAGCAGTGAATGAAATGATTTAGTTAAATATTTAATTTAATTTTCTCTATTCAGTCAGCGCTCAGCGACCTCAATAGTTTCTACGAAATCTTTATACCGTGAAACCGGCCATCATTGCCCGCATTTTTACTTATTTTTGAGATTTTGCAAAAAATGATCACCGGAGATGCGTATAAAGTCGACTATAGTAGCAATTACTATTAAAGGCTTTATATTGCAAAATGTGGTGCTTCTAGCTATAACAGAATCCTAGAAAAAGGCGCTTAAATAGCCGGGCAAAATTATACGCACAACCGTCCAACATTGCTCACCCTTATTTTCTCAAAAACTTTCAGTTCTAAGGCTTTGGCAATAAGGTATGTTTTAGTGAATTATGCAAAGTTGCCATTTCTCATGATCAATATGTCAAACACGCTTATTTTCTTTATTTTTCTGAGGTGGGCAATGTTATAATACACAACAGCTACGTTTTCATACAAACTAAAACGGTGGGTTAGGGTTGATACACATACACATGGTTTGTGTCAATAAACTTTTTTCTTTCTTTCTTTCTTATTTATGTGATAAATAAAAATCTGTTTAAATATAAACTCTTTTATGAAAGAGTTTATATTTAAACAGATTTTTATTTATCTATTTATTGTTGACTGATTATGATCAGTCAACTCCGATTTCTTCTTTTACAGGCTTTCCCATACTGCAAACAATCAGACTAAATGTAGCTAAGTAGGTATCTAAATAAAGTTTCTGTTTGTCAACGTCTGGACTAAAATACAGAAATATTAACATTTTATCCCAGTAGAGCCCTTATCCCAGTTTATATGAGGTCAGCGCAGCATGTCCTCTTCCAAAACTCGGTATCAACCATCATCTTAGTATTTACTCCCTTTCTTTGCTAGTCATATATTATAATCTTTTACACAATCCCTCCATCTGTTATTTGATCTTTTCCTACCTACTCATATAGCCATCCGCATTTATACTCATGCCTACTTAGAACTTTGGCCGTAACATGTTTCTCAGTCCTCTGTATCAAATGTTCATATCATGATTACCAATTTCTAATAGGTACCTAGGCATATAGAAATTTTTAATTTAAAAATACTATAATGGGTGCCAACCCTAACACTGTTTTTGCAGTTGGCAATGTTGTCACTCCTATGTTCACGTAAGTTCGGGAATCATTGCCCACTTCATTATCTTGAAGATTTGATGTTCTAATGATCTCAAAATAGCATAGAAATGAAACATGTTACTTATTATTACTCTAATATTGAAATAACTTACCTGAGCGATGTCGTACGCTAACAATGTGTAAAAACGTAAAACAAGATTTTGGCACCACCTCACACTAGTCTTGCTTCCATCATGTCTCGCCGACGACTTAGTGAACTTAACAACATAACTAATATTTAGTGTAGCTAGAAAAATAGTCTAATTTACCCTAAAAATTAAATAATGTTGTCAACTATATAAATTTATTTACAATTCAAGATTTTAGTTATTTTTCGTGTTCGGGCAAAGATATCCGCTAAAGGCAATGTTGGCCGGTTTCACGGTACTCGACTGATTGGTAGTTTGTGTCGAGCATGCAACATTGGGTAATATTCTGCGTGTGCAGTGATGCCTAGTTATAGTGCATGAACCCAACAACCCGCCTCGTATCTGCTCTAGTAATGAACACTTGCGCTATTTATGTCCAAGTATGAACCGAGTTCGGTTTAAAACCATTCCAGTTACAATTGAGATTTATAAGTACGCAGAATTGGGACGAGAATGTTAAGTCTTGATGCGATCTAAATCTAGAATGAACGTAGTGTTTAGACAGTAAGACTATGAAACAACTATTACTGTTCAGTTGCCGTGGTTATTTCACAATTTTAAACTAGCACTTGCTACAATCTGTAACATAAGGTGTTATTTGAAATGCTCGATTACGCATAAACAAGAATTTATCTGTGTTTTATGTATTAGACCGGATAAGATTTTCTTAATCTATCTACGTACTGACTTACTTGGAAATAGGATACTTATGAATATGATTCAATTTATTGTTTTCAATTCGAATTTAATAATCAGATGATACATCGCTGCTAATCACGAGCTACTTACTACGTAACAATAATGCCCAAAAACTTTGTTTGTGACTACTAGATAATTTTGTAGGACAGGAAAAGGATGGCATAATGATACTGCAGTAGACTACAATGGTCGCTTCATTTCCTCATTTATTTCCTCTTGATTTTATTAAATTGTAAACACAAGTTATTTCTATTGTTTCAGGAAGCCTAATGTTTTTTGATCTCAGCCCCAAGATGGGGTAATTTATAAGACTAAAGTGATTTAGAGTAACGTGTTTATTGAGTGAAGTGAAGAATATAGTGAACAAGAGACTGACAAATCAGCAGCCATGTATTCTATGAACTATATTGGCAAGTTCATTGCGAACTTTCGCGAGTTCTACAACGAGATCAACGGGGCCACGTTGACGGGCGCCATCGACGTGGTCGTGGTTGAGCAACCAGATGGCAGCTACACGTGCTCACCCTTCCATGTCCGCTTTGGGAAGCTCGGCGTGCTTCGTTCCAGATTCAAAGTGGTAAGATACTTCAACTATTTCTTAATCAGCATAAGACACATCTGCCAGTAGGTGAAGCAGTTAGTCACCCCCAACGACTATAAAACTCTAGGACTTCTACGAAATAATAGGCGCCACTTTTTTCCATTTCTCAGTTGCGTAGGAGGACTTTTATATGCATACTTCCCGTTTTTTCCGAATTCTTTACCAGTGCCCTCGTCATTTACAGTCGCACACTTTGGTTAAAGATCTTATTGACTCAAGTGAGACTGCAAGAATGTATCGCGTAATTTTTATAAATAACTACGTATAGCATCTGGGACGTGAATGAATTGTACTTTTTTTTCATGTGCGCACGCTGTAAGTAATGTATCAGCTGTTTAATGGGAGACAATAAAAGTAAATAATTACCTATATAAGGTCAAGGTGTCGAAGTCCGGCATATTTTATTGCAAATTTGATTTGATGAACCCCCTATGACTGTTTTTTTTACTTAATTGTATGTTTTATATATTAATGATGACTTAAGATTCCTTATTTATCAGTTACTTCTACAAACATCAATGTAACTAATATCAATATAGAAATAGCCGCGTTTTTTTAAGAGGTGGGCACTAGACGGACTTTCCCGAGTAATTGGGGTAACTCCGTCACAAGCATGATTTGTTTGTAATTTGATCGATATTTGCAGCAGTCGTATTCAGAAAATATTCGAAAATGAAAATGAATCAAATACATGCTTTCAGTTCCACAATATAAGGTAGGAATCACAATCTATAGCGGTAAAATCATGAAGTGGGGTAAGTCCGGTATATTTGCAAGGGCGGGGATCGTCAACATTAAAATCAGTACAATTTTTTTTTAATATTCTCTTTGTAGGGTACAGGTAAGTATGTTTATGAGGTGAAATGCGATATGAACTTTCATACGTTTTGAAATTTAGGTGTACAAACCAGATCCAGATGGTCTTTAAACAATAGAAAAACGAAATGGTAACAAACAAACACTTGGTTATAGTACTGTTTTGGCAGATAGCATATTGTTGAAAGGCAATAATAAAAACCCCTTTTTCTTCCTTTTTTTTTTAGTCAAAAGAATTATTTTTAAATAGGAAAATACATTGAAAGAAAAACAACGTCATTGTCATTCTTGGTATATTCTGTGATTATATATACGAGCAGCCTTGTATTCCGGACAGCTTGTACAGCGTCTAGCAATTTTTCTTTAGTGTAAGACGATTTGTTGTTGTTGTTCTCTAGCAATTTTGAGTCATTTTTGTTATTTTACCTGAAGAATAAAATAAACTAATTTTAAATCGGTTAAATGACTGATGAAATTAATTACATTATATTTCTAGTGAAAAGACACTATTAATATTATAACAGTACCTATTCATAATTGGCGAAAAGAAAACCTGCAAATAAGTAGCGTTGACTGTATAACTATAAAACAATATTCAAAGAAAACACTTATACCAGAAAAGGTTATCAACATCTGACTTGGGGCAAGATCGGCACATGACGGCCTTTCCCTAAAATACTAGACAGTCTTACCCCAATATTTAATTTTTAAGTTAAGTTTTTATCACAACCAGTATTTCTATAAATAATGATTTAAATTCGACTTTGATATAATAAAACAATAAAATGTAATACAGACTAGACACTTACCACTACAAAACGTAAAAATCTGTTGATATTAAAATTTCACGTTAGGTACAACGTCCACGCAACTCACTAGTATTTCAAATTGTCAACGACAAAAAAATTTGGAGACCGATTTTTGATATTGAACTCCACACTACGACATCTATAATTTAAAGGTAGGACGAACTAGTGACTCAGTTTTAGCGACCGAGCTACCAACGCCGTAGCTATTCAAAAACAGCTTAGAAAGACGTTGTACGGTGTTCCCCCGTAGACGAACTTCCCCACCTTGACCTTAACATACGTAAATGGCTCCCAAGTCACATGCAAATATATTTTATAATGCAGTCTTGGTCTCTTGGTGAAAACTATTTGGATCGTTATTTGCGTCACGGTGGAAAAAGCAAGCCGCATGCATAGACTATAATTGGCCGCAGGTTGAATGTAAATGCCCACGCGAAGAGTTAAAGACTTGTTTGGCCTTCAAAACAGTCGTCCAACTAAAACATCTCCAATACTTGCGACACCTAGCAACACGCCGCGCCTCTGTGTATTCTCTCCTTATACGACACCACGAATGTTTTTTGCAATATGTCGCCGGTTATTTCAATCTTATTTGCATTTATATAAGGCTGTGTATTTACTATCTATCATACGTAAGTGTTTAAATACTGTTTTCCGCAAAGGGCAGTTGGTATTATCCGAGTTCATCTTTGTGAATGTAAACAGTCTGGTTCTGGTACAACTAGTAACAAAATGTTACCAAGTTTTTTATAATGTACTCGTTCTACCTCTCTATACAAAGAAGCCAGGTAGGTAGGTACCTCACGATTATTCAAAATGACAATCCAATTTTTTATTCGCAAGCTCTTCTTGAAATTCGCAGCAAAAAGTTGATTGCCGAAATCTTGTCTCTCAAGTCGTCAATCATAAATAAGAAATAATATTTTTCAAGTAGTTTTACTAGTGCTGACAGTCGAAAGGTGGTTCTTCAAGATTTAAACTAAAAAAAAGTAGTCAAGTAAATGTGAAGTGGGGTCAAAGCCGTCAAAGACAAAGGAACGGAAAGGAAAGTTTTAGTTTTTCTTCACAGTTCATTAGTCACACATTAGATCTTGGACGTCCTCCAGTCGCTAATCCACTTAAGAGACAGTACCTATTGCTAAAACAATTACTAAATAATGTATATTTGAGTGGGTACATTTCAGTCCAAACGCCAAATCTCATAGGTACCTACCTACCGGTCTACTTTAGTAATCTATCACCAAAATGATTCATAGTTATGAAAGGCCTGATGGTCTATTTCAGCCAACTTTCATGAGTCGTCCGCCACCGATATTCGCGTATTCGTCCACATTATACACTATGAATGTACTAATTTTATTTTAATCTAGCTGTGTAGGTAGACGGAGCTCCCCCGTCGACATTCTTTCTCGATGCTCTCTCGGTTTACGCTCAATGCACGCGTCTGCGTCTCTAGATTATTCGCTGATAATACACGTACATCACAACCTTTAAGCAGATACCAAATACCTATACAATGTTGTATACGTACGTACATTTTATATCAGTCAACATTAGTAAATGGCATGTTTATTGAAACGTCATTAAAAAAATAATTAAAGCATTAAAGGTTTAAATAAGATAATTTATGTGGAAATAATGACTCGTAAGCTTCACAAGATAACTGTAGATAACAAACGATCGATTACAATTATTAGTAAAGTCGTTAGTGAATAGCTTTATAATATTTTTAGTTATTGTTTAGTATTATATTAGGGTGCATTGCCAAAATTGAAGAATCTGCGTTGCGTTCGGGTGAAAATTGGAATAATGCCAAAGTAGGATACAATAATTCTCACCAAGAGTCTGATGAAAATTTGGCACAAATAATTTTCTTCGTCCGGGCACCTGTTAATTTTTTACATGGGATAAAACAATCGTTCGCATTACATTCTAAAATCAAAGGCATCCTACTCTGCATTTTTATTATATTTGAATAACTTTAATTGCTTCACGTTGCAAACGAGGAAGTTTTGTAATTAAATAAATTAGTTACGAGAATTTATTAACACATTACATGAATAAGAAGTCTATTATTCAAACAGTAAACCCCCATATTATCAAAACCTTGCTTAAAGTTTACTAATCATTAACGTTTGCTTAATCATAAACTTTCCAATTTAACTAACCATGTCTTAACTTTAAACAACGTTATTAAGGATGGTAATGTTATTATGTTTCAAGCGTATTTTAAATTAATCTTAGTTCACAACTCAAATACAGAAATAAAAAAGGTTGTACTTATAAGGGTATAGAGTACATAGGTACCTACAGTTCATGTAGTCTTAAACGGTTTCAGTTTATAAAATTTCCACGTCGTAAACAAGATCTTAGAATCTTTTACGACTAGTGTCTTAGATCACTTGGGTTTTTACTTAGGTATAATTTTTGCTTGAGTGTAAAACATATACACACGTACAAATATTAGAAAAAAAAACGAAGTAAAACCTTTGAGCTCATAATGGTGGCATTCAAAGAGATGTTTATGGAGTTTCTAGCCCATTCTTTTCCATTGGATCTGTATCTTGTAATTGACGCTCCAAAGTGCCCTTTTAATGTTCTAATTGAAATTATTTGACTTTGAGACTCATTCATGATTTTGATGAACAGGTGGATCTAGAGCTGAATGGTGAGCCTTTGGACATTCACATGAAGCTTGGTGAGTCGGGAGAGGCCTTCTTTGTTGAGGAGGTCGGTGAGGACGAGGCTGAATGCTCGGCGCACCTGGCCACCTCCCCCATCCCGGCCGCGCGCTTTGAAGACCTGTATGAGCCTCGGCGCCGGAACTCGCTTTCTGTCGTCGAACCAGACCATGGACAAGCCTCTGACTATACCAAGAGAAGGTAATTTTTTCTTCACGAAGTGGGATTAATGATCAAGATTCTAACAAATTTTGAGAACATATTAATGCATAAATTTTTAATTATGCCAAAATAATACAATTTAAACGTTAAACGATCTTCGTTTAACAACTTCAAATTGTATTATTATTGTTAGAATGGAAAGTAACAGTTGTTAAATATCACAACCACTTTGCGTCAATTGCGTGCAAACTGTTCGAAAGCGAATTTCCCAATACATTAAATTTACATTATTCACACTAGCGATTATGATAATTGTAACTACACTATAAAATTGCACACTTATCCACACAACATCATGAACATGGAAAGATTATCATAAAAGCATAACTATGTTGTTGTTGTTCTACAGATACACAGCTGACGGACAATCAATGCAGAAACCTGACCTAAGTAAGATAACTAAAAATACTACCAAAGAGGACAATACAAATAATGACAATGATGCTTTATTTGAAATGGACGGCCTCGACGAGGCGACTGACAAAGTGGACCGAGCACCCAGGACATTCGCGGCCACGCAGCTCGGCGGGGCCGAGAGCGAGGCGCACCAGGTAGTGCAGAAGATCAGCGCGCACAACGACTTCAGGCCCATCGAGACCGTGCCCTCCAACCAGGACGAAGTTAAACCAAACGGCGGCAATGGAAAGAAAAAGAAGAAGACGAGAAAAGCTAGTTCAAAGAAGCACCAAAGAAAGTCGTCGACCAGTTCTATTTCGAGCCAGTCGGACCGCGCGGGCTCCGAGCAGCGCGCCACGCAGCCCGCGCCCATTCCTAACGTCACTGACATCAACTTCTTTAGTGACACCGAAGTTCACGCTGCAACACTTAGGTAACTATTACATCACGATACATTTGACCTCCCCTCTGTGACGTTCGCGCGATTGATGACAGTTTAAGTCCAGTAAGATGTATTCCGTGCCCGTTGTTGAGCGAGTGGCCTCATTTCAGTGAAGAGATGTCCAACCTCAAGCTGAACGGCGACAACCGCATCCCGCTGGCGTTGTCCGACACAGCGTTTGAGGTGCACGCCGCCCCCAGAAACGCGTAATAATCAATAATGAATAACATCCGCTCACTCACACGCTTGCAATAAGCACGACCCAGTTCATCGTATTGTTAGTTAAATAGTTACTGTTCGCACTAAACGAAAAGTAAATTTCTTTTTGAGAACAGTGAACGTCGTAGTTTCCGTAAGTTGTTCGCAATCACGCTTGTACAGTTGTTATTTTACAATAGTTAGCGTAGTGCACCGCTCAGTACCTAACAATACTATCTCGTGTTGTCTTCATTCAAGTATTTTATCCGCACTTTGTCGTGTCGTGTTTAGTATTCCGCCACCGCAGTAGACATAACGTAAACCCTTTTAATCTCACCTTACCTACATTTACTTTTTATTTAGTGGTATTAGAAAACACGTATAAGATAATTGCTATATTGAGGAAAATTTTTAAAGAAATCATGACAATTTTTAAAGAAATCTATTTTTACCCCAAAAAGATAATGTATCTGGGTGGTCAAATTATAGCAATAAATAGGTAGGATAATAACTGTTATCGCCGTTTGTCCATACTACTGACATTAAATTTATCAAAAGATTTAATTTAAGATATGAGTCAGGGTGAATGAGTCACCAGCTCATTACTTGGGAATTCCAAAGTCTAAAGTACATCTGTCTGTAACTAAGTCCCTCGTACGCAATCTAAAATGATTATTTAATAATTGAATGGCCTAGATTTTCTTTTACGTGCAATAACGTTATTATAACTGAGCAATGCTTTGGCTAATTAATATCAGAATCCAAAATTAGAACTTCACTCAATTAAGGCCAAAATTAATGTTAACTTTTTGCCTACGCATCCGGCATGTTTCCTGACTTGCATTCGCAACTAGCAAGGCTACATCACTGGTAGTCATTCACATGTGGATTGCAATTGCAACAGTTGCTCTAACTTCGTTATTATGGTACAACAGAGGGTCGCGCAGCGGCACACCGGTGCAGTCGGACACGGAGGTGGAGCTGGCGGGGCGGCAGGGCGACAAGTCGTCGCAGTCGTGGCGCTGGGGCGAGCTGCCCGAGCCGCCCCCGCGCGCGGGGCTGGAGTCGCCCCCGAGCGCGTCGCTGTCGGCCGCGTCGCCCACGTCGCCCGCCCCCGCCTCGCCCGCCGAGCCGCTCAGCTCGGACGAGGAGCGGCCCAGCCGGCGCGGCGTGCTCAGCGGCATGTTCCGCTTCATGTCCCCGCGCGACGACGTGCCCGCCGAGGGCGTCTACCTAGACGATCTGGACCGAGGCCAGGTCGACCCTGATCTCTATTTCCCGAAACACCACGCTGACAGATATCGATCTGGTGAGATCATTTGTAAGTTCTAAATCTGTGGCTTGGTACAAGCAGTGCCAAGGGCATTTTTGGCGTACCGAATTTTGTTTCGCAAAAAATATAAATAATAAGTACCTAGAAGTATATTAATTAGCCAAATAATGACTCCTGCTACTCTTGAGCCAAGCTGCAAAAATCGTCGTATTAGTATAACAATGAATGTGTAATCTCTTCCTTACACTGTCTATAAAGCTATCTTGTTGTCCCAGGTGCAGCAGGTGGCACGCACACCACCACGGGTCCCACGGAGGAGGAATACGAGTCCGGTAACGGTCCATCGCTGCCGCAGTCACCCGCATCGCTACCACCCACACTCGACTCCGATGACGACGAGAAACTTCTAGCCAAGTAAGAATATAACCATTTAAAAATACTACTATAGCATTCGGGCTTTCATTTTCCCATTTTATAAGACTAATAAAAGAAGGAAGGTTCTGGTTTGTTTGTATGAACAATTTCAGTTGATATTCAACTTGCTAAACAATCCGTTTTACCGATTGTATCTGATTTAGGGTTCTTTAGGTCGTGGAAATGGAGTGTAATTGCTTAATTTTGTGCAGGGGTCAAGTCGGCGTATACGTGCAAGAAGAGCGTGTTTCCCGAGCTTTATCGTTCGAGGAGTTCTGTGAGCGTGGAGGGGCCCTGGCGGCGGAGGGAAGGCTGGTAGTACGGCTAGGGGGGAGAGCCATGCCCTGGCGAAGTGCTGGACCACTGCTGCTATCGCTACTAGCCTATAGAAGACCTCTACCTAATGTAAGTACACCTAGGATTAGTTATTATTATTAACCCTGGATATTGACTGGTTTTTGGCATCTGCATGAGTCAGAGAAGCAGAAAGAGGTGTATTACGGATTAGTACGCACAATTTCTGGAAGCTATATGCATCGATCGAATATAGATCAATCCTGCGGGCGCCAGTGACGAAAAAAAATACACTTTTCGACTTCCCTCCCAAAATATGTTATCTAAGAGTTTTTGTACGCATGCCCTTTATAACACCCTTCACCCCTGCCATTTGATGATGTTTTTAATGTCCCCTTTTCATTTGCAGCGTGTGCTCGAGTCTTTAGAGAAGAGCTCTGAGAAGGACGAGTCTCAGTCGCGCGTGTCGGACAGCACCGCCAAGCCGCGCGGCTACTCCTGGTGGAGCTGGCGCCGGTCTACCGCAGACGCCAAGCAGTGAGTCACACTTTAAATAAAATAACAAAGTTATTAAATAGACAATGGACCATTATTACAGTAATTGGTACAGTCTGGTTTGATTGCTGAGTAGATAGATAAACTACGTCAAACAGCCGTGGTGTGAATATTTGTATAGCCATTTTAAACGACATAATAATTTAAGTTGTGATTTACGGAAAAAAATAATTTATTGCCAATTTGCTAAGCAATCATTTGTGCTGGCTTTTCTTTTGAAAGGCGTAAAGACAGATGGTCCAAGACATGGTTATATCGAAACGAGGTTAACCAAATAGAAGTTGTAATTGACACACGTGTTTTGGCAGAATATAGAGGCGGTTTGTATTTAGAATCTACCTAATAATGTAGTAAACCGACAATGTGAACTTCTTTCATCTTAATTTTCTCAATTTCGAACCATAATCTTAATATTTCAGCACGGAGTCTTCACCTCCCAAAGATGACGTCATGACAAAAGAAACTGTGGCGCAGATTGAGATCGCTACGGAACCTAAAAGTGTGACCATTCGCGAGGCACTCGACTCCAAGCAGAACTCCTTGGAAGAGAAACCGAGTGAAGCGAGAGAATTAGACATTGTTGAAGAGATGGACCCGAGAGCATTCCTCGAAGACGGTCCGCAATCACTACCACAGATTGTCGAAACACAAGATCAAGGTGATTTTAGAAAATATTTAACATTAGCGATTTGCCCTTGTGGCTTTTTCCCCCTCCATGATTTACGATTTTGGTTAATGCTCCGTGTGATATTATATAACCTATGTTAATCAAGAATAATGTTGCTATCTATTGGTGAAAAAATATCCAGAACCATCTTCGAAACCTATTCGTTACAAACAAACAAAAAAAAATTACCTCTTTTATGATAGTAGTATTGGTTTTTGCCGAACACTCTTTGTATGAACCTTTTTTGTAAGTAACCTTTTTTTCTGTTAACAGTTGACCGACATGACCACAGCTCGTCTGATTCCGATCAAGACGCACAACTTAAAAGGCCTAATCGCAGACATTCGTCCTTCAGAAAAACTCTTAGACTGTCTTCGGAACAAATTGTAAGTTCTATTACGATTTAAAATAATAAAATTATTGAATTATTACGATTTAAAATAATAAAATTATTGAATTATAATGCCTTATAGATTCTAATTTATTGTTGTCTTCTAGAAAAACCTCAATCTCCGCGAAGGCATGAATGAAATGGTGTTCAGTGTGACCACAGCGTACCAGGGTACAACGCGGTGCAAGTGTAACGTGTTCCGTTGGAGATACGACGACAAGATTGTCATCTCAGATATCGACGGCACAATCACCAAGTATGACGCACTTCATAATCATTACATTAACACTAAAAATAATAACTACTCAAAAAGATTACTAAGTAAGATTAAAATGTATTATAATTAATTAAATGATTCATTGTTCAGGTCTGATGTTCTGGGACACATCTTCCCACTGGTGGGAAAGGATTGGGCGCAGTCGGGTGTAGCACAACTATTTACTAAGATCAAGAATAATGGCTACCAGTTGCTGTACTTATCTGCGAGAGCTATCGGACAAGCGAGGGTGAGTACAACAAACTGTCAACTATCAGTTATTATCTAAGGGTATTATATTGTGTCTTTGGCACTGTCCTTGTCTGGTCATCTTTTATTAAAGAACATTATGTGATGTCTAGACATCTAAGAATAATATGGACGAACAAAGCCAGATACATTTGAGTACGATAAACCTAAAATACTATTCAACTCGAGAGTATTTCTTAACATCGAAATATCTTTTTTCTTTTCATATTTATTTAAACATTGCATAAAGCAAGAAAAAAGTACAAAGGCGGTTTTTAATGCCTTAGGCATTCTCTACCAGTCGTCCAAAGCCATACTATACTTCATCATTTCAGTACCTATTTACCAATAGTAATTCATTCATATATTTTCCTCAGGTAACCCGCGAGTACCTCCGCTCGATCAGACAGGGCGAGGTGTGCCTGCCCGACGGTCCCCTACTACTAAACCCGACGTCACTACTGCGCGCCTTCCACCGAGAAGTCATCGAGAAGAAACCGGAGGAGTTCAAGATCCAGTGCCTCGCCGACATCAAGGCACTTTTCCCGCAAGGCTCGAATCCATTCTATGCGGGCTATGGCAACAGAGTTAATGTGAGTATTGAAAAAGTATTCATCATCATCGTCATATCAGACGCAGGACGTCCACTGCGACACAGGCCTACCCAATAAATATTGTCTTTCATAAATTAATATAATATAATACTTCCTCACATTTGTAGAGGATTAATCACTTTTTTTACGATACAGGAAATGATAAATGTATTTTTTTATCTGCAGGACGTATGCGCATATCAAGCAGTTGGCATTCCGATCGTGAGAATTTTCACTATCAACTATAAGGGAGAACTAAAACATGAACTGACTCAGACATTCCAATCCACGTAAGTATTCTCTCCCTCTGCACAGCTTACCGTCACGTTCTGTTTCACGTTGCCTAGTCACTAACACCATATTTTACTCACTGTACTGAGTATTATATTTTTATTTCAGTTACAACGTGCAAAGTGACATGGTCGATGATTTCTTCCCACCACAGAAAACTGAAATAGTTATTAGCTAGCGCGAGGTTTAGGTGTCAAAATTATATAACTTTAGTTATGAGATTAGCGAGCACACGATATTAAGCCGGTAAGACGAATGGAATGACTTGTAAGGCTTGATCACGTTTGCGGCCGCACATTCATTCATTTTCAAAAACAAAATTAATACCATGTAACCAAAATTTTCTATAACGCCATAACTAGCTGGATACTAAAATATTACTGACAAATAACTTGCAATCATCGACATGTCATCTGTCTTGTCTTAATTCTGTGTTGGTTTTTGTCTTCGGGTTTCTTGTTTATAATCTTGTGATTCGTACTGTTCATTATACTGTGTATTCTTCTGGGTTTTTAAAATAATCTTTCACATTCTTGATGCATACAATTCTTTTAACTCCGTTATGATGCATCACCATAACACATAAACGCATAAATAAATCCGACAACTATAATCACGTCAAAAAATCGTCGATCATTGTGTTTGTCTACCAACAAACCATATGTATGTGTAAATGCGCTAAATGTATGTGAATGTACTACACTTCTCTCTGGATCTTATCTGAAGACTGATTGATCTTATTTGGGCTGATTGATTGATTGTGACTTACTTTCACATTTAAACCAGTGAACAATTAAGAAATTGTATTCTTCTGCTATTTGTTTATTGAGCATGAAAACAATTTCATTATGGAATATTTTAATCCAAAGCAAGGTATAGTCGTCCACTACCACACTCAGTAAGGACGATAATGAGCCTTAAAAGAATAAGGGGAAACCGTTTACAATGTAATGAGAACGGTTTTTATCTAAAGGAATTTGAAAAATAATTAAAGATGACAATATTCTTCAAAAGGTCAACTGACTCTGCTTAAAAAACCGCTGAAATATTGACGTACTATGATGTTAAAACTGTCGTTTCCCTTCGCAGATACTCGCACATGTCGGTGTTGGTGGACCAGGTGTTCCCGCCGGCGCAGTGCGAGCCCAGCGACGAGTTCTCGCAGACCGTGTTCTGGCGCGAGCCGCTCCAAGACGTCCAGTTGCCTCCCATATCCCCACCGCCACCCAAACATCATTAATCGAATGATTACCCACATCTACAATATCTTTTCCAACTCTATACTATATCGCTTGTTTTATTCCTACTTTGAGCATAAGATTCAATTACATCAACGTGCCTAACTCGGCCTCGCTTACTCCACAATGTGAATGGAAGGGCAAACTTAAAACTTGGTTATTCCATTATTGAGCTAGAGTGCACTATTGTAAGTTGCTACTGGTTGTAATGGCCGGTAAAGGTGAACTAGCGTCGCGTAGACTTTGCTGCAGTTTCAGTTGGGCTGCTTTAGATATTATTATAGGATATTTTGTTTCTTACGCCGTTAGTTAAAATATAGAGGTAATTGAAATGTAGTGAATACCAAAAAACAATATGAAATGCTAAACATGTAGTATCTCGTGTGTGTTACGTAAGTTTGATTGTTGTCCTGTGATGTGTCTAGCGGAATATTAGTTTCGGAAAGTTTTGCAGTAATGTATGACTTTTGATGATAAATATAATTAATATGATTTACAATTAATTCTCTGCAAAGACTGTGTATACATGATGGTTAATGGTTTGCAGATTTAGGTTACAAGGAATCAAGTTATGTTTTGGTTTCGTCGATTATATAAGCTGTGATGTCGTCGACTGATAACGATGCTTTATTTTTATACTGTGATTACCTATTTGTACGTGCTAAGTTATATTTGTGTTAAAGCAATACACATTCGTAAAATGCAGAGGCTTAGCTTCTAATAGATTTATTATATTCTTTGTAATCAACACCTCTTTAATGATTTTGAAACATTGATTTGTAATAGTTAATATTATGTCGAATTAGAATTTGGTATATTTTTTAAAATAATTTATTGTTGTTTCTGTGATTGTTTCAATAAATATTTTCAGAAATAACTAAATATTGTTTTAATGGTCTTGTTTGTTTCGCTCGTGATAAACCAATTACAATAATTAGGTACGTATCAGTGGTTTATGACCGCGTGCTAATCATGCTCACGTGCACAAGGTACGGGACATGAACCATGCACGTGCCCACACACATGTGTAATCTTTGCTTTGTCTACAGGTTGTCGGTCATTCTTATTTGTTGTTGCCTATTTAATAATGTAGTCAACAAATTGATAAGAAAAAATAGTAACCGACTTTCGTTGCTAAGGGTCAATTGTACATACCGGATACGGAAATTACTCATGTTATCTATACCTAGTAACTACAAATAAATAAGACTGAAGTGTCTGTTACTATTATCGGAATAACAGTTGTTTACAAAATAAATAAGAATCTTTACATGGTACATACTTACACGAAAAAAACAATTGTAAAAGTTTTTGTGTCTTGTTGTTCCGGCTTATCTCCGAAACGGTTGGACCGATTTTGATGAGACTTTCACAGGCAGATAGCTGATGTTATAAGGAATAATCTCATTCACAATTATTACCGAACATTAGTTGCGAACTGATTGATTGAGCAACGGCCAAAGTACACCAGGTGGACTTTGGCCTTTTTACAATAGTGGTTCGCAAATAATGTTCGGCTATCAGCTAGCGTGACAACGGAACAAAGCCTTCGAATTTGTCTCTCGTTGTAATAAAATAATTCGGTTTTCATGCGAGTTAATATTTTTTTTAGTTTCACATATTCATGGTCTCTGCAATGAAAAAAAAAAAAGGAAATGCATAGTATAATCTATACTAATATTATAAAGCTGAAGAGTTTGTTTGTTTGTTTGAACGCGCTAATCTCAGGAACCACCGGTCCGATTTGAAAAATTCTTTTTGTGTTGGATAGCCCATTTATCGAGGAAGGTTATAGGCTATATAACATCACGCTACGACTTACGGGAGCGAAGCAGTATTCAAAAACGTAACTTAAGGTGGATGAATAAAGCCACGTGAACGAAGTCGCTGGCAGAAGCTAGTGAGGTAATAAAGATATTAGTACGACCTTATGAATATCCAAGGAAAAAAGACATCTTCGCAGTAGGAGTTAAGTCTGTGGTTAAGTCAATATAAAGAGTAAGTGCGGGTCTGTGCACGGTGAGCAATGGGTAACTCACCGTCCGTACGTTAAGCCACTATGGGTCCGATGCCTGCCGGGGCTGCGGGTTGTTCGAAAGAGATGGAGAAGGAACGCAAAGGGCACAAGAAGGAACATGGATGGGGTTTAGTCAGTAAAAGTCTGACACCCCCTCCCACCCCGCCCAGGGCGGGGAAGTCATTTGATGAATGCAAATCGGTAAAAATAAAAATTTATAATGAGTTGGTAGACCAAAAAACAACAAATTGTTAAATATATAATTTTTATTAATCCTTAAATACTATGTTTCATCATCTTCCATGGCGTCGTCTTCCTCAGCATCATCGTCATCATCGCTCTCATCATCAGCTACATCCAAGTCTTTGTGGAAACCTTTCCCTTTAGTCCAGTGACACTTTATGACCACTTTAAACTTAGCCATTTGAATTCCCAAGAGTTTTAATATGCTTGCCTGCTCTGGTGTCAATGGAGCTCCTTTTTTACAAACCTAAACAAATTGGGAACATTATTAATTAGTAATTAAGGCTGCTTCTTGTACATAAGACTTTTAACCTGACTAGGGCAAGTGTCAATGTGACTATTTCCATCACATACTATACACTACATAATTTCTTAGATTATCTTTGATGTCATTTACATTGGTGATTTTTTTGTTCTATAAAAATCCTAAGGCATTAAGTTTGTCGAAATTTTGAAACGTCAGTTACAACACACACACGCGTTGACGATACAGATGGCACAGTGGCCGAGCGATCGACTGCTGCCCTGCGTGTCGCGGGTTCGATTCCCGCACGGAACAAATATTTGTATGACCTACAGATAGTTGTTCCGGGTCTGGCTGTTTGTGTTGAGTTTATATGTTCGTAAACACACTCACGATACAGGTGAAATTCATAGTGGGGGGCAGTTTTTTGTAAAAAAAAACAACTGCTCTTGAAAAATATTAAAATTATTTTTATCTGTGGTTTATTGTAACCTTGTATTAATTATAATGTGAGTTTTATCTCCAGGCAAATTAAAATTACAAAACCATAACCAGGTTTGTACTCAAAATAATGATAGCTGCAAGTTACAAGTTCACTTACCTGATATTCTTTTATAAGATTTACAACACCTCTTTCTAGAGATGTGGGCAGACCAAGCCGCCTCAAATGAGGTTCTATTGTGTGGGAGAAGTCTGCAAGGGGACCTTGTGGGAGTATTACATCTTTAGTAGCTACAAATCCTGCACGAGCATATTCCGCATCACGGAACTCTTTGAACCATTCCAAAACATCAGGTACATCCTTGTTTGTCATCAGTAAACCGCATTGGCCCTTTAATCTTTTAGATAGCTGTAAAGTAAAAACATTAAAAATGTTACAAAATTACAAAACATGATGCAACACAATGGCTATTCTCTGAATATATTGTGTTTCACCATTGTTCAATGGTGGTTGGCTGAGCGATTGCCTGCTGCTCTGCATATGAATAAATTTGTATCACTTACAGATAGTTATTCCGGGTCTAGCTAATTGAGTATGTGAGTTTATGTTTGTAAACACACCCACGACCCAGGAGATAACTTACCAGATTTAATTGGTCTTCTGCTTCATCACTCTTAGTCCGTCCGAGTGCAACAGCCATAACTTTATTTTTACCAAAAAAGAATCTCGAGTCTTTCCACTCATTGCGCAAGTCTTTCAATTTTGTGTTGCGCATGTTATCAACAGTGAACAGGAATATGTGTTCATATTTAGACAGCGAATTTCTTATTTCTTCTATAATTTTCTGTTTATTTAGTAATCCTTTCTTGTTTGTTTTTGTCAGAGAAACTGAAATAATAATTAATTTAAATTTATATGTGTTTAGAGGAAATGATTATAAAAATGTAGTGTGGTACCATTCAAAATCCGCCCCTAAGACGACCCACTGACCGTTAACGAGTTGTCTTGCTAACAATCATCAAATACTGCATCAAAATAAGCAAGCATGGTAGTTCAAATGCATTTAGGTTATTTCTTACCTTTTTTATCCCTTTTTGATTTCGGCATTTTGCTATTTTAGTACTGTATACCTTTTATTGATATTGGTATAAGCCTATAGTATAACTTTTGTTCCAAACTAACGAAAATTAATCAAGACAGTAAAATACCAGAAAGTAAAATAAAGTAAACTATATAATTCGTAATAATAACCTCAAACTCGACAAGACAATACAAAACGTGAACGTGACACTTGACAAGTTGACATTGACAGTCAAATAATACCAAAAAGAGTACATGGAATAATACTGTCATACTGTGACAGTCCAATACTAGTATTGCCACATTTTGGTTAAGGATTTCCCCATATAAAAGAAAATACCAAGAATTAATTTTGATCTAAGTTGGTCTATAGGGGTTGATTCAGTAAAGTGTAATCGCATTCAGTAAGTAGAGTAATGCGATTACACTTTACTGAATTCAGTAACGACTGAATTAAGTCGACTAAAATAAATTAAGCTACGTGTAATAGGGGTTTACAATTAATACAAATCCTTTATTTGCTTATAACAGGTTGAGAAGATGTTACAAAAGGTCGAACGGTACACTGTTAACTGTAACCAATAAGGAATAAGGCAATAGGAAATAATAACCAATAAAATATACAAATAGGCAATATGGAATAATAGCAATAATAATATTTTTGGTGGGCTACTATTTTTAAATGTTTTTATTTTTATATTAATATTTAAAAATGTTTTTATTTTTATATTAATATTTAAAAATGTTTTTATTTTTATATTAATATTTAAAAATGTATTTAATATGTCTAAAAATAAATAAATGCAATATTAATAATAGGGAATACGTTTAAGGCAGGAATGGCGAACAAAAAATTCTACTAATTAAAAACGTTCAAAATATATTCACTCGATCGACGATTAATTTTATGTCATGACTTCATGAGACATTTTAACACAGAACAAAATATACTCCAAGGCAGAGGTTTTTTCACGTCAATCTACAACATACTCTAATAAAGTCGGCGACAGCTGTCATTGCAATGGGCATTGTTCATTTTTTTTTATATGTTGTAATTAAAAACCCGTTTCGAGGAATAGCGTCACTGAGCATTATGGACTAATTAATAATGAAAAATATTCATATTTTACTGATATTTTTGATAAAATACGATTGACCTTCATTGCCCTTCAAATTAGGTCAGCGCTGGCCGTTTTGTATCGTTGCCTCAGAAAATAAAAAAAAGTAAGTGCCAAGTATTGTCAACCAGTTGTCAAGTGTCAAATTATAACGCAAATGTCAAAAGTTTTTGAAACTTAATAACAGTTTAAAGTTTTTCAAAAATAATATTATTCCTGCGACTTTCCTAATAATCTTGTTCCATTATTCCGACACTCGACAATTTTTATAGTGTAAGAGTTATGGAATACAGGAAGTGCTTTGTTCCAACTTGCAGTAATAATAGCAATAATAGTCCAAACAAAATTTTTGTCCGTATAAGGGAAGATTTACGAGAAAAGTGGTTTATCATCGCTCATTGTGGTTTAGGAAACCGAACAATAATGTCACCTCGTCGATTGTGAACACCTTAAAAAAGCACTCTCTGTTTAAAATTAACAGTTACGGTTTGAAATTTTCAATTTTAGATTTGTTTATGTATGAGTTATGTTATGACGCCTATTGACGTTTGACAGACGTTGTGTTGACAGATTTAAACTTTTAATTATGTAAATAGTTGGGCAAAGACACAATCTTTTAAGCCAATGATGACGTCATCTATTTTAAAAAATATATATATTTGAATATTTTTTTAAAAAATAACCATTGAGCCAATCATCAAAATATTCAAATTAGTTTCTCAAAATGGTCTAAATTTTTAATAAATAAAATAAAATGTAGTGGTTAAAATTTTTAAACTATCCCCATTGTAAATATGCCAATATGACAGGTGTCGATAATGACGTTATTATAGTACAGAATATTTATCTAGAATCAAAATGTTGCAAATTATATTTTAGGCTTCTTTTTATTTTAGGTGCCATTGGTGCAATAAGGGAATTGTTAGTTCATACCTGATGCTAACAGGTAAATTAATAAATATGCACACGCCGCGTTGACTGGATCGCAGTTTAAATACAACTCAGGTACGAGTCAGCACTACACCACACAATGCTTCTTCATTATCATCATCCACAGTTCGTGTTCACCCACTACAGGTGTAAATATATTAAAGTTAATCTTAATGCTTCTGTGCCAGTTAGTAGTCACCATTAACCTGGAATTCTAGATAGTCACATCCAAGTGTAAAACGCGACGGCAACTTTATCAAGTCGTTCGCTGACAACCGACATTAATAAAAAATCTGTAGTAGCTGCTGAATGTAAAAAAAATACGCCGCTTTTTTTTGCGGTAAAAGTTGGGCCTCAGTAGTCAGTGTTCAAAGTTTTATTAAGCGTAAGTGGTGCCACCGAGATTTCATCTCTTTTTAGCTTCCACATAGCTGCAAGGTTATTTTTTCAAATATTTAATGTACAGCTTCTAGTCACCAAAAGTATAACTTCAGCAGAATTTTCTGCAATCATACATTTTATATTTTATAAAAATGTTTATAAAATATTATTATTTATTAGACGCTCAGGCAAATCTCTTATCTATTCATTTAAAATATGCGCGCCAGAATACTGACTTCCTGTTACTACTCAAAGTGACCTATTATGTGTTTCTCTAGTACACCCGTCTCTTTTTTTTATCATACAGTAGACAGAATGCGCAATACACTCGAAGACAACTTCGTGAACGTGAATACCCAGCATCGTGCTACGCTTCCTTCATAGTAATCCAAAATGGCCGACTCGTAATGTGAACCCTGTTCCGTTTTTGTTTCCCCTCTGGCCCCGCTGCCGTCAGTGTAGTATATCGTTCACCGCAAGACAAAAACCGATATTGTGTTGTAATTTGCTGGTTTAATTACTTTTTTCCCTTCCAACAAGTAAGTGCATGAAAATTATATTAAGTGAATGCAATTTTACGTGTTTCTCACAAAGTGTTAATGTTTAAAAATCGTTTTCTCACAAATCTGTGACTGTGACGCATAGATAGAAGGAGTGCCCCTCGCAGCAGCCATTTTGCCCGAGCCGGCGACACGATTTCGCGGTGTGGTTAGACATAATTCTAAATTTTTGTAATCGGGATTTATGTCCTACTCAACGGATTTACTTTTATTACATTCGTTGTAGTATATCACTTAGGTGTATTAAAACGCTCCTAACATCAAGATCCGCTGCGTAAGTTGGTTTTTTAGCTCCTAATACATTTTCCTAATAGGTATGTGACTAAATTATATTTTTGGATTATGCAGGATCAAGGAGATTGATTGTAAATCTATGCTGTAGATGTATTTCATACGATAATCCGTTTAGTTCTGTTTTGAGTGCGTGGGCATGTTGAACGTTGGCGTATTCATAGAGGCAACGAGTGATCACACTAGTGCGTCGTAATTTCGCCGTGCGTAGTCATGCCGTTATCTTGGTCAATTCAATAACTATATAATGTCATTAGAGGTAGTCCCAGTAGTGTGTAATTAAAGGTAATTACAAACCACAAAATTTTGATGACATCCCTTTCACTACGTCTCTTCGAGTGATTGATTTTGATTCGTTGTGTAACTTGGTGTAGGTTGTAATTAGGTAGGTAATTAGGTATTTGATCTAACGCAATTGTCATTACCTTCGATTTACTTACATCGCTTTTCAGATAGGCACGTGCGTGACATTGAGTCGACAGCACAATGCTCTCGTGTATGTGATACTAGATATAACGTACCTGTTATTATTACAAGGCTTATGTTAATCATTAAGTTAATAGTTTTCCTCATCTTAGAACACCTAATATAGACTTGTGAATATGTCTATTTCAGAACTTAGGTTTTGCCTTTTAAAACTCACCTATAATAAGTATGTGGTAGTGGCTGCTACATGCTGCAGTTTTCTTCTTCAGGCAGTACAAAGGCTAACTTTGTGGTGCTTGAAAAAGAAAACTGCCATATAAAACAGTAAAAATATTAGCTACCTCCTAGTGCTCATCTCATTGAATGAATCCCCAGCTAAATACTATATTTGGCTAGATTTAGACATAACTTGGCATCTTAATGATAATGAGGTTTCATCTATGGCATAATGTGCAGGAGTCGGATCTCTTGTAATCCCACCATGCCAATTCTAAATCTGTACTAAGCTACTATTATTTTGAATAAATCTCCTGTAAGATGTCAGTTGTAACTGCCATGTTTGTCTTGACACATTGCCCTTCAAAGATTGATATCATGCTCAATATAGTGAGTAATACATACATACCTATAATATTTCACAAGCAGGCGATAATAAGTTCTCTAGAAATATAAATAAGAAAAATTCTTTAACGGGCATTTATTTTTTATGATCTAAACCAAATTTATTTATTTAAGTTTATCAAATTTGTTAAGCATAATTTTGAATTAATGTTATGTTCCCTATTCTGTGCTATATAGGAAAATGAAACTAATTATTCCATTATATGAATTACTATTACATCAGCTATTGGCAAATATATGAAAATGGGTGTCTAGGGTGGAGGGGGCAGGGTATGGGAGGCATTCCAAGGGTCATGACCCCACCCCTACTTTATCTTAAGAATTTTAAGATTTAAGTGTATTGTGCTGTGTTCTCCCACATGGAGTATTAAATAATTTATTATTTTCACTGCAACTAGTACTTACTTATCAAATTATCCTTTTTCTTAATTTTTTAGGTGGGTAATTTGGTTGTTACCTAGTAGATAATGCAAGATATGGTCAGAAATGATACTTGCACAACATTTCCAAAAATATAATAGGGATTATTTATTTAGCATAAAAAAAAAATACATATGTTGTGCTGCAAGATTACATGCCAAAACTTTTATTTTTTAATTATTCATTTGTAACTTTTCTACTAAGCAACATCAAACCAAAGTGGCAAATCATTCTTGACTTATGAACATGTGAAATGAAATTGAAATAGGTCATGAAAATGGGGTTCTTGTAAATTACAAAAAGCAATATATTTTTCAATTATATGAAATTTTTCTGTCATGGGTATCTATATGCCTTATGTCATAACCATGTTGTCTTAATTTTATAAATCCCTACAAACTTTTGTATCTAATGAAATATTTACTACAGTACATAGTATGAACATTGGCATGGCATATTAGAATAGCATAGTAACGGAGAGTCGCGTAAAAAGCTATGGATAGGTAGGTAGGTATATAAGGGTAGCGTGAGGTAGGCGCCGGGCGGACGGGCGCGGTGCACGAGGGACGTACGAGAGGGTGAGGGGTGTGTGCAATCGTCGCGCTAGTCGTATTTCGTCTGGAGTGTTTATCCCGCGTCGCCGGATCAATACTGTTGGCGCAGTGGCGGTGACCAAGCGGCGGCGCGGCGACACGGCGCGTGCCTAGCCTGCTAGTAGCTTGAGTCTGTGAGATGCTGTCAAACCGAGCGCACGCCGCGTCGATGTCGCGTTTGGCGTGAGGGGCGCTCTTTGAGCTTCGTTGAATTTTCATATTGCGCTAGTGCGCTCGCGAGCCTCTACCTAAGGTGCGACTTCCATCCATCCATGATGACAAATACCCTATAAGCGATTCGCTTCGGTGAAAGTGACGCCCAACGATTAGTCTTTCTGATTAACTTTAACTCACAGTGAATCGACTTTGGTTGTCAATTCAAATAGTTTATTCGTGATTCATACTTCATTGCAGGGGCATCAGTGAAATAATCCTCTCCCATCGTCCACGATGTCCGTCGACAAGGAGGAACTGGTGCAACGCGCCAAGCTGGCGGAGCAGGCTGAACGATATGACGACATGGCGGCCGCGATGAAAGAAGTCACGGAAACCGGCGTCGAGCTGAGCAATGAGGAAAGAAACCTGCTTTCCGTTGCTTACAAAAATGTGGTGGGCGCTCGACGATCGTCATGGCGCGTCATCTCCTCCATTGAACAGAAAACCGAAGGCTCGGAAAGAAAACAACAGATGGCAAAAGAATATAGGGTTAAAGTAGAAAAGGAGCTCAGAGAAATCTGCTACGACGTTTTGGTAAGGACCTTTTTCACTACCTTTTAAATTTTTATTTACCCTTTTTACTTAGGTTTTTCAGGGTACCTCTGATACCTGAGGCTAAGTGCCTCGTTACCGTGTTTGTCCATTAGATCGAGGAATTTGTTCCAAACTAAGTAAGATTAACGTCAGTTGCTGCCATCCTACGCGAATGACGTCATGATATTTGCGCGTCGCCAATTTGAGGGGTGATGCAAGCGTACAGTAGCCGTGGTCATTTCCTCCGCAGTCATAACGTTTTTGTTAATCATGGGCGTTATAATGTTGGTTAACACGTGAGAGCATGCAGGGCGCGGTGCGGAGTTTTCGCGGGCGGGGAGGGTGGGGTGACGTATTGCGCCGCGTCATTGCGCGCGCTGCTATCCCGTTTTCGTTCGTTGCCCTATCTTCAAATCTTATGAATTCCTGAATTACAATTATTTTCTCTTAATAATTATTCAAGATTGCAAGGACGATCAATAAAAAATATTTATTACTTTAGAATCATTTTTTTTAAATATTTTTTTTTATTTGTTTCAGGGTTTACTTGACAAGCACCTTATTCCTAAAGCTAGTAATCCAGAAAGTAAAGTATTTTACCTTAAAATGAAGGGTGACTACTATAGGTACCTTGCAGAAGTGGCCACAGGAGAAACCAGAAATTGTAAGTACCAACACTTATAGAGATTCAAATTGTATACCATTTTAAACCATCAATGATTGTTAGTTTTTAATTTACCCGATTTATTATGCTAAAGTTTCAGTAAGTTAACACCACTTTACCTTACAGCTGTTGTAGAGGATTCACAGAAAGCATACCAAGACGCTTTCGAGATCAGCAAGGCGAAAATGCAGCCCACACACCCAATAAGGCTGGGTCTGGCGTTAAATTTCTCCGTCTTCTATTATGAGATATTAAATTCACCAGACAAAGCGTGTCAGCTCGCCAAACAGGTCATTATTAGTGTCAGTTACGCATAGGCTCTGTGCTGGCTGGCACGAGAGGGAAGTACAGGCTAGGCATATTAATGTACTCGCTTGTCCCCAGCCGTCGTGGAGGACTCGCAGAAGGCCTACCAGGAAGCATTCGACATTGCTAAAGCCAAAATGCAACCGACCCATCCCATCAGACTCGGCCTTGCGCTCAACTTTTCCGTGTTCTATTACGAGATAATCAACTCCCCTGCGCGAGCGTGCCACTTAGCTAAACAGGTTTTTTAATCAAAGAGAAAATTAGTGTGACATGACACAATTGTAATTTACTAACTGAAAAGTTTCTTGCTACTGCATTCTCCTCATTCAGTTTGCATGAAGTTACAAAATATTCAAAATTAGACATTCAAAATAATCCGACATATTTAAAATCACTAATAATACCTATATTAGCATGGCCGTGTGTACAGCAATTAACCCTTAATCCTCGATCCAGCCAGCATCAGAGTGTTATATATAACTCTTGTATACAGAGTTGATCTTCCCATTAAGGGAATGACAGTAAATTTCTTACATGTTTTTTTTTCTTTAGGGTAGATCATAATTAATATTAATAATTGTTTTTACAGGCGTTCGATGACGCGATCGCCGAATTAGACACACTGAATGAAGACTCGTACAAAGACTCGACACTGATCATGCAGTTGCTGCGAGACAATCTGACGCTGTGGACGTCAGATACGCAAGGCGATGGCGACGAGCCCGCCGAGGGCGGCGATAACTAATCTCGCGCCGCGCTCACTCCCAGCACACGCATTTGTTCTCATTGGTGTTTTATAAGAAAACGAGTAACATTCGAGAACGCCGCGCGGCGCGGGTCCTCCGCCGCTGATGCGAGCCGTCGCTTGTAAAAAAATGTTAAAAATGTCGTTCGCAGCGGACCTTCACGTTCCGTCTAAAATTAAATGTTATGTGTCATCTTTGACGGTTTTGTATTTCTGTATTTACACTGGATTACAGATATCGAGCTGACCCGATGAATATAAATATTTATAACTTAAGTTATTAAAATTACGGTTTCTTAAGTTAAAAGTGTTTTCCTTTCTATATAAAATAAAACATAACAGCCTGGTCGGCCCCAAATTAACATTCCTTTCGCCGCATGTCCGCAGTGAAATGGAGATCATGATGGTGAATATTGTATAAAACGTATGCTATTAGTTTTTAAAATTTGTTGAAGTGCGCCCAAAAGTGACCCAATGAAATATAGATTTTCGTCAAATATAAAAAAAATCCTCCTGTATGGCTGTATCAAATTAGGGCACAAAAAACTTGTTAGTGTCTTTGTGGTTTTTGTGATGTCCTCTAACATTTTAAATATTACCAAAGGAAGTCTTTATATTGTCGACATTAACCATTTTGTTGTGCCCCTTATTGATAATAATAGCATTCTGAATTTTCAGGCATTTATTAGCGAAATAGTTTTTTTGTGATGGTCAATATTGTAACATTTCTGCTGCATTTTATCAGCCATTAATCTATTATATTTTTCATGTTTTCACCAATAAACTTTTGTATTAAATACAATTTTTAGTTTTAGAACCAATATTTAAATAAACCGCCACCTAACCCCAAAAAGAGATGTTTGTCTAAAATTACTTTAAATTATTACAAAAAGCCCGTATTGATAAAAGGGTACGGAGAGTACTTGCACATTACACAGATGATGAAGTTGTGTGTGTCCCAAGTATCGACTCGCATGACAGGTGGAGCTGTTAGGTTTAGCTATTGATGGCGAGACCCTGAAATAATATTAGGTTGATAAATCGTTTTTACGCATAACAAGAAACAAAATTGATCCCATACATAAGTATAAAAAGCTACAGTCATTACATTCTAAAAAAAACCAGCCAACTCTTCGCTTAACTACGGTAAGAAAATACAAAATCAATGGTTCCTTGGTTCCTACTCGAATGGAAATGAAGGACGAGGTCTATGGGACCTGAAGTTTTTCAAACCCTGAGTACCTATGGGTGAGTTATCCAGCACAAGGGGAACGCTGCAGCCATAAAATGCCGCCACTTTTCTGTGGAAACGATTACTTACTAAAGCACTAAAGCCTGTATTCGGTAGTCGATACGAGTTGTCGATGGCCTCTACTCTTTATTATCGCACGGAAGTGTCGACGTTTTGTGTTCGATGGCGGACGAATCGAGAAGCGGCGTCTTGTGGCAGTCTTCGGAGCTGTATTTCGCAGCTCGGCGGTGTTTGTGATTAGCGTTTGGTCCTTGTACGGTAAAGCTAAAAGTATGGCAATGATATCGAACAATTCAAATGGACTAGGTACCTACCTAGTGTTCTTAACTAACGTTTTGTTTATAGCTTGTGTGGAAAAATGAACCGATGAATGTTCTTCAAACCCTCAGAATTTACTGATTTCTAGATGAACAACTGCCTCGTTAGCCTGGAGGTCAGCCAGCGCGACTGCTTCGCTAAAGGTCTTGGGTTCGATTCCCGGGTAGAGCAAAGTGTAATTGAGTTTTTCTATGAAATTCTCAGTAGCAGCTCGGAGTTAGGATTAGTGCTCGGTTAATGGTATGGCAATAGGCTCGCCCCCTATAATATGGGACATAAAAACAACATACCGTCGAACTGTGGGTGCTAATGTACATTGATTACACCTCTGCCTAGCCCTCGGGAAATACAGGCACGATGGTATGTTGTTTCTGCGACTTAATCCGCACCAGATTTAATATGTTATCCCACGGGAACCGTACATTTTTCCGGGATAACAGGTATCCTATGTAGCCACGTAGGGCGTGTGGTCCGTAGAACGTGATTATTAGCCGACTTCAAAAAGGAGGAGGTTCTCAATTCGTCGGCATCTTATTATTACTTATTGTTTATGTTTGTTTCCCGATTACTCGAAGACGCCTGGACCGAATTGGAAAAAAAAAAAGATTTGAAAGGGGATTGTTTTACCTCACAAGTGGTCCCATAAAAACTTGGTAAAGATCGGATGAGCAGTGATGAACAGAATTGCACCTCAAGAGTGCAGCAAATTGCTCAGTCTTCGATTTCCACCAGTAGAATTAGGCCATAAACGAATAGGTCCGATGAATGGAGCATCTAAAACCACCTTCTCATCACAAAACTCCTCAAAGGGTTATAGGTAATTTATGGTCTTCATCATCAGTTCGACTCTATCAATATCCCTATTACCTACCGTTCCTTCATGGATTTGGATGACAGGAAGTTGATACTAAAAAGCACCATCATCTGCCTAGCCTTTTCCCAACTATGTTGGGGTCGGCTTCCACTCGAACCGGATGCAGCTGAATATCAGTATTTTACATGGAGCGACTGCCTATCAGACCTCCATAACCCAGTAATGGGTAATACGATACTCTTGGTAAGACTGGTTGTCAGACCTTCTGGCTTCTGACTAACAGTAACGACTGTAAAAGATCTACAAATGACAGCCGGGCCGGGACCAACGGCTTGGGGCAACGGCAAGTTGATACTAAAAAGCAAAAAATAAAAAAGTTTCTATATTACCATTTGATTTTGTAAAATCAATCGTCCGGACAAACAGACCCGGATAGGGTTTTAATCCGAGTGTAATCAAGAAGTTTGTTTACTATAATTATAAGTACTGTTTTCATACCATAATTTAATACTTTGAAACTTGAGATAGGTAGACTTCGTTGGCAAAAAAAAAAAAATGACTTTGTACTTAAAATCTAGTCCATGGTTTACTCCAGCAGGTAATTAATATCTATTGTATTATCTGCAAACAGGTGCGGAACACCTTAAAATTAATAAAGTAGAACCTTTTTAGCAAATCGATGAACGACAAATAAACGTTGGTACCTACCTACCTACTGTGCCGGTAATGGCTGTCTTGTTAGTGTAGACAGCTTCATAGAGCAAGGGTACTCAACTATTTTAACAGTCGGGCCAAACGGTCCATTGAGAAATTTTCGATGGGCCACTAACGATTCCTATTTTACTTTTGGGGCTTGTGCAAATTAAAGGTAATAAATTTAATAGTTGTTTAAAAAAAAGACGAAGAAGGAACACTTTGTCAGCGGGATTTTTAAACCTTGGTTACGCGGGCCATTTAAAATCCATCAGCGGGCCACATCATGGTGCGCGGGCCGGCGGCGGCGATTGAGCAGCCTTGCCATAGTAGAGTATACCTAGGTAGGTACTATAGGTAGGAAGTTAGTAAGTTAGATAAATATTTAAATTATTATCATCATTGTTGGCTATATAATCATTTTCAGGCAAGTCTGAAATCTGCTCTATTTTTGCTGGTTTTTAAATGACCTGCTACAAAAACCTTAGATCCCTTAAAGAAAGTAGAGTCTAGAGCTAATTCACATGAATACCTATAGTTATTACTCACCTGCTATACCACATAATTTAACTAGTTCAGTGACACTAGGTATCTAATATAGTGATAAATAATATTATACGCAATATGTGGCAATACTGATACTTATTTAGCTTACTAAAATTGCCTGATTTGTGAGCTTTGCCAAAATATTGGAATATCTGCTTTAATGGCCGGATAATAAATAACATATCAGCTCGTTTTTATGCCATTCTAATCCTGTGTGTCTACGTACCTAATATATTATATAGTTAGATGCAAACAAAGTAGCTTTTGTAGGTAAAGGTCGCAGGTAAACTAGGTGACCATGTACGTACCCTTTGTCAAACGAGCAACTAAATAATTCGGCATTAAAATCAATAAAGCCATGGCCCACAAAATGGCTACTTGGTAGCAGTAGTTAGTGTTTGTTGCATGACATCACCCACCCGGGGGGGTTGTGAGGGGGTGATACGAGACTGAACCACCCCACTCGGCCATAGTTGCGCTTATTTGCGGAGTGCATTACATTATTTAAGCACTACATTATGAAGCTATAGGGCTTATTTGGATTTGTATTACTCCTAACTTCTATAATAAAACGAACACAAAGTAGCTTTAAAAGTTTATTATAAAACAGTAAAAAAAAATACTTTACAGATATTTAGTGGGTACTACCTACGTACCTTTTTAAACTGTCCTTATACATATTTGACGAGAAGTAACTAAGATATCTATCTACTACAAAATTAACTAATTACCATTCTAATATTTATAGTCTCTTATTTTTGGTACCTACATACATAAGGGCCTGCGCCCACGACCGAGAATCGGCCCGATAATCGGCCCGATTATCGGGCCGATTCTCGGCTGTTTCTTCTAGCCGGCGAAGAAATCTGTCAAAAAAACGGCCCGATAATCGGGCCGATTATCGGTCGTGGGCGCAGACCCTTAGATACCTACATTTAGAGTTTGTAGTTGTTTTTTTTAGGTCGTGTATCCGCTATTCTAGCGGCCTAATAGCATTAATTTAAGTAATTCTAAATCAATCAATGCTTGGAATGGGACCATGAGTAAACTGAAAAAAGTCCGTTATTAGTTGTATTTACAAATACTTTTTTGCTCGAGGAAAAGTAATGTAGGACAGTAGGTAGATATGTTTATAACGCTCTGAGTATTGTATTGTAGGTATCTAATTTTAGATGAATTTATACACTCATTTTCCTTCCCACTATTTGCACACTAGCAATGTCCTTTTCACTTCCACGGTAGGTACCCGGTAGGTTGCATAGCAAACCATCGAGTTTGTTATGTTAATCCTCGGTCTCCCTTAATACCACAACTTTTCACTTACATTTAAATGCAACCTTGTTTAAATGCTACGTACACAGCGGTTAAAATATATCACCTCATTTAGAATTTGCAACTTTAGAAACGTTTCCACATTATTCTCGAATGTCACACATTATCTGGGTTGGTGTAAGATCCGAAAGAAAACGACTTCCTCACTCGCGGCAGTAAAGTTATACTAAGCAGTGGCCGAACTAAAGTGGAAACAATGTACGTACTGCTGGTTGCTACGTTCACAGTAGCCATATCATCATTCTGAGCTAAGGACGTTTCATTACCTTGCATTGATTTGGAGTAAATATTATAAGCAGTTACACAGGATCGAGGAGTACACAATACAATGTACACCAATATTAGCCAGAGAGATAACTTCAATGCTGCAATTGATTCAAAGCATTCAATCTGCGACAAAATGTTCTTTATCCTCAACTTTATAATGACTAGAATACCAGCAATACTCATAATGATAAGAGGTAAGAACAAATTGAAAACAGCAAGAATTGAGTACATGTGCAGACGTTGACTGGTGTCAACAATGGTGCATAACACAACATCCCCGTCGAGGTGCACTGTTGTGGCTAAAACGAACTCCGGAACACTTAATGAAATAGCTAGCACCCAAACAAACACTGATGGTTGCGTCACTGAGATTCTCCGATCAGTCAGTCTGTAATCTAGATTCATAGTTCTCGGCGGAGTCGAGGAGTCACTACTTGTCACTAAACTGTGACGTGAAGATCTTATTTCTTCATCTTCATCCTGTGCGTTTCGTTTCATTCGTTTTGTGATAGCCTTTTCTTCAATGTTAATAGTGGCGAGTGAATGAAGAGCAATAGTAGCCACTAAATACGATGATGCAGTCGACGCAAACAGGGTCAGTCCTCGATAGGCTACGCAGCCATGGTTACCAAAATTCCACGATCTGGTATTGTAGAACCACAACTCGGGTCCTATAGACGCTCCGAGTATAAGGTCGGCTAGAGCCAACTGTAAAATGATGGTCAGCAAGCCTGAAAAGAAACCAAACATGATCAGGGTTCACACACACATAAGCAGTTTACATAAATAGGACGTAGGTACAAGAAATAGACAAAACAAATACTAACAAGTCAATTAGTGGATGAAGCTTGCCTAATGGAATAAACTGCAGGACTCGAATAAGTTTATCTTTATGCTTCGTATGTGGTACGGACGTACGGACTGGCTACACAATATGTAAAGCATAGCATTCTTTTTTTAATACAAATTCAAAAATAACGTTCTGTCGTTACTGGGAGTACGTCATTAATATGACTCCATCATAATTAAAGAAAGTTGGCTATGAGAACACAAACAGGTATGGATCTGGAATTATCTAAGTCGTTGGTACTTATGTACATAAAACAAGTTTGTTTACCACTCCGTGAGGTGTTGAAGAGCGCGGCGAGCACCGAGCAGTTGGCGAGGGCGGCAGCGCCGGCGACGCACGCGACGCACACGGCGAGCGCGAGCGGCGGGAGGAGCGGCTCGGAGCGCGCGAGCTCCGACATGGCGTCGGCCGTCCGGGACTGTATCGGGATCAATGACTCGCGCCTCGCGGCCGCTGCGTCACCCGCGTTCTCCGCCGTCCCTCGATGTTTTTTTTTTCAGTAGTGATTCACTGTTGTCCGAACATGTGCAGCACACGAGGGCGCGCGAAAATTTTAACCATTCGAGGTGGGTGTTTCGCGTATTTCGTGCATATTTCATGATATTTTAAAATATCCAAATTATTTTCGAATTATGTTGTTTTGCTTTTTAATATCATTAATATACAGATAATCTTTCAACATTTTGTGGATTTTACCTTATTTCTATATATAATAAAGAAATAACGATGATATCAAAAATCAGGGTGCGATGGTAATGAGAACGTTAGGGAGGGTAATGATTTTTAGTTGTTAAGCAAATTGAAAGGGGTGCGAAAGTAATGAAGACAAACCGGAGGTAATGTTTTCATAATTAAAAGACATCTTTAATCGCATACAATTCTAATTGGTGGTAATAAAAATAATTGATTAATATGAATTGAAATAAAAACAACAATCGTATTTTTTTACGTAAGGCCATTTCTCCTTGCGTTTAAAAGAAGAAACAGAGACAAGCGCGAGGAAATTAAGAAGAAACTATTATTTGGTGAAATTCTTTCAAGAAGTGTCGGGGAAGGATACAAGGGCTTGAGAAAGAAGGAATAAAAACAGTTCTCTGATGTGATTATGACTGAAAAAGATAGATTTAGAAAACACAAGCTCTTGACACAAACAAAAATGTTCACAGTAAGAGATAGCAAAGAAAATGAAACAGCTAAGACTGAAAACTTGACAGAACAACTTATTCTGGATTTTTTCGACGATGCTACAGTGACTAGAATTGCACCTGATAAAAAGGAATATATCACTGGAAACAAAATTAGAAACCCGAAAAAGATACTTACAATGTGTCCGTTAAGTATCTTTTCTGCTTTCTAATTTTGTTTCTAGTAATATTTTCCTATATTGTTTGTGTCAAGAGCTTATGTTTTCTAAATCTATCTTTTTCAGTCATAATCACATCAGAGAACTCTTTTTATTCCTTTTTTCTCAAGCCCTTGTATCCTTCCCCGACACTACTTGAAAGAATTTCACCAAATAATAGTTTCTTCTTAATTTCCTCGCGCTTTTCTGTGTTCACATTTTCTACCAAATATTCAATCTTTTCTTCTGTAAATATTTTATCATTTTTCCTTCTTCTATGTGTTATTCTATAGAGCATTTTTCGAAGCGAGTCTTTCTGTTTTTTCAGTTTTTCAATCTCTAGTTTTAAGCTGCCGATTTTTTTTTATTCCGGTAACGAAGCTTTCTTAAAAGAATATCCTTTTGAGGACACCGCTGACAAGACATTGTGATACCGGTTAAACAAATAAGAGATGAAGCCCCATCCCCAGGTATGGGGCTTACGGCTGTACGGGTGAGAGGATCTTGTTCAGTTGGGACTTCTTCTGTGTCACTATTTGGTGGAGAATTATCTAATAATAGCTGTTGGACAACTTTTTCTTTTTTTTTTTCATAATGACGTTTTGAATTAATTTTCCATGTTTTTCTCTGAGCTCTCAATTGTCTGGGTGTCGTATCTTCTGCACTTTTATTTTTTTTTCTATTCTTTTCTTTTAAGGTATCTTGCTCTTTCTTTTGCTTTCAGTTCTGCATACTTTTCGGGATCTTTCTTAATTTCTGCATACTTTTCTTGTTTTTGTAATCGATCTCGCTCTCGTTTCTGATCTAATGTTTGTTTCGATCTCTTTGGCAATTCTAATTCTTAATAATCTGGAACAATACAGTACCTAAATGTAAGTTTGTGCTTATCCTTAGCAATCAAGAGTAATATATTCTTAAAAATATACTCATAAGCTTGTTTTAAATAGAAAAAAAATCCCAGCGGGAAAAGATCTCACGATGCACTTAACAAACGTAACTAATTAAATATATTTGCACAATAAAAAACATTAATTAATTGTCTTGTAATATATTCTAATTGCCATCGTTTTGGCCTCATTACCATCGCTTAAAAAAAACGACGGTAAACGAAGGCAGTGAGGAAGAAGGTAATGAGGTTTAAGAACTTTATTATTTTTTTCTTAAATAATATGAACATTATGAATTTCTTGCATATACTAAACTACCAAGGTACTTATTAAAATTAATAATTAGCAATAAAATGAACAAAATCTTTAATACTCACTCAACAATACGGGCGATAAGAAAGAGAACGTTTCCAAAATATTCACCAGCCGCGAAACTTTACATGTAAATATTTTTTTACCACAAACAAGTGTGCACCTACTTTGACGTTTGCTGGCTGACGGAGACGTGCGCGGGGAAGCAAGCGATGGTGGCGTCGCATATAAAGTCATACGCACACTACAACTTAAATTTTCTTTCAAACCGATGGTAATCAGAAAAAATAAATGTTAAATATTTATAAATGAATTGTAATTTTATTACTAGGTTATTGTTATTTATTTTACTTGTAAACGTTGTATATTTTAATGTAGTTCTTTATTTTAATTACTTTTTTATTTTCAGTATGTATATATTTTGGTAAAAAGCAAATGTATTTAGGAAATCAGTAAATGGACACCGAAGGAAATGACAATTAGTAAAGTTTTTTATTTATAATTTAATAATCGTGTTATTTTGATCTGTAAATGTTCAATGCATGTAAGCACAACTTAATTTTGATTGGCTGCCTATATGACAAATATAGATATTTCATTAATTTATAAAGATTTTTGATCTGGACATGTAATATGCACGAAAATTTATAAACACCCAGGTATTTATTGTCTCTACTTACTTCCACAGACTGCGACGCGCAACTACTTATTCTAAGTTTATCTAACTGGCCTATAGAACAGGTCGTCACCTCACTTACGTATGTTGTTCTCGCCTACCAAGTGTGCAAATAACGTAATAAAAGGGCTGGGTACGCGTGCTGTAAGTTCATTATTATTCTGCGTTCGCAGTCTACTACCGGCGGCGGGCGCCCGCATCGAGGAGGCAGTCGTCCTGAGCACTACTATCAATACGATTAAATTTAAATGTACTATTCCATTTCGCGATACTATATGAATACGACACAATCAATATTATGCTTTTAGTGTCCGACCGAAACTGGTTTTTACGACCGAAACCGAAACCGAAAACGAATTTCGGCAACGGTCTCAGTTTCGGCCGAAACCGAAACCGAAACCGAAACTTCCTAACAAGTATCATGTTAATGTTGCACTCCATTTTAGTTTGGGGGTAGGTAATAAATAAGGTTTTAAATCTAAATCTCCCTGTGAAAAAATCAAACCTCTAATTTACTTAGATACGGCCGCTTATGCCGCACAAACGTATTTTTCGATAATGTCAAGGAACGAATAAGGTACTTCCTGTTGATCTAGAACTTTGAAATTTGGCAAGTAACATAGTCATGAACTACAAGTACAGGGAAAAATCTCAAAACTGTACATATATAATTGAGTCATAAAAACAGGGACTTTATGTAAGGAATGGGGATCCAAAATTTTGACTGAAAAAACTGAAAAAGTGACTACCGTTTCATGTGGGGTATCGTATGAAAGGGCATCATTGGTACAAGCTTAAACAGATTTTTTACTATTGTTATGATGCATAGTTTTTAATTTACGATGAAGAATGAAAAAAAGCTCGGAAAATAACTTTTTTACAAAAAAGATAACCGCCTTCAAAAACTAAAAAGAGAAAAATAACTTTAGCTTTGGAAGTCGGCGGCTTTGGTTCTGTTTGTTGTTTTTTATTGCCACCGACTTCCAAAGCTAAAGTTATTTTTCTCTTTTTAGTTTTTGAAGGTGGTTATCTTTTTTGTAAAAAAGTTTTTAATTTCTTGCTTTTTAGTATCAACTTCCTGTCATCCAAATCCATGAAGAAACTGTCATGTTATGTAAATTAACGAGACACCACTAAAACAAATTGGTGGCCATAGTAGCCGACAGGATGGACAGCCCAATGATGTGGAAATGGATGACCACTCATTGTGCGTCCTTCCAGTATATAAAATAGTGTGTTTTTACGTATGTTTATGTTTTGTTTTTAATTAAAATTGTAATTATGTTTGTATATTTATGGATTAAGGTCTGAAATAAATGTATTATTATTCTTATTAAAACGTCATAAGAAAGCAGAATATGCAATTTCGTTTATTTGGATGAGAAATTTTCAAATACTACTGTATACATCTGTGTTACCCTTTTGAGTGTACAGGCGTGATGTTATGTTGTGTGATTGCTTAAACAATGCATATTTATGCGATAGCAGCAATCGCGGTTGATTTGCTGTAATTTTTCGAAGAGTTCCGTTGTCTGGCTCCGGAATCCATCATCAGATCTATATGAAATTTAAATGGGAACATTTGGGAAGTAAGGGTATACTTCCCAAATGTTCCCATTTAAATTTCCAACAAAAAAAGGATCATCAAAATCGGTTCATAAACGACGAAGTTGGATAACTTCAGCGCGCTTCCGCGAACAAACATAATATAATAAAAAGTCGGTTAAAATTCCCTATCTCAAAAACTTTTAAACTGATTTTGATTAAACTTTCCCTAAGTTGAACAATACCTAGTACAACAAAAAAAGAATTACTTAAATCGGACTTGTAGTTACGGAGATATGCGAACACAAACATAAAAACATTACATACATACATACACTTATGAAATTTGGCACATTTGTTCAGACGCTGATATAGACTAACATATACGAAAACTGGGCAGTTCTGGAAATATTACATACATACGGGTCGAATTGATAACCTCCTTTTTTTTTGAAGTCGGTTAAAAACTGCGAGACTCGATTCTTAAACTATTTATAATATGTAAGTACCTACAAGTTTGTACGGAACCCTCACTGGGGACTAGGACTTGCACTTGTCCGGTTTTTGGTGTTTACTACCTACTCTTATGCTATATCACGTGATAAAACTTACCAAAATTTAAAATAAATCACACGAAAACTTAAAAAAAAAAAAACGAACTGTAAACATAAGCCTGTCACGACATGATTAGGCACGTGGACGCGGCAAAATCTTCGTCGCTTGGATAGAATTCACCGCGCCGAACATGTCCGAGCACAGTGCGGGGACTCCCGAATGCAGTTTCGGTTTCGGTCGTAGTTTCGGCAGGTTTACCACCGAAACCGAAACTAAACCGAAACTCGTATTTTTGCCGAAACTCGACCGAAACCGAAACCGAAACCGAACATTCGGTCGGACACTATATGCTTTTATGTAGTTCCACAAGGTTCTTATTTTGGAACTAGTACTGTTAGGCACCTATTAGGTCATCAACTTACTGTACTCAGGTGTACAGCCTTGCAGGACATTGAAACTTCCGGAATCCTGTACTGTAGTAACAAAATAACTTTTGTAGGATGTACTATATTATTATCTTGCTATTTTAAACAGTTCGTTTTTGATCATATATTTTTACAATCTTCTAAAAACAGTAGGTACTGGACTGATCTAGTGCTTTTAGTTGGTAGAGATGCCTAAGGCATTAAACCCGCCTTTGTACTTTTGTCTTTAAATAAATGGTAATCCTAGACTTCTTGATATGTCAACCTCTATCTAATCTGCAGTTCTAAAACTGTCTGATTCGCTACTGGTTCTTATCAATTCAGATTTGGTGTGTGCTACTATCACGTATTACTTTCCCAATTGTAGACACCTACATGCAGAGGGCGGATAAGCAATGTCTACTGTCTACATGTATATTTGTTTCAATCTCATAAAGAGCTTTGTCTTGCGGTCAACTGGTAACAGCGCGATGCGATGACGACGCACAAAATTAATGAATAAAACGCATTCTTTATTTAATATTCATTACAAAGTGTACGAAATATAAAATTTATAAAGCGAGTCGGTCAGTTAGTCAACTTTCTGACTAATGGTGGGTCCACACGATACAGACTTAACACAGACTTCTATTGAATTTTGTCTGTACAACAAATCAGTACAGACGAATGTCGGTGTACCAGAAAAGTCGGAAGTCTGCGTACATGTCTGTACGATTGTCGGAGCAAAACTCATGATTATTGAATTACTTAATTTATTAATTAAAATCGAAGTCTGAACTGATGAAAAGTCTGCACAGACATTTGGTAAAGACCTCTGAGTAAAAATTTTTACTCAGACTTGTGTGTCTGTGCAGATATCTGTACATATAAAAGTCTGTATCGTGTGGACCCACCATAACTGGCCGACTCCTTGACAATTCTAAAATGCGTGTAAATGTTCTAAATAAAGTAAATGCTCTGACTTTGACTTTGAATAAGTAATGTAAAATGTGTATTCATCAAATCAACCTTGTTAGTATATTGTATCTCTATAATATGCTGTTTCCCAGTAATCAAGACCTAACTTTCAATTAATATAATTAACAACCTTTGTGAGAAGAAATGCTCTCTGGTCAACAATACGAGTACATTACAACGAGATGTTTCTTTGTTGTGAACAAGGGACTGTTTGCCAGTACGTACCTATTCCCGATTACTTACAATGAAACCTTTTCTTTAAAGGATAACGGAACTCTCTATAGATACTATTGATTGCTTTTGTATTGTATTTGGCCAGGTTGAACGGCAATGCAAATTGTTTGACTAAAAGGGAATACCTGTATTCGAAGGGTCGCTATAGGTACATACAGTGAATCTTCTAGAAATTTCCTGAAAAGCTCCTTCTTAGAAAACGGGTTTTGCGTGGGGGACCCGTTTTAAGTATACGTATTTAAGGATAAGGTAACTTTATGGGACTTTATTACCAACCCTACACCGCCGTCTGTCTGGTACAGGGTTGTATCTTTAGGACCGTAATAGCTAGCCAGTTATAATTCTAACTACGATAGCTATGATGGCAAATGCTCTGTACTGCCCTTGGAATAAGGTATAAGGGAATCACAATCGTAAAGGATGATTAGTTCAGATTTAGACGATGATGTAATGGTTAACCATTAACATTCTTAAAAGAATAGGTATGACTAAGCTTTAACTAAGTTAAATCTTTTGTTCTCGTCTTTAAGTATAAGGAACTAATAGACAATTTGATAATATCAGTATAGCCTGTTATTATCTCACTGCAGGGCCAATGTTAACTATATGTCCAAGTTCCCTCGCGATGCTTTCGTTCAGTGATATCAATGATGTTCAAGATAAACTTTTAAAAAGTAAATATGTATTAAAAATTCGTACTGGTACTTGCTGGGATTTGAACCCACAACTTCATGTATGAGACGCGGGAACTTTAACCAATGGGCCATGTCAACGTTTTGACAATTAATATTTCTATTTAAAACATATAAACTTATATGACTCTTTTTACACAAATAGGATATAAATGAATGAACTTACAAGTCGATCAATAATTTCATGACTCATTCGACCCTTTCCTGATATAGTGAATACGGGCTGTCTTCTATATATCAACGAAAGTATGATAAGATATTGACAACTTGAGTTATGAAGCTTGAAAGGACGGGTCACACACGACTCAAATTGTACATTATATATAAGGAAAAATAATTGGCAAAATGAAAGGTTCATTTTTTTGCTGTGCCAATTTAGTCATAGTTTGATAGGTTTACACAGAATTATAATGACTGGCTTATATACGTATATAGGTATATTTACTTAGAACTTATGTCATTAGTGTAGTGTGTGGGTCGGGATCGCGCGTGGCGGCGGCGAGCGCTGGCCGCGTCCGACTGGCCGCGTCCCTCACTCGATATTGTTCATTTGTTTTGATTAGCGGAAGCCGATGACTGTCGGCGAGGTCGAGTGATGGATGACTCGCGACAATGCTCCTCAGGGGACGCGTGTGGGCGGTGCCTTGACAGCCAAAATCTGCACTTTCCTTCGACTTTCTCTTGGAGGTGCGAAAGGTGTTCACTTCATTCGGGGGCTCGCAATGCTTATTCGGTAGCTGGCGCCTCATAAGTGTACGCGTTCTAATCGCGCGCAACGACGGTCGGTCCTTCGAGTCGCACGGTGCATCGCGCGTGCTTCAGATATTCAAAGCACCTGCATGCGACTTCCGAGTTGGCGCTTATAAGGAGTGTGCCAAGTGTGAAGAAGTAACTTATCGTGTGGTTGCTGGACAGCAATGTGAGGCAGGCATGGCGTTAACAAGTGACATAGTGTTAGTAGCGCTGCTGTGCGTGGTGCGCGACGGTGCGCCTGCGCGGTTTCCCGTGAGTAAGCTCGCCGCGAGGGCGGGCGGCGCGTTCATATCTTATTTATTGATTTATTACACTACAGTGTGCTTGTTTTTACATTTTTATTTTCCAAATGGAAGCTAGTGGCCCATTTCTAGTTGAATATGAACACATGTTCCAAATATAGGTATGGTGTGATACAAAATTTGATAAAATATGGCCTATTTCAGTCTGAAATTAAAATCCTACGCCAAGCAATTTTAACAAAAATAGCGCCGTATGCGTCGTGGAATAAAAAACTTGTACTATATTTATTATATAAATGAAGGAAATTTCTGACAAGAGAAAATAACTCCCAATTTAGTTTAGTTAGTTTGTAAAATAAAATAAAAAAAATAAAAAAATATACCATCACGCCTGTATTCCCCGAAGGGTTAGGCAGAGGTGTACTAATGTACACCCACAGTTCGCCGGTATAAACCAAAAAAAAGCCCCCAGCCTAAAGGGGTTAGTTTGTAGGTAAACCTGTAAATAAATTGTTTTGATTAGCAATATGTGTTATTATGTGAACAGGATAAATTGTAAAAATGTATACACGTGTACTTAGGTGAAATAGATAGCGAGACTCGTGTCAAATAATATTTAGATAAACATTATTCATAAAAATAAAATAAAAGATGAACAGCCCTCCTTGAAAACTACCAAGTATCGTTAGAACAAATGACAGCTCATAATTACAGTTCCTTTTTAAAAACATTTTCTTGCTTGTGTTAGGTACTTAAAAATAATTCGATTTTTTCTTAAAAGCTTTCCGAGAAAGCTTCATTATAGAAAATAACGTATTTATAACCTATCAACGCAGAAAAAATAAAATATCAAAGTTTTCTTAAGAATAAGAAATTTTATTAGCACAAACACGTGTATACTTACATACAGAATTAAAATAATACATACCGTACATGAAAGATCCTGAATTAGAGTGGTCTTATGAAAAGATGGGTACTTAAATCTTTGTATTATCCTTCCAAAGTAAACAATGTGTAACTTTCCAAATAAAAGAATTGGAAACGTGAGAAAAATGGAGAAATTGCGCTCAGTGGTCACTTTCAACGATTATTACAAGCAATGTATGATAATAAGTTTTGGAAATACACAATATGTTGTGTGTGGCGTGTAATAACTGTCCCACTATGTAGGCATAGCATGCTTGACATGCTTCCGTTAGTTCTTGCTATTACCACTTCTTGTGTGTGGTCTGTTTATATTTACTTAGCGTCAAATTACTTATTATTACTTACATCTAGAATTTAAATAGTTTTTTTTTGGCTAGATGTAATTATATGTATGTCAACTAGTTTCTGCCTACGACTTCGTTGACGTCTAATTTGATATTAATTATCCCACGGGAACCGTAATTTTTTTCGAGATGAAAAATATCCTATGTGTTTATTCTACACTACAATCTATCTCAGTGCCAATGCCAATTTTATCCAGATCCATTTAGCCATCCATCGCTCATAAATTTTCGCCTTTTTAATATTAGTAGGATAGTTCGACTGTAAACGCCTATATTTTATGATATTTGGAATAGAGAAAACCTTAATTAATTTTCCTTTTGTGAAAATTAATTGACTTGAGCTTTAGAAATCAAAACAAAATTTATTAGAAGACGTTTTTGCGGCCCTTACACGCGGACACGCGGTCATTAGGTATTGTATGTACTACGCTTGTTATCCCAAAGAGGCTTTCTGAAGGTTACGACTTACTAGATGTACTACGCAGAAACATATTACATACGTGTATATAATAACAACGAGGAAAATAAGGAGGCCAAGTATATAATAAAGCCCTATTTTAATAAGGAGTGATCGAACCCATCATATCAACATCAGGCTACAAATGAGATTTTCTCAAACTAAATGGTTAGCCTCTAGAGTTACTTACCTATAGTTTGGTAAAATAACAATATTTGGTTTAGGATCATGTACGTATTACCTGCGTAAACCTGATCTTTACAGCCCTTGCCTTGAAGATATAATATAAACACGAGGAAAATTCGTAATATTAATTTTCGTCGGGCCTCGGCATACGGTCTTGATTTATAGGTACAGTGCGAAGGCGGCAGGGGTTGAATGGATCTCAAATTGATTAATGGAGTACAATTCTTTATGATATGACAGCAGGAACCTTATTCCTACACGTGATACGGAATTCAGTTTTAAAATATTACGCTTATTCATCATGTATGTAGGTACTCGGACTATCTAGTTTCATCTAATAATAAGGTAGACGTAGGTAAGTGCTATGTAGGAAATCTTCGTTTATTTTGTCATTTAATAGCTTGTCCAAGTAGGCGAATAGATCTCTCAAATAGCTATTTGTTTGTAAAATAACAAGAAAGGGCTGAGCACACGGTTTCACTGTCTTTTGTTATTACTTAGTACGTTTCTGTGTTACCATGTGCTTCTGGTTGTTCTGATAGTTCCTACGCTACTTCTCAGCCCTCAATTATGTAACGTTACGTCAATAACAGGTTACCTACAATGCACATTTTCCGAAGCTATTAAAACTTTCACCAAATTATGGTACATTAACAACGCCTTACGATACGATTTTATTTTGACAATTATATTACGTAATAAAAATGCAGGTGTTTCGCGTACTGGATCACGTACAAAGTTACACAACGCTAACGTCAACTGGAGTTTTTCAATCGCTCTCGATGAATCATAGCGTGGCTTTATTGTGGCCCGGCGACGCGACGTGCTCGCAGCCTCCGTGTAATTGAGATCGATACCAGTAACTTTCATCATCGGCATACTCCGACGTAACACTCACAATTGAATGCCAAAATTAAAGTAATTACCGTCTCCATTATAGGTACCCTGCCACTTATTCAAACCCGCTAATAGTTCATCGGAAGGCGCATTGTCTCGCGTAGAAGAAAAGGAAAAACAAATAGTTTACTTTCCCCTTTACTTCGCTCGCATCCGCTAATATCGAGCCTACACTTAGCTGACTCATGTGGACTGGATTTCGGTTTCACTGTTCGCATCAGTTTGACTGACATGCTCAAATTTAATAAGTACACATGAGTAGATAGGTACATATAACTATAAATAAACTACAGTACGTACCTAATAACTTACAGTTTCATTGAGTCAGCCGCTTGTAAGAGCTCTGTCATCAATCATTCGAATTGTGAAAACAATGGAACCAGAACAGCAAATACTTAACAAAAGCTTTTCACCGATAACTTATCTTGTCTTGACTTTTAAACAATGGTTTCCTGGTAATGTCAGGAACCAGTAGTGTTATTCTGTAAAAAATCTCCCTCAAGCTCGCTTGACAACTCGCCTAAAGCTCACTTTACCGATTTTTTTCTGAATAAACGGGTAGTATGTTTGAAAAGTGTCGCATACGTTGATGTTTTGTTTTCATGTACAAATAAGTAGCTTAATGACATTATAATAGATAGATAGTAGATACAATCGTTTTCAGCCGCGGGCAATAGTGTCAACAAGAAAATTAGACGAGATCGTTGACCTAGTTGGTGTTAACTGACGGATTAATATGCATAATTATGTTATTGTTTGCTTGTAACGTGAACGTGAGTTAGCGAACTTGAAATAGTTGAATATTTAACTGGATGCGAGGTAGACGTGTAAAACAAATGCATGCTTTCTGACATACATACCATCACGCCTGTATTCCCGCGGGTTAGGCAGAGGTGTACCAATGTACACCCACAGTTCGCCGGTACGTTTTAGGTCACATGTAATAGGGGCGAGCCTATTGCCATTACCAGGCACAATTAAATCCTAACTCCGAGCTGCTACTGAGAATTTCATAGAAAAACCCAATAACACTTTGCTAGACCTGGGAATCAAACCCAAGACCTCTAGCGTAGCAGTCGCGCTTAGGACCACTAGGCTACCGAGGCAGTTGCCTGCTCTCTGGCGTCTTATAATCGCGATTACTTAACGAGGCTAATGAAAGAGTAGTCTAGTCGTTAATGAGAGCAATAAAAGTAGTGTGAGAACGTTGAGCCGGCGACATGTCCGTGACAATGGTGCGCGCGCGCCCACCACACGATCACATGCGCAGGCGATCCTTGCGCGCCTGCTTGTCGACCTACTTCATCGTCGTAGCATTTATCACCGCCTTGTTCGGATTATTACGATGTTCCTGATACCCAAATTGATTGTATTGTTGTAATATACTCTCTAAATAGTACGGAAGCTGAGTAATCTTCAATGAATGATAGCTCTAGTCATTCTGGCGGGCGGCACCTAGTTATGTCTAGCTTATTGTTAGAAATTGCATTTATCACAATGGGTGACATTAATTTTGTTGATTAGGGGGTTTCACTTTTTAATAATATGCGTTTACAATGCAATAGCACTGTCAGGCTTAATTAAAGTTTTATTACGAAATAATTGCTGCAAATATCATGTAGAGCAGGGTTTCTTAAAGTGGGGTCCACGGACCCCTTAGGGGTCCGTAGCATGTGTATCAGGGGTCCGCAGTAGGTCAATTTGTAGAGTGTAAACATATTAAGAAATTGTGTAGTAAACTCGACGAGACACATTGTAGTTGTTGAGTGGCGAATTCAATACGTAATCACAGACAATTTAATATTCTGATTGAAGCCAAACAGCAGCACCCTTTTCATTAGTATTATTTCATTAGTTTTAGTTGTACTTAAGTACCAAATATATTTATATTTTTTATTTCCAAATATTTTTTTGACAGGGGTCCGTGGCATTTTTTAAATTGTGAAAGTGGTCCGTGACTACAAAAAGTTTAAGAAACCCTGATGTAGAGCTTTCTTAGCTTTTATTTAGTTGGTACTGTAAACTCAAGACGTGGGTTAGTTGTACCGAGATAAACAATATACGTGTTTGAAATACTTGTAATTACATTTCATACATTGAATTAATAATTCATATTATTTTGCATTAGAACTAAATCACGTCTCGTCAGCCGTCGTGGCGGACTGTCAAGTCATTCTAATTTTAAAATGAGTTTATCTCATAAGAAAATTTTACAAAATAAGGTTGTATACCGCTCTACCAGCCAATCTTTCTCTACAGTAGGTACATAAGTAAGATAAGACGCAGTTGTAACTCAGTTCATAAGATCGATTTTTAAATAAACTATTTTCCATTCTACCTGGCTGAAAGGCATCAGACAGTTCATCGCGCTCTCCTTGCTACAAAGGGTGCTCGACACGTAGAGAACATTCGCATCCAAGCATCGATCGGTCTACGAGGCAGACATGAGACGCTATAGCTATCACGCTCTCCAGAACAGCACAGTGTGCAAAGCTGCAATTTTAAAACACGTTCTCGTAAAGCTTAATCGCAGTCATTTTAGATTGGTAAAACTGTAGATTGGCTATTACGTTGGAATGTGAAGTGCCTTGCGCTTATGATTGATCTATTACATAAGAATAGTAACAGGTTGTTGATCGTCGAAGTACCTATTAATTTAATAAATATTTGTTATACTAGCTTCTGCCCGCGACTTCGTCCGCGTCGAAGTTGAGATATTATTCCACAGGAACTTTACATTTTGCCTATCTGCTATTTCAGACTATAATCTATCGCCGTGCCGAATTTCATCTAGATACCTTCTGCCGTTCTGGCGTGATTGAGTAACAAACATCTGTCTATCCTCACAAACTTTAGCGTAGGATAAGATCACAGGATAGGATAGTATGATTGAATCGAATCGCTTTTCATTTGTTTATTCATTATTCACAACCCGGTTAAAGTCAAGCTCGTCAGTGCATGGCCGGGTGGCGATAGGGTGCGGCCTTTTTACTCATGCGAGTGAACGATCTGGGCCCCGGGCCCCCGACCCGGGCCCCCGGGAGGCTTTGGTGCTCATTTCGCTTGGAACATCGATTTACATAATTATAATTTGTGTTATGTTTTTTTACGTGACTTACTTATCGTTTCGCTCCCTCGCAGTTTTATGGCTCTATTTTCCGATCGATAGGGTTTTTAAATAAACGTCGCCCACATTTAATACCATACAGACATACATTTTACAGGGTTATTGGGTTTTTCTATGAAATTCTCAGTAACAGCTCGGAGTTAGGATTTTCCCGGTTAATGACAATAGGCTCGTCCCTATTACCTACATATGACCTAAACATACCGGCGAATTGTGGGTCTGCATTAGGTACACTTCTGCCTAACCCTTCGGGGACTAAAGGCGTGATGATGTTATGTTATGTTATGTTACAAAATGAAATTGACTATAATATAATTTTTAAGCTCCCATCAAGCAAGTTATTAACTGTATTTAATTAACTTGTAGAATGCTGACGAAGTCTTTCATATTACGTGTTGAATCTTCATAAGCTTCTGTTACGTGAAAAGCTTGTGTAATGAGGGATTACAACTCTGTTCTTACAAATACCTACAAAGATCTAATTATTGTTTACAAGCGTAATTAAATAATGCTTCAGTTAAAATATCAGAGAATCAGTTTTCAGTGTTTTGCTATAACACGTTCTAATAATCTTAGGTAGGTGGATGACTTAATCATTCACAAAGGCATTCTAAATAGAAAGATATTACTAAGATACAAATATTAAAGCATATTTCAAATGCGTATGTGTAATTTATTGGTTGTGTTTTATATGATTTAAATTTGTTATATAATATGGAGTATGTCTGAAATAATTGAATGAATTAAAATTAATTTGATCGATTTATAAACCAGACCAGCTATAATTATTTAAACTGCACTAGCTACCCCATGGTTTCACCCGGGTTAGTTACGCCTGTTAAAATAAACGAGCTATAAAACGCAAAAAGATTTTTTCAATTCGAATCAGTAGTTCCCGAGGTTCGCGCTTTGAAATAAACATGCAAACTTTATAGCCATATAACATTAGCATACATTAAAATATTACTTTTTTTCTCTCCTTCTAACGTCAATTTACGAGAACATTGCCATGACATCACCAACCCAAACACCCTTTATAGTTCTAATAATCATACATGGACTAATTCAGGTAGTACCTACATACTACTTACCAGTAACTCGAATGTTTACATTAAGGTCAAAGGAAAAAAACTCTAAATTCTTTGTTCGCAACTCAAACAGGTATGACTGGTTTTTCCTGGAACAAATCGGAGAAATGTACCTTCCATAAAAAATGCAGGCGACCAGAGAAAGAATGTCGAGGGTCGCTGACTGTAGTATTTATTTAGCACACACACAACATACCTACAGCTGCTAGGTACGTAGCGCGGATCGGAGCCGACCTTTTCACAAGTTAGCGAAGTTCACTGTCGCGTGACACTTTCGAAATCGATTACAAAAAAGTAATTCGAAGGGTGTATGATGTATCTCGACCCTCCCACGTTTATCTGGCTGAAAAAATATATTATATTGACGTTCTTATCAGGGGCGTAGCTACCGCCGTATCTGCCGTATCAATTATACGGGGCCCCAGGGCTACGGGGGCCCCCAATGTGCGTAAGCAAAAATTAATAAAAACTTCCCAAATTTTTTGTATTTCACAAATGACAAAAGTCAAAACAAGCAATTCTTTTTTGCCCGCGCAAAGCGTGCGTTCAAAAGTTGGCAACACCCTACATCGGTTATCGCGGTTATTATCCATAGAGGCAGTAAATTTAGAAAAATAAAGTCATCATCAGCTATAAATAATAGAATAAATCAGTTTGCCGAAAAAAAGGTAAGGAGGGTGTAGATATACCTATTCAATTTGGTTTTTTTTTTTTTGAAAACGTGACAGATACGAGTATATAATTATGATTTAAAAAATATTTCTTTTAATTTTATGCAATTTTTTTTTATTGTAAGAAATCTTTACCTTCCTAAGGGCCCCCAAACCAATGTTTATACGGGGCCCCGCCAAGCCACGCTACGCTTCTGGTTCTTATTATTCTGAATTATTTAAAAAATATATAAAAACCATCACGCCTGATTTCCCCGAAGGGTTAGGCAGCGGTGTACCAATGTACACACACAGTTCGCCGGTATATTTAGGTCCTATGTAATAGGGGGCGAGCCTATTGCCATTAACCGGGCACAAATCCTAACTTCTAGCTGCTACTGAGAATTTCATAGAAAATCCGAATTATTTAATTCACACCATTTTATAGCCGTTACGTTTTTTCGTAGCAAAGCGCTACGAGATAAATTATAATAATAACATAGTTTTCGTATATTTTAAATCAGCTTCTGGTTGCGACTTCGTTCGCGCGGTTTTTTTTACCCGCTTTTGTTATGTTTTCGGCTACTGCTTCGCTACCGTGGGGCGTAGCGTGATGCTATATGGTCTATAGTATTCGTCATGAATCTAGACATCTTAAACAAAAACGATTTTTTCCAATACGACTTGTAGTCCAGAGATTAGCGCGCTTAAACAAACAAGTATAAATGTTTACATAAAGCTTTATAATGTTAGTAGGTATAGATAGACGATTCCATACATTTTGATTTACTATTTAGATTCACAGCCCACTGTGAAAAATTCTTGAGTCGCAGGACTGCCGTTGCAGGACCTATTCTTTCGTAGCTCATGCCGTAGCTGCCCAATTGGCCAGTGGTCATTTTAATAGCTCTCATTTTTATAATGCACCAAATTAAGAGAATGACGTTAAAAGCGAATTGTGTTGTATAGTCTATTTTTATATAAATTTTCCAGGATTTACTCCCGCTACACGGCTGGTGGACGAACGCGGAGCGCGTACGCGACAGCCCCGACATACAGGTCGTGTACCTGCCAGCATTATTGCCAAGAGAGGCTCAGCTCGCCTCTGATAAGCCTACAGCTGACGTCCCGCTGCCCTACAGCTTCGACGCTTTTGGAAGGTACCTACTTAAATGTGATTTTCTGTTGTTTCGCCTCGTCTTTCAGTCTGTGATTCAGATAGACCATTTTGAACATTTCTATCGTGATTTTATGATTTTTGCAGTTGTGTGTCCTATGAAGTTCAGTTTAATAAATAGTATTTTGAAATTTGCACAGTCATTCCCAGAAAATGAGATTAATAACGTACAACACTGACACAAAATTACTTCCCTTTCTTGGAAAAAATATCCAGGCTGACTCTACCTACTCGTACATGGAATTTATTTTGCGAATCTATACATTTCTGCGCAACTACGCGAGACGTGCTCGTTGAATGTAGCCTTCCTATTGAAGAAAAACTGGTTCCATTGAATGTACCGACTGACTGACCTTGAGATAGCGTTATTGTTTTATGTGTGTTAGATTTTGTTCGTGTGATCAATCAATGTTGTCATATGGGAGAAAGCGTATGTAATACATCCAATCATTAGATTATGACTAAGTGATTAGATCCCTGTCAGAGTTTTTATAAAACAATATCGATGTATGTATCTAAACTTAATTTATTTTTAGAAATTTTGAGCTACAGTTGGTACCGAATCGTCGTCTGGTTTCGTCTGAATTCCGAGTATGGTCAGACAAGGGTCAGGAGGCCACACTGTCGGCCGTGGACTCCTCGTGCCACTTCCAGCATGCTGGAGCCAATGCAGTCGCGGCATTCTCAGCCTGCAGAGACCACGCGCTTGTAAGTACACATGGTTTTGTTTCCAAATATATTATACCCTTGAACCCTACAATAACTTTATACATGATATCTATGCTTCGCCTTTTGTGTGTAAAAGGGCAAAGTTTACAAATAAGTAAATCGCTAGTACACCGGCTTCTTTAAAATTTTTTGTTCTTTAAAAGCATCAATTGAATGATTTGTATTAGATCCTGTGCCCTGAGGGACACCACTGTTACTAAGGAACATTTTTTTCTCGTGCATAGGCAAGAATTATTTAGATCGCAGATTTGTATAAGATACTAATATCTTTCGTTTTCTGTTTTCAGCACGGTTTAATTGTAGTAGACAATTCTACATACGAAGTGCGACCTTTGCCTTTGGGCAGCGGACGGGCAGAGAACGGCAGCGGGCGAACAGCTCATGTGATACGCCGGGCACCGCCACCCTCGCCGCCCGGAGACGACGCCCGGCTGCTGCGGCCACGGGTGCGCAGACCGCGGGCTTACCCACCGCGCCACAAGCCTGGCCCGCCCAACTATACCATTGAGATAGCCTTATTCCTTGACGAAGCAGGCTACAAAATCTTCTATCCTTACCTCAACTATAGCGAGGCGGACCTACGTGATATGCTGTTAGCGTATATAAATGGTGTAAGTTTCGACATTTCTTTTTTGATTCTTGTTGTTTACTTTTAATCATCAATCTTTTTAAAAACACCTTAAAAATGTAGCTAGTGTCAAATGTTTCTTCGGTGTTCCAGGTGCAAGCTCTGTACCAGCACTCGTCTTTGGGCACCCACATTCAGCTATCGCTCGTGCGGTTGACACTATTACGCTCGCAGCCACCATCTCTGCCTGCGCACGCCGAACGTGGTCGTCTGCTTGACTCCTTCTGTGCGTACCAACGTTCGCTGAATGTAGATGATGACGATGATCCCCAGCATTGGGACATGGCATTGCTGCTTTCGGGGTAACTATAGATAAAAATAAGTAGCTGAGTGTTGAAAAAGTTGAAAATATTTGTAGCGACAAAGAATGTTTAAAAGCTTTATTTTTTTATGATGAGTATCAATGACACCTTTTCAGGTTTAGGGAAAACAAAAACTTACGTTATATCAATATTTTCGATAAAACATAAATTAACATTTCCAAAAACATTTTCGAGAAAATGTAGAAGTTCTTGACCTAATTATTGAAACCGTTAGCCAACTTTATTGTTATCACTAAAAACTGATGAGCCCGCTATTGCATTTAAATGTAAAACATGTTTGCATCACTAAAACGTGCAAACATACGAAGCCGTGGTTTAAAATTTCTTGTGGTTTAGTTTGTGGTTTCAAACACGATATTTGCTTTGACATTTTACAAAAAGTCCGGTGATTCACTCTTTGCAATAAAAAGAAAATTTCTAAATTGTTATGCTATACCAAAAGACTTCGCCTAGTTAATTTGCGATTGTGATGTAAGGGTAGATCAACAGGCAGTGACTTGTCAGATTCCTTTAGGGTTGATGGCGTTATCTTTAAACTCGACTTCTTTCCCTTAATAATATGAAAGTAGGTACCTGTTAGATTTTGTTTTTTTTTATTAACTCATTCCGTCTTAAGATAAAGCGGGTTTCTTCTCTAATTCCAGGTTGGACTTCTACTCGGAGGAAGGTGGTCGTCGGAATGGCGTGACGATGGGCTTGGCGCCGGTGGGTGGCGTGTGCTTGCCGGCCCACGCCTGTGTGGTTTCCGAGTTCGGCACGTCCGACCTGCTCGGCCGGCCCTACCCTTCTGCTGGCTTCACCTCCGTTTATATCCTCGCGCACGAGATTGGACACAAGTCTGTCATAACTCGTTTACTTTCCTACTTCTTCCTTATCGGTCAATATTACGCGTAATCACTAGTTGGAATATGCTTAACGTCATCACTTGTCATTGAAATGGGGAATAATTACTATCATCCCATCCCCTATAAGCATGGTAAGAGTGTAAGGCATATCTCGTTACTTAACTGACTCGTTCCATGAGGTCATTAACTTGGAATCGATTCCGTTGTATGTTTAAATGCGGGCTTTGTAAAACGGTTGTTGTGGCTTTTGTCAAATAGGTATGAATCATGAAATTTGAGGTTGTTTTACTGTTAGCCTTTATAGTTAGTTCTTAACTTTCTTCAATGAGGTAGATAACAAATGTCATTAATTCGGTATTACTTCATACTTCCAGCCTGGGCATGCATCACGACGGCACCGGCAACAACTGCGCCCGGGACGGCTACATCATGTCTCCCTCGCGAGGCACCAACGGCGAGGCCTCCTGGTCAACCTGCAGCGCAAGAGTTGTGGCTGATTTGCAGTATAGTTCCTTTATCTTCTGCTTGTTTCTATCTTAGATCTAGTCAGCTCTATCATGATCTACAATTTTTGCTGTTTGATGTTATCAGAGTACATTCACGCCCAACTTTTTCCTATTTATTTCCAATGTCCTATACAAGGATAAGAAACTGGAGCCTTGTCTGTTAGCACCTGTTTGCAGTAAGAAATCAAATGTATTTCATTTAATAACATATTTATTTCGTGACCACGTACATCGAACGTGATTGTAGTCAATAAAGAAAAGGTTGCGTTTACTGCTACCAGATTTAGGGTGTTGCATAATGCACATTTGCACAGTGCATGTTTGTTTCTGTTTGAGTTTCATTATAATTTGGGTGCTTTTCACATACGAAAGTGTTCAGAATTTGCGAAGTCTAATTGCAATAAACGATTTTGCATTTCCGTCCAATTGCGCGTTCATCGAAATTCACATTTACTTTTGTTCATTATCCAATTTACAACGTAAAATAATGAAACTTGAATGGTCCTTTTCGTTTGTATGTAGATGGGCGACCTGCCTTTTTGACGGTTCAGATGACTTGGATACGCCTAGTGAACTGCATCACGAAAGGTTTGGTGGAGCACCTGGCGCCATCTGGAGTGCCAAGAAACAGTGTGAGGTTAGTGTAGGCAGTATATTAGTTACCTCGTCAGGGATTGGTGGTAAAAAGGAAGTAGATGAAGAAAGGAAGGAAGATGCAGAAAGTCGTAACAGGTGCACTAAAGCATTTTTGGCCCAGTAGCATCGGTTGCGATTATAGGGGAAATCGTAGATTTGAACCGAGTTCTCAAAACGGTGAAAAAAAACGTCATGTGGAAAACGGCAGGTCTGTATACAACCAAAAATTGGCAGGAGTGAGACATTCACCGACCTTCGCCGGTGGTTTACGCTAGTGGCTTTGATGACCCAGCAGCTCCCAATTTTCCTATTTAGGCAAATAAAATTGTTCTAATACTCCTCAAAGTAAAATAAGCTGCATTACATTTCAAGTCAGATACACAAGCATTAAGATAATCCAAAATTGGCTGATGACTTGCTTTGTTGGTAAGAGCATTATGATCTCAACTAAAAAATAATCCTTTTGTCATGTACAAGATCCTTTTGCGCGACGCTGATGCTGCTCCATCTCCCAGCGGTCCGGTGAGTGAGCACTGCTCTCAGCTGGCGTGCCGCACCCCACACCGCGCTGGATACTACTACGCCGGCCCTGCGCTGCCCGGGACGCCCTGTGGAATGCATATGGTCAGATAATTGTCTCAATATCTATACGAGACTAGATATTAATGCTTAATAGTAGAGAAAAATTGGGCCCTGTTGGGCGCCATTTGAGCAAATGGCGCCCAACAGGGCTCAATTTATGTGAACGAAGGACTAGTATTTTTATGGGAACTAAGGACGTTGAATAAGTGATTGTCTATAAATATTGATTGGTAGATTTTTTGCCGAAAATAATACTTACCTCAGAATTTTAAATGTTTCTGGAATTCACATAAAAAATAAGCAATTTACTGTTATTGTCTCTCGCTGCGTAAATTGAACAGTCTTATTTTGCACCACTGTTGGTTTATTAATTTCACTCTAACTTTGATATCGATACTCTAAAATAATTGAACAATGCTTCAGTGGTGTCAAGGAGGTGAATGTGTCCCTGCATCCGCACTGCCAACATCGAGTACATCTGCACCAAAGCCGAGTGCTGGTGACTCCTCCGTGACCATCGCCTGGGGTCCGTGGCGGGAGGCCAGCTGTCAGTCAGGATGCTCCGAGCGAAGCCGAGGCTTCCGCGAGAGGCGACGGGTTTGCATGAAACCAACGAATGATGCATGCCAAGGAGCGTCTTATGACGTCGTGCTGTGTGATGATACTAAGGTTCTTCGATTTTTTATTTTAAGATAAATTGCAAGGACGTAGTCAATTATACCTATTGCAAACATACATATATTAAGGACAGCAGAAGCTGAACTGCGCGGAGTCTTTTTAATAAAATTGTATCTCTGTTAGAAGCAGTAGCTATTATTATTATTACAGATTTAAAATGTGAAAAAAAAAAATCGGAAGAAATTCTTCCGTATCCATTTTGTCTGCTGCTATGCACCACCAGGTACTACGGTATGCAAGGCTCGGCTATCATGGTCGTTGCATAGAGACGCGTAAGGCATCTATTTGCGTTGCAGCCGCAGGTGTGTTGACATATGTATGTCTTTCACATTGGATATTTTCAAGTCAAAACGTAATCCCAAGAGTATAATAATAATATAGGAGATCTAATCATTTAATTTGAAACAGGTCTGCGGCAAGAAGACCCGTGTAGGATCAAGTGAACTGGCATCGCGCAAGTGTGCTGAGTACGCAGCTCTCCTGCCCGAGCTGGATCCTCGAGGAGGAGGCCTACAGGCTCCGCATGATTCCAGTAAGTCATACAGTAACAGTAAGCTTCATTACATTAAATTCATGTAGCTGTTTGTAGCTGTTCCTAGCTGTTTCTGTAAATATTTAATGCTTGCATGTGAATAAATAATAGGTACCAATGCTATTACCCGAGACATTATTTCAGTAGGTATGTTTTGAAGTAGATTCAGATTGAATTTGCTGCATCTGTTGTAATGTATTACCTGTTTGATATTGAAGAAGTCTCTGATAATGTAAACTTTTAACATCCATTATTTATAGCGATATAAGGTTGACATTCCAAAGTTGTTGCTTGTATATCTGTCGGCGCAATTACTTCTTTCCTTTCCCTTTTATTCTAGTCCTTATTAAACGATCTTTCTCTATCCCAGCTCGTATGTGGATGGGATGCGCGGTGTTCTGCCGGCGCGCTTCGGGAGGCGGCTTCTACGCACCTCGGGTCGAACTCAACGATGCAGGCCAGGACCCTTACTTCCCGGACGGCACCTGGTGTCACAATGATGGAAATCAAGACTACTATTGCTTGCAACATCACTGTTTGCCTGAGGTGAGAATCGCGAAATGCCTTATTTATTTACATACATACCATCATGCCTGTATTCCCCGCAGGCTTAAGCGGAGGTGTACCAATGTACACCCACAGTTCGTCGGCATGTTTAGGTCTCATGTAATAAGGGGCGAGCCTATTGCCATTTACCAGGCACAAATGCTAACTCCGAGCTGCTACTGAGAATTTCATAGAAAAACAGTATTTAAAAAATATGTTTTTAATTATTTATATTTTATTATTTAGAAAGAAAGAAAGAAAAAAGTTTATTAACGCAAACCATGTGCACACAGATATACAAACAAAAAGGTTATTTATTTAATATAAAAGAAAAAAAAGAAAACAACATAACTGTGTATACTAGAAAGGTTTAGGTAGTTAACTAAAGGTAAACAAATCGTCGAAAAGGTTTTTTATAGTTGACACTTCCTTGTTTAAAAATACGTTACAACAAAATCAATTCTAATTTCGATTTATGCGATACTTTTCTCTTTTATTAATGTATGTTAAACTTTATCATTTATTCGTAAACTACTCTTCATAGATGTCATTGTTTGGACACCACTTTTTTGTTAGTTTTATAAAATAGTATAATATTTTGTAATCTGTCTATTGTAAAGAGCCTAAAAAGACAGGTTCCCAAAACCTTTTAGAAGATACGATGAATTAGATAACGTCGCTAAATTGAAGAGTACGCCCGTGATGTAGTATGGCAACTAAAATTGCAGGTATTACGTTTAGTCGATTAACCAGGCGCCTTTGAAAATTGCGAGGGTCATGTAATAAAACAAGAACAGAAAATGTTTAAAGTAGATAAAATGATTGATAATACCACTGAACGTTTTATTATTAACGCGGCAGATAGTTCCTCAAATTCTGATATAGACTAGAGCCTATTATTATACGACTTTAAATAATACGATTTTAAAATTTGAAGTGAAAGGTTTAGCATCCATGAGTCACGTGGTTTGTTTTGTTTACATTTAGTTAACTACCTAAACCTTTCTAGTATAGTTATCTAATGACGGCAATTGATTACATGTGGAATAGCCATTATTAAACGTAACCATTAACGCATGATCTCGGACCTATCAGTAAAGTCACTAGTAGTAAAGTAGGTACCTTTTTACTCATAGAAATGTAGGAATTTAAACAAACCAAGCCAAGAAATCTTAGAGGCCGGCGCTTCAATGTAACGAATGACGTATTCCGTACGTGATGTACGAACTAGAATTACAGAGTTTTATATTACCGTTAGTCGTAGCAACACTCATTACTCATTGCCATTTTGAATGCTCTACCCATAGATTATACAGTATAATACTGGTGCTCTACCTCTAGTTCTTATAAGCTTCACAACGCCCTCGTACGGTGACTAAAGGTATTAATAAGGTATAATACCTAACACTGTAGAGTAAAAATCTTTAACGACTTGAGTCGTAGTTTACTAGTGACATGATAGATGGCGCGGCCAGTGTCTTACTCCAACTTCTCTTTATTGTTTAAACAATGAGATAAAATTGATAAGCTGTGTCATACGGAAAATCGTCATTTCCATGGCTTAGCTTATCAGTAATTGTTCAGATTTAGTTCCTGTATATTCTATTATCTAACATTACTGGGCCAAGGTGGTTGAATTCCATTGCCTTCTGAAATAAATAAATAAAAGTAGGCAAGATATGTGCTATGAAAAGATCGCATTGTAGAATTAGCTGCTTACAGCGCATCGTTTCCAGAAAAGTGTCGTACCAGTCGTTGTAATTGAAACTTGAATGTACCTAAGCGTGACTGCTACGCGAGAGGGCTTGGGTTCGATTCCCAGGTCGAGCAAAGTGTTGTTGGGTTGTTCTATGAAATTCTCAGTAGCAGCTCGGAGTAAGGATTTGTGCCCGGTTAATGGCAATAGTCTCGCCCCCTATTATATGGGACCTAAAAACATACTGGCAAACTGTGGGTGTACATTGGTAAGCCTTTGCCTAACCCTTCAAGGAATACAGTGGTGATGTTATGTGTGTGGTATGTGAATGTACCCACATTTCCGCGAACCCTATACCATTCAACAATTTATTACGCATACTAAACAAATAAACGTAATGTTTGCGTTCAAATATAACGTTAACATGCACAATGCATTGATCTGCCTTGCGTGCTCGGTCTAACCTACCCATTTGTGCCAGATTTGGCTAGGTTTTGATAGCTGTCACTGCCCCCTCCTTAGGAAAGGCCTCTTTCGACTCCTTTCACTTTCCTCTGTGTTGTGCGTCCCCTCGCCACTTCCCAAGGAAGCTGTCCAAGGTGTCCCTCCATCTTCTCCTACGTACTAATCCAAGTAAAAACCATGAATCCTACCATAATTGTGTACCTACATCTACATATCTTCAGATACAACAGTGCTAGTTACATCTATTGTTCAAACCACCTCTAATTCCATATTTGCAACCCTCACCACATAATCAAGGATCATTAAGAACCTATAACAAGAACAAGGCCCTAAACATAGTTTAGACTCTATAAAAGGTAGAACATTTAGCTAATTTAATAGTGCATTGTCTTGTTATAAATAGGCCAATAAGAACATAAACGGCACTGCGCCGGGTAATCTTGTTGTGTGTCAATCGTGCCGCGTCATCTCACGTGATTGTTCTCTCCAAGTTAAAGAAAATTACTCTAATAGGTATGTAGATACCGTACATATATAAGTATGCTATGATAATATGCGTACAGTCAACAAGAAATTATATTTTTCATTGTTTTTGCACGAATATCGCCAAGAAAACCATGCTGTGTTAACCTGCCAAAATTCTCAAAGTTTCCGAAAGAGTGCAAAAATGAATCTTATGGTGTATCGTATAAAGTAATAATTATATATTTCAGGTTCTCTGACCGCCTTTGAGGTATTGTCTATTCTTTTCACGAACAGGCAAATAACAACGTTAGTACAAGATCTAAGATTTTATCGACTCTTTTTTACCTTATTAGCGTGCTAAAACTCCTTACGTGCTTGTACTATAAAGTAACTTGTTGCATTACGCGCGGCATTTGTCTTTCGTACCTTAGAGATTATATGCGGTGGGCTGCCTTAGCGCAGCACATACGATGTGTTTATGTATTGTACATTAGTACCGTCTACGCGGCTTCCGCGTAGCAACATCGTAGCAACTACTCATCATCTTCCTGTCCTTATCCCAATGTTGCTTGGGGTCGGAGGAAAGCCTTTTCTTCTTCTATGCCGTCCTCCGCCTGGCGATCCTGTCAACCGTCACTGACTCCCTTCTCTTTAATATCTTTCTTCACCCAATCCATTTCTCTTTTCTTCGGCCTCCCTCTTCTTTTCATCCAGACTAGCCTGCTAGACTGCAGTGCGAAAACACTACACCTTGAGCCTGAAATTTTATTATAAGATAATATAAAATTCTGTATGCGCTTGGATCAGGCGACACCTCATTACGTCGTGCTTAGTGTTGTTAAACAGTGTTGTTTGGCCGTCAAACATACGCTTCATTCCGACTTTCTTCCGTGCGTCATAGAAATTCAAAGATATTTGCTCATTTAGAGTAAATTATGGGCCTAATTAGTCATGGTTTATCTAGACGTTTGAATTGGACTATGATAAATTGCGCAAGTATATGTACTTACTCAGCAAGATTTGACGTTGTTACATTTTAAAAACATGTTGACTTTTCATAAATGTCACAAAAAGCACGTGGTCGGGGCACTCGAGTACTCGTCAGGTGAGGATCGTCGGAGTGCGACATAAACCTATAATTCTTATCTTAATCTTAACAATCTTGAGATAATTTGTTTAGCTTTAGCTAATAGCACGTGGTGCTCACAAGAAACTCCCTTTACTCACTACTGGGGTAAAGATCTTTTGTGTTCGTCCAACAAAATGGGATTTGACAACTGTAATTTTTTAATACATACATACCATCACGCCTGTATTCCCCGTAGGGTTAGGCAGAGGTGTAATGTACACCCACAGTTCGCCGGTATGATTTTAGGTCCCATGTAGGTAATAGGGGGTGAGCTTATTGCTATTAACCGGGCACAAATCCAAACTCCGAGCTACTACACTGAGAATTTCATAGAAAAACCCATTTTTTAAATTGAATAATGCTTGGTCGGGCATTTATCTTCTGACAACAAATCTCATGTTGTAAGCATGTGCGGATAACACACATGTAGTGCATTAGAACCTAGATAAGCCTCAAACGGAAGCGTGCGAGGGCAAGCATTGTACTCTATCAAGGCTGTCGCCAATTGACGACAGTTTACCTACCTGTAGGTCAATATTATTATTATTCTCTCCACTGTCGATATCTCCCAAGAAGTTCCGCAAACATGCTAATTATGACTCATTAAGCTCCTTACTTCATGGATCAGTAACTTCTATAACAGCATACAAAATACCAAAATTGCGTAATTATAGCATACTTGAACCAATTTCATTTAATAGCAGCCATTGTTTTCCAAATTCAAAAATTCGTGGCAATACAAAAAAGTACCTACTTATAAGTTCTAATGCAGAAATAATTTTAACCGCTGTTTTTTTTTTTTTAACTTAACATAATTATTAACGACAATCATTTTTTAATTATTTTTTAAATATTGTGTAAACGTAACTGGTGCAATGTCGATGTATTTATTGTTTACAATTTTATCTAAACAATTCCTATTTGCATTTGTTATCTGGCAAGCGCCTTTCAAAGCCATTTTATTTCATTGATGTTTAGTTAAGTTTAGCTAATAATTTTATCTACATTGTCGTTTTATAGCCATTTTAGATAATAAATATACGTGAAAACACTTTTGAAGGTAGTGCAGACAGTATAAGATATTTTTAAAAGAAAATGGCACCAGTTAGTATGGTTTCTGCAAATTTTATTTCAATCATACTGTTTTATGATGTTTTGTTTCTATTAGAACTAAGAAACAATGTGCGTGTGCTCAGATTATAAAAACAGCATAGGGCTCAGTAGTTTTCCCTGAGGAATCCGTACTGATGTTTAAGGCTTCCTTCATTTAAATTAGTGTATTCGCTCTATCTTAAAAATATGACTAGAGTTTATCTACATTATGGTTATTGTTTGAAATGCTTGTTAAGTTACGGCATTCAATAAAAGATTTTAATTTTTATTAAAAGATGAATTGAATTTTAGTTAGGCATTCATATTTTTCGTACAAACTATCTTTATTTTTGTACATATTTATAAAACCATTTAGACTTTAGTAAAATACGTATTTCACACGAGAATTGACGGAACACTACAAATAAAATTGATATAATTTTCACATTTCAAGGATTATAAAAAAGATAAACAAAGCTATTCACATCTGGCTTCCATGTGTGATTGTCTGGCGTATTAATGGTCTTATTTTATATTAATGCGATCGTTTTGAAGAGAGCTTATAAATAGAGTTCAATAATAAAAATAAGATAAGCAAATAAATATTTTAATTGGCTATGAGTCGTCTCGTCAGTACCTAGGCACTTTATTTCTCATATACTCACAGTTTTCTCACGACAGATTCCGACCGTTTGAACAGTGATATGATAAAACTCATATCATCCTTATTTGAATAAGTGTGTCGGTGAACGTGGAAATCTTATAATATTTATCACGATGTTTTATTCAAATATTTGATGATTTATCACTAGCCTTAGTTTAAACTTCTGATAATCGTTTACCTTTGTAAGAAGTTACAGTTCCTACTTTTGGTGCAGCCTTGTGATTATGGGTACTTGCGTATAATACATAGACGGTTTCTTAACTTAGCGTACTTAGACAGACGATTAAACATACAAGTTTTCTAGGTAGATTTCTAGGTATTTGCGTTATTATTGGGTACTGATCAAGTTAATCATTAAAAAAAATGTAATTCTCCAGGCCGATTCCGGCCACGGCGGCTAACCTTAATGCAGACTAGCCACGTACGCAGGAGATATTATAGGTTTGATCATAACCAATAGGTAACTCCAACACACAACTTTTCTACAAATGTAAAATTTTAATGAAATGTGGAAATTGATTTTTAGTTGCTTCGAAATCAATTTATCAAAAAGTGACGTCATATTGTCACACAAATGTAATAATTGGTGGTAGCGTCAAGTAGGTACCTACTCAATTACCCACAATACTATTTCACTACAGGGCCAATTATACGAGAAATAGAAAAATGTGTTACAAAAAATTAAAACAAACAAACAAACGCCTAACATTTGTTAAAGTGAGTGTAATTGGTCCAATTAATCGAATTCCTATCTTATTCGTAATGTGAGCTTCGGAGTAAAGATCCAAGTAAAGGGTTTCTGTCTTTAAACGGCCAGAAATTGCTGTCCAGCGACATTTTAACAGTTAGCATTACCTAAAGGGCAATTTTGGAGGTATTTCAGATAGATGGGCCAAAAGACCGCATTTAAATATGGTGCACAATATACATAGATAAAATCGCAGTCCACAGTCACTCATCATTAAACCATCATGATTGTTAATTAGGTGCTACGCAGAGCGTAGGCGCGTAGCCGTTTCTTGGAAAACCGACAACCGTATTACCTACATCTTTTAATAAAATAATAGCTGTAATGTTCTAGCCCTTGAGTCTGCTGATGATGTATAGGAAGACTTCCATGACGAAGGTTGCAAAACACATTTTACAAAATTGTTCCCAAATACGTTCATCGAGTGTGTGAGCAGTTGTAACTGGTACTCTATCTAGTTGAAGTTATCTTTTAGCATAAGTGATATCCATCACAGTCAGTCAACTAGTTTTATTTAGAAGTTAGGTACATGTGAGTACAATAAATACCTTTTTTTGAAAATAGGTAATATAAAAGGGAAACCTTACTAACTGACGAGCCTTAACTACTGGAACTAGAAGCTTAAAATTTTTCACACGGCTTTCTTATACAATGTAGACAAATGCCAAGGTAATGATATTTTTCGAATTCTAAGGGAGTGAAAAAAGGAACGAAAAGCAAATTTCTTGAGTTAAATCTACCCGGACGAAGTCCTAGTCATGTAAAAACTGTATGACAATGTATTTATCTACATTTCTTCTGGATGACAGAACTTCAAGATGACAGCGCAGTATCATATCTGGGAGCTTCCAAGCGAGGACGTGACCGGTCCCTTCAACGCCAGAGCCTTGTCCTCCCCTGATGACGAGGCTGCAGCAGCAGCGATCCGCGCCTACTTGTCGCTGGACAACTCCGGGGTGCCCATTGTCAGGTCTGCACTACCGCCACAAATGCCAGAGGAGCCAGAGGGCAACTGGGAAGTAATTGATTACGTAGACATTCCTAATCAAAACCTGAAGAGAAGGAGAAGTCCAAGAAGACATTCTCCTGACACATAGTGTCGTTGTATTTTAGGACCGATGTCATCAAAGCTAAAGGAATGTTTTGTAAAGGTGATGTTTGACATGCCAATTTTGGGTAAACGTTTAGTTTGTACTCGTAGGAGTATCTTTGTCTTGAAGTCAATCAATATAATACTACTACTACCTCCTTGATTGTCAGTAAATACATTTAGTTAGGCAGGTATATAGTTTTGAGTAAATTTTAGGTAACAATCCTGTATCTTAAAAAGCCAAGTATTACCTTTCGGTAAAGCAACATTGTGAGACATCGAAATAGGTTGTAAGTACCATAATCTTGCCAAAATGTAGTGGTTTAAGTCCTATATTATTTAAGTTACAATTTAATGCATCAAGTGCCTTGCTGAAGCATTTATTAGTTTTTACAGTATTAGTACGAGTATTAGAAGTACATATTAGTTTTAAGTGTCTAACAGCTATACTTGTGGCTAAATTTTAGTTTAATTAGACCATTATTTTATACATTATTATCGATGCACGATTTCGAGGTCGTGTATTCTTGTGGCATTAACGAACACAAAGTAAATACATAATGTATCACAATGTATTAAGTTTACATACGATTTTGAAAATTACCTTTTGGAAGGGGCAACTAAATTCAATTCCTTTTCCTGTACATGTATATTCAAAGGTGACTTGTCATTCCGTAATAGAAATAAATGATTTGACTTCCACAAATTAAATTTTAGTAAAAGGGTGACCGTTTCAAATTTAAAAGAACAGAACTTTTTTAGTAGGTAGTAAAAGTTAAGGGTACATAAAAGATAATGTAAAAGTGTTGAAGATTTTTAGTGATCGATAATAAAATACTAGTCTTTCTATTTATACAAACAGGCCAACTGTTTTTATTTATTAAATCATAGAGTAGGTGAGATGTTTTAGTTTTATGCTTCCATAAAGTTTATTTTCTTTTTAACTTACTCCAGTTTGTAACGTGGTATTTTTATCACGTATTGGTTTCATTGAATAAACACGTTTCCTATTTATGTGAGTTTTATTATTTTTATTGTGTTATTTCATGTTTTCATTGCTACTCTCCTGTAAATAATTAAATTCTAGTACTATACTAATGTTTTTGAAGTCGAAACAGGCCGTAAATCGCCTCATCATTTAGTTTTACGATCGTTTTATATGCATTTAACAGTCTTAAATCAATCATTCGTACGCCAAAGCTTTATTGATTAGTTTTTTTTGTCGGAAATATTTTAATGTATACAGTACCTTGTATTGTCAAGTAAGATTAAGTTTATAGCTTCTAAATAAATTGAACATTAAGCATATAGCGTACATTGTATTCTTCTATGTGCCATACATTAGTGTCAGAGCTTATACGAGGTGTCGTAGCTTCGCCGTGATGAAGTGCCTCCAGGCCCCGCATGCTTGATGCGCTGGTTAGACTGTAATGTATGCTAATAAACTCAGGTGATGCGACTTTTACGATACGTACCAATGGTAATAGCTCCGTAACGTCTTCAGTGAACTTTTTGAGGTAAATATAACTAACTTTAATCGGCAAAGGGCTATCTAAAGGGCATACGACTCAGCTTTATCTGAACATAATCGGAGAGCGTAGACAACAAATAAATAAATAATTCATTGGAACGCATACAATAACATACAATCGGTTTGTTGCACTTCCAATGCATACTCTGTATGCCTATTGTGTGACCCGTTTACACACACATAAAGTGACTTTATTTACCGTCTCTGCTTCATATGTACCTACTTAGGTAGGAATTCGTTTTTAGGTAATACGCATTCAAGTCACCTTTACCCTCAGTCAGTCCTGAAAAGCAAACAATTGAAACATAATGAATTACCTAAGTTATTGACGTCAGAAGCGACCACGTGGTGTCGTGGTCGTTGATCACTACTATATAAATGTCATCGTTTGTAATGAAGGGGCGGCCGCAATATCTTCTTAGCTATTTTATTATGATAATATGTTAGTGCCGAAGATGTAACGATGGGCGTACCCTCCATTATCCCACGTAATTGACGAAACACCACACGAATGTAGCTATGGGCCTCACTCCAAACGAACAAAACAATGTGACAAAAGGCTTTGTAAAAAACGGATGAACGATTTACACACAATATGTGTCCGTAATTCTGTGTAAATTCATATAGGGACGTTGACAAAATACATTAATATTAAAACCGCGTGCCAATTAGACGTGATGCTAGGTCTACGAGAAGGTAGAAGTAAGTTCTAAGTACCTTTACTTAATGTCGCTGGAAGATATTTAATCTAAGAGCAGAGGTGACATTGCCAAAAATATCTATCTATAGAATTTAAATATTTACTTAATGGATATTCCATAAATAGACGTTTCTGGTAGAAACTGGTTTTAAGATTTATCTAACAAGCTAATCCTAATAAATTAAAGAAAAGCAGTTCTCCACACATATAAAGTAGGTAGATAATGCAAAAAAAAGAAAATATATGTATTTTTGTGATTCGCTTATTTACGTAATGCCTAATTTTAAATCACAATGCATCTGAAGAATCGTTTTTATTGACACAATTCCACCTTACTACGATGTCTGGAGACCTGGAAAAAATCAAGATGTCGAACCGGAGTATTGAAATAAAAATGGATATACCTATGTGGATATTTATTACCAAAGCTTTAAAGTTTCAAAAGTTTACGTCTCTTAATAAATATTTAGAACAAGCATATGCGCGCGACTTCGCTCGCGTGTTTTTTACGTCTTTGATTATTGCTATTTATTTTTAAAATAAAAATTACACTAAGAAGAGAATTTTATAGAAAAACCCAATAATACTTTTCTCGACTTGGGAATTGAACCCATCCCCATCTCTAGCGTAGCAGTGGCGCTTTGGACGACTAGACTAATGATGCAGTGGTGTATTGTTTAATAAAAAAAAATAAAAAAAACATTTATTTCAGACTATTCAATGTCCATATTGTGTTAGTGACCAAAACTTAAAATAAAAATAATTATTAATAATTTACTTAAAATACTTGTGTTACATTTTTTGGAACTATGAAAATAAATTTATTCTTTATTCTTAATTTCACATTAGCTTGTTTACGATTAAACAGCCAGAGTCTCTACAGCACATATAGGTACCTAAGCAAATACTTACGTTTTCGGTAGTACCTACCTATACGTAGGTTTCTTCAATTGATTTGTCTTCCGTCCGTGACTCCGTGGTCGTGCATAAATCTTTTGTGTTTCAAATTTGAACGCCAATTTGCTATTCTGTTAGCGGCAAGAGATAAATTTTGTTGGTACGCCTAGCATATTTAGTAGATTTCAACGTACGTATTAGGAATTTATTATATAATAAGTAGATGTTGAATATGTAAGTAGATGGATACTATCAAAAGCTCAGACTAATTTACAGGCAGTTGGCGTACTTTGTTTGTTGCGAATTATTTAGCTAGTGGCCATTGCAGAGGTTTTTGTTTTCTTACATCAAGAGGCAATGTGGATTTTACTTCTTCCTTCAGATTTATTTTGCTATAATAATGTTGTTCATGCAATTGCCTATTTACGTTAGTAATTGCGTTGTTCTGCGGCTTTCAGGCAGAGCAATAAGTAAATACACGGTCACCCTGACAGTGCGTATTTTGTTTTTTCTCGGCCTAAGGGTGACCGTGTTGGATGGGGCCACTGAGGGCCGATGCCTGCCTTGGCTGCGGGTTGTTCGAAAGAGATACCGCGCCCCCGGAACGCAAAGGGCACATGAAGGAACATAGACGGGTTTTAGTCAGTAAAAGTCTGACACTCCCTCCCGCCCCGCCCAGGGGGGGGAAGTTATTTGATGATTTCCTGTCTATAAAAAAAAAGGGTGACCGTGTATTTTGTTACTTATCTGCCTGAAAGCCGTAGTGTTCTACGGCTTACAGGAAATTACAAAAACCAACCCCATGGCCGTAACTTTTGTCAATTCTCACGGTAGGGTAATAGTAGTAGTATGATGGGCTGGTGTCCGCAACTCCACGTCTCACGTGTATTTTGCGTACCGTACGGTAGGGTAACCATAAGTAAAGTACGGCCAAAAACGGTCAATGGCCAATGGCCGTTTTATGTTAAAGTAAAATAAATAATAAGTAACCTCAAAAATATTTAACCTCACATTAACGGATAGGATCATCCGGACACGATTACATCTAGTGTTGTTCACTTTTACTTGTTTTCACTCGAATTCCGATCTCAAATCTTGTCTCGATTAATGGGTATATAAACACGGCTTTATCCAAAAATAATTGGCAACACTGACTCGGACCGACATTGCAAGATTAAAAAACAAACACTCCAGCTAATTACTTCCCTTGTTGTTGTAATAAAATCGATATCAGTAAAGGTTCACTAAAACAAGGAAAGTTTACGCCACCTTGAAGTAAAACTATCCTTTGTTCGAGATAAAGCTGTACTTTAGCACCGGCTATAAATATCATAATTATTTAATAAATATTGACTAGGTATGTTTAATAAATATTATTCAGACTTTTAAGATATATCGTAAAATGGTGCTCGTTACTCAGCATTTATAATTGGCTATTCTGTGAATAGGATGAAGTGACGATATTTGTTGTTTGGCAATTATTTGCATTTATTTTACTGCAGTATGCCCTTGTAACTTTATGTAAAATCAATAGGACTGATGCTGTTAATTTATTTTTAGTTAAAAAGCAATTCTTCGAAATATAAAACAAAGTTGCTTTCTGCTGTCTCTTCTTCTGTACGTTTAATCTTCTAAACTACGCAACGGATTTTAATACGGTGTTCGTCAATAGATAGAGTGATTCAAGAGCAGGGTTTATACGTATAGAACATCACGCTACGGCCAACGGGAGCGGAGCAGTAACTAACTAAAGGTGTAACGGAACGCAGGTTACACAGAAGGGTATAGCTATAGTATCTCTATAAATTAATATAAACAGCTTATAACCTATTCCTAGATAGAGCAATCTTAACATTCTCAGAAAAAATAAACATTTTCAGGTAATAATGCCTCCAACAGAAGATTGTCAAATTACAGTCAATTTAAAATTGTATTATGTCTGGGTCGGCCCGTCTTCTGGCCTTTAAAAACCGGACTTTACAACACGTAGGTATATGTAGGTAGTACATACAGACAAGCACTTTCAGTATGCATCACTTGCTGCCTCACGAGAGCCTCGATGTGACCTAACGGAACCCGCTGTATACAACACTACAACAGGCGAAGTAGGTAATGAAACTCATTATCCACTAACCTGCAAGCTAATTGTTGCTACAACTCGGATTACCCTGTTCACGCTACTTCCGATGCAAAACTTTGGATACTACGTTACGTTTACTTCGAAGTTTCTATTGAGAAAAATGTACCGTTTTATGTAACGGTTTTGATAAGTAATGGAACACTTAGAAGGTACACAATATGTGGTCAGTGAATATAAACTATGTTGGTAGATGCTGCTACTTCACCTTGACGAATTCAAACTGAAAATCCTGCTTTTCTATACCATATTTACCACCACGCCTGTATTCCCCGAAGGGTTAGGCAGAGGTGTACCAAAGCACACCCATAGTTCGCCAGTATGTTTAGGTCCCATGTAATAGGGGGCGAGCCTATTGCTATTAACCAGGCACAAATACTAAATCCGAGTTGCTACTGAGAATTTCATAGAAAAACATAATAACACTCTTTGCTCGACCTGGGATTCGAACCCAAGACCTCCAGCGAGATCTTCTATTATGGAACACTTAGAGGTATTTGTGGGCACATAATATTTGACAAATAAATATGTTTGTCAGTGATGCTGCCAGTTCGCCGTGAAGGATTCATACTGAATATTCCGTTTTTCTAGACCATCCAAGCAAGCACAGCAAGAAGCAGTCAAAAAAGAATTCTGAAAACAAAAACATAACTATACAAATATCATTAGTACCTAAAGCTTTCGCTATTGGCGCGTTTAACTCGTGTAGAACCTTTGGAACCTTCCTGTATTCTAATTACTGAACGAACAAGGATGATTTATTTATTATCACATTGTAAAAAGTCTCATCATGTCTTTTCGAAATTACCTGTTGTGACTGGTTGCTGATATATTAGACAACCAATCATAGCAGCCTTCAAGCGCTTGTCAATTTGTCACACATTTTCTTCTTTCGAGAAACAGAGGCGTAAGTAGTTATGCAGGTTCCGTGTAACTATACTAACAAGGTAATTAGATGCAATTTTCCTTACTTCGAAGAAATGTGAGGACAGGCTCGACAGATTATAAGACCACGTGCTTCTTTACATATAACGTGTAACGTTAAACACCGCGAATGATTTTTAATTCAATTAACCAAATTCTGAGAGAAAAACGATCATTAAAAAGAAGGAAAGGTTCTATGTGCTGTTTTAGTTTGTAAAAAAATCCTATCTGCATTGAAATAGAGCTACCTATTATTATCCTTCTAATGAGAAAAATTAAATTGGACAACAACAACAATGTGATGGCTTGACCTATAAAAAAATAGACAGGATAACATTTTTAATAAATATTATTCTTTTAAATGTGACCTATATTAAAAAGTGGTGCAATTGATTCTGCTCGTTATTCCGATCAAACTGTTTTCAAGTTTTGCGCATTTAACGTTACTCGATGTATATACCTAGGTACGTATACAGCTGGGGCCTATTTAATAAAGCTGACAGGTGACATTTGACAAATAACGGTGACAGTTTTCAAATTTGTCAAATTTCTGTTTAATAAAACTCTAAATGCATTGAAAATCATGACATATTTCTGTTTGACAGTTGGCTGACGTTCATTTGAATACATCACGTGATGACATGAAATTGCGAATTGTCACTGGAATTTGATATGCAACTAAGCCATATGTTGAGAATTTTAAGTTTCTTATTTTGGTAGAAAAGGTTAAAAATATATTACGTTGAATAGAGACAAAGAATATTTATTAAAAAATTATCACTTCTCTATCGCTTTTGTCCGTGTAGACTATGTTTGTTATTTCTCATAAAAGATTTTACTTTACACCGACTTCCACTTTTACTCGTTTTTGATAGAATTTTCGAAAATCCTTTAACATGTATCTCATCTTTGATTTTTTTATTGATTGAGATTTTTTTAATTTTATTTACACAAACTTTCATCTTTTTTGGTTCCTTTCGTTAAAGGGGTAGAATATTCAAAAATCCTGCTTATTTCAGAAAAGGAATCTATCATCCAAAGATTATTTCAATTTCAATGTTTTAGGATATGCATTGAAGAATCATCATCAGCCACTCCACAGTCACAGTTAGATAGTCCACTGATGGACATAGGCCTCCCCCAAAGGTTTTCAAAAAGACCCAAAATATGAATATAAATGTATGGGTTAAATCGAATTAAACAGATTAACTTCGGTTAAACACCGACAGAAACCTATAATCATGATAAATACTAGCTTCTGCCCGCGACTTCGTTCGTGTGGTTTTAATCGCCCGTGTTACATCTTTAGTTACTGCTCCGAGTGTTGTAGCGTGATGTTATACAGCCTACGGCCTTCCTCGATAAAAGGACTAAGCTACAAAAAGGTTTTTCAAACCGAACCAGTAGTTCCTGAGATTAGCGCGTTCAAAATAAGAGAATGATAAAACTAAGAAAAAAATATGTAAACATGTATACTTCCACCGAAAATTGGTGTGAACGAGATGTAGTAAGTAGTTTTTTTAATACGTAATTTTTGTATGGAACCGTCAGTGCGCGAGACCGACTCGCATTTGTTGGTTTTTTAACAGTCGGGCCAAACGGTCGATTTAGAAATTTTCGGCAGGCCAAAAATTTGTGCAAAAGAACCAAAGGTATCGTAAGTATAATGTAGCTATTTAAAAAAGGATAAAACTCAGCATCAAGCTTCTTAAGCATTGTTAAACATCAAATTGAATGGATCAACAGAAGTTATCAATGTGAATTCTGACAATATTTCTGTTATAGGTAATAGTTTTCATAAGTTAGGCGTCATATTAGATATTGATAGTTACGCGGGACATTTAAAATCCATCCGCGGGGCACCTCATGGCCCGCGGGCCTGCGGTTGAGCAGCCTTGGTATAGATGAATAAACCTCAGAGACAAATTTTGTTTCTGAGGTTTGTGTATGTCAGCAATTTTTAAAATTAAGTGAAACGATTGAATATATTTTGTCAGATTAAGCTTTAATATCAGTGTAACATGAAACCAATTTCAAAGTAAAGTCATAGTAGGCGGAACACGCAGCACATCTGCACATGTGATAGATGTAACTGAAATGATGTCTGCGTACTGCTGGTAGAACTGAAAGGCCTGTGATTCTCCGTCGTAGGCAGGTCATTAGCTGAAAACATAAAAACAAATGTTTGACAATGAATATAAATTATTCTTCACAAAGAAGATTGGTTACTTAAGCCACATGCGAGCACACGAACGACAACTACAGCGGAGCTGAAGTAATCGCCTTGACCGATCACATCATCATCAGAAATTATTCTTGTAATGGTAGGTCATTTGACATCATGAAAGATGCATGGACGGGTCAGAGCCCATTCGTCCCCTAAAATTCGTCTCCCAGCATAAAAGTTGTGGATTCGGCCCCTATATAGGTGCCCATTGGTCTCCTGGTAGGAGACCAATTAATATTTTAATAAAAAATATTATTTTTAAGGTACCCATTCGTCCCCTCTAATATATAATACAATATAAGTTAAAGATTCGGCACCTATTCAGATGCCTATTGGTTCCCTGAGATAAAATTAGCTATATTTTACATAAGAAACTGTTAACATAGTACACTTGTGAACAATTTATTAACGGAATTAATTTAATAAATCAAAACAGATCATTGAAAAAAGAGTTATGATGAATGATAAATGTTTTTTTTTTTAAGACGGGAAATCATCAAGTAACTTCCCCCGCCCTGGGCGGGAGGGAGTGTCAGACTTTTACTGACTAAAACCCGTCTATGTTCCTTCATGTGCCCTTTGCGTTCCGGGGGCGCGGTATCTCTTGCTCACAACCCGCAGCCCCGGCAGGCATCGGCCCTCAGTGGCCCCTTCCAAGTTTGCTGACATCTCTTTGAGGCGCGCGTGGAACACGAACGCGCCGTCCGTCATGATAATAATATAACCTGTTGATAGGCTTACGATGTAATATTGTCTCTCTACAAATGGCTTGTTAAAAAATCGGGTTATAAAATAGATAAGGTGTTTTGTTTGTATGTTATGGCTGCCTCGGTGTCATATTGGTTCTTGAAAGTGACTGCGAATACGAGACTGTTCAATGTGTCTTTGGTCTTTTATTAAATGAAGTTCGCCTAATGAAATAAACAGTACTGTTAATATTATAATAATAATATTTTTAACATAATACAAAAAACCAAAAGTTGATTAATTATTTTGAAGACTGACTTAATGCCTAGAGCGTAGAGGCATTTTATTAAACTTAATCTTATTTGAAATAAACATGATATCTACCGAATTACAATATTTTTAATTTTACCCTTTTCTGCGCGACTGTACCAGGACTACCAAGCTACTTATATTACTACTACTACTTATATTACTACTACTACTTATATTAGAAGAATGAATAAAAATAAATATTCTTCAGGGGACGAATAGGCCCCTCAAAAGTTCCAGGGGACGAGTGGGCACAGGGTGCGAATCTTAGGGGACGAATGGGCTCTGACCCGCATGGACTACCACAAGATTCCACGAAAAGAATGTTTAAATTCTTAAAATCATGCCCTTTCTCGCCGAAGAGCATCGTGTAACTATAGTACATTCATGTTTAGTTTTAGTTCCATGCAATAAACAGCGAGCCTTTTGAGAATAAGAACTGAATTGAATTTGGTAAGAATTTTATACTCCAGGCTACTATTGAAAAATTCCTGATGGGAAAATGTAATAAAACTTTGCCAGACCTGTAAATTGAACCCAGGACCATGCTTAAAAGTAGCCCTTGCTACATCTAAAGCTAAATAGTATTTTCTAGTTCTCCTGCAATGGATAAACTCTCCCTAATAAATCAATAAATACGGGCAGTGAAGGACTGGCCATTATACACGTCGTTCGGCTGATATGATAATAAAATTATGTAATAATTTGTAATATTATGTATCAATGGAAATATTACTTACTTGAAGCATTGGTGTGGTTATTGGATTTTCAATAAATCCTATGCGAGATTTAGCTTTCATAAAGGCTCAGGAATACAGATTTATTATAAAACAAATTTCTTTTTGCTGAAAAATAATACAATTAATCACAAAAAATATTTTTGACATGTCGTAACAAAAACATCAATTATGTCACAATGACCAACAATAAACGACTACACACCGTTCACCTTAAGATGTCCCCTGCCGTGATGTTGGCCCTATTGCTTTGTGAACCTGTCTTGCAGTCACAAGGCATAAGTGCCAACATCACGGCAGGGGACATTTTACGGTGAACGGTGTGTAAATTTAAAATTCACTAAATGGCGTTATGGTATAAGCTACTAATGGCAGGATTGCGGCTCATTAACACATATTAGTGAAATTACAGCTACTCTTTATATGCCTGTAAATCACAGTTCCGGTAACACGTCCTCACAGTAAATAAACGCGTGATGGTATATGTGTGGGTGCTTGAAGTAGGGCAATTAAGAGAACAAAAGGAGAATTCATGGCATTATAATAATAATAAATTAAAGACGAAAGGATTTTTTTTAAATATTTTAGAATTTAAAAAAGCTGTTGTAGTATTTCTGTGCTGAAACTGGGAAGTAAGTTTAAGTAATTTGATTAATCGCTCGTTCTCCAATTTGTGTTTGACGCAGCGGCGTCCGTGATCCGGTAAAAATATCGTCGGTCGCATCCGATTACGTCCGCGCTTGCCAGTGCCGGCACTAATACTGAGAGTATTGTCTTGTCACTGACACTGACAGGTGTAAACAGTCTGCGTATACGTTGAAATTTACAAAAAAGAATTTTACAAAAAACCGCACGCTTAGTAAATATGCTAGCAAGCAGCAGTAGTGACAGTGATGAGGAAATCGTAGTGGAAAGCGTTGAACGGCGCCAGAGACGAATTTAACTTACATCTGTGTAACCCTTTTGAGTGTTCGGTGTTATGGTGTTATGTTGTGTGATTGCGTAAACAATGCATATTTATGCGATAGCAGCAATCGCTGTTGATTTACTGTAATTTTTATAAGAGTTCCGTTGTCTGTCTCCGGAGTCCATCATCAGATCTATATGAAATTTTAATGGTAACATTTGGGAAGTATACTCATTCCAACAAAAAAAGAATCATCAAAATCGGTTCACAAATGACGAAGTTATCCGCGAACAAACATAATATAATAAAAAATCGGTTAAAATTCCCTATCTCAAAAACTACTGAACCGATTTCGATGAAACTTGCAGTATTCCCTAAGTTGAACAATACCTAGTACAACAAAAAAAAATTACTCAAATCGGACTTGTAGTTACGGAGATATGCGCGAACAAACATAAAAACATACATACATACATACATACATACACTTTTGAAATTTGGCACACTTGTTCAGACGCTGATATAGACTAACATATACGAAAACTGGGCAGTTCTGGAAATATTACATACATACGGGTCGAATTGATAACCTCCTTTTTTTTGAAGTCGGTAAAAATTCGCATATAAGTTTATCGGCAATCACTGTATAATATTGATTACCCAGACCCAGACGATATTTTTGGCTAGAAAAAAAGGGGTGCGGTATCTCTTTCGAACAACCCTTATGAAAATAACACTTTTATGAAAATAATAAAATAAAATAATAAAATTATGACTTAAAAAGTTCAGCTATAAAAGGTGTACCCGCAGAAACTATCGATCGACTATGTGTTTGGTTATAACCTGTTTTATTCTTTTTATTTTTAATTATTTGATGAGTTCTCACTGACATTAATATTTGGCATTATATATATGTATTGTCAGTCTGACGCAGTTATCATAGATTAATAAGTATATGTCAAAGTGAAAAATGATCGCACTCCAACAAAAAGCTTTTAAGTTAAATTAATTTTAAATGTTAGGCATATTAATTTACAACTGCTGTGATTTTGTATATTAATAAACATTCACTGTTCCGAGAATTGATTAATGTGCATTCAAGAAGATATGTCATTGTTGGCCGATCCGCAATACCAAAAAGAGCTGTCATGTTGTTGCAATGCATGTGGTTTTCAGAACACGAATCACATTTTACATGATTGCCGAAAATTGTCTATTAGAAATAAAATGCCCGGATAAGAAAGAAGGAGTTCAAACTGGCTTAGAGTGCCTGGGCTGTTTGTGTCATAGATTGTGGTCATATAAATTAAGTTTTTAAATAAATCAGTTAGTCGTATGACGTACAAATTGTGGCACAAATGAGTGGCCGGGAAACACACATATCTTCTATTTTAAATGTGATTGAGTAAATAAATACAATAGCTGCACTGACTGTTTCATTTATTTTTAGTTAATACACTTTTGTCTGATTACTATTTGCAGGGAACTTTCATTCAAATTAGATAAACGTTATTATTAAAATTAAAATCCGATTTTGGTTGAATTATGTAAAAGCAACTCGGTATGAGTACCTACACAGGCTACTACTCTCAGCTTTAAAGAAATCGTGCCTTTTGTTGCATAAAATATTTCTAACATAACATCTTATAATTATGTGTCATACCATTATTTATTATAAGATCTATTAGGTTTCAATCGAAAGATTATGAAATATACTATTGTTGATCATAATTTTATTTTGTTTAGGTACCAGTATAATAAAAAATACAGATTAGTTGATTATGGAAAAATAACCATTGTAAGGGTGTTTTTAATATCGTGCGGATTTCATCACGCATGCGGGATTGCCTCGCACGATATTCTGCTGCCCAAGATCACGCCTGCCCGCGCTACCCCCGCAAAAGGGGATTTGTGGGGCAGTCCCGCATGTGTGATGAAATCCGCACGATATTAAAAACACCCTTAACCCTTACATTCAAAAATTAAAAATTTAAAAAACCCCCGACCCAAAATCCTAGGTTCCCTCTAAAAAGTAAAAAAATACCGGGGGCCGATTTTGCTACAGGGTACGACCGTAGACAGGTACGACCGTCCCGAGCGATCCCCCAACGCGACGTATTTTATTTTTTTACTTTTTAAAGGGAACTAAGGCTTTTGGGTCGGGGTTTTTTTTTAATTTTTTATTTATTTTTTTATTTTATACTTTTTATAGGTAAATACTTATTATAATGTCGATTTTGTTAAGTTGTAAATACATTCAGTTTTCCTTCCCCACTTTCATCCCCATAACTTTTAAAGGGCCAACAGATTTTCATCAAACATGTCTAAGAACACCTTTCATACAAAAAAAACTAAATTGAAATCGCTTCATCCGTTCGGGAGCTACGATGCCACAGACAGACGGACAGACAGACAGACAGGCCCCAGACCCCTCTTTTTGCGTCGGGGGTTAAAAAGATTTATAAAAAGATACATTAATAAAGTATGTTTGAAAATGCCTTAAAAACTACATTGCACTTGAAATACTTTTATGCTTCTTTTAGCCAGCAGAAAACTAGAACTCGAGACAATTTCTTTTTAATGTCGCTTTTGCGAGCGACCATTATTGTTTTTAAAATGAAATGATAGTTTATTTTAAAGTAGTTAAATTACTATTCAATTAATACCTCTTTCAATTCAAATAAATTTCCGAGAATGGGCAACATTTTTGGAAGGTGCGATTTTTTTTAACGTTGATAACACCTAAATATCTTATAGGACATATGTCATATACGGCTGGCGCGCATGTCATAATGGTCAGCTTTATTAAACAGCACTTGTCAAGACAATTTGCCAATTTTGACATAAAAGTCAGCTTGTCAGCTTTATTAAATAGGGCCCAGGTAGAATCGAAGGGACGTTTAAAAATAGTGGTTTTCCGCCTTGGCCTCGGATAACACAATAAAGTACGCCATAAATTAGGAAAAGCAAGCAAACAATAGACATATTGCAGATACAAGCTTGGAGGATGACACAACGGTGACGTAGCGGACACGTAGTGAACAAAAGTGACATTCGATAATATTGCAAGTTGTGACGTAGGCGTAGGGGAAAGAATAGTTAGAAAAGGCCTATAAATCATACTAAGTTATAGGGCTTTCCCAAACAGTCAGATTTCAAACAATCGTGACGACGCGGACGCTAGAAAATTTTTATTGAACGGCCTGTAGGTAGGGCATTGGTAATATAGAATTACCTGATGTTTTGCTTGACATGACAGGTGGACATTATGATCTTATGCAGGTAGGTCTCGACATACGTATTTATTTTTATCTAATTATTTAAAGATTGATTAAGCTTTTTTTATTTAGACTTACTCAATGTAAGGGCATAAATAAAATGTAACGTTTAACGGTTTACCCATTAACAGCCAAAAAAAATATTAGGAGCGTTCTTGCGCTACGTTTATTTTGTGGTTGTTTATGAACTAAATAAACAATAAATAAAAGAATTGAAAATAACAATTAGCCTTCTTTGAAGGTGGTTGTACTCAATTGGGCACAGCGGCGTATTAATCCATGCTACGTGCAGGTTTTTGGCCTCAGTACTTATGTATAGCTATCCGACGTAATAAAATGAAATGTTTTAAAGTCAAGATGCAATAGCTGCGTCATGATAAGCTGCTTAAGTGAGAGAAAGCAATACGCTTGTATCCGGGAAGAAATCCAACATCATTACATGGATTTATTATGATACTTACCAGTAGGTATTATGCGTAGCCTACGTTTAGTTAAGCTTGTTACTTGAAGTTTTTCAATCAATTTCTAGGGCTATGTGATCTATTGAAAGCGATGCACTCGTCGCTTCAACGTTGCACCTTTTTTCGTGATTTCATTTTCAACGACAACTTATAAGTCTGGGGATTTTTAATCAAGCTTTAAACCGAAAATGAACACAATTTAATAGATAAAATGAAAATATTTTATGAGATTACTGTAGCGACGTCAAATTGACCATGAATACGACAAAAAACAAATCTTAAATAATTAAAATACTTACAAAAATAAAAATTAACTATTAATTTGTTCTGATTCCAGCTTTGACAATTCATTGACATGGTTTTGGTGCTGACGTGTCACTAGATCTTTTAAAACCAATATTGGTCGATTATTCGACAGTTTGTGATTTATAAAATTAAAACACAAAAAAACAACTTAAAGTCTCGTTTAACTTTTGAGTCGGGCTTTAGTTTTGCAATTTTTTATTTTTAAGGTGAAAAGAAAATGAATAAACCGTAATATATACAGGATTTTTTTTTAACCAGTGCGTAAATTTTGCCATAATAAACTTCAACACTTTTTATTAAACACGTATATTTTATTTTGATATGTCTTAGTACTAAAAAAAAAAGTTATCGCTTACGAAACATGTTTACTTAAAAACCATATTTTATTGTCACTCGGCGCTAGGGCATTCCCCACCCCCTCACCCCAGCCATGCGCCCGGGCGGCGGCCGCGAGTTTTCATTGATAGTATGGCGAATAGATTATGTCCATGTTTTGCTTATTTCAAACTCGGATAAGGATGAAATTTTTTTTTATTTTTTTTTTAACTAAACACGGAAATGTGTTCTATTACTGACACTGAACTACCAAAAAAAAATTACGCACTGGTTAAAAACTTTTCCTGTATACCTAGTAAGTAAATTGCAACATAATTATTTTAAAGGTAAATTATGATGATAAATATGTTAGACAATTCATCATTCTCTGTCTACCACAGCCTAGAAAAGTACCTCTAACATTTTCCTCCCCCTTGCGGTGGTACTGCGTGGTTGAGTGCTAGAAACTGTTTGCGGTAAAATGAAAAATATATTGTTTTTCTTCAACAATTCAAGACCATAACGCAGCCTTGGTATTTATTATTTTGTTGATTTAAACATTGCAATAAACACTGGTTTAAAACGACCAAAAATAAAATTTTATGTAGAAGCATCATTGAGGTAATATTTTTATCAGTCATCAAGTGCAAAATGTAAATGGACTGAATGCGATCTTATCCCACGCAGTCGTTAAACCAAATCCGTCCCGACATTATGTTTGCCGAGTTATGAAAATGGTTTACTTTAAAATAACTAAGTGTAACCTAACCTACTCATAGTACCTGTAGCAGCTATTAAAAGAAATCAATCGAAGACTTTTAATGCCACTGTACTTATTACTATTATAAAGAGGTAAAGTTTGTGAATTTGTGAGGCTGTATTTATATATTACTAGCTTTTGCCCGCGACTTCGTTCGCGTGGATTAATAGTTCCCGTTCCCAGGGGATTTCCGGGATAAAAACTATCCCATGTCCTTTCTCGGGTCCCAGACTATATCTGTACCAAATTTCATTGAAATCGGTTCAGTGGTTTAGGCGTGAAGAAGAGACAGACAGACAGACAGAGTTACTTTCGCATTTATAATATTAGTAAGGATTGATTTTGAAAATTCTTTTACCCATAGAAAGCCACCTTATTTGTGAGTGTCATAGGCTATATTACATCGCGCTAAGGCCCACGGGAGCGGAGCAGTAACCAAAGACGTAACTAAGCGCAGGTGAAATAAGCAACGCGGACGAAGTCGGGGGTAGTTCGCTAGTGTGACAATAAAAGTCTTTGAACAGTTATTATTCGTTAAAGTTGTGCACAATATTATAGGGTTCCTCAAATGCACTTTATCTACGTCAGTTAGGTGTTTCCTGAAACTAACGTAATTATATTCAGCCTACCGTCTAACAAGCTTATAATAAGCACATTATCATCTGATCGATAGGGTTACAAGAATAAGGAAACCACATTTTACTACATGTCTTCATAAATATTGGCGTCTTCCTGACTAGATCAACTAGCTTCAACTTACGATATAACTTCTTGACAATTCAAAAGTGCCTGTAAATGGTCTAATTGAAATAAATGCTTTGGCTTTGATTGTAATCCGCCTACATGCGTAATAAGGTAACAAGTCACATGATCGCGATAAAATGGTAATTAGGTACTAAATAAACTAAAGGGATGACTAAAGAAGTTAGTATTTCCTAAGGAAAAAATGATCTATACTATTAAACAATAAGCTAATTTCATGGTTTGCCTGTTTGTAAAGACTGAATGCACGAAAAACAATACCTAAGTATTGATTATGACGTCTCTACATGAATATTTGTAACAACGACGACATTGACATTGCGCTTAGTAACGTTAAAAAGGGCATCATTTACATTTTCCTAACCCTTACAAATAAAGCTTAAATTATATTTGTGGCATATTAGTTTACGGGTTAATGGACACATTATGAAGTCTGCGTTTAGGTGACGTTTTCGCAAAGTAAATAGCAATTTAATTATAAATGGCATCAGTGAATGACGGACATTATAATAAAATTATTATTTATTCAAAGCAACTTAATTTGTCATCATTCAAATTTTCTCCAAGATTTTCTTGTACGTATTTATTTCCGATCGTGCGCAATGCCATATTTGGGATTGTGATATATTATTACGCGCGAGGTGACTGGACTGACTACTGTCTAACCTTTGATACCTGCTGTAGAGTTATGAGCAATATATAAATATTTACTATGACTGCCCCGTTGGTCTCGTGGTTGAAGCCACGGCTATTGAGCGAGAGGGTTCGATCCCCAGGTGATATTGGGTTTTTCCAAAAGGGATTATTGGATTTTTCAGTAGCATCAAGGAGTTTGGAAGTTTGTAGTGTGCCATCGGGCAAGTACCAATATGACATTTTCTAATTCATACTTACTTTCTAAGTTTATCTTGAACATCACTGACATTGGTAGCTATGTCAGAGGCCCTTGAGGCGGATTAGAACTCTGACACTAGGGAGTGTGGGGTCGTTAGAACTTACTGCCTACATGATAAAGAAGAAGAAGGAGATCCCCGTGTCTCGGAAAGCACGTAAAACCGTTGTTCCTGGCTGTTGTTTGTAGATATTTGACTCCAACCTTATCAAGGGGTATCGTGTTACTCAGTAACTGGGAGGGTGGGTCGGATAGGCAGTCGCTCCATGTGAAACACTGGTATTCAGCGACATCTAATTAGAGTGGAAGCTGACCCCAAAATAGTTGGGTAAAGGCTAGGTAGATGAAGATATAAATGTTTACTTTATTCTTGTTATGCAGCTTACTTTACTCGTTCACTAAACTATCCAAAAAAAGACAAAAATACTGTAATTCCTTTAATTCTCAGGTCCTTTTTATCCTAAGGTGTGGGCTATACACCACACAGTTGGTAGGTAAGCCTAACCCGTATAGTCAATCAAAAATCACTTTTGGACTGATCGTGTATGTTTTGGAATAATTCCAAGTGCAATATCATCTGTGAAAACAGTCAACAGTGAAGCGCCTAGCGAAAATATTTGTCCGAGTCTCTTGAAGGAAATTGTCACTAGGAGTATAATATTATTTTATGAAAACTAAATTTTGGAGGTAAGAACTTAAATTTAGCCAAATTATCACTCTAAAATTTCTGCCTGTCTGGTAATAATTTAAGTTTATTTATTAACAATATAATTTATAACATACTAGTTTCTGCCCGCGACTTCGTCTGCGTGTTTGGCATATTTAAGTACATTATGCTACGGGAACCGTAAATTTTTCCGGGATGAAAAGAATCCTGTGTTATTCCACACTACAATCTATCTCAGTGCCAAATTTCATTCAAAACAGTTCAGCCGTTAAAGCGTGAAAGAGTTACAAACATCCATCCATTCACACAAACATTTGCCGGGGCTGAGGGTTGTTCGAAAGAGATACCGCGTCCCCGGAACGCAAAGGGCACAAGAAGGAACATGGATGGGTTTTAGTTAGTAAAAGTCTGACACTCCCTCCCGCCGCCTAGGGCGGGGGAAGTCATCTGATGATTTCCCATTTAAAAAAAAACTCACACGAACATTTGTAATATTAGTAGGCTAGTAGTAGGAAATAAAAACTATTTCATACACAAAAACGTAAGTACTCCTGAAAATGGACTAAGGTATTAAGCTAACAAGCTTTGATCAACAATGTACAAAAATTGACGTACTTTACCTTTTAACTGCATATTCCCCTATCTATTACGAACATTTTAGCCCTGCTAATGAAAAGTGGTCTGAAAACTCTGGGATCTTATAATGTTATTTTCAAAACAGCTAAAGGCATGTATAAGTATGTATGACGTGTACACATTCAAGTATTTTCAGGCACAAAGAAAAGGATTCGATGATTCAGAAAGTCCTGCTGAGTTATAAAAGCAACGTGTTGATTTAAATGTTGTTTTTATTAATATATTTTGTTCTGAACTGTATTTTCCAACTGCTTCTTTTGTGGTATTTTGAGCTCCTTTTTTCGTCTTTATTTTTAACGCGTAAACAAATTATGCAGTCATTATACTGTTGTTGGTGAATGTACCTATGGCTATATGTACCTACATTTATTTCACACGTGTTTGATATTTACACAAAATACCTATGTACTGCTCAATTCGAAATAGAATCCAATTTCTTTTTTAAATCATGCTCCACACTTAGAATTTCTCCTGTATCGTGGGTGCGTTTACAAACATATAAATACAAATTACCTACTTTTCGCGTTCATCAAGTCAGATTTTTCCAAGTTACTTAGAGTCAACAGCCTGGTTAGGCTGGAAATCAGTATTATAATTCACCCACTTTCCATTCCAACTCAGACCAGAATCATGGAATAATGAACCAATCGTTTCGGTCTTTTTCATATGAACAAATGATGAAAAATTACATTAATAACTGGACCATAACACTGCGATTAGTTTCTATTATGTACTATTCATAAACTGTTACTGACACGTTGTTGTCGCACGTGGTTATGTTTACGTTGCTCACAGATTTTCCCCGTTATTTCATTTTAATTGGCACATGATCTTCAGTTCTAGAATAGAATAGAATTCTACTCTTTATTGAACCCTTTTTTTACTGTTCTGTTGGTCTCGTTGGAGACTGGGTTTAATTCCCAAATTGGGCAAAAAGTGTAATTGGGTTTTTCTATTACGAATTTCTCAGTAGCAGTCCAGAGTTTGGAATTTGGTGTTGGACACCCCCTTGACTCTAAAAAATCGTTGGTCCTTCGGTCGTGTTGGATTGCTTTCCCATCGGACTATGCGAATGATGGAAGTGGCACCTATGTTTGGGCACACTGTCATGCATTATAATATCTCCTATTTACTTGGCTAGTCTCTATTAAGATTGGGCGCCGTGATTGAAATTCGGTCCGAGGAAAATTATGCACCAAACAATTCAAACTTTTAAGTATTCGAGTGAGTTCTATTTGAACTTGACCAGAAATTGTGAGGGCAGAAAAATTTGAATATGTTTTTCGGCTCTAGCTTGAAACCTAACAATAAAGTCTAGTCATGTAATAAATAAACATAAGGAATTAATTCGGTGGTTAAGTAGATATGTATACTAAGTGTTTGATACCAGGTACGAAACTTATCACTATCAGCCATGAGCCGACACCTAAGTATAGGTACCTATTTGTATTGTTGCGACGCGACGCGTAGCCACGACGAACTAGAACACAGGTTATCACCGAGGTCACGTAATTGCAAATATAAATCAATGCAAAATATTACTGTCCTTAACAATATCAGTACGATTACTGTAGTTCAAAAGGAAAAATATTGCATTCAATGAACTTTATAAATAAATAATACGTCACGCTTGGTAAACCACAAGAGACCATGCAGTTTGTATAGAGGTTTAACTTGAGACATATGTGACGTATTGTAAATGAAAACCACTAGTAACCTTGTAAATAATGTGTATTGGCCTTTGTACCTAACCCGGTGCATGTGTGACACTTATGTTTTTTTTTCTCTTAATTATGGCGTTTACAAACTTTGATTACATATGTTTGCGGTTTAGATATGTTAATTAAACTGGAAGAAACTGATTATTTTAGAATGTTAAAATAATAATAAATTAGAACGGAAATTTCGATTCCAAGAATATTTTTTTTATGCAATATTCTTATTATATGGGTTAGCGTATTTATCTAAATATAATCGTCTAGAAGTTGATGTTTTTTTGTAGAATTCCAAATGAATAGGTAGGTACATAACGTTCATGAGAAAACATAAGTACATACAAAAGAATTCAACGCATAGCTACGGCGTCTTCGCTTAATTATTTTTAAATATATTCTATGTTTTTCAACGACGTAACTGTTTTCGAACGTTGTGAATATTTTATTATAATAAAAATACAATTATTTCAACTTTTGGCGTTCGTGTACTTATTATGATTTTCACATGCATTTTCATAGTTTATACAAACCTTTATACTCCAAAAAGGATCCGTTTCAATTAAAAATTTAGCTTTATTTAAAACATAATTATTGCGTCCATAGATCATTCATTGCAATTATATAAATATTTATTTTTAGATTAACGAGAAATACTTATTTTTAGGTCAATTTCCAGTTTTCAGAAGGAAATAAAATTTCTATGTCCATATAATTTAGATTCTCCTATTATGAATGCGAAAGTTTGGATGAATGCATGTTTGTAACTCAATCACCCCTAGACGGCAGAACGAATCTGGATGAAATTTGGCACAGAGATAAATTATAGCCGAACATAGGCTATTTTTATCCCATTTTTATGTTTCCGAGGAATAATTTGGAACTTCGGTTAAATCCTGAAATCTACGACGAGTTCGCGGCCAAAAGCTAGTATACAAGACAATACTAATAATATTACGAAAACTCAGTGTACCTAAGAAATTACATATATATGTAAATTTATTGAACAAAAGAATACTTTACAGCCTAGTCAGACTAGTATCAAATTTTAATATTCATGATTTGATTAGCTTCAGCGATAAAAGATTTCAAAATTCTGAACAATTCGTTGACTGTACTACCTTAGTCATTATTTCAAAGAACTTAAGTACCTACCTACTGAAACGTAACAATATGAAGATTATAAGAAAAGGATGACAGTTTGTTAGAAATTATTTTCAGATGCAATTTACTATAAATAATTACTGCTGGTCTCCAAAATGAAATAGTCATTAAAATGATTAAATTGCCTATTAGAACTTAGGTAGATTAGTCGTGCGTAATAAAAACAGGGTGTAAGGCACACCGATCCATAAACTGAAACCATGAATTCTCTATTCTGGACTGAGTATCAGACAATAAGATTTTTTTTTCCAGGAAAACTATAAATAGAGAGATAAAGAGGATTTTAATACTTTTCCGCTAAGTGACAATTCGCTCTTATTCCTTCTGCAACGTTCTCAGCGGCTGGTAAAACCTACACCCGATATTTGTTTTTAACGTAGAATCAGAAACTTTATTTTGCTTACAATAACTTGCCTACGTTATAAATAGTTATAATAAATGTTATTTTTAAATATTAAAGAGACACATTTCTTCAAAATTTGAACATACATGACCTATTCTTTTCATGAATTTCAAAAAGAGAATCATTTATAACCCTTAATGACACAGAGTGTAGCTAAAATAAATAATAAATTCTGCAATCATTTACCAGCAAAATTTTCTAAAATCCCTTTGTTTTAATTGTAATAAAATTATACTTTAGTAAACAATTAATAAATACTACCAGACGATGCCAAAAGATAGTGATTATGGGAAAATTCAAGCAAGTTTCACATTCTGAAATGTATCTCTCATTTGTTTATTTCTTGCATTGAAGCAAGAAATAAATGAAGGTGAGCTATTTATTTATTTTTCTGGAGAAAACAAACCAGGCCGTCATGTAAAAAATGGTATAAATTATAATTATAATTGTATATAAAGTAGAATAGTTTCATATAAAGTAACTATTTTCCATTCGTTGTTAAACAGAAAAGCTAAGTTGGCTTTAAAAAAACAATAAAATATTTGTCGTGATTATTTTACGATAAATGTGAAAATGTAGTCTGCTAGTTTTTAGCGCTTTTTCAACTTAAACAAAAACCGATAATTTTCCGAGGTCGTTCTCTACATGCCTTTCTCGTGGTAACGTAGCTCAATTTTTGTAGAAAAAATTGTTTACTTAATTAATGTCTATTAAAAATGCAATACCCATACCTAGCCATTTTAAATCAAGATCAAGTACATGGTCACTTGACTCGAATGTCAATACCATTTATTTTGTACAAATACCTATATGAATCGTACTTGAATTTATTCTACTTACTTACGCATGTGATTTATATTTTGGGGCGCCTAAATGTGCGATTTTTCCTGCATCGATTTCATTGCCGCCCGCCGAAAATTCGGGCGCGAAGAAAAAAAGCTGCGAGGGCGGCGTTCTTTGCACAATAAACGCATGTGCATGGAAAATGCGGCGTATTATTGACATTGACATTTGTGGTAATGTATTTGATGAGTAAATAGAGTAATTGCGAGTGGTGAGTAGAAACACAGTAGAAAGCCAAACGGTGGGGCGGAGCGCGGCATGCGCGGCGGCGCACACGCAGTGGGCCGGCGGAGCGCGCGCGTGCCAGTGCCTTGTCCCGCGAGCCCGCACGCCGCCGCCGCCAGACCGCGCCCGCGCCCGCCAGCGCGACCGCTCCGCGTCACACCCGACGACGGCCTTTCTATAAAGACAAGCCGCCGCGAACACTCGCACGCAGTCACCACTCAACCACGTTCACTCGTGCACCCCGCGGACACGCGACACACATCACCCCGCGGAACACTTGACTCGCAGCGCACTCGAGGAAGGAAGCAATCATCACCAGTGATAAACATCTCGGAACAATGGCAGCAAACGACTGGGGATACAGCGGCGAGAACGGTGAGTCCACCTTCAATGCTAAGTGTAGGCAGCGGCGCGGACCGGTTTGTTTACATCGAGGCACGTGACACCATGTAAATAAAACTCTGAAAAGCTAACTTCTGACGTCAGTTTAAGTTCAGTTCAAATTAAGTGCTTAAAATGTGTTTTCGATGAGTGTGCTTAATCCCGAAGATTGATAAGTTAAAATAATTTAAAAAGTGTGAATATTAAACATAAATAAGAGGAAGTTAATCATCCTGGTAGCCGTGTTTACATTTGATAACAGTGAAGCTGACATTAGATGATACTTTCGCTATGCACTTCGCTGCAATCAGAGCAGAAGCGTATTATTTATCAGTACATTACGGTGGAAAGATAAAACATGACAGTGAATAACTTGTCATTGACGTGGTTTCAGCGCTTCTTCATACTTTATCTAAATTCGATTCATTCATACATATTAAACACCTGTTGATTTCATGACCCTACAATTATTTGGTATACGATTATGCTATTTATTTAATTTAACAGCGCAAATAAATGAAAATTGCTATCTTATTTACAAAACGGCTAACCGCTAGTTATGGTTAGTTCATACCCATTTCCACCGCCGCACATCAGATAACTACTTATAAAGCTTCAAACCGTTTACAGCCTATTGTTGACTTTAATAAGTCTTAACAATCGTACGTGAACTTAGCGTCTACACGTTAAATGCCGCGAAACTGAGATAAATATATGTTATAGTAAAAAAAAAAAAAAATTTTTTTCGTAAAATCCGATAATGGTGCCAAGACTTACTGTGGAGTCGCGTGAGCCGATGGCTGGCCTACTTAACTCCGTACGGTGAGCCGGTTCCACTAATGAAACTTCTTACTAGTACGATACACCAGGCCTTCTTTGTATTAACCACTTATAACGCGAAACGCTGGAGGCAAACCAGTTCGCCGCCAAAAAGATGCAAAAGATCCGAATAAGGTTTGTTTGTTTGAACAGAATCGATACAGCGCAGAAGAGGAAAAATATTAAAAAAATGTATTTCACAGTTAAAATTTACATAATTACCTTAAGGATAAAATTGTAACCTTTGATCTGACTTGAAAATGAAAGTAACTTCTGTTTTGTAGCTCTTCTTTCTATTTACATTTATTAAGATTCACGTTTGCGAATACAATAATTAAACTTAAGGATCGTAGCTTCGTAGGTATATTATTGCAACTGACATACAATGATTACAGAAATATTTCAAATGAGCTGCAATCAAAACCATTGAGGCAGCAAGTGGGCAACGATGTCTGTCGCGTAACTCATTAATAGTACGAGTACTTTGCCTTAATGCTTTACAATGCGGTTTTTCTAACAATATCTAAGTATTCACAGAGTTTAAATAATAATTAGTTATGTTAAGTAGTCTGAGAATCATGAAAGAGTGATCCGCAGTTACAGTTGTCGCTTTATTTACCGTGACTAATGTCTTTTGATGTTTTCCAAAAATCTTTAAAATGTCAGGCACTTTTGTTTACCAATCTTTCAGTTTCGTTGGAACGAAATTGTTTTAAAGATAATGTTGTTATCCTACAAATTAGTTTGTAGTCACATGTTCTTTGATTTGCACATTTCAATGGCAGTCATAAATGGGACTTCATTGTATTGGCACGTTTATATTATCTTTTTGAATGGTTCAAATACAGTAGAAATTGGTTTTCCCGGTGTTATTTAGAAAAAAAAAATATATCTAAGTATACAATACACAATGTCAATAAATAACATGATTATCCACTTAGTTAGGTTACAAACGACCCGGTAGCTAACTTACTAATATAAGTAAATACAGGAATCAAGACAATGGAAAATTGTAGTGGCCTCTTCCGGGAATTCCTCACTATTCCGAGTTCTGATAAACCACAGCAAGGACTAATATTATTTCTACCGTCAGGCGCTACTAGCACTTAAATAACCTGTTACAAAACAAGTATATTAATAGGATAGGATTGTCAAACTTATTTAGAAACGGAGATTTACCGAATACAAATGGGTATACAATTCAATTTCGAAGTAAATCCCTTAAACTTGAGAGAGAACTCTAACTAAAACTGCTGGGAGAATCTTATTAGATCTAAAACACGTAGATTAGGTTCTAAAACAAAATAACACGAGCATTTTAACAAGAAACATAAATAAAATTCGATTAAAAAAACAAAAACTAATAAAATTGTAAGATATAAAAATAAGTCGGTTAGGTTTAGTACAAATTAAGGGAATCCCAGAATTTTGTCAGCAGATTTTGAGAACCATATTGCTCGCTTTAATTAATTACTTGTCTACCTTTTGATGGTTCGCTTATTAGCTTTTTTTGTCCACTTTATTATTATTACCTGACCGTTGCGTCGATTTATTTACAACATTAAAATACCAACAAAATGTATTCAATAAAACAGTTTAAAATTAACTAACTTGTTGTAAATGTAAAACATTAAAATAAATGTACGTAAATTGCGTCTACGCATCGCGTATCATCTCGCGTCTACGCGGCTGCTACGCGCCTCTGAAAGGCTTGGCTACGCGACTCCGCTACGCCTATTTAGGTATCTGCTACGAGCCTCTACAGGGCTCCGCTACGCGCCTCTTTGCGGCTTCTAGGCACGTCTACGCGGCAACTACGCGCCGTTATGCAGTTTCTACGCGATGTCTAAACTACGTATGAAATAGTCAAATATTTTTAAATAATAATAATATATAAAATATAGAATCTATTGCAGGTTACGGCAAAATTTATAAAATTAATCGTGCCTACATTGTTAAATAGTTCTATGTAATTAAAAATATAGTCGACAAAAACTATAGAACCAAAGCTGATTTTTACGAGATACTTACAATAACATAATCTATTGATTGATAAAATAATCACTTTAAAACCATAAAATAGTTAAATTATTATACTTTATAAAACCTCTAGCGAACTGCCGAACCTGCGACTTCATCCGCGTGGCTTATTTCACCCGCCATAAGTCTTAGCGTGATGTTATAGACTATGTTACTCACGAATAGTTTAGCTATCTATTGGTGAAAAAATGGTTCAAATCAGTCCAGTAGTTTCGGAGCCTAATCATTACAAATATAAAAACAAACAAAAAAATCTTACCCTTTTTATTTATATTATTAGCATAGATAATACCTACAAGAAGATGAACTACTGAACTCACGGAATTTCAGAATCTTACATTCACATAATCTTTGTGATAATACTGTTTCCTATAGGTACAAAACTTTATCTGTGCGGTTTTTGGGTGGTCACTCCTAAACGTAAACATTACACTAAGATTCAACTAATTTCATAATATGTAAATAGTTATATTTTTAGATTTTAGATTCAGCGCCATTTAAAATGACCGCCTTTTCTGCTTTCTACCTTCGTTAGTGGAGACATCGCATTTTAATTGTTATGATGCTAATAAGTACTTAAAAACATTAATTAAACAACCAGTGTTTCAGCTCAAGAAAATATATCTAGAATCGATTTGAGCATTCTTCAGAAAATGATTATAATTTCTAGGTTTACGATGAGATTACCTTAGACTATAATTTTACAGGATAATGGTCTAAACGGTGATTACACGGTTGTCGCTTCTATCTGTTACAATAATCCGTGCTGTTTCTAAGTTTTTCCTCGTTATACGATGTAGCATATCTAATTTTATTAGTCGATAACATGAATACAATAAGACGTGTTCTAAAATCCATTTTAACTTCTTATCTACGTAAACCTACATTAAATTCCATGGTGTATTATGCGCAAGCACGAAAATATGCATTGTTTTTCATAAAATCGTTTGAATGCGTAAAAGAAACAAAGCGGGAAGTTATAAAAATCCGTTCAAAACGCGATATGATTTGGTTTCCTGTATCTGTGAAATTGCGCAGCCTGTTCAAACGGGGATAATATGCCTGATTACAAACACAATTGCTTCATGACAGTAATCGATCGAATACAATCACCGTTCTAATGACTCTGGTTCAGTTTATTATATAATTTTAATTTCGCCCGTTCGATGAGATTAACTGTCAAATTTTGGTTAGACAATTAAATTCGCCCTGAGAGGATATAAGACCAATAAATTAAAAAAAAAATACCAGCCTATTACTGTCCCAGCGCAGGGCAAAGGACTCTTCTCATGTAGAGTAGGCACGAGTATTGAACACCACTTTTGCTCAAGGCGGTTTGGCAATTTCAGACTTATATTAATTTTAAGTACAAGTTTCTTCACAATGTTTTCCTCTACCGATTATCGAAATAAAAGAAAAAATCATAAACGGATAAACTATGCTACATTTAACATTGCCCCAAAATCCAATTTGAAAACCTAGCATGATCAACTGAAGGTTCTTTTTGTGTTCTAAATCATTGTAGTTCTTTTGTAATAATCTATTGTCGTAAGCATACGTTTATGGCTCGTTTACCACCGGAACAACAGTTTGACCCGCTTCACCGTAATTAAATAACCCAAAAAAATGTCCCGCGAAACGCTTCAGTCGTACCAATTATTCTATTGCTTCCGTTTATTCAAATGTAACCATCTGCGGCGGTGGATGTACAAAATGATGTAGGAAATATGAAATGGGAAACATCCACGGGTTAGCTAAAGGATGACTGTATCCTCGAAACAAGTCTTTCAGCCACAGTCGAGACAGATATTTTGTCCTTCTCCAATCAATAGTAGACTTAGGGTACAGTATCATAATATGGGATGAATAAAACATTTAATAAATATGCAATCCATCTCATCTGTATGAGCCTCCATAAGCAGCCAGTCCCCGCGTACTGCTAAGTAATTGGCCAACTAGATATAAAAGCGATTACTATAACGAGAAACGTGACAATTTCGTACAGATGATGTCAATAAATGGCTCCTCTTGTCTTGTAAGGAGCCCATTTTGGCTTACATGAATTTGTCTAACTAGAATTTAGATCATAGCTCATTTCTAAGCGAAAAAAATTAATGGTGCATGTACGTAATAAAAATGTAATAAATATTATATACTCGTATGATAATTATGTACAAAATTATTGAACCGTTACGTTATGCTGCCCAAAAAATCCTAGTTTCGTTTCCGTAGTATGTAAGTACTTTGAAAATGTTGAAAAATCCCTAGTATATCATACCATAACGCCTGTATTCCCCGAAAGATTAGGCAATGTCCATCCATATTTCGCCGGTATGTTTAGATCCCATGTAATAAGTAGAGGGCGAGCCTATTGCCATTAACCGGGCACAAATCTTAACTCCGAGCTGCTACTGAGAATCTCATAGAAAAACCCAAAATACTTTATATATCCCAAGTTGTATATTCTACAATACGTTAACATAAAATATAAACACAATGTTTAGAACATTTTATTGCAATCGTCAATGACAATTATTTATCTAGCAATTATTGTACCGTAGTTAATCAATACCTATTTGACTTTAATTTTATCGTATTCAGTAGTCCATAAATTCGGGGCAAAAAATATTTCCACATGACTAAACTACAACAAACGACGGTAACAATAAGTATTAACCATGTCCGCCAACTACACGCTAACAGGTAGATCAGCCAGTCAGAATAAGTGATAATTAACTCTACTAACGTTATCATTACAGTTTAATATAGTTTGCAGGATAATAATAATAGAAATTAGAACTGGTTTATGAAATAAGTTGTTATGAAATTCGGCACCAGATTTTTCCTGTTCACGAGAAATATAGGTACTATTCGACAGGAAATTGTTATTTTTGACATTGAAGCGAATGTTTAAACTATTATAGAGACAATCATTACAGTGTAATAATATAACAGTTATGTTTTAAATTATGAAACAAAAAAGCGAAATTGCATACATTTAAGACCGTCGTAAAAGTATAACGTAACAATTCAACTCATAGAGCTACCTACATACAGTAATCAAGAACGACTTACGCCTGACACACTGACTTAAAAAACGACTAGAAAAAACTGCAGGATGTACCTACAACGTAAGTACATATGTACGTGTATAATTGTAAATGATACATGGTTTCTATAGGTAGTGCAGTTTGATAGCGTGTAGCTAATGTTAGGTTATTAGAGTTCAGAGTAGCCATTATTGAACAATGATGAGACTGGAGGCGTATTCGCCCGTCAGCCAATTGTCACTAAATACGTGTTACTGTAAAGATTATTTTTCCTTGCGTTGAGTATCATTATGGAACTGCGAACATGATTAATGGCTAGTAGGCTACCTTTAAAAACATGCGTGATGAATTAAGAATAAATTGTTATTGTTAAATTTTGATTATCACTGTCCGTAGGCGTTTTTGTTCCTTCATCTAAAACTAGCCAGTCGCCGGCGACCTCGTCCGTGTCGCTCCACTACGGAAATGAAGGTTAATCGCTCAGCGAACAGTTAGTATTTTCTATCAACTGTTAACTCAATAAGGAAATAATTATAAAATCTTAGGTTGTCGTGCTAAATTACGGCAAACTTCTGAACCTCGCACTAGCAATTCACTTGCGCATGATTTGAATTGCGTGCGCCGCGGTGTTATACACTCGTAAGGACATATCACTGATGTTTCTACAGTCAATTTTCTGTACCACTGTCATTTTTATTGTATACTAGCTACTGCTTGTGACTTTGTTCGCCTGTTTTTTTTTTCTCTCGCGTTAGGTTACGCCTTTGGTTACTACTTTGCTTCTATGGTTGGTGGCGTGATGTTATATAGCATATAGCCTTCCTTGATAAACGGACTATCCAACACAAAAAGATTTTTTGAATTCGAACCAGTAGTCCCTGAGATTAGCACGTTCAACCAAAGAAACAAACTCTTCTTTTATTTACGTAGAGTGGCGTGATGTATAAAAATCAAAATATAAAATACAAAAATTAAAGTGCTTATTTAAATAAAAATAAAATAATTATATTAATTGTATGCTTAAATGATAATTTCAACAAAATTACAACAAATTGAAATTCTTTTTACGCCCACCCTGTATAAACAGTTCAAGTTGTAGTTCATTACGGTGCGAGGTAAAGATTGTTAAGGCTTTTACAACAAACGTTATTATCTTATTAAATGATATTAGTCCGTGACATTGCAAAAGATACCAACCGCTCAGTCACAGCCGTTCAGAAAAGTATTTGTTTACATCACGAGTGGTTCAAAAGGTCCGAGGTCCGGCCACTTCCCTAACCGCACAGGGTTATACCAGATACCTGTTAATCACTAAAGAGTAAAGGTGAATATTACAAACAAAACCAGTGTACTTAATGTTTAACACGACTTCCTGCCCAAAAATGTCACAGGTGTTTAAAAAAAGAATGTAAATAAGGGAGAGAGTACACTGAGTTGGTGAAGGCGACAATCCGAGGGCACTTGTAAAAGTGGGTAAATAAATCTGTGGAAGATAAGTATGGCCGAGGTCGGAGGCGACTGCACGCATCGTGACGTACACACTCACAGCTACTTCACCCGATTGATTAATCATTATTTAATGAACCAAGCAGAATTTTTGTGTAATATTTACACAAAAAACAACAAAAATATCGTTGAGAATAAAATTTATTCATAAACACGTCCGACTCAAGCAAACACAACGGCAATGTTAACAGGAAACTCTTTATTTTATCTCAAAAAAGTTACTCTACCGAGAGATTGGGTACCTACCTACGTGTGGTATCGGACTATCGGTTACTGTAACACACACGTGATAATTACACCTCGTTACAACATTTTTATTTATTTAACCAGATGTTTTAATTTAGCATGCACCGCTTGCTTTCGTTACTTATGTGCTAACTGCTAAACCGTTTCCTGCAGTTCAATTAATTTAAACTAAAAAGTGTAGAATTAAAACAGCTTCTATTATTAATACTTAATAGCCTACCGAGCATTTTATCCATGACATTGTACACACGCTTTACGTAAACAGAAGGGGCAAGGAGCAATGTTCTACGTGTTACCGACTTAATTGATAGCACTAAACTGTATGATAGGTCAATGGATTTTAAGATTTGATACGTTAATAGGTCAATAGGTGTATTTGTATTAAAATATGATACAATCAAGTTTCCATACAAACAAAGGGTCAAAGGTCACAAGGAACACGTCTCTAGAAAATATGTACTTCATTAGTATCGATATAGAGAAAATGTTTTAGTTTCAGAAAAAGTTTTTTGCTGTGGCCAAATTCTGGGCCGCAACAAACACCTAGTTATAATTATTATAGTTTGCCATCGAAACGCTAATAAGAAGAAGTATAGACAAATTTCTTCTCTACAATCTGAGATACTCAACTAATGGGTTTTTTTCGTTCCCTTACCTAGTGACGTTTTTAATAAGAATTAAAGTCACTGCAACAGAATGAATGCAATGAATGAATCAGGTGTTTGGATTAGTTAAAATGCGTCTACGCACAACAGAAGATTAATTATATTATTAATACGTAGGCAGCAGTCAATCCTTCCACGAAAACGCTCTTAGCTGTGAAAACAGGAGCAGAATTTATGATGACACGCTGACGCAGGTAGACGGTATTCCCATGAAATAAATAGATAATATTTACTTTCACAGAATAATTGGTACATAATATTTTTTTATCTTTGTCCCACACTAGAAATGTCTTTTGTATCGTGGGTACGTTTAGAAACATATAAACTCAAATACACAAACAGCAAAAATATAGTCAGGTATTTAAAAGCTAACACACACAAGGAAAAAGGATATGTAGCAGGACGACCATGTTATGTTATCACGGCTTGCATGAACCCCATTATCCCAACGCAGATAGATGTCATCCCGTGCACTGACACTGATTCCTCAATTGACATGAGGATGAAGTGAAAGAACATAGAATATAGATAGACCACTTCGCTATAAATACGATGCGGTGTGGGTAAATATGATCAATATTGGTATTGGCGATTGTTATTGACACACGCGCATCCGGTACCCGAGTGGAGCTCAATTGGTGAAATGACCGGTACTTATTTATTTTCATGAACACTACCATGAGGGCTAAATTATCTACGGATATTTATTCCGGACAGCCTTCACGATTGATTTGTGTTCCTTCAATTGTAAAAAAAATACAGGTGGCATCGGCAGAATCTGCCTTTTTTGTTAATGGTGGTCAGCTCAGCAATTTTTTGTTTCGATGACCTTAAATACAGTGTAATTAAAACTCGATAAAATTTGGAAAAAGTATCACTTTGAACTCAGAACATTGAATAGCTATTTACCTATTAATAACCATAAAAATACAATTGGCATAACATTCGGAAATACCAAGCCAAAGAGTATCGTTACATGATTGACGGCCCCTAATAAGCAGAAAAATATATTTGTCAAGTACCTACTACCTACCAGTGTCTCGAACGAGGTTTGTGAACGTTATCATTGAAACTTTCTCAAAACCTCGTGTTGCAGTCAGGAAGTTTATGATTACGGTCCCAAAATGGGTCGGAACCAGTGTGGGACGTGCGTCAGTCGTCGCTTTACAATATTTTTCAAGTACATATCGCTACTTCATCTACTAAGCAAATATTGCCCCTGGGTTTAAAAGCTTCACTCCGCAGTGATCTTTATTTTCGTTTTTCAATAAATATTTTGCCCATCCCACGGCTATAGCGATAACAAACTTTCGTCAAAGATGTCTCGCTAGTCATAAATAAGACAGAGATTCATCATTATAAAAATGTTTCTGTAAGCGTTTCTGAGTAGACTGGCGGCCGGTGGCTTCCTGATAAGATAACACTAATGTGATGAGTTAAACAAACTGTCAGCCTCACCCGTGTGTCGAGAGGCAGTCACTCATCCCTCACGTTGACGTTATGACACCTATGCAAATTATGTTCGTGAAAATTATGATTTTGTTGTTGTCTCTATAAATTCTTTTTAATCTCCACTTGACAGGCTTTCATAGGATATGTACAGAAAACCAGAAAACATAGGTTTTTATCAGCTGTTTAGCATATGATTACAAAAAGACACATACTTGAGCATTTGTAAATATTGTGGTGACTAGTTACCTAGTAATCGTAAAGTCCACGCCCATTTGGCAGTACCTACACTAAACGTCGCTTGATGACGCGACAATGACGCTCGTTCACTGTTCCCACACACACACACGTGTTTTTCATTAACAATTTGTGGGTGTTTTCGCGATATTTTCTATCATCGAAACTTTTTCAAAATATTTACGTAGGTACGTAATAATTTTGACATTATTAATTCTTTAGATATTCACTTATCTGACTTAAAATCTAAGTTTTAGTAAAATGTGTTTAAAGTCAACGACCGGTTTATTACATAGCTAAAAATAAATCTAATCGTTTTAAAAATTAATTAACCGCAATAACATAATGTTTTACCATTTGTTAATGATGATGACAGGAATTGAAAGCTATTCCAAACTTGGGAATACCTTTGCGGATGACTCTAGAATTTTAATACGTAAATATCTATTATACAATCGTATCTACTTTCCTTTTCTTTTGTTTAGTTTACGCAATCCCATATTTTTAGTTGTCTGCAGCTCTACATAATACACGTACACTGATATACATAAACATACAGGGACATAATGACAATATTTGTTTAATTAACGAAGTTTACTCAATAAGTATGTACATAATACAATTGTAAGCGGACATATCACTTCAAGTGTAAAAAAGATTTTTTTAAACATACATAAATATTTACACTTCTACAATTATGTACATGTACACTGTACAGATACACACAGTAATATCAGGAAAATAAATCTTGTATTAGTCATTTATATTGTTGATGTAACAAATTATGAAAAGCAGAGTACAACTACCTCAACCGCTTATTTTTTCCTCCCGTGAATGACGTCATCAAACGGATCAAACCACAATTAAGTAAATCTTTAAGTACAGACAGATGGCTTTGAGTTCATAGGTAACTTATTTGAGCTTCTTAGTCACCTCTATCATGTTGAATTGGCAACTACCTAGTAAGACTACAGACAAAAGTTGCTAACTCCAGATGCTCTCTATAAAATTGGTTTTACTTTGGGTACCAACAAACTAGTAATTTGTGTTAGATATATGATCGAATGAAACAAATTGAATAATGACGATATAATTGCTTTGAAATCGAAAGTAGACCCTTTACAGCACCGCACTTTAATTTATAAAGGCCGTAGTAATCGGTGCCACTGTTACGTACAGCCAGACACAGACCGTCTGTTCTCAAGACAATCGCTATCGTCTTCCAAAGAATATACGAGAAATTAAAACATAAATCGTCTATAAATAACCGGTATCGTAATGTGTCATCAGTTATCAGATCAGCTGGTCAGTATATCGTACTTGAGCCGCTAACAATCGACCTAATGTTTATGTTTGTATGTCAATGAACGGCCAACAAAAAACAACAGTTAGTTGATTCAGTTGTGTGCGCTTAGGTAGGAGAAATTTTAATCGTTCATCTGTTTGCTGAAAAAAGTTTTTCTTTTGACCAATTTTGGTCTTTAATGCTATCTTTAATTATGATCGACTGTCCTGTGCAAACAACATTTGGAGAACCAAGGGGCCTATGCCAACGTCTCTTAGAACAGTACCGTTTTAATATTACTTTGAATTTTCAGTTGTTGGATTGCAACAGTGTGCAAGGCAAAGTAATATTAAAATAAAACTGTTTCAAGAGATGGGAGATTTTATTATGCACGGTTACTAACATACGTATTTTTGGTTGCTTTTATGGCATCGGTTCAGTTTCAGGATCTAAGCAAATATTTACACACACCGCCAAAAATTTAAAAATCTAAGAATTAAAATACCGAGCTTAGATCGTGCTGACGTCGACCAATTAAACAGCTATTTGCGAACAATTTGAGAGCGCTACCTCAACCGACGAGTTCATAGTTAAGGTCATACAAGCTGACGACCAATATAAACTGTTTTACTCTTGATGCACCAACACCTTAAGGAAAACGAAATTTTATTAGAAACGCAACAAGATCTCTTTTAACTTTTGTCAGACTGGAAATCCCATATTGCAACCGCAAACGAGAATTATGTACCTGTGTGTATCGCGGTACCTGTGTTAAACGGTGAAAGGAAGTACTATTGTGATATTAATTAATTTTGCAGGTCCCTCGACTTGGACGGAGAAGTTCCCAGAAGCGCGTGGCGCCCGACAGAGCCCCGTAGACATCGATACGACAAAGAGCAGCAGTGGAGGCAGTGCGCCCCCCCTCAAATTCCGCTACTCCGTCAACCATCCCCGCTCCATCGTCAACCCTGGCTACTGCTGGCGCGTCGACGAAAACGGATATGACTCGGGTATGTATATTAACACCATTGAAAATCCTTAAGCCATCACACAGCGAGCGAACATCAAGATAACCATGCATTTGGAATTTACAAAATGTACATAAAAAAATTAAAACGCAAAAATACACAGTACATAGCCTAAGTATATGCTGCCCACCGGCTTACCATGCGTACACCTTCAAGATTTTGGAGGTCACAAGCAAACGAATAAATAGACAAAAAAACCGTGTTTGTTTACTTGTTACTAATATTACGTTTAATTTGCTAAGTTTAACAATAGATAGGTTATAGGTAATAATAAGCAGTGTCAAACTATCAAATAATGTAAAAGGTACTAAAACACCACATCACAGGCGCCGGTTTTGCCTCTCCCGTGTATCTAGTTGTTGTGTAGTAATAGCCACTTAACTGACGTACACACGTAACTGATTGCTGTAGAGGACCATTATAAACTCTGACTTAATATTGTTAAAAATACTTGCAATCTTAAAATAAAATTATTCATCGAGACTATAATTTTATAATAACTTGAGTTATTGATGCAGGAAACACTAATAGGATCCTATGTAAATTATATTATTATATATCATTTAAGAACAAAACGACTCGACAAAAAACTACCAAGGTTATCACCGCAAACTCAGTTTGTATCTGCCAATTTTTGAACATTTTAATGGTAGCGACGTAATAATTCTCTGTGTCCTATTAACATTCAATTGAATATGCCTTGAAATTCTGATAGGCTGTTGGTACTTATCAATATGAATGATTTGTTTGTCAACGTATTTATAAACTACAAGGGGAATTGAAACAACTCGGATGATATAAACGTGTAAAAGGAAGTTGCAAGTCCTCGCGCAAAGTGAGGACCAATTTGCATTTCCATCGACACGACGAGCGGCGCGACGGGCGGGCGTACCCTCGCGGTGACTCACCGTCATATAACTCATTCAGTGTCCCACGCAATTTCGTGAACACCTATTCAAGTGTGCAACAAAATTATCATGGTATTGGAAGGGTTACTACCCTACCTGAATGGGGAAATTTGCAATTTGGACATGACGTCAGACTTCAACCCTTTCTCGCAAGTTTTTCTTTACCTAAGCCACTCAAAAAGTTCGTTAGCCTGCTCTCAAGTTAAAAATCATCAAAGCTGAAAATGCTTTTAATAATGTAAATATTACAGATCATATGAGTTCTAAAATTCTGGATAACATTTCTGGATTTGCGTCCAAAAATGTTACGTTATGTAGTAAATTCAACAATCTCAAATTGAAGACATTTATTTGCAGAGCTCCGAGGCGGCCCTCTCGGCCATGATGTATACAAGCTGCAGCAGTGGCACTGCCACTGGGGCGCAGTGAACGGCGAGGGCTCCGAGCACACCGTCGACGGCCGCTCCTTCTCCGGGGAACTGCATCTGGTGCACTGGAACACCACCAAGTACAACAGCTTCCAAGAGGCTGCCGGACAACCTGATGGACTCGCCGTTTTAGGCGTACTGTTGATGGTGAGAATACTGAACATGTCTCTTATAATTTTCTTATAGGTTTAGTAGAGTCGACTTAAAAAATACACGGAACGATTGCCGTTCCTCAATTCCATCAGTCCATTGTTCAAACATAAAACATCAGTGTAGGTAATAAAAAAATCATAAATTCCATTTATCCTAAAATGTTATACATAACCCTTTCCAGACGACCCCCGGACGCCCTCTAAACTAGGACAACTTCGGCGTATCCCAAACGGATAGTAGCTCTATGTAAAGTTAATGATTCTTGTTAACGGCTCCAATTTTATTTTGAACGAGACGTGATTGTTAACCAACGGTTACGAAAGTTACTGCAAGATGTATCTATCTTAAGAAATATCTATTACAGAAAACAACAACAAAATTTCTTAATAGCCTCTGGATTATCTAACATTTTTTCTACAAACATCTCTAATTTGATTAAATGTAACACACAAGTTCAATATTGGCAGATTAAAATACATAAAGTGAATTGATTTCATACACCGCTACCTTTTATAAGTGGGAGAGCAGATGAGTGCGATAGCAAGCCGCTCATTCGCACTCAGAGTAACTTTCTCTTGCCAAAGTGAACAGCGGTACTGGCGTTATTACAATGATGACAAAAACATTTCTTTTAAAACGTTTCACGACGCTTTCTTGGTCTACATACTTAGTTACTTGGTTCAAACATCAGACTGACGTACAAGATGCCTGTAATATCTTACAGGTAACAAACCGATTTAATGTGTATCGGAATGACTCACAGACGTACATTTTCCCACAATTTAAAATACCTAACTAACAGCTACATTATTTTGAGCAAACTGTTTACAATTGCACTGCAGAGTTTGTAAACACTCGAATACATTTTATAACTATGCACCAACCTTAATTGTGGATTCAGAATTTGTGAATGAGCATCACTTAGTTTTATGAATGTGAGGATTTTATGTGAATTTTATTCGGGTTAATCAGTAGAACCTTTTAAATTTTCCATTACATCGATTAGTCTATGTAGGTTACTACTTCTACTTAGATTTCTTAATATTTCTTCGACTTCGAGACACTGAAAAAGGAGTAAAAAAAATATGTTTGTTGCATTAAAGATTCTTGTTTATTTATAGTTTGAAACGATGTTTTCTCTCGTCATAACAGTCATTAATTTTCAATAGGAAGGTACTTACGCCGTAAAGCGATTTCGCTAAGTTAATAATGCACTTCGCGTGAAGGCGATTATGTAACAGAAGCCTTACATCAAAATCCTGTTAGCTGCACTGTGTTCTAATGTAGTGCACATGTCAATGAGTTAGATGCACATTTATTTGCGTACGTAGGTATTTAGATGTGTCATTGTTTTTAGCTGTATGTAATTAAAAATACATTTAGTAGACAGACTTCTAACAACATATATAAATAAGTAATAACTATTTTCCTGTTTTATCGATTTAAGGTACCTACTCTATAGGTACCTATTCTTAGTATTTACCTTCTTCAGTTATTATTTTAATGTAATCCGCGGTAACAGGCCGCAATCTGAATACAATAAGTCTCATTTAAATTTTACTTCATGAACACGTTCCACAACAATGCCACTACAGGTGTAGCGAATCGTGCGAACGATCAGTCTGCAGTCCAATACAGCTCTGTCTGGATATTAGTTATGCAATGAAATAGTTTGTTCTCAAAGCACTAATCATTGTTTCTTTTTTGTAGTGTGGTTCGAAGCATGATGAATTGGACAAAGTGATACGGTTGCTTCCGTTTATCACTCATAAGAACGACAAGGTGACGCTGTCTGACCCGCTGGACCCGCTGAAGCTGCTCCCGCCGCAGGTCGCGTACTGGACGTACCCCGGCTCCCTCACCACACCACCCTGCACTGAATCCGTCACCTGGATCCTATTCAAGCAGCCTGTACAAGTCTCCGCTGATCAAGTGAGTTCAAGTTCAATGTTAAGCCATATCAAACAAGCTATTTGCATCGTATCGTAAGGTCTTTGGTTTAATTGTATTGTTTGATAATGATGATGGCACGTCACATTTGTTTAATTGCCTGATAATATTCAAGTGCTGATATAAGCAGAGAGGTACCTACCTTATGGCGACCTTCACCTGAATTGGTAAATCGTTCAACTTTAAAACGAACTTAAAATTAATTTGGGGGAAAACGAATGGGTTGGGCATCTACTTTAGTCCTAAATGGGTGGGTGACACATGCACTTAAGGTAGCTAGAGATAAAAAACTACACGTAAAAACTTGGTTGGGTAAATAATAACATCAAAGTACAACCCACATAATATGTCATTAATAAGATGCTAAGTACCTCGTAGTCTTTTGAAAATTTGTAATCGGATTATGAACAGTAGGCATATGACGCAACAGAAACTACTAAACGATATTCGTATGTACCGGTTGCGATGCACGCAGCGTTCAAGTATCCACGGACTAAATAATAGCAGACGTCCGTTCACGACCTACTCTAGCAGCTACTTTCCAAATAATCATTAGGTAGAATATGTTTTTCTAATGCCTATTACTGTAACGCTTAATTGACTGCTAGAATTTATAAATGTAAATGAAAAGATAAAATGTTTGTCTTGTTCATTTATTTTGCAACATGCCTTGTTCTATTAGACTCTATCTAATTACACTTTAAATAACTTCCTCTTGGGTTACTTTATACTTAACAGTTAGCTATAAAAACGTTTGTAATTAATGACATAACTGATTGGATTTCAGTTGGCTTCGATGCGGAAGCTGAAGTGCGGTGAGGCGTCGTGCGGCGTGGAGGCTATGGAGGTGCTGCACAACTACAGGCCGACGCTGCCCCTGGGCAACCGCGAGCTGCGCGACTACGGCGCGGGCAACTAACAGCGGCGTCCCCAACCACGGCCCCATCACCGCGGTGATGCGCTACCACACGGTATCAAGAAACAATCAGACATTGAGCTGCCATTTGCGCAGTTGCTCCTGAAACTATAGTGCCTCTTCGCATTCTGGCGAGCTAATCTAACGGATGACACGTGGGAACTCTTATGAATGGTGCCTACGCAATGTATGTAGTATGTATGTTCCGGATAAAACGAATCTCGTCATAGCTATGTATGTAGTAATTAGTTGTAGTTCTAAGAGAAAAATAATCTCCAATCACAATTACGCGCCTTTTGTCTTGTTATACAAAGACAGGGCACAACGCACACCGCACACGGTTGGTTTCAAAACAGTATCAGAGATTCGTTACGTAGTTCGTCGCATTTGGTTAACAAACATTCAAACACATTCGCATTTATCATGTTAATCAAGGTAATAGTAATAATACAGTAGATATTATTATACGGGAGTTCAGATGTGTGTGCGTAAGTTTATGTGACTGATGCAGCTTATGAAGACACGGTGTTCAAGTGCCTCCACTACTTCGAATAAAGTGTTATTTACTTAGATTGTTTAGGATATTAAATAAGATATCTATAATATTCAAAATAAGTACACTTTTAGGATCACACAAAAGTGTCTTGAATGAAAATATTTTTAAACGTAGGTAGGTAGGTAGGTATGACATTTAATAATGGCGTAATCAGAATTTCATTAATAACGTATTACATAATAAGGTTTATATGAATAATTATTTTAATAATTTGACATGAGTACCTAACCTAGAGGTACGCTAAATTCAATCGATCAAAAGTAAAATCAATGTAAACAAAAGAAGCTAGATAAGCGTCCACAAAAACGCCCACACTGGTTCTGATTGAAACATGAGAGATGTAACATAGATGCCCGCTCCCGCTGTAAACTGTCTCGAACTACATTAGAATGAGTTAGCGTATGCAATTTTTATTTACATACACATCATAATCTTCTGAAGTGATTTGTTCCACGCAAATTACAATCTATCACAATTATCACTGATCTCTATGTTTTGATGACTCTGCCGACGACCGACCAAGTCAGTCATTTAATCAAGTAGACTGTAGTCAAAGCAGTGTCTTGACTGATCAACTTACATAATACGTAATAAGTTAAGTATTGTATGTACCTACCTAAAAACAAGAGTGCCTCAAATGTATAAACGTCATAGTTATGTTAACTGGGACGTCATACGATAAATTTTAATGTATTTATGTTATTTAGATAAGGTGTTGTTGAAGCTTAAAAGCAATGTACACAATAAATAAACATAGACTTTAATAACTTTTTGTTTTACTTAACAACTGCGATACCTATAGGTACAATCGCGGACAATGGCGTTGAACCACTTTTCACCGTTACGCCCCCGTGGTAAGAAGTTGGAAAAGTAAATAATCAACGTTCAACTACCTACCTAAATGATATAGGAGAAACTGTCGCAGCATGTCATTGCCGCGAACGTGGCTTATCACTTTAGCCTAATAATTTAAATAAAACTACACTGGGTATTGAGAAATAGCTAACAATACATATATAAATTGATAATCGACACCATTAACACCAAGACACAATTTCTTTTAAAAAACTCTTTATTTTAGCCATGAAAAGGAGCAAAATCAATTAACAGTATTTGATTTTTAATTACCTACTTTGATACCAATAAATAGTTAATCAATCGAGTTGGCAAAAAAGTGACGTCTCAGATCATTATTACCATACAAAATCAAAATCTATAGGCAAAAAGCGTTTTGACAGCTCATAAAAAGTATGTCAATTGATTGGTGGTGTCAAGTACCCAAGTAACCATATGTCTCGTAACCTCGTTAGTTTAGTGATTGCTAGTACGACAGTGGATGTGGGTTCTATTTCCAGGTCGAGCAAGATGTTATTGGGTTTTTGCCACGTTTTCGCATTGGGTTTTAAAAATTAGGCACTTTATGATCTCATTATCTACCTGATTACAGATTAAAAATAAGTTTAGTACTTATGTGATTATTTCATGTTACCTGTTATGCTAGAGGTCTTGGGCTCAATTCCCAGGTCGAGCTAAAAGTGTTATTGGTTTTCCTGTGAAATTCTCAGTAACAGCTTGGAGTTAGGAATTGTGCCTAGTTAATGGCAATAGGCTCGCCCCAGAATTACATGGGACCTGAACATACAGGTGAACGGTGGGTGTTCATTAGTACATAGAGATGTACTAATGAACACCCACCGTTCTGCCTAACCTTTGGGGAACACAGGCGTGATGGTATGTATTAACGTTACCTCCAATCACCTGAAACACAGGATTGTCTAATGCAGACACAAATCATGGGTAAACTTGAGATAGATTTAAGGAAAACTGTATTTAACGTTACCTATACCTATATTTTTGAATAAATTTTATTTATTGTAATTAAAAATGTGTTAATCGATTCGTTGCTGACTTTACTGTGTTTTTCTGACTTTTCCTTACTTTACGTTTCTATTGTGCTGTCACTGGATATCGTACCTAGGCCTGACAATATTGACAGCAGTCGTCCTTATAACACTGGGCTTTAATTATGAATGAAGTTAATGAAGATACTTAGGTACAGCCAACAAAAGGATAAGTAACCAGGGTCTTAAACATAGTTCAAGTTTTCTTAGAAAGTGATAGGTGTTTTCAAATTTAATTGACTTTAAATAATAAAAATTAAACAGTTCAATTTTTTTTTGTTCGCCATTACTGTCCCACTCATTAATTAACAGTTCATTAATTCGATTAAATTTAATTCCGAAACATGTATCGGTTTCTAAAGATACTTCAACTAAATCTGGCGATTCTGGTAACTTATCTTGTTGGGTGACTGTACATAACATTATTATAATACCATGATATAAAATAAGGTAACGCGAGTCCCTGGTAGGTAGGTAATAAAAGAGTGGATCAATCTGAATAAAATATGGACCACCGATTTGTAGTTTTAGTTCTATCGCCTGTTTCTATGTTGATTATTGTAATTGGTGTTGCACCGTTTTAATTAACAATAAATAAATGACAAAGATTCGTTGCCTTTCAAATGTTAGAAGTGATCATCTTCGATGTCAATATTGGTGTTAAGTATTACAATTGGTTTAGCTTTCATTTCTTAATTCGTGGCACTTAGTACGTATTGTAGTACTTTGAGTGACTTTTATTGTTAACAGATCGTTTTGACATTAGCATATTTTATTATGGAATGCATGTGATTGTACAATATAATGTAATACGTTTTTTTTAAAAGAGTATGTATGGAGTTTCTTGCCCGTTCTTCTCCATACGAAACTACCTTTTGGAATGGGCAACTAGATTCATTAGTTTTAATTTTTTTTTGACGTTCAAAAGTGCCTTTTAATGGTCTATTTGAAATAAATGATTTGACTTTGACTTTGACTTTGACTTTGACAAAGGCGAACACGCACTCTACGAAGAGATAGATATTTTTCTAGTTACAAAAGGGAAAACGGTATCTCAGCTAACAATTACGCGGTCTGTTAGGTACTGAGAAATATCTAATAACAGTTAGAGCGCTTACACACGAGCGGCATGTTCCCAACGGCAGAGGTTACTGCAGCCGTCGACATTTCAACTTCGAAGATCAGCGGCAGCCGTCGTCTGCTCTTTTAGTATAGGAGTCAGTTGTAAAATGGATTCCGAAGAAGAAACACTGTTATTGACGCGTCGACGGTTGCCGCCGACGCGCGTCGACGGCTGCAGTTACCTCTGCCGTTGGGAACATGTCGCTCGTGTGTAAGAGCTCTTACTTGTCCGAACTGGTAATCGAACTCAGAACTACAAACCGGGGACAGATAAACAAGACTGGGCAAAAAGCAATAGAATTAATCAGTAAATGGTCAGCGGTAAAGAATATTAAATCACTCTTGGGCGAAAGGAAACGTTTACGTTGAAAAAAATTACTTTAATGATATTAAATATATTTATTGGACGCTTGTATTCACACAGCACCATGTTGTACAAAAAGCATTGTTCAAGCAAATGTTTAACTTAATTACTTTGTTCCAATAGTCTTGCTTAAGAACTACGACTAAGCATCATGAAGGCAGTTTGATTTCTATCTAAATAGGTATCTATAGGTATATGTATCTAAGAATAATAAAAAAATGGCTTTCAAAAATGCTGTTCTTTGTGAATTATAACTACGTTTTTGGTTTCAGATATTGTATAAAACCTTACAAAATCCTATCTATCTAATTTATAAAAAAATGTCGTTGTATTCTTACGTAAATTCTAAAATTCACTTTTATGAGTGCAGTCAATGCAATCGTGTCTATGTAAAACGACTATTAAAATGAATATGAAATTGAATTGCCAAATCACATTTTTCTTTCCATAAAATATATTATAATGTAGGTAACTTGTATATGTACAAACGAGGACAACGGCGGTTGACCACTTCTCAACCTCATTACTAAAAGCGTAAGAGTGAAAAGTGGTTCACCGCCTTTGTTGTACAGAGGCCAGCACATATCAAGTTACCCCAATCTGTCAAATTACTTTGATAGATATTCAACTTCATGACAAAAACATAAGGTTCATATTTAATGAGGGAAATTTGACAGTTTAGGATAGTTTAATATGCTGGCGTCTGTACATCTAATGATTTCCATATTTTTCAACATAACTGTATCTATACAATATTTAGGGATTACCTATACAACTGGCAAGCAACTAAATAATTTAATTAATTAATAGGTGGGTGGGATTCTTTTCGAGCAACAGGATTTACAATATACTAAAATTTAATCAGATCATCACTTTCATCTACTTGGTCTCTGCTCGCATTATTATTAGTAATCTCAATAGTTGGATTTTGGACGTCAATATTTTTTTGTGACACTTTTCTTCTAGGCGGTATTGGTGTTTCGTCCATAATACCAGTTACACCTAAATTTCTACTTTGTTCGGCAAATATTTTAACATCTTGATTTATTTCGGCTCGTCGACTACTCGGCGACAGTTTTGTTCTGACGGGCGGACTCGGCGCAGTTCTAGAATACATCGGTCGATTATCAAATATGGACGTATTCATCGGATTCATACTACCAGGCAATAAGGCTGCTGTTTTACTTCTTTCGAGAGAGTACACTTCACTAGAATTTACTTCCCGTTTCTCGGTAGTTTTTTTATGATCATCGGTATAAAAAGTCGCCTTCTTGGTGTATTCTGAATGGAAATGCTTGTGAGCCTGTACATCTGATTTGCTTCGTTCAAGTGTAAATGCACCATTTGTATGCAAATGGCAACTGAATGAACTAGTGTTCACAGTGCAAGCAGGTGCCGTTGAGAATGGTACTGCAGGTGCCCACAAACATGCTCCCTCATTTCTTGGTACTAGCAGCAGGGGATCCTACGAAAATAATAAGGTAACATAAATATAAAAATAAATAAATATAAATAATTCATGCATAGGCATAAACTATAAAATTAATCCTTATCACAAAATTATATCATTAATCTTTAAAATACCTAATCATTTTTATTTCTTTTAAGGTATTTCAGATAAGACAAGCAAGATATTTCAAATCGTATAATAAGCCTGGTATTATTACGTAAATGATTACCTTCCCAGTGATAGCAAATATTTTAGACTGTAATGCGTGAAGCCTGTTGCGTAGATATTCGTACGAACACTCTCTTAATTTCATGACCCACTGTACAACATTATCTTCAGCACGGGCAGCAAATACATGTCGTTTTTCAGGTTCATCTCTGTAATCATTGTAAAAAAATTAGAAGCAACAGTTAACATCCAAAATTACTAACAAAAGTTATTGTTAAACTAGTACAAGCATTAGAATACTTTTAAATAAAAATATTTTGACTACTATTACACTATGAAATAATATACTTACATAAATGATATTGAAAATGAGAATGGTATGCTCTGTCCATGTTCCATCTGTATTGAAGAATTTTCTAATATAAACATTCCAGCTGGACATTTTGTATCAAATTTGCCCATTTCACTTATTTTAAAATAAAATAAATAATTATTTATCAGCCGAAACCATCTCTCTTTGAACACTGAAATGAAATAAACACATTATATTATACCTGCTAAATGGCTGAAAGTGAGTACAAATGTAATTAGCTAATTAAATATAAAAAGTGATTATGTAAAACCAAAATATGTGAACATTATGTGTTCATTTAATTAAATTCTAATGTAACGGTTAGAATGTATGACAAATGATGTTCTGTGTTATGTATTGTATTTTATGTTAGTAAAATCAATCATGATCTCACAGCCAGTAAAAAATTATAATTCTAATATTGACAGCCAATAGCATTAGCCAAAATCCTCGACCAACACCATAATCAAGCTGACAGCTTGGACCTTGTTCCCTATACTATTGGGATGGGTACTATTTTCTATATTACTATTTTTATTTCATTTCAAATATTGAAAAATGGATATTGGTCAATTATATTGTTGAAAAAATTAATAAAGGAAATAATTCAAGTCTCATATCAAAATTAATGTGAGTGAAAATTATTTAATATAGCAAGAGAGCATTATGATTGGATATGTTTTAAAATATTGTTATTGCTAAAAATACGGTCAGTGGGTCGTCTTAGGGGCGGTACACAATGAAAAGGACAATTTACATGACTCATTACAAAATAAGTTACAGGAAAATGTAAACAAAATAGTCAGTATATTAGCCATAATTGCAGGAGGTGTTGTACTAACCAGACTGATTACGATAACCGCCATTAGAAATCTTTTTATAGTTTAATCTTCCTTCAATTACACAAGGTTGATCGCTCAGTTGAGCAAGTTCACGAATATTGCATTTCATTTGTACATACAGTGTTTAGATCAATAATAAAACGAATAATTATCATAAAAACACATGTACAAATTGCAATACCAATAAAACAGGGCGTCACATATCACTAATTTATTGTATCATATTGTAATAACAAAAAAATCAACACAAATTTTGTACCGAGAAAGGAAAACGTAAGAAATTGACTGGTGATGGCAAATTGTTCTGTGATTCTATCATCTGTGCTATCAACTGTCTGTGACAGTGACACAGGCGTGACAGCACACACAACTGTCAGTTTTCATATTTAGTGTCGCCAGACTTAAATATCTCTTGTTTTTATTATAAAGTATTTCAAGCTTTATAATAAATAAAACTTCTTAAGTGGACCATGTGGTCCTTCGCCACTTCACTAATGATTTAAATGGAAAAGGAAACATTAAAAAAATAATAAAGGGTGTTTGGCAGAACGTTGAACATACGAAAATGGTGGATAGGTGGGGTCATCTGCTACTTACTCAGCCCTAATTTATTTGGCCCCGGCCCGGCCCCCTAGATATTTTTTTAATAGCTTTTTTGCTTTCTTCTAGTTTCACCACTTTCTTAACATCAAAGTGTAAATTTTATTTAAAAAAATACCCTTTAAAGTTAAGAAAGTGTTGAAATTAGAAGAGTTTTTTTTTAAATATCCATCGGGTCAGGGCCAAATAAATTAAGGCTGAATTAGTAGCAGATGACCCCACCTATCCACCTTTTACGTATGGTCAACGTTCAGCCAAACACCCTGTATAATCGATAAGAACTTGGTGGAAGAGTTCTCTGTATAAAATCCAAATGTTTCATGTTTCACGTGCTTAATTGCTCAAAATCATTTACGGAATTTAGGCATCGGTCACATTTTGCGTCGTAATATAGTCCAATTTACAAATATATTCAACCTAGGGGCCTCTACGTAGATAGAGAGTGCCCTATCAACATATTTTACACTAGCCACTGCTAGTGTTAAAGATATAGTTGCAGCTACAAGGAGTTGCGTTGTGGCATCCACCATATAGCTCCTACACTACTGTTAAAAATGTTTACAAACATCAGTAAACATTTTATCACAATGTTAAGAAATGGTAAAACTATTAAACATTTCTAAACAAAATTGACAGTTATCAAATTGTAACAAATAATTTTGTAAACATTTTAACAGCAGTCTGGGACCACCGTAACAATTTTTTAACAGCAGTGTGGGAGCACCTATTTATGCGAGTCATGATGGATCGGCCGCATGCCAGTGTGCCACGAGTCCCGAGTGTTTCCGTTGGAGCGCGTCCAGTAAATAATAAAAACACAATATAATTATTCGTTTATTTTTAACTTTTAGTACAAAATAAAACTAGTACACAGGGATACATCTCAAACCTAGCATTTGCATGTTGAATAGTCCGAGGCTTACGACGATAAGTCTTCTCATTTGTACTATTTTAGACACTATAACGTCACACAGATTAGCTCATTATTCCCCATCAAAAATAAAATTAATCATAACTGAATAATGTAATCACTCTTCGAGTTAATCCGACCAAAATAGATGTTTTATTGCCGACATTACACTATATTACTATTGGTACCTACTTCAGATTAGATTTTAAGCTTACTTATCAATATACAAATACATAATTTTGAGGTTTGGAGCGGCATTGATGAGTTTTTCAGGCACAATCAAACCAGTGCACCCCAATGTTTAAAATACATCATACGACACTTTATATTGTTCTTTACAACAGTTTTAATTTATAACAGGACCTGGGTCGACATTTTGGTATTCCTGTTTCAGCGTCGTCTATGTATTATAAACATGTCTGGAAATTCGCATTTACAGAATGTAATATTCATCGATCTCACGTGATTAAAACTGCATAAGTAATTAACTATTACAATCATACAATTCTCGTGTTTTTTTTTCCAAAATCTTATCTAATAAAAACATTACACCATGCACAGTAAGTAAACATACTGTACAAAAATAACTTTAAAAAATAGAACCGACTTTATTGACGTCTCTCTAAGTGGCCGTGGCCCTAACATTTAAATAATAAAACTAACACAAACGTCTGAAAATCCCAAAGGAACTACTTTCTTTCATTTCAAAAGTCCGATTAATTCTTGTGTTTTGAATTTTTTATGTAATGTTTTTGTGTGCTGTGATTGAATTTTGATACCATGATTTATTTCCTACAATTTATTTGCTTACGTCAGTGCACATAATTTAATCAACAAGTCTTATGCTTATCGTTATAAATACGATCTAGTTACATATTAATTATTCTGAAACGAATATAATTTCTAAGCTTTCCGATTAATACGTTATGCGCGTTCTGACTTCTAAACGTATGTCTAAATTAAAAAATATAAGGCTGCACTACCCTTTGACTGATGCTATTATAACAGATAACTTGACCCTGGACGTAAACGACCAAATAATGACCTTGACAATTTGGAAAATCAGTGCCTCAATTAAAAAAATAAATAATAAAAGTAACAGTCATTCCGAATCAGCGGTAATAACTGTTAATTGTTATCAGTCAACAAACTGTTGTTGAATTACTCCGTTGCGCATTTTATCTTATTCTATTACTTTGGATTAAGAGTACGCCATGTTATGTTTGGCTTCCCTTATAATAGCAACGTTCATTGAGCTAATTAGGAAACAAGTCGGTTCTTACACTTTTACGTCACAATCACATTTTTACAGTTTCAAATTACTTATTACACACAAATATTTATTTAATTGCTTTATCGACTGAAAGTATAAAACCGTATTACTATTTTCGAATATCAACAATGACTTCAGAAACCCCATTATATAACAAATTGCTTATTTTTGTTAAATCTTATTCCTAAGAGGCGGATAATCGTCATGAGCGAAAAAAAGTTTAATCCTAAGTTACTTGTGGCTTGTCACCTAAAAAGATGCTTTCAAAGTAACTTGATAAACCCCCAAAGGAACGCAGATATGTTTTAGAATACTAAGCACGCAGCTTCAAAGATGGGGAGGATGTAAAGCAACATACATTGCACTTATTTTTGTTTGTTTGATTGCAATGTAGTACGAAGTGGGTTTCGCAATGAGTGGTAAGCTACTGTCATGAATTTCAGTGCCATTAAATATTCGCTATAGTCCCCTTCTTTGCGTATATTTCTAATTTTGACATAATATTGAAATCAATTAGTTTTTGTGAGTAATCAATTATAAACCAGTTCACAGCGTCCGTGACTATAACTCAGTGCAGCATAAACAGGGACGAGATAGGCAATGTTAACATAGTAATAAATTAAATATGGATTATTAGGGGGCATGGACAAAATTGATACAATTAGGCACGTCGCCAGAAACTCTTTGGTCCTATTATTTTATGATTATAGCTACACCGTGTATAACGAAATATATCTACATTATGTTCATATTTAGTCGAAATTAGCGACACAGTACTTAATCGATTAATTTATCAGTGTTCGTTTTACCAGTAATGACAAAAAACCATATTACTCGTTTCCGAACACATACTTTACGATTTTAAGTTTGCGGCTTTCCAATACTTTCGGCCTTGTGTAAACATATTCAATGACCATTCATATCGAATAGAGCTATCATAGATAACCGTTAATTTAGTGAATTAGCGTCTGTATGTTAGAGTGCCAGAACTGAAGAGTTGGATTACACTCTGAATTAAAATGAAACAGGAAGGCTATAAAATTATTGCCTTGACATAGTCCGATAACTCTTTATCTAATATAAAACAGTGTTGCAACTTTAAAAATATATATTAAAAGAAAATAAAAAGAAAACAATGTATCGTAACATAAAAAAAAAAAACAATAGATACAGCCAGGTACGAACAGTGGCCGGAACATGAAGACATTTTGTTTCATCAGCGGCGATGATAGAGAAGGATTGTTTGTAAAGAAATGAACGTATGTACACAACGTATGTACAATACTCCCGCACTATTGAATATATTTGGAGAGGCACGCATGCGGACACGTTTCTTATAACTTTCGAAACAGTTGAGTTGGAAATGAATTGTAATCTTATCTAAAATAATCCCGTATAAAAATAGCGTGTCAATTTACACTATGCAAGATCGACTGTTAATCTGCACCATGGTGCTTCTCTGGGAAAAGTTTACTTTAACATAACAGTCATGTTAGATTTTACCATAATTTAAGCTTTTCATACACTATACTTTAGTTACAGACTTCTAGCAATAAAATTGATTCTCATTACAATCTAAGGAGCTACCTAATATGGTCATCATCGCAACAGTACTGTCCCTATATACGAATTAGTTAAGTTATTGTAATCACACAGATACTGAACAAACAACAACAATGGTGCTTTCTGTATCACAGGACGATTGGCGACCTCATTGCTTCGATTATGACTTTACGGGATAGTTCACAATACATTTTAAAATGATAATTGCACTATAATTTACTAAAGAGTTCTTAATGCGATACGTCTCCGATTCGATACGTAAGAAAATTCATAATGCTCTATTCTATAAAAACTCGATTTATGTAAGTACAATATTAAAATTTAAGATTCCCAAAGAAATGATTAACATTATTCAGACAAGAGCTTCCGCAACATCGACAAACAAAACACATAAAACAACAAACATTCACCAAACGACCGGCGCAAGAATGATCCGCTGCAAAGTCACCGAATCATGTATTTCAGACTCTAAGACCTAAATGAACACATGAAATACAATCCGCCACGGCGCAAACGTCTCCATGTCACCGAACGGAACGGCGACTTAAAACTACAATTAAATAATTACACATCTTAAACGTAAAATAAACTCAATAATATACATAATTACATTATATATTCGAAAAAATAACAAAAAATCGACAGTCAACATCCGAGGGAGAGTCGAGCCGGGCGACACCGACCCTATTTACATAGAATACAATCTAAGGCGCGCCCCTCCCGGCAGTGCTAGTAGCGCGCTAGCGCTTGCGGCGTCACATGGGCGGGCGCTCCCAGTCCACGGCGGGCGCGGCGCCGCCCCAGGCGCCCCAGCGCTCGCGCCGGAAGAAGCGCTTCTTGAAGTGCGCGGCCGGCGGAGAGCCGCCCGCTCGCGCCGCCACGGCCGCCGCGCCCGCCTCGCCGTGCCCGATGCCCGAGTCGGGCGACGTGTTGCACGCCTCGTCCGAGCGCCGCCGCTTGTCCTCCATGGCGGTGGACGCGAACGATATGATCTGGTCGAACCGGAAGGCTATCCGGTCCTGCCACTTGCTCTCGTCCACCTCCTCGCCGGCCTCGCCCTCTGTAACGGAGCGGGCGGTGAGTGCGTCTGGGCGCGGCGGCGCGGCGGGCTCGGCGTCGCGCGTACCTGGCGGGCGCGCGTCCGGCAGCTCGTCCACCAGCGGCGTGGACGTGTTGGAGTGCGGGTCGGGCGCCGCCTCCTCGCCGCCGCCCGGCGCGCCCGCTCCGTTGCGCCCGCGCCAGTACTCGGAGGCTAGCACGCGGGCCTGTAGGCACGCCGCTAACCCTGCAAATCAATACATTCTCGTTAACATATTAAATTCCCTAGGCACTTTAATAATATTTAATGAAAAAGAGCCAGACTTAAGAAATGAATAGAGATCGATTGTCGGCACAACTACATAAGCTAAAATAAAATCACGATAATGTGGACGTACCTTCGAGCGGCTGGTTGGCGGCGGCGGGCTCATGGTAGCGCGCGCTCATATTGACGGCCGCGTTGATAATGCTCTGGTTGGAGATCTCGAGCGTGCGCTCGATCTCTCCGTTGACGAGGTCCCCGATGGTGCGGGCGCCGGGCGCGGCGAGGCGCTCCTGCGACAGGTGGCGGCGCAGGGCCAGCTTGGCCGGCGACACCTGCAGGCGGGACACACGGTCAGCTGCGCGCGGGGCGGGGGCGGGGGCGGGAGCGTGGGGCGGGCCTCACCTGCGTGTAGTCGGGCTGCGCGCCGGCCGGCTCGGCGTGGCGCGTCGCGTCGCGGCGCTCGTACGGGTAGCGCTCGCGCCGCAGCTCGCGGGACAGGCGCGCGTAGCCCGGCGCGCCGCCTGCAGGGCCGGAGCCGCGCGGGTAGCCGTGCGACCCGTGCGATCCGTGTGATCCGTGCGATCCGTGCGATCCGTGCGATCCATGCGACCCATGCGACCGCACATATCCGTTGCTGTACGCATGGCTGTGCGAAGATCGCGATGCTTTCCGCTGCTCCTGGTCCTCGTTTAGCACCGATGTTATTATGCTTTTAAGTCTGTCTTCAAAATTAATCACCTTCGGCGTATCCTGAACCTTGCCGACCACATTGAGCGGTTTCTGCGGCTTGACGGGCGACTGTCGGTGCGCGAGGCCGGGCGGCGGCTGTCCCGCGCGCTGCGGCTGCGCTCTGTGGATGGGCGCGGCCGCCTTCGTGTGTCGGTGATGCTCTCCGTGCCTCTCCGACTCTCTCGGGTACCCATTCACAGCCACGTTTGGCTTATTGATCTTGCTGGCCTCGATCTGCCGCCCAGTCTCTAATATCTTCTGAGCGAGAATCTCTGGGTTCTGTTCCTCAATTTTACCAACGTCCGGGACGTCAGGCCACTCTTGCGAGCGCGATCTGTGCTCTCTGGACTTCCTGGGCTTAGAATTGACCGTATGTGGTTTGACAGTAGCCACGGGCACTGTTGGCGGCGCAACTTTCTGTTCGCTTGATCTTTCCAATTGAACAATTTCGTTTTGGAGATGTCCTACCTGTGCGTGCAACCTCTTCCGGTGCGCTAGTGTAGCCGATATCTCTTTCAATATACAATCATGAGCGATGTTCTGAGTGATCTCCACGTCGGGCGGTATATGGCCCAGCTGACGATACTTTTCTGTTATCTCCAAAGTCCTTTGTTTAACAAGTGTTGCTTGATCAGTTTCTATATTATGCACCTAAAAATAACAAAATCATAATAAAATAACGATCAATAAAAGATGTTGTAATAAATACATTAATTATATCAACCTACTTTAAAATAAAAAAAAAACCATTGGCATAATATCGTACAAAGAAAAATAAAATGATATTCAATAAAGCTAAGAGTTAAAGAAAAGTTAAAACCATAATACAACGTGACATGTAAAAAATAAAAATGTAAGTTACGATAATAAACGATATGCATAATACGAATAGCAGGTAACACACGAAAAATAAAGGTCATACAAGTAACAAACTGAATATAATAATGAAAATGATGAGTACCGTTTTTTACCAACTGTAGCGACGTACTCTTCGAAAATGAGCCTAAGCCGTCGCGATAGCGAGACCGTACTATCTATCGGGTGCATGACCGAGTGATAGTGAGCTATAAGAGCGAAAGTACCTAGGGACAGAAGCAGGGGTGGCATCCGGTCACTATAATCTTTGACGTTACAATAAAAGCTGGTTGTTTTCAATGCACGATACTACGACACATACAAACGAATGGAGATAAGTACCTGCGCTTGCAGCTTGCTAGCCTTGCTCTGCAAATCCTTGTGTCTTCCCACAATTTCCTTCGCTTTGGCCAACAGATCCACTGTGTTATTGGCGTGTATGCCCAGCTCACTCATGCGCGCCTTTAACAGAGCAACACTGTCGCTTATGAGCACGTTGATCTGTTTATCTAACTGAGACGCACGCGACTTCAGTTTCTGGTTCCTCTCCTGTATCGAATACTTAGCTTTAAATTATATACTTATACACACTCACTTTTTCATGGTCTTACAAACGACATACGGCTTACTGTTTAATAATATGTCAGACATATTTTGAAGATCTAGCACACGAAGATCGCAGCTATATAGACCAGAGATTTTTCAAGACATTGACAGAGAAATTGCATCAGAGCAATGTTGCCCCAACCGTTATTTTATCTGCTCGAAATTGAAAATATTAGTATGCTCGAAAAAATAAAATTAAAATAAAAGTGTGTAATCATCATAATCTATAGAAACTTCAAATTCATGTTACATTTTACGCAGTTCGCATAAATGGACTAAGCGCGTTCAAAATACTCTTTAGTGCACACGCATAGACATTACTATATTTTATACTGAAATAGTTTAATTTCGTTAATTAGTAAATTAGAAAATGTATTCTAAACCCAAGACTGCGTGATAGAGAGAAGACCGCGTCTGTCTCACATATCATTAGGATATTCTTTAAAACCCATCACTCGCTACTCGAGTAGATGGTATATTCAATAGAAAGCACACGCTGTTTGTAAGAACACCAAAAAGTACAAAGCAAAACATGCTTAAAACTAGAGAATGCGAATCATACCTTTTCCTTTTCGATCTGCTGCCGTATCTCTGCGGCGTACTCCGGCGTGTTCATGCGCGTGATGAAGGCGAGGTACTGGTCGCGGAACATGTCCAGCAGCAGCTGCAGGCTGTAGGGCGTGTGCGGCGAGCGCGGGATGTCCAGCTCCGAGTGCAGGCGCGAGGCGGGCTGCATGGCGACGCCCAGCGCAGACAGGCGCTGCTCCACGCAGCCAGGCGGCGGCGCCGTCACCTGCGGAATCAAATAGTGAGCACACACAAACATAAACGTGTGTGAACAGCTTCGCGCTCTATTATAACGCCGCGGTGTGTACTCGAAAAAAAATATAAAGAAACAAAAAACAGTCACAAAAAAATGAAATAAAATAAAATGTAAAATCTAGAATTTAGAATATTTTCTGATCAGTGTTCAAAAATACCGCGTGTCGAATCAATAAAGTTCAAAAACAGATTTGTTGTAATTCGAGAGCAAGAGATCTGTCTTTTATGTGATGATATAAAAGATGGTTGGTTCCCTGTTGACGTACGGTATCAGGGTGCCGAGTGTGAGTTTTTTCGACTCGACGAGAAATTAGGTTTCTCCTAGTTACCACCACACCACAGTTAGGTGGCGCTATAATGTTTTCCTATACAAAATTCTAACGCGCTCGCAATCGAACGTGAATGAGAAACCTCACGCTCGGCACCCAGGTGTCGGGTTACCAGGTCCCGGGTCAGCAGGTCCCAGGTGGGTATACTCACGGCGCCGTTGTGCAGCGTGGAGGCGAGCGTGGTGGAGTGCAGCAGGTCCAGGCCGGCGATGGCGGCGGGCGCGGCGCGGCGGCGCTTGGCCCGCGCCGCCCGACGACGCGCGCCGCCAGCGCTCGCGCTGCGCTTGTTCGCAGGGCGACGACTGCGATCTGTACAATATTTATATCATTTAGACTCATTTATCGAGAAAGATCCCGTAATTAACTGCCTCGTTAGCTAGTGGTCCTAATCGCGGTTTATGTTGGTTGGCCGTAAACGGCAACTGTGGCGGTCCAGGACTGTAATAACGAATACCTGTACATGTTTTGGTATGTATGTAATACATAGAAGCTGTTGGTAAACCTTGTTTAATTTAATAAATAAAATAAAATAAGCGCGACTGTTACGCTAGAGGTCTTAGGTTCGATTTCCAGGTTGAGCAAAAAGTGTTATTGGGTTTCTCAATTAAATTTTTAATGGCTGCTCGGATTAGGATTTGTGGCCGGTTAGCGGCAATAGGCTGCATAGGCATGGGACTTAAACATACCGGCGAACTGTGGGTGTACATTGGTACACCTCTGCCTAACCCTTCGGAGAAAACAGGCGTGATGTTACGTATGTATGTTAACAAGGGCTCATGCGTGCAAGTAGTGCGTGTGGGTACTGACTGGAGTCGGAGGAGGAGGCCCAGGGCGCGCCCCACTCGCGCGGCGCGGGCTCGGGCCCGGGCGGCGCGTCGTCGGTGCCGCTGGACTCCTCGTCGCTCTCGTCGCTGGAGCGCCGCACCACGCGCCGCTTGGCCACGGCCGCGCGCGCTCGCGTCCGACCGTTCTCGCCTCTGAATAACAAGAAAACAATTATATAGGTGTCACTAACTCCGAAAGCCGTGGGTTACCAGCATAGCCTGCCTTCGCGTAGCATGCCTTCGAATTCTAGTTCTCTAGTAATGTCAGTAGAACCACCCAGCGCAAGCAACTTAATTCATGCATAGTAATATTACAACAAATTGTTGAGATCATAAGTTAATTATTATGATGAGGTTAGGGGTAATTTCACAACTAAATTTCACACTACATTACAGCTTTAGGTAATATTACTATCCTTTTTATTTTTTTGTAAGTACCTAATGTGAGTGTAATAATGCGAGTTCATTTAATATGCTTAACCTTGTTTATTGGATGACGTTTTATTTAAATAGCATTTGTCAAAAGAAAAGCTATTTCAAATTGGGATTTGTATTACGCAATTAGAGTGCAGCAGTAAGTTATCTGCATAGCATTTCACATGCGCGATCATTGCAATATAAACTTTATTTCACTGACATAAAAGTCTAATAATAAGCGTTCGCGTTGTGCAATGGTTATCATTTATGATCCTCGACTCGTGTCATACCTGACAGCTCTAGGTCTCGCCACCTTCCTGCGTCGCTCAGGCAGCGAGGCAGTGCTATGGTTGCTGTTTCCATTCAATAGGTCGGGTGTCGGCTGGCGCGTCGGCGGCGCGCTCAGGTGTCTCTTCCCACTTCCCTCGCCCTCCTCACATCCATTATGTGCACCCTAACAAAAACAACACCAGTAAAGTAGTCGCCAAACTAGCTTGCATGTGTTTACATTCCTCGATACATATCTAATTTGCTGAAATAAAGATAACCATTGACCTGCATGATTCTGATATCGATTAAGCAGCTTCCCGGGTACATGTGTTTACAATAAGTAGAGACAGAATTAGTAGATAAGTAAAATGTTGCATTCATCGCAAATAAAATGTAAGCCAGAAAATATGGTTACTTCAAAGACGAAAGAAAATACATAATGTGTTCAATTAGGCTATTTGTTTAACCAAATTAATTTCCACATTTTTACAGTGTGTTTTATAGCCGGAACGAATGTAGAGCAACAACATAAAGGATTCACCTTAACAAACTACTTTTTTTGGAACAAAAACTGGATAGAAGACATTTGGCTTTAGCTCTGTTATTGTTCCATGTTCGTTTAGTCTATTTTAACACACCTTTACATAACATAAACCAATGCATTACAATTAGATTGATTTAATTTGTTAGATTTTTAGGAGTCAATGAATAAACAAAACTACTCTATTATTTTAATACTGCATCACAAAATAATATGATCATCATTGTAAGCAATGACAAGCCATGAAGAAGCAGCATAATATGTTGACAGTAGAATTTTGACAGCTCTGCACATTCATAAAAGATGCAGAACATTGAGCAATATGGAGCAAGCAGCCTTACTCAAGACATTATAGAAATGGACCAACACATAATAAAGAAAACTAAAGATCAGCAACTGTACTAGATTATTGAAGCAACACAGCTGACCGGAAAAGCAAGTCTACCTCTCTATGTGGAATAGTAAAAAAACCTGCACTTGGGATTCCGTAATCACTGGCCACAGTTTGGGGTACAACATTAATAAAATGTAAAATCTAATATGTCTTGTAAGAGATCCTCACTGAAATCTGTAACTTGCCACAATTAATATATTTGTGCGGTCGCCAAGGAACAGGTAAAACAGGGTGAACAGCTAGATAACTTTGTACACCATATCTTCCAAACTTATTCATTGGGGTCTGTTGATATACAAAATTAAAGTTCAGATAAAAATTTAAGTGAGTACTTACTATTAAAAACTTAACAAAGGATCAAACTTCAGACAAATCGACGTAACAAAATTACTAGTTAAACTACGGAACCCAGATACGAGAAACCTATAAAATTAGGTTGTTTTTTTTTTCATTATTCACACAATAACACTTGTACTTATCTCTACTGCATAGCTTGACATAGCACACATGAAATTTTGGATTTGGATGAATTTGAATTCACAAACATGACGATTGGTTGTTTAAATAAATTATGTAAAAACTATCCAACTATTTAACTCTTGTTGTTATCATTACATTAAACATTTCAAGGACCATTTATTATTTAGTGTCTAGTTTTAAAAACCAATTATTTTCACACTCAATCAAGTCATCATGAGAAAAGAACAAACAAAAAATAAATCTTAATTGTATAATAGATAAAGTGATTGGAACAGACCCTTTTGCTGACCTTGAGTTTCGGATTTTTCAGTCTTTGAAAATATCTCTCCAATTTGGTCCTATCTATAATGTGTAAATAGTAAGAGACTGGCTTCCCCGTCCAGGAGACGGATCCTTTCAGTGGAGACATCTCACTGACGTGCATGATGGTCCCGATGTCACTGAGATTTCTGTCCGTTATCCTGAAGTTCAGCGGACAAAAACTCTTCGATGATACGATTTTAGCACCGTCTTTCAAGTCGGCAAATCTTTCTTTCAACTGGTGGTCGACATGGGGGCCGAATGCAAAGTTATTCACAAAAACTATAGTCGCTGCATTAATTTTTTCTCTGTGTTCATCCAGTAGAAAGTCGCCCTTGATTAATTTATACTCTCCACACTTTTTTCCATACCATTTCATCCACATTCTAAAGTGACCATCCATACTCTGAAAAGTAATATTTGAACATATTATTTACTGATCGTAATCATTACATAGTTGGTTACATGTTGGTTTGTTAAAGTGATATTTACCTCAGCATATTTGCTAGGAACTTCCGCCTTTTCGACTCCGAGGCAGACTCTGCAAGGTGTTGCGGCCGCCATTTGTAAGACCACCTGTCCTACGCCCGAGCCCAAGTCCACGAACACATCGTCGGCGGTTATATCTATTTGATCTATCATCTGACACACCAGCTCGTAAGACGTTTCGCCGTATACCTGTAGACATTAACAGAATATTTTATAACTATTTATTTATTTTATTTTGTTTCTAATATACGTTATCGGATGTCGTTTTGTATTTAATTTTAAGCTTAGTTTTTTTCGATATTACTATTAGTATGAGACCTAAAGAACATAATTATGCCTTCTACGAATTTATAAATGACAAACATAATCCCCAGAATTCTTATTTATTTTTTGTTCGTTTCATAATACTACCATTTCCTGATTTGCTATCCTATTTTCTTCTAATCCTCTTTAGTAACAGAAAAAGAGTACATTTTGACTTTCAGCGCAGCCTACCTTTTACCAGATTGAGATATTAATTTAATTATTTGCTTTCACAGTAAAATTCTGAACAATAAACTACATAATTAGAACAGAAAATTGCGACATCCAACGCTGAACGTACCTATTTAGTTGTTGCGAAAGTGAATCCCTAAAAGTAGGTACGAGGAAATGTTGAATTGACAGAATAAAAGCTATTTATTATGATTATGACAGTGTTGCGTAATTAGGGTGCCGCTCAATTTACCCGCTGAACAAAAAGTGGTATATTTTTAAAGTCACAATCTATTAATAGCTGAGGTCAACCCTGGCAACACGACATAATGACCGACGCTATAAACAATACGGATTACGTAACAAATAACCGTTAGTACTGACCTCAGGTGAGAAGGGTTCATATTGGTTGAGTTTATCCGGGTCAGACACTGCTTGGTTGTATGTTTGCTGCAATATGTGTTTTAGTAAACCCCTCGACGGATACTTGTTCAAACGATGGGCTGGTAACGACGTGCCTTTTTCCTGTAATGAAATAATTACCATTATTTGCATACCGTCGGTCAATAATCCATTGGGTACAAAGTTCTCTTCTTGTACAGTTACTATTATTATATTATTATTTTTATTCCGTGTAGATGTTATAGGCAATGTGTAAAATGTAGGCATTCTATACAATACCTAGGAAATGTATAGAATGCCTGGGTCGTTCAGGCAATGTATGAAATGATGTTCAATGTTTAAACTATTTTACACTTTACCTAGGAAATGTATAAAATACCTAGGCATTGTATAGAATGCCAGTTGAAGCACCGGCAATGTATGTAATCGATTTTTCTTCTCTATAATTTAGTTTAGATAGGTACTGATCTTTTGAGAGCTAATCCTAATTTCAACTTCCATTAGCAGACAGCGATAAGACATGTGTTCCATTGGTTTGTATGCCTAAGTAGGTACATACGAGTTTTTGCGTAGAGAGCGTTTCTCACATAGCAATTGCCTTCGAATAAACATTTACATTTACAACGTACCAAAAAATTGCTGCAGAAAGTCGCCCTGTACATTTCTTACCACTTGATTATGGAAATTTGATCATGCTACGAAAGAAACCAACAGTTTTCATTCAAAACAAGCTTTTATTATACTTTTAATAAACTCATCATCATCTGCTTAACCTTTTCCCAACTATGTTGGGGTCGGCTTCCCAGTCTAACCGGATGCAGCAGAATACCAGTGTTTTACATGGAGCGACTGCCTATCTGACCTCCACAACCCAGTAACTGGGCAACACGATACCCCTTGGTTAGACTGGTTGTCAGACTTCTTGGCTTCTGACTATCAGTAACGACTGTCAAATATCTACAAATGACAGCCGGGACCAACGGCTTTACGTGCTTTCCGAGGCACGGAGGAAACTCGCTATGGTAAATGGTCACCCATCCACAGACCAACCTCGGCAAGCGTGGCTTAACCCGGAAGATCGGTCTATACTTTTAACAAACTGTAGGTAACATAATTATAATTTGAAAGGAAATAAAATCTTAGGTAACATCTTTAAACAAACTAAAAAAGAGTAATATGAAAATTGCAATCTAGTTACTTGTAGGTACCTACTTAATAACAAAAACAATAATTTTCTTAAATATCTTCACATGTTCAGTAATCGACACAAAATCTATGCGCTACGTTATCAAAGTAATAACATATTATTCAAAAAATACTTAGGTAAAGTTTGATTTATACCATTCAAAATCAACATTATTAAACTTTATCTTTAACACAAACATTACTCTAAATAATATAAATTAAAAATCATCTAAAAAGGTTTCATATGTAGGTATTTAAAATGTGTAGTCACAAGTCTCCTTCTCGTGGTCATTCATTATACACATGGCCTGATGCGCTTTGGGCATTTTATACAATACCTAGGCAATGTATGAAATGAATCGTATTATACAGATTGCCTGAACGTTTTAGGCAATATATATAATGCCTAGGCATTCTATACATTGCCGGATTATACACATTGCCTATAACATAGATACATATTATGACTATGAGACAGCTTAGAAAAAACAGACAGCATTACCTACTCCCATAAGAACATCTACATGCTTACAATACATTTTGATCTTTACATCGCATGTCAATGAGTTCGATACTCAATAAATATCTATCAATCGTAAAATCTTCCTCATAATAGGGTTCATTGATTTACAATTACATGAATACGGGATCCAAGTCATTTTCAAATAATATCATAACAATAACAACATTATAAATAACAGCTACTCCGATCAGTTTCCTGTGTATATTCTATCTTATATTTCAGTTTGATAGAGAGAACTAGCATGCCGATAAATTGAATGCATGACATTCAATGCAATGTAACTAGGCCACCATGCAGTAATAAAATTCCAATAATGTAAGCTTATTACAATAGTAAGTTGGCTAAGCCTTGACATTGCGAACATGGCGAAATGACCGATCGATACAGGCAAATGCGTCATTTAAGAGCAATGTCGATGGCCTTGAGTCCGATTCACGGTTCAAGGTTTAATAAATGTAGCAACATAAGAGTACCTGCCAATTTGAACTTAAAGCTTGAGGTCAATAACTTCTCGCATTTTAAATAAGTTATGTGGCATTTACTGCACACAAAAAACGAATAGGTACATATCTTGTGATAAAAATAGTTTTATCACACCCCAGCTGCGATTATTACGAACCACATATTTTGTTTTGTGTTATATTAATTTATGTAAAACACGATATAGGTATGCAGTTTATCTTTTGTTTTATTTACGCCGCGTTTACCATTTTAGTCACTAACCACTTACATGTGAGGAATAAGGACATGCTGACGGCGGGCATGACCTTGTTGTCGAATCTTTTATAGTGTATTTATTTACGTTAAGTCTGAGCCACTCATTCATAAAAGATAAAGCGTTGTATCAAAACAACCTCCCATTTGATGTATTACTTAATATTTTATGTAATAATATCTGGTTACAACATAAAATAGCTTCATTGTGTACCTATATCTTTGGGCAATACGCTCCGATGTAGGTACCTGTTTAAATATCTAAGGAATGGCTTATGAATGTTTGTAGAAGGGGCGTACATGGCGTAGGTTGAACATACAATGCTATAGGTGCCTAGTTAGTTCATAGTAATATACATCTCTACCTTGCACACGTAGGTGTACGAGATACAGTAAACAATAAACATTATAGTTGTATTGGACGAGAGGCATTATTTATTTCCTTTGAAGTGAAATTTCCACTGATATTCCTAAATAATGCGCAAACGAAGCGGTGTGCGTACCCCACATTATTTGCTCCCGTTAAATTGAAGGACTGAAGGAGGTAATGGGGTCAGAGGAGGCAGGCGTGCTCGGGAAATCAATACCAAGTCTAATGTAAACAATCTTTTTCACGTCCGTATATAGGTAGAAACGTGACGTAACTTCCGCAAGGTTTTGGTCTATTTATAAATGGAGCTGTTTTGGTGTTGTTAGCGTCAGAAATGCGTAGAATTTATACGCAAACAGGTAAGTAAGTAAGTATATACTTAAAACGTAATTGTAAGTACATGTATATTATGTACTGTACAATGAAAGGCCTTTTAATGCAAGTGTAAACAAACTGTTCAAGATTGTAGTACCGAATTGAAAACCATCGAGAACAAATTGAGAATTGAGAAAAAATGAGATTTGAAGCATCGCAAGGGTGATGATATAGGATTTAGGGGTAATGGTACTCGAATAATCAAATCAAATCACTCAAATTGTAAGTAGGTAGTAGGTACTACAATTTACTATCCATCCTACTTTTTCTGACCCATTTGTTTACATTTCCATCAAATTGTTTAGGAAAAGTCAAAAGAGCATACTATCAATCAATACTATTTGTCATAACAACGCACATCAGTCAATCTGCATACAATGTGCGTTACGCAGACAGACGAGAAGGCGTTGCATCTCAGGCCAATGATGCAATCAGTTCTCACAGGCCCGCCCGTTGCCCAAACAGTCCATATGGCGCTAAACCATTGCGTCACTCACTATCTACTTACTCGGTGAAAATTAGAAAGCGGCTCCACGTTAATTCAGCGCAGTGCATGCAATAACATACCGTTTACTAATATTATGTTACATATGCAGCGTTAGGTAGATTATACATAGATGGTAAATTTATCCGCAGATAAAAATTATGGTAGATAAAATTATTATACATGTATGTATGTATGTATGTATGTATTGAAAAAAAATATAACTTAACTGATATCAGTTTTGATCAATTTATTACTTATCGTAAACCGTATTTTGTTATCGTTCGTCTAGGACACTTCTCGGAATATTTAATAAGTTTATCAATTAGTAACAAAGAGAGAAGCGTTATCTTACAATTAATGAGAACTTGAATGATTATAAACTTATCAAAAACCTACATTTGTTTTATTTTTATTGAAATTATTTAAATTTTAATTAAGTGTGTGTTTACATTATTGTGTTCAGTATTTTTGTAGGTCATATAATTTTTCTAATATTTTATACCTACTACAGAAATTAAGTTTCACATACAAATTACAACGCATTCGAAACGTTGCCTCGCTTTTGGTACAGTCATGCAGTGCTTTATAATAATTATCCACATCGGATTAAAAAAATCAGAAAAAACTAACATAAAAACTAAGGAGTTAGTATTAAAATTACAGTCACTTAAAAAACTCAGCTAGAATGAAGACGCTGGCGCAGCCGAAAAAAAAGGTCATTAACACTACGCGAGACATTCGCGTTCGCTCAATATTGCGGTCAACGCCCCCGCAAGTGGCCCGCACTGAGCCACTCACTATAACAATGTGATTCGCAGTCCATTCTTCACCGAATATAGGTACCTATGTAAAGTGATTTAGGAAGTATATTTGTATCATGTATCGAAGCTATAATTTACGATTATTATTGAAAAAGGGGCATCAATAAGGGGAGCTTCGGAAAATTTCAAAATATTCGGTATGAAATTCAAATAGGCTTTATGTAACCTAATAATGTATTTGTGACAAATGTTATACAATTATTTAATGCTATAGGTACAGAGACTCCTTAGTCTTGAAGATAATAATACCCCCCCCCCCCTACTTTGTATATTTTGTTTGTATGTATGTATTTATGTATATATTACCTATATGTATATAATATATATTTATATATATTTTTAAATCTTGGAAATTTTCAGTTTCTTGCACCTACTTTGTTCTGTCTCTGCATCACCCTAAGGTAGACTGGTAGAAAATGCCTAAGGCATTAAGTCCGCCTTTGTACGGTGTATTTTATACATTTTGTGCATAAAGTTTTAATAAATAAATAAATAAATAATATTATTGTTTGAAAAGAACATTGTAATTTTCTATTTGTACCTAAATGGCTTTCAAAACCGTCACGCGCCCATAAAAGCAAATAAATTATACGTAAGTCTATACCTTATTCATATCTATGTTTTACAAAAACAACATTATTAATTAGATCCAAATAAGTAGTCGGGGGAATAATAAAAAATACATAATTTAAATATGTTTTCTATGATTTTTTGTGGAATCGTATTTCTTATCGGAATTAATTGAATTCATTAATTGGCTCTGACTGTGCCTCTTCTATTTTCTGTAACGGTAAAGGAAAATAAATATCCGCGTACCGGCTGAGAAATAAACTAATGGGAAGATATTATTTCAAAGATAAATATAAACGTGACCGAGGTCACTACACTGAACTTAAAGGTGTCTATGCACGCGACAAGAGTTCGTTCATATTTAAATGACCTACCTACTCAATATGTCAAGATAGTGAATAAAATAAAGTAGCATTTAGCTCAGGATACTTTCGTTGGCTTAGCATCTAACGCAAATTAGCAGATTCGGTAGCACATTGTCTATGAAAAGACGATCTTCCTGGTACTACGAAAATAAACTTTCATACAAAGTATGTTTTACCTTTAATTATTTTTTTAATTTTATACCATACAATTTTATTACCAGTTCTAATTCTCATTCTACATTATTAACTCATACAGTAAAGGTTGGCGATAATGATAAATATGCAGAGACTAGTACAGGTAACAGTATTTATGCGAGTCACGTTTGAAGAATAGACGTAACGTTAAACTTCTCTATATACTGGTCCTCTAACCAAGTAACACAAATGACATCACCTCTATACAAAGGATAATTCTGTTATTGCAAAACGCCCCTTCTAGACAAGTATGCAGGCCTTATTTATGCGTATTTTGGATTTTACAGGGGCGCGGTACCGATGGCGGATTACGATCGATTGACATAATTGTAGGTACTCTCTGACATATTATGTCAGATCAGTCGTGTTATTATGTCAACGGCACAGCGGTTAAGACAGTTAGTTTTTAAAGTACAATTAACATATTTTTAAGCTACATAATTATTATGGTGACGGTGGTTAAATATTTTTGGGCGTCTATTCTGTAAAAAGACCATTAAAAAGTAAAAAAAAAACTTTTCATTTTTAAGTAGTCACTCAGTGGCATTGCTGGCAATATTAATACAATCTCAGATTTCATGTCATTAGCTGCATTAGAAACATTAAAATGCTTGAAAAGTCATTTTCTAATTTGTTTATTTTGTAATGAAATCTTATTTTTTTAAAGTATTAAACTTCCAATAATAATGTTTTAATTTAAGCTATTAGAAATCTAAAAATCAACACTGTTACTAACGTTTTTTTAAAACAAGTACCAAAAAAATATATCGTGAAAAGTTTTTTTTTACCATATAAAAAATTCAAACGTTTTTTGTTTAGAAAGATAATCTCAGCAGGCAATTCTCCATGTCATAGTGAAAATGGTATGCAACGTGTATAAATAGAGTTAGCCTCGCGCGGCGTCTGCGGACATCGATCGTTGCGTCCTCGCCGCCATCTTGGCCCTCGTGTCTCCCTCCTGCAGCCCGCGCCCCCCTCGCCTCTATTGCCCCTCACTGCCCCACATTCACCGCACCGTTTCGCACATGCTACACTACGCGGTATGTCCGCTGTTTCTAGCTAGCTGACTCAACATTTGGCTGTAGAGTTTGCAGCTCTACAAAAATAAACATCTTCAAGGAGATACAATTGATTTCCGTGTTTCCTTTTTAGATCAGAATAGGTTATGCAGGGTTAGGATTCTATTTGAATGATTAGATTTGTATTATATCCGACCTACAACAGTTTCGGTTTAATTTTACTAGTGTCAAGTGATGCCATCAATAATAATAAAGGTTTGAAATAATGGCCTGTGAATCATTTTATTTTTCAAGTATGACTTACTTACAAATTTAATTTGCCCTAGAATGTTTCATTTATTACACTTTTCAACTATTAAAGTCGTGACAGTTTATTGAACTGTGACATTCTATGACATTAGTCTACTCGCTCAAAAGCAACTCAATTCACACAAGGTCAGGGGTCGAATAGAACCCACCTAGTTTTTATTGTTATACATTTTTCTGTTTGACGCTTGTAATTCCACCTGATGGTGGGTGGGTAAGCACACCTGCTTTTGAGAAGTCTATTCATTCCCGATTTTAAAGAGCTCTCAATTTTAAATGGTCCGGAAATATAGAGGCACGAACTGTCTTAGCAGTGCGGGCGTGCAATGAAAAAAGTAAAGACGAACCGTTTCATCAAAACAGAAAGATTATTAATAGTATTGATAAAATAAAATGTCAAAAATACATTTCGAAATATTCATCTTCATTTGATGTTGACTGTACCTTTGTTCATACAGGTAGTAAGCTCGAATGATTGGATTTTTGTGCGGTTGATAAAATTGTAAAAATGTAGGAACCTATTAAATACAATTAAATCGTTATAGACAGAACTCATTAAGTCGTTAGTCATTATAGAGCTACAATCTATTAATAGCTAAGGTGACATTGATGATGCTTCCGCAACTGAAAATTAAACCCAGAGTACGTTGTGTAACCGTCACAGAGCGTGGTTAATTTCAGCGAACAAAAGCACATATAACTAAGTAGATACAGGGCCTGTTATTTGTATTTGTACCTAGGCAAAGGTTAATTATAATGTAAAGAAGACATTTTTTGTTATAAGAAATAGCACAGAATAGTACGGCATAAATAACAATTGCGCATACACGTTTTTTGTTTCGGTCGGTACGCATTTTTTTGGGGATTATTACACAATAGTTTGTTACCTGAGGCAACGCCCTTAGGTACCTAATATAAAATAAAAAATCTAAACTTTGTGAAGCATTTCGAGGCTCATTCATATAAGCGAGGAACATTATGGTTTTGTTTTTATTGAGTTGTATTGAGTACACGTTGTACCGAGCGTGTTTTTATTACAGGCGATTCTGAGAAAGTAGAGAACAGTATCTATTTATCTACCTAGTTATTTAAATATGCCGCTGCCACATGGAGCCTTAACTGTTTCTATAAATATCCATAAATAATATTGTACATAATAAATCATTATTGTTATTTTCATACTTAACTCCGAGTACAAACTGTTACTGTTAAGTAAATTAAATTAATAATAGCGCATTGCGTTCAAAATAAAGAAGCCTTTTGAGTGGGAAGTTCAATGTCGAGGGAGCTATTTATTCGACACAGATTGTGTTTATTTTTATCTCGGAGGGTAACTTGTTTTACCTGAATGATATCGCTCATTTGTAATGATGTAATATTTTATCGCAATCGTTTAGGGGTGCTGAGAATTTCGCAATTTTTCCTCGTATTTCAAGTTTAAGAAACATCAATCGATAAGCATCGTCCAATGCCCATTAATTTTTGTTTTTGTTGAGGTCATAAAATCGCATGCCCTACTATGTGAAATAATCTTGTTAGGTGTCATCTAGTCACACTGAAAGGCAACTTGAATAGTACTTAATGTTATTATTACCCATAGTTGTATTTGTTGAGTATGCATGATTAATCGTCTAAATCTAGCTACAACAACTTTTAAAATATTTTTCAACAATGTAGCATTGCAACAACGGTATAAAAAACACGTTTCCTCACTGACACATAATAAGTACCTATTTCCAGCTATGTAAATACACGTAATATGTAGTCAATAACGCATACATGATAGGAACCTCTTTGTATCGCGGTTAACTATTGTAATAATGCATGATAGCAATGTTTGGTCACTACACCATTTGTTCCACTAAAGCCCGTTGCAATTTATACGATTCGAGTGTGTGTTGCAATTTCGTTGTCATAATATCATGTATCGCTGTAAACGCGATGAATTGGCATAATAAGTTACAATTGATTCGGTAATCGCGTTCAATATTGAAGCGGGTACCCTTAGTACTGCATTTTTTTTTGTTTTCTACACTGATAAATAAACATTTTAGCATACTTTTAGCGAATAAATTATAATGAGGAAGAGTTTTGTATTGTTTTAAAGGACACATAATAACAATAAGTAAAGTAACATCTCACCAGAGCGACGACGGAGTCGATGGCGCGGTTGAAACGGTCGCACAGGGCTCTCATGCTGTCGTACGAGTGGGTGTCGTAGTCGCACAAGATGTTGTGCTCCAGAGCCGCTTTCATCTCCGGTAGGTCGTCGCACACCCATCTGCAACAAAGAAACTCTGGTTAGCAACGTGCCAAGAACTTGTATAGTACAGTCGATGTGTATTATAGTACACTCAGGGAAACTAATCCTTCTTCCTACTAATCCTATTAATATTATAAATGCGAAAGTTTCTGAGGATGGATAGATAGATGGACCGATGTTTATAACTCTTTCCCGTTTAAACGGCTGAACGGATCTAGATGAAATTTTGCACTGCGATAGATTGTGGTGTGGAATAACATATAGGATACTTTGTATCCCGAAAAAATGTACGGGTCCAGTGGGATAATATATCAAATTTCACCCGGACAAAGTCGCGGATATAAGCTATAGTGTGTTTTTTAATCTCGTAGACTAAATTGACAGTTTCATACGTCAAATATAAAAATAATGTGCTTTCGGCACATAAACATAAAGCACACTATTTTCAAGTTTGACGTAAGAAGCCCTCAAATCAGTCTCTGAGATTAAAAAACACACTATAGTTGTTTAAAAAAAAAAAAAACTTTATTTCAGGCAAGTCAACATTGTTTACATACACCCATAGATTTTAATAAATGAACGATCAACTTAATTTGCCCGTAGGTATCTATATTTAAATCGCAACTGTTTTTACGCTACCGCTTATTTATGGGTCGTATGGAATGGCTATACAGGGCGAATATTAATGTAAAGTCGTTAAACAACATATTTCCTGATTTTATTAGGTACCTATTTACTTTATTTTAAATTTATTATTAACTCTTTTATAGATACGTGCCTACACGTATGTGAAGGGTTACCAAAGATACAATCAAACCGCCTGATATCAGTAAGTAGGACATTGCAAGCCTAGCTGTCGTGTGGAGCAATAACTATCCTCCTAGGTTATAAAACATGTACTACTTTATCAGTCGCTTGGTCAAGGTCACGGCCGCCGCAATACAAGTCTAGCTCTACAATAGATCATTGTATTATAATGTGGACACTTTGATATGGCTTCAATCATATTAAAATTCTATAGTATCTATTCTCTTCCTGGAAAGCGTAACTACGTAGTGTGACAAAAAAAAATGAAGTAAAGTTTATTGCTATTAAACCACGAATTAATAGCAGTGAGTGTGAACAGTGCTAATTAATAATGAAATAAGTAAAACACACAAAGGTACCGTAGTATTGAAGTCTCTATTATACAAGGTTTATACCATAATGAAGTATTTAAAACATGTAGATGTACCTACGTTGTTTCGTCAATACCACGTGCCCTAATGGTCACGTTATAAACATTGAACTACCAATACGTCAGCCATTGTATGTGATGTAGCTACTCGTGAATTTGACAATAGCAGTTAGCTATCTCCACGTCAGACATTATTTTGTTTGTTGATAAGTTTGACTCGATGATAAAATGGCCTCTTATCATAAATTCAACGAGCCGTATTTGTATCTAACAAATATTAATTTCAATTGCCAATGCGATGAACGGTGGAATCTAATTGATCTGAACTTGATTTTATGTAGAAGGGATACTTTGGAATATTCTGACTCCCAATGTTACACCACTCTGTATAATCTATATTTTTCTATTTTAGCACGAGGTTTAACGAACGTTGTGTCATTATTAAAAGAGGTCATGCAACCTGACATCCACGATTTGACCCCTCATTTATTATCAACGACAACGAACTCATGCAAAACTTTGTTATGTATGATTATTAGGTAGGCTGCTATTTCGTTTTTTTTTTTGTTTTGCTTTGTACAGTATAATTTGCAATGTCATTTGAAATAAGGTATAGGTAGGTACCTACTATAGAAAATAACCGCAACAATCCACAAGAAATTATTCTTATGAATACAATAAATTCACTCTAATAATATGGGTTAGTAACACGCAGTCACGACATTCAAAATACTTTTGCTCGGCAATTTTATAAGATGATGAAAAATAAAAGTATTTTCGTAAGGGCGCGCCCTTATTTCGAAATAATAGGGATCGATTTCAAGGTCACGAACGGGTGAATGAGCGCGTCCGGACAAAAAGAGGTCAGAGTGAAGGTTCTTGCGCTCCTGACTACCCGAGCTCGAATCGACCTGCCTGACTCGTTCTCGTTTCATTCCTAACATGAGATAACCCCAGCACCATTTATATTTTACAGTGAACATTCCATACTAAATAAAACGTGTTTTTTTTAAGCATTCGCTGCTGTAGTTATTACTCATTATATTGAAGTAAATTATTACGCCCACATTTTTTTTATCGGGTTGCTGACCTAGTAATATACCTATTAGGTAGGTATAATCGTTTACAACTCACAGTAGGTACCTACAATACATATTCAATTTAGGATCGTAGGATTTTGTATTCACACTTTTAGAATCATTAATATTTTATTATACCTACCTAGTTTTAAACCTACAGAAAGAGCTTATTGTAACTTAATGCTAACTACAGTACTGTTGCAAAGTTAGCAATAAAAAAGAACACACCAAAGCGAAAACATTGCGGTGAAATTGATCGGAGCACGCACATCGCACAGTAAAGCAAATGTTCATTATTGTGGCCGTCATAATATTTAAATTTCATTATAAACGCTTCCTTGTAAGGTAAATGAGATCGTTGATTAACTTAAATCTTGATAATATTGTGTTCGATAGCTTGTCTGTTCGCATGTCGTGCTGGTGCATCGTTCCGTTGGCTCGTGCCCGGCAGGGCAGGTGTTTCCTATCTGATCCTCGATCTCAAAACAACGCACACGTGTATCCTACAGCCTACCTATCACGTGATACTTTCTTTCGATGTTTTATGCTAGTCTATACTAATATTATAAAGAGAAAAGATTTTTCTGTTTGTATCGAATAAACTCCGAAACTACTGGACCTATTTTAACCATTTTTTTCAACAATATATAGGAGCTACATTATTCCTTAGTAACATAGGCTATATAACCTCACGCTACGACTTATGGGGGCGAAATAGTAACCAAAGACGTAAGTTAACGAGGGTAAGATAAGCCACGCGGACGAACACGCGGGCAGTTTGCTAGTGATAATTATTATAAATCTACTGTAGCTCCACTTTGAGGAGCGGAGTAGCGCAGCGTAGGTTGTGAACACGTTGTCGCAATGATTGTTGTGAGCGGATTTCAAACATATGCAAACAAATTTTTGATAAGGTATCAATACAATGTAAGCGGAAATATAAGTATGTCCCTACTTATAATAGGTATTATTATCGTACGACTGACGTAATATATAACTACAATAATAATATAATGCTATACCTATGTATCGGAAATCATAATGGTTACGTAGTACGTACATACAGGACCATTTGGTTCAAGGTCAAGTGAACAGTTTCCTAGTTTTATGACGGCGCCGTTTCTGAACTGTACCGACTTTTAATTGGTAATTTTAGATAACACATAATACTGCAGCAGTTGTTTATATGGCACATTTAATTCGATACTATTTAGCCCACTTTACATAAACTGCTAATGAAAAGGTGTGTTCTCTTTATTTAACACTAGCTTATGCCCGACACTTGGTTTGCGTGAAGTTCGGTTTTCATCAGGTTTTATTTTGCTTTGCAACCCAATTTTTTTCATAAAATAAAAGTAGGCTAATTTACTCTTTATAACATCAGCTATCTGCCAGTCCCGTCAAAATCATCATCGACAAAGAGGCAAACATAAAAAAATGTTTTTTTTTTCTCATTTAATAAAAGCTATTATTTTGCCATTACAAACAGATATTTCAATTTTATTTATTCGCATAATAATAGTGTTATTATAATATAAATACCTTATAGTTTCTACTATCTCCAAGGCCCCATCGTGTTTGTCCTGTAACAAATGGAAATTAATTTAGAATTTCTAGTTGTTGTATATTTATATCGTAATTTTCGAAAACTTCAAGAATCATATTTTCACCAACCAGTACTTAAGTATTACATAATACTTGGACACTAAACAAGTCACAATAGAAGTATTATTGTTAAGCGAGCCAATTTAGCTTGCCTAAGAAACTAAAGGTAAATAGTAATTAAAAATTATTACACCTAACTACCTATTAAAATGTGATTATGAAAAAAAATTTTTTTTTTGATAGTTTGTGACTAAAATGTCTTGACTACAGCTTTTTTAACCCAGCTGACTATATCAAGGTGTCATAGTGAATTCTGCTAGGGAATAACAGTTTTACACAAACTTATAATGAATGCCTTAATATTTTGAACTGTGTAAACTACATTATTCATTGCATTGATAACCCCAGTTTAATTAAGATTAGAAAACCTTTATTACTCAAATAAGTAAAGATACAGTAGCAGTAAAATCATTTTAGTTAAATCAATAATTGCAAAGCAATGATTGACTGTATTGAGGAAATTGAACATCACTGATCTACTAAAAAAATCTGAATCATCAACAAAATGGAAATTGTTTAAGCAATCTATGAATGCCCTTAATGTGTTAATGTTGAGACGTGGTAATATGTAGCTTAATTGTAATTATGATGTAAATTCTAACAACAATTAATTTTTTTGACATTGTTTTAATACATCAATAAAATTTAATTATCATATTTGTTGAATGCTAAATTTTTTCTTCTACCTTTAGCAAATAGATCTTTCCCAAGCAGTGGTTAAAACAATATATAATAACAATGAATATAATGACAATTTACACAAAAAAAAAAAATATTGTGAGAAACTTTTTCTTTAGGATTTTAATTCTTTACAGTACCTAATTACCGCAGGTATAGTACGTTTTTGGGGCTTAGAAATTAAAAAATATTGCAAAATCCATATCGCTGATCAATTTATCCAACTCTAGAAGCTGTTTTATTTCATGATATTATTTGTGTTGACTTGAATATTCCATACACAAAATATTGACACAACATAAAAACTATTTTATTTAGTACATGACTAAGTATATTTCCAGCTAATTATTGTTCTTTTTGGGTTTAATGTACTGATAAGGTGTTACTATGTAATTGTATTGTATGAATGAAATTTAATTTAAAAAATATAATAGAATTGGGAGCGCCCACAGATAAACAACACCAATAGAGTGACTTTCAATAACATTTAAAAAGAACAGCATACAAACATACACAGATGCATAAATAATTAAAACTACAACTTCATTAGAATTAACATTTACACATTTAGTTAAAATCACATTGTTAGCATAACCTAAACGAAAAGATGTGTATTTTAAAAAATTGCAGCATTTAAAAAAAATCTTTTCAACAATTCTAAAATAAGTTCCACATCATGTTTCTACATTAAAAAATTAATAACAAATGTGAATAAAATAAATTTGTGTTTTTAAATAGAAATATTGAGATTGTTTGACCAAATTAATTATATGTTTGAATATTTTACAATAATGTTATTTATCTGGTTATTTTGTCCAGAAGGCATACTTAATTATGTACCTAGTTATAATATATAAGTATATTAGTCACTGAAACAATGATTAAATATTACTTGTTTACTTTGTTATTTGTTTATAAAAGTAAGCATTGTGATAAATACTGAATTTTTATTAGATAATGATGAATATTTATTAAGTATATACTCAATATAAATAGATCAGCAAGTGATACATGTGAAATAGATAAGAAATACCAACTAAATCAACATTTAACTCAGTGAAACACAATCAGAAACTCGCATTGATAAATAATCGTATAAAATGTAAATAAATGACGAATGAAAACTACGCCACAGTGTGTACATATCTAAAAAAAGCCGACACCTTGACAAAACACGAGGTCAATACACTCTACTGCAATACCCATGTGACGTGAAGAAGAGCTTACCTATGTCTACATATTTGATAAACTCCTTGTTATTGCTCAAATCAATACAAGTACATTGAAGAACCTTTATTGATATCATTGTATAATTTATACGGTTACTCCACAATTCAACTAAACACGAGCAAGTACTTGTGTGGATATGGATAGTCACTTGTTGTACAATAGGAGTAGCGAGCCTAAACAATTTAGTTACATCACCATTGATTATAACGCAAGTCTATTGAAAAATAGAAAATAGAAACCTAGTACTCTTACTAGCGTCACTGTACCTAACTACATGATAATAAAATACAATTTCCTTACCGAGCCATGACCTGAAGTGAGGGGCCATGTATAAACAACAGGTTCCGCGCCTGCAGGAGAATGCAGGCGTAAATCCAAAGCCATGATAAGAAAACCACTGCATTAAAGCACACACTTTTCACTTAAACACTAAAATAATCACTAAAAATTCTAGATAATAACATAATTTCACTGCACTTTCACACACACACACTCTGAACAACCGGGCGCCATGTTGAAATTATTTCTAAATTCCAATCATGGCGGACAGTCAGTGTTGCTAGTCAAATAATTGGCCGTAAATAGTATTTTACAAAAATAGTAATAGTACAGAGATAGGTAGGTAAATTAATTCACTGTACTATAAATATGAAAGTCAGTCTGTCTGTTCGTAATGTTTACATAAAGTACCAAACCTTGAATAGAGGCTAAAGAATCTCAAAATAGACAAGTATTGTAATGTTAATGACCTTTTAGTGCATTTCAAGTTAAAAACCAAAAGAGGGTAGAATCTCGGGTCAATCTACTTTTTTTAGTCTTTTTTTTATTGCTATTTATGTTTAGTTGGTTAGGATTTGAAAAGAAGCAGCAGAATTAACTATTGAAGACTTGCTATAAAAGCGAGAAGGGTGAGTGTTTTAACATACGGTAAATAAGACTCGCAGCTTTGCAAACTTTTATTTAGTTCAATCGTATTCTGTCTTAAAAATTATGTCTTGAAAATTGTTTAAGTAAATTCATTTTTTTTGTCAATACTTTATGATCATGTTTATAAATAAGGTTCTGTTAGTCCACCTCCGAGGCAAAGCATCGCAACAATGTCATGTTCCGAACTTCCGAACATTTAGCGAAATGCGAGATAAAGAGTTGTTTATGGCTCGTCTGCATGTATTATAAATGTTTAGCTGTGACTAATTTGGTTGCATAAGTTGCATTACTATAACCGTGCGTAGGATGTCAACCCATGCGTTACCGAAAAGCAGATATATGTCATACAATGCACCAACGACATAATAAACAGCCTCTCCAAATACATCCCACACAGCAATGGAACGTCTTTATCATTTTGGCACGTAATTATAAATATGGAAACTAGCTTTAGCCCGCGACTTTGTCCGCATAAATGTCGGTAATCATAAACGCAGACAAATTTTGCGAATAATAAGTAGCCTATGCTCTTTCTTGGGGTCCAAATTTACCTCGTTTCGAATTTCATTAACATCGGTTCAGTTGTTATGTCGTAAAAGCATACATAGCATGTCTGCTGCTCTAATCTATCGATTAGAGTTACTTTTGTAACGTTAAGTAGGGATAGTAAGAGTTGGAATTACTAACTGGTGAATGAAACGCCTGACGGAATTGAAGATTTTTTTCAAGTTGTCGAAGCGAATTCTTGTACCAAATGTGAGTGACCGACCTTACTCGTAGTTTTGCAGTTTTACAAACCTGACTAAAGAGATAATTTACTGTCAGGCTGTTTGTCTCTGACTCACATCACTAAAACCAAAGATTGAAATAATAATGTCATGTTGACAGCTTGTGATTGATTTTCGCATTTTCGCCATCTCTCTAAATAATAAACAAAACAAATAGAACTTCTGAAATGATGTCGGACTCTGAGGACGAAAATAAGGAAATAAAAAGCTTTGCAGAAGTACACGATGAAATTAAGGAATGTAAAAGAAACCCAGAAACTTCAGGAATGTTTGTATCCGGATGGGACGATGCTGATCAAGATGTCGAAGTGGTCAAGGATCCAAAGGGTACCTATACACCTTTTGGAATTGGCTGGTTGCATGTTAACCGGAACTATAATTGATTTTTTTTTGTTCTTTACAGCCAATCCCATTGACTACGTGTTGTGGGCGGCAGAGCATGGAGAAATCTGTATATTGAGGGAGCTGCTGAAAAAACAGCCAGGCCTTGTTCACGCACAAGATGCCGATGGTTACACGCCACTTCACCGAGCAGCATACAGTAATCATACTGATGTGATATCATACTTATTGAGTATTGGAGCCAATGTCCATACTAAAACACAGCTAGGGTGGACAGCATTGCATTCCGCTTCCAATTGGAATAATTATGTGGCTGCTGCAAGACTATTAGCTGCTGGTGCTGATCCAGGGGCTCTTTCTGATGGAGGTATGAGAGAACTGTCCTATTGCCTCGAAATATATTCCCAATCAATCAAAAAATTATATTTCTTTGATGTGACAAAAATGTTTCTTTATCTCAACTGGCTTTAATGGCTATTCAAAGCTTCAGGAAGGTATTTTATGGCTTTACTGATAGCTTGATCCAAGTAAGCCAAACACTTATGAAATTCTGTAACAATATCATTATTTACAGTAAGAGGATGTAACTATTGCTAAGCCTAGCAATTTCCAAATTAAATCACAAAAATTGCGGCTTCTGTCCAATTTAATTTTAAAACTATGTGATATATGAAGAATTAACAATTTTGTATTGTTTCAGGCCAAACCCCAATGCATTTAGCAGCAAAAATTAGTCATTGTAAGTCAACACTATTAATTTTATTCTTGAGAGATGATACTGTAGACCTCGCCCATAAAAAGAATAATGCCGATGAAACTCCAGAGCACCTGGCCCAAAGACATGGTATATATGCTCCTCTCTTTGAGATGGTTAGTCCAGATGTGTCATATATAAAATCTTTAGCATATACTTCAAACCCTTACTATAGACAAAAGTATGTGTGTAAAATAAAATAATTAAGTAAACCACTAAACTATGTATTCAATAAAAATTTGCTTGTAGCTAGGCACAACCATAGTAAAGTGTAGTATGCAAAAATTACAAAAAGAAATACAAGTAATCAATATAATTTTAATGGTTTTAAAGTAATCCGACTATAATAATGAAATACATACAAATACTAAAAACAAAAAAAATATAGATCAACATGTTATTGGAGACTAGCTGAAATTATAATAATTGTTTAGATTAGAAAACAGTACTGTTTACAACTTATTGACTAAATATAAATAAATTTAAGAAATATCCTTATGCTTTATTTAACCTACCTGAAGCAGTGAGTAAATCATGAATTTTAATCCAAAACCAGAAGGCTGATTTTTCTTTAAATTTAAATGTAAATCTAGTTGCAATCTTAACGACAATTGATGTTTAAAAATGTATGTAACTTTTAAATATTTTTGACAGATTCAAACTGAGCTTAGATTACGATAATTCCTAAAATTAGGATTGCCGTCGTAGTGTATCATGGATTATTTGCCATGCTTGTTGCTGTGGCAGATTTCAGATTACCTTGTGTCCAGAAAACAATGTGGGATCTTTTATAATAAATAGTAGATACACCAAAATTACACCAATGTCAATGTCAATATGCTAGCGTGTCCCAATACGGAATATGCATGATTATTTTTTATAAAAAAACCAGTCCTCATGTAAGAAACAGATTAGTAAAAGATTTTCTTTAATTAATAATAAATAATTGAAACTATATCAGCCGCATTTTGGGGCTACGGGATTTTCACGTGTTGTTAACAAAAGCAAATAAAAAAAAAAAATTCATATTCCGGTTCCCTATTGTCCATTCACCTGCACCCCTTACGATCTGATGAGCGTGTCAGACGCGGCAATGAACGTGGCCAGTTACTGGGCCCATGTATTGTAAACAATGATAAATGTATCATCAAAATGAAAAGAAGAAGACCAAAATTTGCATGCTCAGGTAGTTTTGGGGATACATGGGATGCAATGTATTAAACGCAAGCTATACTTTATAAACATTCAGGTTTGATTGGGAGAGAACACAGTTATAGGTACTATTTGTGCATGCATTATCTGTAAGTTTTTGATGCCATTCTTCCAATAACATGCATTGCACCAGATACTAAGTAAGTTTCACCATGTAAATTTTTCAAACTGGCAATCAAATTTCTCCTATCAATATTCTTTAATTCAGGTAATGATTGCCTTGTTTGGGTAGTCATGTATGGTAACACCAAACAACCTAATCCAAATACTTTACATCTTATGCAGTTTTTCCATATTGAAACCAAATCTACTTCGTTAATATTAGGACAGATTGGTAATAGATTTATAGCATTCAAACATTTTGCTCTTTGACGCTCTGTTATTGGGTAGTCCGCGGCTTGAAATGGATCCAAAATAACGACCCGCCAGGCTGTGCTTATTACGCTGTCTAATGGACACGTAAGTTTTAATAATAATGGAATCATTTCTTCAATTAGACCTACACGCATTAGAAGTGGAATAAGACTACGTATAATTTGCGAAGAACCAAATTTATGTGCGAGTTTAGCAGCCGTTCTTAATCCATTTATGTTTCCGTCAATAGCTTGAAGCAATTGTTCCAGACCACGGAGTTTGTCATGCGTAAATGTAGCTGCGACCCACGGCATATCAATGCTTTCTAAGCTAACAACGCTTAACAATTCTAACAGCGACATCCATAGCGCATCTCTTTCACGATTAGCTACCTTGATAGCAGTGTCCGAGTCTACTACGCTCATTAAACACTGAAGAGCTCTTAATTTTTTCGACTTGTTGTTATCACTCTCATCATCAAATGCTATTCGAGATAAGTAAATAGCTCCCATCTTAGGGCACGTTGCTTTCAGTATATATTTTGCAGTCATTAACTCCTTTATATTTAAAACGGTGACGCCTTTGTTATCGTCGTTAGCTTTGTCCAGTATATTTTCTAATATTTGTATTCTTATTGAACTAACATTGATGCAGTTTTTATCGGCAATTTCATTGACAGCTCGATTTACATCATGACGGCTCATTTTCGACACAAAGTCTGGATGTAAGTACAAATTACGGATAAGTTGAGCTGGCTCCGTAGAAAGTCGAACGAGCTCTTCACATGCCCAATCAATTTTGTATAGAGCATGTCGCGTGGATAGAGTTGCATGTAGACGTTCCATTTGTCGGACAGCACGATGTCCAGGTTGTAGGGCAGCCCAACGTTGCGCAAATTGGTAACACAGATGAGCAGCAGCCACTTGATCTGCCCCTTGTGCACATCCTTGCAACACGTAGAAAAGACACGCTCCTGCCCATTCCATGTTTGCGATGTGTCTTACACAGCGATGTGCTGCACGTAACAGAGGTTCTTCCTGACTCGTTAAACGCCATGGTTCATTTTTAGTGTTTGAATCAACATCATTATTTCGTTTTCGTGTAGTCATTGTTTGCTTTACGGCATTACTACAAATCATGTCTCTTGCCGTTTGCGGATCGGAGTCTAGAGCAAGCAAAGCTACTGCAGGTATCCATCGTTCGTATGTTTCTAACGTTATTTCCGATTTCAAATTGGCCCACATATCTTCTCGCATAAAGAGATGAAAAGGTAATCTGAAATGACCAATTTCAGGAAAAATGCCTTTCAGAGAAAAGAGTTCGTATTCGTACTGTTTGGGAGTGCTTTTCCGTTTATATTGTTTTAGAAAATGTAATAGAAAGTATTCCTTTGTATTCTTCACCTCGATCGCTGTGCCGAAAATTAGCCGGTATATGCACAGAAACACTTCATAGTGATAAGGATTTATGAAAACCGTACGACCATGTAGAGTGACTTCGCCGTTTTTCCAAAAATCATTCAGTATATCTTTTAAAAATTCTCTATTTTCTATACTTTCCCAAACAACAAAACATTTATTTAGATAATTTTCATCATTTTCTATTAATATTTGCTGTTGGCCCAAGTCATCTGTGAATACTTTATATTTTAATTCCCAAGTCGACAGCAAAGCTATTAATTGGACCGATAGGCCGTCGTTGGTTGAAATGTTTAACGCACGACACAATTCAACCAGCCGGTCGAAACTGGTATTAGGGTATTGTAGTAGGACATATAACAGTATAACTTTGACATCCCAGGTTTCTTCAGTATTTTCAGATAAAGCAACATCAGATAAATTAATGTTGAATTTAGATTTGAGTATGTACTGAGGAGGATATGATACTGAATTTCCTATTTCTTTGCATATTGAATCATTGCCTAAAACAAATGTACGACGAATAGGAGGTAACGAAAGATATCCGATAATATTAGGTGGTAAAAATTCATTCTGACCTCTTAATACTTCAATAACACAATTATCTTCTTCATAAGTTTTCATGACTAGTATTAAACTCGTCATTAAAACTTCATCAAGCTCCTGGTATGCAACCACTTTAGCTAGAAGCCTCTTTGCTATCTCAGTCGCGTCATCGTGGCATGTTGATTTAGTGGCTTCAGAGATAGATAAATAATTAGAAACCATCCGCAGGGAAGTAAAATCGCATTTACTGCGATTACTGGAAAATTCTGTATCAACACTATCTGGATAATGTATGGTTTTGTAGAAATTAATTAATTCGTTAACAGCAGTACTTGATGAAATAGGCAAAAATATGTAATGGAATTTCCATGCTATTGATAAGTTCTTCACAATAATACTGGCGTTTATGAGATTGTTCAGCAAGGACAATTGTTGAATTAAATTATGCAGATATTCTTCACTACAATTGACAGCTAGCTCAATTAGAACATTGTAAGAATTCAACAAGAGATCACAGTTCTCTCCATATTCAAATTGAGATAAAACTGCAATGAAGTCTTCAGCTGATACATCTCTCGTTGAAAATGTTCTTAAGAGATATTCAACAAGTTTCCTCACTTGATGGCAAGTGGAAGTGCTTCGTAACAAGGCCATAAGTACAGAATGTTGGGACTGACATGCATGTATTAGCTGAATAACAGTTCCACCACGACCAGAGCTGGCAGTAGCTCCATCTTGACTTATCCAAGAATCGACTGCATCTTCACAAGCTTTTTCATTGTAAATATCATTCATATTAAGCAATAAACTGTAAGAATTTTTGAAATTGTACAGTGTTTCAATATTTTTTATTTCAATTTCATTTACCAGATGTGTTCCCTTTATAAAATCTATATAGTTTCTTTCAATAGCCAAATTATTGGTATTTCCGCAAACTATTTGGTCATACTTAGCCACCACAGCTTTAAGTAATAACTTTTTTTCTTTTGATGATAAGTTGTTGAAGTATTCTAATGCTGTTCTAGTTTCACAATCTTGAAGGCATCTTTCAATATAGAGGGCATTGCCATAGTTTGTATAAACAGGCATAACACTTGTTATTGCTTTCAAATCATTCAATTCTATTACTGGAGCACTCACAATTTTGTGAAGTACTAGCAAGTAATCAGTACATGTCATTGGAAAGTTATATTTCTTCAGCACCACTTTCACATTTGCATAATTTATTTCTTTTTGTACTTCTTGGGAAAGAAGTCTTTCTGAATCTGACACTGTGAAGGTTTTGGTAGCATTAGCAACAGTAGTTATAGCTAACTCCAGTACAGTTGAGTTCCATGGAACGTCTAGCACTTTTAAAACTTGTAATAAACACTCAAGTTTACTATTGTATGAATGGAAAGATTCTAACAAAATCTGTAGGCGTGTACCATCAATCCCACCACCACTACTTGCTGCCTCACTCTCAATGTATGAACTTAGAATTTCATCTAAATCAAACATATGCTGCATAGCATATGATGGTAAATAATTTTGTAAAAATGTTTGCAGATCTTCAGTGTAACAGCGGCGTAACATTATTAAAGCTACTTCATTTGGACTCTGTGAGCTCAGCTCATTCAGTAACATATTTACTTTATATTTGTCTTTCAATTCCATTATATATGTTATTCTTGTTTTAAGAACATCAAGATCATCCATTGATATGGGTCTTAAAGAAATTGATTTTAAAGATGTTTCCAGGATTACTACTATTTCTTCAACAAATTTCAATCCTATCTTTGGCCAAAATGCAGACTGCTCCAACATAAAAACCCTTTCGCTAGCCCATCTGACAAATAGGTCAATGTAAAATGGATTTTGTTCTAACACTGATGGAATCAAGTTTTTTAACCATATAATGATAGAACCTAGTTTGGCACTATTGTGTATAGCATTTAAAATATTTACGACATCATCAGCAGTTACAGACAACTTCAACTGAGAATATTTTAACCAACAAATGGATGCAATATCAAAATCATGTTTAGATATAAATGTCATACAAAGTTGTTTGAAGTTTTGATCTAAGATGTTGATATTTGTATAAGAATTATTGCCCGTAAAAAGAATGTATTCAATCAAATCTATTTTGATTGATAAATCTCTTACTACATTTATCAGATTATCATCATTTGTTGCAAATATTCTCTTCTGAAGAGCATCCAACAACGTTTTGTAAGTGATATTGTGTTGGCATAGTTGCTGCGTCAGTTCAATGAGGAATGTAAAATCATCAATGGCCTCAAATAGCGGCTGCAATTGTGGTAATACATTGCTTGGTTGTGTGGCAGTTGTTATGGAGTCCGTCAAGGTCTTGAGTTGGGCCTTCAGGGTGTCTTGAGATGTTTGTGTCTGATTGAAACTATCTGATGGGTCAGCAGTCCCAGCATGATTTAGAGATTGGGCAAATCCAGCACAGTGTATCTGTACCTGTAATATAAGAAACAGTAATATGTAAAAACAATAATTTTAAAAACCTTATGCAGCCTGCTAGACTGTCCTCAAACTGAAATCTTTATTGCATTCCATAATGTGAAAATGGAGCATCTTAAATAGCAATGTACTATAATAATGCTTTAAACAGTCTTAGGTACATAGAACTGCCAAGTATTGTTTTCTGACACAAATATTCTTGCAAAATAATGATGATTAATGAAGAAAATAATGCAATAAGCTTACCTCCTCCTTGCTCCATAGAAGATAGTAAAACAAATCATTGTGGGCCAACACAGGGTAATAATTTCCATCTGTTTTTTCAAATTCATGAACAGTTTGTGATTCCTTCAAGTCCACAATCCACATATTGGTTTCATTAGCGAGAATAGCTTGGTCTCTCCATGAGACAATATGAGTTAATTTTGTTTCTGTGGAAATTACTTCTACGATGCCAGTTAAAGGACATTTCACCATAACAGATCCTTCTTCAATGTAAATATTCAAACCACATATTGACTCAAATTTTGTCTTAATAATTGAGTGGGATACATGGGCCTTCTTAAAAGGGACAGCAAGTTCAGTTGCATTTTCGCTTAACTTTTTTACTAATTCCGAGGTGTGTACCGGTACCACAAAGGCATCTCCACTTTCACTTATGAAATATAAATGGTTCTCAATCCTTCCAATTTGACAGATTTTTAAGCTTGTATTAGTATCATTCGTTACTTTGATTTGTAAGCCTTTTATCACGTCTACCGCAATTATATCACCGGATTTGAAAACAAGCCACAAAAATTGGTCAAGCAATATTTTATCCACAATTTCTTGTTCAAAGGAATGGAGTCCGCTTGAATCTTCAGTTTCTTCAATGTTTCCCAGTAAATTCACTACTCTCACACTTATTTTGTTTTCAAAAAGTATTAATCTTGGATAAAGTAAATTAGCTTCGATGTTAAAAATATTACAAGAGGTGTTTAACTTTTTAAGTTGAGACAGTGTTATTGCCATGATTATTTACAGTACACTTTGCAACAAGTAAACATAAAATTTTGCAGAACACTTTTATTATTTTAATAAGTTTTCCAAGTTCGTTGATAATTTGAAACTGTTTGTTTGAAATTCGTAAGATAACGTAGATTTACGTCAAACAAACGTCAAAACAATCCGTCGTTTATGGTTCAGTCCATTAACCTATACCGTGAAGAACATTGGCGCGTAACCTCAAAATCATAGTCAATTGTTTATTTTTTTTTACACCTCGAATACAATAAAATTAGGATTCGACTAAAATGAAGTAGTGAGTAAATGAGTCGAGTTGTGTGAGTAAATGTGTCTTCAACACATGGAAGTTATTTAAGGCCTACGCAGACCGGGACGCCATAGATATAATTTTTTATCAATGGGCTTTCAAGGGATTTGTCGAAGCCACGGCATCATTTTAAAGCATAGCAATTCATGTCGTAGTTCTATAACGATACGTTTGAATGTTTATTAGTAACATTTTAAATCACTTGCCATGCCGTCCCGGTCTGCGTAGGCCTTTACTCACTATCATACCATTACGCCTGTATTCTCCGAAGGGTTAGGCTGAGGTGTCCCCAATGTACACCCATTTAAGTCCCATGTAATAGAGGGCGAGCGCAATGCCATCAACCGGGCACAAATCCTAACTCCGAGTTGCTACTGAGAATTTCATAGAAAACCCAATAACACTTTGATCAAACCCAAGACCTCTAGCGTAGCAGTCGCGCTTAGGACCACTAGGCTAACGAGGCAGTCTCGGTTTATCAGTTTCGGTTGTATGTACAAGCATTCAATGATAGGTAAATAAAAAAAATAATTTGATAGTGTGAGATATTATTATGATTTATTTTACACATGTTTTTTATAACGTAATTGGTCACGTATTTAACTTTCGCTTGCGCGGTTTTGATTTTAATCTTCTTTTGATCTCCAAAGATTTCTTGACTTTGGTATCAATTTCAGCATGAATTTGCCTTTTAGTTTCGCTCATTGCTTGCCGGTAGCTGCTTGTTAGACGCTCGAGGACATCAGTTTCGATCTTTATTTGTGGAAGCTCCGCTTTTCCACCGGCCTGTATTATGTCCTGTAAAATTAATTAAGAATTTATTAAATTTAATTTCACTATTCCAGGCTGGAAGTGCATATATACAGACACATAGTGACAGTACTAAAATTTACCTTGAATTGGTTTACTTGATTCTGTAACAGAATAGTAACGGCGTGACCAATACGCCCTGCTCGTCCTGTTCGACCCACTCTATGAATGTAAGTTTTGATGTTTCTTGGAGGGTCGTAAGATAAGACGTAATTACAGTCGGAGATGTCAATACCTCTTGCTAAAGCGTCTGTACCAATTAAACTGCAAAAAAAAAACCATGAAATAGTTTAGGTTGGTTGTAGTAAGCACCTCTGAATAATTAAGTTTGTGTATGTGAGTTTATGTGTTTGTAAACGCACCCACGATACAGGAGAACTTCCTAGTGTGGGGCAACGTTTTTTTTAATAAAAAAAAATAAAGTCAGTTAAATTAGGTACTCACACATTAATTTCTGATTGTGTGAATTTTTTTAGCACACTTTCTCTTGTGGATTTGTCTAAAGCTGAGGATAGTTCAGCTACTTTGAACTGTCCATTTCCCCAGGTGTTGAGAAGGACAGCTAGCCTGTGTGCCGCCTCAGCTGCATTAGTAAAGCACAACACTTTGTCCCACTTCTGGTCAGCTAAGAAATGGTACAAGATGAGTGGTTTGTGCTCTGCATCACATGTAACATACTGTTCTGTCAATTCTTCAGGTGTGGCATACAGCCTGATTTGGTCTTCATCTTCATAGTTATTCGACTTCGCAGCAGAAAACAATTTTGGCTGAAATAGTCCCCACTGTTCTAATTTTTCAGGATCCTGTGACAAAGTTGCTGAGAAGAGCAATTTGTGTGGTGGAGGCTTTTGCTCAACGAGACTAGACCATGTAAGACTTGAATGGCGTCCAGTCATTAACTCGTTTTCCAGTTTAATGTGTTTATCAACATGATAAAGCCAGTCATTTTGTATGTGGTCCATAATTCTGTCTGCTTCATCAATTACTAAAAATTTCAAATATTTCAAAGAGAATCCTTCTGTGTTCTGTAGATGTTCTACTAAACGTCCAGCTGTGCATACTATGATGTCTACTTCACTGACCCATCCAGATGATTCAGCTGAAAAAAACAACAGTAAATATTTTGCAGAATGGGTTGTTTGTTTATTTGCAACACGAAACTACTGGACCGATTTAAACCAATTTTTTTCAGCAATAGATAGCTACATTATTCTTGAGTAACATAGGCCATATAACATCCCGCTAAGCACCACGGGAGTTGAGCAGTAACTAGAGTCGTCACTTAACGCGGGTGAATTAAGCCACGAGGAACAAGTTGCAGGCAGTTTGGTAGTGCTAGTCTAAAATAATTTTGAAGAATATGAAATTCACACTTACTGTATCTAACAACATTTTGTTGTTCCTGTTGCATTGGTGTAGATCCTCCTAATAATGCAACCTTTAATCTTGTCTTCATACAATACTTTTTAAACACTTTAGCTACTTGTGCTGCTAATTCTTGAACTGGTAGAACTACTAAGGCTCTTATGTGGCAACCAATTTCATTCATTAGTATCTGAAAATATATGACAACCATTAACACAAATTAGAACTATAATGAAAACCAGTGGTGGATTTACCAGCAGGCTAAGTAGGCTTGAGCTTAGGGCGGAAAATTACGGGATGGTAATGGTGGGGGTATGTTTTTTCTTTTTTAGTCAGTTGTCTTATGTCTTGAATGAAGAAAGAAGTCTACAAACACATCTTTCTGATGACTTTTATATATTCCTTTTTATTGTACATTCATCGGTAACACAAACTTCTATGTTCCATGGTAGAACACCCAATTCACAGCCCCCTACCAGTAATAGGCCTCTGCTTACACTTTACATGAATATTTTGTAAGAAATATCCATAAATTGAATTGACAATTGTAGAGGTAAGGTCCGGAAAAATGTAATAGCCTATACTACGCAAATAGGAAAATCTGCTATTGATGAAATATATCTAAATATTGATGGTTTGACGACCTAGCTGGCGCAGTGGTTGAGCCTTTGGCTGCTGCACTGCATGTTGTGGGTTCAATTCCCGCACGGATCAAATATTTGTGTCCTACAGAACCTGGGTCTGGCTGTTTGTGTATTTGAGTTCATAAATGTATTTGTAAACACACCCACAATACAGGAGAAACACCAAGGGTGGACTTTAAAAAAAATAAACACATATTGATTTTGGTAATACCTGAACTATAGGCAAGACAAATGACAATGTTTTCCCACTTCCAGTAGGAGCAGAAACACAGATATCATGCGGCCAAAATGGATAAGTTAATTTATGTTCATCTAAAATAAAAGGTACAACTTTCTCTTGGACTGGAAACAGCTTAGTGACACCTTCACTTAGCAAAGTTGCCTTTAGTGTACTGTGCAACCAATCTTGATCTTCTACGGTGCAAGACGAGGACTTCAAACTGGTTGATATATTAAATGGATGTGATAGCCAGAAAGGCAGTACTCGTGAGACCTGGAACACAATAATGTGAATTGTAAGGTTGATAACATAACATCATGCCTGTATTCTCCAAAGGGTTAGGCAAAGGTGTATCAATGTCATACACAGTCTGATGGTATGTTTTACGTCCTATGTAATACTAAGAGAATATGTATAATACCTTTGCCTTCTTTTCAAAATCATTAACTCCTAAAACCTTGAATTCATGAGAAGGTGTTGCTTTTTTCCTGTCTTGTTTTTGAATTGTATTGACATTGCTGTCGGGTTTAGACTCTTGACCTGTCTTAGTTTCTTCTTCTTTTTTAAGCACATGATCTTCTTTAAGTTCCTCTACAGCTTTTTGGGGCTTGAGGGTTATCACATCAGATGTCTTCTTAGTAGCATACGCTGATTTCCTTTCTGCAATTCTTTTCTTTAACTTTTCCAAATGTTTGGCTTCTTGTTCTGCTACGTCTACAACTACATCTTCGTTTATGTCTCTATATCTGTAAAAAATAATGTGAATGTTTAAGTTTATTTTAAGTTTTTTGAAACAAAATAATTAAATTAAGGGATACACACCTGTTTATTACAAATAGATTATCCATTATTTTTGTGCAGGTTCCTCTTTCTACAAGAACAATTATATTTATGAATTTGATATATTAAAACTAATCCTTGCTTGAACTTAGCCACTATAACCTATAAAATAAAAACAACAATAACACTGTCAAAGTCAAAACCACGTTTAGTAACCAAGTAACCATCAAACCGCACTATATCTGCTATTCTGCTCCACTCTATCACAAAACATAAGGCAGTAACAGACTGTAGTCATGTCGCTATACAAAACGTGTGCATCAGTGTGCATAATTCGTCATGAATTTTGATGAGAATGTTCCATAAGTAGTCCAAGTCATGAATTTGATATCATAAGTTTTGATGATGTTCTCCCGGTGTCAACCTTAGCGGCAAACAATCAAAATCACTGATTTATTTACTGCCGATTCTAAAGTCTAGAGAGGCAACTTTTCCAGTATTTTATTTGATGATTTCAGTTTTAGTCGATTACAAAGTTAGTTGGTTACATTGTTAATTCAAAACAGGAAATGAACTGATTTATTATATTTGTCGAATAGAACAAAAAATATTATTATTAAATAATTACAATAAACAAAAATTAAATAAATAAAAACTTTTGACTTCAAGGATGACAAAGATTCGATTTGAGCATTACAATGTTTTGTCGATTAAAATTTTGACAAGTCCTAAATTTGTCCGATTTTGTCTATACAATTTTAGCGAAGCACCACGAAGCAAGTTTTCGATTCGTCGCTTTTATTTCCCGAATAATCATTCAAATGTTTTTTCTTCACCAATTACTCATGATAAATTGTTAACTTTATCTTTATTTGGCTTTTGTAGTTTTCTGTTGTGATTTCAGAGACTGAACACATTACAAAATGGCTAGTGTATCCTATCAAATTGCAAATCTTCTGGAGAAGGTAAGCCGGCGTTCTCATAATAACACAGGGTGCGATCATTCTGTAACTGCGTATCAATAATGTTATTGTCTAAAATGTCTCCAGATGACGTCCAACGACAAAGACTTCAGGTTCATGGCTACTAATGATTTGATGACTGAATTACAAAAAGACAGTATAAAGCTTGACGATGACTCTGAGAGAAAAGTCGTAAAGATGCTCCTCCGCCTTCTCGAAGACAAGAACGGTGAAGTGCAAAATTTAGCTGTAAAATGGTATGTGAGCTTTGCAACATTCACTGATTTACACATGCAACTAATGATCATGTTTAATACAAATAATTTGTATTGTATGAATATTTTACAGTCTTGGTCCCCTTGTGAACAAAGTAAAAGAGTATCAAGTAGAAGGCATAGTGGACACACTGTGCGCAAACATGCTCTCAGACACGGAACAACTGAGAGATATCAGCAGCATTGGCTTAAAAACTGTCATATCTGAACTGCCATTAGGCTCCAACACTTTGGCTGCAAATGTATGTAAGAAAATAACTGGAAAGCTCAGCAGTGCTATTGAGAAGGTAACTAATTATTCAAATGTAATTCTAGAAATTAGTTTAATACAAAACCATTTTTTATTTCATATTATAAAGCATAAGTTATTAATATATAATTATAAAAAAATTGCTCAACCTAGAAAAATGGAACAAGAGCCCAGTCAGCCTTTGCCCAGTAATTTTTATAAATTTTTAAAACAAAGCATTTTTATACCATATGTTGCCAATACATATAAACAATTAATAATTCAGTCATTGTTCGTAATAAATCATCATATTATTATTATTCTTAAAAATAACCCAAACTTAAAATCTGATTAAATCTGTAAGCCCTGAGTAGAACCATCCTTGACATATTAAACCTTAAAGTGTCGCATGACAATGCATAGGCATATAGATAAATGCAGGCTTGAGGCTCAACAGGTTAATAAATGCAATGGCATAGGAATTTAGATTGTATTTCATGCATAATGTATAAACATGTATCAGGTAACTTGAGAAACCTATCCATTTTTAACCAACTTCAATTGACTTGAAAACAAGTTAGTAGTTTTATTACAGAAAATTTTCATGTATGTATGCTTTTGAAAGCTTATTTTCAAGATTATATTTGATGTTAGTCATTTTAAATAACTTTTTCATGAAATGTATATCTTTTATGTGTATTTTTTCATCTTTTTATAATGCATATTTTGATTTTTCAGCAAGAAGATGTCTCAGTTCAACTTGAGGCTCTGGACATATTGGCTGATCTGTTGAGCAGATTTGGCGGCTTGCTCATAACTTTTCACCCCATGCTGCTCAATTCTCTATTGCCACAACTCGCTTCACCACGTCAGGTACCTAAATAATAAAAAAGATATTTAAAATGTGCCTAGTCCTGATCATAACAAATGTTTAAACTATTTAATTGTAAGATAAGCAAATGATAACCACTATAAATTATAATAATTATTACTCTTTGTGTTAAACTTTTGACATTTATATCTAAATACAATCTAAAGCACAATTTAGAGGCATTCTGTGTAAAAAACAGTAGATATTGAAACTGTAACTAATATGTGAATATCTCTTAGTGTCACACTAACAAAACCCACATTTATACAGGCTGTCCGTAAACGCACCATAGTTGCATTGTCACACCTGGTCATGTCTTGCAATGCGTCTCTGTACAACAAACTTATTGATCACCTGCTGGAGGGATTAAGTTCTTCCACATCATCCAGCGTCAGCCGCACTCATATACAGTGCATTGCATCCATTTGGTAAGACCACAAAATTCCATTAATATTTAAACAATAAAGGTGGTAGATACACTAGAATAATGATTCCTTTTCTTTCAGTCGCCAAGCTGGTCATAGATTTGGCGAGCAGCTGTGGCGTGTTGCTCCACAGGTCTTAGAATACTCAACCGATGCGGATGAAGAGCTCCGCGAACATTGCCTGCAGGCACTTGAAGCTTTTGTACTTAAGTGCCCAAAGGAAGTGCAGCCGCATATTCCTACAGTAAGTAGCTGTTTTGTTATATGTTCCTACCCTTGTGTCATGTTTTTAAGGTTCAGCACAGCTTTGATTTGAGTCCCATTCTCCTCTTTCAATCATCACACTATTAATCACTTCTTTTTCTTTCAAATCATCCTTCTGAGAATCTATACATCTTTCTTTGATCAAATGATTTCTCTTGGTCCATCATTCAACATTAATATTCACCAATTTTGTTGCTTTAGTTTTATCCCTTCTTATCTTATGCCTATACCAAGACAAAAGAGTCCCTAAACTTTGTTGTTACTGGAGTTGCAAAACTTTGTGCTATAGTTAAAACAGGATGATTCACTCTTGAATTTGGCCAGTCATGTTACAGATATGATCCAAAATTTCTGCTGAAACGTTAGCTTCCTTTATTTCTAATTCCTAACATTGTTTTAAATTATTTTTGTTAGTGCCTCTGCTCGATTTTGCACATCAGTTCTGATATGCATAAGGTTTTTTTTCCATTTATCAAAATGTTGTTTCTTTCATCAGATAATCGACCTCTGCCTTAAAATGATTACGTACGATCCTAATTATAACTATGAAGATGAAGAAGAAGAAGGCGGTGGTGAGGACGAGGAGATGGAAGATGAGTCCTTCACACCGGACGCTGAACCAGAGTCAGATTCTGAAGAGTATTCCGATGATGATGACATGTCTTGGAAGGTATGTTACGTCAAGACAGGGGGTAAGCCTTGCTTACCTCCTTATTAACTTGTAGCCTGGTACCCTCCGAGATATACCCAAGGCGTTGCTGGCCTTTATTGAGGAGTAAGGGTGGACGTGACGATACCATGATTTGCTCCCAACTCGTACGCGAAATGCGTGCTAAGACGTATAATTACAAACACTATATTCTTAATACTACACTGCAACCTACATAAACCTGGAATTTTATGTTTTACGTGTACTACTAATACGACAATAAAGTAAGAAGGGTAATAGATAATCCTAATTTACTTGTATTTTGTTCCCAGGTGAGGCGTGCGGCGGCAAAGTGTTTAGAATCAGTTATTGCAACACGTCATGAGCTTCTCGGTGAAATGTACCAGACTGTATCACCGGCTTTAATTGCTAGATTCAAAGGTATATTATATTTACTTCTTATTACTACTAGTGTTCATACCGTGATTATAAGATCTGTCCGTTGTGTATTCCGTTTTCATTCTTTTTGTGCAAAGGAAATGTAATAAAGAACTTTGATGGCACTGTTGGTACTGACACGACGTGAGACGTACTGTGTTGGTCTGACTGTTGACGATTAGCTGCTGCGCTGCGTGTCGCAGGTTCGATTTCCGCAATGTACATACACATAGTTGTCCCAGATCTGACTGTTTGTGTATGTGATTTTATATGGTATTTTTTAAAGGAAAAAAAGAAAGGAAAGTAATAATTCTAACCTCATAATATTTGTCTTTTGAAGCACATTATTATTGGTTTGTTTTTATGTTTAGAACGCGAAGAGAACGTCAAGTGTGATATTCTGAGCGCGTACACCGCATTGCTGAGGGCCACTCGTCCACCACCGTCTTTACAATTGGCTATCGTGCCCACCGATAACTCGCCGCAAGCTCTGCTGTTGCAAAGGGTAAGTTCATTTTAAAAGTATTGAATGCCATGTATGGTTAAGAGCTATAGTTCCTGTCGTTGTTGTTAACTAAACAAGTTGCTAATATACTTTACTGCCACTCTAAAGGCGTTGTGATCGTGGGAATGGCATAGTAACAATACAACATCTACATTATTACTCATTTACATAGATTAACCCGATTGTTAAGTGCCCTAAGTTGATTTTAAAAATAATATTATCTAAACATGGATATATAAAAATCAGATATAAATAATTTATTATTATTATCTAATAATTCCTAACAATATAATCTACTACCCTTAGGTGTCGGGCGTGGTCCGCGGCGCGTTGCGCGTGATCCGCGGGCGGAGCGTCCGCGCCCGCGGCTGTGCGCTGGCACTACTGCGCGAACTGCTGGCGGCCGCGCCTGGCTGCCTGTCCGACCATGCCGCCAGGGTTATCAGAGCACTCACACCCGCGCTCACGTGAGTATCTACATTATTCATAACTTTTGACAACCATATAGTAACTTACTACTTTGTGTGTTTCTAGATTTACTTGGAATTAGGGCTGTTGGCAAAAGCCTCTCAAAACTTTTGATTTCACTTAGTATTGTAGGAATTTATTCCACCAGGGAATAATATATTGTGGAATTTGCTCGGAAGAGTCACTGCGGCACTGCTAAGACGACCCACTGACCCTGGAATGCAAAGGGAATTAGGATGAGTTTTAGTTAGTAAAATTCTGACATTTCCTTCCACTCCACACAGAACGGAAGATGTTGTGATTTCCCATCCTTAAAAAAAGGAGGTTTTATTCCAATACCAACATTATTACAAATTATATGCATACATTATGGTAAACAAATACTTATTGCCATGTAATTTAACAAAAATTTTGCTTTTCTAAAACTTATTATTTTCCATAAACCAGCGACAAGAGCACAGCATCGTCGATGAAGATCGAGACGCTGGTGTTCGTGGTGTGCCTGGTGCGCGGGCACGCGGCGGGCAGCATGCGGGCGCACGTGGCGGCGCTGCTGCCCGCCGTGCTGGGCTGCGTGCAGGACCCCTTCTACAAGGTCACCGCCGAGGCGCTCAGGGTGCTGCAGACGCTCGTCAAAGTTATGCGGCCGCTAGGTAACCTTTCGAAAATATTCTATCTTCGGTTTCTGCCTCATATAATATTGAATAGAGAATATAAATTATTTGTGCATATTAGTAACAACAATTCTATTCTTACCCTTGGAATAACAGCTACTTAGCAGCCATTGAAACATGGCACAGGCAGTTGTATCTACTGTCAAATAATATTCACAAATACACCATCAAATAAAATATACAAAATTAAAGTGTTTGATTTTATTGTTTCTTGGTTCATCATAAATAGTTGTATACAAATTTTACCTAATAGAATCAAAATTAAACCTTCCTAACATTTATCTACCCATCCCGCATATTACTCTACACAATTTAACGAAAGCCCGACCTCATTTAGACCTGGTTATCATCTCCGGTACCGAGACCCTCGGCGTGGAGCCTCCTCCTGAGGATTTGCAGCAGTTCATCCCGGCCATGTACGAGGTCACGCTGGTGCGCCTGCGAGCCACGGACATGGACCAAGAGGTCAAGGAGCGAGCCATCGCCGCCTGCGGACAGCTGCTCTGCCATTTCGGTGATTATTTGCAAGTATGTCGTTGATGTCTTTCATATCTGCGCTTCAAAGCCAAAGTCAAATCATTTATTCTAAATAGACCATTAAAAGCCAGTTTTGAACGCTTAATTACAAAGCTGAAGTGTTTGACTGTTTGTTTTAAATAGTCCGTTTATCGAGGAAGGTTATAGGCCATATAACTTCACGCTACGGCAAACGGTGGCGAAGCAATAACCAAAAACGTTGTTTAACGCGGGTGAAGCCGCGGTGTATAGTTTCTGTATAAGTTGTAAATGCCATACTATGTATAACATATCAAAGACTGCTATACAATTCACGTATAAACGGACAAACAGATTTTTTTTGTTTATTTTTAGAGGTGTTCGAATGACAATAAAAGCTTTTCTTATGCTATAACTTATCTCTTTTTTGCAGCACGAGCTTCCCGTGTGTCTGCCAATATTCCTGGAACGACTGCGCAATGAAATTACTCGTTTAACTACAGTGAAAGCTCTTACCAAAGTGGCCTCATCTCCACTGAGAATCGATTTAACACCTATTCTAGTAAGTAGTAATTTCAGTTTCTTTTAGAATAATATAAGCTTATAAAGAAGAAAATTTAAATGTATTATTTATTTCAGTCGGATGCCGTTCCAATCCTTGGATCGTTCCTGAGAAAAAATCAGAGAGCCTTGAAATTGTCTACTCTAGTCCTTTTGGATACTTTAGTACAGAACTACAGTCACGCCATAAGCATAGAGCTTTTGAGTAAGGTATGTCCAATTGCATTCAAAGTGAATCTATAACACACACACATACTATCACGCCTGTATTCCCCGAAGGGTTAGAAAGGGGTGTACCAATGTAAACCTATAGTTCGCCGGTATGTTTTTAGGTCCCATCAAATAGCCCCCTCTTATATGGAATCTAAAAACATACCCAGGTTGTGAGCCAAACAAATCGGAATACAAACATGATTTAATGAATTTAATGAATCATGTTCAATCACCATAGTCAGTTCAATAACCTTTTCGTGTGAGTTTTTTTTTTTTTTTAAACTACGATTGGCACGTTAAATATAGCAATGACTGGTTTTAAAAGTTCTTTGACAAATCATAAGGTACTATTTCCTACCACGCACCGTTTAGAGTTTAGACCATTATCAAGTTGATCTCACGTTTACTGTTATGGAAGTATGTGATGTAATTCTTTGTGGCACAGGTGCTGATGGAGGTGCCGGCACTGGTGTGCGAGGCGGACCTGCACTGCGCGCAGACAGCACTGACACTAGTGCGTGGCGCCTGCATCCGCTGCCCTGCCGCGCTCACGCCGGAGGCACGCCACGCGCTCACGCCCAACATACTCGCGCTCGCCAAGTCGCCGCTGCTGCAAGGTACGCAACCCTTGACCTTTGTATATATAGTTCGTCATATTCACGTGTAATCCTTGCCCTGCCTGGAGGCCTTAATTGAAAGGCATCCACAGGAAAGCCTGGTTGAGCAGTAAACAACCTCCGAAGTTGAACTGCGAGACCACCTAAAGAAAAAACAAAGTGTAATCCTGTATGATCTCGCATGCAAAACACTGCCACAAAGTAGCGATGCTTCCAGTTTGAAAGGTATGGGTACCAGTGTAATTACAGGCACATAAGACATTTAATCTTTGTCTCTGGGATGGCAACCCATTTACAAGGCCTCCGGTATTGCAGATGTCTATAGGCAGTATAGACATCTGCAATAGTACAGTATATTACAAAATATTGTAAATCACTTATTTTTAAAGAGGAGTGGAGTTTTAGCATATATTTTTATTTTTGATGGTCGGATCGAAGTAAATTATGATGGTTAAGCTTTGTTGCTATACCGCAAAATATAACTCCCATATAATGTGATAGGCGGCGCGCTAAAAGCGATGCTGGGTGTGCTGAGCGCGCTGGTCGCAGCAGACGTGGCGGGCTGCTCGCGGCGCGAGCTGCTGGCGCTGCTGGTGGCGCCCGTGCACCGGCTGCACGACCACAACGCCTCCGCGCATCACATCAAACAGGTGTGTACTTCTATGTGTAGTGCTTCAACACGGGAACGTGTGACACAATACTAGTTAGATGCTTTTTACATACTTTATTTTATTTATTCGGGAAGATAAACAATTATACATCACAATTTTATTCTAAGTTGTAAATAAACAAGGGTTATAAACGTGTAACCTACGACATTTTTCACAACATAATAAAAGTATGTCAAACAGTGCTATTCTAAGCTGTTAAAACAGAAACATAGGTACTAAACTTCTCCTTATGTGATTACTCCGGGTGCCGAAATTTTTCTGAGACTAGTTGTGCTATTTCAACTACCTGGTACTGTAAATAATGAGAAGAAGAAGAACAGCGTAACTTATGAACCTCTAAAATCCTTTTGACAGGCCTTCCACTCGCTCGCAAAATGCGTAGCAGCGGTAGTAGTAGAAGGAGGGTCGGACGCATTGGAAGTAGTTCGCGGGTTCTTACGTGACGCCGCGCAGCCTACCTCGGACGCGCATCACATGTTCGCGCTGTTGGCACTCGCCGAGATCGGAAGACATCTGTGAGTACACCCTTATTATGACCTAAATTGATCTAAGTTTTGCTTTACTATCAGTTGGTGCAACAATAGGGTCTAATAAAAGTAAATAGAGTTGAAAATCGTGTACAATATGTAATTCCGTGCGCCATTTGTTAGATTGCACGCATTTTTTTTTTTTACTCAATTTGTGTTGTATTTCAGTTTAAAAACTGATGGATTCTTGGTGAAGTGTTTAAAAAGACTAAAAGTCGTTTTTTTTTTCAGTTTTCACCAAAGTCGAGCTTGTAATGAATCTTTGACCAATTCATTCTATTGTTCACAGTATCGTATTTCAAAAATTCTAAATTGACGTTAATGAACACAGTATAAGGAATTTTGTTATCTTTAAATTTGCAGAGATTTAAGCTCCATTCCAAACCTGAAGGAGGTCCTTCTAAACTCGTTTACGCCGTCATCAGAGGAAGTGAAATCGGCTGCAAGCTACGCCCTCGGTTCAGTCGCAGTGGGCAATTTGCCCAAGTTCCTACCGTTCATACTGGGGGAGATCGAAGCGCAGCCCAAACGACAATACCTTTTGTTACACTCCTTGAGGGAGGTAAGATATATTGTTTTTTTTATTTATATGTGGTTACATTGTATTTAGTGATTAGACCTCTTTGTTGATGTTATATAACTTTTTGAAATTGTTTTTTTCCTTCCCCTTACAAAAAGAAAAGTCTATTTGTATTTTCTACGAAATTTAGTCTTTATTTTGTTAGGAATAGGTACTATTGAAAGGATCCTTTTGATGTATAGATATAATTGCTCGTAAAATCATGGAAATAAAAAGCCTAGTATACTGTTTCAATAGAAGTTGATGTAATTGTGTAAATAATTTATTTATTCTCAGATAATTTCATGTGAATCATGCACACCCGAGGGTGTCGAGGCTCTGAGGCCTTTCATACCTGAAATCTGGGTGCAGCTGTCTAAACACTGTCAGTGTGCGGAGGAAGGATCTCGGAATGTTGTAAGTATATCTATAACTCGTTATTTTATTTATATTTACCTAGGTAGTTGACAATATCAACCAATAATTAGAAAAAATCGTTAATGTTGTCATAAATTACATTTTTAATTGCTTTGAAATCTTAATTAAATACTTAATTGACTTTGCAAATTAGTGACGTTTCAGGTTGCTATTGTCATACAAAATTTATAAGGGGATTGCGGTTTAACAGATCATAAAAAATATGTCATTTGATTGTTCGCGTCAGGTACCCAGTTACTACAATTATGAGAAAATGTATGTTTTCGGAATTTTTCTAACACGATCTGCTAAGTATTTGCTCATAAAATAATCATTTTCAGGTCGCTGAATGCTTAGGAAAATTATGTTTACTAGAGCCGCAAGACTTATTACCACACCTGAAGGAGTTCCTCAAGTCGCCGGAGCCACTCACAAGGACAACCGCCGTCACAGCTGTTAAATTCACAATATCAGATCAGGTTCGTGCATCAGTCATGAAATATATATTATTTTCGTCATGTCAGGCAGCACATTATTCAAGTAATATAAATGACTGGCGTACTATCCGCGTGGTTATTTTCACCCGGTCTAAGTAACGTCTTTTATTACTGTTCTGCTCCCGTGTGTCGTAGCGTGATGTAATATAGCCTATGCCATTAACAAATAACGTGGCTTTCTATGGGTAGAAGAATTTTCAAAATCGGTTCAGGAGATCCCGAGATTTACACCCTATAAGCTTTCAAACTGTACCTCTTTATAATGTTAGTATATTAGTAGTAAGTATTGCGTATTCTGGGCCGCGACAATATAATTCTTTTACAATAGCTTGTTATCGAAATGCTAAGAAGAATATTAGTATAAAAGAGATATAGCTACGAAACTCTTAATTCAAGTGTATTGGTTTCTTTCTAAAACAACAGGGATTTCTGATTTTCTCAATTTAGAAAATCAAAAATCACTGTTGAACAACTCAAAAATCTCTGTAACAACGATTGTCTACGTTCGTACAGCCACAAGCGATCGACCCACTGCTCCGCAACTGCATGTCGGAGCTGCTGGTGCCGCTGTGCGACCCCGAGCTGGGCGTGCGTCGCGTGGCGCTGGTCGCGTTCAACTCGGCCGCGCACAACAAGCCCTCGCTCATACGCGACCTGCTGCCGCAAGTGCTGCCCACCATCTACAGCGAGACCAAAGTTAAGGTATGTGGGATTATATAGACCGATTTTTCTTGGGTAAACTCTTGACTCTAGTCGAGGTCAGAGGTGACATAGACAAAATCGACAATAAAATGAGCATACCCAGTAGAAGCCTTCATACCATTCTTTTGTCAATTTACTTAGCAAGGTCTTTTTTTTTATGAAAATGTTGCCTCATATTAGGAATTTCTCCTGTATATTGGGTGCGATTACAAACTCACAGTATGTCGAGGGACATATTTAAACCCACGCTAGTCACCCACCGGTCGCCCGCCGGCCTATGTGATACTAAAAGCTCTGATAAATAACAGACAGAGCCATACCAAAAAAAAAAACGCAAAAGTAAAAAGTAAACTCACATACACAAACCACCCGCAACAACTATCTGTAGGCCATAAAAATACTTGTCACACATAGCGCAGCAGCCAATTACTGAGCCACTGCGCAACCCTTGCGGACAATCATAAATCTCCCATTTTATGCCAACAGAAAGAACTAATCCGCGAAGTAGAAATGGGTCCCTTCAAGCACTCTGTAGACGATGGCTTGGACCTACGCAAGGCGGCGTTTGAGTGCATGTACACGCTGCTGGGCACGTGTCTGGACCGGCTCGACGTGTTCGAGTTCCTGCGGCACGTGGAGGACGGGCTGCGCGACCACTACGACATCAAGATGCTCACCTACCTTATGTGTGCACGACTCGCGCAGCTGTGCCCCGCTGTTGTGTTGCAGAGTATGTACTGTTATTATGTCACTTTATAAATCAGCAGATGCCTATAGTGTATTAACCTTTTGAGACCCGTTGACTCCTGAGAATCACAAGTATAATCTCTCTGGTAACAGCTGGCTCCCCAGGTAGTCACTGTAGCCAGCACTGCCACAACCAAATTTTTGGCTTTCTGTTTTAGCAATGACTTATAATAACAAGTATTTCTAAAGTTGAGCACAAGCGTGAAGTTAGCTATCCAATGGTACTGAATACTCTTATTTTGACAATTGACAGAAAAAAGTGTGGTTACACAAAGGTGTCACTGCTGTCAGAACCTAAAAAAGTCCGGGTTTTGACAGCTTTTTACGCCTTCGGAACAACACCAATGATATGAATAAAATTGAGGATAACTTAAATTTCGCTCTTGTTGATACGAGATAAGATGTAAAATTAAATGATATTTCTTTGTATCCAGGGCTAGAAAGTTTAGTGGAGCCCCTGAGAGCGACGTGCACGATGAAGGTGAAGGCGAACTCAGTGAAGCAAGAGTACGAGAAACAAGACGAGCTCAAGCGATCCGCGCTCCGGGCCGCCGCCGCGCTCTTACAGATACCAGAAGCAGGTAAACTGATAAACAAGTGTACATTTGAAGTAACTGGTATTGGAAGCCGATAGTTACCCGTTCTGCCAATCATGGATTGCGGTGTCTTGAGCCATTTGCTGTTGATTATGTTGTATATTACCAAAATTGCTATCTGTTATCATTTGTACAGCCAAACAAACTATTTGATATACAGGCAGCTTACTTGCAATTACTTTTAAACAATGTTTTGAGTGTGCTGAGCACTCCATTTTTTTACAGCGCTCTTTTAAGTGTGTAATATGTAATGCAATAAGTTTAAAAAGTTATTACGCATACAATTAAAAATGAATATTAACAGGGTAGTAGAAAGACGAATAATTTTGCCTGTATATCAAAAAGTTTGTTCGACTGTACATCTTGAATAGTAAATTGATATTTCATTATCCTTTTCATGATTACAGAAAAGAATCCTCACCTGATGGACTTCGTGACCCAGATCAAGTCGTTCCCGGACCTGCAGCCCATCTTCGAGTCCATCCTGAAGGACTGCACGGGCGGCGCGGGCGTGGACTCCAACCTCATGGACCAGAGCTAGCCGCCTCACACTCACCACTTCTCCCACATCGCGACCAACACCACGAGGTTCTATTTTGTTTTGGTCTTTTTTGTTGTTTCGTTTTTGTAAGAATGCATATTATTTTCATTCATGTCAAATGTAAAAATGATTGAAATTGAATAGAAGTTTAGTTTAATACGTATTATTTTAATTTCGCTTTTTATTGAACTCGAAATAAGAAAGAGTTTGATTCAACAGCTTTATTATAAAGTTACAAAGTACATAACTAAAACATTAGCACTGCTCGTCGAATCCTAGACGTTGTGATAAGACGTCAGAACGCGACTCATCGCGATGCTCTCAAGGATACTAAGGACGAAGGAATTAAGGTCTCGTCACGGTTCGCATAACTATATTGTGACGGCGGAAATCAGACTTGCATAACTATAGATAACTGGCTAAGTTCTCGATACGCTTTAAAAAGTACTCAATATTTGATTAGACAGCTAGATGCTGATAGAGTGGTAGTGTTCTATCGATAGTTATACAGAATAATTTATTTTATTGATATGTATTGTGATATTACAAGCTATGTGGAAAAATCATAGGAAAATGGATAAATACACTATAATGAAGCGAAATCCTTATAGTATCAGTTATTTCCCTTTCCTCTTTGCCGCTGGCGTTGCGCTCGCTGGCCTTGGCACTTCGTTCTGTGGGTCACAATGAATTAATAAATAAGCATTTAAAAATAAGAAAGGAAATGGTATGTAAGCAATAAATAAAACAAGTTACAATCTAAAAGAAAATTCAATAATCAACCCTAGAAATATCGATTTAGTGGCAAAACAGTAGCAACACAGTGGTAGGGCCATTTATAATGTTAAGTACCGGTTTAGCTGGCGATGAGCGCGTCAGTGTGGAGTTGCTGGCGTTACGTAGAGGAGGTCGAGACGAAGTGCTCATCATGCTGCCCATCGCGCTCGCCGGCCGCTCTGGACTTAGCTCTTTGCTATAAACAATAATCATTCAGTTTATTATCCTATTTCGTAAAGCGAATTTCATCAGGTCAGCTTATATGATCGCTTGTTGTTATTTTTCATCGACTACTGGAGGTGCTTAAAGTTTCAAAACTTGAGCTATAAAAATGACTTTTACTTATGTTTTAAAAATATTTTTTGCTTTACAATTATTAGAAATTTTAAAACACTCGAAATATCCGAAACACAACCTTTGGGAGCAGGGTTAACCTATCAAGTGCGGGCAACGCGCATGCGAACGTCAGAAACGCGCACGCGCGTCGCCCGCACAGAATAGATTAATAAAATATTATCGAATAATAAAAAATAATAAACTAACCTGTTTGTGCGTGACATTTGCCCTTTTCTGCTGAACATGTCGGATAGACGGCCTCGTAAGTCGCGTTTACTTCCCGCTGCACTCATGTCTGAATCCGAACCCTGCGGATTTTAATCGAGTGTATAGTAATATTCATAATATAGTACATAATAAGCAAATAGGTTGCCAGCCAAATATAAGCCTAAAGTCCATTTACTAGAATGTCACCGCATTGAGTGTAGGAAATCGAACTTTGAAGAAGATACCTTAAAATGTAAGAAAATACGGTTCATTTTACCTGAGAAACAGTACCAATAGGTCTGAACTCCACATGTTCTGTGCTGTCCACTTGGTCGTCAATAGAACGGGATTTGGTCAGTTTCTTTAATTTGCCGAATATACTCTTCTTTTTCTTCTTCTCTGAGGGAAGTACTTCGCTTTGGGCTGAACCACCAGATAGCCGACTGTAAAATGTATTTTTTTAATGTTAATATTCCACGAAACTTACCAAGTTAACCATGGTTTACATTTTGAGGATAGTTTACATTGATTTTAGAACTAAATAAGAATGTATATTTTTAGGGCTTGGTTATACAATAATATCTGCTCTCGATTTTAGTCCATCATAGTTTTGTTGATTCCTTATCAGTACAGTATTGAATACTGTAGAAGAGAGCTATGTTTTCCATACCTGTCTAGACTAGCATCACGTTGCATGGTGAACAGTCGATTATCCGCGTCTCCATCCAGTGACTGCATTGACGACACGCTGCTTTCATCCACCGACTTCCAAATCAAGCTCTGACAACATGAAAATAAGGTTCAATAAGACACTTCATCGTACTGTCACAAACTAATTGAGAATATAATCTCATTCCATATGAAAGGCGATAACCAAAAGTATTGAATTTTAATCTCTAAGTCACCAGACCTGGAGGCTCATTTTAGGACCCATTGTAATAAATATTGTAAGTTACCTGGTCTTTCGTAGTCTGCTCAAGTGATATAGAGCGTTTCTTGAGCGACGGGGCGCGGGACGGTGTGCGTGTGGCCGGGGACACCGACAGAGTGTCCCGGGGCTCCGTCGACATCGCTCTGGGAATACATTATAATAAGTTAACTAGCAATCTGGGTTATAGTAGTTATCACTATTTCGTTTGATTAGACAAAATTCCTCTCTTGGGTCTATGCAAGAGTAGCTTATAATGGAAAAAGATAAGCTCGTAGCTGAGGTTGTGTAAAACGTATTTTAATTATCGTATACTAAGGCTTCTTTTAATTTTCTTATAAAAATAAAAAAAGACCAAAGAGTAGATGTAGCGTCCACCCATAGGGTGGACAGACGACCTGATTAAGACCACAGGAAGTGCTGGATGCAGGACGATTTTGGAAAGTCTATGCAGCCTATGCGTCCAGCAGTGGCCGTCCTGCGGCTGATATGATGATTTATTTATTTAGGATCTCCAATAAAAGATATACACAAATAATGACAAATACTCCTTCATAAATAGGAGACCGCAGCATGCACAAGATGGTTAACAACTAGCTAAGAAAGTGCTAACTGGTAACAAAATAGTAATTAGAGTAAAATTTGGCATACATTTTGTAAATGCATAATAATGAAGAGTAGATAGATGGTCAAGTAGGATTACCTCCTGGCAGTGGCTTGGTGTCTCCTCTGTCGCTCGGCGATGCGTGATGCTCTGAGCTCGTCAGTGAGGCGCCGCAGCCGCGCCGCAGTGGACGCCGCCTCCACGCCCGCCGCACCGTTCTCCGGCGTCGCGGAGCGAGACCGAGATTTAGATGACTGAACAAAAAATTATAAGGTTTCTTTCAGGACGGAAGACACCTATTTATTTATTTAAAGACAACCAACTTCTACTAACAGCTTGCACCAGACATAAAAATTATTGGTCAATTATGGTTGGTAAGTTATTGGCCTATGGTTTTACTGGTAAAGTTAGAATGGAACTCAAGCTTTGGCAAGTACCTATAATATTAGAGACTTTGATTTCGTAGGTGCTCAAAACTGTCTGACTGCCTCGTTAGCCTAGTGGCCCTAAGCGACTGTTATGCTAGGTCTTGGGTTCGATCCCGAGGTCGAGCAAAAAAATTTATTGGGTTTTTCTATGAAATTCTCTAGTAGCAGTTCGGTGTTAGGGTTTGTGCCCGGTTAATGGCAATAGGCTCAGCCCCCTATTACGTGGGACTGAAACATACCCGCGAACTGTGGGTGAACATTGGTACGCCTCTGCCTAACCCTTCGGGAAATACAGGCATGATGGTATATATGTAACTGTCTTTGTATTTTGTGATATTTATGATGATATCGTAAAAGAAACTATACCTACGACAAAAGCAACTTACCCTATTACGTCTTGGAGGCGTCGGCGTCACCAACCTCTTCTCAGGTTGCACTGGTTCATTGCGGAATAAGTCTGGGCTCTGCTTCATTAGGTCGTCTATTGTTTCTAGAAGCTGCGTGATTATTCTGTCATCCTCCTGCAAAAAATAATAAAATAAAGTAAACCAAAAGAAAGTGTAGAGCAGGGGTTTCCTAATTTATTTATGACGCGCCCCTTTCTATATAGATAAAATATCTGCGCCGCCTGCCTAGATATAATATTATTTCAAGGTTACTATAAAAAAAGGCAATGCCTTTATTATTATTTTATTTATTCAAATAAAATACATACAAATTACATTTTTAAATATTAATATAAAAAATAAAAACATTTAAAAATATAAAATATAGCAGCCCACCGGCGTCGGGAACAGGAATATTATTATTTATATGGCAGATGTGAGTGGCGACGACGGGACGCCCTAGCAAGACCTACCCCTATTGGTGAGGTCTTTCAGAAAAGTCGAGAGCTCAGTACTAATAACCAGCGTGCTTGTAAGACCAAATGTATGAACGTGAACGAGGCGAAAAGAGTACATATGCGGGTGGCATTCTGTGGTTTCTGCCTACCCCCATTGGAAAAGGCGTGAGTGTATGTATGGTATGTATTACTACCAAAGAATACATTGCAAAAAAGGTTGGTATATCTAACCTTTATACCTAAGTATGTAGTACCTCACCGCCCGATGCAAAGTATGATCCATCTACCTACATAATAAATACTCATAGTCACTGTCTTACCTGCTGTGCACGTTTGAGCGAGCCGACGAGAAGTTTGTTCTGGTCGCGATCCCGGTCGTGTCGTTCCTTATCGCGGCGTAGCTTCTCGTTCGCAGTGCGCAACTTCGCATGTGCATCTCGCAGCTCCAGCAGGTCACACTGCAGTTCTGTCACCTGAATTAAAGGAATTGGTTTAGCTGGTAGAACTGCAGGTAAAGGAATTACATCCATTCATCCAGTAGGAAGATCCTTCTTGTATAACCAAATGTATAAACGTGGACGTATGTAAGGATCGTAGCAGGTGGCGTTTCGTGGTTTCTGCCTACCCCCATGGGAAAAGGGCGTTAAGGGTGTGATTTATCTATAATATTTATGTATTTATAAATTATATAAGTATGTATATCAGTTGTCTGGTTACCATAACACAAGCTCTGCTTAGCTTGGGATCAGATAGCCGTGTGTGAGTTGTCCCAAGATATTTATTTATTTATTTATTTATTTATTTATTTATTAGTTTATGCATGTATCCTTTCATCCTTATTCCAGCTTATTTGGAGTTGGTGCAGCATCTTCTTTCATACACTTTTACCTTTTACCCTATTTTCAACCATAACATATTTCACATAAGTACAATTTGTAATGTGTCAAATAAGTCACTAGAATAATATTGGCAGTACCTTCTTCTTAGCTTCTTCAGTCTCTTCTTCTGTCGTTCTCTTTAATTGTTCTATTCTTCTCTTCATGTCTAACCTCTCCTTTTCTCTTTCACGTTCTATCTAGAAACAGAAATATTATAGTTTAGTTATTGTTTCCAGAATATTTTCTTTACTAACTTAAGGTTCAAGGTAAAGACCCTAAAGGATAAAGACAGTACAATCATATAATTGGGTAGATGACACAACTATCCAATAAATTCAAGACACAACTTTACTAAAAAAAACACCTTATTTTAGCCCCGAATGCCCGATGAATTTTTAACTATAAAAATCTATTTTGTGTTTCTTTTAAATCAATAAATAGTTAGTGAATTGAGATGACGAAAAAGTGATGTCATAGTAAGGGCCTTATCACACTTGTGAATTACGAGCGTGTTTTCTATACAAATATCTGTCGCGGCGAATTCGCTGCGTGATCGCCTTCATACAAAATACGCTCGCAAACCGCTAGTGTGATAAGGCCCTTAGTTTAGTATATAAAAAATCTATGGTGGATAGTGTTTTGACAGCTCATAAAAAGTACGTATTTATTTATTTGTTTATTTATTTATTTCTTCAACAAATTTACATTTGTGTCGAATAGTAGTTTTAACAATAAATATACACAAAGATTAATAATTATCGTAAGCTAGAAAAACAAAAATATTACATTACACATTGGTCAACATTATTAGTCTTGGTCAACATTATTATAATAATTCACTTAATATCAATTAAAAATTAAATTCAAAGATTTTATGTCAATAAAATTCATAATCATAGAATGTTCAATAATACATTTATGTCATTAAATATAGTCACATATTAGTTCAGATACTTTTATCTTTGAGAAACTCTTCTATGCTGTAATAACATTTCTCCAACAACAACGACTTTAACTTTCTCTTGAATTCGTGTGGATTCATAGAGTTTTTAAATTGTACAGGTAATTTGACGTAAATTAATTAGTGTTGTCATCTACCCAATTATGACTACTGTGCCACATGTACGGCCGGGCACTGTACTTGATTGCCATACTGGGCAAGCTTCTAGCTTGTGTAAATATTATCCCCAAAAAGAGAAAAGGAAAGTGTGATACCTCAAAGAGTGTCTGCCGTAGGTCCCTGGCGAGGGTGGAGGTTTCTTGCAGTAGTCGTTGCTGCTCGTCACGTTCTTTGTGCCAGGCAAGCTCCATGCGCGTTGCTAGACCAGCCACGCGCGCTCTGCCTGACGTCAGCAATCGTTCTTCTTCGTACTGTTATGTAAAAGATATCCATACAAGATGAGTGTTTCTTCTGCATTTTATATACCTAACTAACAAACTATGGACTTTGTCTGAAATAGAAGTTTTTTTTTTTTTTTATATAGGCTTCTGCGCGCGACTTTGTTCGCGTGTTTTTATCATCATTTTATATAGTCTAAGGCCTTCCTCGATAAATGGACTATTCAACATAAAATGTGTGAATGATAAAGTGTTTTTTTTTCCAATTCGAACCAGTAGTTCCTGAGATTAGCACTTTCAACCAAACAAACTCTTCAGCTTTATAATATTCAAGTATAAAGAAGTCAATTATTGATACCAATCCTTATGATACCAACAACAATAACAATGTTACGTTTTTCCTTTTTTAACAATTAATATGGGGCTTTAATAGCTTTATGTTTACCTCATTGAGTCTAGACTGCATTTCGGAGAACCGAACTTCAGCTGCGGACCGTTCGCTAATGAGCTCCGTATTGAGCTTGGAAGCTAACAGCCGCGCCTCACACAGCTCATCTTCCAAACACGCTGTCTGTTGTTCCAGTGTTGCCACTTTGTTGCGGTACTCCTCCTTGAAAACACATAAATTAAGTGCCATTTATCAACAGCATTTAGCATTAAAAAAACATAGATCGTTGACGTGGCTCAAAGTGCTGCCCTGTTAAAATGGGTCTGGGGTGGACATGTTTGCCGTATTTCGAACGATCCATGGCCCCGTTGAGCCCAAGAATGGTGTCCGGAAATGGCGAGACGGTGTCGCGGCAGGCGAAGATGGCGGCACGACATGGTCGGCTTTCTTGAGAATTGGGTAGTAGACACCATTAAATACACAACTACAAGCACAACAAGACACAACTACTCTAAAAAAACACTATTTTAGCCCTGATAACTCGATACATTTTTAAACAACTATAAAATTAGATTTTTAGTTGCTTTGAAATCAATAAATAGTAAATTGAGTTAGCAAATAAGTGACGTCATAGTTTAGTATCGCCATACGAAATCTATGGGGGGAACCCGTTTTGACAGCTCATAAAAAGTACGTCAAATGATTACTGGTGTCATAGATAGAATAAATGGAGGGAAACCTTTGTCTTTGGGACAGAACGCGCTAGTTATAATAACAACTAAGTCTGCCCGGAGTCCCTTTTCGGGTATCTAACAATACCCAAACTATACAAAGTTCAACTCCAACTTACTTCATCAGTACTAGAAATTGAGAGCCTTGGTGTTCTAGCACTCTTGTCACCATTCTTCATTTCAGTCATCGTCTTTTGAGCAGCGTCTAACATTTGTTTATAGTTGTCCCTTTCTCGCCTGAACCTCGATACCTGGAAAATATTTGCATTGTTATCTAGATCTTGTACTTAAAATATGCGTTTATGTTGAAGTTTTTAACCCCTGACTCAAAAAGAGGGGTGTTATAAGTTTGACGTGTGTGTGTCTGTCTGTGGCACCGTAGCTCTTAAACGGATGAACCAATTTGAAAGCAGGTTTCTCAGCGGTGGTTCTTAGATAAGTTTCGTCAAAATCGGTTCAGTCGTTTCAAATTTAACAGCTCTTTTGTTAGATGCGGTCGGAAAATTTATTCTTCTGTCGGGGGTTACATAAAAAATCGAATTTAATTACCAATTAAATACCATTAATTATTATTATTAATCTTTACCTGGTTATGCAAAGACTTGAGTTCATCCCTCATGGTGTTCATCTGTCCTTCATACCTGACCTTCATCTCTGCTAGCTCATGTTTCCTCGATACGTCAGCTTGTTCTAGTCTTGTGTTCAGAGAGGATAGTTCTCGTTCCAGTTCAGCATTCTCTGTTGTTAGAGTCCTCTGTACTTTGGACACTCGCTCGTAGTCTTCCAGTTTCTTTCTGGCTTCCTCCAACTGCGGATAAAGTTAATTATGTGATGTAGATACATTCACATTGATATCATTAATAATTCCTATTCTTTTAACGAGAGGATGGGTAATAAATGATGATAATCTTGAACTGTTGCAATTCATCATCACCATCATCATATCACCCTACAGCCGTCCACTGCTGTACATAGGCATCCCCCAAAGAGCGTCAACCATCACGGGCATCCGCTGCCCGCAACCTTCTTTAAATCGAAGGTTCACCGTGCAGCAGGGCGCTCCACACTGAGTTTGCCTAAACGTGGTCTCCATTCCATCACGTGAAAAATACAAGAAAATAAATAAAACTGGTTTCTAATTTCGATGTTACCTCTTTCTTCGCCATATCGTGATGGTGTTGCAGAACATCTCGCTGGTCGTGCGTGGTACGCAGCTCACGCTCCTTCTGTTCTAGCTTAGCGTTCAGTCGCGCGCGTTCCACTTCCCAACCACCGCCGCATAGGCGTTCTTGTAGGGACGATATTGAGCTCTGTGTAAATGCAAAAAATAATAACAAAAGTAACGTACAGGTTTATACAAGGCCTTAGTTATACAAGGGACATACTTTAAGCGAGTGCAGTGCTTATGAAAATAAACCACTATCACTATGAAATCAAACTTAAAATTGAGAAAATAAATCAGCTGTTCCTTACTTGTTGTCGAGTTATACGAACATAAATGTATGGAGCAGTTCGATTTTGCGTTTTTACGGTTGGTCCTTTAGAAAAAAATTATCATTTTCATGAGTACTGAGCTCCCCAATAGCAAGTCCCTCGTTTACCTAAAACCTTGTATGTAGGTGTAATATTACTTGTTTGGAAAGCAAAATATACCTGCAGTTCAGACTTTTCTTTCGTCCACGCTGAAGATTGAGTATCAAAGTTCTCTTGGAGGGTTTTTATTTCAGCCAATGCCGCGGTCAATTCTTTTTGCACGTGAATTAGTTCTCTGAGAACAAGTAAAGGTATTAATATTCTTATAAATATGTACACAATAAATGAGGAGATGATAGGAATATTAATTACCCCTGTGCCTGCTCTTTTTCCACTGTAAGCCTTGCTTTAGTGACTACATGTTCTTCTTCCAATATTTCGTATTTGCCCGTCAATTCTTCGTATTCTGCCTTTTCTACGGCAAGAGAATGCTCCAACTCTGAAAAATGTTCAATCATTATACGTAAATATCTCTGCTTTTAATATAACAACTTCAGTATATGCTGTAATATACAAACTTTTAACAGTTTCTTCATACTCCTGTTTGAGATCTGAAATCTTCTTGGCGCCTGCACCAGACGATTGTTCCAGAACTTTTAGCTTACCTTTGAGTGTAGCTAATTCTGCTTCTTTGTTCTTTATATCTACATCGTGAGCCTTGCGCATACGCTCTAGTTTCTTGCGTTCAGCCTAAAACATGATTTGAGTGATTGTAGTACGGTAGAGATAATTAATTCATTATGATAGTATTGGGTTTGAATCCCATGTCGAGTAAAGTGTTATTGGGTTTTTCCATGAAATTCTCAGTAGCAAAATTAGGATTTGTGCCCGGTTTATCGCAATAGGCTCGCCCCCTATTATTTGTGTCCTAAACATACCGGTGAACTGTGGGTGTACATTGGTACACCTCTGCCTAACCTTCAAGCCTATGTTCCCCACACAGGCTTGATGGTATGTATTGGTTGGTGTTGTATTTGCATTATGTACCTGTAAGTCGGTTTCCAGTTCAGAAGCCTTGCTCTCCCAATAACCAGACTCCTTCTTTTCTGCTTGTAGTTTGTTCTCGTGTTCTTTCTTCTCATTTTCCAACCTCGTTATACTAGATTTTAATAGTGACATTTCTGATTTTATCATTGACAATTCTTTTTCAGTCTTCTCCAGGTCTCGTTTGGCATTTGTCAATTCCTCTTGCTTTTCTGCAAGTTCCTTAGTAGTTCTTTCTAATTTGTCTTGCATTTGTGCCATTTCAACGGACGATATTGCTTCGTCGTATTTCTGGTTCGATGTATCTCGTAGGGCATCTTCCTGTAACCATCAATAATGTACTTTAAAAAAATATTTCCTTTGCAAAAACCAAGGCTGTCTAATAAAGACGCATCCTATATTATGTATAAATTTTCATGGGAATAAACTATCAGGCAGGGGTAACGCAAATACATGCTCATGTTCTAAACATCTATAGATAAGCTGTTCTTTTCTAGGAACTGTAAACCATAAAGGGGCACTCAAAATTGGACAAACTTTGTACAAAATAGGGGACATGCGTTGGTGCGTGCCTATCAAACAGTTCAACCAAATACCAGTTGTTTTATATGAATATCTTTGGCAGATATCGTCGATTCCAAAGTAGTGATTTTGCTATCGTAATCTGATTTCATTTCTTTCAAATCTGTCTCTAGTGTTATAAGTTTGCTTTCAGCATTTATTAGTTTTGTTTGCATTTGGTCTTTTTCGCTAGTAAAGTCTACTGAAATGCGCCGCTGACTGTTGGCAAAAACTTGAGCTTGCTCCTTCTCTTGGGAAAGCTATGGTGATTAAGAATGTGGTTAACCAAAGGGCGTAATTATAAAATTAATTTAATGATGTTTAAAGTCTTACCTCTTTTTCTAATTTAGCCACTTTGTCTTTACGTGCAGCTAGTTGCTTTTCAATTCGTTTACATTTGTCTTCTGCCTCTTTGAACTTCTTCTCTAACTCACCTATCTTTTTAGCCTTATCTCCAACCTAAAAGAAATGTAATATTAGTACTGGCCTTCAAAAATTATGCCAGTGTTCTATTAGTACATGGGCATCTACCAACCTCTTTGAGCAATTTTTGTTTATCTTGTTCTAATTTATTTACAATTTCTACTTGTTTCTTCAATTTATCGATTTCTTTATCTTTTACATCTATCTCCTGTTTGAGTACCTCAATTTTCTTCATACAATCAGCCATAGTTGTATTTAGCGACGTTGTATTTTCTGCAATAGTTTAAAAATCTTGTCATGTAACACATTCTTAATGTTTATGGATAATGAATGATATGCACGATACTCACTTAGATCATTATTAAGTTTACTGACTTGAGACTCTAAATTCTTCTTTTCTTCTTGCAAAGTTTTGATTTGACCAGATATACTGCTATTGTCTTTTTCTAATGTTTTTAATTTACTATTTATATCTGTCTTGTCTGTTTCTAACTTTGTATTGAGATCCTTTAGTTTAGCAATTTCGGTCTGCAATCGATTCTTCTCGTTTGTAAATTCAGAGTCATTTCTAGATAATTTTGATCTAATATCTTCAATATCTTTCTCCATTTGAGCTCTGGTATTGATTTCTGTACCAGACAGACCGGCGTTTTTCATGACGACATACATTTCACCTGAAAAGTGAATTTATGCTGTATACCTAGACCTATGATTATAAATGTCTAATTACGATGTTATTATTGATGTTTAAATTCTTACCGATTTCACTTTCCAAATCCTCAACCATTCTTTTCATTTGTAGTTTGGTAGTCAAATCAGTTGGTTTCTTTGGAACCCTTGGCCTGAATGATTTGATTGCGTCTTCTTTCAATGCCTTCAGTGAAACTTGTAATTGGGCTTTTTCTTTCTCAAGCTGTGAAAATAAGGGTCGAATTACTATGGAAACACAATCGATTGTCTTTTTTTTTAACATCATTAGATGGTAAACAAGCCGGCTGCCCATCCGATGTTAGATAGTCACCGCTGCCTATAGAAATCTGCAATACTAGAGACCTTGCAAGTGCGTTGCTATCCTAGAGACAAAGTTGAAATGTCTCATGTGCCTGTAATATACCCTTCAATTATATATCAAACATATACATATTTACCTTATTAAATTTCAAATTTAATTTATCTAACTCTTCCTGTTTTGATTTCAATGCGTCGGCGTCTTTCTTGTTATTGATTTCTCCTCCAAATCTTACTTTCTTCTCTGTCTTATCATCTTTATTATTTTCTAATTCTTTTAGTTTGGCTACAGCTTCTTTCAATTCATTTTCTAATTGCGTTATTTTTGCTGCACTTTGTTCTACTGATTTATCTGATTTTAATGATTTAGCATTTTTCAATAGCTGTAATATTAAAGATACATTTAATTAAGTTTTAAGTAGTATGAATAAATTGGCGAGATATTTATTATTATATCAGGAATGTGATTCGGTACCTGTAATTTCTTGTTTTCAAGCTGAAGTTTTTCATTATCAGCTTCTAAACTCTGCGTCTTTGAACGAAGAACATTTGCTTCTTGTTCTATTACTTGAAGTTGTCTCTTCAAGTCGACATTCTGTTGGTCGCCATCTAGTGATCTATAATGTGTATGGTTTGTTAGTTGGTTCATTCATCATTATTGGTTTGGTTTCTAATATAGTAATTGTTTCCTTAAGAACATATACTTACTTGCTTTTGATAAGTGAAGCTTTTGGTTTCTTGGATAGACTGAGTTCAGCATGTAGCCTCTCACAATCTCTTTCTTTTTCAATAAGCTTTTTCCTTAATTCATCAATCTCATCCTCTAACACCTATAAGATTAAAGTTTAGTTTTAGCTAACTTATAATATAACATTATTACCAGTTTTTTTTGGTTCAGTACATACTTTAACTCTTTCTTCTGCTAAGTTACTACCCTTAGTGTTAGTTGCCCTTCGAAGCGTAACGGTTGAATTAGTTTTGGGCTGACTAGCTACTTTATCAGTAAGTTCTTTGACTTGCTTTTTCATGGATTCCTTATCTTGTTCCAATTCTTCAACTTTTCTTCGTAAAACTGATGCTTCCTGAAATAGATTTAGTTAGGAAATGAGTATCTTTTGTTTCCAAGAATGTATTACACGTAAGGAATTAAAATAATTAAGAAATAAATGAAGATGTTGTGTGAGCACCTGTTCGTTAAGTTCAAGTAACAGTCGCAGTTCAGCTGGGTCTTCGTCATCTGTTTTTCCATCTTTCTCATTAATATCAATACTGAGTTTATTTGATGGAGGCGTCGGTGACAGCTTACGACCTACAAATAAATTTGTATTAGGTTATTCATACAAATGCGTAGATGATTTGCTCCAAAAATACAAAGCTTTATAAATATTTTAGTATATTATGCAAAGGTTTCTGATGAAAATTAGTAAAATTGAATGGTACTGAGTCATTGTTCCGGATACGGATGTTGAACATTGTGGTGGATAAATTTATAAACCCAAACATTGTAAAAGATTCAACAAGGTCTAATTCTGACTGGAGAAAATGGCTACCATCAATACGCCGTATAATTCATATACACTGACAAGCGTGTTAGTAAACATCGAGGAACAAAGGTAATATGTTACGAGTTAATGGTTACGCAAGTAGTACACAATGAGCGTGATGAGTCACAGCCGGGCTCTGAGGTGCGGCGGTTCTTGGGAGAGGGTGGCATGTTAGAAAAACACAATCGATTTTTCACAATATAAGTATTTTGACGTACTTCTGGCTTTGGTAGCCATTTTCTTCAGCTGTAGAAGCAAGGACTCATTGTCGTCCTCGACCCGGGACGCTGTTTTACGTAAGTTATTTGCCTGTAAATATTCGTTAGTTAGAATTATTGAATATCTATTCTAAATTACTGTAAGAACCAAAATAGTACAGGATTCTGTTAAGGACAAAATACAGGATGAAGAAAACCAACATTTAAAATTGACAAAGTGGGTATAAGTACCTATGTTTGGCATTCTTACAGCCAACGGACTGAACATTGATATGAAGGGCGAGGGGTAGGGAGAACGAGATTCGGGTGTTTTATCTGAAGTAAGAGGAGGGCTTCCAGATTTATCTCTATTGAATATTGCTTTGACTTCTAATGCATCCATTTGTAGACCTCTGTCAAGCTTTTGATCATCATTCTTAATGTTATCTGTTTCTGTGCAAGCATCTACGTATTCTTTAGAATTTACAGCTTGTAGGCCTTTATCGTTGTAAAGCTTAGCTGCCGTTTGCACACTAGCATTTCTTAGTTTCTGTTTATCAGTTTGTACAAAATGGTTCGTTCCCATAAATTCGGTTTGCATATATTTATTTTTCATGAATGCTACTTCTGTTTGGGTGTACATTTCCAAAATATCAATCGTACTTTGTACTATTGAATCAAGAGTTATCTTTTTGGTGTCAGTCGTCACATCATGCATTAAAATAGTATCCGTTTGACAACCTTCAGAGTAACTAACAATGAGATCTTGTGGAGATTGAGTGATCTGGTTAACACCAATGGACGATGGACTACTGTCTAGAGACGACAAACTCTTTTCTAAAGCGAGTTGCATTTCAAGTATCCTTTGGATCGTATTTGGTTCTAGCGTTTCATTATCACTGACGGATGTTTGAGGCGAAATGGGATCTGATCGGGGGGACTGTGGAATGAGTTGTGGACGTATCCTTCTGCCGACGACGCGTGGCCGATATCGACTAGCCTGTTTGAACATAATATTCCTTATTTTCAGATTTTACTAACAAGCGACATAGGCTTATAGAGAAAAACAATGTGATATACAATAATACATATGAGTGTCGTCGCGTTGAGTCAGACGTGTGTTGGCTGAGTGCCAGCTGGCAGCCGTCGATCGGGAGCTAATGCCCTAATGAATGCGTTGTTTTTCTAGTGGAACTAAATGATCGGAGAAATAAGTGGTTGTAATGGCATTTAACTGTTAACAAGAGATGAGTTATCGTTAAACTGTAACTATTTGTGCATGTTTACGGCATTCCAAGCTCGGCTGTAAAACTGGATAAAGCAATAGGTATATTAAATTTTGTTGATGCTACCATGTGAAGATTACCGAGTTATTTGCGGTGTACCTAGCAGTTTGCACAAAGAAACAAATTCATCTCGCAATGGTGATGCGAACATACATTATGCTGAAATATAAGAGATGAAAGCGAGGCTATTGAATCTGGAGGTTGTTTAGTGAGTGGTTGACGTGTACCTCCTCCTCGGCGTTCCGCAGTTGTTCGCGCAGGTCCGCCTCGCGCTCCAGTGAGTCCTGCAGGTCGCGCAGCAACTGCGCCGGGTCCTCTTGACTGCCGCCGCGGGTCAGCGATGAGCGTGACACTTTCTAAACACATATATTTTTTGTTAGAGAGACCATCAAGCCTATATTTCCCGAAGGGTTAGGCAGAGGTGTACCAATGTACACCTCACACACACAGTTCGCCGGTATATTTAGGTCCCATGTAATAGGGGGCGAGCCTATTGCCATCAACCGGGCACAAATCCAAACTCCGAGCTGCTACTGAGAATTTCATAGAAAAACCCAATAACACTTTGCTCTGCTTTTTGCTTTTTTGTTTCTGATATTTTTTAATTTTTTTTTAATGGGACAAGCCCGCCACACTGTTCCCAAACCACTGCAACTTCTGTAAGCCAGAATCAACAGTGGCGACCACAAGAAAAGCGCCGAGGCAATGAAGCTCGACGAGTCCCGGAGAATCGATTCAACTGTCTTGGATCCCGCAACGAAATTGTTTCTGATATACTAACTATTTAGGAAAACTCTTCCTGGATGAGGCGAAAGGAGTACTTATGTAAGAATCGTAGCGTTCTGTGATTTCTGCCTACCCCCATGGGTACGCAGAAACTCACGCCTTTTTCCCATGGACCCCCATGGGTAAAAGGCGTGATTTTACGTATGTATGTGCACTCTTCCTGAAAACTTTTCAGACTTTAAAGTGACAATGGACTGGTAATTAAGTTCAGTGATCTGAATAAAGACTCTGTCAAAAGCTTCTTTCTATTTTATGCTCAAGATGTTCTCTATAATACATCTTCTTAATACTGACCCCGTCGTTAAGTTGGTTCTTCTTAAGGTTGGCAGGCGCGGTTCCCGAGGTGGCCGATAGCTTCGCGTTCGCTTCGGAGAGCTCTCTCTGCAGCCTCAGCGCCACTTCGGTAGACCGCGCCACCTCCTGCTCCAAGTCTTTGATGCGGTTCTCACGTTGTAAACCATCCTGGCCACCAACTATCTAGAAATAAATAAAGTTTTTTTAGGAAGGTCTGATGACCTTTGACCTTGACCTTCTGATGACTGAATGATGATTCATTCAGTCGAAGGTTGACACATAATCGCTAAAATCATCCTGAATCTACCGCACCCAGAACTAATTTCTAGATAAGCTGGTTGGCCGTATATTAGTGCCTGTATACAATAAATACCGTGACTGATAATTTGTTTTAATTAATTTCTAATGTATGCAGAAGCTATTGGTAAACCTTAATTTATCTATAAGCATAAATAAATATATAGATGAATAATTGTGGCTCAAGAAAAGACCAAATGAAAGGAATAGGGGAAAGCCTTTGCCCAGCAGTGGGACAGCTAAATAGAAAAAAAGATATATAATTGGCTACATGTGTTTCTAAACGCAAAATTCGAGAACGGCTGGAGAGATTTCGCTGATTCATTTTTTTGTTGTGTTCGGTACTTCCCAGGCAAGGTTTATAATGACAGTTTTTTTTTTGGAAAATGCATCGCAAATGTGAAATTTGTAACCATGCAAAACCGGGGTACGGACCTGGGATCCGCAAGTAAATATACGAATCCAACGGGTTCCTGTCACTATTTGTAATAGGAATTAAATAAAGATTTAGGCTACGATGCATGGATTCAAAGCCTCTTTCTTGGGATATTCCAGCGCAACCAGACGTGGATCATTCCAACCCAGCTAGTATCTGTCATAAGCCAAAGGTAATGATGATAGTTGTTGGCTGACCAAAACAGAAATGAGTTATTTCTATACCTGGCAGCAGATCTGATAGAAACAGATTTATGTTTTTATAAATATTAACACAGGTAATTTATTGACATTATTTCAGACAAGATTTATGGAGTTATTTATTTTCTAATCGTCTTGAATCGCGTCTGAGAATAGACTGAATAGACATAAATGTCTGGTAATAAATTCACTGTATTTGGGAATATTTTTCAACAGGTCCTTTTTTAAATCTATGGGGGAGGCCTATGTCCAGAAGTGGACGTCCTGCGGCGGATATGATGATGATTGATGTTGATGATGATTAATGATGATGATAATTGATAAATGTTTTGGGAACTATACATTTGTTTTGACATGTTCTATGGAATGTTTACTAGTTTTGTCAAATTACCTCTAAAAGTTTCTTCTCGTGTTCAGCTTTCTCTTGTTCAAGCTGGTCAGCTTTCCTTTCAGTCTTTTTTAACTTAAACGATAAAACTCTACAATTCTTAATGGTTTGTTCTAACTCCCTTCTGAGTGACGAGTATTCATCTGCTTGGTCCTCCCTGGAAACATGAAACAGTAAAGGCCTATTCAAACCTGAGCGATATTCGCTGCCGCTGTAGGTAGAGGTACATACCGCGCGGGTTTCGCTCAGGTATTTAGTATCAAGTACCGCGGCTAGAGCGACCTGAGCGATATTCGCTGCCGCTGTGGGTAGAGGTACATACCACGCGGGTTACGAACGGTAGCGAATACCGCTTAGGTCTGAACAGTAATATTACCGCATACCCACTGGGTTTTCTCTGCCGCAGACGGTAGCGAATACCGCTTAGGTCTGAATAGGCCTTAATATTGGTATGAGTATAGTTGGCTCACGCTTACATTAAATGCTAAAAATATTTACCAAGGTATCTTAGAATTGGGTAATTGACACAATTCACCAAAAAAATCCAAGGCACATCTTTTTAAAGAAAACTCTGTTTGCCTTGAAAACTTGATCAATTTTTATCATAACATACCACGCCTGTAACCCTCCTACAATCCACCGGTATGTTTTAGGTCCTATGTAAAAAGGGGCGAGCCTATTACCATTAACCGGCCACAAATCCTAACTCCGAGCTATACTGAGAATTTTATAGATAAACCCAATAACACTTTGTTCGACCTGGGAATCGAACCCAAGACCTCTAGCGTTGTAGCGCTTAGGATCACTAGGCTAACGAGGTAGTCAATAAATAAGTATCAATTTATTAATTTATAGTGTTGAAAAAAGCTCCAAGGTGAAATCTCTGAGTGATGCGCGCACTATCAGCCAAAACTATTTCGGTTACTACTCTTTAGTACAATGAACTCTGTTTGTGTTAATACGTCTTATAATAACGTTGCATTATGAACACACGTATATTCATAACTAGCTTACTGCCCGCGACTTCGTCTGCGTGACTTATTTTATCCGGGTTAAGTTACGTCTTTGGTTACTGCTCCGCTCCCGTGTTTCGTACCGTGATGTTACATAGCCTATGATACTCAGGAATAATGTAGCTATTTATTAGCGAAACAATGGTTAAAATTGGTTTAGTAGTTTCGGAGCTTATTCGGCACAAACAAACAAACAAAACAATCACTCCTCTTTATAATATTATTTTCAATTTGAACTTATAAGAAGCATAAACGTAGGTACGTTAGACAAGCAGACTGCGAAAGTTATTTTGCTTTAAAAAATTAGTCATACGACATCTGCGTGGTTGCGCCTATAAATAAATCTTCCGCGTGTCTCGTTAAACTTAACCTACGTTTTGTAATAACGAGAAACGGGTAACATTTATGTAATGACGTGGTATTTTATAACACGCTTACAATGGCAATTTTAATGATTTTTAATTTAATTAGCCCCATTTCTTTAACTATTAGGATAATTTCGTCTACTCGGCAACGTAAATAACGCAACGTATATTTTTAGATTGTCAATATGACAGGCATATTGCAAGTGCAAACACTGATTTGGACATTACAAAAACAAAAGTTGAACTATTCTGCAGCATATTTGAGCTCGCACTTGCTAAGCAGTACATAAGTCTACGTTCTCATTCAACTTCTATTGTGTATGCTGGGATACTTCCAGTTTTACTACATGACTCTCTAGTTATGTTGGAGCCTCTGCTCCGACATACCATACAGCTCTTTCTTCCTCAAGCTTTTCATCTTCATCATCACTCATTTGCCTAGCCTTTTTCCCAACCATGTTAGGGTCGGCTTCCAGTCTAACCAGATGCAGCTGAATACCAGTGTTTTACATAGAGCTACTGCCTATCTGATCCCCACAGCCCAGACACTGGGCGATACGATACTGACGACATGACACGATACAGGCATCTCCTACTCACTCATTTGATATAATCGACAAGGTCCATAATAACCTGATAAAAATTACAAGTTGACCACCTAGATTCACATTGTACCAATAAATAGAGTAGGTACCTGAAGTTATCCTGCATCTCCTCAATCTCCTCCTCAAGATCTCGCAGCTCCTTCTTCATGTCCTCGTTCTCGTCCATCAGCTCCTCGCACAACGTCTCCGCAGCCAGCAGCTTCGCGCGAAGCTGTTCTATTTGACGGGTTTGCGCTTCTACTGAGGGGCGAGACTGGAAAGTAAATGAAAAAGGGGTTTATTTTAAAATCGATCTTTTTGATCAAGTCAATAGTAGTGGTACACGTGTTCATGATACCAGATTTTGAAGAAAGAGGTTAACTTTAATATCATTTCCAATGGTAAAGTACAGTACGGTTTATAACTGCACGTATTACATAAGTTTTGGATTTAGAAGCATTGGTTGGTTCACTTAAAAGCCTATTATTGCAGATTAATATTCTTTAAAAGACCGGAGGAGCAGTTCCATTGATCTTTAGGATCGCAATCTAATCTTAGTCACAGTCTATCGAAAATGCTTCTAATTTACCTTAATTCTTTTACATTGAATGTCGCATATTTTAGATTGCGACTACATTTTTAACAAGTAGAATTGGCCTTATGAAATAGGTGGACAGAGTTTAACATTCAGTAGTTATGCTTACCTCAAGTTCACTCTCAATCTCCCTAACTCGTAACGATAGATGTTTCTTCTCGTCCTTCAGATCTTCGTTCTGTGAAGACAGTTCATTCACCTTCTGTTGCAGCTTCAGCACCTCTGACGACCTCCCCGTGCTGTACTTATTCACTGAGTCTATATTCGCCAGCCTTCGCAATAAAATGTCACTCTTTTCCTTCTCGACCCTTTCGCAACGTTTCCTTAACGTGTCCATTTCTTGTTTCAAACTCTCTATTTGCTCCTGAAATTACACAATAAGCATTTGGAATGATTAAATGCATACCATCACGCCTGTATTCCCAGAAGGGTTTGGCAGAGGTACCAATGTACACCCACATTTCGCCGGTAAGTTTACGTCCCATGTAAAATTGGTGGTGACCCTATTAACCGGCACAAATCCTACCTCCGAGCTGCTACTGAGAATTTCATATGTAGAAAAACCCAAAAACACTTTGCTCAATCTTTGGAATGATTATGAAGTACAAACAACATATTTATAGGACCTTGAAGTTTCGCAATGCAGGTGCTTGGTAATAAAGATAGTTGTAGCGTTTACGTCTGTTTTAACAACGTACACAACACGCCAGATCAGGATAGGGCTGAATATATTAATAGAACAGTGCACGTTCGGTATTGGCAAAATTCCTCAAACAGCTGCAGGCTTTTAAAATTGTGTGATTTTATACTTCCGAAGAGCGTAAAGTTGGACTGACGAATGTATTAACATCGTTGCAAAGGAGTCGGTCGTTATCACTGACTTGCTAACTAATGCTAGTGAGTCAATGATTGCATGTAAATGTTCCACTCGAGTAGGGTTGCCATATGTCAGGAATTTTCCGGACATGTCCGGAAATTTAGTGCTTTGTCCGGAATGCGGGGGGAATCCTAAGCCGTCAGGAATTTCTACAATTTAAGTAAAAACCACAATTCCATAAATCGAACATCCCTACCGCGCATCAGAGAAGAGGCGTTACCTTCACAATGAGCAATTTTCAGATAGGTTAGTTTTAAATATCATCAAGAGATGGCGGTGCCATCTTTCCTCCACTTTTGGTTATTTTCTTTTTATTTGATTTGTGGCGGCACTGACTACTTGATGATATACGCGTATATTATAGATAATATACGATAGAGGTCAGTGTATGGGAAGAAAGATATTGTAGTGATAATTTATTTTTTTTGGAAATCCGGAAATTTCGTCCAATGTCCGGAATTTTCTCCGGAATTTCGACTTTTGAATCTGGGAACCCTACACTCGAGTCACAAAACTTCTTCTAATTTTAATCAAAACATTGTGCTTTATGTTTTCCAAGTTCACAGTGAGTGTTTCTTATATTAAAATGGCAGGGATCCTGGTGCCCTAAACTACAGACCTAGAGCCTAGTTTAGGCACAAGTCCCCCAATAATAATAACAAACAATTATTTTTTACTCTATGATAACTTTGCATTTTGAAATATATTGTATTGAGACTTTGCCCGTGATATTTTTTGGAATCCCTAATTTGTTAATATAAAGTGCCTGTAGCACTGTAGAATTTTCAGAATCAGTCCAGAAATTGCGGATATTAGCACGGTCAAACAAAAATGCATGCAATCTCTTCAGCTGGTTAAGTTCATTCCATCGTAGACTTTGTCTATGTCACTTCTGATCAAGACTAGAGTCAAGAGCTTACCCATCTCGAATAAAAAAAAACAATCTCTTCAGTTTTATAATAAGAAAGAAAAAAAGAAAGAAAGAAAAACCATTTATTCGCGTGAAAGATAAGTATAGATAGGGCTCCTACCTGATACTCCTTAACGTTGATGTCCACGAGTGTGGTTTCCGTGGTGACGGTACCCGCGGTGCTGGTGTCGTCATCAGACTCGTCCTTATCCCGCGAAGGTCCGCCTCGAGTGGGAGGCTTTGAGCTTGCTGATGAGTTGCGAGAACTCTTTACCTGAATATGACAAAAATAACGTTTTCCGTTGACTAAACAACATTTGATTAGGTACTTGTCTCAAAGTCTCTATGAGGATTTCGTTAAAGATTTTTAGGAAGATATTTAAATCATCATTGCTCGAGTGTGGGAATGCTATATGGTGTTATACATAAGAAAGGCCAAATCCAACGGAATAGTAAAATACTTCCCCACAGTGGACGTAGTATGACGTCATAGAACCATGATTGTTCCAGCGTGGGAGAAAGATGAAGCTATTTATTTATTTATTTAAACTCTATGCAACAAAAAGTATAAAGGCGGACTTAATACAGGAGGTATTACCATCTTTCTTGGGGTTATGGGTTAGTACGTCTACCAGGTTTAGCTGGATCTTTAAATTCATCTGGATTAAGAACAAGCATTTAGTAGGTTCTGCTAGTAGTCTAGGACCTAACAGAAGACAATGAATCAAATGTATCACTTCCATATTGATGTTTATCAGTCACCTGCATCATAAATGTGACATCATCTTTGGTTGAACTTCTGTCTTCTTTAGGCCGGGCAGGCTTTTCTTCTTGGTGCACTTCTTTACTTCTGGATAAACTTCGCCTCTCTCTTTCTTTTTCTATACTTGATTCCTTTTCAAAACTATTCTGAGATTTTATTAAATTCATCTGGAAATAATAACCGGTGGATATTTTTAGTGTTGGTTATTTTAAATTGGGGTAAATAAATACGGCGGGAAATGACATTTTAAAATAAGATGTGTATTTTCTGAGTTTACGTTAAACAAAAAAGTTTCTTATTTGACATTTTAGATACAATGGATTTGTGTAAAGTAATTAATTAATTTGACCAGTTACAAAAGATTCACTGTAACAGTTAAGCAATATTCTATTAATAGAAACCTATATTTTAAAGTAGTGAAAACAAATAATAGGTCATTTCCTCAATTAATTATAAAGCTAGCGCATTGCCAAGCTAACTTTCATGGTGACCTTTTATGTTTATTTTGAGCAGCGCATCGCATTCAGTTCGGGTTGAAAGCTACGAGCGCTAGCGGTAACGATCAGACGGTTCTATCGTTGACCCACTTGTACTTCACACGTCTATGAACCCAAGGTGAAGACAATAGTGTTATTTGGGCAGTACATTTTTAAACTAGTCGATCTTTATAAATATTTGTAAAGAAAAAAATCGTTGTTGTTACTCGGCCGAAAGTTAGGTCGTTACTCGATAAATATTTTCAACTTTATGAGCATTTTTTTCGACTATGTTTTAAGATTAATGTGAAATTTTATCGTGAATCTTTTAACACAATATATTTAGTTTTATATGAAAATAGGTCAAGGTTACAAAACATGAAAAAAGGGTTAAATTATACGTTGCGCTAGCGCAGAGGTAGTGTTGTGAAAATGGTTTCGACAGACGTGACAAAAAATAGGCGTTTGTTATTTACTTTTTTTGAAGTGAAAACTTCTTTAGCGGCGTTGTGCACTTTTTTTGGAATGGGTAAAAAATGTTAAACTCGCGTCAGGACACGTGACCTGATCGAAAATCTTACGAATTTATCGTACACAAATATGACAATTCAAATATGACAATGAAATGTCATATTTGTGTACGATAGCGCAATAAAATGCACAACGTTAATTTCATATTCAAGTTTTCACTTCTGCCGGCACTCCCGGAGTACAACCCGTCGTTTTTTTTTGTTACCCTATTCTGTCCCACTCCTGGGCAAAGGCGTCCCTCCACTCCTTCCATTCTTCTCATTTCAGCGCCTCGTCCCTCCAGTTTGCTTGTCTTTTTTAATAATTTCTACCTTCTGAATGTAACTCATATTGTGTCTATAGGATTAATTTTACCTTTCGCACGCGTTCTGCTAGCGAGTCGTTCTTGTTTATAACAATTGGTGCCTGCACCGGCGCAGCCGACGGCGGAGGAGAAGGCGACGGTCGTCGCAGCGTCACTGTGTCTGTGGCAGAGGTAACATAATATTATTCATGAATTTTCCGAAAGAATTCCTAGACCCACTTTCACCAAAATCATTAAATACACTTAGTGCCTAAACGTATTTAGAATATCATTACATACCTGTCACATTGTTAGATGATGATACTTTGAACTTGGATAGAATGATAATTTAAACACATTTAGCGCTAATTATGTTTAGTGACTTGTGGTGAAAGTGAGCCTTACTTTTTTTATGGCTTTAATCTTTAGTCCAAATCGCGACTGTTTGAGCTTAGGAGTTATCCTGAGGATTGGGTTAGGTTTTCCAATAGGAAGTTTTATCTGGATTTGTGCCCGTGTAATTAGCAATAATCAACTTCCATTACATCCAAGAGGTATCATCTTACCCAGTAAATGGGTTGTGGAGGTCGGATAGGCAGTGGCTCCATGTAGACCACTGGTATTCAGCTGAACCCGGTTAGGCTGGAAGCCGAACCCAACATAGTTGGGAAAAGGCCAAGCAGATGATGATGATTACATGGGATATACATCCGGCAAAATGGGTGTGTAGTAGAAACTTAAAATTGTCCTTAGATGGACTAAAACTTATAAGAATCTTTCTTAAACCTAATGTAAGTATCTGAACCAATAAATTCCAATAACAAACCTGTATGATTCTGCCCCGTATCTATAGACGGCAGTGGTCCAGTGAGCCGTCTCTTGGGCAGCTTCAGACTGACGGTGACTGCGTTCGTACTCTCGGACTCGTTGGCCCCCAGGTCCGGCGTCGACGTCCACGATGCACTGCTTCTCGTGAACCCTGGGTACAGATGATAGACGTTATAGATCATTTTGATATTTTTATCAGGATAGTATATCGAAACACACCGGGTTCCTAAACATACCGGCGAACTGTGGGTGCACGTCGGCACAGCTCTGCCTAACCCTTGGGGGAACACAGGCGCGATGGAGTATAATTATGTGTAGTATAACTATGTGTTTCTAAATTTATCTTGGACATCACTGACATTGGTGAAGGAAAAAATCAGGAGGAAACCCGGACTTATAATCTGAAATCGCCAATCCGTCTTGAGCAAGCGTTATAGTGATAATGCTGTTGCCATTTTTGCGTGAGAAGAAGCCTTTGCATGCATTGGGACAATAATAGGCTGGTATAACAATTATATAAGAATCGTGTACCGCAATGGTAGCTTGACACCTGTTGTGTCTCCACAAAAGTATCGAAGAAAAGACGATTATAATAAGACTACAGAATCTTATTATAACCTCGTGTCAATAATAATATCGTAAATAATAGTGTAACATTTTAACAAATGAATAGATATCTAAAATTATAATTCCTTGACATTCAAAATTTGAAATGTAGGTAACAAATTCAGGTAATAAACACGCTAATAAAAGATGGTGGTTCATAAAAAATCATCATACTTTATTGCTATTTGTACTAATAAAAGTAGTTTTATAGCATCCAATACGTATATTGTTATTTAATGAATGTGTTTAGCAGAAATATTAATCGTCTACTAAGCTATTATTTATGTCTTTTTTATTCTCGCTGAAAGAATAATAATTATTGAATGTAATTTTAAAGGATGCAGTTGCCAAAACTACACTGATTTATTAGTAAAAGTATTGCAGGAATTTCTACATTATTTATCTTAATATGTTTACGCCACGATGCAAACTGTTGTTATTTCAATACATTTATTGTTAACTAGCTTTTGCCCGCGACTTCGTCCTCGTGGATTAATAGTTCCCGTTCCCGGGGGATTTCCGGGATAAAAACTATCCTATGTCCTTTCTCGGGTCCCAGACTATATCTGTACCAAATTTCATTGAAATCGGATCAGTGGTTTAGGCGTGAAGAAGAGACAGACAGACAGACAGACAGAGTTACTTTCGCATTTATAATATTAGTAAGGATTGCCGTACTCTGCAGCTTCACCGCGCGCCTTAAAGAGATGTTAGCATAATAGACATTCCCTTCCGCTTAGTCCAGAGCGGAATAAGTAATTTGATGATTTCCAATATTAAAAAAAAGGGAAACTACTACAAGTACCTATCCAGATAAAAGGATCATTTTAATCCAGGTTATAGACTACCCGCGTGGCACGTTACATCTAGAGTTCAGCCGTTTAACACATTATTGAGTAACAAACATACAAAGTCACAAACGTTCAGACTGTCACATGTATACAGATTACATAATAGATATTAGAACGATTTATCACATGTGTGTTAAGTAAATGGTTTAATTAGATAGACTATTAAAATGTAAACGTGTGGGTGTGCGATGTTTAAATTAGGATTCACAATGTATGACTAATACAGGTGCACATTGGCGTATCTAGAGTTAGTTTTCAGGGGGGGCCTGGCCCCTAAGATGCCTCAAAGAGATGTCAGCAAACTTGGATGGGGCCACTGAGGGCCGATGCCTGCCGGGGCTGCGGGTTGTTCGAAAGAGATACCGCGCCCCCGAAACTCAAAGGGCACATGAAGGAACATAGTCGGGTTTTAGTCAGTAAAAGTCTGACACTCCCTCCCGCCCCGCCCAGGGCGGGGGAAGTTATTTGATGATTTCCCGTCTATAAAAAAAAAAAAAAAAAAAAGGGGTGGGCCTGGCCCCTAAGATGCCATGGCCGATGCGATGCAATACGGTCAGGCGGAAGGTGAGCCCTACAGCCTGGGGTGGGCCCAAGACCATTCTGGGGTGGGCTTGGCCCACCCGGCCCCCCTCTATATACGCCTATGCAGGTGCATGATTATGTACTGGGCTCGTGTTCGCAGATGCGTCTGGATTGATATTTTCTGATGTAGGTATATTAGTGAACAAAAGAGAAGGTCGGCAGACGGACAATCTATAAGCAAACATTCCTACATTTGATTATATTATAGTTGAATATATGATGTTGTTTGGATTATAGGAGCTAGTAGTATATTAGGAAAATTAGGGACTACACGGATCGGGATTTAGTTATAGAACAATACTAGCTTATGCCCGTGACTTCGTTCGCGTGAGTGCCGATTATCGCTTATCACGGATATTTTTTCTTGCGCGGACCTTAATTATTTTTCTAAAATAAAAGTACCTACCCTTAATTACTCCTAACATCTGCTATAACTATAAGTGAAAGTCCCGATTAGCCGGAACAAGCAGAGGCAGACGTACAAACTTTAAAATAACAGTTTTTTTGGTGTGCCGTGTGGTGTGTTTGGTTACCGTGTTAACAATTCCTTATAAGTATTTATTTTGTAAAAGTTGTTATTTTACCACAAGACGCAGACACTTCAATTATATTTGTTTGCGTAATACCTGTAATAAATGAATCCTACGGGAACAACCCAGTAAAAATAATAATACTTAATAAAAAACTATAAAATTTAAATGTACTAAGTACCTAGGTATACCGGATAGGATACATTCATGCACAGTTGAAGTTTATATAGACACTTTTAAAGACGTACAATATGTTATACCTCAAAATACTACCTACTACTCAGAATTGGTCATAAAATAAAACAAACTATGTAGGTACCTGTAGGTACGTTATGTCCGCTTATTATGTAGCAAGGTGCTTGAATAGGTCATCTATCACCTAAGTTATTAGATGCGCTAGCGTCGCACAATAGTAATTTACCCAGCTATTATTATAGTGTGTTATTTAGTGCTTACCGTTCGTCTGATTTTAATCATTTGTAGCAATTGTATTGCGGAAGGATTTTATAAGCAAACACTGTTTGAACAAAATGTGACCGTTTGCTTTTTGGGACTTCTGGTACTTGACACCACGAATCAATTGACATACTTTTTATGAGCTGTCAAAACGCGATTACCCATAGATTGGCGGGAAAAGTCAACAGTGGCGTCAAATTTTATTAACTGAAAAGTTATAGGGTTTTTCAGGGCTAACATGTTTTTTTAAGTGTGTGGTTTTGTTTTCACCGTCTACCCAATTGAGTTCAAGGTTTTCGTGGAAAAACCCTCACTTGTGCATTTCGTCTGACTGTCTGGGGCAAGGAACATAATTTACCCTAGGAGGGCAAGGAACATATTTGACTGGGGAAAAAGTCACAAGAAAGCAAAATCGCAATTTCGTTTACTTGGATGACATATATATTTTTTTCAGTTATTTTGATATAATAATGTTCCAAATATGTTAATAAATTACGGGATTCTGAGGTAATAAACATTAAAAAAAACAACCGGATTGATAACCTCTGTTTTTTTTTAAGTGGGTAAAGAAAAAGAGAATTTAAATAAAACTTTTACACCGAGAGGGCTGGTGAGGTGGTGCAACAAAAGAATTTAAGAAAGGATTTGGGGAGGGCTTTGCGCAGCAGTGAGACACTGAAGGCTAAATAAAAAGAGAAAAATAAAAGCTTTTAAAAATGAAGAGTTATCGATGTCCTTATCATTTAAACCCTAATATTAGATAATAATAATACAACAGATATTGTTTCGGCCTGGTAACATGCATCGGTAGCGTAGGCTTCGCTATAGTGCATTATACTCTAATGAATTCAATGTGCGGTGTACTTTACCTGTCGAGAACGCGTCTTTCTTGGAAGTGTCGATTGTGCTGAGGTTGGTACTGGACGCCCAACCTCGCCCAACCTTCTCCACTTCCACGCCATTGTCTTCATCACGACTTCTGGGAACAAGAAAGTAAATATGTATCTACTTATCATACAAGCAACTATACTCCTTATTTTCTAGTGGAAACATATTGTCGGGTATATAAGAAGCCACCTTTTAAAATAAAAACTTCATTCGGTAGCAGCCGGAATTAAACTCACTATCGACTATTTACTAATTTCTACTTTTAGTTAAGTATTTTATTTATATTTTGTAATAACCCTTGTTATTAATTACAATATTACCTACACTACACTTAGGTATATTTAAGGGTTTATAGTCTGTTTCTAGCGGCTATGCAGTCTAGAAGACGGTGTTGCTTTAGGCAATAGCGTCCTTTGCCTCACAAAGGAAGTCCATGGCTCCTCTGCGAAGGTGCCAAAAAGACCCTTTTTGGCACCTTCGTGATCTGAAACTGAGGGTCTGGGTTTGTGTAGTGACTAAGAAGGCGGAGGGGGAAAGAGTTAATTAACCACAATAAGTTAGTGTGACTTATTTAGAGGTCTTCGCTAATTTACCCAAGTGTCTAATCAGAGTCACGATCATTTTTATTATTTCCAAAATGTTGTATGGCATCGTGGCGGAATAGAAAGCCATAGGGCTTTGTCATTATCATTCTATCGTCTTGTTCACGCGTCGCGTAAAAGGTTTTAAAAGTTAACAGTCGAACAAACTAATTGATAGGTAGGTACCTACGTATAAACGATACAGGCGGCCAACTTCCAACTTTTAAACAACATTGTGAGTGTACTGCTGAGTGGTCCATTAGTTCAATAAAAAAAATACACAATAAAAATTAAATTTGATAGCGTAGAAAATAGAAAAAAAAACCTATGTACGAATAAATCGTGTCTGTTTATGTACCAAATAGTTTGTTCATTAAATAAAAATCCGCGGCCGGTATGTAGATATACCTAACAGCTCTTAAAGAGCTCAAATTGAAAGCTTTTAGCAGTTATGGACTTATGATTCATCCTATGGATATTGAGTGCGGACTCAGAACATCCTTTTCGTTGCACTTTGCCACAATAAGATTAGGCTCAAGTGAATTGTACATTACGTTGCCGATCTATATTAGGTACCTACAACTGGGATTTGATCGTACATCTGTGCGTACTAGGTGCCTATGTATGACAGAGAGGAGGTACCTACGTACGTACACACGAAGGCGGCATGCGTCAAACTTCAGCAACCGGGCGCAGTACAAACAATCCACAAAAACGCTCAGGAATTTGGAATTGTGCCATCTTTTTTTGTTAAAGATTAGAAAGAATCAACTAGGGACAGGTATTAAAGTAGAACAGCCAAAAGGTAGCAACCTACTTGTTATAGGTCATGGCCTTATGTTCTGTAACCCTTTTTGCTACAAATCATTATGTACCGATGAATGCATTGGATACAAGTAATTAAACGATAATGCAACGTTAATTTTATAATTTAACAATACAGCTTAGGACATTATTCGTCGAATTGCTATAAGACGGCAATCAAATAGCCGCCATAAAATTAGTGGGCAGTAAAATAACACAGCGGAAATTATGAGCGTACATTCGTTTCAAAGTGAGCATAACTTGGAGTTATCTTGAAATACACCATGTTTAAACATTTGGACACCAAATAAACTACCAGTGCAGTGTACGCCTCTAAAAGCGTAAAACTTCGTCCATTGGGGGTCATTCTTTCCGTTTTATCTTCCATCAAAGTTTTAGATTCTGAATAAACAGAAGCAGCAGAGTTGTCTATGGAATAAGTTCGTTATTTAAAACTTACGGGGATTATCTAACCGCTGCGACTTTGTAAATCGAACTTCAGTTCGAAGGAACTCGAAGGATTCAGTTTGATGATGGGTAGACCCACATCCTGTTGTGCCACTAATCATTTAGAAAGAGAGTCACGCAGTACCTCAGGTAGGCAGGAACCATAAAGCTTTCAAATTCCTAGATAAAAAGAGGAACCTTTGGATGCTTTTTTGCCCGTACTAGAGAGCCCTATTGTCATGGGAAGAAAGACATTCACCACCCCATGACTACATGAAGCCCCAAAATCACCTGCCTCCCAATCGTGAAGTGGTCTATTTAGAAGCTGCAGAAATAATCTGGCGAAATAGGGCATTATAGAACCGTCTAGCACCCAGTGCGATTGTGGAGCTCTGATTTGAGAATATCTGATATGCTGGAGTGTCCCAATTGCCGTGCACCAGCACCCTTAACGATTTGAACAGCGTCTCGGACACGGCAATAAACGTGGCAACCTACTGGGCCAAAGTAGTATAGATATCTAGCTATGAATGTATCATCGATACGAAAAGAAGAAAATGGCGAAGTAAGACAATGGTTATTATACACTATATACTAATAATTACTTTCTAGGTTCCACTACTTTTCTTCCTACTGCAGTCTACGTAACAGTTTAGGACCCCCTTAGGCTTTGTTTTTTACAAGACCTAAGTATTTCAACCGAAACTGATTTGTACTAGCAATTATTCATCTAATTTAATAGGTAGGTAATACCATGTTTTGTTAGCACGTTCAAAACGTTAACTAAAGCTAACTGAACTAATGTCTACTATGTTTATGTCAGAGGCGGGTCAATGTTTCCTCACAATGAAAATTATATTACTTCGTGTTGCTTTGAAATAGTTTTCGTTGTAGGTCATTATCAAAATATTAATTACGCCATTAAGTTTAAGCCTGAGGTTAGGCAAAGAGGGCGTACCTGCCCACCTAGCTACATAGCAAGACAAAAAGGTAAAAAGAAAAGATCACTTTCCTTTCGCCAAACGTCTGTTTGGTGTAATATCTTGGCCTTGAATCAAGGCAGTTATATCGTAGCGATTATGCCCACCTGTTAGGTGAGAACGAAGGTAAGACTTCCGGTTTGTGCTGGTAACCTAGGGCTTGGTAAAGTCCCTTTACCGACATAGGTACTTTACTTCAATTATTAGAAAATAATTTCCTTAGCTGCATTCTCATATTCGGTGATACTCAGTACCTTCCTATCTGATAGTACCTACACTATAGATAATGCTAAATACTACAGGGATTTTGGATAAGAAGAGAGCATGGTACACTGACCGTGACGACGGCGTGTTCCAAGTGGAGAGGCTGGGCGTGGACACCGCGAAGTCATCCTCCTTCTTGCGCACGCCGCCGTGCTCTTTGTAGTCGCGGAAGCAGCGCTTGCAGCGCGTCGGCCAGCGCACCTGCGGGTGGAACCCCAGCGGGCACAGCGGGTCGCCCTTCGCCAGGGGATACAAGTGATGCATTCTCACACCAACACACACAAATGCACTTTACAAATGTCAAAGATTTCACCTAAATGCTGCTAACGAAACAGTTCCGTCACATTCCTCCTCTCACACGCACTCAATGCCACCACTCGTAACACAGGATCGCACCCGAAAGGGAACTAGGAATAACATACACACGCAAATGTTTATGGAATGAACTTTACGATTTTACTCTATAAATAATAATTTATTTAACCAGCAACGTGTTCAGGCGCTCGTACGTCTGCACCCAACAGTGGCAATAAAAATATCTCGCTGCTAGCACTGAACCGGGCGACCTAAATCGGCTGCTCTGAACTCGCTACTAATTCTCAGACTTTCTAGGCGCGTAAACACAAACGCGATTTTTTCAGTTGAAATATTTTCTGACAACGTTTCGAGGCCCTAGCCTAAGATTCTTGAAGTATAGCGTTTGTGGAGTAGCTCGCGCAGCTTCGGTCATGTAATACGCAATAGAGCAGGAGTGTCGGTCAGTACGCGCATGTGGCGGCGCAGGCGGCGGGCGGGCCGGCGCTCCGGGGACTGGCGCGCGGCACACACACACACACGCGGGCACCACGCCAACGCGCCGCGCGCGAGCTGCGCCACTTATGTTCTATTACACCACACACCGCTAAACCACTGCCCGCCTGCTGACCGTCTATAAAAATAAAACAGACTTGCTAATAAACCGCGTCAGGGAGTATCTCGTCGCATCGGAGCCGGATACGTGGACTGCAACCTGCGCGGCCAATCGCGGACCAGACGATGCACCTACGCTGCGGTGACATGACAAGAAATAATTCTTCTACGTCTGTAGTGTTTTTTTTAACTATAAAAGTGAGTAGTGTGCAAAAGCAGACCGTTTACGCCAGAGGAAATTCGCATTACAGATATAACAGTCAAAGAGTCAATAATAACTTTATGAATGGGCGTTGACGTCAAAGCGAGTATTTCATTGCGTAGGTCGGTATATACTTGTCCATACATTTCAAAGTCATCCACGTCAATGTAAATAAAAGGCAGTTCATAATAGTACAAATTTAATAAATCTGGTATGAAGAAAAATAGTTGTAGCCGTTGTAGATAATTATGTATGAACTATTTAATGTTTAGGGTTTTTTAATCTATTTTATCGTAAGCTAAACTTAAAATATCTATTCACATAATTTACACTTTGCGACGTTAAATAAATTCGAATGATTATGCTGTCATTGTGCTTGCGACGATGTCGTTTGGTAATTAGAAATAATAACTTTGAACACAGTGGTGACGATAATGGTGTTTATTCCCTGTGTTATCTCCAACTTACGAATAAAATATGCTTAAATAATAATTTGTTTCTTGAGAAGGTCGTAAACCATTTACATATTGGGTAGTCTAGACCTGTATCTCATATGTACGAATAGCGAAACTTAAATACAATGATATGTTATGTTAGAATTATTGGTTATTCTTATGTACTTTGAGCATAACTAAAGGGCATTTAATAATCTCGGAGACTGATTTGAAAGCTCTGTGTTAAATTTGAAAATATTGTGCTTTAAGTGTATGCGCCGAAAGCACATTATTTTTATATTTGACATAAGAAACTGTCAATTTAGTCTCACAGATTAAAAAATACACTTTAGCAGAAGTCTCCTTGGTTTAGTGGTTCATCTTCCTTCTTGTCATACACCAGTGTTTTGTATATGACTTCTTCGAAGTGGAGAGCATTCAGTCCCTTGGGTTCCGCAACCTTGATTTTGACGTCACCGGGGTAGAGGATCTCACCCTTGTTCTTAGTGCAGCCCATCACCAGCGACTTCTGAAGTTTGTCGATGCATGGGATCTCTGTAAGGAAGAAAGATCATTTAGTTAGGGTCTTTTTCTTTTAAATTTTATAATGATGTGCGATATTGTAGGTAGTACCTAATTATCGCACATAGCGTTTTGTTTGACTGTACAGTCAATTATCGCACATAGCGTTTTGTTTGACTGTACATCACGGCCAACCTCCCCCCCCCCTATATACGCCTATGCTCAAAACACATTAGTTTATCTTTTCCTGATACTACCTACTCGCTCATTACCGGGCAGTAGTTTTTATCGGCGTCATAGGGGGCACAATAAGATGTTTTTTTTTCTTTAAAAAAATAAACTGATGTAAAATAATAAACTCTCACTGTTAGTTTGAATTCTGTTGGTCTATTCTGGTGAAATCTCCCTCGGGGAATCTCGGAGGAGTGAGCTTGTGGTGAGGCCACATATCACACCACCTACGATACTAGGGATTAATAGCTCACCTTGAATTCAATTTACCTAATTTCGCCGAGAGAGATTCTTACAGAATAACACTACTGATTGTCCTAAGCCGTACACGTGCTGGTCTTAACTTAATGATTCTTAAAATCACAATGACTGTGAAGCAATTATACAAGTACCTAATTAAGTAAACTAGATAATAAACTGTTTAATTAGCAAACACAGTACCTTAGAGTTATATCAGTCGTAGAAGTAGGTACACAAGACACATCTACTCAAACTTTGTACCTACTTAACGTTATCGACACTTATACTACATGTACTTTGTACCCGTGTTTTCTTTTCAGAGTTAGTGGCTATCAAATGATTCGCATTTTCCTTATTTACTATAGATATATATATTATATATTGAAACTTGAGAATAGCCCTTAACCTGTATGGCGACAGACTTGCTACTTTATCGGTTACACCACATTCTCATATGATTATGACACTGCGGTTGCCTAGTACTGTCACGAGCATAAACATGTACATACACTTAGCAACATTCTAAAGCAATTTCCTCCCAAAGGATCCGTTAAAATGTAATGGTGTTACGAATATCATATTCTGGATCCCACACTACTTTGTAATCACTTATTTTAACATTGTAATCGCTATTAACGAGAAAATCTCTTTAATATTTTGCGAAGTTTTTTAATATTTTATTTATATCATGCTCGTGACTGTACCTGGTTATTTTGCAATAAGTCGGCCAGTTACATACATTTTGATGGCGTGTTTGTTGCATTTTTGTACGGATCGGCTGTTGAAAATGTTACCGTTGTTTGGTCTAGAATCGTTTATGTGATGAGGTACTGAACTGTTCATGGTACGATATCAATTCCATCGTGTATAGATTGACAAGGTCATCGATTGTGTTTTGAGGTAATCCGCAATCAATTTGGACTGGTCTACTTCAACCTAGCACAAACTATAGTTGTACTTTCACAAATTCCCCCTTAACCTCTTTATCTAGTACCGAAACTTACTACTATAAATATTTGCGAAAGTATGGATGGATGGACATTTGTTACTCAATAACGCCAGAACGGTTGAATGGAACTGGGTAGATACAATTTGGCATATAGATAAATTATAGTCTGGAGTAGCATATAGGCTTATTTTTATTCCGGAAAAACGTACAGATCCCGTGATTTCAAATTTGATGAGGACATAGTCGCGTTAACTGCCTCGTTAGCCTAGTGGTCCTGAGTGCGACTGCTACGCTAGAGGTCCTGGGTTCGATTCCCAGGTCGAGCAAAAAGTTTTATTGGGTTTTTCTATGAAATTCTCAGTAGCAGCTAGGAGTTTGGATTTGTGCCCGGTTAATGGCAATAGGCTCGCCCCCTATTACATGGGACCTAAATATACCGGCGAACTGTGGTTGTTCATGAGTACACCTCTGTCTAACCCTTCGGGAAATACAGGCGTGATGGTATATTTATATAGTCGCGTTCAAAATCTAGTAAATCGTATTTCTTTTCAAACTATCAGATAAAGACAGAACAACACACCTGAAGTCACGACTTTTTTGATGGGCGTGCCGAGCGCGTTCTCGATGACGCGCACGTCTCGAACTAACTGCTGGAACTCTGTCGGGGTTAGCGAGCACACGTGGTCCGTGCCCTTCATCGTCTTCTCCAGGGTAATGTGCTTCTCCAACACCTGCGCAGGGAGAAAGGGTTTTGTTAATAACGACATAGCTTTTATGGTAGTGGTTGTATGTGCTAAGTATATGGTGTTCTAAGAAGTATAATAAAGATAGAAAAGATGTTTAGTGGAGTTTTGAGGTGGATTAGGGTGGCAGTGGCTAAATAACGCTTAAATCGTGGCCAATGTTAATGTTAATGAATTAAGGCTGTATTGTTTTTGACTAAAAATAAACTACTTTCTTTTAACAGGCAATGCTTATAAGTATTGATATCACTATGGCCACTTTTTTGCCCAGAAAACCATGTTCACTTTAAAATACCGGTCACTGTTTAATTTATTTGATCATGACCATCCCCAGTAATGAAGTAAGTACCCTGATTTATTCTGAATTCGGTTCATATAAAATAATTCGCGGTTACGAAATTCAACTGGCCTGGGGAACAGACAATTGTCCTTCCTGCCCTCACTCATAACACAGTGATTTAATAAACAAAGCCAAATTAAAGGCACTTCAATCAAAAAACAATTGACTATCAACTATCGTCATTAGACTGTTCGAATTTAATAAGCACTCAGGCGGTGAGGCCCTACTAAAGAGTGATTTGATTAGAAACATTATGTGAGATATGCCCAATTTTAAAATCGATCGATTTTGTGCAAAATATATTCAAGACTGTGTACCTACATATGTAAGTGGAGCACGAGCCAGTAATCGCAGAGTGTAAATACCTACCAATATTCCTTTGTTTGCATGGAAAATTATTTATAGCCAGACAATTTATTAGTGAAATTCACTGCTATTATTATTGTGTATCGACAACATCATAATAAACGTTATCTAATGTGTGGGTGTATATTTTCGACATCTTTTCGATAAACCGCACTTTATTATCTAAACTAGATAGCAGTCTATACAGTATAAGGTAAACAAAACCGGCGGACGAAGTACAAATAATATACAAAATACATGAAGGAAAACATGTAGCGAATGACTTATTACAGAAACATAGTATTTTAAAATACATATATTTTGCGTAAAATACTGCAAAATGGCATTTGGTTATAGACATCTACAAAGGTCCCAAGATACCTACAGGCATCGTCTAATTTGGGGACCACTTTTTTTACCAGAAATGCGTACCGCTAACTGTTACAGATTGTTTTACTGTGTTAACCTAATTATTATAAAACTCTGTGACAATAGTTAATAAACTTTGCTTCACTTGTTTAGAAGGTATCACATGCCTACATACAGAGGCAACTGAGGCTAGTATATCAAGTTATCCAATCTGCCAAATTTCTTCGATAGTTTTGCAACTTTATAACAAAAGAGTAAGGCTCATGTTTAATTGTGTGCTGACATACAACAGTTACATACCTTAGCTCCCAACGCGACTGAAGCCAACGCTACTGCAGTGCCAACCTCCTGGCCGGAGTATCCAATAGGGATATCAAACGTGTTCATATAATCTTGGATCACAGTCAAGTTGCAGTCTTCATAAGGTACAGGATACGCCGAAATGCAGTGCAGCAGGCAAAAGTTCTTATGTGTAGCCGATATTATGTCGTAAATAGTTTTAACTGCGGACTTATCGACCATCCCTGTTGATATGATGAGTGGAACCTTCTTGGAGGCGGCGTATTTCAAGAAGAGCAGATTGTTGGAGTCTCCAGAGCCGATTTTGATGAATGGTGCTTTAATGTTGACTAAGAAGTCGAAGGAAACCTGAAATATTATAAAGGTTCTTGGTTTAATATTGCGGTTTTAGTTGTTATGATTTTAGAAGTTCTTTATCTATGCCGATACTCTCCTAATAGTAAAATTTATGGCATAACGTTCCTGCATTAGGTTTTATTTTTGAGACAAGCCCGCCGCATTATTCGTAAATCCAACTCCTGAAAGCCAGAATCAAAAGTGGCGACCACCAGAAAAGCGCCGAGACAATGAAGCTCGACGAGCCCCGAAGGAACGATACTACGGTCTTCGATCCCACAACTAAATTAATAAAAAAAACCAGAGGAGTGGTAAGAAAAAGCCTAATTTCCAATTCCCTCAAAACAAGCAGGAAACAGAACATAACTAGACCTAGAAAGAGACGTTTACAACTGAGAGAGCTCATATTCTTGCATTAATACCTCCTTAGTACGAGAACCTGTGGTTCTCCCTGTTGTCATCATGTTACATTTCGTTAGAAATTCGCAAGACCATTAGGTATTCTCTATAGCTTAGCAACATAATAATAAACACCCTCCATTAATAGTTGGTACATACGATCATTAAATGACAAAAAATCTAAATCTATCTTTCGAAATCAAGAATGCTAGCTGTTACTAACCACGTTGTACGAACTATGTGGCAATGTCTGCCTACCTTTATTAATGGATTTTATAGCATGAAGCGTGAAAATGTTTTGTTCAGCTACACATTGCCGACGCGTCTAGTACCTAACATTATACATAGTAGGTAGGTATGACTTCCAAGCGCAATCTGCAAATCATGTTATAAATATGTTTTGCATTGCGTCTAAATCTAGCGTCCGTGAAAATTCCACGTTATAATAATATTTTGACTGCTTTAAGAAAATTGTGGTCTATTAAATGGACTACTCATCATCATCTGCTGAGCCCTTTCCCAACTATGTTGGGGTCATCTTCCAGTATAACCGTATTCAGCTGATACCAGTTTTTATTTGGAAAACTGCCTATCTGACGTCCGCAACCCAGATACCTACTGGGCAACACAATACCTATTGGTAAGACTGGCTGTCAGACTTCCTGGCTTCTGACTCCAGGTACAATGAAAAGTAATCAATGAGAATGGACTACTACATTGGCTTAATTACCTTCCTCCAGTATCGCTCCAATAATTAAAACTAATTAAAATATGCAGAAACATAACTTACCATGTCCATAGCCGAGGCTGTGCATAATATACCTATTTCATGTGCATATTTGAACAGTTCTCTGTACTGACTCTCCGAGAATTCCAGGTGTCTCTTGTGTTCTCCGTAAGTCTTGCCCCAAGAATTGGGGTTATCGTACGGTCGCTCTAAGTATTTCTTTGTGAATTTCTCGTTGAGACATGTCTTTTGAAACTTGACACAGTTGGCACCTGCATCCTGTAACGTCAATTAAGAAATATAATGGCAACAGTCTGCGTGTATGTGCTAGACAGGTAGGTATGTGTCGCTTCAAACATATGTACTTTGAGGTAGATCTTAATACAATTCTAGTGTAAACCCGTTTACGCGGTATCTCATACAAGCTTTTAAGTCCAAAATCTTAAAAAACCAATGAACCGATTCTAATAAATCTTGATCCACAGGATAAATATGTCTAAAAACCTAGTTAGGAACATTGTGGCATATAGATTTAAAGCTAGTTTAGAACGATTTAAAGTTTTCCATAGAAAACTTAATGCTGTTAAGCCAAGTGCTAAGTAGTTATATTTTGTTTTGATGACATCATCTGCACAAACAGATTACGAGGAAAATTTTACAATGAGTATCTTAGTTTATGATATAATCCAAAGTAGTCTTTGAAAGTAGGATGCTAAGCTTGTTATTAAAAACAACGATTACGAAACGTTGAACCCGAGTGTGACTTAACACAAGTAGGTAGGTACCTACCTACCTAATCGTTAGATAAAATGTGTAGACAGCACATGCATCCAAATGTGCTTCTATCTACATAACACAACAGATATAGGATCAATCAGGGTTTAGTATTCAGTATCTATCGTGTTTTATCGCCAAGCACTATCGAATACTAAATTACAAGCATATTAGGAAGAGAATGTTCATTCCCTTTGTTTTGTTTTTCAACGTAAACAAAGCGAACAAATGTTTTCTTGCCACATTGTATCGAAAAGTAGCTTACCTTGGCAGCTTTTATTAACTTTTTTGCTATTTCGATGTCGCCTTGATGGTTCTGGCCAACTTCCGCTATGATGAAGCACGGATTCCTGCCGCCAACTTTGACGTCCTCGTTTATCTTCACTTCTACCATGTTCATTGTCACGCTCGTTCCATAAAAACAAACAAAGCGAAACCGGCTTTCGGTTCCGACTGCGCGTAGGGATCACACTGGCACTGGAAGCGAAGGTTTATCGACCTCTCGCTCAAGATCAAATCGGATAAATAAGGTCAATTCAATATAAAGCGAGCAGCTCGTTGCGCGGTGGCCGCTCGAGTGTGCGCGCCTGCGCCGCCGGCCCGCACCCGCACCCACTCCGCATGATAATTGATAAAACCTGTAGGTATGTCGGCTACGTTCATGACCACTCGCATGTCCTGGATGAAGGTAAAAATACACAGACGGTATCTCAAAATATTATATTTATTGCTGATAAATTGCATTTCTCGAGACTTATACAAATAAAGAAAATATAACACGTAGGTAGGTACTTAATATTTATTATTATGTACAATTGCTGTCGAGTCTTTGTTTTCAATTTCAGAATGTTTACATTTACACTGATTATAATTATTCATGGTCAAACCTCACACGAGGCCAGTTTTGCGATATCATTGTGATTTTTGAACCTATCGCCAATTGCACGGTTGACTTTCGACTCGGTAGGTTTGCCGAGAAAGTTGGATATGTATCGCCCCGCCTGTATGAGTTGGACGAGGTCTATGTGTGTGTTGAGCCCCAGGCCGTACAGGAAGTAGACCAGGTCCTCTGTGGCGAGGTTCCCGCTCGCCCCGCGCGCGTACGGACACCCGCCCAGCCCCGAGATAGACGAGTCCACCGTCTTTATATCGAACTGCAAAAACAAGTTATGTTAAGAGGCTTGTCTGATGACGTAACTAGAGTCATGCGGGTGTGTACTGTAGCTAGAAACTGGTCAACACCATATTATTTTTATTTACTTTTACAATGTTGGTATCCAGCTGTTCAAGATAGGAACTGATAAATGTTATCAGTGGCAGGGGTATCATGTCTTTTTGAGTGTATCAACAAGCTCGAAGAGGTCTGATAAGTAAGATTCTAGAAGTGTTATTATTCATGTAACTGACGAACAATAACTATCGTATTTATGTAGAAAGACAATAATAGCACGTAACATAAAACGAACGGTATCGTACAAAGCAAGGTTCACGTGGAGCTTCTAGTATATCGTATAAGGAAATGTGTTCGGCATCTGACGGTTTGTAACTGTGGGGCAACCGGCACTCAATATGTAGACCGCGGCAATCATAGCAACTTGGCCTGGTTTCGTCACACATTTTTGTACGCCGATAAAATTCATCTTGAGTTCATTGAGTCTAATATTGACGTTTGAACCCAGGTCATTTCTATATAGAATCGGACGTAAATACAATATTTTGATCCTTTGTTTTGTTTTTGTTCTAAAGAAAAATGTAAGGACACGTATCTGATAGACCAATACGTGGTAGTAAAGTGAAAGGTCCATTGAAAGAAATTTAATAATTACGAACCTTACTAGAACAAATGTTAACACTAAGACTACCTAGATAGTGACTTGAATTCCAACGTGTAGTTAGTAGAATTCGCTTTCTGAATTAAAATCTTATTGTCTACACAAAAAGACAGTTTCTTGCTTATGTATCCCCATTCAAACGCAACAAAACGTGGGTAATCTACAAACAAACACTGAGTTGTTTTGTCGAAGCCTTTTGACTAACAAAGCCATAACATATTAATAAGTACCTCTAATCCAGCCAGCAGGTTAGACAATGCTTGTCCGTATGTGTCGTGGAAGTGCAGAGCCAGTTGCTCAGGCTTGGCGACTGTTAGTACTTCTCGCATCAGTCGTAGAACGGATCCCGCAGTGCCCACGCCTATGGTGTCCCCCAGGGAGATCTCATAGCACCCCATCTCGAGCAGTTGTTCTGTTATCTGTTACAGACTTTATTTTTAATAAGAATTCATGTATTACTCTTCTAAGTTAATCTGAGAGCGATAGAGGAAAACTAGACGATATTGTGGTTTCTATAAGCTCAAAGGTCGTAAAGGGCAATATGGTTTTGTATGCTTTACGATATTTAAGCTTCGAGTTATCGATTGAGGTTAATAGTAACTTATGGGAAATCATCAACGCCCTTTGCATTTCAATGCCGCGGTGACTCCGCAACCCTGGCAAAGCAGCCCTAGAAAGTCGTCAAACAGTTAATATTTTGTGTTCTGCATTTACATACACACTGCATTATATTTATCACAAGAAAATTATTTAGATAACTATTGTTACCTGTTACTACTAGGTACACCCGCGAATAATAAAAAACCCGCGCGTACGGGTGAAAAGTGGTTTACCGCAATTGAAAATAAAGTACATGTTTCAAATACATTTTGTGTATTTAAAATATTGATTACAAGTACATACCTATCACAAACGATACATTTTTAGGGAAGCATATTTTTTACAGAGTATTGTGGCAGAATGCACAAATAGACCAGGTGTTTTAAATGCCTTTATTAATTTATGTAAAGTTTAGGATGTTTTAATAAGAAATGCTACACAGTCTGCTCACCCCCAATGCAATGAAGAATTGGCGTGATAAAATATCAAAATGAAATCGTTCTTAGAACTGCAAAGTTTGTTTACACACGCTAAAGGTGCAAGATGTCATGTGTACGATAAGAATTATTTTAGTGTAGTCGTAAAAGTCAAATACCGTCTGGCTCAGTTGGTAATGTTTGTATGGAATTTACGAATGACGTAAGAAATTGTTTAGATTGTAGAAAACAACTTTTTTTTTAATAAACAAAACCCCGCCGTTTTTAATTTAAACACATTTTGTTAGCGTGGAAAAACATCTGTTGTACGTATTTCGAAATTAGGCAAAAATATTGTAAATTTCGGCGTTTTGAGCACCAGAAGTGACGTGTTAACAAATTGTCCAATGTGTACTTTTTTTTTAAGGATGGGAAATCATGAGATGCCTTCTTGCGCCCTGGGCGGGGCGGAAGGGAGTGTCAGACTTTTATTGACTAAATATCCGTGTTCATCCTAATGCCCTTTGCGTTCAAGTGTCGCGGTAACTCTTTCGAACAAACTCCGCAACCCTGACAGGCACTAGCCCTAGAGGACCCCGTCTATTCCGTACATGTAAGATCATAGATTAGTGAATTACCTTGGCAATGCCTTTCGGGTGTATAGGTCCTTCGTAAGGACAGCCGAGAACACAGGACACATAGCCCCTCACCCTGAGGCCGTCCTTCACAGCTTGATCAGCCACCAACTTGAACCTCTTCAATCCTTCCTCCACGGAACAGTTCAGATTCTTCTGAGAGAAACTTTCGGAGCCAGCTGGGAATATTGCCACTTCTTCTACGTTGCAACTTTTCTGTATCCGAAATATAGTAATCATAATCAAACACATACAGTTAATGGTGCCGATTCCCTTGTTCACAAACTAAACTAAAATTAGAGAATTGACATCTCTTACTAACATACAGCGAAAGAAAAGGACGGTAATACCTTAGAACTAAGTTAGAGATGTCAAATTAGTTTTGCCTTGAACTTTTCCGTGTTTTTAATCGACGCGTTCTGACATGCCAACTATAATTGTAGAGGTAGATATTTTAGATAGAGGTTGGATAGAGGTTTTAGATCAACTAAAATTGACAAGTCTAATTCACGTCCGTCCCTTTCTTGTTTGATTGGAAAGAAAAAGATAGAAATAGTCTAAATTAAATTTAGCTTGTGCATAACAGAATCGACACCACTGCCTCGTTAGCCTAGTGGTCCTAAGCTCAACTGCTACGCTAGAGGTCTTGGGTTCGATACACAGGTCGAGCAAAGTGTTATTCTCTATGAAATTCTCAATAGCAGCTCGGAGTTAGGATTTGTGCCCGGTTAATGGCAATAGACTCGCCCCCTATTACATGGGACCTAAACATACCGGAAACTGTGGGTGTATACTTATGTATTGGTACACCTCTGCCTAAGCCTTCGGGGAATACAGACGTGATGGTATGTTATGTTAAACACACACATTTACGTGTCTAAATGGTTATTTTGCTTATAGCAGAGTAATAGTGACCTAAAAATTCAAGATCGACCTAATATGGCGATTAAGAATTCATAACAATGGGTTGACTCCTAGTAATTACGAAAACTTTCCGTGCCATTAATGACAATGTGCTCGCATTCTGCTAAATATAGCAGGAAACGATAAGACATATGTACCTACAAGAATGCAATACCTAAACTGAAAGAAGAGGAAGGCCAAAGAAAATATAGATGGATTGTGTGAAGAATGATATGAAAGAGAAGGCCTTCAGTGATAGCATGACGGTTGAGAGGACGGCATGGAAAAAGAAAACGTCTCGCGGCGACCCCAAGTAACATGAGATAAGGGCAGCAGGAAGATGATGATGACCTAAGCTGAAAGAAAGATATACAAATGTGTAATATGAAATCTTACAGCAGTTTCATATCCCTTTAGATTAGGCACAAGCACTGGGTAGTTTACTCCTGGAGCTCTCGGGAGATTTTTCATGACATCCACCCCATCGCTCATTTGTTTCACCCATTTTGGACTCACGAAACTGTTGGCAGAAATATTTGGAATTATTATTTTATACAGTTGCGCACCGGTAAGCGCAGCATAGGACGTGCAACAAGGTGGACAGGCAACCTGATAAAAATCGCAGGAAAACGCTGGATGCAGGACACTTCCAACGGGTCCTTTTGGATATCTATAGGGGAGGCCTATGTCCAGCAGTAGACGTCTCGCCGCTGATATGATAATGATGATGACGATGACTGTTGCTTATTGAACAAGCCAGTACTCTGTCATGAGAAAGAAGTAGATAGCAAACTTAATACAGAGTCAAAATCAAATTGCTAAAAGGCACTTCTGAACGTCCAATGCAAGAAATAAAATCTTACTAGATTTCCCCTTTCAAACGGTAGCTTCGTATGGAGGAGTATAGGCAATAAACTCCATACATAGGTACTCTTCTAAATTCAATGTTTTACAATATTTGTTAACAGAATCATACACACGAATGCAATTGTAGATACGTAGTTTTTCAGACAATAATCCTCCAGTTTGCAGGCCTAGTACCTAACTATGAAACGGATTACAAACAATATCATCAATGAAGAAAGTGTCGCGTGGAGAGACGGGAGAACCGGAATGCATTTGCTGAAGGAAGCAACTAGATTCTCTTAACAGCATAGTAAATTTAGGGGCATTCATATCTCGGTTTTTAGTAAATCAGAGCAAATAAAAGAGATAAGATTTTAGCAAAGTAGGTAGTACCTACGACGTGAAAACATGAATGAGCACAAGAGTCAATTAGTAATTAATTATTTCAATTGTGGAAAGTTCCTTAACCCAACGCCTTAAGTGCCAATACACAAGTCAATAACATGATAAATTCAATACTGTTGTTGCTACGACAAACTGTTTGATTGAATCAATAACAAGTAGGTACAATACACAGGCGGAACGTAACTTGATAGGCAGGGAGGTGGGGAAATCTAATTAAGATTGAGTTTTGAGGTTTCCAGTGGCTTGATTATTGACAATTTGGTGTAAGGTAGCGTGAATGTGACTCCGCGTAGGATTATTGTGTAGTGGTGATACTTAAATGTACTGTCGAACAATGTATTTGGTATAAAGGTCAAAATATTTTTACTCATGAGTCTGTTATTTTGGCAGCAATTTGATAAACGACGCATAGGTAGTTGCATTGGCGTATCTAGTTAGTTTTCAGGGGGGGGGCCTAGCCCCTACGATGCCATTGCCGATGCGATGCAATGCGGTCAGGCGGAAGGTGAGCCGTGAGCCCTACAGCCTGGGGTGGGCACAAGACCATTCTGGGGTGGGCACGGCCCACCCGGCCCCTCCCCCCTATATACGCCTATGGGTAGTTGTCTTAATTATGGAGATATTTAAAAAGGTAACTCTTGTTAAATATATAAAAGTACATAGTTTGTTTGTTGGTTGCTAATCTCCGAGAACTGAAACTTAAAACACACATTGCTACTGAGGGCTCGACAACTGGTTGTTACCATGTCCGGAAAAACAAAACACCCTTAGTGATGTTTGGAGCAGAGTTATTTCGACAACTTAGTTGAATGATAATGAGTACAGAAGTCGTATTTTCGAACTAAGAAAAGAACTTAGCAATCTTCAGACAAACTAGTAGGTATTATGGACGACACGACACGGTTCGCGCAGTGGCTCAGCGATTGGCTGCTGCGCTGCATGTCGGCAGGTTCGATTCCCGCACGGTACAAAATCATATTTGTATGGCCTACAGATAGCTGTTCTGGGTCTGGCTCTTTGTGTATGGGATTTTTATATGTTTGTAAGCACACCCACAATACTGGAGAAAATCCTAGCGTGGAGCAAAGTTTTTATTAAGAAAAGGAAATTATTGCGTGGAGTAAATGATTTATTTTAGGTACTGGCCATACAAATTACTGCAAAGTTTTTAATTGCTTTTTACTAACTAACATCTTTAGAAAGACAATTAACAAATTTTATTCAAGTTAAACTTAATGCAAATTAATTACTTTTTTTGCTGCGTAACACAGTTTGCATGCATAATTATTTTATTTCCTGTACCTTCCCATTTAATTATTTATTTCAATAGCAAATGCTAATGGAGGATTAGGTAACAATAGGCGCATATGTAACAAGTTTCAAAATAAACTGACTGCAAAATGGAAATGTATGCTAATTACCACAAGTTTGAAGTTTAGAATTAAATCAGTGTTAAGGCCTATTCAAACCTGAGCGATATTCGCTGCCACTGTGGGTAGAGGTACATGCCGCGCGGGCTTCGCTCAGGTATTTAGTATCAAGTACCGCGGCTAGAGCGACCTGAGCGATATTCGCTGACGCTGTGGGTAGAGGTACATACCGCGCGGGTTACGAACGGTAGCGAATACCGCTTAGGTCTGAACAGAAATATTACTGCATACCCACTGGGTTTTCTCTGCCGCAGACGGTAGCGAATACCGCTTAGGTCTGAATAGGCCTTTATGTATTCATTTAACATGTAGGTACAATACAGTACAGGACTAGAAAAAAAGTTAACATTATATTTTGTTTTTGATATTGCAATTCAACTGGTTGAAACTATATGTATAGTATATTACATGGTGCCTTAAACATACCAGCGGACTGTGGGTGTACATTGGTACACCTCTGCCTATCCTTTCAGGAATACAGGCGTGATAGTATGTGTGATAAGGCTGGTATCTGTATGTATGGATCTACATCAGTATGGATGGGACATAGATAATTTAATCCATCTCCACTCCTCCAGAAAGGCTAGCAAAGCAGATGATCTTTCTAAGGGTATAAGTAACTATTCACATGATGGTAATTATTATCCACAGCAGTAACTGAAGTGTGTAGTGTAAGTGAAGTGAGTCATAAAGATTTAAAAACATTTTTTTTTATATTTAGGTACCTTTTAAGCCTGTTGCTAAGGGTTTCTTTATGATAAAAGAAGTGGTTTACTTCTTGACATGAAAAATGAAAACAAAGATTCACTAGTTTCTATTCACGGGTCGGCGATATTATTGTTCAACATTAGCACTGCTGTTGCAGTTGAGTAGGTTTCTCAAATATCCAGCCAGACTCATGTAAAAAAGAACAAAATATTTAGGCTGGATAGGTACTGCTTGTTGTTGGGCCAACAATTTTATTATGAAGTATTATTGGATGGTGCGATGACAATAACAGATCGAACATACCTTGCAGATTCAATGTGTTTAAGTCCAGCTGCAGCCAATTTATTTATAAGTTCTATTTTGATGTCTGTAGGAACAAATTTCGACTCATTTTGAAGTCCGTCTCTTGGGCCCACCTCATAAATCCTGATTTGGGGCGCTGCTGTACTCTAAAAAGTTTTCAAGCTTTAGTCAACAATCTTAATGGAAATATAAAATATATGGAATACTTATTAGGTTTAAGGAGGTTCAATTAATATTCAGTATTGTATTAAGTATAACGGTTCATAATTCTGTCCTTTAGCAAATCGCAAAACGTGATTCTAAAAACAATCTATTGGAAAGAATAAGCTATTCTAATAAATAGTTTTACTTACAAGACTACGATGAACCAAACTCTTTACAATATTACAGTTAATTGTTTTGGTAACGTGTGTCATTTTAACTACTTTTACGTAACACTTATTAATTATTTTTCAGATACACAATGTGAAGATCGTCTACTTTTGTTATCAATCATTATCAAAAACTTGAAGATGGAATGCAATGTCATGTTTTTGAATTTGTTTAGCTTTTGATAACAAAAACAGCTTATCTCCTGTCATTGCCGAACTGACACATGATGACATTAATGAAAACATCATGGATGGACTGCGCGCGGTTTTTTGGTAAACGAGTTTGTGAGATGTTTGTGTTGGATGCCTGTTGAAATTATATAATATTGCAGACCCTTATTATGAAAAAATAACTTTGTTCACTTATCGCCTCTTAATGTGATAACAAGAATAGGGAATTCTTATCAGATTGCTCAAAAGATGCATAGTCGAAACGACCAAAAAAACTAAATTCTGTCATTTGCTCCAAGCTTCCTTCCTTCGAATAACTGTCAAAAGTTAACATTGTGTTCATTGCGGCGTTTTCATATTGCCGAAAACATCTTGAATTGTATAATAATATTAGTTGAATTTTACAATGGGTTGAGTATTATTGTTGGATTAATAAAATACTTTCGCATATATAACATTTGAACACATTTTAACAGAACATTTCATAATTTCAGCGGTTAACAGTGCCACGTCTTTCGTGTTATCATCAATTTTGACCCTGCTAATATTTTCTGGAATGCAGATGTACAAACCAGTCCTAATTAGATCGCCAGCTACTATAATATTTGGAGGCTACCTTGGATCATTGATGTTCTTGTTCTTCGTTACTGTATCCTTTTATGAATTAGAATTGGGCATGGGGTTCTTCAAGAAAGGAGTATTGAGGTTTTTACGGGATCGGCAATGCACGAGAGATGCCTCTGGTGTTGCAAGTGTCCATAGGCAGCAGTAACCGCTCAACTTTAGGCGGGCTGTTAGCTTGTTTGACACCTTCAGTGGTATATAAAAAAAAGACTATTGCTGAATGCCAGCCACCTAACCTCGAGATTAATTTAATAAATAATAATGCCAGCCTGTTATTATCTAGCTGAAGGGCAATGGCTTCTTCCCACACAGAGAAGGCATGAGCAATGATCACTATCCATGCTCAAGGCGGATTGGCGATTTCAGGCTTATTTTAATTATAATTTCAGGTTTCCTTCAATGTTTTCTTTAATCCATGTCTGTGATAAAATTCGAAAGCACATGTATGAATTGAAAATTAACATACATACTTGCCTGGTATCGAACCCAGAACCTCATGCATGAGGCGAACCTTAACCTTACCTTAACTATTGGGCCATTACAACTGTAATAAAGATTGTAGATAGTTAAAACACATCTGGATATAATGCTAAACTGTCCATAACAGGAACAAAATTGAAATATCTCAATCGCTTTCCTTGTTTGTTTATAATGAGGAAATGCAAATCTTGCTGCCATATACTTATTAATAATTTGCACTCCAAATACTTATTTTTACCAAATAGTTATTTGTGCAAATGTATTTGACTGATTTATCCTTAACATGACATCACAGGCTATTGGTAACTTAGAAGCAACAATGTTTGGCAAAAACTTCCAGTTGAAGTTACCAGAAATAGTTCTATCTATGGCAATATCATTGATTGCTGCCGGTATGGTACACAGGATCTGCTTTACTACATGGTAACTATATATCTAGCTTGTGTTGTTTAAACCAGTATATCTATAAATGTTATGATGTACCTACCTATATGGTCATCATCATCTTCCTGCCCTTATCCCATGTTACTTGGGGTCGGCGCAACACGTTTTCTTCTTCCATACCATCCTGTCAGCCGTCATGCTATCACTCACTCCTTTCTCTTTCATGTCATTCTTCACACAATCCATCCATCTTTTCTTTGGCCTCCCTCTTCCTCTCCATCCATCCACATTTATACTCATTACTCTTCTGGTCACGTGTTTGTCATCCCTCCTCTTCACATGCCCATACCAAGACAAACGGTTCCCTTTCAACTTTTCTGTCACTGGCGCTACTTTCAAACTTCCTCTAATATACTCATTCCTTACCTTATCCATTCTGGTCACACCACACATCCACCTCAACATTCTCATCTCCGCAACATGCAATCTTTTTTCATCCGTCTTCTTCATGGCCCAACATTCCGATCCATACATAACGACAGGTCTTATCACGGACTTGTATATTTTCCCCTTTAACTTGAGAGGCATCCGTGGGTCGCAAGTAATTCCCGTGACCTGTCGCCATTTCATCCACCCAGAGTTGATCCGGTGCGTTACGTCTCGGTCTACTCCGCCATCTCCTTGGACAAGCGACCCGAGGTACCGAAAGTCGGAGCAGGTTGGTATAGGCGTTCCGGCGAGAGATATTGACGCAGGGCTAGAAAGACCGCCAAAATCGCAAAACAAATACTCTGTCTTGGTTCTGCTCAATTTCAGGCCAACACTCTCTAGCCTTTGCCACCACACCTCCAACCTGCTCTGGACCTCTAGACCACTCTCAGCAACTAGCACAATGTCATCGGCAAACAGCATGCACCAGGGCGCCTCTTCCTGGATGTCCGACGTCAAAGCGTCCATTATAACCAGGAAGAGGTAAGGGCTGAGGGCCGACCCTTGATGCAAGCCGACAGCCACATGGAAGTTGCTGGTAGTCCCCACTGCAGACCGGACTTGTGTACTGCATCGACTGTACATTGCACGGATCAACTGCACATACTTCCCAGGCACACCTTTCTTCTTAAGGGCCCACCACAAAACCTCACGGGGCACCCGGTCGTATGCCTTTTCGAGGTCAACGAACACCATGTGCAAGTTTCTATGCGCACTTCTGTACTTTTCGCACAATTGGCGAATAGCAAAAGTGGCATCCGTTGTACCTCGACCTGGCATAAATCCGAATTGGTTTTGTGAAATCTCACTCTCTTCTCTCAGCCGCCTTTCAATGACTTTCTCCCAAGCTTTCATACTATGTGACATTAACTTTATTCCTCTATAGTTGTTGCACTCCAGCACATCACCCTTGTTTTTAAAGATGGGCACCAGCAAACTGTTGCACCATTCATCGGGTATGGCTTCGTCCAGCAACAACTTATTGAAAAATGAAGCCAGCCACGTCCATCCATCAACTCGTAATATCTTCCATACTTCAACAGGTATCCCATCTGGACCTATTGCCTTACCATTCTTCATTCCACTTACTGCTATTCTCACTTCATCCATACTTACCAATCTCACTAACCCCGTATTCATCGGTTTCTGCTCAAGTACACCACTCCAGTCATTCTCCTCATTCATCAGTCTTTCAAAATAACTCTTCCACCTATCCCTAATTTTCTCATCATCCGAAAGAACCATTCCCGCCTCATCTCTTATACATCTTATCTGACAAACATCCCTCGCCTTTCTTTCCCTCGCTCTAGCCAGCCGGTACAGGTCTTTTTGGCCTGCTGGACTATCCAGTGCCTCGTACAGTTTGTCCTGGGCTTTCGCTCTCGCTATGGCCACGGCTTTCTTGGCTTTCTTCTTAAGGGCGTCATACTCATTCTTCTTTTCAGCTTTCAAACTAACACTACTCTCTTCAACACTCTGCCATTCCTTAAATTTTCTCTTCTTTTCCTTCAACACATTCTGTACTTCTGTCGACCACCACCATGTATCCCTATCTATCATGCCCTTTCCTCTCGTTTCTCCCAAAATATCCTTCGCTGCACACCGAATACATCCAGCCATTTCATTCCAGCATTCATTCACACTCCGATCCTTCATATCTCCCATCTCTATCATTTTATCTACCACTCGCTCTCTGAATTTCATCGCACACTCACTCTTCTCTAACATATGCCATTTAATTTTAGGGGGGGGACGCTGTTTATTTTTAGGGCACGGTATTATTAGAACTACCGTCATTACCAGGAGTCTGTGCTGTGAGATCAGATCTTCTCCTGGTATCACTTTGCAGTCTCTGACGTGCCTAATGTTGTGGCGTCTGACAAGGAAGTAATCAATCTGGGTGTTGTGGTTGCCACTTTTATATGTAATCAAATGCCTGTCATTCTTTTGAAACCACGTATTGGCTACTGCCAGGTCAAATGCAGTAGCGGATTGCAGCAAAGTCTCTCCCTCGTCATTGGAACTTCCAAACCCCCATCCCCCATGTACTCTTCCATAAGCCCCTTTCATTCTTCCCACATGTCCGTTGAAATCACCCCCGACGATTAACTCCTCCTGCACCGGGATGGTCATCAAGACTGAGTCAAAGTCCTCCCAAAACTTCTCTTTCACGCTTTCATCACATCCTACCTGGGGTGCATACACACTAACTACATTCAACATCACATTCTCTACCATAACTTTCACAACTATCAATCTATCATTAATCCTTTTCACTTCCATCACGCTTTCTTTCAAGTCACTGTCTAACACTATGCCCACGCCATTTCTTTTGCCGTCACTTCCACAATAGAAAAACTTGTATCCTTCACCAATTTCCCTCGCTTTTGTTCCCTTCCATTTTGTTTCTTGCAAACACGCCACATTTATTCGTCTTCTTTTGAGTACATCTGCTAACTCTCTGGCTCTTCCAGTCATCGTTCCAACATTCCAACTTGCATACCTCAATCTTACTTCCCGAGCTTGCTTCTTACGTTGCCCCCGCCCGGGGTGGTGCAACAACCCTTGTCCACTTCCCACAGGAGCCGGGTGCTGCCCCTGCGCGTCGCCTGTGGGGGACGCCCTAGCCCTATCGCGCATTCCGTTTATACTTGTCATGTTGCAAAAGAGGTTTGGCAAATGTTTTATGGTCGGCCGCCTGCCTGACACCAACCCTCCTTGGGAATGCTCTTGTTGGTGGTTTACCCGCCACCACGCGGTTGACCCAAGGTGCTTCGTGGTCTGCACAAGGTCTCACGCTCCCTTAGTCGGCTCTTACGACACCCACGGGATGGAATGGGGTGGTCACATTCTAAGCCGGGACCACACGGCACCTACCTATATGGTACATTGTATAAATTCTTTAATTTGCTATTCAAATTAGGACTTTGAATTGTGTTGGTTAAAATACATTTTATGATGCCAAGATAAAAAAGGTGATGGTTTGCACATTAAAGTTTTTGGTGTAGAAACCAATAGTTAGTTATAGATAGATATTAGAAGAAAATGAGTACTTCTGGGGTTTACTGTATCTTTTATTTTGATAACCATGCATGGCATGATTGAGAGAGAAACAATGATTAAGTTTATAGATAATTTTTAAGAATCTGTACTTATTGTGTTTTGAGAGAGGTCCTATGTATGATAGTGACGTCTAAGGCTGTTTTAGAATCAAGCGAATAAATTGTTGGAATTTTCTTTACATGTGTATTGATCCTAGGAGAAAAGCTGAAATTGAATTGAATTGAATTTTTAATAAATAAACTTAATATTTTTTATTAATTTCCAGTTTGATATTCTCCCTAACAACAATCTACTACATGAACAAGTTGTCACAGAAAACTTATGCGACAGCAGCCCCTGTAGCGGCTCCAGCCAAAAGTCGACGTCATAAATAAAGTATTGAAATTAAGTGATTTTTTACCATTATCTTATTAAAATCAGTTATTATCATAAGGTGTTTTATTTCCAAACAATGGTAGTTTATATTAAAATGTTATCTCTGAAATTAAAAGCAATGGTTTGAAAAAAAGTTTATTGAAAAAATTAGTTTCTGAGACAAAAGTAGACATTTTATCTGGTGGTATAAACATACTTTCCTCTTAACTGTTTAATATGATTAACTTAAGAGTAGGTAGTTTAACCTAATATAAAAATAAATTATCTATTCGGTATTAATTAAATAAATAATCATCTAGTTATCGATAATCAAGACATTCAGTAATAGGTACAAGGCCTTATTTTTTTTTATTTTAACAATTTTACTTCACCTTTTTTTTAACATATTTTACTGTTAATTTGTTCCTTCTATTTTTTGAACAAATATCACATAAGTAATAATAAAGGAAAATAATATATGTTAAATCATCTATCAATCTATTCTATTTACCTACCTACTTTACATAGATAAGTCAATGACACTGTTAAAATTATACTAAACATTCCTCAGATCACCATGAATCAAATAACATTAACATTGTTACAAATATCTATAAATGTTTATATTAAAATAAAAGTAATACTTCAATGTTAGTTAAACATAAAAATGTATAGACATCAATCAACAAAAACAGTCTACCCACTAACTTTTAATTATTGCACAAAGGCATTTCTTACAAAATAAGTATGATTTACGTAAATTACATGAAAGGTTTTGTATGATTTGCACTAAAAAATACTTGATATATGCATGTTTATACAACTATAAGAAAATGAAAATATTTTAACAAATAAATAATAATGATCAACCTCATTGAATTAGTTTTGGATGGATTCCTTAGGTACTTGTGTTTCGAGTCACATTTGTTAAGGCTTAGGAATTGTTTGCGCTATCTATGAAGACATTCAATGCCTTAGTCATTCTTATTATACATACTTATGAATCATACACGCCTAATGCGTCATGACGATTGTAAGACAGATCAACTGTTTGTGTGAAGAAGCAATAAGCAATAACATCATACTATTATAGATATGAAGCATGTTGGATATAACAACTCACATAATCCCAATTTTATGTATCCTAACAATTTTTATATGGACAATAATCATACACAATCAATATCACATTCTTTAAATATAGGTAAGTATTTTGAATTTAAAAATAATGTCTTTTTATTACAATGTAGGTGACTATTAGGTACTGTTATAAAATGGAGTTCTCTTTACATAATTATAAATAAATTTGGCACAAATTTTAGAAGTGTCCAATTTCTGTATAAATATGAGAAGTAAGTATAAATTGCTTACAAAATTTCATGGCAGTGAGTGGGTAATTGTTACACATTCTTTAATTACTCAATTAAAATTGTAGACTACTAAATATCAATTATTTAAATCTGACCTTCTACAAAAACACAATACCAGCAGTATGTTTGTAACAGACCATTAATTTATCATTGTGATTATCATCTTGTTTCCTAAGATTTGGAAATGGAATGGCAGATAAGATAAGTTATATAAAACTTTCATTTATGAACAACCAAATAATTCAAATAATAATATCTATCACAGACTTATTCAAATACATAAGGCACTAAGTTTGTATGTGATTAGATCTTTAAGTGAAAGTTTATAAGCATTTAGATTATTCCTTTGTAATTGTTACACACAACTCTCTACTTATTTAGATACAGGTGTCACTGGATACACAAGTGATTACCTAATACTCTTACTTTAATGGAAAACTAGAATTCCAATTATAAATCTTGTTCATTCTATAAGTTTACTATACTAAATAATTAATAAAGCAACCTAAATAATGAATTAAGAAAGTTTCTTCAAAAAATTATATCAGTATTACATAAACAAACATTGAATAGAATGAGGCATGCCACAATAATCTTATGCAAGCATGCAGTTGATAGTGCACTGGAATTTTTAGACAATTGCATAAAATTTATTTGTTTCTAATATGCATGCTGTTATTTCTAGTGTAAGGGTTCTGTAAAATTCTTGGTGTTGTTTCCATTACTCTGAGAAGCAATTCATCAAGATAATTTTCGAGGTCTTTATTCTTCTTTTTCTCATACTCAACATCTTTCTGCAAATTATAAACCATGACCATCAAGTCTTCTCGTGATTTTCCATCAAAGTCCTTCACAATTGATTTAGGAATGTTGTTGAATGCTGGGTTAATAGAATCTTCTTCTGCAATGTTCTCTTCTCCAACTATGATGCGTTCTTCCAACAGTTTCTTCTGTTTATTGTTATTTCCAAATTTCTTGAAGAACTTAGGGCTTGGTCTCTCCTTCAAAGAACTTGGACTGTCAAGTTTCTTATTTCTCTCTAGGCTTGAAGACTTTTCTCTGTCAATGGCTAATTGGCTGTTAGATTTCCTCTTTGAGTATAGTTTCTGTGACCACTCATCATTTTTGTCTATGACCTGTGCTGGCAGCTGTGGGGGTGTAAAAGTGTCAAGGCTCAGCCGTACAGGTTTCTGTGGGATTGGTTTTTCTGGTGCTGCCAAGTTGCTACTTGTAGATCTTCTCAAAAATTCTCCACCTCCTAGATTTTCCAATGAAGCATTCACAGGTGAGGGAGTGTATTTATGTCCCCGTGGTAAAGTTTGAACATTGAGGGAGCTACCAGAGCTTTTATGAGATAAGTCATCAAAAGCAAATTCATCATCATCTTCACTAATGACCCCAGGGTCAGCTTCTCCAGACAAGCGTTTGGGAGTGGAATGGTCAGGAGTTGAAAGTGTTGAACTCTTGAGATTGCCAATACTACCACTCAGAGATGATGAATCACTTTTCTTATCTTTTTTATTTAAGTTCATCTTAGAACCAAGATTCTTAGCAAACTTTTTAAGGCTTTTACGTTTTTCAATGCTACCTATGCTCATCAGACTGCCACCTACATTCTGAGCGATACTAGACAAAGAAGACCTATGTTTATCTTTCTTACTCAAATCAGTCAAACTTCCTTCTTTTACAGTGAAAGCAATTTTCACCTCTAACTCGCCTCTTGGCTTATCGTTTTCTTTACCAGATTTTCCCTGCAGGGTATACCAACGGCTTCTTGGCCTCTCGTAAACATCGAGGTCTTTTAACGGAATCGATACTTGACCTAGTAAATGGTCCTTTAGCAAATCTTCATCGTAAATCTTTAGAACAATCTCAGCAGTGTTCCCCTGAGAAGGTATTCGTAGCTCACATTCTTCTATCCATTCGACATTCTGTGTCGCTTTGTGTTTCACGGAAGTTTGGAATTTATCTTTACCGAGAGCAATTGTAACAAAACAGTTATTAGCACCGTTTTTACCTTTGATCAAAAGTCCTCGAGCCCGTTGAATCGTAACTTGAACATGAGTTGGATCCCACATCTTGGTTTATTTAATTAGAACACTACACTACTGTTGAAGATTAATAAACTATAAAAATATCATCGAAAACAACGTAACGATGAGCTGTCGACCGTCACTTTAGTCCATTTACTTTTTTTTTTAATCTGCGATTCTGCGCGACGTTTCGTTTACCTTAAATAGACAGGTAAACGTAAGAAGTTATACAGCCTTTGTAGGTCTAATTAGATTTAAATTATCTAAGAAATTAAATACAAAAGGATATCAAAAAGTCATGATATCTATTTTTATTTCAAATAATTTTGTCCGTATTCTTTGATTATTGACTGTTTTTTTAATTAATGGCACGTTTGCTTACAATCGGGATCGTGTGGCTGCGTTTCTGTGTAGATGTCGCTAGCGTAGCGACATACCTACTCGACTGTATAAAATCTAAATGTTTTCTTTTCTAAATACCTACCTAGATATCACCAAATGATAATGTAGATCACAAAATCGGAGTGTTTACAATAATAAAATTTCAAATAGACTATGTTTGAAACGCGTCACGCCATCTATGGTTTGTGACAAGAAAAATAGTTTGCTTCTGGGCAAAAATCTAATATAGATTCAATTAGCAAAAAACTTTATTAATGTTACTATAATACTGAAACTAATTAGGTAGGTACCTATCAACTTAGGTAATAGCGGCATAGGTAGGTTATTTATTTTTGTTTTGCAGATGTAGAGCCGTTTCGGGTCTTGCTTTGGGTAATACTGTAGTAGTTGGTACCTACATACCTACGTATTTTTGCACGCACCCATGCAGAAAAATATTTCTTAATTTGCTGCAATTTCGTCGTGTTAGGTATTGTTCCAATCTAACAGAAGTGAGTCAAATAAAAATTGTCCACTTTAGGTAGGTACCCATTTATTGGCCTTCTCAACTTCTAACTCCCAAAGTGTTCCAAACGCTGCTCACAATCCAGTAGAAGTTGACTTTCCTAGCCGTGTATCAACCTACCTACATGAAAAAAATATTCTGAAAACATTCATCACGGAATCGGATGTAGGAAAGCGGATGTAAATTGAATACTTTTTGAAATAGGATCAAACCGCAGGTTAGCATCAAATTAAAATAGGAAGAAGTCTCAAGGTTCAAGACATGAAAGCCACTTCCTATTTAAATCCATTCAGCATCAACAATGCATTCCTTTAGCAAGAGCTCACAAAAAAACGAAGCGGAAATATTTATAAACAGTCTGTTACCTAACAATGTGATTGTACTTATTTGGTTAGGAATAGGGCCCAACCCACCTACATTTATATTTATTGTTACCTGAGACATGTAGGTGTTTTACCTACTTGGCTTGGTAGATAAATGTGAAGTACCTATGTAGTTATTAATCAATGAAGAACTGTGTGTATTGTTGAAAAGTCAAAATGAAATGAAGTTTTAATTTCTCAATTCGCAAAGTTTTATTTCAATCAACAGGGTTCGGATAAATACCTACCTAGGTATCAATTAGAAAACAATTTGCTACTACTCACAAAGTTATAGGCCCATTTCATAGTAAAGCGAAATCAATTAATTATTTGGCTCATGAAGTTAGGTACAAATTGTGGTTAGGATCTTGCAAAAACAACATTTTATTAGGTAAGGTGATCCTTTCAAAAATTTCGTCGGATTTCTAAGGTATAGACGCCAGCACAACAAGCTACCCGAAACTGTCAAATTTTCTCAATCAACTTTGAACCATAAACTACAGCGATAAAGTAGAAAATCGATAAAAGAAATTTGACAGATTGTGGAAGCTTGATGTGCTGGTGTCTGTACATGTCTTAGGTACAACCAGATACCTAAGTACGGTACCTATGAGAGTTGAAATTTGGCAACGACAGCGACATAATACCTACCTGCTTGTTAATTGTCTTATCTATACTCACAATATATCTGATTAATATTAAAGAAAAAAAAATGTTTGTACTGAATAAGCTCTAAAGGTACTAGACAGATTTTAACAATTTTTTCACCAATAGATAGCTACTTAATTCCTGAGTAATATAGGGTATATAACATCATGCTACGACACACGGGGGCGGAGCAGTAATCAAAGGCGAAACTTAACGTAGGAGAAATAAGCCACGCGGAGGAAGTCCACAGGCAGTTTGCTAGTAATTTATAAGTGAAAACCCGTAATTGGTTGTTAGTCTAATTTACTGTTACTAGTCTGTTTTTCTTTAGCTGTAAGTCGTCCGTATTAATTATATTAAAAAAAAGAAAAACTAATTTGGTCTGAAGGGATCTTGTAATCGGATCGGAGATTATCTGTCTTCCAGAGATTATCTCTTACAAATAAAAATAATGAAAAACATCCCTTTTTAATAATAAGTATCTACCTATAGATGATGACATGCCTGCCTATACCTGCCTAGTAAGTGCCTTTATGTAGGTATATGTATTTACAGACTGTTGTAAGCCAATCGCCGATTTACCGACATGCTTGCAGTTTTTATTACCTAGTGGCCCTGGTTTCATTAAGTTGGAAGCAAGGGCCTATAAAAAGACCACGACCACCAACAAAGAATAAGCACATTTACAACAAAACAGGCAATTTTAACTAATATCATGAATTCCTTACAAATTAATTTTAAATTCAGTCCGGTCCTTTGTTTGCGTCTCCCAAGTCCGAAATAGTGGTGATCATTTGTAACGAGGGGGTCAGGGTTAATTTTCTACATAGCGATGTCCACAATATTAAGTGGGCTATTATCGTGCTGTAGGATAATTGAATCAACTGTCAGATGCCATGTCATGGAGGAGTGTCAAAAACATGGCCGCATTTGGAGAAATGATTAAACCATACTTTATTAATCACCAGCTTCTGGCCGCGATTTCATCCGCGTCGTGATTTTCACCCGCGTTTGGTTGCGTCTTTGGTTACTGTAGTGCGATTCTCTAAAATGCAAACTCGAAAACGAGTCTCACTAAAGTGATCGCGTTCAATTCGATTTAAAAAAAAAAATACAAAATCGGTTCAGTAGGTTCAAAAATTACGCCCTACAAAATCGCAAACTTAGTTTCGTTACCTCTTTATATTATTAGTATAGATTAGGCGTATTATTTTTAAGTACCCTACTTAGCAACCTATTCACGTGATTACCTACAAGTAAATCGTTTTACGGGTACCTACAGTTAAGCAGTTAATTAACATAATTATGTGGTTGTATGAGCAATATCTGCAACTGTCGTATTGTGCACATGACTTATTAATTAGTTAATTAATGAGCGGCTCGTCTTGTCAATCACATCCTACAGAGGCGTCATCGTCATTATGATAAGTACCTACCTACTTACAGTACAGTCACAGACGGATGTGGCTTGTAAATTATAATAATTAAGATGTTCATTTAATGTACGGTAAGATTTTCATTTAATGTTAGGTAAGTAGGTACCTACGTGAATACTAATTATGCAGTCGTTACATAAGTAGAGGTTAGCAGTGAAAGTGAAGCGTTTATAACTTTATTATTATTCGTATGTCATTCAGATGGCAATCAGGCTGGCGTTAAGTGGTACCGCTGGCTATAGACATCTGCATACTAGAGGCCTACAAATGCTTTCCATCCCAGAGACACAGTTTGAATTTCTTAGTGTTTGTAATGACACCGGCAGTTCTCTTCGAACCGGAACATAGCAACGCTGCTTTGCGGCAGAAATTGTTATGGTGGTAGTAGGTACTTGCCTGGACGGGCTTCTTCACAAAGAGCTCTACTATTGCTAATACTATTGTTTTTTTTATTTCTTTATATTGGCTTAAAAACATCTCGCATCGTCTAGAAACAATACTGAACATCTGTCAAAAACCAACACCACCAAAAATTACAAGCAAACAACCGTGATATACCATTTAATTTGTGTAAATAAAAAGAAACCTACATATTTTGCGTTGGTAACACAGCTTGTACGGACAAATAATATAGGTAACAAGGCAAAAAGTCCTAGAAAAACCGCAAAATTCGAATGAGATCGTTCTGCAAGTACCCCCGCAGTTTGATAGGGGCACGGACTCACGGCACGCCTGAATATTTCAGTAGAACAGCGCTGAGATTTTAACTCGACCTGTGTGTTACCAGTGTTACTACGAGTAGTGCTGTTGGCGCGTTATGTTTTCCTAAAACAAAAACATAGCATAAGTTTGCGTTTTCGCTGTTTGTGGGCAAACGTACTACGATGCTGGGCGGAAAATGTATGATGTTTATTGCTGGTTACTGTTTGATGAAGTTGAGAATATGTATTCATCCAAAAGAATGTATTGCAAAATGCACAAAGACAGCCTTGTAAAGTAAAGTTAGATAAAGTTTTGTATTGTCTTAGACATATTTAATAACATTTTGCCCGGTTAATGTCGAATACCGCGGACGTCAACGTCGCGGAATAAAAACTAGCGTCCTTTCTTGGGATAAGTCGTGAAAGCTAACAGACTGAGTTCTTTTTGCATTTAAAATATTAAAAATAAAGTATGGATTGCTTAAATAATAATCAATGATATATTAATAAACTGAGTCACTTTTGATTGGGTTTGGTTTTTATAACAAAGATTTTTGGTTACTTTTTGTGACGGCTTCTTTTCGGTTGGGTGGTCGTTGTGGAAATGAGAAAGAGCATGCTCCAATGGTTAAGATATCTTGAAAGAATGCCTGAGGAAAAATGACGAATAAGATATTTCGAAGGTACTAAAGTAGGTAGAAGGTGCTAAGACTCGACCTTTATAAAAAGATGCTTATTATGTGTAGAATATACTTTTTACCAACCCACAAGAGACCTGCACTAAATATGCACATTAAAATGATAAAATGTTAATAATTTAAATAAAAAATACGAAAGCATTTTTTTGTTAAAGTATACAATTTAGAAAACAGAATAATATTGTCTTTTATGAAAAAATATAAAAGCTCCCCAAAAACCATAAGGCTTTCTAAACAACGCGTATTACTCAAGAGAATATCACCGTACTAATGTTTCGCATAAACGTGTAACAACCTACACTGAAGATAACAATAAGTGTAAATACGTGAGTACAGGACGACACAACTGAGAAGTTCTTATATACGATGAAATCCTGAAGGCGAGATCGACGAGATTTATTTTTTAGTAATTTTAAATAACGCATACAGGCGCGCAGGCGGCGTTCTGTGGTTTCTGCCTACCCCCATGGGAAAAAGACGTAAGTAATAGGTGCAAGTTTAAATAAATGAAACCACGCAGGAGCTTACAGTCTCAAAAACGATTTAGAACGACTCAACGATTGATTCGATTTATGGTTGAGCTAAATGGTGCCGATCCGTACGTCATGTTCGTGAACGGGCACCATTAGTTGGGAACGGACGTTTCTTAGCTGCCTCGGCTATTTAATTATTTATTTTTATTATATTTTACTCCAGACTTCTTTCAACGTACACATATATTAGGTACATACATACTACTCACGTTGATATAATAATATTTTTTGTTGTTTTAAAGGTTGTTCATAGAGATTCTTGCTCGTTCTTCTCTATAGAAACCTACTGTTTGGAACGAGTAACTAGTTTAAACTTTCTGATTGATTGAATCCTTGACAATTTAAAAACGATTCTGCTTATTGTGTAAATGCACCTAAATGGATTATCTATACATCTATACATATAATAAAATCGTAACGAGGCCAATTCTGTACATTCAATATTTTTTATAAAGAGTAATTCTCACATGTTAAATACATTATACTGAACCCAAAAAAATGGTTTTTAGAATTTTTGTCTGTTTGTTTGTTTGTTTGTATGTACGCGCATAACTTTTTAATCCCTGCACCGATTTGAACAAAACTTTTGGCATTGTGTTGGCAGTAATCTGAGCTGTAATCTTAGGTACCTACAATTCATCACGCTATGTCACATAGGGGTTAGATAGAAACAGTATGAACACTATTAACTTAAAAATACTGAACGCGAACGAAGTCGCGGGCAACAGCTAGTTTAATTAATATAAATGATTCGCTTTAATTTTAAAATTTGATTGCAGGAGCGAACTAAAAATATGCTAATACCTATTTTATTAAGCACAAGTTTCAGTTGTCCAAAGGTACATCGATGAAACTTTTAAACTGTGTCATACTGTACAAAATATGATGGCCCACGTAACAGTGGCTACATCGCTACACATCTCTACGCCCGAGGAATGTTATTGCCCTTTAAATATCTAAAAAGCTTAGGTACCTAAGTTTTTCGCCAAGGCTGAAGACAGTGGGCAATCAACTGAAAATACGATGTTTCATAAGTCGGACAGACGGTAAATATTTTATAACTGCTATAAAAATGATATTAGATATTTGTTCTAACATTTTATGTATTATCACCATGGTTTTTGTAGCGTATGTGAGCAGGTTTGTTCCCGGGAAATGAAGCAACTTTTGACACTGGTAAGTATTATTTATTTTACTTGTTTTCTTACAGGTTTTAGATGGCGGATGGCGGATGGCGGAAAGCGGAAAGCAACAGTAGACAATTATAGACTTTGACATTGACGGACGCGAACGTTTTTCTCTCTTCACCGCTAGATGGCGTGCACCACAATAATGATTTCGCACTTAATTTATGTTTGGTTTTGCAGCTTCCCCAATAGATGGCGTAAACATTCCCCCGGCCTTGGAAGCACCAGCTTTCAAAATAAGTAGGTAAGTATGTAATCAGGAATCGTCGTTTGCCGATTGCAGTGGTAACGGCAAATCTTGGAGAAGGCTCGTCTAATTGTTCCAGCACTTGTGTGAATGTCCGCTACTCGAGCCACACCGTCTTTTCCAGGAAATACGCGTACAATACGACCCATGCGCCATTTCAACGGCGGTAGGTTGTCATCTTTTATAAGGACAAGGCTGCCCAGTATGATGTCATCCTGCTTAGTCTTCCATTTTGTTCTAAGTTGTAGTTCCGACATATATTCTGTGGACCAGCGTCGCCAGAAGTGCTGCCGTAGTTGTTCGACTCGTTCATAGCGAGTTAGCCTCGAAGTCTGCTTGTCTGTGACGTCTTCAGAAGGTGGAGCTGTTAACGGTCGGCCTATGAGGAAATGGGAGGGGGTGAGAGGAGTAAGGTCGGAAGGATCTGAGGAAAGAGGTGAAATTGGACGGGAGTTTAAAACGGCTTCGATTTGTATCAAAGCTGTGCAAAACTCCTCGTAAGTTAGTCGCGCGTTACCTACTATTCGCCTCAGGTGATGCTTGCACGAGCGTACCCCACTCTCCCATAGACCACCAAAATGCGGAGAATAAGGAGGGATAAATCGAAATTCAATGTTATTATCTGAAGCATAATTAACAATAGATTCTGAACCTTTCTTTAAAAACAAAGGAAATTCTTTCTCTGCACCTACGAAATTCTTGCCATTATCAGAATAAATGACGCAAGGTTTTCCTCGCCTACTTATAAATCTTTTTAATGCCAATATATAATCGTTTGAAGAGAGACTTGTAACAAGCTCCAAATGTATAGCTCGAGTCGCAAAGCAAATGAATAAACATATGTAAGCTTTAGTTAGTTGAGAACCCCTGCCTTTCCGGTTGAGTACGAACACTGGGCCCGCATAATCAACACCCGTACGCATAAATGGGAAGCCAGGCTCCAAGCGATCAGGCGGTAAGTTGCCCATGATGGGTACCAATGTCTTACCTTGAAAACGTGTGCACTTCACGCACTCATGAACTATTTTTCTTGCTAAGTTTCGAGCATTTAACGGCCACCAACATTCACGCACTGTAGCTAAAAGAAGTTGAGGGCCCGCGTGTAATAATCGGATATGTTCATACCTAAATAAACTAATAGTAAAAGGATGTTTACTACACAATAAAACCGGATGTTTTTTATCATAGGTAAAACTAGACGAATTAGATAATCTTCCACCAACTCGAATAATTTTATGTTCATCCATAAAAACATTAAGACTAGAAACCCTACTATATTGTTTACAAGTACGTTTAATAGGAATATTACTAAACAAATCATTATAAATGTCTGGAAATGATTTTATTTGTACTAATCTAATGAGCATTCTTTGCGCGGTATTCAATTCGCTTACTGATAAGAAACCGGTTCGACGGCCGTCTTTGGCAGTCGACTTGATGCGTGTGTTATCTATAAATCTTAGTATGTACGCACCTATTCGCTTAAGTTTAGAAAATGAGCCATATCTTTCAAAGTTTATTAAATCTTCGCACTGTGTAGAAGGTAAACATGTTTGTTTACATTTTAAATCTGGTAAATTACAAACATTATTATTTAAGTTATCGCAATTGATCTTATCGAAATTATGTGAATTGTTATGTAAAAAAGACGGACCATACCACCATAAATCGCAATCTTTTAATAAATCTAAGTTACAACCTCTCGACAATAGATCAGCTGGGTTGTCTTTGCTACTTACGTGTAACCACACTGAGTCGCCCGTGAGGTCATTGATCTCGGTCACTCGATTTTGTACAAATGTTTTAAGTAAGTGTGGTGACATTTTAATCCAACCCATAACTATTGTGGAATCCGTCCAGAAATATATTTTACTAAATTGTAACCTTAGAGACTCGACAATTTTCTTATATAACTTGGCTCCTGTTAAGGCACCACAAAGTTCTAAACGAGGAATACTAATGGCTTTTAAAGGTGCAACCTTACTCTTGGCACACAACAAACGCACGGTTACGTCCGAGTTATCATTATAAGTACGTAAATAAGCACACGCGCCGTAAGCGTCTTGGGATGCGTCGGTAAATATATGAAGTTCCGTATATTGAGTATGATCACCTTTAATATGGCGGGGAATACGAATATCTTTTAAAAATCTTAACGTAAATATAAAATGGTTCCAAGTGATAAGAATATCCCTAGTAACCGGAGTATCCCAGTCAATTTTACTTAACCATAATTTTTGTAACATTATTTTTGAAATTATAACTGCAGGAGAAAGAAGGCCTAGTGGGTCGTATATTTGTGAGATAACTGATAACATTACCCGTTTAGTTAAATTCGACTCGTTTCCGTTGTTATCAATATTCGTAACAAAATGCAACTCGTCACTAGTGTTGTGCCAACCTAACCCGAGTGTTTTAGTTTGCGCATGCTCGCCTATAAAATGTTCGGTGGATTTATTTGGTAATTCGTTATTAAATGTCCACTTACGCAAAGGAAAACATCCTGATTGTAGTACTTCTGAAGTTTTCTGACATATTTTAATTAAATTATCTAAATCATCATCACCCGTGATAAGATCATCTACGAAAATGTCTTGAGTGATAACGCGAGCGATATCGTTTTCGTTACACTCTAACGCTAACTGTCTGATACATCGCATGCTTAAATATGGAGCTGACGCAGTTCCATAGGTAACGGTATTCAGTTGGTAGGTATCCAATGGATCCGAGGGATTATCGCGCCACAATATTAATTGTAATGACCTTTGATCAGACTGGACAAGAACTTGACGAAACATTTTCTCGACGTCTGCACATGCTACGTATTTATATTGTCTGAATCGCAACAAAATAGAAAAAATATCATTTTGTAACGCGCGTCCCGTAAACTGAATATCGTTTAACGATTTATTCGAGCTAGTGACAGCACTAGCGTCGAACACTACGCGTAATTTTGTAGTCGTACTATCCTCTCTAACGACTCCGTGGTGTGGAAGATAATAGTTAGGCTGACTACAAGTATCTAACTTCGACATGTGGCCTAAATCATTATATTCTCGCATAAAGTTAGTGTACATACGTTTAAATTCCGGAAAACGTTCAAGTTTACTTTCTAATGATAAAAAACGTTTCTTCGCTAACGTATAAGAATCACCTAGTGTGTCAGGTGCCTCTCTAAGCGGTATACGAACCGAAAATCTACCGCTTTCTTCGCGTTTAGTCGTATTATTAAATAATTCCTCACACATACGTTCATCATCTGTAAGGATTGCAGATGGCGATGAAGGAATATTTTCAATTTCCCAAAATAACCGGAGCTGCTTATCAATGTCCTGATTAAAGTGACATTGAACGCGAGTAGGTTTCGGGTTCTTAACAAACACAGGTCCGGACAACAACCATCCCAATTTTGAATTTTGTAAGAATGGTCCACTAGCTAAACGTATTTTATCCGTTTCTAAAAGATCCCAAAACCTATCTGCACCTATTAGCAAATCAATATCCGAACTAATATTAAACGTAGGATCCGCTAATTGTAGGAAATCAGGAATACGTATATGACCAGCTTCAATATTTATCGTAGGCATACTGGACGTTATGCATGGCAAGACAATACATCTAAGCTTGGTATAATAATCGTTACATTTTGATCGAATTGAAATATCGCATAAATGGGACGACTGTGCGACAGATTGTCCCACACCCGAGATTCGAACTGTGGACTGTATAAAAGACGCATTTATTCGTTTAGACAATTTCTCCGTAATAAAACAGTTCTGGCTCCCGCTGTCTAAAAGCGCACGAGCCGTATGATAAACGTTATCATTATCGGCTACTTCCACCAACGCCGTAGAAAGTAAAACCGTACTTATCAGTTTAAAATCACTGGTGATTTTATCGCATGGAAATGTGTTATTATAATTATTAGGTAAAGAATGCAACGCAGTTGTCGCACTGTGTGTAACGTTCGCCTCTCCGCGCGACTCGGTACGCACACATGCATTGTTACTGGCGCTTTGATTATTATTATTTTCTATATGTAACAAACTGTTATGTTTTCGCTGGCATTGCTTGCACGGTCCGAAAACACAGTCATCTAACGTATGACCCGCTCGCAGGCAGTTACAGCATAACTTCTTATCACTAACAACTTTCATTCTATCTCGAATAGACATGTTAAGGAATGATATGCACGTGTATAACGCATGACCTTGATTGCACAAAACACAATTAGGTAAGTTCTTTTTAAAGTTATTATTATGATAGTTGTTACGAGTAGTTTTGATAGTAGATGAATAACTATGCACGCGGTTTGAACTTCGTTTATCACTGGTATGTTGATGCTTATCACTTTGAGGTAATTCCTTTGACTTTACGTGGTTTACACTAATCATTTCTAACGTATCTGCGCGGTTTCTGAGGAATGATATTAAGTCGTTCAATTTGACCTTATCGCGTGACCCTAAAGCCAAGGTACCTATGTGGTTCTCCCACTCCCGTTCCGTGGAAGAGTCAAGCTTATTAACGACTAAGTAAATAATTAACGTATCCCAATTGAGTGTAGGTTCATTGAGTGACGTCAAAGCGCGTAAATTACGTAGGACAGTATCAATCAATTTACGTATTTGAGACGGTGATTCCTGTTTCACGGACGGAATATTATATAACGCTTTCACGTGATTATTTACTAACAGTCTTTCATTATGATATCGGCTTTCTAGCAACTCCCAGGCGTGAATGTAGTTGGCAGGACTGAACTCTAGGGCACTGATAACCTGTAACGCGCTTCCGCTTAAAGCCGAACGTAAGTAGTGAAATTTTTGTATTTCATCTAAATCGGTACGGGTATGGATCATGGTAATGTAGGAATGTTTGAACTCCAGCCAGTGGTCGTACGAACCTTCAAAAATAGGTAATTTTATGTCTGGCAACTTAATGTTGACTGGCTGGCGGAAACCGTCCCGAGCTGATACCATAGGGCGCTCGCTGCAAGCCTCCGCTTTATTAATCAAACAGTTAGCACTGGCCATAGCCTTAAAATATAAAGATTCTAACGCTTCAACATATTCTATATTAGCGATCAATTCCGATTCCGATAAAAGTAATTCTATGTCACTTTCAATATTATTAAATTTAGAAAATGTCTCGCTGGCGGCCTGAACTCGCAACTTCAACTCAGCTACTTGTAAGGCAGTCAAGGTGGCCCCCACAAACGAGTCAATAAAATGTTTAAATTGCGTTAAGCGGCCTTTAACACTACCCCTACGTTTTTTAAGTTCAGAAAGAATTTCCTCCTCAGATTTAACCGACATTTTGGCGGGCTACGAGTAAGCGTGTGTAGGTAGGTACTTACGTGAAGTCCCGGGCGAGCATCAACGGAGCCACGTGTTCGCAACTCTTGCGTCGCGTAGATACAACAAAACTGTAATCGTATAAACACAGCGTTAACACAAATCCTTAACGTTTAGGGAAAGGACGGGAACAAAGACCTGACCGTTTTTCTTCTCTCGTAAATGTTTCAACAAATGGCTGCTGGTCCGACTCTGGCGTCGCCTTCGCGTGTCGGCGATCTTCCTTATTCGTTTCTCAGACTCACAGCCGACTCGAAGGTCCAAATTATGTAGCGTATGTGAGCAGGTTTGTTCCCGGGAAATGAAGCAACTTTTGACACTGGTAAGTATTATTTATTTTACTTGTTTTCTTACAGGTTTTAGATGGCGGATGGCGGATGGCGGAAAGCGGAAAGCAACAGTAGACAATTATAGACTTTGACATTGACGGACGCGAACGTTTTTCTCTCTTCACCGCTAGATGGCGTGCACCACAATAATGATTTCGCACTTAATTTATGTTTGGTTTTGCAGCTTCCCCAATAGATGGCGTAAACAGTTTTAATTGTTATATTTATTGTTACTAGTTATCGGTTATGATGAATCGCTTGGGCGGCTGTTATTGGAAAAATGAGATGGCCATTCTGGTAGCCTAACTTCTAAGATAGTCCATGGGTCATCCGATTTTCCGTACAAAGATTTAGTAATAAAAGTTGGTGTAGCGGGTGGACGATGAATTCATTACACGATTCTAGACCCCCAGTAGTATTAAAATAATTCTGACGTCCCATACAAAAGTGCAACACTTAAACGATCAAAGAGCACGACATAGCTTTTTTTTAATAAGCGACCAAAAAATGTTGATGCACTGATGGTCTAGAATTACCTATGTAGTAAATCCATGGTAAAAGTTTTCATTACGATGTCCTTTCCACTGCGTATTGTTTTCTTATTTAATTTTAAGTAGTTTTAACAACGCCGCAGTGGCAACGGAGGGGACGCCCTAGAAAGACCTACCCTGACCTTATTGGTGAGATTCTTCAGAAAGGTCGGGTGTGCAGTACTCGTAACCGGCGTGCTTGTATGACCAGATGTATGAACGTAGACGAGGCGAAAGTAGTATGTAAGGATCGTAGCAGGTGGCGTTCTGTGGTTTCTGCCTACCCCCATGGGAAAAAGGCGTGAGTTTATGTATGTTTGTATGTATGTAGTTTTAACAAAGCTAGTTTTAAATTCAACCAGTTCCAATTAAGTTTAAAATTAAACGAAAAGTGCTCTACGCTACGCGTTCATCAATTATCAATATGGAGCAACACGGTCGCTTCATATGTAGAGAGTAACATCACAACAGTTTACAAAGCAACATTTGTTATTCCATCCAAAGGCGAGGCTAGCCTTGTTTTGTTTTCCACAAAATGAAAAATATGCTGTCAGTGAAATGAAGTCTTTTTTCCACACTTTTTTAAAGTCTATTTTCCTTGGGTCATTTGCCTGCCCGTGTGGTTTCTGGCTTCACCGAACGCGAGTGTGTGTTTTAAAAAAAGAATACTAAGGCCCACTTACACCAAAACTACTAAATACATTTAGCGCCAAAACGTAAGTATTTAGAACAACATTGCATGCTTGTCATATTGTTAGGTGACAGTGACAGTATGATAATTTAAACACATTTAGCGCTTAATATGTTTAGTGATTTTGATGAAAGTGGGCCTTTGTTGCATTATACAAGGAATAAATTAGTAGTTTAAGTACCGTTCGATGTTTACCTTAACAGCCCCCCTAGCCACGTCACAAACGATAATCGTAAACGCTCAGTAGGTACCAATAGATTTTCAACTTAATACCCAAGAGCTTTAAGTTGAAAATCTATTAAACATTTCTAAGCGTTAGCGACTGGAACGAACGAAAACGCTATGCAATGTTCATTAGATCTTCAACTTAAAACCAAGCACATAAAGTTGAAGATCTATTAAAGCCTACTCAGCGTTTGCGTTTATCGTTTGTGACTTGGCTAGGGGGGCAGATGTCAACTGAATGAAATGAAATGTCAATGAAACTTGGCCGTATAATTAATTTATGTTTGAAATCGTCAATCAGCCGTAAACAAGCGCGGAGATGCATGCTGGTGCCTTCTCTGTATGAGGCGAGGCCTTTACTCGGCAGTAGGAAAATAATAGGCTTATTTATTTCATTTCATTTAAAAACTTACATATTAAATTTTATTTCTAAATATGAATATAAAAATTCCCAGGTCGAGCAAAAAGTGTTATTGGGTTTTTCTATGAAATTCGCAGTAGCAGCTCGCAGTTTGGATTTGTGTCCGGTTAATGGCAATAGGCTCGCCCCCTATTACATGGGACCTAAATATACCGGCGAACTGTGGGTGTAAATTGGTACACCTCTGCCTAACCCTTCGGGGAATACAGGCGTGATTGTATGTATAAAAAAATAAAAACATTTATTATTCTTCTCCTTTATTTAGTACGTAATGCTTATAATTATTTAACTACGCACACAACATGGCGACATAATTGCCTGCCAGTGTTTCGTTCACTCAGCCTGGCTAAACTTAGCGTGACATTTTACACCATTTCGTTTTTTTCGGTTTCACGGCCGTAAAGTTGAATTTAGTACACTTCCGTAATAAAAGGGAACGATATACTCGTATGATACCTAGGTGAGAATTTTGATTTGCTTGTGTTATATATTATGGCTTTTAATGATAATAATCATTGAAAGTTATAATATATGTAATATATTTTTAATTGTTAAAGTTGTATTTTATGATTTGTTGATACCGGAAGTTGGTTCGGTTATGATTCAAATCATAAAATCATAGCTAAAACCAGTTTTACGTTATTTATATTTTATTATTTATGTCGTTACATAATTATAGCTTTTTATACACATAAATATAATTTCTAGACACATTTGTACAAGTCTCTGTACTAACGACTCGATGACGTCACTTGTTTGTCACTGTCTATAAAGGCGAGAGCCCAACGCTTTGAGTGTCATTCTTATCTGAGCTGTCGGACCGAGCAGATCGCTAGTTAAGTATATTTCCTCTTTTATTAGATATTATAATTATGTGTTCCTTATATTCTTTTGTAATGTTGGTTATTTACTTGATTTAGTTATATAATTGATATGGTATCTAAATAATGTTATTAGTGAGCAATAATGTTGTATAAATATATTGTGTACTATATGTATATATACATTATGTGTATATATATGTATACGTATGTATATAAAGACACTTTCCTATATGTGTTAACATATATATACTTTTGTACTGCTGATAGCAGTGTTGGTTATATACTTGATGTAGTAACGAAATGATGTTACCAGTGAGTAATAATGTTGTGTACATAAGTATATGTGTAATAATATTTATGTATAAATGTTGGTGTGTATACATGATGATATAGAATCATTGTTTAATAATAATGTAATAAATGAAATGAGTAATAATGATAAATGACTTTCATTGTTACATAAGGTTAGTTTCAATATTGAGCAACTTTAATAAATAAAATAATTGCCATATATTAAATAAATAAATATATTTGATTGAAATTTATTTTAATTATTTTACCTTTTTCTCTACCTATTTCTAACACTTGCATTGCGTAACTATTGGTATGGTATGGTAAGACATAGTGTGGTATGGTATGGTATAATAATAGTACGGACAACGTCACATATTGGATACCCCCTTTCTAAAGTACTCTAATAAGTGATACGCACTTAGTTAATGCAGCTGACTGTACCAATAGGTAGACCAAAGAGATTGAAAGAAATAGGGATTGTCATAGAAAAACTGTGATTCCATACACATTCTAGTGCACACCTGATCTGTCTTGCAGGCGTATGACATTAAACTTTATACATGCAGGAATAAAGAAAAAAAATGCAGGTATAAAATTACGATGTTAGTCGCTTTGTCCCGTCTATTCTAAACATAGGTAATGCTTGCAAGAAACAAGATTCTTAATTCGTGACAGTTCAGTTTTGTTGACAGTTCAAGTGAGTACCTACAATAAATCATGGCGTGAAAATATTTAATTAACACTAAATATTATAATGAAACTAAACAAAGTACTTATTGTCAATTTTGAAGACCAATGAGTTTCAATTATTATCTATAAGTTGACAATATAAAAGCAAAAAAAAAAAGAATTACGAAACAAAAGTTTAAAAAAGTTTTGAGGAAACAACTAAGGAGTTAATAACCAAATAATAAAGGAAACTGGTTGGTCATAACAGAACCTACCTTCATGACATCTAAAGAATTTCTGCTCGTCATGTCATGCGACAACAGCGGCAGCCATGATTGATATGTAATGTGGGGTAAAATGTGCAACTTCACCATAATTAGTTACGTTAGGATATCATTTATGTAGGTTTTTATATCTACTTTCAGCGGAAATACATACTTATTTACAGGTTGGAGCTGCGGTTGACCGATTGGTTGTTCCGTATCGCGTCTTGGGTTCCAATTGAACACGGAACAAATATTTGCATGGCTTTCCAAGCCCTCCAGTAGTTGTTGCGGGACAGGTTATTTTTGTATGTGAGTTTATAATATGTTTGCAAACGCACCCACTACTATACAGGAGAAATTCTGCGTGTAGGGCAAAGTCTAAATATATATAACTCAAAGGTGACTGACTGACTGACTGACTGACATAGTGATCTATCAACGTACAGCCCAAACCACTGGACGGATCAGGCTGAAATTTGACAAGCAGGTAGATGTTATGACGTAGGCATTCGCTAAGAAAGGATTTTGATTAATTCTACCCCTAAGGGGATAAAATAGGGGATGAAAGTTTGTATGAAACTTTGTCAATTTTAAACCGATCGGGCTGAGACTTTGCATGCATAAAGCTACTATGACGTAGGCATCCCCTAAGAAAGGAATTTGATAAATTCCACCCCTAAGGGGATAAAATAGGGGATGAAAGTTTGTATAAATCTTCTTAGATTTTCGACTGATTGAACTGAAATTAAAGATTGGAGCTACTATGATGAAGACGTCCGCTTTAGTAGGGTCCTAGTAGGTTAACGCGGGTGAAACCGCGGGGCACAGCTAGTTTTATATAAAATGCCACCAACCTGTATGCTCGTCTTACTGTTTGGTGATGATAATTTATACAAGCCCACAAGTACACATATTTCTATTACTGTCACAATTTTCTCATAAATTTTTAGTCACACATTTTTTCGTAGAGTGTAGGTACGGCCAGTTAGGTAGTTTAAAAGTCAATATTTCAAACCTCAGTGGTAAGATGCAATGGTGCTTGAAATTCTATGGTTGGCTGGGAGCCATCTGCGCTCGCCATTGTCCGGCGTAAAAGTTGCTGACTGAAAAAGCCATTCGCTGAAAAATGCCACAGTACACAAGTGATGGATTGGTACCTACCCGACAGGTATCTTACGGATATATATGGAACAGATATTTCACCCATCTTTCTTCGTTATTGTTTCATGGTCTTCGAAGTGTATACGGAAGTCGTGGGTGTTCGTGAGCGATTATATATATTAAGGAATACTCATTGAATACGATAACACTTAAAACATACTTATTTAATGTTCATCTATAGTGTAATTTCGTAAAAATATCGCTCGGTGGTTTTAGGTGAACGAGTTAGCTCTAACTTAAAACTACCGCAAAATGACACCGCGTAAATGACAGCTCACCGTAGGTAAGCTGACATTCCGTGTAGATAGGGATTGATTGGTCATTTCACCTAAATTCACCGAATGTACCGACAATTCACTTTCTTTTCGTCACTGCTGAAGCCTACCTGCTAAGAGTGATTACCTATAGTTTATTTAATGTTAGGTTTGTTATCACAATCTTTAATATTTAGTACCGAGGAATTGTTATGTCGTGATGGCCCAGTGATTACGGCGCCCACTTCTCAAGCACCACAGGCTATGGGTTTACACTCGGGCAGGGCCAAGTACCATTGTAACTTTTCTATTTCATTTATGTACGTTCTAAGTTTATCTTGGACATCACTGATGTCGGTGAAGCAAACCTGGACTTACAATTAATATAAGTCTGAAATCGCCAACCCGCCTTGCGCAAACGTGGTGATCAATGCTCGTGCCTTCTCGGTATGAGAAGAGGCCTTTACCCTGCTGTGGGATAATAGTAGGCTGGTAATATTATTAACGAGAAATTGTGGTATAGCCTTAACATTTATCCGTTGGTATTGAATGAAAGCCGAAACAAAATTGCGCATTCAAGTGATTACTTCCAAACTTAACAAATACAATAAAATCTTCAACTCTATTCGAAGTTGGTAAATTAATTCGTAAATGTTCGAGATCTCTTCTAATTTAAGGTAATTACATTATTTCTGAGCAAAATATGAAACGTCGATGGTGAATTTAATTTAACTTGGGCGTTTAACATTTTGTGAGGCATGAAGGTTTAATTAAACGAACCAAAAGTTTATTAGGACGAGGTCAGAGCTGTTTAAAATGTGTAAGAAATATTATTAAGTTTAGTAGTTTGGTTTTACAGATGTTCAGTCTGTTTAGTTATTTTTAGGAGAAATAAAATCTTAAAAGACTCATGTTTAAGCATGTTATTTTATTTACATCTATCGTATTATTAAAATTCCTGTTGTTACGAAACATTATGCAGTCATGTGATTTATTTCACATAAACCTAAAATTATAGTCCCATAAAATGTTCATGGTCCACTTAAGTCCTGTTTTTATTATTTGCCATTAAAAATAATATTCATAATCTATGCATAAACATTAAAACTGCTTTTATTTTGAAGTCATGTTTGAAGCGCGTCCTAATTTATTCAATCTGCTTCATTTTGAGAACAGTGAAATTATAAAGGCATTGTGTACATAGGACGATATATTATAAGTGAGTAAAGGCTTACAGGCTGAAGATTGGAGGAGTCAGCGGAGGCGGCAGCCGAAGTACTTTGATTGATGAGTTCGTAGCTTATCAGAATAATAATTACACTTGCTTGCTGCCGTCTAATCTAAAACTCTTATTCTGGCTCATTTGCGGTCTTTCAAATGGTGCCAGATTGATTGATAGGGTCCTGTATCGATTATTTGTATTTATACATCTTCTATTTTTGCCAATTTCCTAATAAATTAATTTATCTTTTGCGAAGGGGTAAATTCGACGTGCAAAAAATGATTAGTGAAAATTCTTACGATTTACAGGAAAAAGTAAAAGGAATTGAAACATATAAAAGAAAGGAGGAACTACTATTGTATTATAGAAAACTTAATAAAAAGTAACCGCTTCTCTTTCCTTGAAATACACTAACTTTTGTAGGTAAGTAGGAAGGTATTGTAAGTTCTTTCATAACTCCTCATAACTTCGACCATCGGAGAAGGTGCCTTAACCAAAGTTTACGTGTTGATGTAGTTTCTTGGCAAGGCAAGCAAATATCGAATAAGAATCTACTTAGTATTCGTGATAAATGAAATGACTGAAAATAAACTAACAGACATGATTGGAAATAAATATTTACGTAACATTTTACGTAATACCAAACTCCTGCCTCCACTTCGCTCGTTATCTAAGACCTAAGTTTCAATGATTTATCAATAACATTTGTTAACAAGTTGTTTCTAATAATAAACAACAAGTTTAATTTATCAGCACCCCACCAACTTGTTTGGGGGAAAATTCATTAGCTTATCGTAGTATCGGTGTCGCGGTGAACTAAAGGCTAATGTCAATATTTTACTACACCACTGTAACTAGGGTTGTCACGTCCCCGGTTTTAGCCGAACTTCCCGGCTGTAGCGAGTGTATTTCCGGGTTCTGGCCGCAATTCTCCGGCTTAAGCCTCTATACTCCGAGCTAAAACCCCTATGTTTATTTAAGACTGCAATTTCGACTGTAAAGAGCTATTGTTGGGAAGACTGCGCCTTTCTTTGCAATTGTTATTTTTGGATGTATTCGTTTTTTCTGGATATATTTGCTTGGCCAGTAGCTATGCTTAGGTAGCATCCCTAATGATACTTGAGGAACTTCGGCAGTAAACAACTTTGGTTCAATTTTGGATCCCTCTATCATCGTGATACCGCTTTACTTGGTTGGATCATAATTATTAACTTACCATATGTAGTGTAGACATTGGCTAACTAACATGATTGGGGGTTAGGCTTTTGTGTAGCATATAATAACAGTAGAGAATGTAAAAGATGCGTTCGACAATGGCGTGATTTACAAGAACTACAAATAAGAATTTACACGAAATATTAAGCATTGTCTTGAACTGCCTCGTTAGCCTAGTGGTCCTAAACGCGATTGCTACGCTAAAGCCATGGGTTCGATTCCCAAGTCAAGCAATGTGATATTGGGTTTTTCTATAAAATTCTCAGCAGCAGCTCGGTAGTAGGATTTGTGCCCGGTTAAGGCAATAGGCTCGCCCCCAGCTATTACATGGGAACTAAACATACCGAATGCGAATGCGAACTGTGGTTATTTGTTAGTACATCTCTGCCTAACCCTTCGGGGAATACAGGCGTGATGGTATGTTTTGTTATTAAACATTGTTCCACATGGATTGAAGGATTCATCAATATATTTGTCCCAACCTAGATCTTTTTTATCTGTCGCGAATAAAACCGGGACAATTTGGGGTTGGTACACTTTACTGTGGCGAGATGAAATACCGAACAGGATAAGTATTATAATTGCTGGCTCAATCCGGATTACTGTGGGAGCCGCTGTAATACCACCTCTTTGTGCCTCAAATTCGTCTTTGTGAGTCGACCGCCGCAAACTTTACATTGATAATTTTGTTTCAGTTTTATGACTTGGTTTTGATTTAGATGCATCACACAGCAATAATTATATCGCTTTCTAAGGTGAAAGGGCCTATGAAACATTTGTACTCTGTTACATTTAAAAAAAAAAGGTTTTCGAAGATCGTACCGACAAAGTTACGTAGAAATATGAAATAATTAAGTAACTTTCATATTTTAGGAAGTCGTGAAACTTATTTTACTTTCTTCTATTATTGAAGTTTTTCTAGAAATAGACTTTATTAGACACGATGTATATAACATTATAAGTAGTATATGCGAAAGCCGAAACACCTGTCTAGTGTTTTTATGTAAAAAAAATTGTATACTATATTTCCAAACTGTACCATGAAAAATTACAAAGTTATAAGCTTGTTAGGTTACCTGGTTGTCCGTATAAAAACATGCTGACTGCGTTGGGCAGCGCTTCTAGCAGCGCATCTTGCGCAAATTGATAATAATTTGGCAGTAGGAACCTAACCGCACGGCGATTGTATTGTAATTAACTGGTGATAACATTTTCCATCACAATTGCAAATTTTTAGGACAAAATATAACATGATATATAAATTATTGGAATCGATTCAGTTACTTATTCCGAACAAACTATATTCAGGTTTCGCATATAGGTACTAATTATAATGTTGTATAGCTTGACTGTGAAGGGCTCGTAGCTTAATTGCTACGCAAGCTACGCCGTAGCCAGCGTAGCTTGTTTATATTTATTTATGAATTAAGAGATTCTTAATTAGGTACCATGCAGTATGCTATTTATCTGAATTTAATTTGTTTTATGTGAATGTCGGATGAAAGTTGCTTTGCATAAATAACTACTTGGTCTATCATGAGCGCGCTAATATAAAAGTATTCAAATCGAGTCGGTTTTCGAATTGGACATACTATAACCCTACAGTTTTGGCTTAATTTTATATGACAGACACAATTGATATCAACAAAATGATGATATAAAATAAAGCCTTCGTTTTAAATTATAATTTGGGCGAAACAGGTATTTCGAAATTCAAAATCGATTTACGAATTTATGTTACGTTTCAGTAAGGTCGAATTTGAATGTCAAAGTTAGTGCTCTTGGTCGCATTTTTATCTCTTGGTCGAACTAGTGCATATCGAAGAAGTGTTCTGTCGAAGTAGTGTACTTCGAAGGTGTGTGTTGTTGAAGTATAGTGTGTCGAACTAATGCTTGTCGAATACCTATATGTTCTGTCGAAGCAATGAGGCGTCGAAGTATTGTATTTCGAAATTGAGACCGTGTCGAAGTAATTAACTGTCGAAATTCAGAATGACACTCCTACTGCATTGCTTATTGGTGAACTACAGTCACTTTCTATAACATTGAATTGCAATATTGAACAATTTGCTTTAAACGTTGTGAAGAAAAATCAAATATGTTAATTACATGAAGCTGATGGTGGATTTCCTCAGGAGTGAGACAGTTTGGGCTAAAATAATAATACAAAATATATGGTGTAAGTATTTAATAATTTTGTTAATATGCACTTTTATACTTTGCTCATTCAATAAAAAGTACTACTTATAAAATCTATTATATCGGAATAATATATCAGTAGTTACTGTTTGTCAAGACGTAGAATTGTGATCATCAGCCCGTTATACAATACAATATATTAGATTATTACTGCATAGTTCACAGAACATTACAAAACCCATCACGCCTGTATTCCCCGAAGGGTAGAGGTGTACCAATGTACACCCACAGTTCGCCGGTATATTTAGGTCCCATGTAATAGGGGGCGAGCCTACTGCCATTAACCGAGCACAAATCCAAACTCCGAGCTGCTACTGAGAATGTCATAAAAAAACCCAATAACACTTTTTGCTCGACCTGGGAATCGAACCCAAGACCTCTAGCGTAGCAGTCGCGCTTAGGACCACTAGGCCAACGAGGCAGTTTCACAAAACCCAATTTATACATTATGTGGTTTCATTAATCACTTTTGATTTTCTGTTCATTCAACAAGAAATGTGGCATAAAATAAGTTATTTTATTAAAAAGGGACGCAATTTAGAGTATTTACTATCTAGTTTCAGGCGAATGTGTAATGTGAATATACGCCTAATGATTTATTAGGGATGTTCACTTGACACGACGAGTCTAGAGGTCTTTAGTCTAGGTACTTATATTCTAGTACTATAGTTTTACTGACCAGTATTAAATGAATAAATAAATGCTTTCTTTACCAGAATATACATACGAGATATACATAATGCCTATAAGGAAAAACTGACATAAAGTTACAATATTATCGAATTTCTAGCAAGTTTCGCAAAAGTTTTTAAGTGATAATGCCAACAGTAAATCGATCTTAATAATAAGTACAGTTTCCTATCTCCTAGCTGCTGCCCGCGACTTCGACCCGTCCTTATTGATATATTATCCCTTTAGGAACCGTACAATTTTTCAGTATAAAAAATAGCCTGACGAGATGAGAGATAGATTAACCTATTTTTGTGATAAATTTCATCCAGGTCCGCTCAGCCATTCTAGTGTGATTGACGAACAAACATATATCTATCCAAATTCTCGCATTTATCTATACTAGTATTATAAAATGAGGTAAGAATTTTCGATTGTTTGTTTGTTTGTAAGGAATAGGCTCCGAAACTACTGGACCGATTTCAATATTTTTTTCACCAATAGAAAGCTGCATTATTCATCAGTAACTTAGGTTATTTAAAATCACGCTACGAGCTACGGGAGCGGAGCATTAACCAAAGACGTAACTTATGGCGGGTGAAAAGTTACACGGACAAAGTCGCGGGCGGTTCGCTATATAGTAATAGTAATATAGAGGTACTCGTTTAAACAAAGTGTTCTTCATATTTTTTGCCCGTACATGTGACGCCGCTGTGAACCTAGTAGGTCTCTAATACGCATGGATTGAGCTAATACTGTGACCATATTATCATGATTCATCTATCTCTCAGGAGCGCTGATTTCATCTTGATAGTGTGCCGTCCCACAGACATCGCAACGCAACTTGAACTCCTGGAATAAAATAATAAAGTCCTATATTAAAAAACAAAAAAATATATTAAACGGTCTTATTTCAACAGACTCAAAAAAAGAGGACGTACTCAATTTGTCTCTCATGTTAGGATATTTTTTGTGGTGTCCATCTTTTCTTGGAATTTAAGGGATAATGAAAAGTGCATAAGTTTATTTTATTCTGGGTGGATAATCCAAGTTAAATAAGAAAAACTGTTTAATCGGCCCCGGAGGCTAGTCCGGAGTTATATTAATTAGCAAGGATCTAATAATGCTTAAGGAGTTCATTGTGTAGAGCAGTTAACCGAATAAATATAAAAAGTATTCGGTAGGTCCATCAATTGTTGAGTGTCTGATACGGTAGGCAGGTATAGAATTACACTTTTTTAGGCACTTCTCCAATTAATAGCGATGTGATCGAGTTACGACCCTCTAATAAAAAAATTACATAATAACTTTATTATTATTTATAAGTTCCGTAAATATTGAATGATGGAACAGGAGTTAATCAAAATATCATGTCCTTGGACGCGGACACAGCCCACTGAGTGTGTCGAAAGATAATAATAAAATCATCGCAGCATCGAGTGGGGAAATCAGGCGGAAAGGTGTCTGTTTTTATTGTAATACAGACTTTATTGTTATAAAGATAGAATTCGGTTTCACATACCTACAAATAATTTCGAAAATATAATTATAAAAAATTTAGTAACATGAAAAAGCTTACTTACCAAGTTAAACAGCTGCCGCAGATGATTCATCGCGATCTGTCGTACGTTTGTACAGTTACTTGACATGTTGGTCATGTAGTTAGCTGCTATGTCCGCAAACTCCTCCAATTCTATGAGGCTGGATGGTCCACCGCGTGCGAACAAGTTACGATTACTCTGGTACCTCGCCCACATCTCCCCCACAGGCAAAGCCACGTACGACTCATTTTCTGGCAACTTCACCATCATTAACAACTTAACACACCTAATTACTTGAAGCAAATGAATATAATAATGACTTCCTGGAACGAGTGGGGATGTCAACAAACGCATACAGTCTATTGTCTAGTAAATAATGACTTACCGGGATGTCCATTGTTACCTGCGGGGCCCTTTGATTATCTCGTGGTGTTTTCATATTTCTGAAAACAATCACCACATGCATGCATTCGATCCAACCCTTTCGTGTTATTGACATACTTAGATATCTGTTGTGTTTACTCAATTTTGTAAAAAACATTCTTGATCAATTAGCTAATTAATTCGTTCATCTAAATTAGCTAATTAAAGACTTGCTATTAGTGTTCGGTAATTAGTTGGTCGTCTTTAAAAGAAGGGGTAAGCGAAGTTCGATTATCATTATTAAAAAGTAGCTATGGTGAAGTTAACGGAACCGTGTGAGCAGCCTGCCAGAGCGATGGGGGAGCGCGGGAGCGTGCGAGGGCCCCGCAGTCATCACAACTGGGGCGCAAGAATCGGTCGACGAGGAGACTGTCACCGTTCAGAACCAAAGGGACTTCTAGAGTTAGAAGCCTTGGCCCACCGAACTGTCGAGCTCATGGAGAAACACGTCCCCAAATCAGAGAACAATTACGAACGAGCAATGGACTTGCTACGACTTCAATACAATCTTGTAAATATTTAATTTTAGTTCAATCTCCCAACTACAATATTCGTTTAACAAATATTTGCATTTCACTTCGAGTTTCTGTGTTCGAGTCGGGAGTGAACAAACATTTTTTGTTTGAGCTATCGACAGAAACGTTTTATAGTTTTTTTTCGCGTTCAACTTGCTGGCAAGGGACCAATTGATCACGGCCCCGAATGTGAAAATGCATTACTTTCCACGTTTTATTTGACCATTTTCACGGCTCGTCAGAAATATGAATGTATAAAGTACCGTCGGGCCGTTAGTCCACGAAATTATTTTCATACACAAATGTTGATGTGCTAATATTTGTTTTACCTTTTCAGAATTTTATAGTGGTGTGCGAGAAATGCCGGGGGCCACATGTCCACGATGAAATTATTGCTCCTGAAAGGTGATTGACAAAAACCAAACCTTTTAGGAACGTGGATCGTGCAATTTGTAGAGTAATAAATTAAAGGATTATTGAATACACAAGTGTATATTAATATTTTTAAAAGGCTTGATAATATGTTTTTTAAAGTGTTTAAAACTTTGTTATGTAAATAACTATTTTTTGTATATTAACACAAGAGTTTATTATGCAATGCATTGTAATAAGACTGCGTATCTACCTAAGATTCAGAATATTTTTTAAATTTTCTTTTTAAAATGATTTAAAATGTATTTATTAGAAATAAAATTTTAATATTTCTAATAAGCCAACTAAATAACTGTAAGTATTTTTAAGTTTTACAATTGCGTTTTTGTAAAAGATTTCTAGAATAGAAAGTAAATAAACATTGAATATTTATGAGAGGCTTTTAATTACATGCAAATCAGACAGAAGTGAACCGTGGCAAACGGGTTATTTTCTCATTATTATTCTAACGATTTATTCCACAATTCCGATTTGTTTAAGAGTATTCACCCCAAGAGTCGTCACCGCGAACTCTTTGAGAAATACATCATCAGATTAAGTAGTACCTACCTTACCATCAGAATCATCTAAAATTATTCGTTTGCGACATTCTTAAAAGGTATATTTGTCAGGAAATTCATTTGAAGAAGTTCATTTTTCAAACAAAAACTAACTGAAATCATTATTAAATTACAAACTAGGTACAGATTAAAAATAAAAATGGATTTTATTTAAATATAAAACGGCCATTGGCCAATTACATAAGTAAGATACATATTTAACTACACGACATTAACACGCTCGTCTCACAATACACCAAACTTACTGACAAGATCGTCTTCTGTTTATTGATGGCACGGTTGGCGCATAAGCTGAGTCATTGGCTGCTGCGCTGCATGTCGCGGGTTCGATTTCCGCACGGAACAAATATTTGTATGGCCTAGAGATAGTTGTTCCGGGTCTGGCTGTTTGTGTATGTGAGTTTATTTGTTTGTAAACGCACCCACAATACAGGGGAAATTCTTAGTGTGGGGCAATGTTTTATTTTTTAAACCGTAAACAATTCGCCCGAGAACACAGTCATCCAAGTCAGGCTTGGCATCGTCAAGCGGGAAGGGAGACAGGGGACGGACGAAGGTGCGTCTCATTTCTCCCATTTCATTCCCGTGTCGGTACCACATTATATTTTCAGGTGAATATCTATTCGTTTGCAAAAAGCCTGAACAGTAAAGGCACGGTTTTCAGGATTAACATTTCTGGTAAAACCTTAAAAACTTAACCAGCTTACCCTATTTGGCTATGCACTTTATTATTTGCCTGAAACAGCACGTGGTGAGAAATGGGAGCTATTCTCAGACAGGACCGCACTGTAACTTGAAATAAAGTACGGTTAGCTGCTAAATGAAGTTGTATTTTTCAGGAGTCAGTAGAGTAAGTAACTCAATCCAGTAGGTGCTTGTATAAAGTTACATTAACATTTTTATTAGGGTCGTGTAGTGAAAACCGCGTGGCTCATTGTGGACTTCGGGAATCGAGTACAGATGCATAGGATTGGTCTATTTTTTTTTAACCGAAGTGTAATAATCAAATGACTTCCCCCGCCCTGGACGGCGCGGGAGTGTCAGACTTTAACTGACTAAAACCCATCCATGTTCCTTCTTGTGCCCTTTGCGTTCCGGGGGCGCGGTATCTCTTTCGAACAACCCGCAAGGATTGGTCTATGTGGCCACGGTTGGGCTCTCCCAGACCTATGATCAGCGGTGGACATCTTTCGGTTGTATATAGTTGATGATGATGAAGCTATTTTCTCATGGTTTCAGAGCCTGTGCTACGTGGTGTGGTTCCTACCAGACATACGCCTGGATAAAACACTCTGTCGGTTTTTAGATATTATCCTTGCGGCCAGACTCGGTTCTATCCTTTTTGTGTAATTTTTAAAGTACTAGTGTAGTATTCCTTATAGAAAACTCGTTCGGCTCAAATAGGCAATATCCTGCAGCGACCTGCTTAGCGGAATGGCTGACTTATTTTTTTTCAACAACTGCATATCTACAGCCAGTGGTTTTTATTTTACTTTATTGTAACAGAATATTGCTACCTACACGTCACATATTATAAATAAAGTATAACAGGATTTATTTCTTGTGAAAAATAATTTTCCTACAGGTATCTTATCACGAACACAATGTATTGCAATCGTCTTCACATAGCTTTGGACACGCTTTTTCCAACTAGCCTACCGTAGCGGTGTTGACTTGACGTTTGTCGCCGGGCTTCATGACGTCGCGCAACGTAAACTTTGTTAGCACAACACACACCCTCTACGTTAAATGTCATATAAATTATTACGTAGGAAACCGCCAGGGCACGGAGAAACGATTCAAAACAGACGTTTGGCTTCATATTCCCACTTTGCTGGCTTCGCTAATATGAGATTAGTGACGTTGAAATAAAGATTAACTTTGATTTATCACGTTTTGTTTTACTTAGGTTTAGGTTAGTTGCTAATACAGCTTATAATGTATTTTCATAAGGGTCGTACGTTTTGTAATTTAACCTCGTTTTTGAAACCATCTGCAAGTTAAGTTTTGGAGGCAAGTCTGGGTCTTAAACTGTTTAAAACTTTTGAATCTTCTGTCTTATACGATGCTTTAAGGCGTAAAGCATCGTCTTTAACATTTTGATTGAAGGAAATTCTAAAGAACATTTATCTGATATTTTTTATGTGACACTGAACTTACATAAAAATATAACTAAACAATGTTCAACAGTTGTACCTAAAAATTGATAAAATATGCCATGAATCGATAACTCCCAATAATATCGTAGATAAATATCTTAAATTATATCAAAGAGACTATAATACCCATTAATCGACAAATACGTAATTCTGTCGGCAAGATTTAAATAATATAATTTATTCAGTACGTGACTTAGTATATAAATGGGTCGTATTCGATGTTTCAATAGGATCTTCGTCGATATGAATTGGTAATGCCTCGCTCCTATTGGCAGTGGAGTTGCGGTGTGTTTGGTCTCAATCTGCGGTCAGTGATCGTAATGCCTTGAATAGGATCTGTATTAGGAACTGTAGGTACCAATGGAAGCAATTATTCGTTGGTTGGCTTTGTGTATACCTAATGGCGGTAGAACTAGATCTTTGTTGCGAAAACGGCAAACATGTATCGGTTTGGCAAGGTAGCCTGGTAAGGGCATAGGTATACTGTTATCCAGCTTTTGACTGCCTCATTGGTCTCGTTTAAATTCAGTGAATCTGAAAGGGGCTGATTCCTAGATCGGATAAAAAGTTTAATAGGGTTTTTCCCTTAGGAATTTCTCAGTAGCACCACGGAGTATGAAAGATGGTAGACCCTTGCCTTGAAAAAACACGTGAATCCGTTGGTACCTGATTACTCCGCGGTCGTGTCAGATTGCCGTCTAATCGAACTATGAGAGTAAGGGAAGAGCACCTATGTTAGCACACACACTTGTGCACTATAATACCTCCTGCGTACTTGGCTAGTCTTCATTAAGATTGATGATCCACCGTGACCGAAATTCAGCCGGGAGCGTATTACAAAATAGAAGGAATCCACCTACTCGTTTCTGGTTAATTCACCTTTATAAAATATGTAATAAACATATCAATATAGGTATAATCCACCGCTTCGTTATAAGACGGAAATTTAAAAGTTAGTACCGTACGCGAGATTGCCCTAAAATAGCGGGCCAACTACTTGGAATCAAATGGTGCCGATAGATTCCGATATTGAATTTTCAGTTATTGGCTAAGCGAGTCGTGATCTGATTACAGGACACTTTAGATTTAAATAAGTTTCTACATTCTTGAAATAAAATATTTCTTGAATGAATACCTACCTCAAGTAGTATTTTTTTGTTATTATAGTTAACTAGTTTTTGCCCATGATTTCGGTAAATGTCGGTTATCACGGATAAAGACGAAATCGTGTAATAAAAGTAGCCTATATGCTTTCTTGGGGTTTGTACTTACGCCGGCGCACGGCGCCGTTCAAAATTCTATCAAAATTGGCTCAGTCGTTTAGTCGTAAAAGCGTAACAGACAGAGTTAATATTAGTATGGATTTGATAATAAGCAATATTTATTTCACTCCGCCTGCCTCGTTAGCCTACTGCTGTGCGATTGCATTTTAGAGAATCGCACAGCTGGTCCTAAACGCGACTTCTACGCTAGATAGAGGTCTTGGGTTCAATTCCCAGGTCGAGCTAAAACTGTTATTGGGTTTTTTTTTTTATGAAATTCTCAGAAGCAGCTCGGAGTTAGGATTTGAGCCTGGTTAATGGCCATAAGCTCGCCCGCTATTCAATGGGACCTAAAACATACCGGCGAACTGTGTGTGTAATGTACACCACATTGGACACATTGGTATACCTCTGCCTAACCCTTCGGGGAATACAGGCGTGATTGTATGTGTGTGTTATTTTTCTACTACTAATGGCGTAAATACAATTTTATAGTGAACTATTTTCTAGGTATACAAGGTCTATGTTAGATAAAAGAATTTCCTTTGTTAATTAGCCGCCTATACTGTTTCTGAGATGCAGATTTTAATTAAATTGCAACGTTGCCGTAGCTCGCTGAAGATTTATGTTATTCCAGTTATTAGATACTGTATTATTATTTCTTAATATTATCGTGAGAGAAGTTGTAATGTTTGGTTTCAATCATGTTCAAATATTTTGTAATAACAAATTTACTGCCCCGTTAGTCTCGTGGTTGCAAGCGCGACTGCTAAGCGTGGGGTCCTGGGTTCGATTCTCAAGTCGGGCAAAAAGTGTCTTTCCCAAGTCTCGTCGAATTGCCGTTTCATCAGACTATAAGAGTGAGGGAAGAGGAAAAGGACCAGTTTTTGCGCACACAGTTGTGCACAATAATATTTCCTGCGTACTTGGCTTGTGACCGAATACGGTCTAGAGAATATTATTAATAGCAAATAATAAAAAACATACACAACAAATTCATTTTCGGTACGTAATATTTTTGTAATTATTAAAAATATGATCATGCAAATTCAATATTCAACTTTAATTATATTCCTCGAGGTTCTAAAACAACTTAACTTTGTTGGTACAACACTTTTATTGCCCGGATGGTCTTATTGCTTCATCTTTTGATCCCGGGGTACACAAGTTAAAATGAGCCCAATGTATAATAAATGCCCTGTCATTTTGGAGTGAGGCAATGTACCTACGGAATTTTTAAAGATGATTAATAATGTATAACACCGTGTAACGTCTTAATAACGTTTTAAAACGTTTATCTTTTGTGGAAATACCCTTTAGTATTCACTCTTTGATGTTTTTTTTCATTAATACGTAATACTGTCATGATGTTCGTAAATAATGTGCATTGAATATGAGGCGATATTAATTAAATGACGACACGTTTGGCGCAGTGGCTGAAAGACGCTGAACCGCACAGCGTAGTTGCTTAAGCAGTGCGGTACCAGGGTCCATAAAAAAATTAGGGTCGCCTACAGGTAGTAGCTCCGTGTCTAGCTGTTTGTGTAGAAGTCAGTAGAGAATTTATATGTTTGTAGAAGCACCAATGATACAGGGGAAAGTTCTAATATGGGGCGAAGTATTTTCACATTCGCAGTCTACTTTATCATCCGAGGAAGATAAAAGAAAACAACTCATTGGCGCCCGCATGCGGCTTGTAGCCGCAACCGTAACTGTTGCGGGCAATAACCGTACCTATTATGAGCGTCACATAATGTATTTCTAAATGTTACTACCTATCATATAAATTAATGAGTATTTAAATGAAAGATGTAAGGCCTGCTACATCCGATTTACTCTGTTTAAAATCATTTGTTAATTGGTTATTCTGATTTAATTGTTATGTATGTATTATGATTATTTTATTTAGATAATGTTGATTCATTTTAAATTATATTACATTGGTTTTTTGAATTGTGATTTATTGAATTTAGTTGACATTATTGATAGGTTTAAATTGCATTATACTATATGCATATTTATGTGATTGTAAAATATTGACAACTTTATTATCTATGAATCTCTTACCCATGTTTGCAAATAAATAAATATTTTTTTATGACATAACTCTCGTTTAGTGTAATGGTACTTTAGCAGTAGGTAGATAAAGTCCTCTATGTGTGAACGTTGACCTTTCGGGTTAGGTCTCGTTATCTCTCAGCTTATGTACTAAGATGGGTAAAGTGCATTAATAACTGACCGGTTGTTGGTCCAGCGTCTAGTCTGTGGCCGTTCTGTTTGACTTCTACAACTTTGAAAGACGATTAATAACTTTATGTTAGACTAGCTTCTGCCTGCGACTTTGTCCGTTTGGCTATTTTCACCCATGTTCAGTAACGCCTTTAGTTACTGCTTCACTCCCGTGTGTCGTAGCGTGATGATAAATAGCCTATGACACTCACAAATAACGTGGCTTTCTATGGGTAAAAGATTTTTTCAAATCGGTTCAGTACATCCAGAGAATACTCCCTACAACCCCACAAACTTTTTTTTTATAATATTCGTTTATAATAGGTATTAGTAGGTATAGATAAACTTTGTGTGCTCCTATAGTAACAAACTGTCAATTATAAAGAACTAGCTTCTGCCCGCGACTTCGTCCGCGTCACAGTTGATGTGTTATCCTACGGGTACCGTACATTTTCCCGGGATAAAAAGTAGCCTATGTGTTATTCCAGACTATAATCTATCTTTGTGCCAAATTTCATCCAGATCCATTCAGCCGTTTAAGCGTGAAAGAGTAACAAACATCCATACATACATACAAACTTTCGCCTTTATAATAGTAGTAGGATTAGCTTTTGCTAGCGACTTCGTAAATGTCGGTTATATTTAAAATTCAATCATGATTCGAAAGACACGTGGCGCCATCTATTGTCACAAGAACGTTATTGTTCGTTTGTTTTCCTCTGTTACCGTACTTTTTTTTATAAGCGGTACCCTATGTCCGTTTCTGTTCACTTGACAACATATATGCAAAATTTCAGGATGATCGGTTCAGTAGTTTAGGCGTGAAAGGGTAACAACTAACAAGCAAACAAACAAAACGTTCGCCTAAAATATTATATTATAGTTATGATTTAAAAAGACCAAATATGCGCGGGCACGTCCCGTACTCACATATCTATTTATGTATATAAAATACACAACAAAGCACAATAATGTAAAGCTGTGTTTGTCTGTCTGTGTATGTAAACATCCGTATTGTCGGATACCGGCGCCGATTAGTTAGCTACAAACAAATATTTGAATAGAAATGGGGTGCCTTTAAGGTTTATTCATGTCAAAATTATTTTAGGGAAGTACAGTCATGTGCATGAACATGTATACGCTTATCAACATTCCAAAGCAATTTCCGCCAAAAGGATTGATTAAAATGTAATGGTGTTACGAATATTATATTCTGGATCCCATGCTACTATGAAATCGGTCTTATTTTAACGTTGCATTTGTTTATTCAAGAGAAAAACCCTTTAAATTTTTTCCAAGTGTATTTATGTCGCAAGTTTATGACAAAACCAGGTTTTTGATCAAAAACCCAGGTTTTTGTAACAAGAGCCGGCAGAAGACAAAATTGTTACTTCATTTTCTCATAAACTTAAGAAAATCTAGTATCAAAAACTTAACCTAAACCTAAACTTGGATAATTTTATGTTAAAATTTAAGCGATCAAATGGAAAGCTACGTTTGACAGGGATTTATCCTAGCCATTTTTATAGAAACCATGCGATACTGTCACGGTTCCGGCGCTGCAGGGCTCCGGTGGGTTCACGCGAACTTTTCGACGACGATCATAAACCTACAGCATATACATGTTTATGCTCGTGACTGTACGCACAGGGGTCGTCATTACGTTATCATTAACAGCTCTCCACGTCTTCAGCAGGACTTTCTTCCCGATGTTACGAAGTCTGTTTACGCAATAAATCGTCTAAACTCAAATACCTTACCTTAAATAGATATTGTTCTCACTACCATTATTTATAGGTAAATAATTGAAGCACAATGGAATAGTTTAAGGGAAAATACAACAATGGCAGTTAATTGACGTCTCAGAAACGTAGATCGGTTTACGATATTGATTTCCATTTGTTCGAGTATTGTGAAATGCTTGTTTAATGTTGCTTTGGGTAAATAGGGTATTAGACAACTGTACAATAATAAATAATACCGGTCTATTATTGTACTACAGCTAGGTAAAGGCTTCTTCTCATTCAGAGAAGGCACAAGCATTGGTCATAAACGCTTGACAGGGCGGAATGGTACATACATACACATACATAAACTCACGCCTTTTTCCCATGGGGGTAGGCAGAAACCACAGAACGCCACCTGCTACGATCCTTACATACTACTTTCGCCTCGTTCACGTTCATACATCTGGTCATACAAGCACGCCGGTTACGAGTACTTCACACCCGACCTTTCTGAAGAACCCCACCAATAAGGTCAGGGTAGGTCTTTCTAGGGGGGGTATGTGTTAAGTCCAGGTTTCCTCACGATACTTCTCTTCACCTATCTCAGTGATGTTCAAGATAAACATAGAACGTACATTTGAATACAGAAAGTCACATTGATACTTGCCCGATATAGAACCTGCTACCTTATGTCTGAGAGGCGGGCGCCTTAACCACTGGACCACCATGACACTTATAGACATCAATTTTGCTTAAAAAATGTACCACTGTTTAGCGTCGCTGCAACTTTAAGTCGCAACTTTTCCCTTAAAGAAAGTACTTGTAGTTTAGAGTTTGTCTTACAGTTCATAATATTCACGCCTAAGTTTTCCGCGCATCATAAGAGCTACATTTTTCATCATGTGCAAGACTTTAACAAGTATGAACAATGTTAGGAGGTTTTCAACTTTCATCTATGTTTACAGAGCGTTGCACAAACACGAAAAGTGTTATTCATACGCAGTGTAGAAACTCCGTGGTTGACCTACGAACGATAAACTTTATCAACATGCTGCGTGCAAATATCGTGCGCTTAAAATTAATTATTTCTAGAATTTCATTTAATATTTTAACCGAGCACACAGTGCGGTGAACCGAACCAATATTTTATCCAACATTAAATTCACCCAAAACCCAGGAAAATTAATGTTCATCATGTGAATATTTCAGGATTTCTTTGATAAAATTCAAGACAAAATCAAATGTGAAACGCGAAGGTAGAACGTAAGAAAATGTGCTGTAATGTTTAAAATGATTCGCATAACCCGTCTCCGAGATATTTGGAAGGATGTTTCGAGATTGAACCGCCTGGGATTTGTAGGCAGGAAATTAACTGGAAGCTTGGTGCTAATCTGAGGAAGTAATATACGGACTGAGGCCCGATGTCGCCTTCTTTAATTGCTGCAAATCCGACGCAACGCTTGATTAAACTATTTCCGAACAAATTAAGTGCGGCAACGAGGCCACGCTTTACAAAATTGAACCTAATATAGTCGTAGTTGTATTAAATAGGTACGTGTTTTAGTACGCGATAATAATGTGGCAAAGCCATTACATTTATTGAAAACTTCCGTCGCTTCCGTCACTGGAGAATGACGACTGGATTTTTTATAGTTATCTTTCATCTGAAGAATAAATATTATGACAGCGTGACACATTTTACATACATAAAGCAGTAAAGCGGTCATATTTATTACTCTGTGAAGAGTAATCTGACGATTGAAAAATCGGCCGTAAAAATAAATAATTTGTCAAAACATGGAAGCCGAACATCCAGCGCAATAAGTAACACTAGATTAAGCATTGCTTTCGATCAATTAATCCCTCAATCAATCACTCAGTTACGAGTCCAAACGGTGCTAAAATTAGTCGTAATCGTTTGGAACTGGGACCATTTGTTACAAAAACGTATTGGATTCAAAGGTTTTACTTTGGATTATTTGGAGATAACCGCTGTCTATTGTTGGCTAAGAGTTGGCTATTTCGACGGTTCTTCTTCTTTCTTGCCTTATTTTCCAATCGAGGCAAGATATGTAAAAATTATAAAATGTTTTTGGGCAATACTTAAAACTTTCTGGTTATGGAGATGGTGAAAGTCAAACTTACAACGTTTTTAATAGTCTAACTAAACTTTCAACACCCCTAACATTCCTGTACCGCTGCACGTATTTAAGCACAACTTTTTGCACCCATTACATTGCGCTTATGGTAGCCATAAACAGTGATTTAACACACCGAAAATAAGTCTTTTCTGAGCAATAATTTTTGCTCACCGGTAGTTAGGTACTTAGTTTGATGGCGTAGTTCCGTGTTCTTTGCGTCCTGTATTGTGCACTAAGACAGTCAATCATTTCAGATATAGTTTTTTCACAGATTGTATACTGTTAACAACAAATAATAACAACTTTTGGACTCGGAAATAAAATAAAATACAATCTAGTTTAGCTCTAGACTATCTTGGATCCCAGTTCAATCTAATAAACATGAAATTGGGTATTTTATTACTAAAAAGGAAAATTCTGGAAAATAAGGCCGCTATGTAATTATATAGCTAACATTGACCAAGCTATAAAGAAGAACGATTGGCTACTTCCTCACGCAGGAAGTGAGCTGGCTTTGCAATCACGAATACTCGACTTATAACTGAGTACTTATGTAAAATTGCGTTTATTTTTACTAAATACATTTATAAGAACATAGTAATAAAGTATCATAACTGCTTATTACAACAGTACGGCTATAACACAGCAAATAATCTGCCAATCAAGTTAGGACTTTAAATCGTGTGCGTTAAAATATATTTTTTAATGACAAGATAAAAAAGGTGAAAGACCGCGGGCGGCGCGGCGCGATTTCAGCTTACCGTTGAATTTTTGGAGGCGTTTACTGTGTCAGAGCTGTGCTGCTAAAGAGTGATGACCATTACTTTGCAGTTTATGTAGTTAAAACCAAAGATAGAGTATGTACGAGTGTATCAAGTTGAATCTAAGTCGGTTCATTAAATTCCAAGATTTTGTACTTAAAACCTTATATAGCATATCGTGCAGCGAAATGCTCCTAATTATAGTTTGTATAAAATAAAAATTTCCCCGTACTTTTCATATACCTCCTTTTAAAATACTAAAGTGCTCATTTATTTTGATGTTAAAGTGCAAACATATATATGTTAAAAACTAAAACTAACTAAAACTAACTAATTAACTAACTAAATTATTATTTTTGAGATGCCATCATATGATGGCATCTCAAAAATAATAATTTTTAGTCGTTAAAATAATCGTCTGTATTCCCTAGTTAAAATCATATAAAAACATGGAGGCTAGGTAGGGCTGCTATCACCTAAATTACCGATACCGGTCAAAACTTCAAAAACATATGGGTGAAATTGACTTATTTTCCCGAATGCTACGGAGAAAAACATTTAAAAAAAAAAAAACATCGTTTATATCCTAATTTATTTTTAATTTAATGCTTTATTTTCAATTAGTCGGAATTCTTCTGACACAACATTTATCAAAACACCCTTAGAGACCTCCTAAAAAAACCGGTTTATCCCAGACGTATAGCAGCCCTAACTTTAAAACAGCAGTTGAAGTAGGTACGTAGATCCGTCTGTGGTTGGCTGGTCGCTCCTCGCATCAGTTCGTCAGTCTTGGTTGACTGAAAACTGAAACCATTCGCGTACCTTGTGACGCGAATCGAATGGGAAATTCACCAAGTCGTGTTTGCATGAGGTGTGTTACTTACTTAGCCATATACTTGTACCTATGTGAGCTTGTCGGTAAATGTAGTACGATAATTACGGCGCATATTCAAGAGAACTACATTCGCTTGTTTAATTATTATTGGATATAATATTATTTAATTAATTTGTTTATTTATTAGGTAGATACGTAAAAGCTATGCAGATTGAAATAAATTATTTTTAATATAAGGTAGATTAATCACGGTACAAATGCTTAGTATATTAGGTACATAATCTACCTAGATCCCTTCAACTTATATTAAAATTACCGAAAAACCGATATTCTAGTAAACCGAAAATAATTACCGAATTACTGAAATTATCGATTATAACAAATACCTGCTGTAAATTACAAACTTATAGTGTTCTACCTTCTAAACGAATATTAATGTGTAAGTGGTAGTACCTATCTAGCAGAGGTATCTGTAATTTTCATAATTGCTAACAAATCCTAAAATAAGTGTGAAACAATATTAAACTAAAGACAATCATTACAACACAATCACAATTTCTGTTACATTAAATTATTCAAAATATAGTTAGATCGTTGAGTAGATTGACACATTTTGATGTATCGTAATAATGATATGAAACACGCCTGAAACGATTTGTTTACATGAGAAAACAATTTCTATGGTATCACAGCGATTACTTATTTATGTTGTTTATTATATCTAGCCTTTTCATATCAATTAGTCACAATATTAATGGTTTTATTCCATTACTGATAATATAAATGCTTATTCGACGTGATTACCTAATATCTGGTAATCTTTTACTTACATAGAATCGCTTTTGAGCTGTCATTACTAAATGCTCGTAGAGATCGCATTAAAATAAGAAACATAAAATACTAAAAAGGTTATTCTTATATTCATGCATCGGAGGGCACGTAAAGCCGTTAGTCCCGGGGCTGTCATTCATAGAAATTTACCTTACGAATAAGAGAAGCCGGGAAGTTGGACAACCAGTCTTATCAAGAAGTATCGTGTTCCCCAATTACTGGATTGTGGAGTTCTGACAGGCAGTCGCTCCATGCACAACAACAGTATACCGCAAGCAACACCGGTGTACCCAACATAGTTGGGAAAAGGCTATGTGTTCGTATTTTTAATCTTATATTGAGACTATTTTTGTTTGTATAATGCCCAATGCGCTGTCACGCTTGATATCGATAGCGTGATGTTTGTTATTATTCACGTTTATATTGTTAATTCATCAAAATATGTTAACCTACGTTAAAACGCAAAGAAAACATCTGTCAAGTATATTTGAGGAAGGTATTTTTTTTGTGGAAATACAATATTACCTGCCATTGTTGTATTTATTCCAGCTATTTCCTTATTCCAAGGCCAAATAATACATTTACGTCTCATTTAGTTATTATCCTCCTCACAGAAGAATACATTTACTCATGTATTGCCGTATCTTGTGCAAATTAGGTGTTGATTACAGAGTCGTAAATGCACTTAAGAAGTACGCTACGGTTTTCTTGCTTAAAGAGTTCCATTTTTAGGGTTCCGTTCACGAAAGGTGCCAACGGGAACTTATCACTAACTCTATATTGTTCGTCCGTCTTTCTGTCAGCGGGCTGTAGGTATCTCAAGAAACGTAGGTAGTGGAAATTTATACAGAGTGTGAATTTCTGTTGCCGTTATAATAACAAGTAATAAAAATTGAATAAAGTTAAATATTAGAACGGGTCCCCATACTAGAAACGTGTTTTTTGTAAGTATGTAGTGTTAACTATTGCACGGTGAGTCCATCACTCATTAGGCCGGCTTTCCTACTAAATGCGAGTAACAAAATTAACACCACAATTTTCATCTTAATTAATTCCTTGAAGTAATTTTATGTTTGTCAAATAAGCCGTATCTTCGTAGAAAGCATAGCCGAGGCGAGGAAGTGGCGCAACAAACTTCGCCCGGCTACCCGACGGTATTTTAAACGAAGTTTGCGCTAAGTATTATTAAGTCATCATTTGCTCCGATCTGACTTTATTGGGTAAACATTTATACCAGCTTTCTACCAGCTGGTGAAAGTCGAATGCTTATTTTATACGCCCTTTACCTTCCTAGTACATAATCCAATAGTCAGGTACTTAAGTATTTTGAATTCTAATTTATAATGCATAGCTAATCTAATGTTTATTAGATTTTTTTTAATAATTTAAGGTTCTCGATATTTAATTATAATAAGAAACAATAAAAGAAAAATATAGTAAAAATGATAATGTGTGTGTGTAAGACAGTTTACTAAAATGGCAACAGTTTTCAAATATTATTTATTGTCTGGCGCAGGGGCAGAACCTGCAAGCTCTCGCCGAAAGCTTAACGCCCACGGCACTGCGCTTTCCTGTGTATTGGACCTGGATATGTACTACAGGTATTGGGCACATAATCAGGTTCCAAATATTTTAAAATACTTAAAAATTAAGCGTTCTTTGAAGGAATAGTAAACCTGGCTCAGTAGATATATGAATATTTATAAGACGGCCAAATGCGAAACTATATTAAATAGCGAAAAATACTCGAAGCAAAAACGTCTCGGGGTAGATTTTTATAAAAATTAAAACTCTAGTTGTTATCGCTTAGTTGCCTCGGTTATTTTTAATTGTTTATATTGTTTTCATATTTTATTCTAGACCTCAATTAACGTGCATGACTTAATTTTGATGAGTTTCTTGGTCATCCTTCTCCGTAGAAACCTACTGTTTAGAATTAGAATTAGCTTCAACTTTTTGACTGAATTCTCGACAATTCAAAAGTGCCTGGTTTATTTGAATCGATTTAGACACAACCTCCTTGAATTCGTGTGCGAATTTAATACAATACTCAGAAAATCAAATTGCCCACGAATGGTGCATATGCGCGTCCAGTCTAAGTGGAGGTTAGTCGTTATTTAACTTGGATAGGTTTCGGTCTCCAGAAAATGTTAATTTATGATAAAATATTCCCGGCACTTTTAAATCAAGACGTTTACGAATATTCGTATGTATAATTAATTTAAACCAAGTTTTCCATGCCAAAGGCCCGTTAGGTCAAATTACCTAAAACCTATTATACAAACACGCAAGGCGCGACGCTTTGCTCCTTTCCCTTGTTTTACTTTGCATACGAAACTCTAACAAAGTACAATCGCCCTGACGTCAAAATACAATCCTTGTAAATCTCGTTGAGTTACATTTACGACTCACAATGCGTGATATTTCTAAGAAGCATTATTTATTTCCTATGCTTTATTTCTTCTCGACGCAGTTCAAAGTATAAGAAGAAAAAATAATTTTCATTTCTCTGCCATTTACAGCTGCATTCTGATTTACTTAAATTTTAATTCCTACCAACTCACTCAAGCATATAACTTTTATTTAGTGCCGCTCTCGAGTGAACAATATAGTTTTTCTTATTTAAAATAGAATGTCTGCAATGCAGACAGTTCCGTGGAATGAAAGAAAATAATTTAAGTGAATGCGAGCCTTTTCAGAACCGGACTCACCGTAATACCAAGTCAACGAAACGCTGCTCTCTTATTTAAAGATATTCTTCCAGAATATCAACACGTGAACATTTAGATGTTATTAATAATTACCTGCCTCAGCAATCACGTTATACCTACCTGTTATTAAGATCGCGTGCACTCACCAATGTGCCACGAATTTCATAAATATGAGTTTTACGATAAGATAAATGAAAATTGAAAATTGCCGTGTAAAATAATATTATGTAGTGCAATGTTTGATAACAACTCGAATGTATTTTTTTCCACGAGGTTCTCGACTGAGCGCCGCTGATAATGGCGAGCCTCGTGATATTGTTTGCAGGTAAGTGTTACATTTGAATGTGGTAGGAATGGGCAATCAAATGTTTTTTTGAAATAATATCTATCTCATATATCATTAAAAACCTGTTAATGTACCCGTAATATTATTTATATCTTTACAGCTCTTATAGCAGTAATAGGATCGTCAAATAAAGTGGAAAGCTTCAAATTTCGCAACTTAGATCTAAATAAAATTCTAGCACATCTACATCAGCAACAACTTGTTTCAAATATTAATAATATAAATCGCCCAGTTTCTTCTGATTCTGATTTGGTTTCTAGCGATTCAGATGATCTTGATGATTTTGATAATGCTCCCACTGGTAGGAACAGAAGAGATAAAATTAAAGATTTAATGAATTTTGTTGCGAAAGAAAATGCTCTTAACGGCCGTATAATGTATCGCGATGGGAAAAACAACTACAAACGGAAGTCAGACATATCCGATGATTCAGCTAATGATGGTTTAAGAAAAGATATTCTTGATTTAATAGAATCCATTGCAAATACAAAAAACAATAATGAACTCAATGGTAAACCAAACAATCGTCAGAAAAGTTATAAATTGGTTCTCAATGTCAATGACGCCAATGCTCAAAGTAATAAAAAAATTGCTCAAAAAGAGATATTGGAGAAACTATTTTCAACAACGTCCAATGATGAAGAACTTAGACCGGAACCTGAAAGTTATCGTCCAAAAAAGAGACTCAAACCCAACCGTTTATTACCACCTAATTTAACTATAAATGACGTCAAAAAATTCTATGATGATAAAAATCGAAATGATGAAGTTACTAATTTTGAAGATTACTCCAAAATATATATAGTTCTAAATCCACAAGCAGTTCCGAAAACCCCAAAAGAAAATTCACTGTATGATATGTAAGTCACTGTATTATTTTAGTATTATTTCAAGTACATCGTGCTTTGTAGTGTAATTAGTGAAGGTTTGAGTACAGACAGAGAGCTCCTGAGTAGAATTTAAATTTACATTCGAAATAAGGCACTAGAGAACAACAGCGTCTTCGGCAGATGTATTGTATTCTAGCTCTTGTTTTGTTAAAAGCTTATTCGCGTATCATATCAGTTTATTTTACAAATTTTTATTCGGGATGTAAAAAGACACACGCACACACACATTACTAACTACGCATATTCTCCATGAAACTAAGTAACATGTGGTAACATTGAGCAAAAATTATTGCTGGGATACGATATTTATTTCTGCTGTGAAAATTCACTGTTTACGATTGCACCCATATTGCACCAAACAGTATAGGAGTTAAAAGTTTAGTCAAGGCATTTCAAACTGGTTTTTCAAAAGAAAGATTGGAACTTGAACTTAAACAAAAAAACTATTGCAATGATGGAAAGAAACTGTAACTTTTGGCTTGAAGTCTCTTTTCACATCCTTTATTATTTCAGTAAGAGATCAGTCCAATTATACTTATCGATGTGTTGATAATAATTAAATTACAAGCTATGTACAACCCATAAAAAAAGAACGCTCATGGGTCATAAAAAGACTGATCCGCATCGCTGTCAATGAAACAAGTGCCCAAAAGGCTGGCAGCATTGCCACGTTGAATGGCAATGCTGATTCCTTACTCTGGTCACGTGAAGAGTCGACCAGTAGCTAATATTACATTAATTATTGTTGATTGAATTAATCTTAATCTTAAGTTCTGTTTTTTTATCCAGCGTTTCAAATGTCCTCTCGGTATCGGCTCAAACATCCAAACGGGAATTTGATGTCAGAAAAAAGCCGCGTCGCTATAAAGGCTTTGCTTTGAACCAGAATTATTCAAAAAGACGATCCGGGGATAAAAAAGACGGTGAGTATGCTATGGCTATCCTAATCTTAACTAATATAAAGAGGAAAGATTTATTTATTAACCGACTTCAAAAAAAGGTGGTTATCAGTTCGACCGGTATGTATGTAATATTGCCAGAATTGCCCAGTTTTCGTATATGTTAGTCTATATCAGCGTCTGAACAAATGTGCCAAATTTCAACAGTGTATGTATGTATGTATGTATGTTTTTATGTTTGTTCACGCATATCTCCGTAACTACAAGTCCGATTTAAGTAATTCTTTTTTGTTGTGCTAGGTATTGTTCAACTTAGGGAATACTGCAAGTTTCATCTAAATCGGTTCAGCAGTTTTTGAGATAGGGACTTTTTATTATATTATGTTTGTTCGCGGATAACTTCGTCGTTTATGAACCGATTTTGATATTTTTTTGTTGGAAAGGGTAAACTTCCCAAATGATCCCATTTAAATTTCATATAGGTCTGATGATGAGTTCCGGAGACAGACAACGGAACTCTTCAAAAAATTACAGCAAATCAACCGCGATTGCTGCTATCGCATAAATATGCATTGTTTACGCAATTACACATCGCGCCTGTACACTCGAAAGAGTTACACAGATGTATACAGTAATATTTGAAAATTTCTCATCTAAGTAAACGAAATCGCGTATTCTGCTTTCTTATGACTTTTTTTAGCAGTGTCATGTAAATTTACATGACATGACAGTTCCTTCATGGATTTGGATAAAAAAATTATACTAAAAAGCGAGAAATAAAAAACTTTTTTACAAAAAAAGACAACCGCCTTCAAAAACTAAAAGAGAAAAATAGTAAACTCTTTTTAGTTTTTGAAGGCGGTTGTCTTTTTTTGTAAAAATGTTTTTTTTTGTATAGAATAGGCTTCGAAACTATTGGACCGATATTCACTATTTCTTCACCAATAGACAGCTACGTTATTTCCGAGTAACATAGGCTATCACGCTATGACCCACGGGAGTGGAGCATTATTCAACTAACAACTTTTTGTAAGACTTTTTTTTAAAGAGCATGTATGGAGTTTTATTCATTTCATGTAACACGTTCAAAAGTGCTTTTTAATGGACTAATTGAAATAAATGATTTTACTTTGACTTTGAAGTCGCGGGCAAAAGCTAGTGTTACTATAAAGTAATTTATGAGTGTGCTAATCGATGTGATGCACACAGGTGTTAATATCGACATGCTTAACGAACTGCACATCGCGTGTTCTCTTACGCCAGTTGGCACTTTTAACACGTCATTCAGTGATAATTAATAGCCTATTTCTACAAACTGCCGGTTCGATTCCCAGGTCGAGCAAACATTGTTATTGAGTTTTTCTATAAAATTCTCAGTAGCAGCTCGGAGTTTGGATTTGTGTCCGGTTAATGGCAATAGGCTCGCCCCCTATTATATGGGACCTAAACATGCCGTCGAACTGTGGGTGAACATTGATACAACACTGCCTAACCCTTCCGGGAATACAGGCGTGATGGTATGTAATGTTTCTACAAAAAGTGCCATATTCACAGAATAAAATCTGTTGTTAGACAGGTCCTGTGATGTACGACGCAAATTATGACGTATGTGAATGATCTATCAATTCAATTCAATTTCAATAATGTGTAAAAATAATAATAATAATAATAATAATGCTTTATTTCGGACAACATAGGATCCCTTGTGTTAGTAAATGTCTTATTAACTAATGTTAGTAAAGTAATAAGAATAATAATAATTTAATTTAAAAACATGTTTACTTGAGACCGTTTCATGAGGGCGACACACAAGCAGTAAGTAAACAACTTTACTCGTTCATCACCCCCACAAAACGTCTCAGAATAGGAGAGTAGATGTTCTCCGCCACTGTCCTTAGAATACTGTTGTCACTGTCCCGCAGTCTTGTTATTAAAGACGAGATTTTTCTTCGAATGACCGCATAAAAGTCGTCAGTTCGATTCAGTGCAAACATCTCTGATGCGCTACAAAAACGTGTGAATGTGAACCTGTAATGTGAACCTGTAATGTGTAAAAATACAAGAAATCATTTTCTCACTAAAATGTATTTTTTAATGTTGCAGAATTAGCTCATGCGGGCGATATTGAGATGCAAAGAGCTACATTTCCCGCCGAAAATTATAAATGAATTATGAAGACAATTCACATAAGGTTCAACAGGGTTCTGTGCGATTAAATAAACGTTTCGTTCCCTAATTAATTAAGTAAATTATATTTGTATGTTTCTCAGACCAACAAAAAAAGAAAGACGGCGCGCCGCGAACATCGAAAGTGAAGCCATAAAACCGTGCTCCTGCAAGTAAACATACACGCTCACGCACACACCTACACTAAAACCATGCTCATCACTCTTAGTACGTCACGAGCCGCCGTTAAGTAAACTTAGATTTAAAACATAGAATTTTGCCTTCCTGTGTAGTGAAAAGTTGCAAAAACAACAGCAAATTACATAAAAAGTCTCACGGAATCACTTTTCACTTGTAAGTACATGAAATAACATCGTTTCTCTATTAATAAACTGTGAATTTTAGGTTACTCGGAACACAAAACCTCAACGAACGAAAGCAGTGACATAAAGTGTGAGGGTTGCCATAATACGATTTAAAATTTCCCCATTCGGTTAATATAAATAATTATGATTTCTTACTTCTAGTTTTCTTCTTTTTATGTAGGTATTTAATATTTTAGGTTTCCAATTAATAATGAAATAAAAAATAAATGGAATAATATAAATAATGGAATAATTTAAAAAATTGACTCAACAACAAGGTTTTTAAAAGGGAATATTTTTTGTTCGATACCATTTATATAACTACTACCATATTACTTTTTCTTTAGAGTCAGTGATTTTTTATGTTCTTTTTGAATTCAATAAAGTTGATTGAAAATATAAGTTCTTTTTTTTGGAGTAGAAGCCTTCGCAACTATTGAGGTACAATACCATACTGAACAATATCTTACTCGTACAATATTATCCTAGTGCTACCCACAAAAATATCCCCAAATTATAGGGAAAAAATTTAACAAATGGCAACCCTTCGATACACACATAGATAAAAAGGTGGCTTCACTTTTGATGTTCGCGGCGCGCCGTCTTTCTTTTTTTGTTGGTCTGAGGTATGTTTAGAAACACGACATTATAAATGCTTTTTAACGCTGCTGTTACCCAAGATAGCTGCTAAAATAGCCTATGCGTAACCAAATCATCATGTTCGAATTCTAACCAAAGAAGAAAATTATCAAAACATACGATAATCAAATGCAGAAAAACATCGCTAATAATTATCTTTCCCAATGCAATCTGAAACCAAATGGTAAGTATATTTAAAATTAGAATACAAAAATTCAAAAAAGTACTTACCCAATCGCCACGATAATTCGTCAAATTTCAAATTTGGAATTGTAGATACTGGCTGAAGAACGTTGCAAACATGTCCTCGAAATTTTCTTACAGCATACGGCAAGCATTCTTAAAATAAATGAAAATGTCTACAGCACCACTTTTATTCCATAAAACTACTCTCATTGACATTTGACTTTTGACATTTAACTTTTGAAATTGACTGTCATTTACTTTATTTTATCATTGAACACAAATCAACTATTATTTTATCATTGACTTTACATCTCAAAATAGGTTACGAAAAAGAAAAATACTTAACTCTTCTTACTTTGAATAGCGTGATTTCTTTCTTTCAATGTTACTAAATGCAAGGTCGCATGTTAAGATGTTTATTTCCTGCCAATCCAAAACCGGGCTAATACGAAGTAGGTATAGTGGGTACTTATTCACGAGAAACGAGGTGTTATTTCCAGGCAATCCTTTATAATGGCGTTGTTTAAATAAGCCCGTTTATTTTGTAACCAGATTTTGCCACAAAACTTTGCTGTGGTTTTTTGGTTTTACTGTTGAGGCCATTTTGGCTCGCGGGTTGAAATATGGCTGATATGAGCGGATATCTATTTGTTGTGTTTCTACTTTTCTACAAAGTTACACAATGGTTACCTAAATATTCCCACATTAATTTCGTGCAGTTTTGCCTCGTTTTAAGCTGAGATTAAAACTGTTTTTGTTTTCGGCAATACATGTAGGTAGATTTGTTTTATATTTTTAAACCACGTATACAGATTGTTGTGTGTAATGTCTGAAAATCATTTGTCTTTGTTGCGGCAATACAGTATTGCCAATGGAAATATTTATATGAAAATAAAAATAAAGTTATGGCCAAGACTTATTCCTAAAAAATATTGCAATGCTAATTACTTCAGGGAGGTATGAAGTACTCAATAAAAATAGGTATCCCTTTATCGTTAAAGTATATTATCGAAATAAAATATTCTGGTTTCCCCCTTCCGTTTCCCGAAACTATTGCTAGTGTAACTACTCTTTGTGAGTGACGTAAACAGTCGTTTTCCGTAGTTTTCCCGACTAATTACCTACAATACAATAGAATATCTTCTATACATGGAATCTCGAATTCAGTTGAACTCATTACGTGACGTGTTTCAAATTTGGAATGGTGACATAAAATGAAGCCATTTTCAAAAATCCTTTTTTTTATTTCATAAGAGTAATGTAACTGAAAAGTTTTTGGAATTCTTTTAATATTATTATTTATGGACTGATACTGTACCTACACTCTTTCTTTTTTCACAATCATATAGTCAGCTGTGTTCAGAGAAGCACATAATACAGGTCCCATAGTGACACAGCATGGCCGTGGTCACAGTGTCACGCCCATTAATTATCTTGTACAAACGAGTGACGCATAAATTAGCTGTTGTGTTTAAAAATACACTTTATATTACCTACCATAGAGTTTAAAGGATCAGTAGCAGCACTAAGCTAAGCCGTACAGAGAGGCTCCCCGGCTATGCAAAGCCTTATTACGAGGTGTGCATCCAAAATTAACTCTTAAAATTTAAATTGGGTTCCCAAAACAAATTAAAACTGCGTGGTAATTCAATTACGTTTTTACTAATGCATAATTATTTTCTTCTATAATAATAATTTAATATATTACGAGTATATCACAGTCTTCACTTTAGTAAGTGGATTATCATAATAGTGTATTACACAAATTGAACCGTTAGGCTATATGAGTGAATAGTACAACAGATGAAATATAGAAAAGTAATAAACAAATATTTTTTTCGACTACGTGTTGTGTGCCTATTGATTAATTTAATGATATCGTGTCTCTAATTGCGTGATAGATATCTACTAATTATATAAATTGTTTATTTTTAATAGGTACCTGTGTCTGCAGTGCACTACGTTTAAATAAATATCAACTATGTAGACGTAACAATTAATATCCACTTTTTAAACATTACTTATTGTTTTATACCTTATTCAATAACTATGTTTTAAATATAGATATATTTAGGCAACATTTTACTAATACAATAATGATTGAGATACATGCGTAACGTAATAAGCTATTAAATTCATTATAATTATATGGCGTTTAAAACTTAATTCATAATTTACATTTCATTTATGAGATTAATTGGTGTCACTGAATGTGTTACAAAAGCAATTAAACAAGTATACAGGCTGATTTTTAATTCACTGGCCATGTTTCAGAGGCTGAAAATATTCATGAATACAAATAACTTTTGTTATGGGCCAAACTTCCTTAGAAAGCTCCCAATAAAAATGTCTTATAACACGACCAAACGTTTTTTTTTCATATTTTATTGTGGGTCCCATAGCATAAGTTTCCCATATTGATAGGTATTTTCATTTCCGAAAAATGGCTTGCTAGTAAATTAAAGGCCCCTCGAATTATAAACAAAGTATTTAATTAAAAACGTGTACACATCATAAAAAATCCACAAATTGTGTTCAATTCATCGGTTATGGTTTACAAAACTGTGGCATGCGAGCGTGCCTACGTACAGGGCTGCTATCAACTAAATTGTCGACGCCGGACCAAAACCCCGGATATTTGAATGAAACACCCTCTGAATATTTTTGCAATAAAAAAAAAAACCTTTTTTTTGGTATTTTAATTTAATGCTTAACTTTTAAAAGTTAAGCAATAAATCAATAAATCCTCGTAATTAATTAATCGGCATTCCCCTAACACTAAAAGTGTCATCTCTCTGGATGACACCCGGACGCCTTCTAAACTAGGATAAATCTAGAGAATCTCGGTTGGATGGCAGCCCTACGTACGCAGGAAGTAGAAAAAAGTTCGCATTTCCATTCTATTATGCGCGGTGCCATACCGAGGATTTAGCGACATGGGATCGATGTGTTACCGGATTATATGCACGTGACCTAGCGTGATGAAGAGGGAATAAGGGCTAAGTACCAACAAAACAAAAAAAAAATGGTATATGATAATTTTGGTTTTTAATTTTTCCTTTACAAGGAGTAAGGAAAAACAGCAAGGTCAAAGATGATAATAATACTATGAGCGTATTGTTGTTCCACTGTATGGCAAAGGCTTCTTTTCTTGCAGAGAAACGCACCAGGATTGATCACCACTCTTGCTCAAGGCGGATTGGCGATTTCAGACTTATATATTACAAGGCCAGTTTTCCTTTACCGATCTCAGAGATATCTCAGATAAACATAGAAGTACAAAAAAAAAACACAAAGCCCATAAAAATAGTTTGAAAATAAAATTGCGGGAATTTTATGATGTGTACTTGTCTTAAAACTTGTAATAACATTTACAAAGTATCACGTTATTTGTCTATTAGTAAATTGTTAATTCTGTTTAGCATGTCTAATTTAATTAACTTAGCAATTTCATGGTATTACAATAATTGACTAGAATATTCAAGATTAATTTACGCAACAATGACTAGGCCATCGATTAAAATAAAACATTATAGTAATACTTGAAGTATTCTAATGTGAGCTAATATTTGGTAGTTACAACTAGAAATAATTCTTGCCCCCTTGGGAACTAATAACATAACTGGCAAGAAAGGGATGTAAGTACAATGGGTACCTACTTAGTCGGTACCTACATCTCTGCCGTCCCCTTTGGGGAATATAGGCATGATGTTATGTTAAAGCTACAAATTAAAAAAAGTAACTAATGTAAGATTTAGAATAGAGAAAAAGTATATTTGTTCCATGTATCAATAAAAAATAAGTAGGTAGTTTATTTACAGATACAATACATTTACCTACTGTTTATTACAAATGACTAGAAAAAATAAAAGTCACAAACTCGTAGGACAAAGACGAGATGGTAAGTTGTGACCCGACTAGAACGTACTTACTGAAACATTAGGCTATTTGAATATCTAACAGCATACGAGATAGTTCTCTAGATTATAAATAATGTAGTGAGGGATGGAGAAATATCTAAATACAAAGTATCTTCTACAAAACAAAAGAAAGATAGATACCTAAAGAAGATTGTATCATAGACAGAAACCGCGTAAAAAAGTTAACCTAATAATACAAAATGGAAATCATAAACACGACACAGCCATCAATGCAATGACCTATGGTGCAAAACAATACTAATTATTTGTATTATATACTACTTAAACGCAATTGATCCCATTCCAGGCAATTCATAATAATTAAATCTATGCATGAATGTATGCAGTACTTACACTTCTATTAAATTTATTACTTAATTATAATTGAACTACATACGTGATAATAATACGATTTCAAATCAACCACTGTGAACATGTCAATTCGCTAATCAGTTACTAATTAAACAATGTAATGGACCCATTCTGCGCACAGTGTGTAGCGTCATTCACTGGTATTCACTTGAGTCACTGGTGGTCTGAACCGTCTTAGCGTACCGTGGAGGCGATGGCCGCCTGTGCGGAGGGTTGCCGCCGCGTGGGCGAGACCTGTCACCCTCAGAGGTAGTTGGGCCGGGACACACAACAAAGTACTCCCATGCCTTTGTACAAGGATCCTCTTCGCTTATTCCTCCACAGACCGTTGACGTCGTCGCCTTTCAGCGCTATGTTGCTCTCTGCAAAAGACGCACACAGTTATTTATGTTTGTTGGTGAATGTATAACGTATGAAATATTAAATCACTATTTGTGTTGAGTGTTTGAGATAGTTTCCACGTCACGTAATACATAGCGTTGGTAAATGTTTTAGTACGTAGGTAAAGTTTAATCAAGTTACTCTTCCATATTTTTGTGTAGGTACAAATTCTTTTGTAAGCATAATAAAAAAAACCTTAAACTTGATTGCTCTCATAATGAGCGTGGAATATAGCCCTTACTAGGAATAATTTTTCGTACCAGAACACACCTTATAGGTACGTACAACTCGCATTTAGCGGTAAGATGACTGCGCGACTACGCGTGTTATTTCCCAGTTGTGCGCATAACTTCAACGGAAAGGGCTTTCTCAGCGTTAATAGTCTGTAACTACATAGATTACGTTGGAGGAAACAGCTTTATTCCGTAAGTAGATATTTAGCAGCGCAGTGGAGTATAAAAGAGTATTTTTCCCGCACTTGGTTTTCAAGTGTTCTTAATGTCAACGAAAAGACACAGAGGTGTTGCGGTGCTGGCAATCCTTTCAGAATACGGTTCCTCGTTTCGTTGGTAATGCGTTAACCTGCCACTGTGAATGTACTTTAGTATTGTGTCGACGGGAGGTGTGAAGAACAATGGCCTCGCCGCAGAGACTGAAACTCCTTCCGGCATTTACGTTCCAAATTAAAAGCACAATCATTTCAACTTTAATGGCCGTAGAACGAGGACGCTCCGCGAAATATAAATGCACTGTATTTCACGTTTGATCTGAATATTATTATAAATTAAAATTCTGAAAGCAGTAGCACTGTATTCGTTGGAATAACAAATTAATTTATTACGGGATTGTTCGCACTGTAAACTCCTTGTAAAGTGGTTGTATTTTAAATGTGTCTCATAAAGTGATTTTAAATGGAGAATCTTTTTTTTCAACATGACACGATGAAGTTTTTGATCTTGCTTCACTGCCACAGTCCATCAGTATTGACATGATATTATTATTTTTATTTGTTAACTTATCTCGGGACCCTAGGGTCTTTGGAAGGCGTACGAGGAGCCGAAGCCAACTCGCAGAGGCCCCTTACATGGCTTTACAATGAAATAGAACACCAGCCGACAATTATCCCTGTTTGCATTATGCAAATGCACCCAAGGACAATCCCCGGCTGGCGCAGGACTATTACAGAATATGGAAACTAAAAATAGGGCTATGGGTTTGGGTGACTAAAATGGACTGGTTTCCTGACACTATGGTAGGACTATGGCCCCTGCCAATCAATGTTTTTATGACAAAGATAAAATGGCAGGGGGTGACTAGCACACTCGATAAATGGGCCCCCTAAAACCGCCGCTAGCACGTAGTGACGTAGCGACAAGAGGGCAACACAGTCTGAGGTGCTTGAGGAGTGGAGAGGTATTTCACGGCTATCAGGACAATCCCGGAAGTACGGTCAAGATTCCTACCAGCACCTTACTGAAATCAGTATGCACGAATGCTAGGAGTGGAGAGGTATTTCACGGCTATCAGGACAATCCCGGAAGTACGGTCAAGATTCCTACCAGCACCTTACTGATTTCAGTAAGGTGCTGGTAGGAATCTTGACCACATTCGTGTTCGGGGGAAGGAAGTATTTACTTCCTTCCCCCGAACACGAATGCTCTTGCGATTCTCCACTCAAACCGGCCAATGAAGGCAAGAGAGAGGTGGGAGCTCTGTTCCTCGTCAGTGTTCACTCCGGCCGGCCAATAAAGGCAAGCCAGAGATGAAGAACAAGACTTCTCCCGGGAGATCAGGTCCGTGGGGTCGCTACTGCCCAACAGCTCGCCACAAGCTGCCCTGCGGATATTATTATATTATTATTCCATTTATTTATTTATCATACATATTAATTACATTTTTAAATATTACTATAAAAAATAAAAACATTTAAAAATATAAAAAATAGTAGCCCACCGGCATCAGGAACAGGGTCCAAGCCACCGATGGTCAGGGCTCCTGAGAAAGGAATCTCCTAACAATACGTGCCGTGTCTAGGAGTACCGCTTTCTGAATCAAGCCCTTGATCCAACCGCCCAACGAGAGCCTCCTTAGGTGTTGTAATATTATTATTTTCATTACGTTACGCATCTCGGGACCCTAGGGTCCCGGACCTTTGAAAGGCGTACGAGGAGCCGAAGCCAACTCGCAGAGGCCCCTTACAAGGCTTTACACTGAAATGGAACACCAACCGGCAATTATCCCTGTTTGCACTATGCAAATGCACCCAAGGACAATCCCCGGCTGGCGCAGGACTATTGCAGAATATGGAAACAAAGAATAGGGCTATGGGTTTGGGTAGCTTAGATGGACTAGTTTCCTGACACTATGGAAAGACTATGGCCCCTGCCAATCAATGTTTTGTTTTGTTTGTTTATATTATTATTATTATTATTTATATTATTAACAAAGTAAAAGTAAAAAAAAAATATCATCTACAACACTGGACGTGTTGCAGATGAATTTTTCAATTACTTTATAAGGATTATAATCAGCTTACCTAAGTGATTCAAATTCTCATGCTGCGGTAAGTACTCCTGTATATCATTGACTATTCTCGTGATCTCCTGCGTGTCCTTCACGATGCTGCACAGCTCCTCCTGGTTGAAGTCAGGAGTGATCTGCTTGCACAGCAGGATCTGACTGATGACGTTCCCGAAGTTGGAGGGTCCCGCCCGATTCTCTGCGGAAAATTATAGGTGAAAGTTTATGATGTAATAAAGATATAGTGAGATTGTTTTGTTTTATTTTAGATATTTTTTTTTGTTCTAGCTGTTGTTGTTTATTAGCTAAAATTATAATAGGATTTCATTAATAACCTAATAGAAGTGATTATTTTACCAAGGAAACAGTTAACAAGTTGATACTGTTTGGAATACCTTTTGTGTACTTTAGTTATAAGTATGTTATATCAGGTCTTGCCCGGGACTTTGTCTGCTTGAATTACCTTATGGTATTTTCTTTAGATAATATTTTGCACGCAGCAATAACATAGCTTTCAATTCTTTGTTTAACTGTACATAGTTTTTAATTTAATTATTATTATTTAACTAAGTTTTATATTATCGAAACAATTTTTAAATCAGGCCTGTAGTTCCGGAGATTAGCGCCAATATTTAATATAAATACTCTACGTACTAGCTATTAGGGACTCGATTATATCTGTTTATTTTCAAGAGAATGGCACTGGTATTTATTTCAACATAAGTAATTTTAATCAAAATAAATGGATTCTTTTCAGAGGCATCAAGTCTTGTAACCTTTACAATGACAATATAAAAAGATCTCCATGATTAGATTGTAGGTTTATAAGCGCAATCGTAATTGCACTATAACGACCTGTTTTTTTATATTTCTGTGATTGCGACTCAGGGGAAACCACGTATAATAATCCAATAAATATAAATCTCATCTGCGTGTGAGCTGTCACGCTGTATAATTTTAGAATTAGGTCACACCCACCATTTCACATAGAAAACATTGTAGGTTATACATGTTGTTTCATAAAGCTCCGAATTGAATTCCAAATCCATGCAATTTAATTTTAAATATTGCGTTGTTGGAATAATAAATAACGGGATCGGAAATGGATGGAACACGCACCGAACCTGCTTGGCTTTGAACGACAAAAATAACGCCCTAAATTATTACCAACATACTGTTTGGTATAAATGTATACCAAACAGTATGTTGGCAATATCAAATCAAATCAAAGCATTTATTTCAATTAGACCATTTACAGGCACTTTTGAATTGTCAAGAAGTTACAGTTTAATATTGAAGCTAGTTGCATAATAATTAATATTTATTTATTATTTTATTTATTAAATAACAGCTTCTGCCCGCGTTTTTGTTCGCGTGGGTATCGAGTATAATAATAATACATAAGTTGCTGCCAGTGAAAGTGAAAGCTGTTTCGGAGATTAGCCAAAATAAACAGACACACAGAGAGATATATAGTTGTTATTTTGTAAACATTCGTATTGATTTTGTACAAAACTGTTGTTTTGACATTGCAATCAGATTCTCTAATGTTATTTATTTGCATAGATAACATTCTGTTTGGTGCACAAATACATAAATATTTAACCAACTCGCAAGAAATTTATTTAAAAGTGTCCCAACTACAATAAAGTCTAAAACGAATGGAACATTGTATTCTGTTCAGCTCACATCTAGCAAGAATAAAAATTGGAATCGAAATCCAAACGACATCCAACTCCATATTATCTACGGATTCTAACTGAATAGGCTTTCAAAGGAGGGATTAAACTTATGCGACGTCTATAAAGCTGGTCTGAGTTACAATGCAATTGCAGGCAGGTACTCGTGACACAGTTTCAATAGAGCCATCGTACACCGCGCCCGCCTTTGTAAATGTTCACAACTATTGTGCCGTAAATATCATAGATCTTGTTACTCTTAGAACCGGGAATGTTCCTCGGAATCGGGGAAAATAAGGAACATATTTCCCCGAAATTTTGGACCAAGTCGAATACTGCGGCTTGTGTCTTTAGCAGTGATTAATGGCCACTAATTGTTCGTGGCGGCACGCTATTAAAATGGTACTTTTGTTGTTCAATCTAGTCGCAGTAGGAAGAAAGTGTGGCGTTTCGGTTTCAAGAAGAAGTTTTCAATTAAGAGTGCTAAGCGGTTGGCCGTTAAGATAGGGACTTTAATGGCTATAAGTTGACCAAAGCAAAAACTTGACCAAACCGCGAGATAATGGAGGATTTAAACAGACATAATGTGGTGAATTAAATACCAATAGCCGATACACAGTTTTCCAATACCGTTAGCCAAATCTCTAAGAGCGACCGAAACGGGTCGTTCTATCTAATCGACAGGTGAATCACTTATTGTCTGCCATCCCATTACCCTCAGTTGCCTCTAAGCGAGGGAAGATAAACACCTGCTTCTAATATACTCTACGAAATCGTTTCCTCTCTGAACCATATCAAAAGAAAAAAAAACTTTTGATACAAATGAATTTATAATTCGGGAATACCAACAATGTTTCAGAAATGTTTAAACTTTGTTTTCATTTGATATGCTAATATCTTTTTGTTCTAGCATAATTAGAAGACTGTACAGTATTATAAAATTTTGCGGATCAACCAAAAAATATAATCTAAACTTTCTTGGATAATTAATTAACAGTTTTAATAAGAAAAGCTATAGTGTTTGGTTTTCCAGGGTGATCGTTAGATGTAAAACTAATAGATACTTAGGCTTGCGGCAAAAAGTTTGGCATCTTAATAGGGGACTAAAAGATAATACTGAAAGATGGCTTGTCAAGCCTGGTAATTATTGGCCAAGTCTTAGGTTCTAAGTCACTGTGACAAATATCTTCTTCTAAATTGCCACTTTTATATCTTAGGAGATATTGTTGTACAGTAATGAGTACAATTGCTCGATGGATTGGGTACAGAATGTTGTTATTAATACGTAAGCGGTTGCTGGCGGCCATTCTTCTAATACGGTAGTAATCCTTTATTCAGTTGTTACGACACCCACGGGAAATAGTAGTGTGCTATATTCGAACACACACTTAGATCAAGATACATGTTTGTCTGTGTGTAATTTATTTTTCAGCAGGATCTTAAAGGCGTTTTTGTAGTCGGTAATACATATACGTAATTTTATATTCAAGAGTTACATAGTAAATAAAACTAATCTCTCATTGTCTACGCTGTAGTGAGTAGTCGGGTCTGCAACATTATTTTGTGTTATAATACCGTTACTCGTAAAACTAAAAAGGTTTACTTTATACCTTCCCCTATAAATATGTTGAAAAGCTATAAAACATACCATAATAGGACGTCATATCCATTGGCACAAGCTGCACGAGTCGGTGGCACTTAGCGAGCTCCCGCAGCAGGAGTTGTGCCATGAAGTACAGCAGCACCAGCTGGGGCTGTTCCGCGCAGCCGTCACTCGTTGACCTGCATAACAAATAGCTCTTCACATTCAGAACATAAAGATGTTTAGGAGCTCCCCGAAAATGATTTACTGGCACCGCATCGCGCCGAAACTAATGTGCATCCGAGTATAAAGGCCATAAATACAAACAACTGCCTCGTTGGCGTAGTGGTCGACTGCTACGCTAGAGGTCTTGGGTTCAATTCTCAGGTCGAGCTAAAAGTGTTATTGGGTTTTTATATGAAATTCTCAGTCGTAGCTCCGAGTTTGGATTTATGCCCGGTTTAATGGCAATATGCTCGCCCCCTATTACATGGGACCTAAAACTTACTAGCGAACTGTGGGTATAAATTGGTCCACCTCTGCCTAACCCTTCGGGGAATACAGGCGTTATATTATATGTAAACATGAATTTCATTGGGTTTGAAAATTGTTTGCAGAGAGCAATCGAAAGTAATCAAGATTGTGCCACTAGGTTATTTTATGTTAGTTTATTTTCATTTATTCAAAAGTTAGATTAAATAGCGTCTCGCTTTGATGAAATAATCCGGAAAGGACTGAAGTAAGATTGCGATATACAAAATGGGACTATAGACGCATTGTATAATGTTATTTTGTTTGCCACTATGGGATTGAGAGCCTGAAGAAGAGTGGAAGGAAACATTCATTGTACACAAATTACGGCTGAATTCTCAACGGGTTAGACCCGTGGCGGGCGCGCCGGAACGTTATTTCGGACCTATGTAATAGACGGCGAGCCTATTGTCATATTCAAACAATTCAAACTATGTGTCGCGCCAAAAACGTACATCGAGATTGGATTGGTATCGATACTGTGAACAATGTGGCATTGAAATCCTCACAAAAAGACAAATGAATGGAAATAGGAGTTTAAATATAGCTTGTTTTACAACTCATACCAATATACACCCACTTGCAGAAAATAGCTTAAATTTTTTGAGCGTCATGATGGACGAATGAACATTTGTAGAAAATTTTAATGTTTATCTTATTGTTTATCTAACGAAATTTAAAATCAGGACTTTAACAAAATGCTTAAAAGTCATTGATTACGTTGACAGTTTTTCAACATTGTTTATTGCCATACTTAAAAGGCCTTTATTCAAAGGACCTTAAAGCGTAGTGCAACATTTTTAAATTCAATGCACGATTAGCGATTATACGTATAACTTCAGCAGTATTTAAAGAAAACTTTCTAGAATTGGGTGTTATATGTTTCGCAGTAGAAGTCACATGTAGCAAACTACAGAACACATCCCTTACTTCCAGTATCTTGGGACCTCGCCACGTAATTAGCTTTTTGTTTTTGCGCAGTTAATTTATTAAAACTACTTATGTAGCAACTGTATTTACGTGTCCAAGATGTTGCGCCGGATTAAGGTAGCAAGCCACTGGAAATTTGGAACAAGTAAAACTTGGCAGACTAAGTCGCTGTTATGTTTTGGGGAGAGCTGAAGTTCTAGCTAGTTGCAGCTGTTGTGTGGATTATGGTCCTTAAACATAGAATATACATAATATTATACAGCTACGAATACGTGGAGATATTTCTAATAAAAAGCGTAACGCGTAAAAAGCGTAAAGATACGTTTTTGGATACTGCTCCGCTCCCGTGTATCATAGCGTAATGATAGCCTATGTTACTCATGAATAATGTAGCTATTTATTAGTGAAAATATTGTTAAAATCGGTCTAGTATTTTCAGAGCCTATTCGGTACAAACAAAAAATATTTCTTCTTTATAATATTAGTCTATAATTCTGTTGACATATAGCTATATGTTGTATATATGATATTTCTATATATAGAAGACAAAATAATGGTTTGCTAACATTCGAACGAACCACCAATAAATACAGTTCCAAAAATAAATATTTCGCTACGAAAAACATATTGAATAGGTTTTGTTAAAGGACTCTTCAAATACTTCTAAGTTACAATATATTTCCAATCATTCGATATTACAACAGCTTTAGTAGAAATAAATCAACCAAATCTTTGCCTATTTCGTGGATTTTACTAATAAAACTCATTGATACAAAGTTATAAATCCCGGCTGAGTCTTTTATTAGACTGCTCAGTAAACTAATTAAATCGATACAGAATTAAATTCGTAAACATTTTAATTATCCATCAATCTATCTAGTGAAAACATCTGTATAAGATTTCTTCTCCTATTCTGCAGTAAAATGCATAAAGTTTTCGTGTTGTAATTAGTTCTCTTTCGGATTTGACATCAGAGACGGCGAATTGGTTCGCCTTTTGAAATGCAAATGGGCGGGTGTGAGAACCTTTGTACGCACTTTACAATAAACATAGAAGGCTTATGACTTAAGGAAATAATTTATCTATTGAGGTGAATGTTTTGTGTAATATAAAGCAGAATAATGGAACGGTGAAACTCCAGTGGTCCAAACCGTGCCGTTTCAGGAAATCCCTTAGCGAGCAGGAACAATAGAGTTACAATTTTAAAGACAAAATTTCGGCTGAATACACTTTCATATGAACAGCGGCAAAATGAAGCGAAAATTGTTTTTTTTTTGTGAATATACGATATGTATTGTTTTGTGTTAAACGGGCAGCCATTTATCTAGTCGGGAGGGCATTAATCTAACGGCAGACACAGATTCGCGGCCACGCGGGATTTGATTCAGAAACTCGCATCGTAAGGTACCTTTTTTCCTTCGATCTGTAATTTTATATTTACGTTATAAGATTACGAGGTTAAGACGCTGCTCAATATTGATTTAAACCAGCCATTCTGTCAGAGACAGAGTGCCCGCAAGTAAATAAACAACTACGGCTAAACCCTTCTCAAATTGAGATATCGGAAATTTCTTCTCGATCTTCTACGTGATCGATTCCTGGGTATGTGCAATGAAATAGAATCCTCTCCACATCTCGATGAGCGGTGAACTAGGTGCTTTTCAATATATCGAAGTTTATTTTATATTGCTACTCATGAAAATGGAAATTGAAGGACGAGAATAACCATGCTTCGTTCGATGATACAAAATCTACTTTGGATTTTTGATAAGGGTTACCTATTTGTTTGAGAATAGTTTTGATAAAAGCAAGCATAATAAAAAAATGTTATGCCGTTAAAATTTTAATCAGTGATCGAATTTATTGCACTATGCTGTTATCAGTATGTAAGTACCTTACCCTCTCATATGTTTGGTTTCCTTTGAAACGAAACATCTTGTATAAAGATACACTATATTTTATTTAACTGTGACAGTAGGTAGTATAAAATAACATACCATCACGCCTGTATTTCCCGAAGGGTTAGGCAGAGGTGTACCAATGTACACCCATAGTTCGCCGGTATGTTTTGGGTAGGTACCATGTAATAGAGGGTTCTATTGCCTATTGCCCTTAACCGGGCACACATCCTAACTTCGAGCTGCTACTGAGAATTTCATAGAAAAAACCAATAACACTTTTGCTCGATCTGGGAATCGAATTCAAGACCTCTAGCGTAGCAGACGCGCTTAGGACCACTAGGCTAACGAGGTAGTAAGTATAAAATCTTTGACAAATAATAACAAAACCCATACTAACTTTTTACAATTAGGTAGAACTAGTGCGCTTGTAGTCTTGGTGGCTTCTACGCATGCGCGGCGCAACCGGCGCACGCGCTCGCGCAGCTCGGGCGAGTCGTGAGGCTGCCCGATGTGGATCAGCAGGTCGCGGAACAGGGCCAACTGCACGTTGATCTCCGTTATCAGCTGGGGGGAAAGGAGACTTTATTTAGTAAGCATTTATGGTTTAATTTTCAATAGACGTTTCATTGATATTAAGGAGCTGACAGTTGGTGGAATGAATTGCCAGGATGAAAGACATCATCAAAATTGAAACATATAACTCATTAGTAAAAGATAAGCTAAGTTTCTTGTGTAAAATAAAATGGAAATCAATCGGGGAATTTTTAATTCGGGCGATATTTTTAATTATATTTTATTTGTGATAATTTAAGTTACATCGGCTTACACACTGCGAAAATGTCAAATGTCTACATATTATGATGAAAAAGATAAAACCTCATGACAGACAGGCGGTCAGTCGGCAGAGTCTTAGTAACAGGGTCCCGTTGGCCTGTTTGGGCATGGAGCCCTAAAAATATAAGTAGCTACTTTTTATCAAATTCAGCGATCCCTTTCAAAGAACCATATTGAATCGAACCGGGATTACACTCTCGCTAACCGTTTTGGGGATTACAAATGACACATGGTAATATTTTAACGTAAAGAGGCTTATCCATCTTTAGTCTGAACTGCGAATATAGATCGTAGTTACATTAATACATGTATGCTCTAAGCACATCTGTTTAATAATGCAAACTGTTTACTGAACGTGTTACGTTTGATAATGGATTCTGAATAATAAACTACTTATCTGTTTATTATTAAGGAACTGGCTGTATAGCCCGAGGTGTCACCAGGCTTGTGTTACGTATTTGGTTACTGGTCCGCTCCAGCAATTGGTTGTAGCATGATGTACTATGTTCTGTACGTACCTTCCTTTAGAATAATTATCTAGTCATGAAAAGGTAGTTCAAATCCGTTGCGTAGTTGAGAAATCAAATTTAAGAGTACAGACGGCGGGAAGTGAATTTGTTTTTATACTAATGTTTTAAAACTATAAATTCGTATTTATGAGTTTTTTGAGCATTAACTAAGGTGAATGTAAAAGTGACAAAGTTTATAGTAAATAAGTGTTTGTACCTACCTATAGTTAAATCTTAAAAACCTCTCCATACAGTTACGATATTTCTATGCGTAAAACAATTTCTATGATATGACATGCGATCCTTCACACATACAAAAATCCACAAAAAAAAAAACAAAAAAAAAAAAAATACACGACGTACGCAAGCTGGGATATTATGTCCGCTGTGATAATATCACACGTCAAGGTCTTATACCATTTTAAGGTGTTGAAGATGGATAGGTGCCGATGTCGTTTGAAGAAACTATTTTTTAATTGGTAGTTTATGCTTTTACTAATCCAGACCTAACTTTCACTTCACTAGTTTTCCGTTCAAATTCGGAGACATTCATGTTTTGAAATAATTACCGCTCTTCCGCGCAAACACTGGGCGACGCGCCAAATAGCTGTCAGTTAATATAATGACTCACTTTACTACCCATGCTCGTATAAACTTTCACGGACACTACAATTTTAATAAAACCATTGGTGAACTTGAAAGTTCCCTACCGTGTTACCAACTGATTTATATCTGAAGGTAATTTAAACTTTCCCTATATAGTTCATCATTTGTTATTCGCTATTTTTATATTTTAATTTTTTTTAACTGCCTCTTTAGCCTAGTGATTCTAAGCGCGACTGCTACGCTAGAGGTCTTGGGTGCGATTCCCAGGTCGAGCAAAAAGTGTTATTGGGTTTTTCTATGAAATTCTCAGTAGCAGCTCGGAGTTAGTATTTGTGCACGGTTAATGGTAATAGGCTCGCCCCCTGTTACATGGGACCTAAGCGAACGAGCTAACTGTGGGTGTGCATTGGTACACATCTGCCTAACCCCTCGGGGAATATAGGCGTGATTGTATGTTTAAACTTTTCGTATGTAGTTCATCATTCATTATTCAATACAAATAACAAACAATACAGTCTTTCTTTTCGCAGACACAAAAGGAATACATAGATTCAATCAGCCGGTTTCACATGGCCACAAACACATACATATAGTCATCAATTTGGTGTGTGGGCACGACCAAATTTACGAAATCGAGCGAAAAACGTAATGACGCACTGTTTCGGTCGGCTGCGATAAATCGAGAAGAGAATTCGGCAGAAGTAAATACAAATGAAAGCTTAGTGTAATTAGTAGCCAGGGGACTTTCGATCGGTCGTCAGTCGCAGTCCTAGCGTCATTTTTCAAGCTTCGGAATGTAGTCTTGATTTCTTTTCTATTCCTAAAATAGATGACACTATTTATCAGTTTCTACCTATCTACGTGTGTAGAGCCAGCAACATAAGTCGATTAACATTGTTACTTTTACATAAAACATTTAAATAGACACAAAATAACACAATTCACTGCCATTTCTGGATAGCAGTAGCAATTTTAGGCGATATCTAGGAGTTCATGCTATCTTAATTTTAGATCCACTTCGTATTTCCTTTGATATTTTGCTCAATAAGCAGGATTTTAAAATCTGAAATGTAAATCTATTTTTGTTGCTAACTGTGCCTATACTTTTATAGTTTTCGTAGAGTCTATTTTTTTCTTCGATCTTATGATTTAGTCATTGTGTAACGATACGTTAAGTACCTAGCTATAAATATAAAAAGCTGGCCGGAACACATGCCTGTCATTAATAACAGGATATAGATTATACATAGCGAGTCCAAAGAGAAGGTAGGTACGTCCCATTCGAGTTACGGACACGCGAATGATCAATTCCATAATTTATCAAGTAACTCGATCGGGTTCCGCACTCCACAGCTACCCGTACGTTCGAAAAAGGAAATACGTTTTCTAACAAACGAACCAGCCAATTACAATCGTTGAAATCTCTTCCGTCTCTTCCCTTTTACTATTATTGCTCACATAATAACAGTGCCATGGTGTATGGTTTTATTACTTTTATATGGCGGAAAAAAAAATATATGGCATCAGTTTTACTAAAGGCCAAGCGTCGTCGTCTTATAACTCAATTTATTTTGTCAAAATGTCAAATATTTTAGTATAATTTAGATTTTGATATGCCTTGTTAGCCTAGTATTAGGATCACTAGGCTAACAAGGCAGTTAATAACTGGTGCGAATGCTACGCTAGAGGTCTTGGGCTCGATTACCAGGTCGAGCAAAGTGTTATTTGGGTGTTATTGGGCAGCACCGTAACTGGCCTTTTATGCTCCCTGGCGGAGTCTATAACTGAGTTCTGGGCGAGAATCTATAACAGCGCCCTTAAAAAAAAAGCTGGTACTTGTCTGGTCATTTCTGCGCTCCTCTAGGGTCTGCGCCCCTCTAAGGTCTGCGCCCTGTGCCTGGGCAGCGCTGGCACCGCCCTAGTTACGGCACTGTTATTGGGTAGGCGTACATTTGTACACCTCTGCCTAACCCTTCGGGGAATACAGGCGTGATGGTATATTTATATATAAAAAACTCTAACAATGAAAAAGGAAACTAAAACCAAAAGCCATCAAAAACTTCCTCCGCGTTACTGTCAACTATTACTAAATATTATACATACACATTTATATTATAAAATATTTATTTGTGAACAACGTCTGAGTTTCATAATTATTTTATGATACCCGCAGAACAATATAACATTGTTTTAATATTACAAAAGTAATCTTGTTTATTATTTGGCTAACCCAGCCTAAGTATAGGATTAAGTTCATCACTCCGCGTCCGAATAAATTGGGTGTTGTAAAAGTGTTGTAAAAATATCTTGACTGAGGTACAAATATAGAAGGGCAGGAATAAATATATTTCTCGACCGCTCGACTCTTCAACCAGTGACCATACAACGTGGAAATATTTCTACGAATATATTTCCGGACAAGTGTTTGTTCAGAAGAGATTTATCGAAATCCAACACTTTAGAGATGGTTAAATAGAAATTGTAGGGAAAGGTAAATTTACTCAAGCAATACATACATACAATCACACCTATATTCCCCGAAGTGTTCGGCAGAGGTGTACCAATGTACACCCACAGTTCCCTGATATATTTAGCACCCATGTAATAGGGGGCGAGCGTATTGCCATTAATCGGGCACAAACCCAAACTCCAAGCTGCTACTGAGAACTTCATAGAAAAACCCAATAACACTTTTTGCTCGACCTGGGTGTCGAACCCAGGACCTCTAGCGTAGCAGTCGTGCTTAGGACCATTAGGCTAACGAGGCACCCAAGTAATACTCTGTATTTTTACCTAGAAAAAGATATCGCGAAGTCAACAGAATTGTGGTCGTTGTAATAATTATCGGACTTGTTATACACAACAATAAATGGATTAAGAAGATAATTATTAACTCGATCCTCTAAAGGTTCCGTACCCGAAAGGTGCTAACGGGACCCTATTACTAAGCCCCCGCTGTCCGACCGTCTATCTGTCAGCAGGCTGTATCACACGAATAGTAATCGGTAGAGAGTTGAAGTTTTCACAGGTGTGTTTCATTATGGCTTTTATAACAGCAAATAATGAACGTAAAAACAACAACATGGATACAAGAAAAGTGTTTTTTAATTAGTGTTAAATATTCTAGCCGTGCGGAACTCTTCCTATTTTTTTGTTCAATCCAAATTTAGTCAAAATAAAATCATTTACTTCAATTAGACCATTTAAAGGCACTTTTAAAATAATAATCGGTATATAATCTAGTTGCCCATTCCAAAAGATAGTTTCGTATGGAGAAGAGCAGACCAGAAACTCCATACATACTATATACCATCACGCCTGTATTCCCCGAAGGGTTAGGCAGAGGTGTACCAATGTACACCCACAGTTCGCCGGTATATTTAGGTCCCATGTAATAGGGGGCGAGCTTATTGCCATTAACCGGGCACAAATCCAAACTCCGAGCTGCTACTGAGAATTTCATAGAAAAACCCAATAACACTTTTTGCTCGACCCGGGAATCGAACCCAGGACCTCTAGCGTAGCAGTCGCGCTCAGAACCACTAGACCAACGAGGCAGTTCTCCATACATACTCTTTAAAAAAATTATAACAATAACTGAACTGATGACTGATGACTGTGGGTGTACATTGGTACACCTCTGCCTAACCCTTCGGGGAATACAGGCGTGATGATATGATGATGATGGTATAACAATAAGTCGTTATTCAAATTTTTCACCCAATGTATCACCCCTGAAACTTTAGTTACCCCAGAAACAAAATATTCACTATGTTCAACGTTCGTGTGGTGTGACATGTCATTTAATTATCGCGTGTATTTTGTAGCCCAGTTTATAGCTAGGTGCCTGAAGCCTGGCTTAAAATAGACGTACTATAACCGTTTCATTCGGTTCAACTCTCTCAAAGCCCTTGGCCGAAAGGGTTGCGTTAGGGTGTCGGAGAGACTGAATTACAGGTGATTTTTCATTCAAAAACATATACAGTGACGTCATAATAATGTTTATGGTATCTTCTTCGTTGTCATTTGTTGTAGTTGTAGTTTGTTTGTTTGCAGTAGTTTGGTGTATAAAAAAATGCGTTTTTTTAGCACGGATTCAAGACATTAATCAGGATGCCGCTGAAAATTTTTGGTCGGTATTAAATGAAAAATCTGCTGTTTCATACATTTTGACAATGAGGTGTGGTGGTGCAGTTTTGTATGGGACCGCTGATTTTATTTACGATGTTTTAGAGATAAAATGAATATCTTTTTACACGTATAGGCAAGTTACTTTTATGGTGTTTGTTATATTTGTACGCATGCATTATGTAGTTACCTAATCTTTATTAATGTTGTTGTTACGAATATACGAAAATTACCTCAAAGTCAATGTAAAAACCAAATTATTTATTTCAATCAAACCATTAAAAGGCACTTTCGAACGTCATTCGCAAGAAAGAAAAATCAAAGATTCTAATTGCCCATTCCAAAAGATAGTTTCATATGGAGAAGAATGAGGAAGACACTTCACATTACCATATTCCTTATTCGCTAAACTCTTTAGAAATATCATGACATGAACCAGTTATAAAGCAGAATTGTTGTTCTTACGCAAACGATAGTCGGGTCGCGTGTGGTATGGTTTTGACAGGCAGATAAATAACACAAATGGTAAATAAAGCGCGTATTTATTCAAACTATGCGTATGTTAATGGCTAGCTTTTGCCCGCGACTTCATTCGTGTGAATGTAGGTTATATGTGGGGTTTTCATATTTTTGCACTGACCCCTAATTCTTTTTCGAAAATAAAAGTTGCCTAAGTTAAGTAGATACTTCTTATAACATCAGATGTTTGTCAGTGTAGGTCCTGTCAAAATCACTCCAGCCGTTTCGGAGAGTAGCCGAAACAAACAGATGACAAATTTATGTTGGTATAATTACCGTGTAAACATTCATATGGATTTAGCTAAAAAAATATATGATAATAATTTATTGAGGTACATAAAGCTTTGTAGTATATTAGGGACTTATAAAGAATGCTTTATCAATAACATGATGTCGGTACAACAAACAACGGTACAAACAGACACTTAGAATTCAATTTATTTGTACAGATTGTTGCTACCCATAAATAATGGAGGATAACGTTGAAAAATTCAAGATTGTCTTATTGTTACACAAACCTTTTTGATGTAATAGAAACGCAATTCACGAAGTCGTGCCGACGAACGCTGGGCCTAAGATTAGGCTCTTTTTGGAACCACTTAAAAGACGTACAGAGGCAATATTTTAGCGAGGACGATAATAAATGGTTTGCATCTAGAGTAGCTTTATGCGTGGTTTGTGCTGCCGACTAAGACATATAACGTACCTCACTAAAACATGAAGATTGTGATTATGTAACATTTGTCTTACTCTCCGGCTGGGTTGCTGGGCGACCTCATAACGACCCGCTATGTAGATCCTTTTATCCTGGCATTTTACTTGCTTAGAGGCCTAGCATCGTTTTGTTCAAAGAATAATAATGATGCTATAGTTGGTGCGTTTTAGTATGGCAATAGCGGGCATTGACCGAGCTTTATTGTCTTTTGCCTACTACTTCGTGTGCGTAAATCGACTGCCGCAACGAACACTATCGAAACTGCAAATCACCTATTTCACAGGAGAGTAATTCAAAGTTTTAAATCGATGTAAAAGGGTCGCTTAACATGCTCTGTATCGATTTTGTTCGATTAATAACTTTTTCAATTATGACTTTTTAATTTTTATTTTTTATTTATCCGACAGTTTTAAATTATCTCTTCAATAATGTAAAAAAGCAAAAAAATATTTTTTCCAGTTTCGATAGTGTTCGTTGCGGCAGTCGAAATGTCGGTTATCGTGGACGTAGTCATCATCTGCTTAGCCTTTTCCCAACTATGTTGGGGTCGGCTTCCAGTCTAACCGGATGCAGCTGAATACCTTTGTTTTACATGGAGCAACTGCCTAACTGACCTCCACAACCCAGTACCTAACTGGGCAACACGATACCTCTTGGTTAGACGGGTTGTCAGATTTCTTGGCTTCTGACTATCCGTAACGACTGTCAAAGATCTACGAATGACAGCCGGGACCAACGGCTTTACGTGCTTTCCGAGGCTCGGGCGTATCGTGGACGTAGTATAAGTTGCGGAATAAAAACTAGCCTATGTCCTTTCTTGGGGTTCAAACTTACCTCGTAACTTTTATCAAACTTGCTTCATCGGTTTAATCGTGCGTAACAATCAGGCAGACGGACAAAGTTACTTTCACATTTATAATATTAGTAAGGATTCTCCATTCAAACAATACGCTGAGATTGAATGACAGATTCTATATTTTTATTTCAGAAACGAAAATAAAGTCCATTATCCTTTTGATTGAGTTACTATCGTGATCGTCAACTTTTTTCACTAATACAAAATGGGTTTGGTTTTGAAGGTATGTGAAGAAAAGGGAAATGACCGCTACTAAAACGAACCAACGATCGATAAATTTCAGTGTAAATTTTTTCTTTTTAATCTGATAACAATCTGGAGGCCAATTCCTGTAATTAACATCTTACAAAATCTAATAGCAATCTTACCAAAATGACAATCAATGTCAAAAATGTATGACAGTTTTAGAAGTTAATGACAGATTGTGTGTGACTAAGATTAGAATTTAGCATTTTAGTCTTGGGCTGCGGGTTGTTCGAAAGAGATACCGCGCCCCCGGAACGCAAAGGGCACATGAAGGAACATAGACGGGTTTTAGTCAGTAAAAGTCTGACACTCCCTCCCGCCCCGCCCAGGGCGGGGGAAGTTATTTGATGATTTCCCGTCTATAAAAAAAAAAAAAAAAAAAAAAAAAGCATTTTAGTCTCAGCACAGATGGTCTCAGTCTCAAGTGTAAAAAAAAATCGAGAATTGCCCCTCTAGTCAGTGTACTATAAGTTAAAGGTTTTGTTACGACGTTAATAAATAACCCCCTGTTGTGTAAAAATCAAGATAAAAGATAAAGAAGTGCCCACAAGCATGACACTTAAAACTTTCATTGTATTGTGACAATATAACTTGACGAGTGCGAATTCCTAACTTGAATATTTTACACAAAGGATACAAATTCATAAAGATATAATTGGCGAGAGGACGGCGAGCCTACTCGCCAAAAGGATGTAATTAAAATTCAGTTGAACCACGCCTTACAAAAGGGAATTGCATAGTCAAGCGATGGGAGAACAGTGAGAGAACGAAGACTTGGTCCGGGTATTACAAGCTTCCGGGTTACGGTAATGTAACTTTTAAGATCATAAGAATGAATAGTGATAGAACTGACTGTGAGTACCTTTTTTGGCGTACCAGTCTGTTGTAGTTGTCTAACTGAATACTGGCACACTAGCATACCATTACGCCTGTATTTCCCGAAGGCTTAGGCAGAAGTGCACCACACCAGTGTACACCTATAGTCCGCCGGTATGTTTAGATCCCATGGGATCTAAACATACCGGCGGACTATTACATGTAATAGGGGGCGAGCTTAATACCATTAACATGGCACAAATTCTACCTCCGAGCTGCTACTGAGAATTTCACAGAAAAACCCAATAACACTTTTTACTCGACATGAGAATCAAACCCAAGACCTTACGAGCTAACGAGGCAGTTGCACACTATTAACTATTAAATATAAGTTTTTTTTATATCTTTGGATGGCAGACCAGTCGACGGTTCACCTGATGTTAAGTGGCCACCGTTGCCTATAGACATCTTCAATACCAGAGGCATTGCAAGTGCGTTGCCAACCCAGAGACAAAGTTGAAATGTCTTATGTGCCTGTAATTACACCGGCACCCATACCCTGCAAATGCAGCAACTGCGAACACAGCAACGCTGCTTTGCGGCAGGAATAGGTATGATGGTAGTACTTCCCCGGACGAGCTACCTTAAGACCAATGCCGATCTTTTTAGTGCATATTGTAATAATATTGCATTTTATTACGGTATAAAACTGTGGATTTTGAGGTTTGAACCGGCAAGGTGGTAAAACTGTCAAAATGCCAACCCAACTTAGCAGTTTCGTAACAAATGTTTTCACTGGATTTGCGGTTTTTGCCAGGTGACACTTTGAAATGTTGAGACAATATTTTATTTAAGGACTTTCAGAACTACGAGGCTGTGGCTTTTGTCCTAAGGATGAAATGGAAACGCGTTAACGCGTAATAACGTTTTCTAATCACATTGTATTAATGATATTATACGGGGTGTAACAAAACACGTCACATAGCTTTTAACTACGTGTGTTGCCCAGCAAACACAGTAATATTAGGTAAAAATTATTGCTGGAAAACTACTTTTATTTTTAGAGTGAAAAATCACTATTTATTTTTATTATGTTACTGTTTATTTGCGCAAAACATTGTGCACGCAGCAGTACAAGAGTCGTGGTGATATTTAAAGATTAGACATTAAAAACCTGTTTTCGGAAGAAATAACATAAATAAAAAGTTAACCACCGTATCTAGAAGGTATGATCCACAACAAAAAAAATAATCGCAATGCTGACAAGAATATGTAACTTTCGAATTCATTAAGTCTCTTTTTCGACCCATTATATACGCTAAAATGAACATTTATGAACCATAAGCAACCGATGATATAACAATATTGAATAATATCTCATCATGATATTGCGACAGTCCTTTTAGATTAACTTAGATATTGCTACCAAATTACCTACCTAATGTTTCCACCGGCCTGGGTTTTGGGCTAATCTCGAGAGAAACTTTATACCCACAGATTTAATAGAAACGTTCTTTCTCTACTAACACAATGTTTTTAAAAGCTTTTACGTATAAACAGAAGAAATGTGTTAATTACGTGCGAAGCCAGTGGCCGGTCGTTACTGAATTATAAAGAAACAACGTGGCGCGTCGACCATTGATTCTCTTTTAAGGCCCTCTCGTGACCCTAGGAAGAAACAATAGAATTAAGTATTAACGCACAAGTCATTAAACTTTATGTTTTGTGGTTTTGTGTGTGGACGCTAAGAAAGAAGCTTTAGAGGATGCGGAACACGTTTAATCAAATAAAATGGTACAGGCATCACATCAAGCTATCCCAAACTGACAAATTTTCCCAATTGAACATTAACCTTATTCCTTTGTTATAAAGTTGAAAAACTAAAGCTAGAGATCTTGGGTTCGAATCCCAGGTCGAGCAAGGTATTAATAGGGTTTTCTATGAAATTCTCGGTAGCAGCTCGGAGTAAAGATTTGTGCCCGGTTAATGGCAATAGGTTCGCCCCCTATTACATGGGAGCTAAACATACTGGCAAACGGTGAGTGTAAATTGGTACACCTCTGCCTAACCCTTCGGGGAAAACAGGCATGATGGTATGGTTGAAAAACTATCAAAGAAGTTTGACTGATTGGGGTAGCTTGATATGCTAGCCTCTGTACTTACATCTGTATTATAAAATGATGTTCAAGCATATAATATGAATCTCGACTTTAAGGTAATTGGAGTAGAATATATTATGCAATCCATCAGTTCAAATCGAAATTAGTGCTAAAGCGGAGTTCTAGGAAACGGAATTTAATTTCCTCTCATGTAGCTTTGTGTGCGTAGCTATATTATTTTACATGGTAATAATTATTTTTCGCATAATGAGTGTTTCTATAAATAACGTTACAAGGCCATCGTTTTCAATGTTAGCTTATAATATGATCCGTTAATTTACGATAAATATGAAGTAATCTATTGGCAATTTGCAAAAAAAAAAACAAAATGCAGTCATTACAACCATTGTTTACTTTTATCTGCAATGATCATCATTTTTATAACGAATTGGGTTGCTGACACCACTAATCAATTCACATACTTTTACGAGCTGTCAAAACGCGGTTCCCCTATAGATTTGGTATGACAATACTAAACTATGACGTCACTTTTTTTGACATCTCAATTCAATAACTACTCGTATATTTATGGATTTCAAAGCAACCAAAAATCTAATTTTATATTTCTTTAAAAATTAATCGCATTGTCAGGGCTAAAATAAAATGTATTTTTAGAGAAGTTGTGTATATTAGAATTATTGTTTAATGATGACCCAATTATACTTGCTTATTTCATACTATGTTACTGTGTGTTAAATGTGTAAGTCAGTAACTTAATATTATGATTATATAACTACTTGTGTGTAATACAAATTCCGAATCTAATAGTTTCCAGTTCAGCTGTTCGAATGTGTTCGACACAGACGTATTGAATTTCTCATATATTATATTAGATTTTTCATGTATTTTTGCCTTAATATTTTTTATGATTCCAGTGTATTACTTGCTAGTGTTATTGGCTTTTTCTATGAAATTCTCAGTAGCAGCTCGGAGTTAGGATTTGTGCCCGGTTAATGGCAATAGACTCGCCCCCTATTACATGGAACCTAAACACAAGGGCAAACTATGGGTGTAAATTGGTACACCTCTGCCTAACCTGAATATAGGCGTGATGGTATGTTGTTGCTAGCAAAACCTCAGCAAATACTACAGAGCAGTTTCAATACGTGTTAGAAGACAGATGAGGCCTCGCTTCACAATACAAAAGTATTGTTTTTTTTCGGTTTTTTTCTTACTAGGCGCTCAAGCTCCGAAGCGCATTTTATATTGGTTTAACTCGGATATCCGACGAGGCGACGACCTACGAGATATAAGCTCTGCGCCGTTTCTGTTTACCCTTGATGTGAAATTTTAGAGATCACGATAAAAACTCGCGGTTTTTATTTCTTCATTGTAAAAAGTTTACGAGTTTTCGCACTAAGACGTATTGTGTATATGAGTCTGCTGGGACTCGACAAATGGGGTTTTATATGATGTAGTTAATACTGACGCAGCAATAAATATTGTTTTAAGTATTATTTTGACTGCAGTAACATCATATTATGATATCATTCTGTTTTAATTTAGATGAAATCGACAAGAGTTTCATGGAGTAAATTTTATGAGAGTTTTATGAAGGACCAAATTCATTTTGGTGTGTCATTACAACGTATTTTATTTATTAAATGAGATTTGACGCTTAAACTCAAATGAACCTCTGAATAAAATGGATTCTCATACCATGTCCATGATCTGACACTTAAAAAAAATATATGGGACCAATCTGAAAGTATACCCATTCAAAGAAAAATAAATCTAAAAAGACAGAAGAATTCTTCCAAAAGAGAATTATCCATATCGATTGATAAATGACAGAGTTCTGAGGTAACAAAGTAAGAAAATACAAGCTAATTGAGAACCCCCAGCTTTTTATAAATCAGTTAAAAAGTTTAAATGAACTGTCAAAGCGATATCATTGAAAGAGAAGCGCGGTGTTGTTACTACTTCAGTGTGAAACGACCTACACAGGTTAAAGGTCGACTTGCACTTTCATTCTAGTTCATTCAATCGTGTAGGGTGTCCCTATGATTATACAAAAATAGAACTGCGTGGGCGGCATAAGAGCTTTTGAATATTTATTTGATATTACAATATTATGTAGGCAATGGACGGATTTTTGTAACGTGAGTAATTTCATTAATTTATACAGATTTGATTACTTGATGAAAATAGTAACTAAATATACGTATATCTAGGTAAGCTAACAGCTATTTTACTGACCGGTCTATTCTGTAAAAATCTCAAAATAGGATGTTGTAATTAGAAGTAATTTGTATCTGTCACCGGAAAATAACAAGATCCGTAAGTTTATCAATTTACTAGGAAGTTTATAAACTTTCGTAAGATTCTAAACGGGAGATAAATTGTAATATTTTACGTCCACATTTTCGTAAATTGATAAACTTACTGAACTCACTCGTAAAATAATAAGTAAGCAGTAACCAAACGCTACGCGCGATCTGATTGGTTGGCTGTCACGTGTCACTTCTCCTTCCTCACGGCCGCCAATGCTGGCCACGGAACATAAACCATACCAACCATAAAGTCTATGGACACAAGCAATGCCACTATGAACATTGACCAATCAGAGAGCAGTGTGTTATTTTACGTATTTCAAAGATCGTATATTTAAAAGAGTTTCTGTGATTGGTCGAACCATATAAAATCTTACGAATAGATATTCGTTAGTTTATAAATTTACCGTATGACGTCGGAAATTGATAAATTTACGAAAATGTGGACGTAAAATATTACAATTTATCTCCCGTTTAGAATCTTACGAAAGTTTATAAACTTCCTAGTAAATTGATAAACTTATGGATCTTGTTATTTTCCGGTGATATATCCATTTCCAATAATAAAATTATTTAGTCCGTGAATATTTTGCCATGCCTTCTGATGCTAGGCATTGACAGCTCATCTGAAGCTCATTTCACTTATATTCATGGAAGATTTTTTGTACAAAATGATGTTGATTATGATGATGATGTCATCTAGCCGCTTTCGGCCATAACTTCAAGATGGTTGTCGTGGATATACTGCTTCCAACAAAATAACACACCGCTGAGAATTGATGTCTGTAGTTGCATATTACATTTAAAACTATTAAGAAACAAAACCGATTTATATTAAAACACTCCAAATAGATCTAGATTAAAGGATTAATGTATGCGAACACTGTAGACGTAGATCGAAATAAACTTCAGCGCTGACAGGCGGGATTTAGAATTCGTTTCACAGTGTTATCTAGTTTCAAACATTAATGGAATCTGAGAATCACGTCACATATATCTAGGGTATTATGTTTATATTATCATTAATCCTTGTAAAGCCTTGTCCACACTAGGGTTAGTGAGTACTTTGGAGAAGTTGCGAAATTCGATATGACAACATTGTGTGGAGAGTGAAAAAGATCAAACACATTATGTAAAAGTCACAAATGATATTTTAGTGATGAGAAGGCTTAATAAATGTTACATATACCATCACGCCTGTATTCCCTGAAGGGTTAGGCAGAGGTGTACCTATGTACACCCACATTTCGCCGGTATATTTAATAGGTCCCATGTAATAGGGGGCGAGCCTATTGCCATTAACCGGGCACAAATCCAAACTCCGAGCTGCTACTGAGAATTTCATAGAAAAACCCAATAACACTTTTAGCTCGACCTGGGAATCGAACCCGGGACCTCTAGCGTAGCAGTCGTGCTTAGGACCACTAGGTTAACAAGGCAGTCGTTACAATATTTGTTATATGCTACGTTTCTGGAACTCATGTACTGAATAATTAATGAATTAATTTATGTTAATTGTTACTCATTTCACACTCATGACGACCTCTGAAACTGAATGAGTAAATATTTTCTTTTGTCTCAGATGCTTAAATTATGTATTACTAGCGACCCTTCCCGGCTCCGTACTGGTAATAAATTGTTACTAAACGTCACATTTTTTGTTTGGATATTAGGACAAGAATTTCATCTAAATGTCCAACTATTGCAGTGGATTTAACAAAAAAATATCTTTCATTCAAACCTTGTCCTAACAATTATGAACACAAAAAAAAGTCCATGAGGTTGAGTGATTCTGAATGCATGATCTTTTTATTCATTTAAGGTGTGATACTATTAAATATAATTTCTTACAGTGAAGGTAAAAGTTTTATTGCATTTTTTTTTAAATAAAGTTTATGAACAAACATAGCCACTTAAAATCTAAAATGACGTTCCAAGTTCGATATGATAAGAGATAAGAGGACTGTTAAGCTGTTAAGTAACTCACCGAGGCGGCTGAAGGCTCCGTCTCATGGTGGTAGGTGGAGTGATGTCGGATAGTTCCCGCCATGCCGTCTGCACGTTGATCTACATGCCGAGATGTCACATGACGTCAGCCGTCATTCAACTGTTCTGTATTATCACCTCCTTTGTATTTGACAATCCATGGTACGAGAAGTTTACTCGTTTATTACGACCTACTTTTAAAGATGCATTATTTAAAAAAGGAACACTTTTTTCAAAGTACTATATTTTTTTCTTTTTTTTTCTTAACTAGTTACACGCTAACGGCTTGATATATGGTTTCAAACTATTTTTTTACCGACTTCAAAAAAAGGAGGAGGTTTTTAATTAGACTGTATATTATATTTTTTTTCTTTTTATGGCAATATTAGATTTCTATATGCAGTGAGCAGTTCTTGTGTTCGTTATTTTATTCGAAAATGTATTTTATGGCTATAAAACAAAGACGCTGTTTGCGTGTGTGATATTTCAAGTATAATTATAGGAAGTAAATATCGAGGGGACAAGCTTAGCAAACATGTAGTGACGGGACTAATTCCAGTTTCAGCTTCAGACAGAGGATTTCACGGGATAAGTATCCACTGTCATTCTGAACTGTATCTTGCGTGGGATTTTAATGGGTATTGCTTTTAAATTACGAGTTATTTTCGCATGTTCTGTTGATGAAATTAAATTTGATGATGATTGTAAATTACTATCATTTTAGTAGTGATAGAAATGAAGTAGATACTTAATGTACCTAATATAATGTTTATTTCTGTATATTAATGTACATAATTACTTTTGTTTTGTTGTTTTATTGAAAGTTTAATGTTAGCCCAATCAAATCATACTTACTAGGCCTAACGGATATCTAAACGATTATTATTACTAACTGGATAAGGCTTTCTGGTCACGATTGTATTGGGATAATTACCTCCGAACGACCTTTTCCATAAATCCTAATTCATTGTTGAGGATTCTGTATAGATTTCTGTGGCTCAGAGTAATTTATTCAACCAGATGCTGAATAATTACTTTTTTAATTTCAATTATTTCATGAAATTATACTTTAGAAATTTTGATAGTAAAATGTAACAAAGAGGATCTAGATTATATTAAAAGTGATTCAGAAGCGAAGAAAATTATTAAAGACTAATTTAATATTTTTTTATATACTTTTATTGTTGTTTAACAATGAAAGTATTTTTTTATTTACTAACTTATGGGTAAGTTTGAAACTTTGACTAAAAATAAATTTCAATTAAGTGCAACTATGCAACAACTCACAAAGTACGACTTTATTCACTTTGAACATCGGTTGAGGTCGCTACGGTTGTAGACGTCGTAGCGCTACGGGGCTACGGTGCTACGAGCCGTGCGGGTACCGGCGGAGCGGCTGGCGCTCAACTGCCGCAGCGTGTGGCAGGCCACTCGCTCCGGCCCGCGCACTCCGCACCGTAATGATTGACAAAATACTTCACCTGTGTTTTTTCTTACAAAAATTAGTGGCAATAGACGTACATATAGAGAAAAACAAAAAAGAAAGAAAAAAAAATTGGGCGAAAAAAAAACAAAGTTGAAAATAAATATCGAAATTCGCGGGTAGTCGAGGCTTCGCACACGGATGTTGATTGTTTACTATTTTTGTTTTCAATGAAAACTTTCAAAATATTTATGAAAGTTAACAATGATTTATCTTAAAACGTAATTGTCGTCACATTAAAAAAAATATATGATCTTAAAATGAATTTTACATTAGACTTTTCAGTTGTTTTTTCTTAAAACGGTGCCTTGTTAATTGTTAAACAGATACTAAATAAAAAATGATTTTGAATAAAAAACACACATTCATACATACATTTTTATCGTATCTCGCAAGATATAAAAGTTAGCTCATAGTAATGTGAAAGGGTGCTAGACGATGAGCGGTAATCTATCTTGTTTTTCATCTTTTCCAATTTGGAACAGCAGCGACGTCGGCACTTGAGGTCACATGTATTGGAAGAAGTCACTATGACTTTTTAATAACTTTACAAAGCATTTAACTTTACAAACATACCGGCGACCTGTGGGTGTACATTGGTACACCTCTGCCTTACCCTTATGGGAATATAGGCGTGTTGGTATGTTTGTTTGTTAACTTTACAAATTAAATAGTTAGAGGATCTCACATCATCCGGAGAAGTTTTGATTAAATGATATGTGAAGATCTCATGCAAATTGCGCACAATTTTTATATCAATTTTTATGGTTCTATCTTCAATAATGACGGACTCTCTTTTATCCCCTATTTCAATCCATTTTCTCGCGGTAAAAGGTAGCTAATGTACTTCTCCAAGGTCTAATTTTTATCTGTACCATCAAAATCGGTTCATCGGTTTGGGGTGAAATTACAACAGAAAGACAGACACAGTTGCTTTCACATTTATAATATTAGTATGGCTTCATATAACTGTTACAACGTACAATCACTACTCAGCTGTGGTTGCACCCTAGTTTTAAAGAAGTAAAAGTTTGTCTATTAGAGCAAGTTTCTTTAGAATGTGGTTTTATTTCTGTATTAAACAGTTTTATATTTTGTTATAAAGTTCAGTACTTTGTACTGTTTTTTAAGCATTGTTCTGTTCGTCGTTTTAAATGTGGTTAATATTAAAGAGTAGGGAAATTCTGAATGCAATTTCATCATCATTTTACCTATAAATGCTTCCTTAATACGAAAGCTTTTACTTAGTAGAGTAGGTGCCTATTGGTACTGCCCAGTTGGTCCCGTGGTCGCAAGCGCAACTGATGACAGTGGGATCCTGGATTTGATTTCCAGGTCGAGCTAAAACTGGTTTTTGCGAATTTCTCAATAGCGGAGTTTGGAAGTTGGTGTTGTAACACCCCCGTGCTTCGGAAAGCACGTAAAGCCGTTGGTCCTACGCCTGATCTCTACCCGGTTGTCTCCGATTGCCGTTCTATCGGACAATGAGTGATAGGAAAAAAGGGCGCACATAGTTGTGCACTATAATATATCCTGCTTACTTGGCTAGTCTTCATTGAGATTGGCCGTCGAGACCGCAATCAGTCTGGAGAGTACACACACTCCACACATATTGAACTTAAGTACATGCAAAAGTAAATAGTCAGTCACAAAGTTGAAGCTAGGACTTCTGTGGAGAAGAACGAACTCCAAAGACGTATTTTAGAACTAATAAACAAGCCTCGCTTTGCGAATTTGCTTCTTTCTTTCGAAGTGTTGGTTACTTAGTTGCTTAAGATATTTTTTTTGTTAAGTTCTTAGTCCCAGTATTTAGTCACGTTTATCGTGGCATCAGTGGTGTAAACATTCTTAGAAAATTCCATTAAAATTCACTACGAGAAAATATTCGTCGAATAAAAGTGTGTCCACTTTATTGCACCTTACGGGTACAAAGTGCAATTAAGTGTGAAAATAGCTTTCATTGTGTGCAAAGGTAGGAGATACAAGAACTTACGTTCATTCGCAGATAAAATAAAACACGGGCCGGTGTAAAACGATACTTCTTACTTTAAGTGTTCCTATTTACGTTTCGCTCGTATTTCTCTTTAGGGATCAGTGGGACACGTAAAAAAACCCTGGAAGTACAAGTAAATTAAAGAATGTAAAATAATAAGGTCGTAGTTGAGTCATAAAATATTACAATGTATAATGAAGCGAATTAAAAGCCACGGCGGTTTTCTTGCATTTTTGTTGTTAGTTACAAAGTATAATAAAAATCTAAGTTTACTTAGGTGAATGTAATAAATCCTTTGCTGAATTTACGTTAAAAAGTTTTTATGTATGGAAATTTCTTACAATATATGGTAATCTAAAATAGCTTCATATAGTCACTTATTTATTTAAACTTTATGCAACAAAAATAACGTACAAAGGCAAACTTAATGCCTTAGGCTTTCTCTACCAGTCATTAAATGTCAACCTTTGAAATAGGTCCTATCTTTGTTACCAATTGTATTAAATGCTATTTTCCATATACTGGCTACCTCACATGAGTCCATTATGAATCTAGGATGTGCACAGTATAGTTCATCCCCTGTATTCCCAAACTATATTCGAAACTAGGTAATATTATTAATATATTCATATGTCGCAGAATCATGTCTTGTTCACCAAACATGATAGACATGACTATATCTGCATACCTACATACATTCTAATCTACCTACCTACATATTATATTGTACACACTTACTTAGTATAATGTTGTACAACTACGCTGCATATCACAACTGCTCAATTACGTATTCATATGTGTAATGGATATTACTATGGCATGAGAAGGTAATGTTTTAAGCACGAGTAAGCACGATTGAGACTACCTGTTGAAAGCAAAAACATCGATATTCGAGCATTTTGAACTTATTAGTTAGAAGTTAGGACACGTAATATTATTTTGCGGGATATTAGGTCCAGAACAAGTTGTAATAAGGCCATCTTTTTTACACGTTTTGGCAAGTTTTGCTAAATTAAGGTGTAGCTTTAGGAAAAATCTTTTTGCTAGGGCTAGACGCTTTTGGCAAAATGTACATATTCCTAGACGAAAAAAGACGATTTGTAAAAAGATTTTAGGTTGAATCTTTTATAAGTAGGTACGCATGCTGAAAAAAGGGGTTCAGTGAATTTGTCTGAGAAAGATACGATCGTGTTTAACACATTGTGATGTCTCAAAGAAGCGCCGTATTTAAAAATACCCATCATTCCACAACTAGCTACGCTTTTCAGGGTTCGAAACAAATGACAGAGCTGCAAAGAGCTTTAAAAATGGAATAAGGAATGTCTTTACAATGTTACTTAATTATTTACAGCTAGGATCTTCTGACCAACTGGCTTTAATTTCATTTTTCATGTTGTTTGTTTACCTTAAGCGCTCTTGGCGATGTAATTTCATTTATAGCTTAGTGTTATGACAAACGAAGGACTAATATTAATATATTATGATGTAGATATCTTAATCATAGGTACGTAAATTAAATTAGCGTCCCAGTAAAGTGCTTTCTTTGTACTTAATTACATCATAGTTGGAGAGAATGCAGGTTTACTTTTTCTTGAATAAAGTCACAAGTTAATGTTAGTCACAGTAGCTAGGTATGTGCATAAATAAATATGAATATAACTATTTAATTTAACACACACACACATACAGATAATTGTTTCGGGCCTGGCTGTTTGTGTATGTGAGTTTATATGTTTGTAAAACGCACTTACGATACACGAAAAATTCCTAGTGTAGGGCAAAGGTTGAAAAAAAAAAAACGAAGCTTTTTGTAACAATAGTACTTACAATCTTATCGTATTTGAACTTTGATATTAGATTTCATATTGTACTAAGCCGATATCAAATATATCTACAATTTCACAAAACATTTCGTTTCTTGTACTGTCGAAGATTTCCGATATGTATCCAATTTTCCCTTCAATTACACACACTTCTAACGTACACACACAATGTACAAACAATATTTTTATCAACGCATTCCATTACGTTACAAAATGCGGATAACATCGGCACAAACCGAAACTAGGTCATTGTTACTCATAATTCGACGTTCCGTATTCAGTCAGTCTCACAATAATATTATGTTAACCTGTTTATCGTTTGACGAATAAACAGGTAAATAAACGACACTTGGGATTACATAAAGAATTTTTCAGTAATGTATCGTCCTTTCTCATACATTTGAGAGGTTATCGCCGGATCGACGGCGCGGTCAAATATTTGCAGTGAGCATCGAAGCTCAGGCGGTCCCGGGGGAAATCTCAAGTTGTCTTTCCGTTTCAAACAAAAATATATAAGACGTGAAATAAAAACAACACCTCGTCTCGGTTTGTGTTTCATTTTAAATAACGCTGACTTAATTAAAATTAAAACGAGCTACATACTTAAATTGTGAAGAGTATTTTCGAGTGTTACTTTGTTTATGCTTTTGTCTGGTAGACACAGGTTTGTGGGAAACAAAACAAAGTTAATTCTAAGAGTCTGGTGACATGTGATCTCGAATTGTTTTATTTGAACTTTTGTCAGTAAAGTATGTACAATAATAGAATACTTAAGCGAATGTTGTTGAGAACATTATAAGACGTCTGTGTCTGAGACACATTACGAGTATTTTCACCTTTGAACATTTGAAACTTTTGAGCTCTTTAGAAGTTTGGAGATGCTTCGCTCAATCTATACTAATATAATATTATTAAGAAGAAAGCTTTTGTTTGTTTTTATGTTTGTACCGATTAAGCTCCGAAATTACTGGACCGATTTTATATATTTTTTTACCAATAGATAGCTACATTATTCCTGCGTAACATAGGCTGTATAACATTAAGCTACGACACATGGGAGCGGAGCAGTAACCAAAGACGTAACTTAACGCGGGTGAAATAAGACACGCGGAGGAAGTAGCTAGCGAAGCTAATTATTATATTTTTTTTAAATTATAAATCACTGACAATAAAACCCTGTTTAGTCATAAAACAGTCCACACTTCACGTAGAGGTAAGACCTAGCTTCATTTCGATTTACGTCTACATCTAATAGTCATTTGTGTTTCAATTTCTTGCGTCTTACTGCAGCTTCTACTAACAGAATTTTCCACGCACATAAAGTCAGCGAGCGAATGACGTTTACAGGTGTCCTTGTAATACTTTCAGACGATGCGATCGCAAGAAACCGATACCGTCATCCCTAGTTCAGCAAATACCAAGTTTATGAAGGTCAGGCAGTCCCCGATGCAATCTGGATTAAATTAAGACGATGTTTGCTTCCATATCGAAACGATGACATCATTTCTGTTCCACTTCAGTATATAAACTGTGATTTCAGTCGACGCTGAGCGTGATTATGCTCCTCGTCTCTCCTTATACAAACTTCAAAGCGGAAATAGGCTATTACTCAGTAATGAGACATTAATACACGCTTGTACATATACACGCATATACCTTTGTATGAACATAGTACCTACTTTTCGCTTTGTCATTTCCACGACAATTTAGATTGAAGCTGCTTTGATTTTACAAATTGGCCAATCATTCAAAAACATAAGCTCGAAATTGCCTAAACACCTTCACATTTATTGTAGCTTAAATATCGAACTAAATGTCTATATTTTAAGGTTCAAATGAACTTTGATCTTTATGAAACAAAGTACAAGAAGAAACAAGTGTTTCGGGGGTAATTGGAAAGCGAATGTAAACACGCGAAAGTTGTTTGTTAACAATCACAAAACAAGGTAAGTAGGCGGGTGTAAAAGCAGGTGATAGTGAAGACGGGCTACAGGCTACCTGTTGCTGTGAGCGCGGCATTGAGGTGCCGTCGCGGCCTCCGGTCACACTCGCTATGATAAACAGACGGCGATGTTATCACAACATAACACCGCTCAACATAATCTGATTAGGAGAACGCTTCGCTCGAGGAAGTGCGCTAAGAAAAATACTAGCGTGTTTGCTGTTTCTTTTCTTTCTTTCTTTCTTTTTTCTGTTTGAATGACGTGTTTGTAGGCAGTATTATTTTACTATGTCACGATATCAATACCGCACGTCAAATAATAATTATTATAATGTGAGTTTGTTTTTGTCCCGTTATTGAGCTAGAAAGTATTGATATTGTATGCGATAGTTTCAAGTTTAATAATATAATTGAAGGCTAATTAAAAATAACTAATTAAAAATGTTCAAAATCTAATCGCAATCTCATCTGAACGAAATTTATTGAAACTGAAATTAGATTTAGATTGTTCCAAGAAGTTTGTAGAATTGCGCCGTTGTAATCAAGTTAAAATCTTACTAAGTTTTTTCTATAAAAATAAATGTTACAGATAAAGTAACCAGCCGTGGCCTTTATCATTAAATAAATGACCTAATTAAAATAAGTAGTCGCTAATGAGTTAAGGAATTGACGCCATACAATTTATTTTTCGCAAATCTCAGCTCGTTTGGTTTTCAGTGCGAAGACTTGAGAGAACGCGGGATAAAACGTAATTTCATGGAAAATCTTGCACGAGATTCTGTAGCTGTGTTTCGAGATTTGCTTTATTACATAATTTAGGTGCAAATGTGTAAGTAGGTAGGATTTCTCGTGCTTCTAGTCTACTTATGTTTATGTATTTCTATTAGTTATTATCAAAACAGACACAGACATATTTAATGATGTTTTCATTCTCAAGGTTTAGCAGAAGTTAAGGCCAGACCACACTGGAGCGGACAACTTATTAGTATTGGGTTACTACATATATTTGTATGAATGGGTTCGTAACAACGCGGGTAAAATATTATTACAGTATCAGTTGTTCGCTCCGATATGACTGAGCCTTTGCAACCATGCATAAATAGTATCTACTTAGATGATTCTCGACTGTTATACTGAAGCAAATGCCTTACAATTTCCACTTGATGGCATTGCTGCATAAGTTTTCAATCTCATGCCGCTGTTTTTAAGCGCCTCGTCCTATCGTTTGTTACTTTAAGGTTTATTTTTATTTAACATCAAAAAATTAAAGAATTGGTCGAAAAGAGAAAAAATGTCCTCCGTCTCCTCTAGATACTAATAACAACTTGAATATTTAACGACGTAGATAACATTGTTACTCTATGACTTAAAAACTCACTAAACGAACCATTTTCAGCAAAAAAGTATCTAACTTAAACTTTACAAATTATTTTCTTCGTTTAAAAGTTAAATATACCTAGTCGTGTTACAAAAACGGCAATGAAATGAAAAAGAAAAGTTATTCAAAGTTCAAAATAAGAACATAGTTAAAATAAGCAAGTGAACCGTTATCTTGATTTGCGTCACTCGGCTCGCCCACGTCACTGTAATGATAACTTTTAAGAAAACACGCAAGTCGCGACCGAGTACAGCCACGTGCAATTAAATTAAAGAAATCCAATCTGTTTCCCAATTAGTTTGAAGGCTTCATACCTAAATATCCATGTTTTCTAGCCGTTTTGTTGTGCTTTCGAATTCGGTTTCTAGTCAAACCCGATGTGGCTGGATATCAGATTACGTGTACTACCATTTCAACCCAATTAGCAAGAGAAACCTAAGCTACACCCTCAAATTGGACAGGTTTTCAGACTTTCAGGCTTCTGCGTGTTTTTAATTATTCGTAGTTAATACATTATGACGTGGGAAGTAGGTAAATAAATACCTAATAAAATGTAGCCTTGTAGATATGCGAGCACGCACCATTTTTTTGGTTTTGTTTTGTTTAGTAAGACGGGTTTCACGTAATACGGATTGACGGAGAAATTGCGGTACAAAAAGGCACGTTAAGTGGCCACCGCTTCCTATAGACATCTGCAATACCAGAGGCCTTGCAAATGCGTTGCCATCTCAGAGATACAGATGAAATGTCTCATGTGCCTGTAAATTACACTGGCACCTACCCCCTACAAACCGGAATACAGCAACGCAGCTTCGCGGCAGAAATCGGTATAGTGGTGGTACTTTCCTGGATGAGATCCTTCACAAAGATCTCTACTACTACTTACGGGGGCGGTTAGGTACTGTAGTAGTATTTTGGACAGCGGCTGCCCGCGTTGGTGTGGACTAATGTTATTATTGCAGATTTTGAGAATCGGTACTGCCTCGTTAGCCTAGTGGTCCTAAGTACCAAAGTGGCGTCATGGGCGAGGAGAAATACTCGTCGCTCGAGCTTGACGTGACTGCCGTGGCCGGTATGACAGCTCTCATAGTGGGGCTGGGTTCTGGCGGCGACGCGGAACTGAGCAACGTGTCCGGAGATGCTGGTCGTGCTCTTCTGATCATATTTAGTACATAAACGGTTTAAATCTTGTTCATAATTGCACGTACAGCCTCAGTAGCAGAAAAGTACATTGTGCAATTAGAAGCCTGCTCACCACAGTATTAATAAATAGCGTTCTGTTCATTTCGCACGTGACTGTACACTTGTACAGGGAGTGCACAATTTGTTACTGCTTCGCTCCGAGTACGTATATATGGCTGCTTTCTACAGAGCGCTGATTGAATGAACGGTAATGGCAGCTAATGAGACTTGTTACAACACAATTTATTTTTATTTTGCTGGAGTTGGAACATTTGCAATTTTTACTATGTTTATAAGTTTGGTAGGTATACTCGTTAATCGACTATAGCACATCGAAGTATGAAATACATAACATGTTGTAGTGTATTTTTAACCCCCGTCTCAAAAAGAGGGGTGTTATAAGTATGACGTGTCTGTGTGTCTGTCAGTGGCACCGTAGCTCTGAAACGGGTGAACCGATTAGAAATGCGTTTTTTTTATTGTATAAATACATGTATCATTCGGTTACATAATAATACCAATTTCATAAAACGTTCTCAGCACATCGCGATAGTACAAATAAACATGACACACAGTTAAAATAATAATAATATCAGTCTATAATTGTCCCACTGCATGGCAAACATCACTTCTCATACAAAGAAGACCCAAGCAAGGTGGATTGCACAAGGTGTAAGTTGCTCCACTGCAGCTACTGCTTACTCGCATTATGGAAACCAGACATAAGACTATAGTTACAGTCAGTGCAGTGTACCACTTATAGCTATCAATCAAAATCAAATTAATTAACAATCAATATCCATTATGCTCTTCAATGAAACGCGAATCAATCAAGTGTAACCGTTTAGCTCGTGTAGCTTCGCTAATTGTACTAACATCTTCCAATTTTACTGGAATTTAAAGTTTCTTGATGCTTTTTGTTGCCCCACATTAGGAATCTATTCTGTATCATAAGTGCCTTTACAAACACATAAACTTACAACGCCAAACCCGAAACAACTTTCAGTAGGTCACACAAATATTTGTTGCGTGCGGTAATCGAACCAGCGACACGAAGCGCAGCAGCCAATCGGTCGCTATTGCGCCAACCGTGCCGACCAATTTTGATGAAGAAATAATATTTTGAAAATCAATTTAGAGTTATCAAAGAAAAATGAAAACGTCGATGAAAATGAAAAATCGTCTAATAGCGGGTACAGACATGTCAGTCAAGCTATGTATATGACGCTTGTTACCTATCTATACTAATATTATAAAAAGGAAAGATATTTTGTTTGTTTGTTTGTATCGAATAGGATTCGAAACTACTGGATCGATTTTAACCACTTTTTCACCAAAAAATTGCTACATATTTTATTCCTGCGTAACATAGGCTTTATCACGCTAATATCACGCTATGACCACGGGAGCCGAGCAGTAACCAAAGACGTAACATAACGCGGGCGAAATAAGCCATGCGGGCGAAGACGCGGGCTGTTCGCTAGTTATTAATATCGACATAAAAAGAAGACTGTTTACAAGTTGTTTACGAGCGCCATATTACGTAGATAGGTACTTAAAACGTTGGAAATGTTCGAAAGAATTTAGTTAATAAATAGCAATTAGGGCACTTTGCATCTGTAGGTGTATTTTCCAACGAATCTTTCTTGCCTATCTTTGTAAGTCGGAGTAAACAGAAATATTTCGTTATATTTTATTTATTATTTGTCTCTGATATTATTGTGTTGTATTGTTTTACTCAGATTCAAGGAATACGTTTTTTGATATACAGCGAAACAATAAACACTTATGTATAGCAAGCTATGGCTTTTTAACAACTTTAACTTAAGTGTTAAATTATTTATTACAATATTACTTCAGTTATTACCATATTATATGGTGTTCACCACAAACCATTACTTAACAAACTTTAATATTTAACAACAAATGTCACTCAAAATTAATTCCATCAAATTAATTATTGTTGTTGACAGATTGAAATAGGTTACCAATTGACCATTATCACGTTAATTATAATATGAAAGATTAATTAGTAAGTTAATGGACATTGACAGATTACATTAATCTCAGCTCTCATAATGTGTAGGTACGTAGGTACCTGTTATAGGCTTAATTTTCGTTTATGGGCTGTATTCAGCGCTAAAGCACGATAAAGCGAATGTGCTGGAAGCGCTTTACAGTCTAAAAGCCAGATTCCGGGAACACGCATATTCAAACAAACGGTGTTAGTGAGATATTCCTCTATGAATCGCTTAATTGCCTCATCAGGGGCGGACTAAGCCTGTCAGGGACCGGGGGCGTAAAAACTAAATGATATTAGTAATTTATATATTTTAACGAAAATACAAATAGGTATGGTACTAAACCATATCTGTACATATTTTGGTTAAAAATTATAAATTACTCAGTTTAGGTAATTTTGTATCAACAGGGCCAGTTGTTGAACAACTGTCTCTAAACAGCCTCCTAGCCAGATTAAGAGAACTTTTCGTGATTTGGGGCCCCTTAATACCGGGGGCCCGGAGCGGGGCCGCCCCTTTCGCCTCCCTTAGTCCGTCACTGACCCGCATTAAGCGATTCTAACACTAATCTCAAAGTAATGATATGCGTTTAGATTATTTGCATTACAACAGACGGCTTCTTCGGTGCAAAGTGATTGGTTCATTCAATTTCTTAGCGGCTTTAGGTATTAGGAAATGAATATTTAAGTATACATGAGGCAAATCGTTGATGGCTTGAGCTCGGATGATGAGCAAAATAATTATGATAAGTAATGCATTTATTTAATTGAATTTAAATATTCCTATTAATAAATAACAATATTTTCTTCTTTTCCTTACATTTTTGTTATTAATGGAACATCGAACGAACGAATGATAAAAATATAAATATCGTTCCAAAAGTTCTCAATTCGTGGAAGCTACATTCAGAAAGTAATGTGTTGCATTAATTGGAATGTACGGTCTATATGAACCACTCTATAGTAAGTATGGCCAGCAACGAAAGTTTTTTAACATTGCTGCTTTTATTTTATAGACATATATAAGTTAATACAAAATTATTAGACACACTGTGTTTCGTAGTATTTAAGTATAAGTAAACATTTTTTTGTGAACCTAGCTTCTTGTTTTAGCTTGCATTTTCGCTGCAGACTGTACTTTTATTAGCTCCGCACACACGTCACTCTAATTCCAATCAAGCGGGTTGCACAGTGCGCTCAATCACGACAGTCGATTTTATTTGCTAACGAATCCGTCCACACGTTACAATATGACCAAATAAGATACTACAGTCATTTGCACAGTGGGTTGTGTTGTTACTGGATGCAATCGGGCACAAATCAGTTCTACATCGTGCCACTGGGTTGCCCATGTCACTGTTCAAGAGAGAATTCTGTTATTACTATGAAGAATTAAATAATTAGGAGCCGCCATTCTTCTTTTCGAGTCAATGGTAAACGTTAATTGCTTTTTTATGTTAGGTTGGTTTTTTTAAGAGTGAAAAGTCATCAAATGTTTCCTTGCGGAGCCGAAGGGAGTTTTCTCTTGCTGACTAAAACTAATCTGGTTCCTCCCAAAGTTTTTTGCGTTCCAGGTGATTAATTCTCTCGAATAAATTTCGTAACCCTGGCAGTTGTTGGAGTGGGTCCAGTATTAGGTGGCATCAATGGCGTTTTTAATGTCCTCTAAAGTACAGATGTACTCCGTAGTAAATAGGCCATTGTCTAGTCAGGAGCGCAGCACTCACTGCACCAGAAACAAGCACTGAAAAATAGATAATTCCGAAAAGTTTTTCGTCTTTCTAGGTGTTCTGCGAAATGACAGAAACAGATTTATACGCCAGCACCAAATACCGCACTGAGCTAATTGCGCCAGTTCGCACGTGCCCCATTGCGGCCTCACCTACAGCAACTAGGCGACGTGATACACATGAAATGAACTCTATTACAGTGCCAGTAGACTTACTAATTCATTTTTCTTATTGATATAGTTTAAGTTAAGATATAAAATAACGTATTTAAAAACTGGTCCTAAGCGCGACTACTACGCTAGAAGTCTTGGTTTCGAATCTCAGGTCGAACAAAGTGTGGTTAGGTTTTTCTATAAAATTTTCAGTAGCAGCTCGGAGGCTGGCCGCCTATTACATGGGACCTAAAACATAACGGTGAACTGTGGGTATTCTTACTTTGGTACACCCATGCCTAACCTTTCGGGGAATACAGGCGTGATAGTATGTATGTAAGGATACACACACACACACACCCTCACCCTCACACATACACTACATACACTTAATTATATTTTTAATTAGTAAGCTTTTATTTTACAAGAAATATTGTTACATAATTATGTGATGTTATCTTATAAGTTGTTAGTCCTAGGCTCTAGAAATTATCCGTCTTGTTGATAGCCACGACACAGGCTGTGCCTAGTGTGGCTATCTTTGGCAATGTTAATAATGTACTTCTTGTGGAATAAATAAATATTATTATTATTTTATTATTATATTTAAAAAAAGTAAGTGGTAACTAAAGGTTTGCAATGTTAGCTAGAAGGATAAAGTTTGCTTTATCGTACCGTAAGAAATATCCTGTGATAGGACATACTATGATAGCTTTAAATAAGTGTTTTTTTTTTCGGACCCGTGCTTCCAGATGTTACTCTTATACATACATACCATCACGCCTGTATTCCCCAAAGGGTTAGGCAGAGGTGTACCAATGTACACCCACAGTTTGCCGGTATGTTTAGGTCGAGCCATTACCTTTCCTCGCGCAATCACAATGATAGGTGTGTTATCTACCTACTAAATGAAACTTAAGTTTACCTAATTACTTTTTTAATTTTACAATATAAGGACACTAAGGTCATTGGCTGTTGTCTCGCTCCCTCATACTTCCTCGGTTCTCCACTTTGTATAAAATCTCATTGAACAAGGAAATTTCTTAATTTCCTCTGCCATCTTAAAATCGCTTGAGCTTGATAAATGGCGCGGTGGAGGGTTTTATTTTTAATAGCTAGTGAAAATATACAACCTTCATAGAGGAGATTTCCATCGCTAATTAATATTATTTTATTTATTTATTTAAATCAGGCATCAAGGCCCATAGAAAATACATATTTTAGTACATACAATAACTTAAAAATACTATACATAAACAATATAATAACTTAATTATAAACTACTTCACACGTAAAGTCGGCGTCGTGTGTCGCGCGGTGTCGGGTATCCGGCCTCGGAATCGCCGGAACACTACACCTCTCGGCCAAAATTCCTCCTTCATGAAAGTCGACAGATGTTCAGTCGGCACCCTCACCACGAAGGAATTGAAACTCACGCCGTGGTGAGATTCCAACCGCTCGACCCTCAGAGTGAACTTGGTCTTTATGCTGATGTACTCTACAATCGTCGCGACCTTTGTAGAGTGATGCAATCGGGACACGTACAGTGGCGTCACTGGTACAGCAGGACGCAGCAGGAAGTTCGGCCCGCTCGGTGCAGTACCGCACTGGTTCCGACAAGCTGGCTTCCTCTTTTTCATCTGCACCTTGGTAAAGCCATCTTTATCGCACGTATCGTTCACGGCTTGGCGCTGTGCCAGATCCTTGAGAGAAGAATCACAGCGCCTCTGCTTATCCCTTTTAACTTCATGCCGCTGGGCTTGCGACACAGCTGGTTTGCTTGCAGCCACAATTGCAGCGTAGGCACGTTTAGGGGTCAACGTACCTACGCATGTCGTCACCTCAGGTGGTGTTGAGGCGGGGACGGCGGCGACGGGACACGATGCATCGCACACAGTATTGGCAGCCGGTGAAGCATCAAATTTCGCCGACTCAAAACTGCCGAAGGAAGCATTTTGCGCCCCGCGACGCGTGTTCACGTTGGAAGCGTCAGGTGTCCTAGTTACAGAAGAAGCCTTGCGTAACAACACTACTTCAGCTCGTAATTCACCTATGGTGTTATCCGACGCCTCCAACTTAGATTGCAGCTCGGCCAGACTTGCTTTTAGGAATGTGATATCCTTTAACAACCTGGTGACATCAACGTGGTCGAATGTGACAGGGGGCAGCTTATGCAGGTCCTTAGCCACGAAAGCGGGCACGTCGTCCGGGTCAGTGACCTTCAACAAGGTGATGATGTCCTGGATACTCTTCTCCGTTCCATCTCTCCTGCGGGATGGCATCTGCTCGATCTTTCCAAGCGTTTGGAATAGCAGCATCTTGCTACTGCTTATCTCATCTTCTTTGAAGCTCGACTTGCATATCTGCAAGATGCTCACTTCGTCCATGGTATCGATGGCATGTTGTATGAATGCCAACAACTCGTTGGCTATAAGTTGCTGTGAACCCATAGCTCAATGACGGGCAACGGCTGTTGCCGCGCTACACGTGTACTAATTATTTGCACTGTGGTAACACGTCTGCATCCGAGCGCGCATCGCACTGAACTACATACATAAACTCACGCCTTTTTCCCATAGGGGTAGGCAGAAACCACGGACCGCCACCTGCTACGATCCTTACTCACTCCTTTCGCCTCGTCCACATTCATACATCTGGTCATACAAGCACCTATATGTACCTACATTTCGAAAATTCACGTACTTATGTATGTTCATTCTACTGTTTTACCTTTCTTGATTTCTTAAAACTAAATTAGGTATGTGTGTTTTTTTTTACCCGACTACGGCAAAGAAAAAAGGAGGGTTATGATTTTCACTGATGTATGTATGTTCATCTGTTCCCTCGTTGATTCTAATTTGTATTTTTTTTTACCGTCTTCAAAAACTAAAACATGAAAAGGAATTTTAGCTTTGGAAGTTGGTTCCGTTAGAAGTTTTGTATAACCTGCGACTTCCAAACTAAAGTTATTTTTTACTTTAAAGTTTTAGAAGGCAGTTTGTTTTTTGAAAAAAAGATGTTTATTAAGCCACAAAAAAAGGTGTCTCTTATTATATTTAGGCGCATCATTTAACCAAACATCAAAACAATCAAATTTTCTCAACCACAAAAACAAAAGCACCGGCCACATTTGCATTTCAAACATAATAAAAGCGGGCGAACTAACATTATAAGCAACGCAAACACAGTGAACAGTGAGCCAGCGATGTGGAACGTTTGCTGGCAACCAGGTCGGGTAAATCAAACAACAGGGGCCAATAGTGCCTCGTGGGGCAATAGTGCCTCGTGGGGCAATCATTTTGCATGTGCCACCGCACCCGCCCGACGCCTTACAACTATTCAACCGAACACAGTACTTCATCATGCAGCCAGTCATCCAACTAAATGAAAATTGATTGGTTCTGTTGTTTAATCGAATTAGGGAGTTTTCCCATTGTTTTCCATTCTGTAGGTTTATGATGGTGTTGTGTTTGATAGTAGCGATTAACTGTTTAGTAACAACTATAAATAGTTACATGGATATGTGTTATGGGAAGTTAATTATATGCTTTTGGTTGCTTTACAAAAATAAAACTAAATAATGCGTCATTTTCGTTGTTTAATGAACTCAAAATATAGTCGCAATCTTAACTCAGCAAAATTTAGACTAAGATCAGAATGCGAACGTTCCTAAAAGCTAAGAGAATTGCCCTCCAGAATACTTCAAATCTGTGAGATATGTGTTTCTATCTAATTTAACGTGACGTCATGTTCACCCTTATTACAAACAAGGTGAAATTAAAATACATGCAAAACCACAAGAATGCTCTACCGTGAATACTAACACGCATTCAACACAAAACCGAGATGCAAAGTGTTTGTGCTAAAGTGAAACCGAATAGCGTGAGAATAAAATTTAATCTTCAACTTGCATAAAAATTGCATGGCGACCTACATAAAACACGAATAAAAGTTGCCAGACTTACCCCACAGGGAACGGCAATAACTTTTTTCCGTGACCATATTTCATTTTTTTACACAAAACGCAATAAAAGTCCCTGAAAATATGCGATAAAAACAATTACAGGAGGTAGGTACTTGTGAAGTCCTGAAACATATTTTCCCAAAGTTCATGGTTCCTCGATGTTAGGTAGAAATCTTTGTTTAAGCATGCATACTTAAAAAGGCACTGCCCCTTATCACGCTTTGATACGTACATTATTAAGTAACTAAATACAATTTATGGCAACTCTCACGCATACTGTTGCGGGTTCTAAACCAAGGAAACTTCCGATATGACTTTTTCAATATGATTTCTTCCGCTCTGGGTGAAGCGGAAGGGAGTGTCAGACTTTTATTGACTAAAACCCATCCGTGTTCCTCTATGCCCTTTGCGTTCCAAGGCTGCCGTGACTTTTCGAACCAATTACTGAAAACTTTTATTTTTACCGATTAGAAGTCATTAAATGACTTCTTCCGCCCTGGGCGGGGTGGGAGGCAGTGTCAGACTTTTACTGACTAAAACCAATCCATGTCCCTTCTTGTGCCCTTTGCTTTCCGGGGGCGCGGTATCTCTTTCGAACAACCCTGTACTTTAGAAACCTGGACTTGAAATATAAGCCTGAAATCACCACCCCGTCTTGAGCAATTGTGGTGACCAATACGTGCCTTCTTTGCACGAGAAGAGGCTTCGCCCTGTAGTAGGACAATAATAGGCTAGCATTATAATTAAATTTTCAAATTAACAAAATGTATAAATATGGCTCTATCATCTATGTATTGTAAACAAGTTCTCAAAGTATTTGTTTTCATAAAAAACGCTTTAGGCAACTTAATTCTAATTACGATTCTCCTATGTCAAATAAATAAGTAATAATGCAGGCATTGTTTATTTCAAAGAAAAAATATAATTAGATCTTATGAACTTGAGAATATAAGTAGCATTGAAGATTTCATTATAATACAAATTCAAGTTTCTTATTTCTCATTGATATTTAATTAGCTTATAAAGGACTTGGGGTGCGATTACAGTTGTATACGTGGTATCTGTATTTTGTTTTAACTGTGTTCTAGGTATTCTCAGAAAATTAGATTAATATATTATAAAATGAAAATACAATGCTCCTCAATACGATTTTTTGTGTATCGTGGGTGTCTTTACAAGCATATAAACTCATTTCCACATTTTCGACATTTTTATTAGTAGTTGGCTGTTCCATATTATTATTTTGATCGCGTAGCATTGAATTTTTACATCTAGCTCATGGAGACTACTATGTACCCCATCATCAAACGACAGCACAAAACCAAACAGCAAAGACCTAAAACTTACTCCATAAGAAACTTAACCCATTTCAACTACCGTGGCGCCTGAGGAGTGCCTCCCAGACTTTAGTCCTTCATCATTTTTGGCCCGGCAGTGAAAGTGCGAAGCCAAAACTCAAATGTACACGACAACCCTCTATTGTCCTCATGGGGAATAAACCAGACACCTCAGGGAGTGATACAGACGTTATTGTTAAACATGCTATAACCGTTTGTAAACTGTGCCTGACTTCAAGCAGTTAAACGAATTGGGTAAGTTGAAATTTCAGTTGAACTACACATTATTATTTGATAGCCAAAACGCCCAAAACCATTTGTTTTAGTCAAGATTGTTGAGGTATTTAAAATAAGTGCCAAAGAATTAAATAATAGCAGACTATTTAAGGAAAAAAACAGTTCTAGGAAAGTAATCTGACGGTCTACGATCTAATACTGTGGCTTTTAAAAAACAATATTCTCTGAGTAGTTTTATAATTATTGTTTTTTGATAGCTTGTGATTTATAAAATTACTAGCTTCTGTCCGCGACATCATCCGTGTCAAATTTGATATAAATTATCCCATAGGAACATTCCCACGGGAACCGAACAGTTATCCGGTATAAAAAATAACACATGTCACACTCTATCTCAGTACTAAATTATCCAGACCCGTTCAGCCGTTTAAGCGTGAAAGAGTAACTAACATCCATCCATCCATCCATCCATCCATCCATAGATAGATAGGATAATACATCAATGTACCAACTTGAAGTCTTGTTTGCTTAGCTTTTTGGTGGACGTTTTGACGAAATTGGGTTTTAGTTTTTAACTTTACTTTTAATCCGTGACTTTATCTGCTTTCTCTATAACCAATGTTCAAGACAAGAAGAAGTCACGGACAAACGTTAGTCGAGAATAATTTGCCATTTAGTTGCACTATCCTGCTAAAACACATAATTGTAAGTTCGAAGTGTTTGACCATACCTACCATAGGAGGAGGATATCTATGTACCCACTACCTATATTTTACAAACGGGTGCATCAATATGTTATGATGTTGAACCGATATGACGTTGACAGAATAGTCGAAATATACTTTTCTCACTGCATACCCTGGCTAGCGAAGTACAGCCATTTGTTTGTCTTAGATCGGATACAACGTGGATTTATGAGTAGCCATCCAACATGAAATTGAAAATAGACCCAACATATTTGTCTTAAGCGACAGGCTATGGAAGACTAGCGGAAGATATTGAAATCAACTCTATTTTAAAGCTAATATGATGCTAATTTCTTTTGAAGTTTTAAGAAGGCTTAATCTCATAATTATATATGTATGTATGTGTTTTTTTATGTATGTATGTTGGCGACTGTGTAAATCCAGGACTGTAGAAACCTATCCTTAAGATATGGTAAACCTATATTAATAAATGAATAAACAATACAAATAATATTCAATATACAATAGGCTCACCTCTTATTACATGGGACCTAAACATACCGGCGAACCATAGTTCCATATAGTTATAGTTAGGTGTACACCCATAGGTGTACACCTCTGCCTAAGCCTTCGGGGAATACAGGCGTGATGGTATGTTATGTGTATAAATAAACAAACTTTATTGTTTATTCATTAACAAGAATAAATAAAGTACAATTAATAAACTAATAAGTAAATTAAAGCTGTAGCCAGAACTACACTTGCGAGACATTTCAAGGGCATATTAAATAAAATAAAGCACGTGTATTGTATTAACGCGAACACGTAAAAGTAACTTTACCCTTACTATCTGTTACTGGGGTAGGGTAAAATATATTACACCTACTTAGGTAGGCACCTGCCTCATATGTATTTTTCATTTACCTTGAGATAATCCTCACCTTCTAGAAGGAATCGTAATACGAAAAAGCTAAAGTCCTTTTTACCCGACTGCGACAGAAGGAGGGTTATGTTTTTCGAGAGTATGTATGTATGTATGTATGTATGTATGTATGTATGTATGTATGTATGTATGTATAATTGTTTGGCACGCTCTGCAGCCTGAACGGCTCAATGGATTTTAGCTTGAGAGGTGTCGTTAGATTCGTATTTACTGTGAGAGTGACACTGGGTATATCAAAATAAAAAAAACAAAATGGCGGATTTTTGGCGCCAAATTCAAATGTTTGGATCGCTCTGCAGCCTGAACGGTTCGATGGATTTTAGCTTGAGAGGTGTCATTAGATTCGTATTTACTGTGGAAGTGACAATGAGTAAATAAAAAATAAAAAAAGTAAAAAATAAAAAACGGTAATTTAAAAAACTAAAAAACCCGACTGCTATTCTTTAAAAATCCCTAAAACAAGATAAATTGTAGCAGTCGGGACCCATTCTAGAAATGGAGGATTAGTGAATTGAGAGCACATACCTATATTACATTGCAGATGGTCCCGAATGGGTCCCGACTGCTACAATTTATCTTGTTTTAGGGATTTTTAAAGAATAGCAGTCGGGTTTTTTAGTTTTTTAAATTACCGTTTTTTTTAAATAAACTACACATGTCATCACGCCTGAATTTCCCGAAGGGTTAGGCAAAGGTATACCAATGTACACCCACAATTCGCCGGTATGTTTAGGTCCCATGTAATTGGGGGCGAGCCTATTGCTATTAACCGGGCACAAATCCTAACTTCGAGCTGCTACTGTGAATGTCATAGAAATACCCAATAACACTTTTTGCCCGACCTAGGAATCGAACCCAAGACCTCTAGCGTAGCAGTTAAGCTTAGAACCACTAGGCTAACGAGACAATTAAAACCAATGTTTATAAAAATCCATTACAATTAAGTGCTAGAAAAAAAGCAACGCACTAAAAACATCGAACGTGGATCGAATGAAGTTTTCAAACTCGAATTACTTCTATTCGAATAGAAACTATTCGAATAAATGTAGATTGAATCAGTACATTTTTCACTCAATATAAATAGGTTAGTCGGATTTATTATATTGCAAGTTGCTATATAGCAGAAGTTTTTAGTTTGGTCACGAAAGGTGGAGTGGGTTCGCGTGTGACGGGAATTGCACTCAAAATTAATGGCCATTGCTTTTCGTTGCTTTATTTTTAAGGTATTATAATTATTTTTAATGATTATCGACTGTAAATTATGTAATAGTCCTTCATTATACGTTGGGGTCGGTTTCTAGTCTAAACAAATGCAGTTGAATTACAATATTTTACATAAGTTACTGACTATTTTACTTTTACAACTCAGTTACTGGATAACACGGTAGGACTGGTAGTCAAACTTTCGCCTGACCCGGGAATCGAAACCAGAACCCAACACCAACACCCCTCAAAACCAACTAGGCCGCTAACTAAGCAATAGGAAGTCTTTAGATATTGATACATTTAATAGGTTTGCTTTCATTCGGGCTTTTGTCATGCTTTATAGATGCATAATGTACCTACGCCTGATTGTCAGAAAGAAGAGTTTCGTTCTGTTCAATTGCCTAAAACTATGTTTACAAAAAACTGACCCAAAACAAAAAAAAAAATTGAACCAAAATGCGAAAAGTTTTTCGGAATCCCCGAAAGGCGAAGACTAAATTTATTTTTAAGAGCACGACCGTTTCGCTAACGTCAAAGTTAGTCTTGTACTCTATGTCAAACTAGACTTCTACATTAACAAAACAATACTGTGACAATATGACATCTTTGTTCAAGTTTAATCTAGAGCTAAACCAGCTGCTTGCGAATATTAAACGCTGTCAAATCGTCAGCTATCTTCCAAAACGCTGCGTCATCGGAACAATGAGATAGCTACACAACCAACAGCTTTAGTTGGCTTATGCAAGATTCACATTTGAAAATCGAATAAGAACTAGAAAAAAAGGTAACAAAAGCAGGTTTCTCCTTTTAAGTCGCCTACTTTCATTAGTTTGTTTAAAAAAAGAAACGTGAAAAGTCTTGGGAAAAATATTATTTTACTTTATTGTTTTTTTTTAATTCCACGTGGTATTTATACCTAGTCCTTGCAGGTTCCGTGTATAACAGTGAATCATATTACTCGTCGGCTGCGAGAAAGGTTGCAGAGTATGAAAATGTAATTTATTATTTTGCTTACCTATTGGTTTTTCCAATCCATTTGCATATTACGTACAGGAGATTACAGTTTAAATATTTATATGTGCTAAACTTACGTTTCGAGTGGTCGATATGATAAAAAAGTATGTGTAATATTTCAGCAAAATTCCGCGTTCAAAAACTGAGTGATGAACTGGTATCTTATACACACTTATATGGGTACGTTTGAGTAATTTTCATGGTATTATGGCAGCCGGGAACTGAATGTGTAAGCGCGAAGGCCGTGTTACGCGTTCAGGAGCTATCAACGTACAACCACAGCCAAAGGTCTGAAGTTAATTAGCCTTCACCGTAATTTTGACGCCACATACTTCAAACCGGGACGCTCGCATAACTCACTGAATATATCACCGAGTCACTTATACCATTTACATAAAGATATATCTATTAGGAGTGACAGAATCTGTACTAATGGTGACTGATTTACGAATCTATTTTAGATTTGAGAGTCGTAATTATATTAGGCTTAGAATGTTTCCAAACTTTTAATAAGTTCTAAATTGTTTACCTAATGATTTTCTTTTATCATTTTGACCTTTCGCCGTAGATTCAAAGGTCAAGACAGATCTTAGATATGAGACGTCGCATTTGAGAATCTTCTTTTTTCCTTACGTCATTCGGAATAATAACGCCTACGTTACGTCACTTATAATTTATCCTATCCAAGTACGTAGTGGTCGTTGTAAACAATGACCTACGTTAGCTATACTTCATCAAAGTAGTAATCAATCAATGAACGTCGGTGTTGGCAAGATCAGCTAGTCTAGATAGCACGTTATACTGTAGGTTACGACGGAACTTTGTGTAGGAGTTTCTAGGTTGGCAAAGCAATGTCAAAAACTTTATCATCACAATATCACGAACCCTCACTCTGCTCAATGCTCTCCTGGACAGCAGACCGGATTGTGATGTGTTTGTGGATGAATGAAAGGTGATCGTGTTAGAACAAGCACATTTTTTACTGAATTGATATAGCAAACCATATCGCCAAATTGATTTACTGTAATTGGTTTAACCGTTGTAAATTAACAATAAATAAATAAATATGAGCTTCTTAAACTTAAGAAAAAAAAAACAATGAACAAAAGAAATATTTTTAAGTTGTTGAATAAGAGGAGAAGGAACAACGCCACCAAATTTCAGTCATAGCAAACAATCCTGAAAACAAAAATGCATGTAGTTATTCAACGATTAATGTCAACTGCACAAATTTTCGTTGTTCTGTTTCAGTCACGTGTCTATTGAAGAAAGACCTAGTCACAGACTGGTTCGCGAAACATTTTAGGTATTTCTTTGCATTGTCCGAGGCACTTGGACTCTTCAAACTGAATTGAATTCGCTGGAGCCAGCACATCTCGAGAATGCTCGGTTTGCCCCAAAAGGAGTCTTGAAAACTGTACCCACTAGAATTCAAAGTTTTATACACTTAAGTGACTTACAACTGTACTTTTTAACTAGTTCTCTTTATTGAAAATGGAATTAAGTGAAGTCTATTGTTGCATTGTTTTGTGAAACTTTATACTTCAGAATAATAGGTCTCGTTTGAACATCTGTAGCTGATCTCAGAGAAAGTCTCTCGTTGAGAATCTTAGTGATTTGATTTATCTATTAAGCTGAGTACCTAGACTTTGAAATGTTTTTTGCCCGCGTTAAGTTACTTCTTAAGTATTCTTTATATGTACTTGTACTTGTACCTACTTTAGGTGTATCTTCATTATAATGGGTGTTTTTTTTTAGGTTTGATTTTCAAAATGAAATTAAACAAATTGAAATAATGTTATCGTCTATGATTTTTTTATTCAATAAATATTTTCATACCATTTGTGTTTTATTATGATTTCGGGCATATAAGCGCCACGGCATACGGCGTTCAAACACAAATGGCATAAAATTATCTATTAAATAAAAAAGCCAATTTCGTAGATATTAGCATTATTTGGTATTTATTTCACTTTGAATGTCAAACCTCTAAAAAAGCATCCTTTACATGAAAAGAAGTTAGAAATAAGAAAAAGTTAGTACCTATCGGTATTATAAATGTTGCTTACATCATTCATGTTGAGTCTATTGGCACAACATTTTCACGTAATAGACAATTATAGCGGTAAAATATTGCCATTATTTTTTCGTTACAACTGTCTACGCCATCGACAGTAGTAATTATTCAACTGTGTAACCACGTTGTGGTAAACTGATGATTGATGATACTTCCATACACTTTTAATATCAATTTGAAAATTGGTGTGTTTACGTACAGTGTTAAAATAGTAGATACGCTTATAAGCTATAGGTCGGCAGATACGCGTCATCTTAACTAATTACTGTGATTTCAGATTGTAGTTAAAGTTAATGTCAAAGTCAAAGCATTTATTTCTACTTAGCCGTGTGCAGGCACTTTTGAATAGTCAAGAACTCGGTCAGTTAGTCAGATAGTTGCTCGTTTCAAAGTGGAGGTAGGTCTCTATACACACAATACATACACAGACACAGTTTTTAAACAGGTTATTACAAAATCCTAGTTACATTATTTTTTTTTGCTTCTTATATGTGACAACAATACAAATAAATTTAAAAAAAGTCTAAAGATATAGGTAAGCCATGGCAGTAAAGCGACGACCTAGAAATGATATTTCCAATACAAGCTGTAAAATCTAGATAGATGAGCGCAATCTATTACTAGCTGTTGTGTTTATCCCCGAGTACCTATGATTAATGATGATATCTGTTACGTCACATCTGCGAGTATGTATGTACATAATTATTATACAAATTTTATGGGACACTAACTAGCGATTTTGTTCATAAAATATGCCTGTAGCACTTGGGAATAACGTAGCTTATTATTAAATAAATAATTTTCAGAATCGGACCAATAGTTACGGAGATTAGCGCGTTAAAACAAAAAATAAACCTTTTTTTAGCTTTGCACTATAATGGTATAGAAGTATAGATAATGATGTGAGTGTAACTTAGACATAGGTGAATAGTATGCAATGCAGGATTAATTTTATTGTGGGTTACATAGAATAGATTATTATACTTTATTGTACAAAAAGGCGATCTCTGAGAGCTGTACATATATTATACAACTTTTGTAGCACTGTAATATTACAAAAACCCCTAAAGTCTGCAGTTACAAATGCAAAAATAAATAAATAAGTTTCTACCTGAATCAGAGCTCACAATAATTCCAAGAACAACTCGCTAATAACATCATCATTAACCCTACAATAACAGCCAGCCATTCTAAAGGCTAGGCACAAATAAAGCCATTCAAAACCCAGTCAATTTACTTAGTTTTTGTACTGTTACTAAATATTATAGTGGAAAAGTAATAATATGTCATCTAGCTAGAAGGTAAAAAAGCGAGAATAAAATATTATGTAGGCAGGGATGTTTAATTTTATAGCATGTAATTAGGGAATCTCACACGCAAACGAATATTACGGCATAATATTAAAGTAACGATGAAATCATGGGGTAGTTACATTGTTTTTTATTAGCCTATTTTTATTACTTATTCCTCGTTTATGATCGCCAGGCGTCTGCTTTATAGTGATCAAATCCAAGCAACTACGGACAATGTTTTACTTATTCATCACAAAATATATATTCGACGGCCTGACGGGCCTGTTGGTGGTTAGCGGCCCTGACTGCTAAGCCGGAGGTCGTGGGTTCGATTCCCACCCAGGACAAACTTTGTGTGATGAGCATGATTGTTTGGTCTGTGTCTGGGTGTGATTTATCTATAATATTATGTATGTATTTATAAATTATATAAGTATGTATATCAGTTGTCTGGTTACCATAACACAAGCTCTGCTTAGCTTGGGATCAGATAGCCGTGTGTGAGTTGTCCCAAGATATTTATTATTATTTATTATTATTATATTTTTTCTAAGTAAATTCCTTTCTGTTTCAACTGTTCTAGTTACCGATAGGTACTTACATGTACAGTACAAGATTTAAGGTATTCAATGTTCATAAGAAAATTGAAGTAATAATAATTATACAACGTGTAATATATTAAAAGGACACCCTGAAAGTAATTTGCTCAGAATCAGCTACTGAATAGATTTCAGCTATTCCTAAAATAGGTAATTTTTTATTCTAACATAATTAAAACTACGTAAATTATATCATATTAATTTAAACTCTGCTGAACTGTAGAATCCAACGAAATTGTAAATAAAATCTATCAATAAACACAATATACCTACGTACAATATTTACACACAAAAAAGAAAAGGCATCCTAACAGCCAATTAACAAAAAAAATAAAAAGTAAATCATCGAAATATGTTTTAACAATGCAATTTTTTTTTTCATGCATGAAGCCGACCAATTAGGACGTACTCAGAAATAATACAAAGTTCATTACCTCCACTCAGTCACGCTGAACAGTAAGTAAGACTTAACATGAAATGCTTGCATGCACCTGTAGATTATACCCTTAGGTAAGGCATGCCATGGGTGTAGTAGACTACCTTATCTGTCTTATCAATTAACAGCATAAAGTACACGACATAGTTGGCACCAGTTTTAAATTTTATTTCGTTTTTCAAGCATTTTTCTAACACTTTCTTTTACAATTTCATCTTTTACTTTTTTACGTTATTTTTATTTTTCACCTTTATTTATCTACCATAATTTTACTTTATGTAAAAAAAGTCTTACACGTTCTTTATTTAAAAGTTTAATTAACCACACATTATCACTATCTTCATAGCTTCCAGCTAAAAGCGACACCTAGTGAAGCAAGAGGAAATCTCTAGAACGATAGCTTTCCCACTTTTCCGGAGGTACGCGTATCTCAGTACACAACTTGAGAGAGAACCTCCCTTATTACTTCACTGCACAACACCGATAGATGGCGTTACTGGTACCTAGTTCGATGGAGTCTGACACCATAGAAAAGTACTTTTATTACTCTCACGTGGAACATTTCATTTAAATATTCTTTTTTATAGGTATGAGAAGAGGTCTTTGCCCTGTAGTGGGACAATAATAGGCTGGCATTACTATTAATTTTCTCATTTATCCTACATAATCTTATAAATTATATTTTGTCTTTTTTTATTTTAACTGACTGCCTGTTAGCCTAGTAGTCCTAAGCGCGACTGCTACACTAGAGGTCTTGGGTTCGATTCACACGTCAAACAAAGTGTTATTGAGTTTTTCTATTAAATTCTCAGTAGCAGCTCGGAGTGAGGATACGTGCCCGGTTAATGGCAATATGCTCGCCCCTAATACATGAGACCTAATAACCAGACCTAAACATGCCGGCGAACTGCGAGTGTACATTGGGGAATACAGGCGTAATCTTATGTTATGTTTGTTATTATTATCATATGTACTTTGTAAACTTATTTCTGCTTTTACTTTTAGCTTGTGTTACCCCCGTGACGGATAGTCAGAAGCCAAGAAGTCTGACAACCAGTCTAACCAAGAAGTATCGTGTTGCCCAGTTACTGGGTTGTGGAGGTCAGATAGGCAGTCGCTCCATGTAAAACACTGGTATTCAGCTGCATCCGGTTAGACTGGAAGCCGACTCCAACGCAGTTGGGAAAAGGCTAAGCAGATGATGATGACTTTTTGGTTGTGTGTACCGTTGTGGACTCTAGTTTAACATAAAACAACTTCTCATCTTTTAGAATTATTTACTGGTTAAATAGCCTCCAGGCTTTGGTATTGATGGACCAATTAATCATGACTAAAAGCATCTGTTGTAACAATAACAATCCGATTAGCAACCGGGCAGTAGTCAAGTATTTTATCAAAACAAAGCTCCTATTACTTGAGTTTGTTTTAGTTTTACGTTTCAACAAAATATACGACAAATAAAGACCGAGTCTTTGAAACAATATTTATTAATGGTGAAGGAAGAAATCGTTTCTAACGAAATCGTGATTTCAATTTATGATATTTTTAATAAATAACCAGTAGATACCAGGGCCATATTCATTTGAAAGATGGCTTAATATTAATTTATAATGAGCTTATGTTATTTTTGGGACTTCTTACATTAGGTACTAATAATCTTTACTAATACTGTTCGAAAGAGATACCGCTCCCCCGGAACGCTAAGGGCACAAGAAGGAACATGGATGGGTTTTAGTCAGTAAAAGTCTGACACTGAGGGGGGCGGGGGAAATCATTTGATGATTTCCCACCTTTAAAAAAAAAGGTACTAATAATAAATATTTCATTGAATGGGAAACATTAGTGTTATTTATTAAATTGTGTTTGGCACCATTATTGGCGCATTTTTTTTGACGTTTCTCATATAGAGAAGGCACGAGCATTAATCAGCATATTTGCCCTTTGCGCGTTGGAGTCATGAACTGCAGTTATTAGAATAGAATGGTATTTAAAAGAACATACCTTAGTTGAGTACTAGAAAATGGGATCAAAAGGTTATAAGGGACCATTTAAGTTATGTAAGGTATGCCACAAATTTTGTACTGAAAAACGATTAATCCAGACGAAATATTGTACTTTCCTACCTAGAAGCCAAAGTGCCTACCTGTGTAAGTAGAAAATCATAGTTGCATAAATAATAATAAAAAAAAAATGAAATAAAAAAAAACGGTATTTTAAAAAACTAAAAAACCCGACTGCTATTCTTTAAAAATCCCTAAAACAAGATAAATTGTAGCAGTCGGGACCCATTCTAGAAATGGAGGATTAGTGAATATGAGCCCATACCTATATTACATTGCAGAGCGAGCCAAACATTTGAATTTGGCGCCAAAAATCCGCCATTTTGTTTTTTTTTTTATATACCCAGTGTCAGTCTCACAGTAATTATACGAATCTAACGACACCTCTCAAGCTAAAATCCATCGAGCCGTTCAGCCTGCAGAGCGTGCCAAACAATTATACATACAAACATACATACATACATACATACAAACATACCCTCGAAAAACATAACCCTCCTTCTGTCGCAGTCGGGTAAAAAGAACATTATGGTGACCTACGAAATAAATTACAAATGCAATTTCCAATTTTATTTGTACGGAAAAGTTTTTAGCAATTTCTGTAATTTCTAGTACTATGGTCCCATAGAATCTTTTGATCCCTACATGCAATCAAATCGATTGGTATATTTTTTTTTCCAAAATCTCTGAATGCCTTTCAGAATATCTCAAAAAGTAATGGGTCTCCTAAGACCGTTTTCCTGTAACTATAACGGACTAGCAAACTGCTCGCGACTTCGTACCAAAGTATCTAATTTCACCCGCCTTATGTTACATTTTTAGTTACTGCTCCGCTCCCGTGTGACGGAGCGTGATGTTTTATATCCTATGCTACTCACAACAACGTGGCTTATTATGGGTAAAAAAAAATCAAAACCGGTCCAGTAGATCCAGAGATCACCCCCTACATACAAACTTACAAACAAATGTTACCTCTTTATAATATTATAGTATAGATAACTATAACCCTCAGTGACCCGTCTCGAAAATCCACCTTGTATACACACAGTACACAAGTATATTAAGCATATATGTTAGATAAGAAGCAGGCTGGCAATAAAAACTAAAGTATGACGGTCCTCGTACATACGCACTGTAGAGACCTAAGCCGGTATCAACGGTCTAGACTTTTACCAAGGTTTTCCGGACTAACCACAGAAAGTTTACTAAAATACTTAAACAAAGTATGCTTGGTACATTTCAGTAAAAGGGTCCTTGAAAAGTAGAGTAACAGGCACGTTTCATCTCGCATATATTTTCATTTGTTTAACTGGCACATGGCAACATCAATTCCATTACTCTGTGAACAGTAAAAAGAAAGAAATTTGAATCTATTGCTTTTATTGTAGTACTGGTTTATGCTCGCGACTTTGTTCGCGTAACCGCCGTTTTTTTGGAGACCCTAATTTATTTTTCAAAATATAAATAGAAGCCTGCGTTACTTCTTATAGCAACAGCTATCCGCCAGTGAAACTCACATCATAATCAATCTAGCTATTTCGGAGATTAGCCGAAACAAACATACAGACAACCATCACGCCTGTATATTTCCCGAAGGGTTAGGCAGAAGTGTACCAATGTACACACTGCCACAGTTCGCCGGTATGTTTCGGTCACATGTAATACAGACAAACACTTTGAAAATTGTTTTGTTAATTTACTTGTAATATAGATAAATAGTGTAAACAGACTTTTCAATTTTAATTATTAATATAAATTTCGTAGGAGAGATAAAATATGAAATCAAAAGTACCAATCAATTATTTACGGCCGATGATTTTTAGAAAACTTTTACATTTCTGTTGAAAGTTTCATGGAAGATTTAAACCGGTGTCTAAGGAAGAGATTAATAATACTTTGGTACTGTTTACACCGATTGTGGTATTATTTTTGTATCTAATTACTATCTAGATAGTAACGACATACGAAATTGTGGAAATATAATTTTTTTCAGGTCTTATCAAGTCATGGTTTACTTAGCGTTTTAGTCTATTCTAAGGTTTCAGAGCTTCACCGTACTCCAAACACTAGCAAAAGTTTACACATACCTACAAAGTAATCATAGAAATTGTTTACTGATCTTCTAAGAACGATAACAAAGATCAAAGTAAATGTTTTTTATACACCAAAGACTTTATTGTATCCACAAATTTATGATTTATCTACAATTTTTCCTTTTTTCTTTAGTTTACTTATGTCTGCGTAAAAAAGCGGTAATTATTTGATACCTAGGTACTATTTTTGTTGGTTTTGAAAAGAGGATCTCTTTGTGTGGGATACATTAAAAGCAATTTGGTGTTCCAGTGTAATACCGCAGACAGGAGAATTCTGGGTACTGTAGATAAGTAATGGGATTAACGTATACCCTTGGATACACAAACGTTTCACATTTGAAAGCATTAAAGGTACCAATTATGGTAATACGCGTAAGTGGGTAACAAACAGGATTTTTCATTTACGTTCGTATCTTTAAATACCGAAGAGCTTTTGAAATAGGTACCTATTGCTTTGGCCGTGGGTGTCTTCGAACGATGGGATCAACTTAAGAGGATGAATACTTTATGAAGTGATAATAAACATTATAGGTACTGTAATAGCTAAATATCAGTCAGTTTTCTATGTATTTTAAACCCTTCGGTAAATGCAGGCGTGATAGTATGTATGTATTGTATGTACAGATTTATAGAATTCCGACTTTTAACTGTCTCGTTTAACCTAGTGGTCCTAAGCGCGACTGCTACGCTAGAGGTCTTGGGTTCGATTCCCAGGTAGAGCAAGAAAAGTGTTATTGGGTTTATCTATGCAATTCTTAGTAACAGTTTGGGGTTAGGATTTGTCCCCTTAAAAAATCCCCTACACTAACAAAATCTTCAAACAGCTGAACAGATTTTTTAGAACACGAGAGAGCTCTTCGGTTCGCCTTTAAAAAATAACTATGTAAATCAATATCGGTCAGGAGCTACATGCCACGAAACAACAGACTGACACTTAGATACACATGTTAAACTCAAAACACCGCACAGTTTTCGTTGGAGTTTATAAATATATTCTCAGCACAAAAGTTGAAATTTTATTACAGCATTTTTCACAATTTCACATTCTTTACAAAAGAATTCGCGAAACATGAAGAAAGTGGAGATTGTGTATTAATAATATTTTACTATAGGGGAACTTAAATAAAATGTTTGTTATATTTACGATAAAAGTTAAATAGAATAGAGTTAATTTAATTTTAGTTACGTATTTCGTAAGTATTTGGTATTTAGTTTTGACGATATAAACCTAAACGAATACGGTTTTAGGTTGTTCTAAGGTTAGTTAACACGACGCGACCCATGAGCTGGCTTTTACCTTAGCTGGATGCTAAGCATTGCCATACAACGAGGCAATGCTGCCAGTCTTTTGGACACGTTTCCAGTTCCCGATGATTCGGAGGAATTATTAGTTTCATTTCTTATTATTATTGCTTTTTGCAGTCTGTAAATATTGTACATATAAATATTTATAAAAATTATAATGTTTTAGGAAACTTTACTCCCATAAAATTAAAATAAAACACTTCGCTGAACAATAAAGAGAAAAGTCAACATCGAAATAATAAGTAACTAATTCCAACTTATATTCGAAACTGTTTGTAACACAATTGGTAAACTAGAAACAGTTCGTTTTAGTTATATCGAATGTTTAATAGAAACAAAGGTCCAGTTGTTTTGATTTATTCATGTGAACATGTACCTACTTGTTAACTTTGTTTACGAAAACTATCGTATTGAAAACAGTCTTGTTGATACAAGTACCTAACAACTAACTTGCAACACATATGGGTCACCAAACGTACACGTTTCACTGGATATTCCCAACAATATTTAGATAGGTACTTAAGAGTTATGACTGCAGATCGCTTTATCAAATTGATCGTTATGGCCACTCTTATACAAATTACCTGCTCTTAATAATTTAATAGGAAACATTACGTCCCGAAGCTTGGCTCGTTAGTCGAGAGATATTTTATTACAGTTTACTAATAATCCGAACCTGAGAACCCTAGGCACGGGACGGGACACTCTGGGGCTCAGAGGGATTCCGGGACGTAGTAATAAAATAAGCATACGATACTGATTCCTTTATACTAAGAGCGGGATATTTCGTACTCAGTACTACCGAGTGGACTGTCCGCTTTTAACTCAGTTATCTAGATACCGTACTCGCCGGGCCTGTGATATGGGTGTAATATCGGCAGGCCAGCGGTTAGACAACTTTGTGACGATAGAACGGAATCGAATCACCCAGAAGCAATATTCTCGGATACATTGGAGCTGATGCAGTTTGGAAATCTTACCGTTACTTTTCGGCTACCTATATAAACTATGTTTTACCGGTAAAGTTAGTTTTGAAACTTTCTTGGTACGCTTAAGAACTGTGTAAGAAATATTAATTTAGTCTGTCGTAGTATTTTAGAATTAAAAGCCAAACTATATTTCTAAAACTTTACAACTGCAATCTTTAAATTTTTTGAGTAAATCTTGCGTGGTGTAATGTTTATAATAACCCTTCAGTAAACTTTGCGGTAGTCGAGTAATTAGGTCGGTATTGTTATAGTAACTGAGACGAAATCTCAGATATTCTACGATCGAGCCAGTAGACACGTCAAACGAGACAAGACACGTGTCAACATGTTTATTTTCAGCACATTTCTTTCGGGACAGGAAACTGATATTGGAACGGAAATCAGAAATAATACGATTGTCCACACAAAGACGAAAAAGTATGTACGCAACTTGTTTTTGAATTTTTTCCTCTTTAACAATAGCTTATAAAAAAAATCCGCCTTATAATTTACCATCACGCCTGTATTCCCCCAAGGGTTAGGCAGAGGTGTACCAATGCACACCCACAGTTCGCAGGTATATTTAGGTCCCATGTAATAGGGGGCGAGCCTATGTCAAATGCACAAATCTAAACTCCGAGCTGCTACTGAGAATTTCATAGAAAAACGCAATAACACTTTTTGCTCGACCTGGGAATCGAACCCAGGACCTCTAGCATAGCAGTCGACCCGCCGTATAAAACATTTGAAAAATCGTGGTAAAGACATTGATCGGTTAAACAAAGAAGTCATAGCAAACTTTTAAAATCAAAGAAGTCCGCCAAATTTTCAACATTTAGAAAGTTTTCCCAAGGACTAATTTCGCCAAAAATATGGCCTCAAATCGACCGTAATAAAGGAAACCAACAGCAAAAGAACAATAAATCCCCAAGTTATAAACAAACAGACAAATGACAGATTTTTATAAAAGCATTGCAGATAAAGAAGTTTGTCCTAAAACTGAAAAAAATGAGGGAATAGGTAGCTTCTGTAGGCAACCTAATTGCTTTTGTTTAGGACTTAAAAACGGTATTATAATTTCAGAATAGCCTTTTTTAAAAGAACCAGTAAATTTTACTTGCATGGGGGGCTAATAAATTGTGGGGGGGAGTCGACTGACTCATTTTTTCGAGATCGGTCGGTGTAAACGCAATCTGGCGAACGTTGCAAAGAGGTTGTATATCAGTCAATGTCCGAGGGGCACTTTAATTGCGCCCTAATTTATTGTCCTACATAACGAAGTAAAGAGGACGTAACAATATCCTGGCATTTAGGTATTAGAGGGAGAACCGCGAATACGACGATAAAATGAATAATTTGGAGCTATAATGTGATGATGTTATAAATTTTAATGAAAACGATTTGTTTTTAGTGCTTTTACAGCAGTTTCCTGGAAACATGCTGATAACTGAAGTTCGTTGTTATTGTTATTTTAGTTTGACAGTTTTAGCGTGACAAAATCGTGGCAACCTCTCTGGTAAACTGTTGGATGTAGCGTATCATTACAAGTATAATACTTGACCCAGGACTAGGAAACCACTGTCTGAAATCGCCGATCAGCCATGAGCAAGCGTTGTGATTAATATTTGTGCATTCTCTGTAATGAGAAGAGGCCTTTCCGTTTTACGTGGAAGTCGCTTTGACTTCCTCCATCGTGAAAGTGACGGAGGGGCATGCCGGAATCTTACTGGCCTAAACAACCGTGGTGGCTAATACCACCTCTGCCTGTCACAACTCAAGAGGTCACAACTCAACTGTATTACCCTACAGTGAGATATTAATACACGTGTATTATTATTAATCTCTATTTTTCGTTAGTAACATACACACACGCACACATAGCCATTTGCAGGTAACTCAGTGAGAATTGGTTCACACGTAATCTTCTAACTACAAACATTATATTAATCGCGATCTCTTGCCATAAGTTACTCACATAACAAGTTGCGAGACACATGGGACAACTGACATAGAGCTTTGATATAAACTTTACGCATCAAGATAGATGATTTAACGTTGGCAAGTTATAAATAGCAGAAGATAGTTAAGCTTCTACCCGCAATTTTGTTGGCGTGGCTTTTTTCACTCGCGTTAGGTTACGGCTTTGGTTACTGCCCTGCACCCGTGTCGTTGCGTGAGGTTTTATAGCCTTTTCTTTTCCTCGTGAATCAGGATTTTATCATTATAACAATACCAAAAGATTTTTTTCAATACGACTGTTAGTTTCAGAGATTAGCGTGTTTAAACAAATGAGCAGATGAACAAATTAACTTTTCAGCTTTAATCTTTCAGTTTAAATAGAGGATCATAAGTATAAAAATTCTTAGTTTTGGTCAATTAATTCTACTATAAATAATATGGTTTTGCCGCCAAAATGTAATCTGACGTACTTATATTATTGTTTATTGACAAATTCAATCCTGATACCATATAACCTTCGCATAAGTTTTATGAAGGAACGTAGATATCATCCGTTCAGCCTGATCTTGACATTGCTCTAATAATATAATAATAACAGTAGTTTAACGCTATGATAATAACTGCGTACGTTAGAATAGTACGCGGAGATACAAGTATTCATCTGGTTTAGTTCGGCTTAGGGTGATGCCACACGGGAGTTGTCTGGGCGTTGCGTTGGCGCTGCGTCGACTGAGCGGTGACGCTCCGTCGTTCTACATATTAATTTGAACGACATGCCATGCGATTTGATAAAATGACTGTCAGCGACGCAGCGCACAAGGATAGGAGGAAGACGAGGTGGGGAAGGGATATGCGTTAAAACGACGGAACGGCGGCCCTGAGCTCAGTTTTTAATAGCATATAGGTCGCTCCGTTGACGCAGCTCTCGTGTGGCATTGATTGCGTTGCGACGACGCACAGTGGTCTGAAAATCGAGCTCCATACTCATAGAAACTTAAAGTAACGAATTAAAAAATTAAAAATTGTAATGGCTCTGGTATACCTCCCTTTACATTATATTAACGTATGGATGGTACAAGTCACACTACGCGTGAGAAAAAAAATATTTATGTTTTTTTTGTATGGGAGAAAACACTAAAAGTCCATTTTTTCGAAACTTAATGGAACTGTTAGGCTGGTGCTCACACGAGCTGTAGTCCCATACACGGCGATCAAGATGACATACAATTCATGTACCTTTAGGCACCGCTTCGCAAGTAGCACATTTTTGAAGTTTTGAATTTTCGACATGTGATCTTTGCCGTGGTTAAATGTTGTTGCCGATCGATTTACTTATATTATAATTAGATTAATGCTGCTAATGACCTTTATGATGACAATAATTAAAAAAGACATTGATTGTATAGGTTTTTTTGGTCAAGTTTTTTTTTATTCCACGAACTAACTCATTTTTTAATTGCCGTGATTAAGGTTAAGATATAATTAGATACTAATGACAAGAGATGAAGCTCACTTTGAGATCTTCTCCAGCTTATTCATTTCCAAAGGAGTAGCTTTACATATATCACATGTCCGCGATGAGGTATTTGATAGCTGTGAAATGATTTTGCCATCTATCATGGTCATAAGCATTGAGTGCTTTACAACATGGCTTTCCATATTAGAAGGCTGCAGTGCTTCAATCTCAGACTTAATCAAAGCCTGTTCTTCCATGATGTTTAACTTGTATTCGTTTGAAAACTTAAAGTCTGCAAAACATGGTGGAAGGAGACGTGCAGTGTTGGAACATCAACATCAGTTGTGAAAGCCTTGCTCATGCAACTGGTTTGAAAGCACAAAACAAGAATGTAGCAGATATCATTAAACTGGTATCAGAGCATCCTGGAGAGTGTTGGTCTGAGGTTGAGCAGAACTAAGACCGAATACTTGTTCTGCGACTTTGGCGGTCTCTCTAGTCCTGTGCCTATATCTCTCGTGGGAACGCCCATACCAACCTGCTCTGACTTTTGGTACCTAGGGTCGCTTGTCCAAGGAGATGGCGAAGAAGACCGCGACTTAACGCACCGGATCAACTCAGGGTAGATGAAATGGCGACAGGTCACTGGAGTAACTTGCGATTTTGGAAAATTTACAAGTCTGTGATAAGACCTGTCGTACTGTATAGATCGAAATGTTGGGCCGTGAAGAAGACGGATGAACAAAGATTGCATGTAGCGGAGATGAGAATGTTGGGATGGATGTGTGGTGTGACCAGAATGGATAAGGTAAGGAAAGAGTATATTAGAGGAAGTTTGAAAGTAGCGCCAGTGACAGAAAAGTTGAAAGGGAACCGTTTGTCTTGGTATGGACATGTTAAGAGGAGGGATGAGACGCATGAAACCATAACAGTTATGAATATAAATGTGGATGGAGAGAAAGAGGGAGGCCAAAGAAAAGATGGATGGATTGTGTGAAGAATGATAATGAAAGAGAAGGGAGTCAGTCATAGCATGATGGTTGACAGGTTGGCATGGAAGAATAAAGAATAAAGAATAAAGAATAATTTATTGTTTCAAGAAAATACAGTTAATGCATTGAATCCTGAAACTCACACTAGGATTCCCTGTGTCGTGAGTTCCAGGCTCCTTCGCTCCGTTTACAAGTTGTTGTTACAACTAATTCTTAAATTAAAGACTCGTAATCTTAAAACAAGGAATACAAAAAAAAAAAAAAAAAAGTAACAAAATCAAAATAAGAAGATTGCCCAAATAAACCATTTGTATGAATGTTGTGCAAGTTTGTGATATATAATATAAATTAATATATGTATATGTTGTTATTTATATATAAATTCATATATATGAATAAGTTATTGATATATAAAATGTGTGTGTTGGGGTGTGTATTTGTGTATGTTTGTATGTATATGTGGGTTACATGCATTTTTAGGATAGTAAGCTTTCGGTTGAGTCATAGTCCAGTGTAAGAAGCCATTTAGTTACAGTAATTTTACATTTGTTACGTGTTAGGTGCAGAATTTTATGTTGGTCGTTGAGTTTTGCGTAAATGTGTGGTCCCATGAAACTGTAGCACTTTCTGCCGATTGTTTTACGGCATCCAGCCTTTTCCCAATATACCCTTCGACTTGACAGAGAGCAAGTGCTCAGAGAGGTTTGGTGGAATCTCAGGGTGACAGACAGGATGTAAAGCTGTCTGACTCTAAGAACCCCCACTTCAGTGTATAGCGTATTAGTGGGGTACCGGAACGGTCGTCTATAGGCAACTTTGAGCAGAGCTCGTTGAGCTCTTTCTACCCCAATCATTGAGGTTTTACCAGCCGCGCCCCATGCTACTACACAGTAGTTAAGCACCGATTGACACAGAGAGTAATAAATCATCTTTAGTACTGAGTCATCTGCAATCTTGCCCAGTTGCTTAAAGATCCGAAGCATCTTTCTAATCCTGCCCCTTAAAGCAGTTAGATGTGTGGACCATGATAAACGGTGATCGACAAAGACTCCAAGATATTTAATCGTATCTGTTTGCTCGATGTATGGACAAGTACAATTTTCTGGGCTAGAGTAGACAGAGCAGGAGTGTAGCTGTAGACAAGCAACACTTCCTGGAGACGTGCGTTTTGAGATGGCAAAGTTTATTGCCTTCGTTTTGTCTACATTCAGCGTCAGGAGATTATGTTGCAGCCAGTTCGCAACAGCTTTGATCCCGGTTTCAACTGAGAGCTGAACGTCATCCCAAGTTTTCCCGTGAAATACGATTGCAGTGTCGTCTGCATATGTAAAAATTTTAGCTTGGGGGATTTTCATGGCGCATAGTCCGTTAATGTAGACAATGAATAGGGTTGGTCCCAGCACGCTTCCCTGTGGCACACCAAAATGCGCCACAGTTGAGTCGCTAGAATATTCCCCTAAGATGACTTTTTGGGCTCTATTGTTGAGGTATGAGGTAAACCAGTCCAAAGCAACGCCACGAACTCCCAGAAGTGACATTTTTTTAATCAAAAGTTCCCTAGAAATTGTGTCAAATGCTTTGGCGAGGTCCAGGAAGATGCCAGTACATGCCTGTCCTTGACCAAGGTTGAGGGATATGAAATCGGTCAGGTTGGTTACTGCATCCTCCGTGGACCTGCCGACCCTAAAACCGTATTGGTTGTCCGATAATAATCTATTTTTTTCCAGGTATGCGAGTAGTCGCTTGTTCACTACTTTCTCAAGGATTTTAGAGAGAGCTGTCAGCAGAGAAATAGGACGATAATTTGAGGGGACCTTGGGATCTCCATTTTTAAATATCGGGCATATATTTGCAACCTTTGCACAATCAGGCACTATACCCGTAGTTAGGCTTAGGTTGCATAAGAAAGCAATTGGACCGGCTAAAGCATGTGAACATTGCTTTAGGAATGTATTACTAATGCCATCATAACCCGTTGCTGATGCCGCTTTCAGATGGGAAATAATAGAAAATATTTCTTCATCGTCAGTCGGTGTAAGGAAGAAAGAGTTTGAACCAGGGTTGACAGTACTGTATTGGTCGTTGTTATGTGCTAATTCAGTTTCAGTTAAGCCCAGCTGTGTGAGTGTTTTCGCTGCAAGGGTTTGGCCAACAGTAGAGAAATATTCGTTCACATTATTTAGTGTGGACACAGGATTTGCGGTGTCTGTCAAAAGCTCGATCTTATTGGTTTTTTTATTTTTGATATTGCAAATTTTTTTAATTTCTTGCCAAAGTTTTTTACAGTCGCCCTTTGTTTCCATAAGAAGTTTGCGGTCGTGGTCAAGTTTCAAATTTGTCAGTATATTGTTGCAGTGGTTTCGATATTTCTTATATTCTTGTTGGACAACAAGATTATCGCAATTTTCTTTTTTCTTTGCATTAATGTGCATTAGGTCGCGTCGTCTTATGCATCTTAAGAGGTTTTTAGTTATCCACGGCTTGATAATATTGTCTGCGCTACGGAAGACACAGTTGCTGGTGTGTTGTTTAATTTTGGTTGATATAGTTTCGACAAATTTTTGAAATGCGATCGTTACATTGGACTCTTCAAGAAGCCAGTCCCAAGATTCGTTTTCAACATCCTTTTTCAACTTTATGTAGTCAATTCTTGCGTGTCGTTTCTGAACCTCAGCCCTAGCAAAATCTTTACGAACGCCTAAGACAACCGTCTCGTGATCTGTTATGCCCGTGTCGCACACAATAACAGTTGCTGACTTCTGAGTTTTAAGCATAACATGATCCAGACAGCTGCCGCCACGCGTGGGCAAAGTGTGGCCTGGAAAAAACCCATAGTGGCCAGTTAAGTCCAGATACTCAGCGGCGCGTTTGTCAGTGCAATCAGATTTTATATCAATGTTTAGATCCCCAACAATAGCACACGTGGTTGCTTTACACGACTCCATCAGTTTTGTCAAGGATTCGCAAAAGTTACTAATATTATAAAATGATGGAGATCTATATACGGCAATCAGTGAAAGATCGTTTCCGATATTGACAACCAAACAGTTCGAGTCCCTGCACGATGGTTCCACGACAGTGGCCTGAAGAGATGATTTGGTATATACGACTATACCATCGTTTTGATTGAGGCAGTTTTTAGAACAATGGGAATCATAATTATCAATTTCGGGACAGGTATACGTGACGTCAAGCCAACATTCTGTGAATATAATTATATCGGGCGAAAAGTTCAGCCGGCATAAAAGAACAGAAAAATTATCAAAATTCTTTTTTATACTGCGTATATTTTGTATCACCACCGTGTACCGACCTCCTGTGTCGCGTAGGTGCAACTCACAGTCGTCTATACAATGTAGTCTCATGCTTGTAGTAAAGGTCGTTTTGTCGATGTCATCGGTAACTAGCGCAATATTAGCCATTAGGAAACTTAACTAGGTTCATTAAAAAAGGACGCAGTGAGTCAAGCAGGAGGAAGTTAACAGAAACTTGGTATATTCGGTACTGATATGGGATTATAATTATAGTATGAGTTGGACAGTGAGTAGGTACGAAAGCTATGTATATAAATATATGTGTATAATGATATGTGTATAAATAAGTTAAATAGTAGATGTGTAAATATATTTGGTAATGAGGTTTGTAGGGCTTAAGAAAATGCGAGTATAATTTATAGGGTAAGATTGTTACGAGTTCCGGTATAGCACATAAGCTAGGATTGTATACTGTGTATGAGAAAGTAACCAAAGGGTAATTATTTATACAATTTGTAAAGAATTCTAAGCACTTACGTTTTAATGTTTGAGTGTTACATTCATCCACAAAATAGTATTGGTAATTAGCAGTTAGGTATATAAGTGTAGTATACAGTCATTGGTTTATATTTAGTTGTAGATTGCGCAGAGTTTGCTCGGAGGTCACAAGAATTTGTTTTGCTCCCTCAATTTTTCGCAAGAAAATGTTGCCATTCGCCGTCCAGCAGAACTTGTATTCTTTTTGTTTCGCAAATTCTCTAGCAGCATAAAAGAGTTTCCTGGAGCTAGCGGGTAGATATTCTGCAACATATACTGGACGTTGATCGCCGGGTAAACCAATGCATCTTGTATTCAGTCGACCCTCGTTTGGGTGGATTTTATTGAAGTCGCGCACACTTGTGATGACTTTGTTTTTCATTTGAACATTTATGAACTCCGCAATGATAGGTCTCACGGTGCCTGGTTTCCCGGGTAAACGGTATACATCGCGTAGGTCGGTGGTTTTGAGCGTAACGTCAACTGCTGTACCGACTTTGCAAATTATGCTCGATAAATCTGACGCTGACTCATTCTCCATAGCAGGGACATTGCGGATCTCGACGCAGGATGACCTGGAAAGTTGTTGGATGTCCTGAATCTTTGTTTCCAAGTTGGTTATGATGTCCTTGTGTAGCTGGTTTTCTTTTTGCAGTGCATCAATTTTTTTTAACCATGTCATCGTACTGCGCAGAGATAAATGAAATAGATTTTTCTATCTTGCCGTTTGTTTCTTGCATCGCCAAATTTTGCAATTTTAGTTCGGTTATTTCCGAGACCAGTTTAGAGAGGGAGGTATTTTGATCGTCAGAGAATTTTGTAAGACGTTCCTCTTGTTCTTTCTTCCAGGTCGACAGCATTTGCAGTATTTCCCGTTTAACATCTTGAAGTTCATTACCAGGTGAAAATTCTGGGCAAGGACGTTTGAATCGCGGGCCGATGTTTACATTATCGGCTGGGCTGTCCAATACCGCTGCGGGTATATCCGAGTCTGACTTTGCTTGCAGTACACTGGAGTTCACTGAAGGCGAAGCCGTAGGCGAGCGTTGGACGCGAGGCATTGTACACAGTCCAGTGTCGATTCACACACACGTCGATGGTTTTAAGGCTATTTGATGCGATCGCTTAGTACACAGAGCACTCAGGCGCGCGCGTAAGCGGGAGAGCAATTATGGATACTGTCCTGCTCCTGCGTGTGGGCGGGGCTTAACCGACTAATTGTCGCTTCGGTGCATGAGTACTGCGGCGGCCCGTCAGAAAAACAATTAATATTTTTTATTATGTTTAAGCAAAACTGATCACTTTAACTTTACTGTCACGGGCTAAAATCTCGTATGCGATATTTACGAATTTATGCGCAAACCGAACACACGTTCGCTCTCAGGTGCGATAACGGGCGAAGAGGAAATTGTATTGAAGGAAGAAGAAAACATGTTGTGCCCACCCCAAGTAACATGGGATAAGGGCAGGAAGATGATGATGGAGCATTCTGAAGAGACTACAAAGAAAGAAATTGTTAAATACAAAGAAAACTGTGCCTATATTTTCCGCTGATTTGTCAGCTTTAGGTATTTTGACCTTATTGAAGCTTTCTAAGTGGCAGTATATAACATTCAGATCTTGCGCAAAAGAAGAAGGAATACCACTGTATCCTTCATAAACTGCCATCCTCGAGGCGAAGAAGGACTGCTACCCCTTAAAAGATACCATAGACATCACGGAAAGGCCGGTAAAAGTAAAGCTCCAAGCAATTTTGGACAAAACTGTGGCTGGCTTGGAAAATTCTTACGTGTGGAATTTTTGCTGGCTGGCAAAGAGTTGACAATTATATGCAAGTGGGTCTTTGATGGTGCTTCAGGGCAAAGTCTAATTATATCTCAACCTTAATCACGATAATTATTAACATATGAGTTAGTTCTTAGAATGGCCAAAAAACGTAGACAATCAATGTCATTTTTAATTATTGTCATCATAAAGGTCATTAGCAGGCTAAATCTAATTATAATGTAAGTAAATCGATCGGCAACAACATTTAACCACGGCAAAGATTTGAAAAATCACATGTCGAAAATTGAAAACTTCAAAAATTTGCTACGTCCGAAGCGGTGCCTAAAGGTACATGAATTGTATGTCATCTTGATCGCCGTGTATGGGACTATAGCTCGTATAAGCACCAGCCTAACAGTTCCATTAAGTTTCGAAAAAACGTACTTTTAGTGTTTTCTCCCATACAAAAAAAACATAAATTTTTTTTTTCTCACGCGTTGTGTGACTTGTACCATCCATACGTTAATATAATGTAAAGGGAGGTATACCAGAGCCATTACAATTTTTATTTTTTTAATTCGTTACTTTAAGTTTCTATGAGTATGGAGCTCGATTTTCAGACCACTGTGCGACGCAGCGTAGCCACAACGCCCGTGTGGCATCACCCTAACACACATCACTGCTTTTAGCACTAACACCTCATTAATCTTCCTCTCTGCATATGTTTACACAATCTTCATAACTTCCAAACAATTCACACATTTTTTTATTACAATTTTTTTATTTCAATTTTTTATTACAATACAATTTCATCCTATTGAAATACGCAAAAACAGATATTTACAAAATAATTTTATTTGACGACACGGTTGGCGCAGTGGCTGGGCAATTGGCTGCTGCATTGCGTCTAGCGGGTTCAATCCCGTACGGAATAAATATTTGTATTATCTACAGATAGTTGTACCGGGTCTGACTGTTTGTGTATGTGAGTTTATATGTTTGTAAACGCACCCACGATACAGGAGATATTCCTAGTGTGGGGCAACCTATTTTTTTTTTCGTTTATGTTTAGGTATTTCCTTCTCAGTCTTTCTATTTCCGTACCTCCCAGATCTATTATGACAAAAGGTTAAGTTTTCCATTGCGTTTTATTGCGGTCGTTCACATTACATTCGTTTACGGTGATGTAAATTTAGCGCAATGGACTGCGAAATAAAGCCCGGAAACTTTTGTACTTTTATTGGTATTAAAACTGGCTACTCGGCGATGTAACAGTGTTGGGTTACATTAGAGAAGGTCATTTAGGTCATGTGTGCTCAGGAGACGACTATCCATCTAGCTGGGGAATGAATCACAGCCTTTTTCTAATAACTAGAAACCAGTTACGACTTTGGTTACTGTTCTGCTTCTGTGTATTGTAGCGTGATGTTATATAGCCTATGTTACTCAAGAATATGTTGTTGTATGTTGGCCTAGTGGTCCTAAGCGCGACTGCTACGCTAGAGGTCTTGGATTCGATTCCCAGGTCGAGCAAAAGTGTTATTGGGTTTTTCTATGAAATTCTCAGTAGCAGCTCGGAGTTTGGATTTGTGCCGGGTTAATAGCAATAAGATCGCTCCCTATTTCATGGGACCTTAATATACCGGCGAACTGTGGGTGTGCATTACTACACCTCTGCCTAGCCCTTCGGGGAATACAGGCGTGATGGTATATACTCGTATATTCTCAAGAATAATATAGCTATCTATTGGTGAAAAATTTTCAATTTCGGTCTAGTAGTTTCGGAGACTATTCGGTACAAAGAAACAAAAAATATCTTTCCTCTTTGTAATATAATTACTCAGCGATAGGTAACGTAGCACACTAAAGGCAAAAAAAAAATGCAATCGGTCCAGTAGTTAATTCATTACATTCAAAAATACTTTTTTTCCTCTTAAAATATTAGTATAGAAAAGTGAAGAAAGATGGCACAACAGCTGTAGCTATTAATGGTTTCAAGCCTTCGAGAGATGTGACCATAGATCGTTAGATCTCCACCATCACGCCTCGTACTAATCGTTCAATGAAATTAATACTTTAAAAGTACCTATTTCAGGTACAAAAGCAATTTGGATTCGATTAGGTAAATTGAGATTTTACGTCTCAGAATTATGCTAGAATACTATTTTTGCCAGATGCCGCCATCTTCTTTTTATATCCAAACTCTAGCTAAAATGATTTTATTTCCTCATTTTGTAGATGTTCCCGTTTGTTTCCGCTTTTTAGATTAAAAACGTGGCGACTTCCACAGTGTACTTATCTGCTGTATGCTAATTTCAATGTATACAATTTATCATGGTCACAGTCTTGGGTTCGATTCCCAGGTCGAACTAAAAGAGTTGTTGGATTTTTCTATGGAATTCTCAGTAGCAGCTCGGAGTTCGGAGTTGTGCCCGGTTAATGGCAATAGGCTCGCCCCCTATTACAGTGGAACTAAATATACCGGCGAACTGCGGGTATACATTAGTACACCTCTGCCTACGCCTCGGGGAATGCCGGCGTGATGGTATGTATGTAATTTATCACACGAAACCCTAGAGCAATAAATCTTATGTTTTACTTTAAAATACAACATCAAATTAAATAAAAAACAAAGCCAATAAATCTATTGAAAATAAATTCTAAATAAAACAGCGAGCCGTTTTCAATAGTTTTTTTTTGTAAAGCGAAGTAAATCTTAGTTAGGCTGGGATAACGTTAAAAGCGGGAGATTAATAGCCGTGAGACGACGCCGTGTTCCAACATTGACGAGGCATTGCGCGAGTTATATGAATTGTAGATTACATTTCGTACAATTAAAACCTCCGGAATCCACAAATCAAGTAAGATGTCACGAACGGGCTCTGCGGAGCTCTCTGTCGATTGCCACGACCTCCATCGGAGCGACGTGTATTTTCTATTTCGATGTTATTCCAGCTCTGTGATTCTGTAAGACCTCGTTCTAAACTTCGAATCTGAATCCGCTATGACTTTCTTGATTGGCATTTGTTAGGGACAATGAGGGCCTAACTAATAGATAATGTTTGTATTAATTGTTCTGAGTACTTAATTAGTAGATAAGATTTATGTTAGAGATAATGAGTACCTAGCTTGTAGATAATGCCTATGTTGATTGTTTAGAATATGAATTTGTATGAATAGCTAACTTGTAAATAATGTCGATCTACCCACATACGGGTTCACAAATATTTCCGAAGTAAAAATTAGAGGGTATTTTGAAATACTTTTATTGAAATTGTTAAGAGAAATTGTATATAAGTAGGCCCGATCGGCTCACTAATCGCACTCATTACCCAGCCGGCGCGTCTAGAACAACTTGAGGAGCCGAACGCTCACGCACTCATTACCCAGCCGGCGCGTCTAGAACAACTTGAGGAGCCGAACGCTCACGCACTCATTGCCAAGCCGGCGCGACTAGAACAACTTGAAGATCCGGAGAACTGAACGCTCACGAACTGAGCCCCTGAAGTAAAGTGGGGACCTGCAACATAAGAAAAACTGGGGGGTCACTGGAAGCCTCAAGAACGAATAACGTGTAGCTAATCGTCGTATAGTGACAGTTTATATTTAAATAGACAACAATAAATACGGCAAGTGCCTTTCAACGTTATCAAGCTTTCATTTGACCTCCAACTGTAGGCATCCCCCACAGTTGGTTGGTCCTTCGAGCCGGATATTCCCACCGGTTCCCGAGCGCCCCGTAGGACACACTGCCCTCTGCTGGGTAGATCCCTGAACCCGTCCGATCCTGCACGCATCCATCCCTGGCGGAGCGTATCCCGGCCACCTGCGGGCCCTCCAACAGGACTGATAGGGCCGTTAGGGCTGTTAGGGACGTCAAATGTCGAAGATGACGCAGACCAGGAGCCAAGCAGCGATCGACGCGAAAGCAGGGAAGATATACGAAGAACCCCCCGCGTCACCGTCTGCACAAGCGTCCACGTCCGCGTCCGTTTCCGCGTCCGCGTCCGTACCCGCCGGAACAAAGCCGCGCGCGCGCCCCGACCCGAACGCACGTGCGCGTCCCGACCCGGTCACTCGCGCGCCCACGTTACCCGCACAAACGACGATGGATACAGATAGAACAAAGGCGACGCTACGAGCCGCCACGAACACCGCCGCCGCTGCCGTTGCAACCGCGTCTAACATTGAACAAGGCAGGGAAGGAAGAAGATCCAGAGCGGAAACCGAACGATCGCACGGATCAACTGTTAGCGTTATTGCCAGAATCAAGCAAGCTGAGTTCGATGCCCAGGAACGCCTAGCCGAAATTCAAAAGAGAGAACTGCAGATCGAAGCAGACCTCGTGAAGAAGCGACTAGCTTTGGACATTGCCACGATTCATGAAGAAACTGGCCAAGGAAGCGTCACTGCACGCGAAGCGTCTGAAGTGGAACATAGAGTCACTGATTGGTTAAAGAATGCCCAGATTAGAGGAGGCGAGCTACTTCCAACGACCACAGAACAGGACAGGTCATCGGCTGTCCGCGCATCGGCCCTGTGCGAACCACGGGGGGAGCGTACCGAGCGCGGGCCTCCAGGAGGATTAGCAAGACAAACGTCGCAGCATTCTTTCTACCAATTTGCGCCGCAGGAGGCGCCGAAAGGAGTCACCATAGAAACTCCAGGACGAGCACGGTCACCCACCCCGCCGCGATCAAGAGATAGGGGAATAGACAGACTAGCTGAAGCCATAGAGCGAATGGCCCAGCGCCGCCCGCCGCCCAGACAAGCGCAAGAACTGCCTTACTTCAGCGGCGCGCCGAATGAATGGCTGCTATTCAGATCAGCGATGAGGGACTCGACGCGTTTGTACGGATTCTCACCGGCCGAGAATCTAGCGCGACTGAGAATATGTCTGAAGGGAGAAGCGCGTGAAACAGTCGCCGCCCTTCTATATACCGCTACAGATCCCGCGATCATTCTACAAACATTAGAACAATGTTACGGTCGCCCTGAAATTATCATCGACAAAGCGCTAGACGACATAAGAAAGTTACAGCGCCCCGCGGGATCAGCTAGCGACTTGAACGCGTTCGCAATAAAACTACAGAACATAGTCTGTGTATTGTCAAGCATAGACGAGAGAGGGTACCTGCGGAACCCTATGCTGGCTCGCCAAGTAGTAGAAAAACTGAGTCCACACATTAGAACAAGATGGTGTGACTACGCCGATCAATTCGGAAGCGCGAGTGAACCCGAAATCGCAACCCTGTCTCGCTTCCTCATGGGAGAGGCAGACCGCGCCGTGCGCTACGCTTACTCTACTACGAACAACGCAAATAAAGAGCCGACACGGGGCACGATAGCGACCAAAGCGAGCAACGTGCCGGCGCGCCGCCAGAACGAGCGGAGGCGAGATGGCGCCACATACACAGCTACAGAAAACAAAGTATGTTTATGCTGCGGACTCGAACATGCGACGAACGAATGCAAGAAGCTGGAAGCGATGACCGTACCTGAACGATGGGCATGGGCCAAGGAAGCGCGTGTATGCTTTCGTTGTCTTAACAACCGTCATCACCGAGCCAGTTGTAAGGCGAAGAGATGTGGAATGGACGAGTGTCGCCACCCACATCACAAACTGTTGCACACCGTAGAGCGAACCTCTACGACCGCTAAGGAGAGCACTGAACAAGAAAAAGCGGTCGACGCGTCGGCTCACACAGTGACGTCAACAGGCGCGGTATTATTAAAGGTGTGCCCGGTCACGATCAAAGGACCGGACGGACTGAAAGTTGACACGTACGCTCTACTCGATGAGGGCTCTACGATTACTCTGATCGACGAGGAAACCGCTAGAGCCGTGAACGCGCGTGGATCGAAACGCGCCCTGCGACTGAACGGCCTGACGGCCACGCAGGAAGAACCCGAGAGTGAGAGCGTAGATTTGGAAATATGGGGAACACGAACTGACCCACATTCCATAAAGGCGCGAACCGTCAAACGTCTCAACATCACCAGTCAAACGATCGCAGCAAGCTGTTTGAACTATGAACACTTGAAGCAATTACCACAGAACGAGGTCTGCTATGCAAATGCAAGACCGCGCGTACTTATAGGTGCAGACAATTGGCACTTAATAGTATCGCGAAAGCTCCTGATCGGAGGAAAGAACGAACCGGCCGCGTCGCTAACTCAGTTGGGATGGGTAGTACACGGTACGGTGCCACGAACGATAGTGGCCAAAGAAAAACCAGAAGAGGGCGTCACTGTGCTCCATGTAAGCGCGCCGGAGCGACGCGCGCGAACCTACCACTATGACGAACTGGATGAACTAATTAAGGCACATTTTGCAATCGACGCATTAGGAATAGCGAGGGATTGCAAACCCGTGCAGGAAGACGAGCGCGCGAAGGAAATATTTAATAATACGGCGCGACTCGTAAATGGTCGCTATGCAGTTGAATTGCCTTGGCGGACGAAGGACACTCGCTTGCCGCCTATTTACAATATGGCGGTACGGAGGCTACGATCTATAGAACATAGATGGACCGAAGTAACCTACTGGAGTGATTCTAAGACCGCGTTGCATTGGATACGAAACGACTCTGCAAGATACACGCCCTACGTTGCGCATCGGCTGAGCGAGATAGCCGAACTCACCCCCGCTGAACGATGGCGCTGGGTGCCGACCGCACACAACGTAGCAGACGATGCAACCAGAGGCTACAGAACGCGCCTCTCTCAGAACGACCGATGGTTTACTGGCCCCGCATTCCTCAAGGAACCAGAGGAAGCCTGGCCGATAGAAACGCATCCATGTAACGACGAAGGAACAGAGATGTCGGCCCATGTAATAGCGGCCAGTGAGAGCGTGGTCGATATGACACGTTTTTCATCATATAAAAGAATGTTGCGCGCTACAGCGTATGTACACTTATTTATAGACAAGTGTAGGAAACGCGCTACTACCTTAGAACTAAAACACATCGAAGAAGCCGAACTAACGCTTATTCGTGAAGCGCAGCGCGCCAGCTTTCCACAAGAAATAGAACGACTCGCATCGGGAAAGGACCTGGAACGATCTAGTAGGCTGATCAAGCTCGACCCGGTATATGAAACCGATCGAATCCTACGTTTAAATGGGCGCATTAACGCCGCGAACGTGCCCGACCACAGAAAAAGACCGCCTATATTGTGCGGTAAACATCCGCTTGCACGTTTACTTATACGGCACGAACATGTCACGAACGGACATGCCGGTCGCGAGCACGTTGTAAATAACATACGTCAACGCTATTGGATACTACAGCTACGAACTACAGTGCGCATGATATTGAACAAATGTGTGACGTGCAAACTAAGCAGAGCTGCGGCACCGACGCCAGTCAAAGGAGACCTACCGCTCGAGCGACTCGACGCCTACTCACGGCCCTTTACACGATGCGGAGTAGATTGTTTTGGGCCCATGATGGTAGCAATTGGAAGGCGCAGAGAGAAACGATGGGGATTGTTATTTACCTGTCTCGTCACCAGAGCGGTGCATATTGAAATGTTAGCCGGGTTAAGTACAGACTCGGCGATAATGGCTATCCGTAGAATGGCTTCGCGCCGCGGGTGGCCTAAAACAATAATGTCCGATAACGGCACGAACTTCCGCGGCGCTGACGTAGAGTTACGTAAAGCATACGAAGAGTGGTCGCATGAGCTAAAGGACTTCGCGTTAACAAAAGGAATGGAATGGCGTTTCATTGCGCCCGGAGCGCCAAATCAGGGAGGCGCCTGGGAAAGATTAATAAGAAGCGTCAAAAGCGCTCTCGCGGTCGTACTAAAGGAACGTGCGCCGCGAGAAGAAGTCTTGAACACAGTTATGACGGAAGCCGAGTACACAATAAACTCGCGACCGTTAACTCACGTATCAGTGAGCCCCGACGACGACGAAGCATTAACACCGAACCATTTCCTACTGGGGTCAGCAGTAGGATTGCCGGTCACTGGAACTTGTGACGTAGGCGATAAGCGCGCCTGGCGGACGGCGCAAGCATTAGCAGATCGCTTCTGGGCAAGGTGGGTGAACGAATACCTACCAACGCTAACTCCGCGCGGCGACGTCAGGAAGAAAACGGAACAAATACGAACGGGTGACGTCGTTATTATCGCCGACGGCTTATTGCCTCGTAACGTGTGGCCGCGGGGCCAAATCGTGCGCGCGGCACCAGGCCCGGACGGGGTGGTACGGATTGCGGACGTGCGGACTCGCGGGGGAATTTACAGGCGACCTGTAAGAAGGCTCATCGTCCTGGACCGAAGGGATGAGGCTCGCAGTGCTACGCCGGGGGGAGAATGTTAGGGACAATGAGGGCCTAACTAATAGATAATGTTTGTATTAATTGTTCTGAGTACTTAATTAGTAGATAAGATTTATGTTAGAGATAATGAGTACCTAGCTTGTAGATAATGCCTATGTTGATTGTTTAGAATATGAATTTGTATGAATAGCTAACTTGTAAATAATGTCGATCTACCCACATACGGGTTCACAAATATTTCCGAAGTAAAAATTAGAGGGTATTTTGAAATACTTTTATTGAAATTGTTAAGAGAAATTGTATATAAGTAGGCCCGATCGGCTCACTAATCGCACTCATTACCCAGCCGGCGCGTCTAGAACAACTTGAGGAGCCGAACGCTCACGCACTCATTACCCAGCCGGCGCGTCTAGAACAACTTGAGGAGCCGAACGCTCACGCACTCATTGCCAAGCCGGCGCGACTAGAACAACTTGAAGATCCGGAGAACTGAACGCTCACGAACTGAGCCCCTGAAGTAAAGTGGGGACCTGCAACATAAGAAAAACTGGGGGGTCACTGGAAGCCTCAAGAACGAATAACGTGTAGCTAATCGTCGTATAGTGACAGTTTATATTTAAATAGACAACAATAAATACGGCAAGTGCCTTTCAACGTTATCAAGCTTTCATTTGACCTCCAACTGTAGGCATCCCCCACAGCATTCTAAAAACTCGGTTGATAATTCGGATTTACACTAGCGCCACTCTTGCGAGCGTGTCAGCGAGTTGAACTAAAGATAAAGTATGAGATCAAGTAAGAAGTGGCATTCTATACGGTAATTCCACCGTCACGCACTTCAAAGTGTCAAATAAATCAATGTCATTTTGAATTTTAAGCGAAGTGAGGGTGAATAGCGATTTGAGATGCGAGTTCATGTTTGAATTTTACACAATCGACGTACTGTTCGTATAGATCTAAAGGAGTTCGAAGTTGTGTGCTGAACGATTTGCACAATCTCAGTTGATAAATGCTTCCTCCAATTAGAACGTCTTTACAATTACTTTGTGTGTAAAGGAAAAACCAATGATCACAGAGACTTCACAATCGTAAATGTACACATTAAAGGCTTCAACTTTGAAGTTTATAGGCGCTAAAGAAATGCAAGTTATGGTGTAATGTATTTCAAATACAACATTGTATTTGTTTTATACTAACAATGTTTGTAAATTAAGTTGTTGAAACTTGCAACTCTTACCTAGAATTAATTATGAAGTCGGGGGAATTTGCATAGGCAGTATAAGATACATAGTGTAGAACGGCTACTGATTTTGTCATTAAGAACTTGGTTGTATTTTACTGCAAACAGATAATAATTTAAACAACATAGTTGTGTAACTACTTATTTTCTTTATGTAATTTGAACTAGCTTTTCCTCTGGCTGCCTCCCTGTAATTTTTACATAATAAAATAAACCCTCAGAAATATCCTAGATTTCTATTGACGTAAGAATTTTCAAATAAGATTTTCGCGAACAAACAAAACATAAGACAATCACACTCACATGCAATCCAATATTAAAAGGTTTGTTGGCATCAAATTAAAAATACCATGAAATCAACCCAGGTCAGGTCATAAACCCTAGATCTAAAATGTATCTCTAGATTCGATCCCTGCCCGCAACCAATCAATCTCCCGATTCTCGAACCGTGTCCTCCGATTGGCTTCGGCCAAAGATCAATCCTCAGATATCTACATTTTGTTAAAGAGACATCAAAGTCAAAACTCACGTAATAGTTAGTAGGACAATTAAAGCTAGCTGCTCGATCCAAAACGTTGGTAGACTTCTATGGAGAAGAACGAGCAAGAAACTTCCCGGATACTCTTTTCAATAAAACATACATAGCATCACGCCTATATTCCCCGAATGGTTAAGCAGAGGTGTATCAATGTACAGTCGGTTGTCAACATTATCTGACCCACCCTAAACACAAACGAAATTGGACCCTCTGCCTATGAAAATAAGGTTTATTCAATTTATATGAGCTTATCAGTCAAGTGGTCGAGGACTCAATTAACAAATAGAATAATAATACACACACGCAAATTTGATCTTTATCACGTCAGCATTAGGTTAAATATTATAACAACTTGTTAATAATATAATTAGTGTAATAGCTTATTTTAATGATTTCGGTCAAGTTATTCTGGTCTCGTGGTCTGTGTATAAGACTGACAATGACAAGTTGCGAGATCAAATCCTGCGACGAAGATTATTGTTTTGCTTACAATTTAGATTTTTTTCTAAAAGTATTTCTTGTATTATTGTAAAGAACTCTATAGACGGATAATCTTCAAATATAAAGTTTCTAAAATGGTAATACTTGTAATAAGTGGGTAGTTGAAAAATAAATATTTGTATTCATTGTAAAACTGGTATTCAAATGCTACTGACTAAGGCTATGCAGTGACAACGCGCAAACATATTTTACCTTGCCTTACTAAATTGCAAAAACAACTTCTCTTTACAATTTATTTTTTTCTATTTTATAGGTAGTTTTTTTTATTATCATGTCTTAATGGAGTGATTAAATAATGAAGGGATAAAATACAAAATAATCTATTTGCACTAGGATAAGGTTGGCTGCTTGTGCTGTGCAAAAATAAACTTTATTATAGTATACATATGGTTTAAATTCTTTAGTCTTGTGGTCACTAATCGTTGTTTACGTTCGAAATCAAGTTTAACCTAAATATAGCTTCTGCTCAGATGTTTCTTTTTTAATTATTTTATTATACTTTTTTTACATTTCTTTAATGGACAACGTATAGAAATAAAACTAAACAATTGCAAATTTAAAATGTTTATTATAACACTTAGGTAAGATAAAGTAAGTAAATGCTCACATATTTCCAAATTAATATACAATTTATATGAGTATGCCATAATCAAATTTAACCATTTATAAACATTAAAAAAGGCATGTTTATGCTTGAAAGTTTGTTATCGAGAAAATTAATTCATCTGTGAAATGTCTTACAGATTTATAGCTGCCTATGTGTAGTGAATAAACATGTCATTTAAATAGAAAAAAACTATTTATAACAATAACATCACCACGTAATTGGCAACATTTAAATGATTTAACAATCTATCCATTGAGCATTTACTTACATGGTGTGTTTAAAAATATCCTAGATTAATTAGTAGCGGAGTGATGGTGCACCGTTCCTTGTTACGTTCATCTTTGTTCGATTTAAATGATTTTTTTTCATCAGTGAAGATCACAACATTTTCTTCCCAATTAAAATTCCCAAAAAAAAATATTCCTGGGCAAAAGGGACCCTTCTTCGCGATGAGCAGGTGTCAATGCTATTTTCTGTGCCGGTTTATAATTCCTTATTCCAGCAGCGTGTAAATGCCTTCTCACTGTTTCCACTGAAATATCGTGTTTTATTGCGGTTACACTAACGGGCAATCGCATTCGGGACTATACTTGATGTTTTTTGCCCCTTGACGAATCCGCTGAATATTTACTTTGTCTCCATAACGTCTTAGCTACAGTCGTATTTCTCTAAAACAAAAAAAAAAACATTTTTGGAACCGTTTATGTAACTTGTAAGGAGTGAATGTAATAGTAAAATAGCCAACTACGCGTTCATTAATCACAATCAATTAAATAAAATAGGTATAAAAAAAACACTTACTGCTATATTAAGACGACGACCAATCTCTCTAATTCCAACATTCTGCTCATGTAAAAATATGATTTTATGTTTGGTATAGTCATTAAGCTGCGACATGATGCTTTTTTACACCAAATTGCATAAAAATACTTAACGAGTTATGCGAAACGATTTACAAATGTGTGTGCGCAGTCACTGCTAATAGGCGTAGTGTAACTTTTGTCACTTAAGTAGACGAATTTATTATCTACCTCACGAAGCAAATATATGTGAACTTAAACTTTTTTAATTTACCCACCTGTTTACAAGATAAGTTATTAGGCGTAAGTCATATTGGTCGTTCTTTAATAATGCAAACAATATTGTAGAAATGAATTCAAATTAAAAAAGAAACTGATAACAGGTGGACTGTTTTCGAACCCACATGTTGTTCCTCGCCAATCCAACATCAAACCGCCAAGCCACAAGAACTTGTTAAGACTCCACGAAATTAAAGATTGGGTTCTAATTATGTAGGGTGACTTAAAAGGTTTTTAACTTTAATGTCAACGAGATAATGATTAAAATAGCTTAACAAAATGATATAATGCCGGTGGCTCCGACAACGTTGGGTGGGTTTATGCGTGTCTGTATTCATCGAGGCTCATATAAATTGAATAAACCTTATTTTCATAGGCAGAGGGTCCAATTTCCTTTGTGTTTAGGGTGGGTCAGATAATGTTGACAACCGACTGTACACTAACAGTTTGTCTGTATGTTTGGGACCCATGTAATAGGGGCGAGCCTATTGCCATTAACCGGGCACAAATCCGAACTCCGAGCTGCTACTGAGAATTTCATACAACAACCACAACAAAATCCTGGTAACATTATTAAAGATAGCGGCCTTTGGTAGTACTTGTATTGTTGAAATAGAAATTAACGATAGGAAACGACTGAACTGTTATTTCTATTAATTAAGCACTGGTTTTGGTTTGATTGGAAACGCCTTCTCAATGAATGTAACAATGTAAAGGCTTAGGATAACATCAAACAATATCTATTCCGAAATAATTAATAACTTGTCTGACGAGCTTTGCTTACAAATTAATGATTTGGGTATAATTCTATGGATTTGTTTCTAAATGGATACAATTTCTTTTGTAAGTCAAATTATTGAATTGTTATCAGGATTGGAGATCACGTTATTATTGGCAGGTACGAAAATGACGTTGCTTAGAGGGATGTATAATGAGAAAAAAAAATACCATGAAACTTTTGGATCAAGTAAATGACTATACCTATGTTATGTATAAACCATAACGACAGCTAACTGCCATTGAATTCGGTACAGCCATTTCGGACATAACCAGAACAAATAGACAGTCAAACGAAAATTAATAAAACTGCTTTTTCGTACGAGTAATTACGGTGATAATGTTCTGTTATTCGGTATTATTCGGAAGTAAAAAGCTGTTAATTTGACATTACTAACAGACACTTCAATTTAATTTATTTATTTATATATATGTTGTTATTCTATGGCCGCACCTCCTGATAAAGTTATAATCATAAATTAACTACGGAAATATAACTTTATCAAAAGTTTAATAAGTTAAATAAATGTTTACGAATTTCGCTTATCAAATGTCACATTCATTTCACAGAAATGGAAAATTGGAAGAACTAGGGTATCTTGTTATTGAAGCTGAAATGAGAAACATGTTTATTAGATGTCGAATCTTAATAGCACTTTTGAGTTTGTAAACTTGTTCGAATATTTATTGCTCTGGATTTTGATAGACAAGCAATAAAAAAATTGTAACGATAAATACGAAAAAAGAAATAAAACAAAACTGCTAGTACTTTTCCCACTGTAGGCCAAAGTCAAGATCATTGATAAATAATTATTAGCTCAATTACTGTGTTTGTAGTTTAGGAGCTGTAGGAGCTCGTGGCTAAATAATTACAGCCGCATAGACCGATCTTCCGGGTTAAGCCACGCTTGCCGAGGTTGGTCTGTGGATGGGTGACCATTTACTATAGCGAGTTTCCTCCGTGCCTCGGAAAGCACGTAAAGCCGTCGGTCCCGGCTGTCATTTGTAGATCTTTGACAGTCGTTACTGTTAGTCAGAAGCCCGAAAGTCTGACAACCAGTCTTACCAAGAGTATCGTATTACCCATTACTGGGTTGTGGAGGTCTGATAGGCAGTCGCTCCATGTAAAATACTGATATTCAGCTACATCCGGTACGACTGGAAGCCGACCCCAACATAGTTGGGAAAAGGCTAGGCAGATGATGATGACTGTGTTTGTAGTTTTATACAATCAAAATTATGGTTTATCATAATTCCAAAAAAGATCTCCTTTACATGTATAAATCTTCTTTCCAAATAAAGTTGCTTCCCACCGTTCGTCTGTACACTTACACGTCTATATCTTATAAACTACGCAACGTTTTTTAATGAGGTTTTCATTAATAGTGAGTGATTTAAGAAGAAGGGTTATATGTATAGAACAGCGTCGAATAACAGGAGCGTAGTAACCACTGACGTAAGTTAGTCACACATAAATCATACACAAAGCTGAACCTAACATCACAGGCTGGCTACACAAGGCAACGTTCGAACATATTCAAAGCAAAGAGCTTTCAATATTGGGCGTTAAAGCCTAACCCCGCCCCAGTACTCAGACCTAGAGATTTGTACCAAATTCACACTTCAGTAATATCTAAAAGGGGTTTCGAGACCTAGAACCTATTATAGAACCTTTTTGTTCTAAGATTTACGACTGAATCAAGAGTCGAACAGTATTTTCTTTTTAAACTTGTCCCTCACTAAGAATTTCTTTGTATGTTACAGCCAAACACGGAACAATTACCTGTACGCCATACAAATATTTATTCCATGCGAGAATCGAACGCGCGACACGCGGCACAGCAGCTAATCTTTTCGCCACTGCGCAAACCATGTCGATAAATAATTTATTTGAAGTTTTTGTTATTGTAAAGTTAAACAGAAAATAATATTATGGTACCTACTTACTCATTTTAATGTTAATTACAGAGAATACTAACTTATCCTTCATCTTTAGGTTTATTTTTATAAAGTAAGTGTTCAGTCAAGCTAGCTGAGTTCACGAGTACGTTCCGTAACGAGGTTTACCCTGTACGAATATTATTTTTCAGTTATTGCTTCTCATTGCAAGCAAACATTGACAGATCGTTTTCGTTCGCTCGTACAACTGTGTCTCTATGTACTTATACCTCTTGTTAGATATGGGACGTAAAAAAGATATATCACTTAGCCTGTAACTGGGCTTACTGCCGACCAAACTATAATATGATATGATATATTTACTGCCTCGTTAGCCTAGTGGTCCTAAGCACGACTGCTACGCTAGAGCTCCTGGGTTCGATTCCCAGGTCGAGCAAAAAGTGTTATTGGGTTTTTCTACCAAATTCTCAGTAGCAGCTCGGAGTTTGGATTTGTGCCCGGTTAATGGCGATAGGCTCGCCCCCTATTACATGGGACCTAAATATACCGGCGAACTGTGGGTGTACACATTAGTACACTTCTGCCTAACCCTTCGGGGAATACAGGCGTGATGGTATATATATATATTTTTTTTTTTTTTACTACTTTTGGTGTGTAACTCCAGCAAAAAATAATTGTGCTAACAATAAAACATTTAGTACTAGTGCCTTGGGGGTTCTTTTAAGGCTCAGTTAGAACATATAAAACTGGTTTTCATGCAAAATTTAGAAAAATATTAGAACTTTGACCTTCATTATCTCCTTAACTAGAAATTTCTCAGATAGGGCCTATAGAACAAAAAAAAATATCGCAATAATGGGGAAGAAATAAATAATAATAATAGGCTTGCCTACTATACATGGGACCTAAACATACCGGCGAACTGTGGGTGTACATCGGTACACCTCTGCCTAACCCTTCGGGGAATACAGGCGTGATGATATGTATGGGGAAAAACATGTACCGTTAGGCTTCGTTAAATGTTTTTTAACACCCGCAATATTTAATTACAGTTGAGAAGTACCTATTATAAGGCCGTTTAATAAAATTAAACAATCCATTATATCTCCTAAAGCAAGTTACTTATCTGCTCCTTAAAACAACATTTACAAAATTAAGAGGGGAATTTCCCCCAGAGCATCTCAGCTTATCTCGACTAATTAACTCGTCACGAAGAACACCTGCGTTAAACGAATTAGCGCCTGCATATACAATCTCGTATTACTGAAGTTGGTAAAGTATAATCTATACTTTTATACCTATGTCGGAGAATGAAATCTTTTTTGCTGCTTCTGAAAAGGGGCTGCATTCCATCTATGGATTGGCATTGGATGGACTGTTAATTACACGCCCTCTAATGTGAACCAGGGTACTTAGTACCTGGGCGGATGTCGGTGAAGCAGTGTGGTGTCAGAAGACTTGAGAGACCAGTGCTGGACGTGGCGGGCTAGACAGGAGGAAGGCTGACGTCACTGAAACTGCCAATTCACTCTATGAGTGTTTTTTTACATTGTGTTAAGTTAATTTATGTAACTAAAGTAAAACCATTATGTAAAGCTATGTAACTAAAGTAAACCATTGTAAACCTGTACCGTCTTCTGCTTGTCCGAGGTTACCCAAAGAGAGAAGACTAAAGATTCTATAATATTATAAAGAGGAAAGATTTGTATTTCTGTATGTAACAAATAAACCCAAAAACTACTCGACCGATTTCAAAAATTCTTTTGCTGTTAGAAAGTTACATTATCACTGAGTAACACAGACTATATAACATCACGCTACGAACCACAGGACTGGAGCAGTAACCAAAAATGTAACTTAAAGCGAGTGAAATAAGACAAAATCGCGGATAGTTAACTAGTCTTACATATAGATATGTATATTTGTAAATGAGGAAATCGTTAGCAAGCCCCGTCCTCTCTAATTGAGACATAGTTGTCAAACTATTCGCGGGCACGTTCTATACGTCTTTCAATGACACTTGGGTTAAACAATGACATAATTTTAATGGTCACACGCTTGTGATGTTAGAGATATTCGATAATGACATCGTTTGTTTTGGCATGGTTTTGGCTGAGCTTGTACCTACGCCAAAGCTGTGACTATGATTAACTACATAAGACTTGGAAGACGAAAATATGGTGTGGCTAACCTTAACCTACATACTCTTCTTCAAAATTCACTTCAAAATCTTAAGATTATACGTGGTGTAACAAGATATAATATAACATAGCCATTAAATATGTGTACTGCCCATCAAACTGACTAAAGTTATATCTGGAAAATGACTTTTATTTTTGGTGTGGAGAAATCTGTTGCACATCATTTTACGTGAGTTGTAAAGCACGTTGAAAAACCACTGTTTATGGTGTGATTACGCGCCACCATAAACAGTGATTTTTCAACATGCCATTCAAATCACGCAAAACGATATGCAACAGTACAGTACGTCAATTCTGTAAAATTCAGACATGAACTCGCTCGCTCAAGTCGCTATTCAATGACATCAAATTCAAATGACATTGATTTATTTGACACATTGAAGTGCGAAGTGAGCGTCGAAGTGATGGATAGATCTTTTGAGTTCATTAAATGCCTTTTGACACTCATTATTAAGCAATAATTAATTCTGTAGAAAAAAGTGTCACGAAAAACAACGAAGGTGGACATTCCTTTCTGACTGCATTGCAACACAAAGCCGCAGGCGCTACCAGTTTAATCACAGATTCTAAACATGTGTAGCGTCTAAGAACTTGTCCGGACGTGGCGTTTACGTGCGTCCGCATATCAAAGGCAAACAGCTGTAAATAACCGAACGAAGATTTGCAAAGAAAACTGACTTAGGTATGGTCAGCGACAAAAGTCGTTTAACTGGTTTTTAATTCTTAATTATTAAGAACAATATTATGGGTATGTAATGAATGTCAAAAACGATATAAAATAATTTCTTAGCTATTACCGAAAATGCTGTAAAGTAGTGTTACGCATTATTTTGTGTCTATTAACATGATATATAAATACTCGTAAAAATAACGGAAAATAGCGGTTACCCTTTCTTTAAATTAACCTCCTGAGTAGAAAAGTAGTCAACCACCACTGTCCTCAGTTGTACATTCAAAACAAAAGACGATACAGCACAAAGCAACAACATAAATCCACCTAGCCCGAGGTAATACGTTATTACAAACTTCCAGTTTATGTCACAAAAACTCTCCCAAGTCCCAACATACTGTACAAAAATGAAATAGCAACGTCTTCCTAAATCTTTACGACGTAATTTTTTGCGAGGGGTTCAGGCAGTCAGGCAGCGGTGACCGCACAAGTTTTGAATGCTTCCATTCAAACTTCTGGCGCTGCTCGAGTCGGCTTTGAATGGCGGGTGCCACAGTTTGTCTCAACAACTTCGACGATTTAACTCGCCGCTGTCTGTCTCAGTGTTCCACGGTTATTCACAGTTTGATAGCTTAAAAATTGTCCAGTATTCTCTGAGAATGTTTTCTTTATTTTCCATTAGTTTTAATTACTTTGGTTATCTTTCGTCTGCTTCCGAATGTTTTATTCTTCTTTGTTAAAGTTGCGGGCTCAGAAATATTTTAAGTACATGGTAGGTTTTTGAGATGGGCTACCATTCTTTTGGAGGATGTCATTCTTATCTTTCGTTGAGTTTGATTCCTTCAGTACATTTCTGTAAAAAGCTCCCACGGTGACTTTAGGTGAAGCGACCTTCAAGTGAGATGACATTTTACCTGGCACTAAGGATTAAAAGCTCACCTCTAGCTCACTTCACCTAAAATTCTCCTTCACCGTGGGATTTGACGAACTATTGGCGCAGTGGCTGAGTGATTGGCTGCTGGGCTGCGTGTTGCATGTTCGGATCCTCGGACGGAACAAATATTTTTGTAGTCAGTTGTTTCGGGTCTCGCTATTTGTATATGTGAGTTTGTATGTTTGTAAATGCACTCACAATAGAAGAACAATACATAGAGCGGGGCAAAGACATTTATTTAAAAAAAATACAAAATAAAGGGTGCTGTACAGCACCCTATTCTGTTTTTTTTTCTCACACAATCTGCTTCCTCCAAAATCGACCTAAAGCCTTCATTGACCACCTATTACATCTCAAAGTTTCATATTTTATCCTAAAACTCTATTTCACAAACCTATCCAGTATTTTAGTCGTGGAAAGGAATAAGATTATTATCAATAAGTGTAGTCGTTTCTATCTGCATGCGATGCGAAGCGTTCAGCCGTGAAGACGTAACGAGAACTCTAGTGTCGATATCACCCGTCTGGTGATCTTATAGAAATATCTCGGATACCTTTCTTATCGGCGAATACATAAATATGTGAGAGAGGAGTGAGATATTCAATTATTGCATTTATAGGAAGGTGTTTGGTATGAAATGGCATCTTAGTATTTCATGTCTGTTTAAGAAAAATGTGACTACAGTGTGGGTGCTTAGGTTCACTTTCCGATAAACTACGTAGTTTTAATCGATTTGGAAATTAATATTTAGCAGTTATTTTGCTAGAGCAAAATAATCTTTAACTTATAACCCATTTATCAACGTTTCGAACTAAAATCGGCTATATCGGTAATGTGTCTATTAACTTTCGTCATAAACTCGGTACTTTTTGCAATCAGCCCAGTAAGTTAAATGAATGGCTGCGCGCTGTACCGGTTTTTCACTCCGTCGTACTAGCCAGCAATTCATGCCAATGTATATAGGCTGTCTAACGTAATGACTTCGTAGGCTGAATGCCTAAAAATAATGTGTCTGCCATAGCCTTTCAGTATTCGTACTTAAAAACGTATTGAGAGAGCTTTTGGAAAAGTATTCGTTGAAAAATGTTTGAGCTGCAAATAGCCCTTGCAAAGCTGTTTTTAAGCCGTATATTGGTAGCAGAATAAGTGTGATGATGAAAGTGATACATGCAAACGTAAGACAAAATGTAAGGGTGCTTAGGTCCTTAATCCAGTGCACTACAAAAACCAGTACATCATTTCTCAAATCAAAATGACGTTTATGACTAATCACAATAAGGCTTTTGTGATTGTCGTAACAAACTATGTAATATGACGACACGAAAAGGAGAATATAGATAATATTAAAGCCTAGACATGTAGGTAATAACATAAGACCGTAAACCTAGTAATAAAGACACGATCTTTATCACAATAACGATATAAGAAACGCCATAATACCAGAAAATATCTTGGACTCCATTCAAAGTCGAAATGTGAAAAAGGTCCGAAGATATGACTTTCGTAGATGCCGTAAAAAAGGGTAACGGACGAGAAATGCCGTCAATCCGATATCTGAAATAAATAAACAACGAATTATATGAAAGAGCAGCGCTGCCTCACGGATTTGTAAGAAATCGGTATCTGAGAAAAATAACGCTATGAAGGTTATTGAAAATTTAATAGATAAATGTGTTAACATAAGCTGGTATCAAACATCAATTTACAATGATAATAATGACGTAATTATTTGTCGGCATTATATCCCTACATATAACGCTAAATTATTAAGCAATGAATCGTATTTAATTGCCGATTATGAAGTAGGTACTTATCCATTAAATCTCCAATTAAAATTGCTATGAGAGTCGATAGCTGATAATACTGGTTAAATATACATGGATTAATTGCTACATTCTGATAATTAATCTACCCTTTTCAGTGTGTAACAAAAATTTATGGGCACCCTTTAATACAAAACGTCTTATTTGTGAGTAAAACTCTTGTTTGTGTTTCTTACATAATTCATATACGTACAACAAAGACAATTCTTGTTTTACTCGTGCTAAACGCAATTGAAATTCCTCCAAAGAACGGCTGAAATGTTCTGAAATACAACAGCTTTAAAGTTTCAAGTTTCGTAAAGGAAGCGTGAAGATAAGGCAAACCACGACAATGCATTTGTAATAAAACATTACCCTACTTTCGTTCGTCGTGGTTGAGTAAAAACATATTACACGTGTACGGTTCTTTGAAGTGAAATGATTCATTTCTCTTGTTCGGCGGTGTTTGTGGCTGTGAGAAATACTGTTATACTAACACATTGTTGGAAGTTGTTCTATACTATATCTCTGTAAATACCTGAAACTAATTATCCGAACAATCCAAGCAGAAATAGTTTGGTCACGTGTCTTCTAGGTATACAGTAATATTAGCTTATGCCCGCGACTTCGTCCTTGTAGATTTTTTTCACCTGCGTTAAGTTACGTCTTTCGTTACTGCTCAACTCCTGTGGGTCGTAGCGTGATGTTATATAGACTATACTATTCCTAATGAATCTAGATTTCACACAAAAATATTTTTTCTAATCTGACTCATATAAATATTTGTTCCAGAGATTTTAAACAAATAAACAAACACCTTTTTTTTAGCTTTATTATACATATTTTATTATACAACTGTATATTATATAAGGTACATATTCAAAATTGACGTGACCTACAAAATACATTGTATCGAGTAAGTGATTCCCGCAGAGGTATTAGTGGTTGCATAGTGAACGGTGTCTCGCGTCACAATGACACTGTCTGCCCCATATCGATAAGCGACGTAACGGGTGTCGCGCGGCTTTTAGCGCCCGCAGACAGGACGCGTACATAGTCTTATTAACTATGCGATGCAAGTGGGGGGTCGATTATGTCCGTGATTTTATAACCAGTGAACTGTCCTAACAGCAAACTAACCCTTCGGGGAATACAGGCGTGATTGTATGATTGTATTGTATAAGAATTAAGATTCTGCTCCAATTTGCAATAAGTGGCTTATTATATTTCTACCCGTGAGAACCTGTAATTGGCTTAATGTAGCATATTCAACTTTTGTCTCCATTTTATGTATAGCTGTTTGTTTTCATCTGTTTTTTTCCCGTTTAGTGAGAGTTCTTTGTTATGATTGGAGATCATGTTTGGGTTTTAATACGTCTGATTTGATTGGATGTAATGACAGTCAAGGTCAGGTTTTATCAGAGAAAAGTTACAGACGAGTACACTGAATTTTTTTTTAACGCTGCGCATTTTTACAAGAAATAAACAGTAACATCTTATGTATCAAAGTAAATTTTTAATCATTCATTACAAGTAGGCCATTAAAGTTCACTATAAAGGTACCTACTACAAATAGGAACGAATCGGTACCATACGTATACATCTTTTAATTCTACTTTTTTTTTAATTTCGACCACAATTTTAAAATCGACTATAGAAAGTATTTATTCACTCTATAAAACATATAAATTTGATACGGGACTAAGTCTTAAACCTCAAAGTCATTAACCTACCCCTGAACCAGTCATCCAAGAATACAATCTCCATTTCAACAAATGAATTATACAATCAATATCGACAAGCTTCTTACTTAGTACGTAGCTACTCGTACTAGATCTAGTTCTCCAGCAATTTTAGGTTAAACTTGCCGAGTCCTAAGTCGGAAACCATCTTTTCTCGCCGCCTATCCGCTGTCTGACAACCAACTTCTAGATAAAGATGTTTCTCATGTTAGTTTTGGGTACTACGTGCCAATAAATCTTATTTCTTTCGAGTTGTATTATCTCTTTTGCCTCGTTAACAAATAAGCTACTGGTTTCTATGTAGGCAGTACTTATTTAATAAATAGGCCGATGCCCCGATACATATTTGTTTGCTTGTGTGTCTGCCCTGATTTTTTGTCGCTAAATTAGATCATCCACTTGATGAAAAATATTATGGACAGCTAAGAGCGTGTTGAGACAAGTTTTATGTGATCATAGTTTAGTGATATCCATATTAATTTTATTGAGTAGGTATACTGGTAGGTCGTATCCAAATCCCGTCACTACATAAAGTATTTTTTTTTGTTATTTTACATCTTTGCAAAATTACATACAGTAAGTAAAAAATACCGTAAGTAAAGAATACGTTCTGTTACGAGTTTTCTTTTAGTTTCGTATTATTTTGGCAGAACTTTGACTATCTACAAGCCTAAATGTTAATGCCCTAGTCCTATCTAGAAAATTTCATTGAATTTACTTACTTTCTGACCGAAATGTAACTAGACTACATTTGTACAGAGCGCGCTGTCGGAACAGTTTTCCTATCACTAAATCATGTAAATGGTTTATCTACTGCTTTCAAAGCCAGAATTAGGGTAATGGTAATTGTAGGTTACCAGGAAACATTTACCAGATGTTAAATGGTGATGGTGTAATAAATCATCTGACCTTTTGAGTGCTAAATACGGATAAATATGACCTTTGCCTTTGCTCTCTGTGAAATGTTATAAATAAATCGATATTCACATTTAACATTTTTCGTACGAAATCTTGTTGGGTCGGGAAGGTTACGAAATCAATTTAAAAAAGGTATCGGGCGACCCATCAATTCGCAATATTGTTTCCATAATTAAGTAGAATTTCTGATACAAACATATTATTACATTTTTAAAGAATGAGGAAAGCATAATCGGGGACAGGAAAAAAATATATTAAAAAATATTCTTAATTATTCTTTCGCTTTTGTTTGAACGCCAAAACATCGAAGAAATAGGGGCGGTATTTTTCGGGTCTAAATTTCGCTATAGTGGCGCCCTAAATTTTTGGTAAAACACCACAAAATCACCGTTTGGAAACTGCCACTGGTTTTTCATTTTGAAGGTTAAATTAAGAAACTGGCTGAATTGCCGTGAATTTTGGGTTTAGTAACAGCACGGGGGAAAAAAATCAACTAAAGTGTTATTTTAAATGTCAATGTGAACATTATATAGTTATTATTATAGTTACCTTAGTAAATTAATAGTTTGGGTGAACGTGGCTCTTAAATTCTCCTACATTTCTGCTTCACACTCTGCTTGAAACGTTTAACAGTACAATGCGAATACAGAATGGTTTAGAAAATACTCGTATATGAAATACACAAGCTAAAGAGAGACAAACCACTTTGAAAGTGAGGCTATAAATACTCGTCTATTTCACCGCGTAAAATAAAGCAGTCACTTGCTAGTTTCTCTACTTTGTTTAGAAAAGTAATAGGAATCTTTTACAGTTTTTCTTCGCTATATTTTTCATTGATTTCAAACAACGCGGTTCCAAAATCACAGAATATTTTTTTGCGGCTCGATATTTCTGAAGTGTATTATCCCTGTGTGGTACCTATTTATTTTTTAGTGAAAAAGAGATTGTTCTAATGATGTTTTTTCCGCAGGTTTCAACACAACACAACAACCCGGTTTTCTAAGATGTTAAAAATATAAAGCAAAACTTTAAGTGCATGATGACAATGTCGTAACGAGTTTAGGTAAAAACATTGGTAGTCAACATTCCCTCGATATGAATGCGTGGCCTGGGGACTTGGTGAAAAATAAAATTCTTTGGAATCGCTCAAACTACTTTTTTATACTTATTCATCTTTTCGCCTTTTTATTACACTATCAATATTTAATTAAATGGTAGACAGAAAAAATATGACTTGTTAAAAAGCTGCTAGACACGTGAGCAGTTTCAAGCCAATCTTTGACATCAGTTAAAAAATTGATCAAAATTATTCCAGGCCTACAAACAAGAAAATATATTCAACTCACAAAGTAATTAACGTAACTGTCGAAAGATAAGATCTAACAAAAATTAATGTGAAGGCCGAATTAATATTCAGAACGAGATTTTGATACGTCAGCACTTATATTAGTTTCAACAAACAAATCTGTTTGTGTAACATCACATGTGCCTATAAAATCCTTACTAATATTATAAATGCGAAAGTAACTCTGTCTGTCTGTCTCTTCTTCACGCCTAAACCACTGAACCGATTTCAATGAAATTTGGTACAGATATAGTCTGGGACCCGAGAAAGGACATAGGATAGTTTTCATCCCGGAAATCCCCCGGGAATGGGAACTATTAATCCACGCGGACGAAGTCGCGGGCAAAAGCTAGTAAGTCATAAATCAGCTGATTAGGAGCGTAAGGGGAAGGTACCATACACGGTCAGATCAGTCTGAATAGACGAACATGTGGGACCCTTATCTGACCAGATAGTCTTTTTTGTACAACATACGCTTGTATTCCCCAAAGGGTTAGGCAGAGGTGTACCAATGTGTACACCTACAGTTTACAAACTGCTTTACGACAGAAATGTGTATGGTGGTAGTAATTCCCCGGACGAGCTTCTTCACAAGGAGCAACATACACGAAACCGTTGTTTGTACAGTGACATTCGGTTAGGTTTACCATTCATTAATCATTTTTTATAAGATCAGCCCCCCTAGCCAAATCACAAACGATAAACGCAAACGCTGAGTAGGCTTTAATAGATCTTCAACTTTATGTGCTTGGTTTTAAGTTGAAGATCTAATGAAGATTGCATAGCGTTTTCGTTCGTTCCAGTCGCTAACGCTTAGAAATCTTTAATAGATTTTCAACTTAAGGCTCTTGGGTATTAAGTTGAAAATCTATTGGTACCTACCGAGCGTTTACGATTATCGTTTGTGACTTGGCTAGGGGGGCAGATGAAGCAGAAGGTAGAGCTTTAAGTCACCACGTCTCAGTACCTACCGAGGGCTCTGTAAAACCCGATTTCTACCGGCTTCTCTTTGGAAGTTCGGAACAACAGTTACTCTACTGCCATTGACAAAAGTCACAGTCAGTAGTATCTACTGTCTACTATTTCCAAATAATATACTCACACTGAAATACACCAACAAATGAAAATATTAAAACAACAGTGTTCGAACCTGTTCGTCTTTTGTTTTGATGATAGATTGTGTTAAATTCAGAAAAGAGTTGTGTGCCTAGCTGTATCTGACAGATTTATGCAATTATTGCTTCGGAAAAATGACCCTTCGCTACTGGCATATATGGAAACTTTTACACTTTACCCACTGCCATGTACGCAATGCCTTTAAAATAACAATAAATCAACTAGGAGAAATATTACTAATTAGCTACATACATAACATTACGTTCGGAAACTGCGATATCATGTAAGGTTCCTATACTCATGAATTATTAAACGGTGTAAGGCAATTCGGGGTGTTTAATAATGTAGGTAGCGGTGTCAAGTGGCTGCGGGACACGCTGAATTATGTAATAACCTCATTCCGCCAGTTTCATTCATGTCTCTAATGTAATGTATGGGAAGGTTTGTTGTAAAGCGATCTGAGTGACATTGACTGTCTCTTTCTGTTTTTTACGCACGCAGCCGGTTGGGTAGTATTTTTTTTTTATGGGTTAGCCCGCCACACATTTGCGAGCCACTGCAACTTCTGAAAGCCAGACTCAAAAGTGGGTACCAGCAGAAAAGTCTCGGTGAAACAATTCAACTGTCTTAGATCCTGTGACAAAATGAATCAGAAAAGACTAAACAAGAAAAAAGTTGTCGGTTGGGTAGAGTTTCATATAACGGTAATCAAAATGATACTCTCCCTCTCTCTCTCTCTCACACACACACATACACCCTCACCCAAATATGTATGCAGTTGATCTAAATATTCAAATGGGCTACATTCTACATTTATTTAGGTTTAGCCCGAATAATGCCTCTTAATCCGAGGAATTGCATTTCATATTGTGATATCTACATATAAATAATCCTACTACTATTATAAAGGCGAAAGTTTGTATGTATGGATGTATGGATGTATGGATGTTTGTTACTCTTTCACGCTTAAACGGCTGAATGGATCTGGATGAAATTTGGCACAAAGATAGATTATAGTCTGGAATAACACATAGGCTACTTTTTATCCCGGGAAAATGTACGGTACCCGTAGGATAACACATCAACTGTGACGCGGACGAAGTCGCGGGCAGAAGCTAGTAATATTATAAAGAGGTAAAACTTTATCGTTGTGTGCAAGGATAATAACTGATAAATTTGATTGTTTTTTTAATAAGAAGTAATCTCTGAAACTACTGGTCTGATTACAAAAAATCTTTCATTGATAGAAAACTACACCATTGCTGAAAGTCATAGGATATATTTAATGGTATACTTAATTTTTACGAGAACAAAGTCGCGGGCATTATTAATATTTATTAATAACAGCATTACTGCTCCACCTGCTTGATAGAAACCATTGACACCGCTTTACACCCACGTTGAGAGCCAGAGTGAGGAGCTGTCCCAAGAGAAAGCGATTGTAGCTCGAATATTCTATCGTCGCCATCGTTTGTTTGGCGCACCCGAACGACTTATCGCGACGATCGCATGTTCGTACGACGAGCGCAGGGACGGATCTTTAAGTAGGCTTTTTGGGCTCTAGGGCCCCATTAATATAAAGCGCCCCCGGCCCCCATTGACGAAGAAACTCAACTCTCGGCTCTCTCTAAACCGAGAGTTGAGTTTCTTCGCCACGCCGCGGCCGTCGCATTCGGCTCGAGCTGCAATTCACCCTCGATTGTAATAACAAACTCAGCTTACTAGTATTATAATGGACTGTTATTATATTAATTTACTAGTATCATAATGGACTATTATTATCCTAATTTGTTTACAATATACATAATTATAGCAATCAGTTTTTGATAAATAAACAATTAGTTTGATTAATTAGGTAGGGCCCCCAAGTAGTTAGCTGAGGGCCCCACAGACTTACGGTCCACCCCTGGACGACTGGTTTCCAGTACGACACCCGGGTAACCCATTTTTATCCTAAATACGTCAGTACATAAGGGCTATTTTAACATAAGAACATGGAAATATATTCAAAGCTATTTTAGTTAAATACATTTATTTATGGAGGTTGAAATTAATTCTCCGTATCCCTGGATGTTTATCTGTTACCCATATACATGAATCATTATTATTTAGCAAGAAAACCTTTTTAATAGTAATGATTCAACTTTTACATAGAATTTATAAAAAAACTGGGTCAATTTACGTAAAAATCAGGGTCAGTTTCCAGGAGCTGATAGTTCGAAGCTTTTATTGGTAATAGATAAAATTGTGACGTGTGAGTGTGTGATTGTAACAACAGCAAAGAAAATTTTAATAAAAAACATTTTATTTTTCTTTCTTTTTTTAGTTTTTAAACATTGCCTCGCAATAGGAGTTTCTCCTGAATCGTGGGTGCGTTTGCAAACATATAAACTCATAAAAACAACTGTTAGGCCATTTAAATACTTGTTCTGTGTGGGAATTGAATTCGCGACACGCAACGCAGCAGCCAACAGATCAGCTACTGCGCCAACTGTGTCACAAAAATTGTTTCACAATTGACAAAAATATCGGAGGACACAGACATACAGACAAATATACAACCCCACGTTATTTATGTCATATGTGGGTTTATAAGGGGCATCATTTAAAACGTACGCGTATGTTGAATGTAAATACATACAACAGACGCAAACGGAATGCGTTTGTGTATCCGTAGTAATAAGAACCAATTTTCTTTAACACCATTTAATGTTGGATAAAATCAAAGAAACTCCCGCTTAAAAATACACCCTGTAATAGCAACAGATTATGATTATCGCAGCTTTATTCACGAGAAAATTCGGAGAAACACGTTATGAACTCCGAGATGTTATCGTTGCTAAATAGAGTAGATTATTTGTTTTTAACATGTTGTTTTTTCCCTGTTTCTTCTTGCTTTCTTTTCTAATGAAATAAACATGGCAGCTAAATAAACGCAGCTGCAAAATAAGGATATTGATGTTATGTGTTAACTTAACTAACATACATACATACATACATACATAAACTCACACCTTTTTCCCATGGGGTAGGCAGAAACCACAGAACGCCACCTGCTACGATCCTTACATACTACTTTCGCCTCGTTCACGTTCATACATCTGGTCATACAAGCACGCCGGTTACGAGTACTGCACACCCGACCTTTCTGAAGAACCCCACCAATAAGGTCAGGGTAGGTCTTTCTAGGGCGTCCCCTCACATCACCACCACCATCACCATCATCGTTGCCACTCACATCTGCCACATAAATACCTTTTGTTAGTCGCCTTTCACTCATCCTCTCAATATGACCGAAACCTTAATTAACATATTTAACAAATATTAATTCATTTCACGTTTCCAAATGACGGCGATGCGGAGGAATTTTTTAGGAAAGACAGGCAGATAGAGTTACTTTCGCATTTATAATATTAGTGTGGAGTATGAATCGCTATCTTTCATTCACAAGTATAATAAGAGAGAGATAGCAGTAATAATAATTCAGCCCTTTTTTATAAAGTTAAATACGTTTTGCCTAAACTAGTTTCACAGCTCGACAACATATTCTCTGCCCTCTACTTGTTAATAAAGGCGGGACAACCCTTACCATTTACTTATTAGTCAATGAGCAATAAAATCAGACCCACTAAACAACAGACCCTTCTACTATCCACTAAAAACCATTACAGGATATCTAAAACCCAATAAAAGTCTTTTATTCCAGTCAATGAACAGAGAAAGTATCGGACAAGTAACGCAACCCTCCTATACACTCCCAGCTTGTTCGCACAACTTTATGTGAAAGACAGAAGCTTTCAAGTAGGCTAAACTTAGATCTTACAGATAACGCGTCTGTCACTTTGATTTATTGAACAAGGGATTTTGTTTTTCGGCAACGAACATTTTGCATAATTAGGTTAGAATTCTATTCACGTCTTCGAAAAGGAAATAAAGGAGATAAATGCTCGTAAGGCCCGCTTGCGCGTGTCAGGGTAATCTTATTAAGTTCAAGTTAGTTGCTAACACGTGCCAATTATGTTTGACATTTGTAATGGAACCTCGGGTTAGCAACTGACTCTGAGTTGAGTTTTTGGTGCAAGTCGACTTAAGAATTTATGTGTGGCGTTATCTTTAAACGCAGATGTATAAAGTTAGGTACGACACACATTATATAAAAAACAGGGCAATCATCAGGACAATGCCTTAGAAAGACCTACCCTGACCTCATTGGTTCGGGTGCGCAGTACTCGTAACAGGCTAGCTTGTTTCACCAAATGTATGAACGTGGATGCGGCAGAAGGAGTATGTAAGTATCGTAACAGGTGGCGTTCTTTGTTTTCTGTCTACCCCCATGGGAAAAAAGCGTGAGTATATGTACGTAAGTATAAAAGAATATATTACATTCTTTGCATATCTAAATAAGATCAAGCAAAACGCGTACCGCTTATCTTACCTAACAAAAGGCCTACGCTACTACGGCGCTACGAAACCTTGCCTACGAGAGCCGCTACGCAGCACAAAATCCACCCCATTCATATTCATAAACGTTTAATTCTTGCAAATTAACTAAATCACACGAGACTACACTAAAACTTCGTGAAAAATACAGTGTTGAAATTCACGTAGGAATAAAATATATTTCACTGCCTCGTTGCCCTAGTGGTCCTAAGCACGACTGCTACGCTAGAGGTCCTGGGTTCGATTCCCAGGTCGAGCGAAAGTGTTATTGGGTTTTCTATGAAATTCTCAGTAGAAGCTCGGAGTTTGGATTTGTGCCCGGTTAATGGCAATAGGCTCGCCCCCTATTACATGGGACCTAAATATACCGGCGAACTGTGGGTGTACATTGGTACACCTCTGCCTAACCCTACGGGGAATACAGGCGTGATGGTATATATATCTATTTGTTGAACGTTCTTTGTAATGGCGCCGATTAATTAAGGTCGGTCAGTATGGGTAACCACAGGCTGCTATTTTTAACACAACGTGCTATTTGACAAATGTATTGTTCAATTTAATTAGTTGTATGAATTTAACATGAACCGTTTGGGAGCGGGCCATGAATTTATGATTCGAATCTGAATCAATTTATTGTATTGAGCGTAGCCGGGAATGATAAGCCTATTGCGATTGGGTACGTTGTTGTAGTAATTGTTTTACATACGTAAAAATTTATGATACATTATTATATCCCACGATCTTCATACATAAATACTATCACGCCTTCCCCGAGTGGTAACGCAGAAGTGTACCAATGGATACCCATAGTTGGTCGGTATGTCTAGGTCAGATTGTGGTCAGATGTAATGGGGGCGAGTCTATTGCCATTAACAGGGCACAAGTTGAAAATTTCATAGAAAAACCCGAAAACACTTTTTGGTCGACCTGGGAATCGAACTTAAGACTTCTAGCGTAGCAGTCACGCTTAGGACCAGGGTAATGAGGCAAGTAATTATTGACCCCGCGATCAAATTCGCGTAAATTTCAGAATTAGTCAAGGTTTTAATTTACAAAACAGGAACACAAAAATGTGGTAAAAGTTATCATATGTGCTATTTCGGACTATATCTATCTCGGTGCCAGATTTCGTCCAAATTTATCTGCAAAATCTTCTTCTTCACTTACACTTATAAAAAAATCTTTCACATTAATAATAATAGTAGTAAGTTAAATAAAAAATTAGTTTAGGTAACATTCCTTGGGAAACATAATATATTTGCATATTCCATTTTTAAAGGTGAGTTCTCCGACCAAAAAAAAAAAAGAATTCCTGGTTATTTTTCACGTTTGAAATCTCAACTTGTTTGCTTTGAAAACACTCATGACTTGCAAATGAGTTGACTGCTGCATTTTTTTGGCCTCATGCATTTTTTACATAGTTTTACGGAAATAAACATACGTATTTTTGAGAAAACTTAATATTTTCTGATAATTTGAATAATAATTTTGCTAATATACTGTGTCAAGTCTAGTATGCATGTATCGAAGAAAATAAAATGAATTCAAAAACTTTTAAGATTTCTAAAATCCGATAAAAGAATACTAACTATAGAAAGAACTTTGAAACCAACAAAAATATAATTGTACACATTATAACACATACCATCACGCCTGTATTCATCGAAGGATTAGTCAGAGCTGTACCAATTTACACACGCATTCCGCCGATATGTTTTAGGTCCCATGTAATAGGCGGCGAGCCTAACGGTATTAAACCGGGCACAAACACCAAACTCCGAGCTGCTACTGAGAATTTCATAGAAAAGCCCAATAAGACATTTTGCTCCGAGTACAAGAATATGAACAAGATTCTGAAATTAAATTATTTCTATCGGAAATCTTTCCCACACAGGTTTTCTAGTTCCACCGTTCCAGACGTCGCTATATATAATCTGCAGTCGCCGTACGTACGAGTAGGTACCTCATCTCCTCATCTAAATATCCCTGTAACGTCTGTCCCTCGCCCCCATAATTTTCAGGTACATCGTTTATATTCAAAGTAAGCAGGTATTTTAATTCCACACCATTCGTACCCTTTTCAAAGTGCCTGCGAGCTCAGTGTCACTTCTGCGTGATTTCGCTAAAGGTATTATCGAGAAAATTGGAATGCTAAAAACTCTATTTGAGACCATTTAATTTTATATAAACGAGGAGCAAAATGTTACGTGCACAAAATCATAGATAGAATTTCTCATATTATTTTGGCAACGTGAATACTCGCGCTATATGACATATTTATTTAAATAAGATAGGTTTTTGGAAATACGTAAGTACCCCGATTTTTAGCTGACCTTTGATATTTTGAACGCTGCAGCGAATTCATTTATTTGCACATATAAAATACTATTATAAGTTATTAAAACATTACTAGAAAAAACATACACGATATTTTGATGCTGAAAAACCACAGAGACAAAAACAGTTTAAAAAAAAAAAAAAACTCAATAAGTTATTTTTTTTTTTTTCATTAAAATTGTTCTTATATTTTAAAACTTTTGTGTGGGGGATGCCTACAGTTGGAGGTCAAATGAAAGCTTGATAACGTTGAAAGGCACTTGCCGTATTTATTGTTGTCTATTTAAATATAAACTGTCACTATACGACGATTAGCTACACGTTATTCGTTCTTGAGGCTTCCAGTGACCCCCCAGTTTTTCTTATGTTGCAGGTCCCCACTTTACTTCAGGGGCTCAGTTCGTGAGCGTTCAGTTCTCCGGATCTTCAAGTTGTTGTAGTCGCGCCGGCTTGCAAGTGATGAGTGCGTGTTCGGCTCCTCAAGTTCTTCTAGTCGCGCCGGCTGGCAAGTGATGAGTGCGTGAGCGTTCGGCTCCTCAAGTTGTTCTAGACGCGCCGGCTGGGTAATGAGTGCGATTAGTGAGCCGATCGGGCCTACTTATATACAATTTCTCTTAACAATTTCAATAAAAGTATTTCAAAATACCCTCTAATTTTTACTTCGGAAATATTTGTGAACCCGTATGTGGGTAGATCGACATTATTTACAAGTTAGCTATTCATACAAATTCATATTCTAAACAATCAACATAGGCATTATCTACAAGCTAGGTACTCATTATCTCTAACATAAATCTTATCTACTAATTAAGTACTCAAAACAATTAATACAAACATTATCTATTAGTTAGGCCCTCATTGTCCCTAACATTCTCCCCCCGGCGTAGCACTGCGAGCCTCATCCCTTCGGTCCAGGACGATGAGCCTTCTTACAGGTCGCCTGTAAATACCCCCGCGAGTCCGACGTCCGCAATCCGTACCACCCCGTCCGGGCCCGGTGCCGCGCGCACGATTTGGCCCCGCGGCCACACGTTACGAGGCAATAAGCCGTCGGCGATAATAACGACGTCACCCGTTCGTATTTGTTCTGTTTTCTTCCTGACGTCGCCGCGCGGAGTTAGCGTTGGTAGGTATTCGTTCACCCACCTTGCCCAGAAGCGATCTGCTAATGCTTGCGCCGTCCGCCAGGCGCGCTTATCGCCTACGTCACAAGTTCCAGTGACCGGCAATCCTACTGCTGACCCCAGTAGGAAATGGTTCGGTGTTAATGCTTCGTCGTCGTCGGGGCTCACTGATACGTGAGTTAACGGTCGCGAGTTTATTGTGTACTCGGCTTCCGTCATAACTGTGTTCAAGACTTCTTCCCGCGGCGCACGTTCCTTTAGTACGACCGCGAGAGCGCTTTTGACGCTTCTTATTAATCTTTCCCAGGCGCCTCCCTGATTTGGCGCTCCGGGCGCAATGAAACGCCATTCCATTCCTTTTGTTAACGCGAAGTCCTTTAGTTCATGTGACCACTCTTCGTATGCTTTACGTAACTCTACGTCAGCGCCGCGGAAGTTCGTGCCGTTATCGGACATTATTGTTTTAGGCCACCCGCGGCGCGAAGCCATTCTACGGATAGCCATTATCGCCGAGTCTGTACTTAACCCGGCTAACAATTCAATATGCACCGCTCTGGTGACGAGACAGGTAAATAACAATCCCCATCGTTTCTCTCTGCGCCTTCCAATTGCTACCATCATGGGCCCAAAACAGTCTACTCCGCATCGTGTAAAGGGCCGTGAGTAGGCGTCGAGTCGCTCGAGCGGTAGGTCTCCTTTGACTGGCGTCGGTGCCGCAGCTCTGCTTAGTTTGCACGTCACACATTTGTTCAATATCATGCGCACTGTAGTTCGTAGCTGTAGTATCCAATAGCGTTGACGTATGTTATTTACAACGTGCTCGCGGCCGGCATGTCCGTTCGTGACATGTTCGTGCCGTATAAGTAAACGTGCAAGCGGATGTTTACCGCACAATATAGGCGGTCTTTTTCTGTGGTCGGGCACGTTCGCGGCGTTAATGCGCCCGTTTAAACGTAGGATTCGATCGGTTTCATATACCGGGTCGAGCTTGATCAGCCTACTAGATCGTTCCAGGTCCTTTCCCGACGCGAGTCGTTCTATTTCTTGTGGAAAGCTGACGCGCTGCGCTTCACGAATAAGCGTTAGTTCGGCTTCTCCGATGTGTTTTAGTTCTAAGGTAGTAGCGCTTTTCCTACACTTGTCTATAAATAAGTGTACATAAGCTGTAGCGCGCAACATTCTTTTATATGATGAAAAACGTGTCATATCGACCACGCTCTCACTGGCCATTACATGGGCCGACATCTCTGTTCCTTCGTCGTTACATTGATGCGTTTCTATTGGCCAGGCTTCCTCTGGTTCCTTGAGGAATGCGGGGCCAGTAAACCATCGGTCGTTCTGAGAGAGGCGCGTTCTGTAGCCTCTGGTTGCATCGTCTGCTACGTTGTGCGCGGTCGGCACCCAGCGCCATCGTTCAGCGGGGGTGAGTTCGGCTATCTCGCTCAGCCGGTGCGCAACGTAGGGCGTGTATCTTGCAGAGTCGTTTCGTATCCAATGCAACGCGGTCTTAGAATCGCTCCAGTAGGTCACTTCGGTCCATCTATGTTCTATAGATCGTAGCCTCCGTACCGCCATATTGTAAATAGGCGGCAAGCGAGTGTCCTTCGTCCGCCAAGGCAATCCAACTTCATAGCGACCATTTACGAGTCGCGCCGTATTATTAAATATTTCCTTCGCGCGCTCGTCTTCCTGCACGGGTTTGCAATCCCTCGCTATTCCTAATGCGTCGATTGCAAAATGTGCCTTAATTAGTTCATCCAGTTCGTCATAGTGGTAGGTTCGCGCGCGTCGCTCCGGCGCGCTTACATGGAGCACAGTGACGCCCTCTTCTGGTTTTTCTTTGGCCACTATCGTTCGTGGCACCGTACCGTGTACTACCCATCCCAACTGAGTTAGCGACGCGGCCGGTTCGTTCTTTCCTCCGATCAGGAGCTTTCGCGATACTATTAAGTGCCAATTGTCTGCACCTATAAGTACGCGCGGTCTTGCATTTGCATAGCAGACCTCGTTCTGTGGTAATTGCTTCAAGTGTTCATAGTTCAAACAGCTTGCTGCGATCGTTTGACTGGTGATGTTGAGACGTTTGACGGTTCGCGCCTTTATGGAATGTGGGTCAGTTCGTGTTCCCCATATTTCCAAATCTACGCTCTCACTCTCGGGTTCTTCCTGCGTGGCCGTCAGGCCGTTCAGTCGCAGGGCGCGTTTCGATCCACGCGCGTTCACGGCTCTAGCGGTTTCCTCGTCGATCAGAGTAATCGTAGAGCCCTCATCGAGTAGAGCGTACGTGTCAACTTTCAGTCCGTCCGGTCCTTTGATCGTGACCGGGCACACCTTTAATAATACCGCGCCTGTTGACGTCACTGTGTGAGCCGACGCGTCGACCGCTTTTTCTTGTTCAGTGCTCTCCTTAGCGGTCGTAGAGGTTCGCTCTACGGTGTGCAACAGTTTGTGATGTGGGTGGCGACACTCGTCCATTCCACATCTCTTCGCCTTACAACTGGCTCGGTGATGACGGTTGTTAAGACAACGAAAGCATACACGCGCTTCCTTGGCCCATGCCCATCGTTCAGGTACGGTCATCGCTTCCAGCTTCTTGCATTCGTTCGTCGCATGTTCGAGTCCGCAGCATAAACATACTTTGTTTTCTGTAGCTGTGTATGTGGCGCCATCTCGCCTCCGCTCGTTCTGGCGGCGCGCCGGCACGTTGCTCGCTTTGGTCGCTATCGTGCCCCGTGTCGGCTCTTTATTTGCGTTGTTCGTAGTAGAGTAAGCGTAGCGCACGGCGCGGTCTGCCTCTCCCATGAGGAAGCGAGACAGGGTTGCGATTTCGGGTTCACTCGCGCTTCCGAATTGATCGGCGTAGTCACACCATCTTGTTCTAATGTGTGGACTCAGTTTTTCTACTACTTGGCGAGCCAGCATAGGGTTCCGCAGGTACCCTCTCTCGTCTATGCTTGACAATACACAGACTATGTTCTGTAGTTTTATTGCGAACGCGTTCAAGTCGCTAGCTGATCCCGCGGGGCGCTGTAACTTTCTTATGTCGTCTAGCGCTTTGTCGATAATGATCTCAGGGCGACCGTAACATTGTTCTAATGTTTGTAAAATGATCGCGGGATCTGTAGCGGTATACAGCAGGGCGGCGACTGTTTCACGCGCTTCTCCCTTCAGACATATTCTCAGTCGCGCTAGATTCTCGGCCGGTGAGAATCCGTACAAACGCGTCGAGTCCCTCATCGCTGATCTGAATAGCAGCCATTCATTCGGCGCGCCGCTGAAGTAAGGCAGTTCTTGCGCTTGTCTGGGCGGCGGGCGGCGCTGGGCCATTCGCTCTATGGCTTCAGCTAGTCTGTCTATTCCCCTATCTCTTGATCGCGGCGGGGTGGGTGACCGTGCTCGTCCTGGAGTTTCTATGGTGACTCCTTTCGGCGCCTCCTGCGGCGCAAATTGGTAGAAAGAATGCTGCGACGTTTGTCTTGCTAATCCTCCTGGAGGCCCGCGCTCGGTACGCTCCCCCCGTGGTTCGCACAGGGCCGATGCGCGGACAGCCGATGACCTGTCCTGTTCCGTGGTCGTTGGAGGTAGCTCGCCTCCTCTAATCTGGGCATTCTTTAACCAATCAGTGACTCTATGTTCCACTTCAGACGCTTCGCGTGCAGTGACGCTTCCTTGGCCAGTTTCTTCATGAATCGTGGCAATGTCCAAAGCTAGTCGCTTCTTCACGAGGTCTGCTTCGATCTGCAGTTCTCTCTTTTGAATTTCGGCTAGGCGTTCCTGGGCATCGAACTCAGCTTGCTTGATTCTGGCAATAACGCTAACAGTTGATCCGTGCGATCGTTCGGTTTCCGCTCTGGATCTTCTTCCTTCCCTGCTTTGCTCAATGTTAGACGCGGTTGCAACGGCAGCGGCGGCGGTGTTCGTGGCGGCTCGTAGCGTCGCCTTTGTTCTATCTGTATCCATCGTCGTTTGTGCGGGTAACGTGGGCGCGCGAGTGACCGGGTCGGGACGCGCACGTGCGTTCGGGTCGGGGCGCGCGCGCGGCTTTGTTCCGGCGGGTACGGACGCGGACGCGGAAACGGACGCGGACGTGGACGCTTGTGCAGACGGTGACGCGGGGGGTTCTTCGTATATCTTCCCTGCTTTCGCGTCGATCGCTGCTTGGCTCCTGGTCTGCGTCATCTTCGACATTTGACGTCCCTAACAGCCCTAACGGCCCTATCAGTCCTGTTGGAGGGCCCGCAGGTGGCCGGGATACGCTCCGCCAGGGATGGATGCGTGCAGGATCGGACGGGTTCAGGGATCTACCCAGCAGAGGGCAGTGTGTCCTACGGGGCGCTCGGGAACCGGTGGGAATATCCGGCTCCTTCAGCAGTGCCTACAGTCCGGCCCCCGCACCACACACAACCTTACCGGCGTAGAAGTGCGACTTCGGTTCGCGCCTCGAAAAAGGCACTCTTCATGAACCGGTGGTAATGCACAAAATTACCACACCGCCTTGAACGGCGTTAACTCCGACCCCCACCGTTTGACACCGTTAGGTGGCAGGGATACGGAGCCGCGGTCCACCCGCTTAGAAACAGGATAGAAATAACGTTTTATGACTCCGGACTTGCGTCTTGAGCAGCTGACTTGCGTCTTGAGCGGCTGACTTGCGTCTTGAGCGGCTGACTTGCGTCTTGAGCGGCTGACTTGCGTCTTGAGCGGCTGACTTGCGTCTTGAGCGGCTGACTTGCGTCTTGAGCGGCTGACTTGCGGCTGACTTGCTTCTTGAGCGGCTGACTTGCGGCTGACTTGCTTCTTGATCCGGCTCGAAGGACCAACCAACTGTGGGGGATGCCTACAGTTGGAGGTCAAATGAAAGCTTGATAACGTTGAAAGGCACTTGCCGTATTTATTGTTGTCTATTTAAATATAAACTGTCACTATACGACGATTAGCTACACGTTATTCGTTCTTGAGGCTTCCAGTGACCCCCCAGTTTTTCTTATGTTGCAGGTCCCCACTTTACTTCAGGGGCTCAGTTCGTGAGCGTTCAGTTCTCCGGATCTTCAAGTTGTTGTAGTCGCGCCGGCTTGCAAGTGATGAGTGCGTGTTCGGCTCCTCAAGTTCTTCTAGTCGCGCCGGCTGGCAAGTGATGAGTGCGTGAGCGTTCGGCTCCTCAAGTTGTTCTAGACGCGCCGGCTGGGTAATGAGTGCGATTAGTGAGCCGATCGGGCCTACTTATATACAATTTCTCTTAACAATTTCAATAAAAGTATTTCAAAATACCCTCTAATTTTTACTTCGGAAATATTTGTGAACCCGTATGTGGGTAGATCGACATTATTTACAAGTTAGCTATTCATACAAATTCATATTCTAAACAATCAACATAGGCATTATCTACAAGCTAGGTACTCATTATCTCTAACATAAATCTTATCTACTAATTAAGTACTCAAAACAATTAATACAAACATTATCTATTAGTTAGGCCCTCATTGTCCCTAACATTTTGACATCGCAATCTACCAAAAAATACAACCCTAGCATATAGTGAACATTTTAATTTAGCATATTCACGAAATAAGACATTGTTTGTCGCATGAATGGAAGAATGGAGGCGAGCGTTGAAGCATACCCGCTAGTACCTCGAACAAATATCGTACGCAAGCTGGTAATAATACACAGCTCATGTGTACTGTGTTTGTTTGTGTACCGCTATGCCAGCTACGCTCATAACGGCGCCATAACTTCACGCAAATTGTTAGATGGAATTTGTGACGTGAAAATGGTAATGCATTCACGGTAACCAAACTTCTGTGAAAATTTAATACACGTTCGAGTTTAATAGAGCGGTAATAATACTCATAAAACCCTGTTTTAAGATTTATGTTAATACATTTACATATACCTTTCAACCAACAAATAAAAAGCTCCTAAAGTGCTGATATACGGGAGTTATTACCATCTGTTACATCAATCATTTTGACTTAAAATCGTTGAGTAAGATCACGCACGGTAACTGTGTGCTAACGGCACCAAACAGTGTATTTCGCTCGTAAATCTGACTAGTAGTAGCGTTTTCGTAAACATTTATATTTTCGAGAGCACTATCATTCATACCACTTGTATAAATCGGTGTGCACTTTGATACGCCTATAAAAAGTTGTATACAAAAAAGTTGCGAAGAGAAATGGTACGTTTATTTATAACTAGCTTATTCTTACGACTTCACAGAGTTTTATTTTATTGCATGGAATCCTTTTTTGTTATAAATTTTTCCGAAGTTACTCATTATAATATCTGCTGGTGAAAGTCCCGTCAAAATCGGTCCAGTTATTTTGATATTAGCCGAAAACACAACACAGACAAAATGAAATAAAAAATGTTTTTGTACAAGTATGTAGGTACCGTGTAAACAACATTCATATTTATTTTGCAAAAAGCTGTTATTTTGACATCACAAACAGACGCTTGATATTTATTTATTTGTATGGAAAGATAAATACATATTTTTCTATTGAGCTATTTTAATCGGATAAAAATATCTTTAGAAGTTTATCACTATTATTCGACGTTCCCACTCGTTTCATTGTTGTGTTCGCGATAAAGAAATGTACGCTTGATTGACTCAACATCATTTTTACTTTCATGTTCTTTGATGTATGTACTCGATCTTTTAAGCTGAGCATGTTTTATAAATACTATTTTAGAATATTGACGTATCTTGCCTTGTATAATATATATTTAGAGAGAGATAATTCTAATTCAGTGCGTACGAATATAAACCTACTCGGCAATTCAATCGTATCTATGTACATACATATTGATAAGCGTTTAGTTAGCTAATTGAGTCGTAAAGATAAACCTACTGCTTGATATAGGTAATTGTGTAGTTGATATCATTAATCAATAATTCCGCGAAACATTTTCTCTAATAAACAACTTATTATAGGCCCTGAAAAGCAGATTAATTTGCAATGAACTGTTAACTTAGATTTTTAATTATGTAGGTAATTTGAAATTTCAACTAATTCTGTTCAGCCGTTAAAGCGTAAATTAGTAGCAAACATCCATCCATCCTCACAATTATTAGCGTACTAAATTGTAATATGTTTCTCTGACATCACAAACCTGCACTGAGTAAATAAATATATAGAGCAGTTCGTTTTTGTGTGAGAAGCAGCAGTGGGGTTTAAATATCTCTTTGGCAATTATATAATAGTAGTAGATAGGGTTGTCAGGCGTCCGGATAAAGCCGGAGATAGTCAGGCTTTTTGGAAGCCAAATTAACCGGTGCCCGGCTTTTGATAGGCTTTACATTTAAATTCATTAGAAGTTGATCTTGTAATAAAGTATCCAAAAAATTAAATACAAAAATGTTGTCATTTTAAAATGGAGACATACGGGGTGTAAGGGACATCTATCCTTAAACTTCGCCAGTGCACTCTGAAAACTATTCAGTTTTTTTTTAATTTTTCCCTTTTTTGGCACATCATGTTGGAAAAATTAGACTTGCTTTTTAGACGCTCCTAATGCCAATAACGATATTTATTGACCTAAAACGAAAGCAAAAGAAATTTTATACGATATAGAAAGAAGAAATGTGAATTTTCACAAATCGGAAAAATATTAAAAACCTCCATAATTATGCCTTTACCTAGTTAGATGATACTTAGTTCAGAACAGAGAATTCATGGTTTCAGTTTAAGGATTGATTTCCCTTACACCCGATATAACCGGCTTTTTTTACCTTTTTTGCCTAATTTTATCTAAAAGTCTGGTCTAACTGCCTAGTAGTACTTCTTTCCGAATTTAGGATCTAGCAACCCTGTAATAGATGGAAAAAGGTAGGTATGCATCGTGAACATTACCGGCATTACCGCCGACCGATTTATAATGAAAATTCCGCTCAGCTGTTACCGAATCCCGTCACAGCCTGTTCGCAGAGAAAACTAAAGCCGAATGATCAAATAAATACTCATAGCAAAGTACTGACAAACGAATAGGTAAGTGTACATGTTAACTTGCAAACAAACTTGTGAATGTGATGAGGAATTAAGTATTTACAACACTGTTTTAGGAGTAGGTAGGTATAATGTAGGGCATTGACCCTGCTTTACAATGTATTGCCTACGTAAAACTATTATGTCTGCTAACACGTTACCCACTAGAACGTTTTAACAGCGTATCAACCGATAATAGTTTACGCTCCGTGCATGACAAGCGACGGTGTTGGTCGGTGACGGAACGGTTTAGTGACATAGTCTCTTTATATTAATTTTTAATACAAAGACAATAGAAACAATGGCAGTGTCGTGAAAAATAGTAGATAATTAGAGTATGTAAATATACCAGCTTTTGCCGGCGACTTTATTCGCCTAAATGTCGCTTATGGTGGGCGCAGTCAAAGTTGCGGAATCAAAAGTAGCCTTTGTCCTTTCTTGGGGTTCAAACTTACCCCATACTCAACAAAATCGGTTCAGTAGATTTGTCGTGAAAGTGTAGAGTTACTTTCGCGTGTATAATATTAGTATGGATTTGCTTGTATACCAAACTCTCTGAGTGTCTGTACACACCGTGTTTTCCAAAGTACCCGCGCGATTCTGAATTAAGGCCTATTCAGACCTAAGCGGTATTCGCTGCCGCTGTGGGTAGAGGTACATACCGCGCGGGTTTCGCTCAGGTATTTAGTATCAAGTACCGCGGCTAGCGCGACCTGAGCGATATTCGCTGCCGCTGTGGGTAGAGGTACATACCGCGCGGGTTTCGCTCAGGTATTTAGTATCAAGTACCGCGGCTAGCGCGACCTGAGCGATATTCGCTGCCGCTGTGGGTAGAGGTACATACCACGCGGGTTACGAACGGTAGCGAATACCGCTTAGGTGTGAACAGTAATATTACCGCATACCCACTGGGTTTTCTCTGCCGCAGGCGGCAGCGAATACCGCTTAGGTGTGAACAGTAATATTACCGCATACCCACTGGGTTTTCTCTGCCGCAGGCGGCAGCGAATACCGCTTAGGTCTGAATAGGCCTTTATGCGGGCGCCTGCTTTTGTTCACACAAACGGTGGTATTGTGTCGATAGCAGAACTATGAACGCTCATATTTGTTATTGTTAGTTAATTAGGAACGCGATATTCTAGATTAGAGCAAATTTTGATAAGGCTAATTTGAGCAGGGTTTTGGTATCTTTGTTTTAGTTAAATTGGCTTATTGAAAAGCTTAGCTTGATTATTAATAGTATCTATACCTACCTATTATCTTTTAATTCATGTAGTAGGTACAAAAACTAATGAGCTCTTGGATCACGATCCAAGGGCTAGCTTTTATCTTGGCTAGAGGCTATGCATCCAACGTGGCATTGCCGCCAGTCTCTTGGGCACATGCCACTTAATTTTGAGTAATTGTCTCCCGTATATATTTTTGTTTCCTAATTATAAATAAGATATACTAGTAATATTTTTACCTTGGCAGGATCCTGGTGTTGGCCGGTGGCGTAGACGGAGGCCCGGCGCCCGAGCAGCGTCCTACTCACGATAGAACTGCTGCGGCGACCAGACATACGGTCCTGAGGCACCGGCAACATCTTCTCTCTCTTTACACACACTCACACACAAAACTATACACTACTCTATAACATTATATCCTAAATTTAGCACTTTGACACACTCTTGATTAAATACGCACACATTTCATAGATTTCCCTCCGCTAATTACACATCTTTCATTAATTATAATGGAACGTTACACTCTAGCACTTAATTAAATGATGTTATATTATTTTTTAATATAGGCACTATTATTTTTCACTTCTGCTACGCTTGTTATTATTAATTTAATTTTAGAATGCTACGACAATTTCTCGTTCATCTGAAACAAAATAAATAACATTTTTAACTGTTTAGTTTCGACTATGAGTTTCGGGAGACAGAAAAAAATGGCGTGACAAGGGTCATCATAAGTGAACGCCTTTCTCGCGTCCGCCAGTCAGACGCGAGATGATATGGGTTCTTTTTCAAAATGGCAACATTGAATAGACGTCAGATATATCTGACGAAAACATTGTCCGTTGCTGGGACTTGCCCATTTACACTTAACAACATGGGGTTACGGAAACGTGAACACATTGTCCAATTTGTGTTTCATTTCATGTATGGATGGATGTATGAAGTACCTAGTAGAGAAACTGGTAAGTAAAAGACGAAATTATATTCACATGACGATAATTACGACTTGCGATTGTATTTTTTTTTTAATTTGCCTGGAAAATAACAATGTTTATGTATCCTTGAATTTATTTATCAAACTGGTTTAAAATGCGTCGGGTTACCTACATAATCTAGTACAAACGAAAAGGTCTTTCTTCTTTATCGTGTGGGCAGAAAGGTCTAACGACCCCACACACCCTAGAGTCAGAGTTTTTAAACCGCCTCAAGGGCTTCTGACATAGTTACCGATGTCAGTGATGACCAAGATAAACTTAGAAAGTATATGTGAATTAGAAAAAGTCACATTCGTACTTGCCCGTACACGGTTGCGAACCTACAACCTCGTGCAACCACTGGGCCATCACGACAAACAAAAAGGTAACTTAAATAGAAAGCGAAGCGAAGCGAAATTTGAGAGTTTATTGTAATAAGAAACTCATAAAAAATACAAACTCAACAATGTTTCAGAAACTATTTTTATTGGCTTCATTTTCTTGCGCATTTCTAAGTCGTACAATACGTTGAAAGTTTTAGTGTGCTGTTCCAATAATAAAATACGCCATATTTCATCCCGCTAAGCTTAGATTTGAGCTTGAGTGCACACAGCAGTAAACATTTTTACTCAATCTTTGTAAATCTCAAACGCTCTGTGAATGAAATTGGTACATATAAAATGTAGTACCTAGCCGAAATTGAATCGCACCCAAGTGATTAATTTAAAAAGTTGCGGTTAATCTCATTATTTTTGCACTAGCAAACTATAAAGACATACATACGTCACACCATCACGCCTGTATTCCCCGAAGGATTAGGCAGAGGTGCACCAATGTAACAGGGGGCGAGCCTGTTGCCATTAACTGGTCACACATCCTAACTCCGAGCTGCTACTGAGAAATTAATAGAAAATCCCAATAACACTTTGCTTGGCCTGGGAATCGAACCCAAGACCCCTAGATTAGCAGTCGCACTTAGGACCACTAGGCAAACGAGGCAGTGAATAGTCAAAGTACAAAGATTTGATAGGAAATGTTGTAAAGAAACGGTACTTGGGTCTTTTCTTGAACCTCTTCAACTTACAATGAACCCCTTATTCTATCATAATGCCCTGTCAACTCAAAACTACGTCATCGGTGAACTTTAAGTAACTGCTTACATACAATATAAATAATACTATATAAAGTAGGCGACACACGCAACCATTTAAAGATTATGCTATATTTACATGAATAACCCTTTTAACATTTAGTTGTGGAATATACAGTCACAAATAGTTTTCTTTTTTTTACCGATGTGAAATCATCAAATGCGTGAGGGAGTGTCAGACTTTTACTGACTAAAACCCATCCATGTTCCTTCTTGTGCCCTTTGCGTTCCGGGGGCGTGGTAGCTCTTTCGAACAACCCGCAGCTCCGGCAGACAAGTCACAAATACTTGACTTTTATTTACACAGACAAAAGATCGCATCATAAGCCACTAAAACTACACTACAGACTAAACTAGAACTACAGATCAGGTATAAATAAACGGGTGCTTCTCGAAAATCCAAACCGTTTCCCCTTTACGTAAAAGGAAGGAGTTTTTCTTCAGTTTTCTAGGATTTGTGGGTCCGTAAATAGGCTCGGAAGTTTCCGTGCATGTGCTCATTTGGCGGGGTTTTGGGCCACCCGCCGCAACGTTAATGCAAGCCTACCCACGCAACGGATCAGGCGAAATTGGACGACCGCGATGTTTTCTCTCTGTTTAAGAGATACGGGGCTTTGGGTAAGGGAAATCGTAAGTACTTTTAGTAGAATAAACACATATCCCGGCCCCTGTTTAGATAACATTGCAGCCATCGAACAAAAACTGTTTTGAAACTGAATAAAACACCACAGCTTAATTAAACGAAGTATTTTTTTGCGCTGCATTTAGTTATGCTAACAAAACAGTACAGTTTATAACAAAAACATTTATTCAATTCAACAAGTACCGCCGGTTGATTATACCAACAAATAAGCCCGCAATCCATAAACAAAGCAAGAATCACACGGTTCATTAGCACTTAAACTGGCCCAGCTTTGCATATTTAATCACTCAACTGGCTCTCCTATTCAGAAAATAATATAAAAGAAAGAGAATTCCGTCAGAAGCAGGTACACTCGTTAACCCCGTCGTGCCGTGGACACGGACAGTCGTGAATTAAACACGCGCAAATACGTGACGACGGCCTCTCAGCGAAGAAAAGATGAACCGTCGGGTTAAATTGGAGCCTTGCAGCTTTGTACTAGAAACTGGAGAGACTTGCTTAAGAATTTGTTAGTAGTTGTTTGTAGTTTGGAGACGTCTTTACTGAACTCTTTTACTGTATTACATCTGAAAGTATTCGTGATGGCCTCTGTAGTAAGAAGCTCGCCTCTCAAGCATGAGACACCGGACAAATACCAGTGTGATTTATCCTACTAATATTATAAATGCGAAAGTTTATGAGGTTGGATAGATGGATGGATGGATGTTTGTTACTCTTTCACGCTTAAACGGCTGAACAGATATGAATGAAATTTGGCAATAAAGTAGATTGTAGTATGGACTAAAACATAGTATACTTTAAAACCCGGACAAATGAGTACATTTGTCCGGGTCGCATCAAATTCGATATATTATCCCACGGAAGCAGTAGCTTCCGTGGGATAATATATCAAATTTGATGCGGTCAAAGTCGCGGGTCGAAGCAAGTAATTAATATAAGTCTGAAATCGTCAATCCGTTTAAGGCGTGTGTGGTAACCAATGCTCGTGCCGTCTCTGTATGAGAAGAGGTGCTCTGCAGTAGGAAAACAATTGTTTCGTTTATGATTATTTTTCTTGCAAGACCATTAAACGCACTCAAGTTTACTACTCTCAGTGCGCAGAACAAGAAGCGCTGCAATAACCTACATCTTGTTACTAGGGCGAGTATTTCTAAGGGTTTGTTGTGTATTGTGTATGTAAGACATAATAATTTCGTATTTAGCATAGAATTGAATGGCTTTCGTATACCACGACAATTAATGAACCTGATAAAGCTGTAATCAACGCCAATGCTGTTGCTAGGCGGATCGTGAACCGCAATGTTATTGCACACTATTGCCTTATTAGCTAAACATATTAAGATCATACAGGGTAAACAGCGGTTCCTAAACTGGGTTCCGCAAGGCTACAGATTCCTCGGAAAAGTTACAAAGACACACAGCCAGACAGACCAAAATTTTAAAATCGTGTAACTACCGTGTATTTATATTTATGTCTTTTGGAATAGAAAAACTGTTATTTTGACATTACAAACAGACACTTCAACTTGATTTATTTGTATAGATTGCAGTGTTTTTCACTAACAATCATTTCACTAAATCATAAAATAATAGGGTCAACTGTTCCATTAGGTACCTTAAAAATTTAGGAACCGTTGCTATATAAGTTCATAGATAGATCAATTGAACAAGCGCCTTCGATTTAACTCCTACGTAGGTATGTTTAGCAATTTTCATTTGTTTAAATACAGGTACATTAATCCACTCACCGTAGGAACAATGGAACAAATATGAAGTAAGTCGAAAACACACAGGTATCGACACTAATTAAATTAAAGTTTAATTAAATGAGACACACCACAGTCGGTAAAAGATTTAAAGATAAACGTAAATGTCGTGGATCTGGTGACCTAATTCTTTCAGGTTACTTTTATCATTCGCAGACTTTGCGAACAGATAATTATCAATGTTTCCTTTCATTACCAAATTGGTCTGGAAGCATTAACCTACTTTGCTTAGAATATTTATCTTAATAGCGAGAATTTTAAAAATCTGTCAACTTGATTGATGTTGTCTCCATCTTATTCCCAAGAGTTAAGACAGACAGATAAGTCAAGAGACATGACCTCAAAAAAGGCAGAATATTGAATTGAAGCAACAACAGTATTTTTAGGAAAAAAATATAAAAAATTGAGGAAATCAGTCCGTTGTGATGGTTTTATGGTGAAGGCGCGTGATGGATGCAGGTTCCATACTGGGCAAATACCAGTGTGTCTTTACGTGTCATTTCTTAGTTTATTTTGAACATCACTGACATTGGTGAAGGAAAACATCCTGGGCATATAATTAATACCTATAAAGCTAAAATCGCCAATCCACCTTGAACAAGCGTGATCAAAACTTGTGTCTACTTTGTATTAGAAGAGGGATTTGCCATGCAGTGGGACAATATAGTCTGGTATTAGTGGTCATATTTCCAAGATTCACTGTTTTACAAACGAAATAAATGTTTTCCATATTGTACTGAAAACAATAGCTCTGAAATCCGATCTCATGCATCGAAAAATTCAATTCTGCTTAAAGTCTGACATTTACCAAACTATGTTGTGAAACCGTTTTGGAATGGAAAAAAAATCTGCTTCCTTTTTCAAATTCAAATTGCGGTCTATGGTCAAGCGGCCATTTGTAAACGGTTGTCAAGTCCAAGTCTCGGGTAGTGAGCTTGCGAAATGAAGACGGACAGGGCACTAATAACTTTACCCTAGAGAGCCCCTCTTAGCTGGGGCAAGACGGAGATTAGTCCATGCAAATGAGTGTTATGACGCACACACACTGTGACGTATTGTGAGTAGGTAGGAAGGACCTGCTTTGCTACAGTAGGTACTGTGATCACTTTACTTGTAACTGAAGAACCAGGTTTGATAGTATGTGTGGTTCCAACTTCTGTACTTGAATGGGAAGTAAGACTGTTTAGCAATACTAAACACAAAAAATTCGTATTAAAAATTATTAAATGAGCGTGGTAACGTTCTGAAATGGTGCAAACAACTGTCCAATATAAAAAAAAAACACAATCACCTATTATATTCCAATTTGAATTTCGAATCTCTTGAGAAATTCGACTGGTTAAAAACCTTTTCGGCCAGCTTGCAATGGTATTCAACCTTTACAATTTTCAAAATTAAATAATGCACTAACGGACTAGAGTTATTACTAAGTTGTTCGTTTACGTAATTAACTATTCTGTGTTAAAAGTTCATTTTTCTACCCCTAAGGTGACGGAGGCGTTACTAAGGCGTACACTTTCCTCAGAACTAATTTGTTTTGTTGACTTTGTTTGTATTTTTTTAATGTTTTTAGGGCTGCCGTGAAGTCGAGTAACGAGTTGTGTGTATAGTAATATTTTTACGAAGTTTAAAATTTAAAATAATATTATGTCGGGAAGAAAAACAAACGGAAGGAACGGACGTAGTAACCAACACTTTTATTATAGATCCAGTATTTTTTAGTTTATAGGTAGCTTGCCCATGGCTCCTATGCAACAGGGCGATCTTGGGCTTTAAAAGAGGTGTACTCAGAAAAAACTGTCACACATAAAAAATACTCCCGAAATTTTACCAAGATGCAAAACTGAACTTATATAATAAAATCATCAAATTAAGAAGACTATAATAATAGGTTCACAATCGTACATTAAATGACGTAATACCTACAAACAAATATTTACCTATAGAATTTAATTTCCACCGCGCCACACTCGTATGTGCAAAGTGGGTCAAACAATAGCACCCCTTGAATATTGCCAAGCACACCGGGTAGACAGATAACTCCACACTTTAATCCAATTGAAGTTATTGAGTTATCTACACTATCATCAGCTTATACCTCTAGCCGCATCTGCAGAATTTCATTTAGAAATACGATCACGTTTTTGAAATAGCAGATTTGTCTGTGATGATTTGCACAAATAAATTAAATTTAAGTGTCTATTTGTGATGTTAAAATATGATTAAGTATGGAAGTTTACATAGTATTTAAATTAGATAGACCCAAAAAAAAATATTTTTCTCTGTTTTCCTCTTTGTTTTTTCCGACTTATCTCCGAAACGGCTGGACCACTTTTAACGGGAGTTTTATTTTTAGAGTTTAAGTTAGAGAATAACATACGCCACCCCGTGATTACCGACATTTATGCTAACGTAGCTACCTAGTAATAAAATAAGCCTGTTCAAAACATAGATATTTTGTACAGGCTTATTTTGTTAGTAGGTAGCTGATGCACAGCACAGGGGTCCCGGGTTCGATTCCCAGGTCGAGCAAAAAGTGTTATTGGGTTTTTCTATGAAATTCTCAGTAGCAGCTCGGAGTTTGGATTTGTGCCCGGTTAATGGCAATAGGCTCGCCCCCTATTACATGGGACCTAAATATACCAGCGAACTGTGGGTGTACATTGGTACACCTCTGCCTAACCCTTCAGGGAATACAGGCGTGATGGTATATGATGGTAGCTGATGCAGGTTTCACTATTTGATATCTTAGAAGATATCACTACAAATAGGGAAACCTGCCTCTAGGTAGATTGATTTATTTCAGACAGATCCGGTGCCCATTGAAGCAACGCATAATAGATGGGCCTTACTCATGTACTAAGACAAAGGTTAGATATGTGCCTCTCATTTAACTGTAACACGTTACGAGAGGATAAAAATCCCTTTAAAGAGTAATCACGAACACTGTAAATTGATATAATAATAATATCAGCCTATTATCGTCCCACTGCAGGGCAAAGGCCTCTTTTCATACAAATATTGTACGCGATGTGATCACGGTTGCTCAAGGCGGATTGGCAATAAAGACTTACCTGTATGGATTAAAAGTCCAGGTGTTCTCAATATGTTTTCCTTCAACGATGTCAGTGATGTCCAATATAAACTTAGAAAGCATATTATGTATTTAAAAAGTCACATTGGCACTTATCCGGTGTCTCATGCTTGCTTGCTTAATCACTGGGCTTTTGCAAATACTATCAGATTTATACAAGTTAAAAAGTTTCATAAAGACATCGCGAAGCACCAACAACTACCTACTAACAATATCTTAAAAGTCATAATGGTACTTGCCCGGTTGCGAACCCACAACCTCAAGCATGAGGGGTGGGCGTCTTAACCACTGCACCATTACAACGTAAGTGGATACTAATATCAAATCCCACAGGCCACTCACAGCGCTTGAAGCGCTTAACAAAGTACAGCGATATTTCAGGCAGTAGTACGCTCATCAATCTGTATTACATCTCGTCACATAATGCATGTAGGCACTACGTATGTGTCACCCCCCCACTAAATCTGTCAATCGATCAAATAAATAAGGCATTTTATTTTATTTTGGACCGACATAACAATGGCTGTCGGGAACGGGTTCAATTGATTGAACAATTGGCAATCGGATAAAGTGTCCGAAACGTGTTGCGGCATTTAATGTCATCTCCATGCAGTAAGCTTTTTATGTATTTTTTTGTACAACTATACTTATGTTATCGCTTTTGTATGTTTGTGTGCTCAGTTATTTCACGTTAAATGTAAACTAAGCATATAGACTATTAGACATTCCTAAAGCAATGATTAGAATAACTGTCATTATTTTAATAATGTTATAACCGAAACTCTATTTTAACAGTTGTGGTTTCATATTCCTCAGGTACTTCAAAGATTCCCTTGTGTGAACGAAATTGACAAAAACTGCATTGGTATTATAACAGTAGTTATCAATTGCTTTTTGTAGTATGAAGTATAACTAAGAGAACATCTTATTTTGACTTAAATAAGACAAATAAACAAAAAATAAGTCTGTAAAAACCACAGCTTGAAAATAAAACTTAATTCAACACGACCACATCTGAATGCCATGACGTCAGACTACATAATTAGCAAAGTACCAAACATACGGCGGAGTTACAGCGAACTTTGGGAAGATTTCAGCCACTATTATTCGTGAATGCGAGCTCCTTAGCATATTTAACGTATTATGGGGTTAATGGCCAATGATGGCGGTTGTTCGTGCCTCCGTCACGAGACGGCTCAACTGGTAATTTTCCACCAGTTGTTAGTTACCGAGCCGAGCACCGAACTTGGTACTTGCCGCGTGGTGAAGGATTTACGGGATTTGATATAATACGACGTCGCGTCGTGAAACTGAGAGTAGTGCGCTGTTTTGTATAATAGGGTTCTGTAGTGATTTAATGAGCGGTATAATTAAGGAAATATTGTGTAACTTCCTATTTTCCTCTTAGTAATTAAAATAGAAAAACTTTAAAATTTTATAATTAATTTTTGAGTTTCGTTAAGAAATTTTACGGAATAAGGAGTACTTAATTAAACTTCGTTGAAAAATAGTAAAACTAGAACGTTAAAACTTCCCAACTATATACTGGCTGACTTTTTTTACCGTCATACTAAAACACAAAAAACAACAATACAAAAAAACCATCTTCGTGGTTTTTGTGTTTTAGTATGAAAAGTTAAAAGTTTCTTATACCTGAACCAAAGACTGTAATTAATTTAATGTAATCATTAAAAAAATTAAGCCCGTAGTTACTTGCGAATAAAACAAGAATGTACGGTACAAGGTCATTGCCAAAATGCAGACACATTATTCAAATTTCGAATGCGCCATTTTTACAATCAAATAAAAAAATACGAGCCAAACTTTTGCTCACAATAGTTTGCCAATGTCGAGTTTAAAAAATACAAAATGGAACTGGTTTATTAGTTTACGAAACTATTTGGTTCAAGAGAGCTACGAAACAAAATTATTTTTTAAAATTTCCTCGTAGATTTTCAGTAAGAGCGCTCGCTCGTTATATTTTAAGTCGCTCAAGTCATTTTAAATTCTCGTCAGCACGCTGCCATTTATTACTTAAAATACGTTACATGCATAATAACATACTTATTATGAAGGGGTTAGGCCAAGTTTTAATTAACGACAACAAATTATTGTGCCTAATTCATCAGTGTTAAGATCTTTAATAAGTAATTATATATTACTAGCCATATAGCCAGTAGGGTCACCCGCATTTAGTTAGATTTTTGATTACTGCTACTCTCCTGTTGATCATAGTGTGGATGTTTTATACGTATAAACCTTCTTCGTAAATCACTCTATCTATTAATGAAAACCGCATTAAAATCTCTTGGGTAATTTAGAAGATCAAAGCGTACCAAGGAACCAACGGTGGAAAGCGACCTTATATTAAAACTTGAAGATAAGATGAAGTAGTAATTCTGGCCATGGCCTATCAACCAGTACGCAGTATCCAGTACAATAAACTAGGTATACCTTTCTTGAAAATATAATGATAAGACATGCTGCTTGCCATTCTTCTGATATAATCAGTTACAAATCCATAATTGCGGGGAAGACACGGTTTGTTTGTTACGCTTTCACGGCTTAACTACTGATCCGATTTACGTAAAATTTTGGATGGGCTTTAACTTCAAGCAAGGAAATAATAATAAATAATAAAATAATAATTTTATATTTTTTTAAATGTTTTTATATTTTTTATACTAATATTTAAAAATGTAATTTATATGTGTATTTAATGAATAAATGGAATAATAATAAAATAAAAATCTTTTAATTTCAGGCATCGATGGCCCATAGTGTGTTAATATTACAAAACTTAAAAACGCTGAAAACTTAAAATACAATACTTACTTACTACAATACAAAACTTAAATAAAATAGGGTGCTTTTTATTTTGGGAAAAGTGACTTTGAGACAAATGAATCCGCGGGCAAAAACAACATATACAATAAATACAAAAATCACAGAGTTTCCCACACATATATTTACCGAAAAGTATTTGAAACAAAGAGTAAATCCCAATGAATACCAGCTCGGGTCTTTACCAACTTCCTAACATCAGTAGATTAACGCTTCCCCTAAACTTTCGCCTTGATTAAAACCACAAGACAACGTGACGTGAATTATAAAACGGTTTAATTTATTTTCTTTGCTAACCTTAACCGGTTTCTAGGAGAAAATGTTCTTTTTGTGTTTAAGGAAATGATGATTGACGTATTACGTTCTATCTTATCATCATCATCGTATCAGCCGCAGGACGTCTACTGCTGGACATAGACCTCACCTATAGATTTATATCACAAACGGGCTGTGAAAACACATACCCGTTAATTAAGCATGTTTTTTTTTATATTTTCATTTTATTTGGTAAATCATCATTTATGACTTCTTCCGCTCTGGGTGGAGTGTCAGACTCTTACTGACTAAAACCCAGTGTTCCTACATGTTCCTTCTAATGCTGTTTGTGTTCCAGAGCCGCGGTGACCCTAGTAGTACGCAATGTGAACATTGAACTTTTGGGTACGCAACAGCACGGGTCTTAGAGAATTTTAAAATGAGACACTTAAAAGTTTTCGTAAAAAAGTAAATCAAAAAGTTAAAAATTTGACTTTCAATATCTCCATGACCAGAAAATTCCCAGGAATGATGCAGAACAAAAATAAAAAGCGCAATACAAGGATATCTTTAAGCTTCGTAAAGTGTGTTTCTACACCCTTTATCTTACCCGCAAATGTTGCGGTTGTACTTAAAAGTCAATATTTGAGTGCTTAGAAGCTTTTTTCATGAGGATGACGACTGTATTAGCAATCGTAAGGGTATGTAAATTTCTTACTAAGTACTTATATGGTATGATATACTCCTCAAACGATGATCTTGTGATAGAAAACTTTTTTTTACTTCAATTCTCGTATTTGGAGAAGTTAGGTATTTGAAAGTAAAACATGATGACGTTTGAAAGTGCTTACGTACGTAGATAAACAGCAAATAAAATTATAAGGAGAGAGGGAGGGGGAAACTATAACTGGATTTATAATTATCATAAGTCCGAAATCGCCAATCCGCCCTAAGCAAACATGGTGTTTAATGTTCCTGCCTTCTTTGTATCTATGAGAAGAGGCCTTTGCCCTACTGTGGGACAATAATTGGCTGGTTACTACGTCATACATACAAAGCGAAGACTCCCTTTAATTTTTAACTTTATTTATTTTCTTTTTTAACTGCCCCGTTGGTCTCGTGGTCGCAAGTGCGACCGCTGCGCAAGGGGTCCCGGGTTCGATTCCCAGGTCGAGCAAAAAGTGTTATTGGGTTTTTCTATGTAATTCTCAGTAGCAGCTCGGAGTTTGGATTTGTGCTTGGTTAATGGCAATAGGCTCGCCCCCTATTACATGGGACCTAAATATACCGGCGTACTGTGGGTGTACACCTCTGCCTAACCCTTCGGGGAATACAGGCGTGATGGTATATATATATTCTTTTTCTAGCGGGCATACTAATACACACTCTGTGCAAATTTCAACTATCTACCTATTACTGTTCAAAACATACAGTCCTGTGGCTAACAGACAGCGGAGTCTTAGTAATAGGGTACCGTTTGGTAGTCTTTGTGCCACAGAACCTTAAACACAATCTACCACCATCTCTGACGCGCTACACTAGTTTCCTGAAAACTTTATTAAAATAGTGTAGGTATGTTAATAAATTATGTGTGGATAACATCTGCCATACAAATATACAGTTATATAATAGGATTATCCAATTCTTGACGCAATACAAATCGTGGGAGATCCTCAACTCTCCATCACAATCGTATGCGAATGATTCATGCGATATTAAAGCGAGAGTTTGGCAACTATTCAATGTTATCAAACACAACATGTAATATACGGCTGTTTTGTTTGTTTTTTTCCCGTTTCATGCAACACAGCTTATCTGATTGACGTGAAGTTTTCATCGAAGTTTTGCATTCGATATGTACCCAATGGTATTTTATTTTGTTTATGTAGTAGGTACTAGCTGTTGCCCGCGGCTTCGCTCACGTCAGCCTTAGTGTTACTTAACCAATTAAGGATTGAATACTATGTTTTCATAGTCTTCCAACTGTCAAATGGTTTCTAAGGTTAATAATAGTTACGACTGTGGGTTTTAGAAATTAGTCAGTAGACGCCCGGAGTCTGATTTTTTGTCCGGTTGGTAATGAGCTTGCGCCATACCTGGGATTAAAACATATTTATGCGGAGGGTATATGATATGGCTTTGCTATTCCTTTCCAAAATACTGTGATGTGGTGTCAAAATTTACTTGTTTTTCTTTCTCTAACCGTTGAAAAACAGTTTTTAATAGGTTCTGCTTTAACACTTACATCGTAGCTTCGATCTGTCTAGTATCAAAACCGTAGTAATGAATCTTGTAATCAGAGTAACTGCCAACTAAATCTGAACTTCATGTTATAACCAAGTTAATAATAATTATGTTGTTGGGAAAAAGTATGGGCAAAAAACAGTAAGCATATGACTTATTAAAAGGCTAAGCAAAGTTTTACCTCTCAAATTACCTTTCATCTATTGCAGAATAGGTAACCTTCATTTTCATTTTGAAGTTCATTTTTAAGCATGCAGAATATGGTCCGTTGACAGTATACCTACCTATTAGAAGAAATTCTGCATGCGATGCATGATTAATGATTGATGCATTATTCTACATGTATCGTGAAAGCTTGATCTCTGAGAGTCATTTTTTATATACGTATAGGTTTAATTAATTTTGGTACACTTCCTGTTGTAGCTAATTTATTTCCGTTTAGCTATTGGAATAGAAGTATGCTTTTTGGTAGCGTAGCGCAGCCCTGACAGTATAGTACTTATTGCACACATAACGTTTGCAGATAAATCGTACGACACTTGTATGAAGTATCGAGGTTGGTAGGCCCACGGTGCGGTGATACTTCTTTTTTAATGATGAAAAATCGTCATATGAGTTTTTCCGTTCTGGCGGAAGGGAGTGTCAGACTCTTACTGACTAAAATCCATCCTTTTTCTCCTAATGCCCATGGCGTTCCAGAGCCGCGGTGAGTCTTTCGAACAAATTCCGCAACTGTGGCAGGCACTGGCCCTAGCGGGTCCCGTCTTCTGTGCTGATATATCTTTGAGACGTGTGTGAAACACAACGCGACGTCGGCACGGGTATGGTTCTGATCGGACGGCGAGCCACCCAACGCTCGCCGACCGCAGGCCCGTTGCCGTCGATCGCCTCTATGAGGACACGGTGGTGTTCCGCCAAAGCAGGGCAGACCTCCACCTTATGCTTCACCGTGTCCACCGGATGATCCTCACAATGATATCACTCTGGCGTGTCCTCATGTCTCATGTCAACATGTCCGGAGAATACCTGCGTCAGAGCATCATGATGTTGCGGCGATCCTACTATCGATATAACTTGGTAACTCTTGAAATAGTCTGAGGCGCCGTTTTTTACTTACAAAAAATATTCTTAGCGTAGCTATAATTTGTGGAATCAAAAGAATTATTCCTCTTCAGTCGAACCATGAATATTTTTTAAGTTATGTAAGGGAAAAAACGAAACCCGCCTAAACCTGCTTTATTATAATATTGAAATCATACTGCATCAAAACAAAAACCTATTAAAATAATAACAAAAAGTAACAATTGATTGGAATTGAACCCACACAAAATATTTTACATGGTTTTCATTAAACAGCGAAACTATTCACTTTATTTACGTAACAATTAACTAAAAGTAACTATTCCCATACATGTCATATTTGAACTGCTCCGTTGGTCTCGTGGTGGCAAACAAAACTGTTGATCGTGGGGTAATGGGATTTTTCATTACGAATTTCTTAGGAACAGCCCGGAGTACGGACGTTGGTGGTGTGACACTCACGTGTCTCGGAAAGCACGTAAAGCCGTTGGTCCTGCGCCTGATCTCTCCCCTATTGTGTCGGATTGCCGACACGTCGGACTATGAGAGTTAGGAAAGAGGGAGCGTTTACTCACACACTTGTGCATTTTAATATTTCCTGCATTGGTTAGTCTGCTTTAAGATTAGCCGTCGTGGCCAGAATCGGTCTTGTATTGAATTCTATTACACAATTAACTGCTTAACTTCTTGTGGCTATGACTTGATGATTTTTATTTCATAGGATGTTAAAAATCTTCAATATTTTATGTATTTTATAACAGTTCCGTGGTAAAATCTTTACGGACAATAAACATAATGCAATAATGCTTACCTTCCTAACTCCATTATTTGTTACAAATACCCAAATAACCTCACTATTTATTACAAAACCCACCACCCAAATAGAGAAGTAGATTGTGGGAATGAAGACAGCCACCACCTCATGACTACTTGAAGCTGCCAGAGTACCTGCTTCCCGGTAGTGAACTCAGTGATGCATCTAGAAGGTACTGTACAATCTGTACATGTCTGAACTGGTGTAAATTATTGTTAGGGAGATCATCGATGCGAAAATAATTCAATCGCGTTATAAAATACAGCCATGTGTTGCCCGACATTTAAAGACTATTTTGTCAAAATTTAATTTCAAGAGTCAAACAGACAGATTTTTTTTTTACGTATATTTTCCGCTCTACTATCGTTCCCACACCTATCAGTTTGTTTATTTTTTTTTATTTTGATAAATGAATAATTTTGACTTCAATATTGTTTATATGAAACTATGATTGTATAGACATTATTTTTTGCAGAAATAATAAAATATTTGAAAAATAAGAAAGCAAAATGTTATGGCGGAAGAATGCATACTTCAATTTTATTAAAGTTTGGAAATGTTCTAGCATTAAAAATGTATTTAAAAAATCACAAAAAGTAAAACAGTTTTCGGGGTTCGAACTCAAACCCAGTGACTTGTAAGGCGGTCATCGAACCATTAGACCACATGCTTCGATAGGAAATACACTAAAATAGCCGTTCTAGTCTGTCACAATTAATTGCTTAGCTCCTTGAAGGTATAGCGTTATGATATTTATTTTAGTAGTTTAAGCCTCAGCTACCTAAAGTATTCTTATATTTAGTCTCGTATTTTTATAAACGCGATGTAATCTGCAGGAGAACAAAACATAATGCAATATTGCTCAGCCCCCAAAGCAGATAGCGTGATAATTTATAGCCTACGGTCAAATTTGGCCTATGTGGAATATATATACAAAAATTGAACAGAATCTGTCCGGCAGTATTTGCGTGATGCTCTAACAAACAAACAGACAAACAGACAAACAGACAAACAGACAAAAATTCTAAAAATTGTATTTTCGGCATTAGAATCATTCCCCGACCTCGTAGCAATCACTTTTTCTCAAAAATATTAAATGTACAGTTTTGACATCGCTACAATTTTATTATATGTATAGATTTTGCTAATAAACTTATGATGTGCGGTTCGCCATACTGTGAGCATTCATCAGTATTCAGTGTTCACCTAAAACCGCGCGTTCTGTGTTTGATGAGCATTTGATGCGGTATTCCTATTAATGTTTGATCTAAAATACGCTACAGCACCTTTTTATGCGCCCCTATGCGAATACAGGCATATCGTTCTACTTTGGTTCAACTTTAGTAGCACGCTAGCATTGCAGTGGTTTCATGAAGAAGAACTTTTGAAAACGTTTGACTAAATACCATCTCGCCTGTATTCCGCGAAGGGTTAGGCAAAGGTGTACCAATGTACACTCACAGTTCGCCGGTATGTTTAGATCCCATGCCGCTGGTGCTGCAAGTCTCCATAGGCAGCGGTGACCGCTTAACATCAGGCGGGCTGTTAGCTAGTTTGCCACCTTCAGTGGTATAAAAAATGACAATTTAGTTATTAAATAGATATGAAGCAATTCTTGTCTCCAGTAGAATTCTCTAATCCTCGTTTTAAGGAGAAAAAATTAAACAAAAAGAAAATACAAGAAGAACAACCGAAGAACCTTCTTCTTTATTCAAGTCGCTTAAAAATATGGTCACCAAGTATTTTGCGCGAAAAACTACATTTCTACTTTTTCTCGTCATTTATTTTTCCAAATTTGAATAATGTTGCTACATGAAGCTACTGCCAGTCTGTCACAAACATATGACTGTGAGAATAAATTGATTTCATTCATTTACAGTTTAGAAACCAATTATTAAGCTTCAATTGGGCAGTCGTGCTTGCTAGGTAGATGATTGCAGCGTGATGCTATTAGCATAGCTGGAAGCTACCGGCCATCAACCTGATATCGCTTAGCTGTCTTTTACGAGGATCATAAGAAGCAATGGGGCAGCACTAGCTGTTACTAAGTCGTGCGGTCATTGCATACATTGACTCTTGAATGATATAGACTATACCAGTGACTAATACGTAATTTTATTGATTATAATAATTCCAGCGTCTTATTGTCCCTCTGCAGGACCAAGGCCTCTTCTCATACAAAGAAGGCACTAGCATTGATCACCACGCTTGCTCACGGCGGATTGGCAATTCTTTTCGATTCGAACTTATATTCTTCTTTATACTTATATTTAACCGGTGTGCTTGTAGGACCAGTGTATGAACGTGAACGAGGCGAAAGAAGTATGTGAGGATCGTAGAAGGTGGTGTTCTGTGACTTCTGCCGAACCTCATGGGAAAAAGGTGTGATTTTATGTATATATGTTTTAATTAATTATGTTTAATTGATATTATGTTAAATTGTAATTTTTCATTGATTTTTCATTCTTCATCATCATCACCATCAGTTTCACCTGTAATGACAAGCTGTTCCAATAGGCTACTTCAAAAGTGTTTTTCCCTAATGTTAGTTTAGTTAGTGTATAAGGCTACCGCCAACAAACTGTTCCAAGGTTACCTTTCCGCTGACGACTTGAACACGACATTAAACAATGCTTAGCTAGATGTCTTCTTTAACAACTTCTAACTTATATGACCTCTAATATACTAGGTACTGCTAGTTTCCAAGCTGGTACGTACCATAAATTAAAATTAAAACACTCCAAACTTTGTGCAAGATCGTAAGAAGCTCAACTTTAAGCTTCAATTTTAAGTTAAAATAATTTAAACTAACAAAGTCAGTGTTTGTCTTAAGATACTTACTCGCAGCTCAGTCAATATTTGAATTTACTTTAATTAAACATTTTGATAATAAAATTGCTGGTTTACGTACTTATTTTTGCTAGATATTTGGTAATTACCATACCATACAATCACGTCTGTATTTCGCGAAGGGTTAGGCAGAGATGTTCCAATGTACACTCACAGTCCATAGTATGTTTAGGTCCCATGTAATATGGGGCGAGCCTATTGCTATTAACCATTACCAAATCCTAACTACGAGCTGCTACTGAGAATTCATAGAAAATCCCAATAACACTTTGCTCGACCTGGGAATCGAACCCAAGACATCTAGCGTAGCAGTCGCGCTTAGGACCACTGGGCTAACAAGTCAGATATTTGGTAATTCTTTACCAAGAATATCAGCTTTTACTTTCGACTTTCAAATTTATTCACCTGACAGTATCACTCGAATTTTACGGTATATTATCCCATCCATAACCCTATTCGATTTCACCCAGGCGTCGGCTTATCAATGAACCGTCTTAGAAAACGAGTAACGTTAACGTCAAGCCGTTTTTATCGGACGGAGGTATCGTCTACGGCCCGTAGTACCGTTCTTAACCCGGTATCGCGTCCGCGGACGCCAATATCACGGATAACGGCCATCTGTACGTTAGTTTGGGGTTATGTCGACCTGTTATCAATGCGAAATGAGCTTCGTCCTGCTAATAATGGTTCTGTAAGAGAGCACGAGGGCTTTCTGTAGTTTTAAATATGTACAATAGGAAGATTAAATCTATAATTGTAACAATATTTGATTTTCATGTAAATATAGATGCTTTTGCGCTATCAAATGATGTATGTTTTGATTATCTAGTCCTAGGTTATTTTTAGCATTAATGTAACTTAGGATACATCTAGAATTAAGGTAAATATATGATTCTAGATTATAAGTAAATTTAATGACAAAAATGTGCATATTTGATTGGTGGAACATTTGTTGATGATGTCGCGCCCTACCCACTACTTCCACCACCGTAGAGACATATGGGAGAAATACTGTGACGTGATTGGTGCAAACACCTTTTGTTATTTTATTTGTCATGGCACTACTTGCACCCACGTAGGAAAGTCATAAATATAGCCGCCTCACGGCAAAATTTGTCAGTCGTAAGTCAGTCGTACTGTAGCAATCATCGGAAGCTTGTGAACAACAATATAAGTGGTTGAAGACTCTGCTCGTCTTTTATTTAATTCTTCGGAACCCTCGACCCGTGCGCCTGAATATTCTACAATTTTGGTCCTTCGAGCCGGATCCTGCGTCTGAAGAATTACATCTCAAGCCTGAAGAGTTTGAAGTTTCAAGCCTGAGAAGTCTGAAGCATTCAAGATGAGTGAACGAAGCTCAGTCGCCACGAGGAGCAAGCTGCGCAAATTGGAGGCAGCGTTGAACAAGCGACGAGAGATGGAAGCCGATTCAGGAGTGCCGTCTGAAATGGCACCGGGATCACCTTCGATAGCGCCTACAGTGTCGTCGGCATTACCCGCACCCGTGATTCCATTGGCGGGCCCCGGACGCGTGATTGACCATCGCGACGCGGCTGCAGTGCCTCGGGAATCGGAGATACTACGGGTGGTACGGACGCCGAGATCAAGAACCAGCCACGTCTCATCGAAGAGCGGCCAGAAGAGTGCCGATTACCTCCGCCGGAGGGCCGAGTACAAGGCTGAGAGGGAATTAGTGCGCCTGAGGGAAAATCTCGTCAAGAAGAAGTTGGAGGCGGAACTGGCCGAGATAGATGCCGTCGCCGAAGAAGACTCGTCCGATGAAGAAACTACAACACGCCGTGTGGAAGATTGGATCACACACTCAGTGCCGAGTGAAACACAAGTGATCGCAGAAGCTCACGACGCGCAAGAAACAGTGCCAGTGCCAGTGCCCGCAGTAGTAACGACTGCGTACGGAGTGCCTGCAACCGAGAGTGCCGCGACCTCCCGCGGAGTGACAGTGACCGCGCCGCAAACAGCGTACGAACCGCAAACAGTGACCGCGCCGCAAACAGTGACCGCGCAACCGCATACAGTATATACGACCTCGATATCTGCGCTCCCTCAGTGTGCGCCCGCGACCGTACAGTTCCGCGAATATACGCCGATAGTAACGGCTAGTGTTCCGCGAGTGCCACCACGTGAAGTGCCTGAATGGGATCAATCGTTCGCCGAAGAAACGGAGAGAAGCAAGCCGCGAGACAGGAAAATAGATCAGCTGGCAGAAGCTATTTCAAACCTAGCTCGTCCGCGGCCAGTACCCAGGCAAGCCTATGAGTTGCCATACTTCAACGGTGACCCGGCAGAGTGGCTATCGTACAAGAACATGTACTGGGACACAACAGCTATGTACAACTTTAAGCCGCACGAGAACTTAGCGCGCTTGAAAACGTCACTGCAGGGAGAGGCAAAAATAGCGGTAGAAGACTTATTGCGGACATCAACTAACCCATCGGAGATTATGAAGGCACTGGATGAAGAGTTCGGACATCCTAATTTAATATTGGAGTGTGCGTTGAAGAAAGTGCGTGCGTTACCGAAAGTAACAGAAAGTGGTCGTGAGTTGAGAAAGTTCTCATCTACAGTGAGGAATTGTGTGTCGCTGTTGAGGAATGTGCACGCGAATGGATACCTGAACAACCCACAACTGGTGAGTGAATTACTGAGTAAATTAACGCCTGTGCAGAGGGCTCAATATGGCGACTTCGCAATGGGTATGGCGGCGTCTCAGGGCATCGATGTGAGAGTGTCACCCAGCCTAGAGATATTATCTGAGTTCCTGAGCCATTTAGCCCGAGCTACGTCATTTTATGTGCAGATGGACATGGGCGCTGCCGGTCAAACGGCTAATGTTAAAAGTTTGAGAAGCGCACATAGTAAGCCAGGCATTCACTTTAAAAATGTTCAGAGATTACATGTACAAAGCGACAGCGAACAAGATAATAAGAACAATGTGCAGTGTGCTATGTGCAAGGGAGATCATAAATTACCGAAGTGTGAAAAGTTTGCGAAACTAACTTCTGATGAGAGATGGCAATTTGTAAAAGATCAGAGGATGTGTTTTAATTGTATAATAAAACAACATGCGAAGAAGTTCTGCCGAGCAAGCAAATGCTCGAAATGCCACTATGCACATCACGACTTACTGCACGTAGATAGAGAGCATAAAACTGAAAGCGTCACTAATGTGAAAGAATATAACGGCAAAGCGTTGTTGAAGATAATTCCCGTCTCCGTGTCAGTGAACGGAAACGAACGAGATTGCTACGCTCTACTGGACGACGGAGCTACAGTATCGCTTATCGACGACTCGATAGCTGGAAAGGCAACGGGTGATAGAATACCTTTAGTGCTAAAAAGTGCGCGCGGTAATGAGGTGTCGGATAAATCCTCAAGGAAAATATATGTGACAGTGCGCGGGCCAAATAAAGTGAATCACAAAATAAGTGTGCGTACGTTCAAGAGGCTGGATTTGCCCGCCCAAACGGTGCCGGCTGCGTTGATAAAGGAGCTCGCCCACCTGCGTGACTTGGGCCTGGAGGAAATGTGCGGAGTCAAGCCGATGCTGTTGCTGGGACAGGACAACTGGGAGTTGCTGGTCGGCGAGGAGATTCGCCGAGGAAAGTCCGGTAAGCCAGTTGCATCTTTGACCAAGCTAGGCTGGGTTCTGCATGGGCCCATAGGTAAAGGGTTTAGGGTAGGCTACGAAGCCGTGAACTGTTTAGCGGAACCTCTGTCTGAACTGCATGATATGGTGAAAAACCAATTCGAATTAGAAGCAATAGGTATAACCGAAATCCCTAGGTCTCATAAAGACATCGACAGAGCTTTAAAAATATTAGATGAAACCAGTAGCTTCACTATTAACGGCGAATGGGAAGTAGGATTGTTGTGGAGGCGTGACGATCCACAGCTACCCGATAACTATGCTTATGCGCGACAGAGACTGTCGGGAATAGAACGTAGGTTGCATAAGAATCCTACGTACGCGGAAGCATATGAAAATCAAATTGAACGATTAATTAGCGAGGGTTATGCGAGTAAAGCGGACGGCCGCTTCGAAGATCCGGTGTGGTACCTACCTCACTTTGGGGTACAGAATCCTAATAAGCCGGGGAAATTGAGACTAGTCTTCGACGCCGCCGCCACTTTTCAAGGTACCGCTCTTAACGATTGCTTGCTCGCGGGGCCAGACCTATTAAATTCCCTTTTAGGAATTCTAATTAGATTCCGATTGGGACCGGTAGCATTCACCGGAGATATAGCGGACATGTTCCTACGTATAAAAATCAGAGAACGTGACCGAGGGGCACAGCTTTTCTTGTGGAATAAAAATAATAGTGGAGAACCTGACACGTTTGTCATGAATTCAATGATTTTCGGTGCTGTGTCTTCCCCTACATCCGCAATCTATATTTTGAATAAAAATGCGGCCAGATTTAATAGTCAGTATCCCGAAGCAGTGTCGGCTATACATAACAGTCATTACATGGACGACTATTTAGATAGTGCATGGTCCGTCGCGCAGGCTAGCAAACGCATAGAGGAGGTGGCTCACATCCACGCCGAAGGCGGGTTTAATATACGGGGGTGGGTCACCAATTCGCCACAACTCAGGGAGATTCTCGAAATAGAGATGCCCGACAGAGTCTCGTTAGAAAAAGACGAGGGCGCCACAGAGCGCACCTTAGGTATGATTTGGTCACCGGGGACCGATGAATTGGCTTTTGACCTATCATTTAAAAAGTTACCGAAGACAATTATAGAGGGTGACGTTGTTCCTACGAAGCGAGAGTTTCTTCGCTTCATAATGTCGGTGTTCGACCCGCTGGGTTTCCTGTATCCATGCGTCATTCAGTCGCGCATATTAATGCAGCAGATATGGCGTACAGGAATCCAGTGGGACGAGAGGCTGCATGAAGCGGAGGCAACTTTATGGTTCGCGTGGTTACGGAACCTTATAATCTTAAACAATATAACCATCCCGCGATGGTACGGTATAAAGTTATCAGAGGTAGAACTTCACGTCTTCGGGGACGCTAGTGAATCCGCCTACGCGGCAGTCGCCTACTTGGTGGGAAAAGATGCACTCGGCGTTAGGCGCGTTAGCTTCGTGATGGGGAAAGCTAGAGTGGCACCTAAAAAGGTGATTTCAATCCCACGCCTTGAGTTACAGGCGGCAGTGTTGGCCTGCAGGGTAGCCGACACCGTGGAGAAAGAGTTAGGAGTTGAAATCACCCGAAAGGTCTTATGGACAGATAGTAGGACAGTACTCAAATGGATCCACTCGGAAGCAACCGACTTCCAACGTTTTGTATCTCATAGGTTAGCAGAGATAGATAAAAGGTCAAAGATGAAAGACTGGCGCTGGGTTCCCTCGGCGATGAACCCAGCCGATAAAGGCACCCGGTTGGAGTGGCCCGTCAACAGTAATATGTGGCTTTCGGGTCCCTCATTTCTTTCCAGCCCACAGGAGCAATGGCCGGTGGACTCTGGAGTTGACGCAGTGTCAGAGGCAGACCTAGAGCGGGTACACAACGTGAACGTCACTACTAAGGCCGAACCCGCGCTGCCCTATGAAAGGTATAGTACGTGGACACGCATCTTATACGTAGTAGCACGTATAAAGGTCTTCACGGACCGCTGTCGCAAACGACGCGACTCGACAACCGTAACGGTCGACGATCTACGAGAGGCGGAGCTACGTTTACTGAAGATAGCACAAACTGAGAGCTTCGAGGAAGAATCAAAAGCTCTACAAGAAGCCCGCCCGCTACCACGGAACAGTAAGATTAAAAAACTAGACCCAATGTTATTTGAAGATGGTTTGATACGGGTACGCGGCAGGTTGGGCGCCTGCAGTGAACTTACTTTCGGAGCGCGTCACCCCATTATTTTAGACGGAAAGCACGCCTTGACTCGGCTTATCATTAAAAGATACCACACAACAGCGCTTCACGCCAACCAGGAAACCGTGGTGAACTCTTTAAGAGAAAAGTTCTGGATAACGAACTTACGGTCAACAGTAAAAGCAATCGCAAGAGAATGTCAAACGTGCAGGATTAAGAAAGCTCAGCCGTCGACGCCTAAGATGGGCGACCTACCCATCGCGAGATTGGAGATTAATCGCCGGGCATTCGTCCACTGTGGAGTGGATTATTTTGGCCCTATGGAGGTGAGCATCGGTCGGCGCCGGGAGAAGAGATGGGGCGTTCTATTTACTTGCCTCACCACACGCGCCGTACACCTGGAACTAGCGGCGTCGCTGAGTGCAGACTCAGCCATATTGGCGTTGCGACGCCTGATCGCACGTCGAGGATGTCCCGCGGACATATACTCCGACCGCGGGACCAACTTCGTTGGAGCACACGCCGAGCTACGCCAGGCCCTGCGCGACCTAGACGTGGGTCGCATTAGAAGCGAGGCGACAGGTCGGGGAATCGCCTGGCACTTTAACTCGCCAGCCGCCCCGCACATGGGCGGGAGCTGGGAGCGACTGGTGCGCTCCGTGAAGAACGCGCTGCGCTCTACTTTAAAAGAGCGCGCGCCTCGGGAGGAGGTGCTACTCACTCTCCTCGCAGAAGCCGAGCTGGTAATTAACAGCCGGCCACTAGCCTACGTGAGCACCGATGCTGAGCAACCCGTCGTGTTGACACCGAACCATCTCCTGCTTGGCACTGCCGCGGGAGATGCTCCGTGTACGCGTCAGCATGCCGCCGACATCGACTCGCGGCGCATGTGGCGCCAAGTAAACGCGCTGGCCGACCTCTTTTGGAGGCGATGGCTGCGCGAGTACCTGCCTACGCTCCAGCAACGACAAAAGTGGAACAGTGTAGTGCCGAACGTAAAAGTGGGCGATGTAGTGATAGTGGTCGATGACAACAAATCACGTAGTGAATGGACCAAAGGCATTATAGCCAAAGTGCATCCAGGTGCGGATAGTATTGTTAGAATTGTAGATATCAAAACTACAAAGGGTACGCTGCGTCGGCCCGTAGTAAAAGTTGTCGTGCTCCCTACTGACGGAAGCGCAATCGGTTGAACCCTCTTGCGGGGGGTGGAATTGTAAGAGAGCACGAGGGCTTTCTGTAGTTTTAAATATGTACAATAGGAAGATTAAATCTATAATTGTAACAATATTTGATTTTCATGTAAATATAGATGCTTTTGCGCTATCAAATGATGTATGTTTTGATTATCTAGTCCTAGGTTATTTTTAGCATTAATGTAACTTAGGATACATCTAGAATTAAGGTAAATATATGATTCTAGATTATAAGTAAATTTAATGACAAAAATGTGCATATTTGATTGGTGGAACATTTGTTGATGATGTCGCGCCCTACCCACTACTTCCACCACCGTAGAGACATATGGGAGAAATACTGTGACGTGATTGGTGCAAACACCTTTTGTTATTTTATTTGTCATGGCACTACTTGCACCCACGTAGGAAAGTCATAAATATAGCCGCCTCACGGCAAAATTTGTCAGTCGTAAGTCAGTCGTACTGTAGCAATCATCGGAAGCTTGTGAACAACAATATAAGTGGTTGAAGACTCTGCTCGTCTTTTATTTAATTCTTCGGAACCCTCGACCCGTGCGCCTGAATATTCTACAGGTTCTACAAGGTGTTGATTTGCATCCTCGTCAAATTTTAGGAGCTTGTCATAAAAAAATAGAAGTAATCAAATATAATTACGATACCTGGCCAATATCTAATAAATACTTGTTTTTTTTAGTTGCAACTATCAAATAACAGTATTCCAGAATACTCCTCTTGCAAAAGTCAGAAGCGCCCAGTTGCGTATGCGGTAGGCAGAGTTGTCACGCGGCTACATCAATGTGTACATAGCGCCTAAGCCCTCTGGCGAGATGGCTAGCTCGAATTGCAAAATAGCGTCCAAAAAAAACAATTCAAAACCAATTTATTTTATTATTGATTCGTGTTAGGAATCACGAGCATAGTTAACTCCCTGAATTTGACGAGGATGCAAATCAACGCCTTGTATATACTAATATACCTACGTGTGTGGACCTATTTTCTATCAGTCCTCAGTGATTGCATGCTCAACGAAGCTCGGACAGATAATTCCTAAATCGTGGGCGGTTTCTGTCGGTATTGCACGATAAACCATATGATTTGATGGCGACTAGTTTTATGTTCCGCTTTGTGTTTATCTAGATAATGTATTTGTGCAGTTTATTGTCCTTTTTTCAGATAGTACACTATCTAGATTGATAATATGATGTCAACGTAACAGGATATTGCGTAAATCGTGTGACGAAAATTTTATCTTTGTTTGTAATCGTTGGTGTTTTTATTGCAAGTCCTGCAATAAAGAGATTATTTCACATGCTTTGACTCTTACGTAAACTCGAAACAAACCTTTAAAAACAATACACAGATAATTTTAGATAACAACGGTTTTTTATCCCCTCTTAAAATAACAATGCCGCGGTACAAAAACGTTCAAAATAATGTCAACAATATTTCAAAATAAGTTACGCACAACTTAGATTACCGTAGAACGCTCATTTTTTACTTTATTTGTCCAATACAAGTGCAAAAGTGGTGATTCCATAAAAACGTTCCGGGGTCCAAAAAAGATAAAACTCGTGCGGAAGTTTTTCAATCTTTGTGAACTGTTCCAATTTCTATAGATGTAGGCAAGTTATGCCTTTACAAACTTCACTTTTATATGGGAGATATAAAAAATCGGTTCGTTAAATATTTAGTATGTATAGCTTATGCCCATGACTGTAGGTATATCAGTTATCTGTAGGGTATTAATTTATATTTCGTGGTATTGTTTTTTTTTTCTAAAATAAATCAGACATCTGCCACTGAAAATCAGTCCAACCATTTCGGAGATAAGCCTAAACAAACAAAAAGGGAAACAAAAGTTTTAAAAATTGAGTTCTTTTTAGCTTTTGTTTCGTATTGTTTAAATGGCTGCCCCGTTGGTCTCGTGGTCGCAAGTACGACTGCTGTGCAAGGGGTCCCGGGTTCGATTCCCAGGTCGAGCAAAAAGTGTTATTGGGTTTTTCTATGAAATTCTCAGTAGCAGCTCGGAGTTTGGATTTGTGCCCGGTTAATGGCAATAGGCTCGCCCCTATTACATGAGACCTAATACACAGCGGAGAACTGTGGGTGTACATTGGTACATCTCTGCCTATCCCTTCGGAGAATATATGCCAGGCCCGATGGTATGTAATATCGGTTAATTTTAAAGTGTTTATTATAGCTTAGGTTATATAAAATTCGGTTCTGGATAAAGAGTGTTGGTATTCAAACAGCGTTTCAGCAATTTGTAGCCAAATCGCTTGACTAATTAGATCGTTGTTCGTGGTATTGAATTCTGATAAGTTTTGCTTTAATCTTTATGCTTTGATTGAATTGCTACCTACCTATTTAAATTATGACTTTGTATAGTTTGTCCAACAAACTTTACTGATGGACTGTATACTGTTGGACAATGTACACCCACAGTTCTCCACTGTGTATTAGGTCTCATGTAATAGGGGGCGAGCCTATTGTCATTATCCGGGTAGAAATCCTTAACGTGACCAACCAATAACCAATATTCTTAATGACTTTAGTTTAATAACTTGAGGCTAATAAATGAAATAGCTTCAATAGTTTTTATCTAGAATGCAGAATAAATTGGCGCCTTTCCAAAACAATTTTTCGCTAAAGTTCATATTTAATAATTGGCGTTTTGCACGAACAAACAAAACTATAATTATTCTTTATTATTATCTGCTATATCTGGTGAAACAAAAGTATCATTTCGCCATCATCGCCCCATTTTCGACAACTCGTTTTAAATGAATCTACAATATGCATACTTAAGATAGGTAGCCTGCTAAAAAAATATTGAATTTTTTAACTTTATTGTCTTAAACGACTTACAATTTTCATTGAATATTCTTAAACTTTAAGATCCTTCTTTGGGGAAGTTTTAAGAACGGGAACGGGCAGTACTTTGCCAAAGATGTTCTAGATACGAAACTGGCAGTAAAAGCCGGAATATTATCGTTATTTTCTCACAATATTTTCCTTTGCAAAACTTACTATTCCCTATCTCTTTATGCAGATTCACCTCATGGCTACGCTTTGAAATTTGAAACGAAAATATATTTAAACACAAAAAATAGGTAAAAAACATAAACTAACTTTCTCTGAAGTATGTATAAAATTGAGAACAGAAATGGAAATCATTTCGTTTTGTAATATTAATGAAATTAATCATTTCGTTATCATCCAAGACTCAACAAAGATCCCAAAAATATTCCACCAGTACTTAAAATTCGTCTAAAAGTTGCTAGTCATCGGTCCGCTAAGCAAAAATTTCACAAACGGCACAGACGGTGCAAACTTTCTTTCGGGAGCTCAATATCGCACGAGTGCATACAATTTTGCACCACATAAAAATGTTAGATATAAAAATATTGAGGGGTAAACATAGAAAAGTATGTAATCCAATCTGCTGTTGACAGCGGATCGTTTTATTTTATATTAGACTTTATGCTTTGGACATACGAGTGATATTAGTACGGATCTGGGGACGTAAAAGATGACACACTATGTATAAAGCTTCATGACAAAATCTAGCTGGTAAGTACCAACTTGGAGATGAAAATATTTTGTTATGGATGATCTAGCTGTTTATTTTAATCCCACATTTACGTATTTTCAGCGTTTATAGTCGCTGCTGGTCAACTGACAGTTTAAGCAGTTATGACACGTCCCCTTTTTATCAGACTGCTGCAGCGCAAAATATTTTATTTAGCTTATTGTGAAACTTTAAGCTCAAACTCGAAACTATACTGCCGTTAGGTATTAAGTCGGACATATTGTGGGTTACACATGGAACATTTTAATTTTTGGATGTATTTTTTTGAGGATTCTGTGGTTTTGCCAAAATTATTTTGTCAAAATTTCATTATCAATATTCATTATTTCATTATGATTGGAAAGTGATCATTTGTATTTTTTTTATGATGAATCTAAGGTAACTTTTTTGTTTAATTATGGCTACAGCTACACTTACTCTGATGACGATGCTACAAAACTCATGACAGTCAAAAAGAAATATTCACATGAACACAATCAAAAGACAAAAGATGTATTCAGACAGAACTAGCGGGAGCTTTGACGGCTCGCACTAAATGTAATCCCAAAATTCCCCACTTACTCGTGACCACGTAATCAGCGAGCATTACGGGTCGGACACGCTTTGACGGCGAACGCCTCCTAATGTCGGCTGAGACCGACAGCTTAACGTGGTACGACCGATCATTAATCTAGTTTAAAGTACGCCGCTTGACGGACCCACTAAATGTGACCTTCTTGGCCACTGACATGCTCAGAACGTGGACTAAAATCTTTTATTGTTCAGTTTAGGTCATAAAATATAGGTTACATTCATCATGTTGACAAGCCTGCATTCCCTGAGTATGTAGTGGACTGTTGCAAATCCATATTTCGTCCGTATTTCCATTTATCAGGGACAAACATAAATTCAAACTTCAGGCTAACGCGACAGCCTTCTAACAACTCTCTATAGATAAATATTTGCGAACAGATGATAAACATGCAATACAAATATTCGTCACGGCTGTGTTAACTGGCCAATATTTTTTCCCAAAGCATGAGCGTTTTTCAAAAAAAAAATCGTGCCGATACGGAGAAACAGAACAGGTTTATACAATATTTTCTATACACACGGGCTGGCAACGAACAACTTTTTCTATAGGAACACGAAAAAAAATCCGCTGTTCCACACATTTTGATTGTGTTTGTAGAGAACAGACATTTTTTTTTTCAATATTTTTCGCACTCGGTTCAATAATAAAAGTTGCATAACAATAATAATACTAGCCTAATATTTTCCGCTGCAGGGCCGACAAAGGCTACTTACTCATTACAAGTCCAGGTATGTTCAAGATATTTTCCTTTGAGGTTTTTTTGTTTGTTTGATTATTGTCACCTCCTGAAGGTTAGCCTGGGAATTCTAAGTCAGCCTGTATAACTAACTGCGATAGAAAGTTACCAATCAAAAGTTCTCGTATCAGACATGTCCCCAGACTCGGTGACTACAAATCTCGTTTAGTATTTTCCAACTTCATTCGTCGGCAAAGCGGTCCCTTGCTTTGGCGACTGCAAGTTGGAAGCTTCTTTTGTCTTTTATTCTTTGTTGTAATTAAATTTAGTGTTCCCGGGACATACCGATGGATGCCATGTACTCGTACTTTTAACTGATGTTTTCTTTGTCTTAAGAATTTGTAAACTTAGTAAGCTTGCAAGGACAGAAATTATTATTATTTTAAGATTTTTGAACTACCTACATAACATTAATCAAAACTCTTCTTCTTGTGGCTGTTATTGCACTTGTTTTAGTTGCATAATGCAGCGCATTACGCACTCTATTATCATTGTATGAACCTGTAGTAGTAGTTTTATTCTGTAAAGTTATTCTACCTCGGCCAATCCTTACCATAAGTGAGATGACGATTCATCGGAAGCTCACTTCATCTATATTCACCGCAAAGATTTTACAGAATAAACCGACAATTATATAACATACGTACATATACGAAAGTGAATGAAACAAGAGAATCCGCTTAATACACGGCCAGGGTACTTGTTATCTTCCCTTTAATTCATTCTAGCAATTTTAAGCTTTCCCTTAAATCATGGTTAAGCTCCCAGCAGGTGTTACTGGGCATTTTCGTGGATTTTTAGGGCAATCCAACGATACCCTTATTACCATAACAACAAGAATTTTCAATTAAAATTCAGCTTTGTCTGAAGGTGTTTATGTGATTCTTTACCACCGCCCTTACTTTTAATACGAACTTAAAATGCTTATTTTTATCTACCCTGTATTGTTCAGACGTCCACCCACAAGGTGGACAGACGACCTGATTAAGACCGCAGGAGAATGCTAAATGTAGGCCGCTTCCAACCGGTCCTTTTGGAAATCTATGGGGGATTCCTATGTCGAGCAGTGGACGTGCTACGTGGCTGATACGATGATAATTGTCCCACTGCTGGGCCTAAGCCATAAGCCTCCCCTGATTCTTTCCAGGTACTTTTATTCTCTTCTTGTGGATGCAAAGCTATTGCTTAAAAAATCCTCGGTGAATTTTAGTGTAGTGAGTTTGAAGGGACCTTTCAATATCTGGCATAAGGAGTGACAGCTCACCTCAAGCCCACTTCTCATAAATTCATAGACAGTATGTTACCTATATAGACTAGCGCTGCAGAAGTGGAGTGCAATTTAAGCACTTTTAGGGACCGTGGCTCGGAAAGCAAGCATCGGAGTGTAAAGAGAATTCCGCCACTACCTCCCCCGACCTCTGTGCGATAGATAAATGGATAACTCTATCGAACTGTGCTGAAAGGTCAGCTTTGAACATCAACACTGCATATTGCGAATTAATTTCTTGTGCACTGAGCTTTTTCTCCCATATTTTTTTTACTCTGGCTTGAAGCAAATTACGCCTACAGATTTTTTATGTATTAGCATTTAAGACAATATAAATATAGTAGACAAAACATGGGACAGATATTAAATATCGTAATGGCCAATTCGTTAATGTACTCGCTTCTCATGCAAAACAATCAAAACGACGGGTTCGATTCAGATCAAGTACCAATGTAAGTTTTTCAATTCTTATGTACTTTCTAATGTCACCTTGAATAATATCGGTGTAGGATAAAAATAGTGAAACCTGGACTTATAATTATATATGTAAGTCTGAAATCGCCAATACGCCTTGAGCAAGCCTAGTGATCAATGCCTCTACACTACATTGGGACAATATACTACAATTGTTATAGTTGATTCCAATTTCAAATTATCACGCTTACGGCTTACGGGTCCAAATACAAAACGTTTCATCCCTTTCCCTTCCCTCTGCAACTACTTAAGTATCAATGTAATCTGTTGTTCCGTATCGGTATCTACCAAATACTAAATACATGATAATATCCTTTTGGTCGTGTCGTTATCGGTGTTTTGGTAGAAAAGGGATTGCATTATACCCAATTAAACAATTATTTAATTAGATTCTGATTATATAATGTTTTGTTGTTATTGCAGTAGGATTTGTGTATGACTTTTGAACATTAATCTCCGTATTTTAGTCATGTTTTTTTTTTTTAGAGATGGGCAATCATCAAATGTCCCGGCCCTGGGCGGGACGGGAGTGTCAGACTTTTACTGACTAATAGACATATTTTTGGCGTTTAAGCGTGTCCTAAATTTAAACATGTTTATAAAAAAGGAAGGAGCTTATCTTTGGTTAGGTCAAAAATATTTGTAGTAATAAGAATAATTTATTGGTCCATTGCTACAAAACAAAACTAATTTAAAAGTACTTAATATTATAGTATGCTATTATAACTAGGTACTTTAATTGTAATAATATAATTATAACTGTGTTATTAATTGTACGATGCTGCCCAAACTAGCCAGTTCCGGTATCTTGCCAATTTCTTGGTTTGATAAATATTTAAAAGTAAAATAAATCGTTGCACTCCAAAATTCTTCAACTACAGAATATTTTCTTAACTGTCGCAATGTTTTCTTGGTATTTTATCAATTTATTATATTGACAACTCATTTCTGGATGTACAGGAAAAACGAACGAGTGAAATAAGTGAGAAATAAATCAAAGTACCTATCTCCGAAGCATGCCAAAATGTATTTCTTTGACAACGCCACCTTATTTCATAAAGTTACCAATATCTTGTTTTTATATTTAGGTTAGACGGCAGATTTCCCTGGTGACGTAGAAGACACTGTAGTCAATATACAACCGATTTCTTATTCAAACTTGTCTTAGCTTCGGGTCTGTAACTTAAGATTTTGGGTCAGTAAGTCGGATCACTAATTAGTTGTCAAAGTGAAGTCAGTTACATGTTATGATCGATCATGGTAATGCCAAAGTAGAATGACCTTAATGGCAGAGGCAAGAAGAGCCGGTAATATGGCTAGATTTTCTTTTTGTAGCGTGCCGCTAGAAATTGCATGAGAACACTTTATGCTCTGTTAATATGATTAGCTTGCAAGTTCAGTAGCAAAGTACGCTGGATGTACGTAAGTAACGTTTTATCAGAAGGCCAATTCTTTCAATTAAAAACGTTAAAAATGTAGTCGCAATGTTGGGGACAATTCCATTAACTTGTAGGACAATCGCAATCTGTCAAAAATGCTTACAAAATACCATTTTTTTTTCATATTGACTATCACATAGATCTGAAGACCAATTTTAGTTAGAATGCGGACATTCCTGTGGGTTACTACAATTGCCTCATTAGACTTGTCAATAATCTTGTTGTTTAATAGCAATAGGGTTGCCCCCTTTATATGGGACCTAAAAACATACCGGCGAACTGTTGGTGTACATTGGTACACCTCTGCCTAACCCTTCAGGGAATATAATGGGAATATATGGGATAATGATGGTAGACTTGTCAGTACCAACCGTGGTCATTCCAAGATGCAAAAACCAATCCAATCTGAAGATAAACCTTCTATGTCCGGCATCAGCAGTCATGCATTATTTATTCCTTTCTTATCACAGGATCCTTCCAAAATTACGGAAGCTGGTACTCATGACCACGGGGTGTCATAAAGGGTCCATATTTTCTCTGCTTCCGACCGTTATCTGCAACGCTGACCCGAATTCGGTCTTAGACTAAGCTCTTTTTACACGTATTACTTGTCCAATCTTGTTCGCTATCAATGGAAAGATAACGTAGACCCGTGGACCTTATGTGAACTTTAACTTTCATAGCTTGATTTGGGCTAAATCGACCAGTTACTAAATGTACCCTACTTTTAACCTACTGGACGATATTATACGAGATTGGTCATATATAAGGTGTTATAAAAATATCTGCCACGGCTTTAATGGGAAGTAGTATTGTGTTTAAAGATTACAATAGTGAAGAAATTTCGTACCCCAGAATTTGCGAACCTAGTAGATTAGACAGTGACGAACTAGTCAGCTGATTTCAGTTTTCATTCACAGAACAGACAGAAAGAGATAGCAGTTGTTTTCATTGACGAAACGACACATCGCGCGTAATTTGTGAACCACGTTATGCAGAATAGAGTCAATGTTTATTAAACTACTTTATTTGCTCAAATTGAATTAACTATTCTGGGGTACGAAATTTCTTCACTATTGTAATCTTTAAACACAATATTACCTCCCGTTAAAGCCGTGGCAGATATTTTTATAACACCTTATATGTCAAAATTTTAAGACTATGTTAATTTTTATTTCCTGAGTAGGTATAACTTTTATTTGAAATGAGATCACTTTACTTATACAAAAAGTAATTTACCAAGAAGACAACCACCTTCGAAATCTGTAAAGTGAAGAATAACTTTAGTTTCTTTCGGATATCGGTAGATTTAGTTGTGTTCGTCGTTTTGTATTGCCATCGTTTCCCCAAGCTAAAGCAACTTGCTCCTTATTTTTCAGTCGGTTAAAAACGAAGTAGATAACACCTTATGCTTATCTTTGTGATTGAAATTTTTAAGACAGGCATAGAATAGAAAATACAGCGATATTAAAAAAAGATAGGCACAGTCTTTCATGAGTTCAATGTTTGACCCTGCGGTCGCTCTGCTGGGAGATGTAAATTCTATTTTCAAATTATGGGCGTTATTTGGCGTCACCTTGCGGTCTGAAGGACGGTTAGGTGAAGTCACATATGTCGTGTCTGTGTAGAATATGTATACTACATTTTCAATATCACATAGTTTATAGTTGCTGATATTGCCCCCCGGGAGCTATTAGGCAATTTTCCTGTCTGGTTTCCAAGACCAGTACTTATGTAATAAAGTTTTGTTTGCCAATTTGCCGATTGAAAGTAGGTGTGGTTTAATTACTCGCTGTGACTGATTAGTTTCCGCCGTTCATTGCTTTTTGACCATCCTTCTTTGTCAAAACCTTAAACTCTGATAGTCGACGGTATACTTTCTATAGGGTTGCACACAGCCATCTGCTTAGCCTCTTCCAACTATGTTGGAGTCGGCTTCCAGTCTAACCAGATGCAGCTGAATACTAGTGTTTTATATGTAGTGACTGCCTATCTAACCTCCACAATCCAGTTGCTGGGGAACACGATACCACTTGGTAAGACTGGTTGTCAAACCCAACTTCAGCCCTGCAGCCAATGTAATCCTGCAAGTTTTACCTCTAATCCAAATAATACCGAAGCATCTAAAACAAATATCGCGAAGCTATACTTATGCAGTACAGTTAATAATTCATGAGGGCGCGAAACGGCTGCGACAAATATTTACCTGCGTAAACGACAAAAGCGAAAATATTTTCGCGAGAATTAAAAACAAACGGGACTGATGGAAGACATCTTTTCATTGTTGTTTTATTGTTTAGGTTCGACTGTATTTGTTTTGGAACAAAATAATAATCGAATATGGTTTTGTTTTTATTATAAAACTGAGGTAGGTATTTTCGAACTGATGGTTGCATCATGGAATACGAAACTCTTATGGTTACTGTAAAGGCCTGGCGGAGCCAGTTGCAACGTTATTAATTTCCTATAGGCCTATGAGATAAACGCTATTTAAAATAAGAAAGATTAGACAGTGCGTCACAAAGCTCATACTTAACTAGATAAAAATATAATACAATAATAATAATATAGTTAATATACATAAACCTTGAAATACAAATATTTCGTGACACGCTATTTTTCCGTTTATGAAATGTGGCTTAGGTACTTTGTATAATTTGGTTAAACTTAAAAGATAAGATAGTTTTATATCGATTATTAACCTTATTATTTTTTGTTGCAAGAAACCACAGCATCGCGTTGTCGTATCATAACAATTATAGTGTTTCAATCCCAGTAGATTGATTAATCCCGATACCACCAGTAGTCCCGCGTCTAGGGATTACCCCACTTCTTCCATTCTAGTCACATTACACAGTAAGACACGTTTGCGTTTAGATAGGTACACACGTTTTTGCCGTCAGTACCTTTACATGATCTTCTTTCTCCGCAAATGGTGGGAAAAATGTGAAAATACATATATGAGCCACATAGCCACGTTTTTCGCCCTTATTATGTTTTTTTGTTGTACGCGGTGTGAAAATTTGCCTTTTTCTTATTTGCATTGCCCGCTGTTTCTTTTATGGAAAATGAAAAATGAATTCGTTTTTATACGTATGAAAGGCAATGTTTGTACCTAACACTCAAATGTAGCTGAATTCACAAGTAAGTTCTATCAATGGTAGAACGATAGAGCTAAATTGCTTATTCTACGTAAGATTCAGTGCTGGCAGTCATTTTACGACCTCTCCCAGTCAAAGTCCAATGATATATTTTAATTAGACCATTCAAACGCACTTTTGAATTTATTTACAAGAAAGAAAAAAATATATAAATCTAGTTGCCCATTCCAATAGTTAGATTCGTATGGAGACGAATGGACAAGAAACTCCATACTTACTCTTTTAAAAAATGTAATACAATACGTTGTATGTAGATACTTTACTACAAACGAGACTTAAAAGCTCACAGTACAACCAAAACACGTAACACCTTTTTACCAAAACAAAAGAAGATTTTATCTACGATCTTCCTAATGATGATTTAAAGCCTCTTTTCAATAATGGAAACGTGTCATGGCGGGCGTAGGGTTAATTACTAGACGAGTCATGTTTTCTCACTGTGTCATGGGTGCAATCAAAGTCCATTAACTAATGGGAGGCGATGTATAAACGTTGTAACGTGTACATCGGCCGTAAAATAGGGTTATGAGGCAATGTAGAAAGGACAAATCATTTATTGAGACCGTAATTAATATTTGCAGACGCTAGTCAATATTTATGATCACAAAGTGGCGTCGCTGCATTCTTGTTTTAGCATGGATGTTAATTCTTATTTATTGCCTCTATTTATTAGGGGTTTTGTAGTTTATGCTTTTGGTTTTTGCATCAAAGCTATGTGGATTGTCGAAATCTGCACCTTATAACCGTAAAATATTTTGATTAATAACATTTTAGACATACACACCTGTTTAGGAGACTGTTTCTACAACGTTCGCCCTGTAAAACATTCTAGTCATATTTTGGTGAATAAGTAATTAATTAAACTCGATGATTTTTCAAATTAAAGAATAAAACCTAATTTCGAAATGTTACATACTTCAAAATCTCGTACGAGGATTTATTAACCATATAATTTTTTAAGAATTTTATTTGACAGGAAATTAAATGACTACAAACCTAGATTTTAATGCTTTTATTTTTTTGAGTTTAATAACGCATTGAACAAAATATAACTAGAATATTCTGGTTAAGGTTCCCCTTTATGTAGGAACGTGTTATTTACAAAGAAACCAGAAAACGATCACAAGAAAAAGTAGGTACTAAGCGAATCACGTATCAATGAAGTGTAAAGGTACGATATGCCAATAAAAATAAGTGGTAACAGTCAAGCAATCGCTTACAACGGCCCTTCACCCCATCTAATTCCCTAGTTGACTCATATAAACGTGTAGAATCTTAAGTAGGACCTCTTTTATCCCCAAATCATGACGATAATACAGTACCTAATTATGCAAATGTAACATTGTTTGCTAACACGATGATATCAGAAAAACACGGTCAGTCTGAGCAGGGATTTGAACCTGAATTTGTAAGTGCTGTTTTCTGAACTTTGATTGCGAAGTTCTTTTTTTGTTGCGAAAATTTATGGTTAATATTTCGCTTGTAGAACTTTTTCGCTGGTGATTATAATTTCTTCTTCTTGCTGTTTATTCTACGGTAAGCATGATTTTTTATGGAACAAGATTTTTTGATGCTATAGGTACATACTGAATGGGGCCCGCTAATGCCAGTGTTGCGGAATTTGTTCGAAAGCGTTAACGCGGCCCAGGAACCCAAAATGCATTAGAAGAAACCCGGATGGGTTTTAGTCAGTTGGGATCTGACACTTGCTTTCGCTCCGCCCAGAGCAGAAGTAATAAGCAAATTATAAGCAAGCAAAGTCAACTCTATAACATGATTTTCTTATTATTTGCTTGAAGTAGTAATGCAATCATTTCCCATCCATAAAAAGGTACATACTGGATGCAACACTTTTTGGTTTCCAATTAGTGAATATGCATAAAGTATTAGGTATGCAACACACTAGACAAAACATGACATGAGGTGAAAATTTGCATTTGTGTCAGTTGGTTTTATTTCCTATGGGTGTCGTAAAAGAAAGTTTATGGTAGATAAGTACTAATGGCGAATAATTTTTACATCATGCGAATATCTGTTTAATTATTTTGTATGTTTTTTTTTTCTAGGAACATGGTTAATATACCTATTTCAAAGTATCTTTCTGCTTTTTACCACCATCACCCCTGTATTCCCCGAAGGGTTAGGCAGAGGTGTACCAATGTACACCTCTGCCTCTCTCTCTGTGTGTGTTCTGCTTTTTATCAATACTATTAATTTATTGAAACTGTATATAACAAAAATTATAAAGGTTGAGTTAGTGTCTTAGGCATTTTTGAACAGTCAATCACAAGAGATAACATGATAGACACAAATTACTGTCCTAGCGTAAAACAACAAAAGGGATTTAAAAAAAGGTCAAAATAATTGCATAAATAAATTGTAGGTACACGATTGTCTTCCATGGTTAGTTACCACAAAACAAACGAACCAATTTCATATGATACAAATTATACAAACGAGTTACACGTTAGTTATACCGTCGCTTCCTATTTATTCATATTCGGGATTTGCAAAGCAGGCTCCGGTCTGAGAGTTTAGACAGAAGATGCAAATGAGTAGATCGTCAGCTTGCGAGCGGCCTACGCAAACGAATCGCCTTTCATACAATTTGTTACTATTTTACGTAACTATCTGCGTTAGGTTTTGGTTACTTCAGGTAAGAATTGTTATTTATTTAAAAACTGGCCAAATGCGAGTCGGACTCGCACATAAAGCGTTTCATACCATCGTACAATATTTAACACTACATAAAAAAAAAACACATTTCTTGTATGGTAACCCCCTTTTTTGGCAATAGACTCGCCCCCTTTTACATGGGACCTAGATATACCGGCGAACTGTGGGTGTACATTAGCAAAACTCTGCCAAACCCTTCGGGGAATACGGACATGATGGTATGTGAGACGCCTTTAATTTTTAACTTTAAATTATATATATTATAGCGACTAAAGAAATACAGAATCTGTGAAAATTTCATCTCTCAACATATCACGAGTTATGAGATACCTACAGCCCATTGACAGACAGACAATGGAGGCTTAGTAGGTAAAAGGATCGCGTTGGTGCTCTTTGGATACGGAATCCTTAAAATAATCTTTTATTAAAATGATATTATTATTTTTGGAACATAAATAACTATAACAGTTAAACCTACTTGTAATTCACGGAATCAGGTTACATTACATCAGGCAAACTAAACATTACTAAAATACTTACATCGTTAATAAAAAGACCACAAAAAAGCCTAATCACCTCTTTAACCCATTTTTCCCAAACGAAACCGCTCAGTCATTTTTCTTTGAGCTTTCATAACATTATAAAAAGGCAGCTGATAATAAAATTACGTTTATTTATACTTTATACCAAAGTGATTCTAGCGCCCCCTCGTGGAAAAATGACGCGAGATATGTTAATGTGCCACTCACTTTTGGTTATCTCGTGACGTTTTGGCAACACGCACGCCCCGTTTATTCAAGAGTTATTCGTTATACAATCTAGGTAAACATTTACCTATACGCAGCATTGAATTTTTGAAAAGTAAAATTCGTTTATAAAAAATTGTCTCCAAAACAAAATTCAATCAAGATTTTTATCTTAAATGGCATCGAAGTCATCGACGGGATCTAAAAAAAAATACTTTTAACATTCAAGTTATACAAAACTTTGCAAACGTTTGAGTGAATATTTTGCAAATTAAATCCAGGGCCACCATTTCTAAAAAAAAAAATTATTTTAATATTACTTTGCCTTGTGCACTGTTGGATCAACTGAAATTATAAGGTAATATTAGTCACCGAGGCTGAGGAGGAACACGGGTGGGTTTTAATCAGTAAGAATCTGACACTCCCTTCTGCACCGCCCAGAGCGGAAAAAGTCATTTGATGATTTCCCATCCTTAAAAAGAAAAAGGCCCCCAGTATTGATTTACTAAAAATATAAACATTTCAATTTGACTTTTATAATTTCCCGTAAATAAACAACGGGAGCGTCTCAATTTATTTCAGTTTGCCGATGCTTGGTGAAGGACTAAAGAAAACCAGCGAGGTCGCTAGAGATTTATGTCAATCGAGCACAACTTGCTCGGCCATTTTAGAAACAAGGATCAGCAATATTTGAATAACTTATGTGCAGTGACCCTAAGCTTGTCACTTTACCGCGAAAAGCTTGGGAAAGACGAAAGTTTAGGTAAAAAATGTTAATAAGTAAAGATGAAAAACACTATTGAGATGTTGCATTTATTTTTGGAGTGTGGTGGTGTTGACAATATTAACCAATCATTCCAAGGCACGTCTTCTCTTGTAAATCAGTTTATTTAACCCTGTAAGCCCTATCAATAATTAAGTAACTATTAAATCAGATTTAAATTGCTTTGAAATTAACAATAACCCATGCAAAATCTATTGTGTAATATTGGCTGGCGGTTTCAACTACTCAATTATATGCAGGAGCATGCATGAAGTTTTATATTGCGGCCTTCACTAACATTAACTTTGTCAAAACACAATTATTATTACTTGACTAGGAGACATAATCACCTTTAAAACTGTACAAGCATTACCCTTGCTAAGGGTAATTTACAATTAACGAAAACCCCTCATAATAAAAGGGTAATATATCGTTAATTGCAATGTCAAATACGCAAAATTAAGCAATTACGTCGTATAAAATATATTGTTCCAATTAAAGATTCGTTTACGGAAACCATAATTTAGAGTGACTCGTTCGGAAACAACCCAATAGAAATAAGTATTAGCATGTACTCGTATAGTAAGTACTTACTGCCCCCATTTCCGACTGTACAGTTTTTTATTGTACCTTTTTACCCGAAAGGAGAGAAAATCAGTTTAACAGTCTATGTATTTATCGTAGGTCAAAAACTACTAATCCGATTTTGACAAAAGAGATGTTTGTAAACATAATATAGTACCTACATATATTGGTAGTTCTTAATAATTAGGTATTATGTAAAAATTTTGATAAAAATTAAATAACACAAAATAAGAACTAAGTTCTGTAACTCTCATTACTTTTTAAGGTGTAGGTTTGTAGCTACATAAAATTGTCATCGATAACATTCTTTAACTAAAATACCATGACATAACAGTTTGGATTATTTATACACGTATATGCTTTTCTTTAATGTTCCACTACAGGGCAAATGCCTCTTCTCATACATTATAGAATAGTCACGAGCATTGATGTGTAATCAATGCTCATGACTTCAAGGCAGATTGTTGATTTCAGGCTTATATTAATTACAAGTCTAGGTTTCCTAACGATGTTTTCCTTCATCGATGTCTGTGATGTCCAAGATAATTAGAAAATACATTGAAAAAGCCACATTAGTAATTATGTACGAGAGGCGCCTAATCTTTATTTTTATATAAGTAATTTCTACATTTGTCACATCAGCATCTCAAAGAATCAAGCAATCATTAGCAAGGAATCACAAATTTTCATTTATTACTGCTCATAAGATAGTAAAGTACTACGTTCTGACATCATTGATTACGTTCTTGAAACGTTAACGACGTTAAATGTTAGTATTGTACGATAAACTATTGTGATAAAATCACGTTATATTCACAAACACGTACTGCGAAGACTATTAATAATCTTGACGTGACATGTCGTGAAGATTTCAAATATATCGAAAGTATTAAAATGAAAATTAACCGTCTTTATGAAATTCATTTTAATTTGATGAAGAGCTAATTAATTTAAAATTTACGCCTGAATTTTTATTATGGTTAGAACTTAAGCTGTTCTCGTAATTAATCAAAAGCGTAGCTTACTGTTTTGGTGTTAATAGTAAAGTGCTTCAGCAAAGATTTTTTATTGAGCCTTTCTCATTTAATTGTTTCGAAATTATGACCTCGACTTTTTTTTATTGAAAGTAAAATCAAATCGGTTTTTAACCTTTAAACTATCAAACCAAATTTCAACGTCTTAGGTCAAGTAGTTTTCAAGATTTTCAGTGTAATAGTCAGTGATTGACCTTAGAATTCAGTAATAAGCAAAAGTCTTTAATATTTTTCCAATTAACCTATGTAAAGGGAGCGTGTGTGCCTTTCTGCTAATTTTAATCAACCGTTTTAGCGTGAAAGAGTGACAAACATCCACTCATCCGTCCATCCATCCTTACACACTGCCGCGTTTATAATAATATCTTGAAGATGACCGATAAAGCCTATCTTCTAAAATCTTTCCTATATTAACAAACCAGAACAAAATTCCACTCATGAACTATTAAACTCCAATTATAATCAAAACTATAACCGCGTCAAACACCAGAGTTTACTATTGATGTGTTGGTCAATAACTAATTATAGGTACCGCACTGATAGGTTGCCTGTGAACAAATTAGACAAGTGCGCAGAAAGCTTGCTACATGTAGGTATTTTTAAGGTACAGGAAGGGTTCTGGTGTGGCTTTTTAAGAGGAAACGGAACCTTCTCCATGTGCTGGGTCAGGTAAGGTAAAAATGGTGGTGAAGTAAGAATCCCACACTCTTCGGTGTTATGCTCTAAGACCGGGTGTTTTTTTAAGGTTTCCACTACAATACAGCCATATAATATTACTACATACACATACATACATAAACTCACGCCTTTTTCCCATGGGGGTAGGCAGAAACCACGGACCGCCACCTGCTACGATCCTTACACACTCCTTTCGCCTCATAAAATACATCCTCTTTTAAACTGCAACGCTGTCGTATAATTTCATTCCTCACTCTATAATATTACTACTATCATAAATACGAGAGTTTGGGTGGATTGATGTTTGTTACACAAATCATGCCTGAACGGGTGAACGGATCTGGATGAAATCTCGCACAGAAATTGATTATAGCCAGTTTCATCCCGGAAAAATGTACGGTTGCTGTAGGATAACATGTCAACTTTGACGCGAACAAAATGACGGTCAGAAGCAAGAGCAGTCATACATATTATCTAGGTAGGTATATAAATGTATACGTTTCCATGTAAGGAATATGGTCGACCTTCCACTTCATCCACAAGCCTCGCTGCGCTCCGCTAAGCCTCATATTGCCGCAACACTATTTGTCATTTAAGTGTAGACAAGATACTAGGTTTCTCAAGAAATAGAACGGAACTGATTTATAGTAGGTACACCTACCTACTTAGTTTTAGGTACATAGAGAACTTCAGGGATGTTGTCACTGGATGATGGTTTGTAAACATACATTCGTTGAACTCTTAATACTTATCTTCCATCCTATTATAGTACTAGCTTTTGCCCGTGGCTTCCCTCGCGTTAAGAAGTATTATTATTCATCTTTAATTTCAGTTCAACCAGTCGAAAATCTAAGAAGATTTATACAAACTTTCATCCCCTATTTTATCCCCTTGGGGGTAGAATTGATTAAAATCCTTTCTTAGCAGATGCCTACGTCATAACATCTACTTGCATGCCAAATTTCAGCCCGATCCGTCCAGTGGTTTGGGTTGTGCGTTGATAGATCACTATGTCAGTCAGTCAATCACCTTTGAGTTATACATATATATTTAGATTTTAATATTATAAGTGGTGATCAATGCTCGTGCCTTCCCTGTATGATAAGAGGCCATTACCCTACATTGGGATAACCGGGATAACAATAGGCTGAAATTGTTTTTGTTTTTATTAACGCGAAAGTTTGAATGGATGAATGGATGTTTGTTACTCTTAACGGCTGAGCGAAACTTGCTGAAATTAGACACACATAGACCTAGCTTAATTCATAAGTTTTTTTGTATTCCGGTTTTGTGATCCCGCGGAATAATTTAGAACTTTGGCTTAATTCTGAAGTCTGAAGCTAGTACATAAATAATTTAACGTAAAGTCGTAACTATTATCCCAAAGGCCCTAAGCACAAGCGCACGGAATAAACGGAACCTAAATTTAAATGATGTTCAGATTGGCAATACTATATTTAACATTTAATAACTACTAATTAATACTTTATTTAACATTTTGGCTCAGTTTTATACAATAAGCAAATAGTATCACCTATTAATCTGAAAAAAGGATATATGCGGTCGAATTGAGAAACCTCCTCATTTTTTGAAGTCGGTTGAAAAGTTTCCAAACTAAATAAATATTATTTGCAAAATGGGTATTTTGTTCTAATTTACGTTAAAATCATAAAAAACAATCCTTCAAGCGATTTTAATCTTAACATTTATGAAAATTAAATCTAAAATACATAATTATATGTAAATCAGGTTGAGGTTACGCACGAGTACCTACAGTACATTTATTTTACACGATACGTTTAACCCTAGTTTACCTTGCTTTATCAAACAAAGAGCGATATTATTATTTCAGTACCTAATCAAAGACTGCCTCGTTACCCTAGTGGTCCTAAACGAGACTGCTACGCTAGAAGTCTTGGGTTCGATTCCTAGGTCGAGCAAAAAGTGTTATTATATTTTTCATGAAATTCTCAGTAGCAGACCGGAGCTAGGATTTGTGCCCGCTTAATGGCAATAGGCTCGCCTTCTGTTACATGGGACCTGAATATACCGGTGAACTGTGGGTGTACATTGGTACAACTCTGCCTAAACCTTCGGGGAATACAGACGTGATGGTTAGGTAGAGTTCTACAAAAATGTATACCCACAGTTCACCGGTACATTTAGGTCCTATGTATCAGGAGGCGAGCCTATTGCCATTAAACGGGCACAAATCCTAACTAATAAATGAGAATTTCTTTTTTTTTCTACCCAACCCTTCGGGGACTACAAGCGTGATGGTATATTACCTAATCAAAGCCAATGAAAAAGATCAATAACCTACATAATTTATGTATGTACCACATAATACCAATAGGCCTATTGTTTACGCATATTGGTGTAAGAGGATCGTCTGTTGTTTCGTGTCGGATAGTATTCCACGAGCCCGATTGAGCAACAATATACCTTGAACGTAATCGAATGAGAAACCGTTCACGTACGTAGCTTGTAGAATTGTGGATCGTTATTCAAATCTCATTGGATCTAGATGAAAATTATACTAATCTATATTTCTATACTAATATTATAAAGAGCTAAGATTTTTTTTTGTTTGTTTGTAGCGAATAGGCTCCGATACTCCTGCACTGATTTTAACAACTTTTTCACCAAAGCCAAATCGACACAAAGTCAGATTCAAATAAAATTTAAGCACAAAAGCAGAACCATCACAATTTCTAGCATTTAAAAAGTTTTCGGTTTCGAATAAATTAGGATAATTTATGATTTTTATAGTAACCTACTACTATAAAAATCATAAATTAGCCTAATTTCAGACGGGTAACAGAAGTTAGAATAATTTAGGATTTAAAATAGACGACCGCTTTTCTATTAGTAAAAAAATTCTTGACCATTGAACTAATCTCAATTTGTTTCAGCTTTGTTGAAAATTTCTTAACAATCTATTTGCTTACAGTTTCCCCAACTATATTAGGCTCGGCTTTCAGTCTAACCCGATAGAGCTGAATATCTGACCACACAGTTACTGGGTAACATTATACCTCTTGATAAGACTGGTTGTAAGACTGACTATACGTAACGACTGTCAAAGATTTACTCATAGTAGACGGGACCAACAGCTTTACATGCTTTATGAAGCACGGAGGTGTCACAATACCAACTTCCAAACTCCGGGCAGGTACTGAGAAATTAGTAATGGAAAAACCCAATAATTCGTTTTTGTCCAACCTGAGTACCCTACCCAGGATCAACGCTCATCTGCCGAACTTGCGAACACGAGGCAAACAGCGCAGAAAATTTCTTAACAACATGAAACTTTAATGTAGTCAAAACACGTCCTAACTAATTGCTTTATTATTCACTGAACTGTTACCAAGCTAAACACACAGAGCGGAGCGTACTCAATTACTCATAAAGAATGCTAACAGTTCGCAGTGCTCATTGCATTTGTGCATTAGTTATGCGCACCACATGCAGGCTACTGAGGGACTAACTACAGTTTAAATTGGTGTCAACCTCTGCAGTTAAACTCGGTTCAATTGTGTTAGGAACGAGTTTAATGCTGTAATTTAACGGAATTGTATTTGAACTGTGGTGGAAGGAGCTCGTGGCTTAATAATTACAGCCGCATAGACCGATCTTCCGGGTTAAGCCACGCTTGCCGAGGTTGGTCTGTGGATGGGTGACCATTTACCGTAGCGAGTTTCCTCCGTGCCTCGGAAAGCACGTAAAGCCGTTGGTCCCGGCTGTCATTTGTAGATCTTTGACAGTCGTTACTGTTAGTCAGAAGCCAGAAAGTCTGACAACCAGTCTTACCAAGAGTATCGTATTACCCATTACTGGGTTGTGGAGGTCTGATAGGCAGTCGCTCCATGTAAAATACTGATATTCAGCTGCATCCGGTTCGACTGGAAGCCGGAGCTGGACGATGAATGGATGTTTGTTACTCGTTCACGCTTAAACGGCTGAATGGATGTGAATGAAATTTGGCACTGAGATAGATTGTAGTCTGGAATGACACATATGACCTTTTCCATCCCGGAAAAATGTACGGTTCCCGTGGAATAATATGCCAGATTTGAAGCAAACGAAGTCGCGGACAAAAGCTGTTCTTCCATAAACATAAATTAGGCGCACAGCCTAAGGGTACATTGATTTGTTATTGCTAAAGAGCAATGTAACACATTTGTCATATTGAATTAGTTTGACATTATTAGTTAAATTATTGAGGGATTGTGGCTTAATTAGTTTTGGTGTACTAAGCTTAATTGAGTACGCTCAATTGAATTGTATCAATTAAATCTTTTTTGTTAAATAAGTCTTCTTGCATTGGTTTATATTTAATTGGTATAAAACGGTTAGGAAAATGTGGCAATGCCATTTCCCTTTTGACTGGTGATGCGTTGATAATTCTATCAATCGAGAGGATAGAATCGGCGCTCTAACATTTACCATACATTTAGTAGGCAATAAATTGATACCCAAAAATATTAAAACTTTTCTAGAAGGTCAATGATAGCATGACGATTGACAGGACGGCATGAAAGAAGAAAACGTGTTGCGCCGACCCCAAGTAACATGGGATAAGGGCAGGAATATGATGATAATTATGAGTGTTGAAACAGCTTTGCCATTCATTTTGTAGGCATTAGGCATCATTGCACACTTGGTATAGAACAACTGATTTTTCAATAAGCGTCTATAACTGGATCACTGATATATCTGTAATAGTTTTAATAGGCAATTATTTTCGATCCCAAAAACGCAGATTATCAATTCACAGAATAACATAGGAACATTTATAAAATAAATTTAAAAAAAGCGTTTTTCAATAAGCGTCTATAAGTAACTGGATCACTGATATATCTGTAATAGTTTTAATAGGCAATTATTTTCGATCCCAAAAACGCAGATTATCAATTCACAGAATAACATAGAAACATTTATAAAATAAATTTTACGAAACGAAAAGCGACTGCTCAAATGGATTGAACTAGAAAATGATATTAATCATTTCTATGAAATTCACGCCCAACAAGAAAAAGTAAATCTCTCAGGCGGCCTTAATGGGCGAAAGTAAAAAGTCACGTACACCCAATACTTTTACTTTTTCATTATTTTAATCTGATTTCTGAGTTATGGTTCGGGACATCTAGTATGAAATTAACGGGTTTAAAAATATATATCCACCGTTTTCTGCGTTTGTTCGTGATTGTACTAAAATAGGTTCCCTTATTCATAGTACGTACGTGGGTGGGAAAAAGCTTGGGAAATTTCCATAGTAGGCTATTGCATGAAAAATGAGGGAAAAATATACGCCAGCCTATTATTCCCCGATACAGAGAAGGCATGAGCATTGATCACCATGCTTGCTCAAGGCGAATTGACGATTTCAGACTTATATTATTTGTATGTCCATGTTAAGTACATAATTATTATGTGACATTATATTTTCATTTATTTACACAGCCCTGCCCCCCTAGCCAAGTCACAAACGATAAACGCAATCGCTGAGTAGGCTTTAATAGATCTTCAACTTTATGTGCTTGGTTTTAAGTTGAAGATCTTATGAAGATTGCATAGCGTTTTCGTTCGTTCCAGTCGCTAACGCTTAGAAATCTTTAATAGATTTTCAACTTAAGGCTCTTGGGTATTAAGTTGAAAATCGATTGGAACCTTATTTAACCGATTATCGTTTGTGACTTGGCTAGGGGGGCTGATGTATATAGAAGATGTTAAATAAGGCTTAAACTAAAGTACTTAGTATTCGCTATGCCCAGTATCGAACCCACAACCTCAAGAATATTGAATCTTCAAGAAAAATAAAACGAGATCCGCTTCTTATTATTGATAGTTGTTTACACTGTTTCGATTGCCAGGCTTGTAACAATTATTGTTGCTAGGTACCTATCTAAGTCGATTGTCTTAGTACAGACTTTCCTGTTGTTTCTTCAATTTTTCCCTGTATTTGTATCAAGGACTTTGGCCGAGATAAACAAACGTTACTCAGCACGTACTTTGTCTTAGCTATGTTCTCGTCTCTTTCTTGCATAAGTAGCATGCCAGTTGTGCGACTGTGACGGGAATGATGATTAGGCAAGCCACCGTGTTAGGTAACATTAATTAGTCTATGCTATGTTTCAATAATTTAGCATATTAGTTATATTTATTGGCATTAGACTGTTACCATTTCTACATACCATACCATACCATACCATACCATACCATACCATACCATACCATACCATACCATACCATACCATACCATAAAATAAAGTCACTTCCCGTCGTCTGTATGCTGTGATCTTTTAAAAAAGGCCACGGATTTTAATGCTAGTTTATATCCATAGAGTGATTCAAGTGGAAGGTTTATACGTATAGAACTTCACGCTACGACCAAAAGGAGCGAAGCAATGACCAAAGACGTAACTATAGCTAGTGTATATAATAGTAAAGACCAATTTCAAAGTCAAAGTCAAATCATTTATTTTAATTTGACCATTAAAATGAACTTTTTAACGTCGATTACGAGAGAAAAAAATAATAATATTGAATCTAGATGCCCATTTAATGTGTCTCCTCACTTAAATATCAAATGCATTTGAATGCCACTGAGTATTTTACACAAAGTGACTTTTATTGACCTTCACAGCGCAATCACTTTGCAAAACCAACGAGCTCTGTATATTTGAAAGGATGTGCCCTTAACACTAGTCATGAGTGTTTGTTTGACAGCCGTTCTGGTATATGTGGACTTTACCGACAACACGGTTCATATAAAAATACCCGGCTTCGTCCATTTTAAATTCTGAATATTATTTTGAAATTAAGTATCTTGAAGGAAAGCTGACTAACTGCAAGTCAATAAAGATAATAGTGTTCATCATCATCTGCCCTGCCTTTTCCCAACTATGTTGGGGTCGGCTTCCAGTCGAACCGGATGCAGCTGAATATCAGTATTTTACATGGTGCGGCTGATAATAGTGTTGTTGTACTATATACAAAATTAATTACATTTCTATAATAATATCATAAAGAGAAAAATATTTTTTTTGTTTGTTTGTACCAAATAAGCTTCGAAACTAATGGCCAGATTTTAACTATTTTTTCATCAATAGATAGCTAGATAGATTACATAACAGCACGCTACGACCCACGGGAGCGGAGCAGTCACAAAACCCACGCGGGCGAAGTGGCAGGAAGAAGTACTTTTTTTTATCAGAAAAGTTTACATACATATTGACCGGTACGACCGACTATACTTTTGCTACTTTTTGTATAAAGCGAGCTACGTGAAAAATCTTCTTAAGTATTTATTCTGTAGCTTGATCAGCTAGATTCTGCGCTAAGCACCGAATTCAATTCCAAACTTTTCTTCAAAGTCTGTATCTCTCTTTTAGAACTCTGTGTTCACAGAATCTACTTCCCAGCTTCACTACCGAGGGTTGTGCGGTTTTTAAGATTGTTTTATGTAACTTTTAAGCTGTAAAAAAGAGCAAGTAGGTACTCCGTTTTTTAACGGAATTTTAAAACACACCGTCACTCCTGTATTCTTTGAAGGGTTAGGCAGAGGTTTACCAATGTACAGTCAGCAAAAGAGATAAGTAAACAGAGTCGCCTAATAAATTCAAAGTTTTTTAAAAACCGATAGAAGTTTTTTAATAAATTTTCTTTCTATTCATAGAAAATAAACAGTTTTTTTATTAAATTAAAGGAGACGGATACGCTTTCATACATTCTTGGGCCCGGGTGTAAAAAGATAAAATTGGTGTCAATTAATGGCTTATAATATAATAACAAAGTATTACTAAACATTCGGCGAATTTTGAATCTGAGAGCAGAGTTATAAAAGGTTTTGCAAGGTGAGGTTATGCAATAAATTGGCAAAAACCTATACTAAACCGACGAATTTTGAAGAGCGATTGCTATTTTATTATGTTATACTGTTATTTACTATATTAATTGTACTGTATTGAGTGTATTGTATTTACTATATTAATTGTATTACATTAAGAAACTCACAAAACGACACTACGAAATGAGTGATTGACAGTCTACTAGAGCTGTCAAAAAGTATTCTATGTCAGTGCCAGCACAGATTAAAAATACAAGTAATAAATCGAATTGTAAACGAGAATCAACTTTAAGATTGCTTTATATAATGTTTTTTTTTTTAACTGCGGGCATTATGTTAAATCAATCATCTGGTGCAAGATATATTGTGTTCAATTGTTGAAACTCATTCACATTAATCGATTATAGTTATCGATATCCCCTTTTAGTCGCGACATAAACTTATTTTTAAGATTTCTCTTATTCCTGATATTGAATTAGGCAATTTGTTTTGTTATTAGAAACAGAAAAATATGACACTTTTTTTAACCCATATCACAACTTAATACAATTTGGCCCAGAAATCCCCGTTTCCTTTCATTTAAAAACTACCTCTGGTTTGAGAGAAAACTTCAACTATATTAGACAGTCTTGTTACTTATCTCTTTTGTTCACCGTACACCCAAAGTTTGCCGGTATGTTTAGGTCCCATAGGAGGCGAGTCTATTGCCATTAAGAAAATAACAAAATATTGTATTAATAAAGTGTATCTACCAATTAACTTTCCTTCGCTCTAAAGTTGTTGGCAAAAGACGAGGAAAATATACAAATTTATTACGTGATTATTTTCAAAATGTAATTAAGGGCCGATTTTTCAAGATAACTTATATCTGCAGTATAAATTCAGTGGTTTGACACTAATGTTATAAGTATTTAGAGGAAAGATTTGTGTTTATGTATGTAACGAATAATTATATAATTGGATCGATTTCAAAAATTCTTGTCTTTGTCGTTAGAATGCTACATTATTACTGAGTAACATAGGCTGTATAATATCACGCTATGACCCACGGGAGCGGAGCGATAACCAAAGACGTAACTTAATACGGGTGAAATAAAACACGCGCACGAAGTCGCGGATTGTTTGCTAGTTTTCTATAATTAATCTGTAAACTGTCATAATATTTATAAAATAAAATCTCTTGATCAAATCAATCTTATCATTAGATAATTAATAATCCAGCATCGACTAATTGCATGCATATTTATTCAAACTTCAGGCTTATGATGGAATGGACTTTTATATCGAACTAGCTGTGCCCCGCGGTTTCACCCGCGTCTTTGGTTACTGCTCCGCCCCCGTGAGTCGTTTTAAATTTTTCTCTCCGTAAGAACCATCCTCGTACTTCAAGGAATATTCTAAAAGAAGAATTAGTGAAATCGGTCCAGCCGTTCACGCGTGATGGCGTGACAACGGGAAACGGGTTTCATTTTTATATAATAGATAAATCTCGCAATTTAGAGATGATCACGGATTTTGTTCTTCAAATATTTTTTTTCCGAAAGTCGTATCTATACTTTCTTAGCGAAAAATAATGAACATGCAATAATAATGGTCATGCATCCGTATATTCGGTCCCTTCGTAATGGATAATTTTAAAGCGGAAGAATGAGACACTTTGACATATTTACTAAACAAAAGCTGTCAAACCGTCTTATTTTTCCATACGAGATAACTGACGGCTAAAAAGTCATTCTACAGTGTATTGAACTATGAACTATAAACTGAATTATTAATAGATTTATGTTTAACCTTAAACGGTATTCGACACCAAAATCTCTACCCTCAAAAACAGTATTGCCGCGAAGATTGATTCCTAACTAATCATTCATCCCTAAATGAGATCACGTCCAGAGTTTTTAACGAAAGCCAAAGTCTAGTCAGAGTAACCATGATTTGAATATAACAACCACATATCATCACGCCTGTATTCCCGGAAGGGTTAGGCAGAAGTGTAACAATGTACACCCACAGTTCGCCGGGATGTGGGTCCCATGTAATAGAGGGCGAGCCTATTGCCATTAACCGGGCACAATCCTAACTCCGAGCTGCAACTGAGAATTTCATAGAAAAACCTAATAACACTTTTTGCTCTACCTGGGAATCGAACCCAAGACCTCTAGCGTAGCAGTCGCGCTTCGGACCACTAGGCTAACGAGGCAGATCTGAATATAAAACCAACAATTTATGATACCATGTATCTCGGTAACCGATATAAAAAACATGGCGGCTACTTTTGAGATCATTTGATTCTTAGCACAGCTGTGTCTCTTTTTATGAGTACTCCCCACAATATTTTTACATATTTTCGGGGTTCGAATAAAAATAAAAGAGACCGAAATATGTTTTTCAGTGGATATGTAAGTACTTGTATGTGTTAAGAAATATGTGTATTTTGTTGGCATTTCAGTCAGATTATGTGACAGTAATCATTAATTTTATACTAAGGGTGAAGAGGAAATAATCGTAAAACTTCGATCCATTTTTGAATTAGAAATATGTTCCGCGCATAATATTTATTTAGCTAGAAGGATTTATTTGTATCAATGAGTGATACTAATCCTACTAATATTATTAAAAGTTTGCGAGGATGGATGGGATGGACAGATGAATGTTTGTGATTCTTTCACACTTAAATGGCTGAACGAATCTGGATGACATTTGGCACTATGATAGATTTTAGTGTGGAATAACACACTATAGAATACTTTTTATTCCAGAAAAATGTTAGATATATATGTATAGTTATATGTATAGTTCCCGTGGGATAATTCGTTGAATTTGACTCGGACGAAGTCGCGGGAAGAAGCTAGTTAAATCTAAATGCTTTGGGATAATCGTATTCTCAATTAAGTAGTAGACACCATTAATCAATATTCCCAAGAAATAACTTTACAAGGGACACTTAATTTTATCCCTGAAACCCTAATGTTTAATTAACTGTAAAATTACATTTATCGGTTGCTTTGATGTCAAAAAATGTATTCAATAGACTTGGCAAAAAGTGACGTCACAGTTTTCTATGGGCATTCAATATCTATGGGGGATTCGCGTTTTGACAGGTCATAAAAAGTATGTGAGGGTAAGCTTACTCCATCATAAATTTTGTAGGAGTAAGACTAGAGTCAAGAGCCATCAAGAATTTAAAAAAAGACAATTAATTGGTAGTGCCTAGTATCCGATTCTAAAATCTGGAATACATTTACGCTGGCAAACTCGTGCTTGGCTAACTGAAATATAGCCTACTTGTAGTTTTATCAACTGCGTGCCTGTCACTTAAGAGTAAGTAACGATGGAAATTATTAGTTTTGTACTGAATATATTATTTTACAATTTTTTTCTTGTATGTAGTAGGGCCCTGTATTATTGTTATTTTCTTATTATTTTGTGTTAAAAAGTATAAATGCAATAACATATAAGTATATAGTGTCATTATTTTATGTTATATTTTAAGTAGATACCTATTCTATAATATTGATGCAACTATAAATCGTCTAAAATCGCATTAAACATTTATGGGAATAGAAAAATAAACACTATAAAGTGCGATAAAATTTTTCGCTTTCGGGAATTTAATATTTCCCGTCCGTGTAGAGGTCACATGTATACAGCGATGACATGTTGACCTCTATTTTTCTTTAACCATGCATTATTTTCTTCTAACAGTTTTAAGAAAAAATAATATAGTTCTAAAATAATCTAAAAAAACTGAATAGTTTTTTTTTTTGAATAATTAAATACTAAACTAAAGTACTTTCGAAACTTAAAATTCGTACTTGCCTTAAGCACGTGTGATAATGAATTCCATGGAACAGTAAACACTTAATGGAGTTGTGGAAAGTGATCAATCGTAAATGTTCTGTGTGAAGTTGCGTAGACGTTGAAGTCGCGGGACAGCGGTGCGGCGACGGCCGACTTCCACGGACCGCACGCGCTGACTGAGCTACGAGCGGCTACGGGCTACGGACTACGGGCTACGCGCTACGAGATCTGTAGGTACAGATTTAGTATGGGATGTTGGATGTTGCGAGATTATTTTTAATTGATTATAATATAAAGGTATGGTGGGTATAGTAGGATGTGATAATATAATTAAAATAAACTTGCATTAAAAATAAGTAGGCTACGAAATATATTTTTTAATATAAAATAGCTTCAGTTTTATTTGAATAATAGTAAAAAAGTCATATCATATTACGAGTACTTCTTATTTCGATTCGATAGTTACAGACACGTAATCAGTTTTTTTATTACGCAAACTTAAACTTATTTTTTTTTTTTCTTTTTTAATATGAAAAAATGGATTATAATTAAAACTAAAGTAGGCTACTGTTACATAATTAAAATCCATCACACAATACCCATAAAGTTTTTCATTAGCTCTGACAGCGTAAGTTATTTACATTTAAACTGAGAAGACGCAACTCTTCAGTTTTATAAGACGAACTGCGCGAACAAACTAACTTCACGGTTAACTGTAAGAAAGCGGGGGAATGCAGTGGAATCGACGCCTATTACTTAAGGGTGGTACGGATAGCAACAAAAGTCGATTAACAATGTCACTTTTACATATCATTAAAATATATATACCATCATATACCATCACGCCTGTATTCCCTGAAGGGTTAGGCAGAGGTGTACCAATGTACACCCACAGTTCACCGGTATATTTAGGTCCCATGTAATAGGGTGCGAGCCTATTGCCATTAACCGGGCACAAATTCAAACTCCGAGCCGCTACTGAGAATTTCATAGAAAAACCCAATAACACTTTTTGCTCGAACCGGGAATCGAATCCGGGACCCCTTGCACAGCAGTCGCACTTGCGACCACGAGACCAACGGGGCATTTATCATTAAAATAGACACGAAATAACACAATTCACTGCTATTCAGTATTTTATGCAATACCTAAGAGTACCTTTTATCTTAATTTTAGATCTATTTCGTATTATCTTGATATTGTGGTCAATAATATGGATTTAAAAATCTGAAATGTTAATCTACTTCTGTTGTTGACTGTATAGACACGACCATAAACATAATACACTTGGCAATATTTAAAAGCGTTTTTCTCAGGAATGAACTATTGCAACGAAGAGATAGCACCGATTTCATAATAGTATGGGTGTCAGAATATGATATTCGTAACACCATTACATTTTAATCAATACTTTGGGAGGAAAGCGCTTTAGAATGTTGCTAAGTGTATGCATGTTTTTGCTAGGTACTATACAGACACGCCACTTGCAAACTGAACTACGAACCTAGTCACGACGCAGTGGTTGAAATGTGTTATTGTAATTACTACAAGCAAATGCCTCGTTAGCCAAGTAGTCCTAAGTGCGAATGCTACGCTAAAGGTCTTGGTTTCGATTCCCAGGTCGAGCAAAAGTGTTATTGGGTTTTTCTATGAAATTATCAGTATTAAGCTCTGAGTTACGATTTGTGTGTGATTAACCGATTTTAATGAAGTTTGGCACGGGGAAAGTTTGAACCCCATGAAAGGACATAGGCTAGTTTTTATTAGGCGACTTCGTCTGCGTTTATATTTACAGACATATATGCGAACAAAGCCGCGGAAAAAAGCTAGTACTAGTATAGCTGTGGGTTCATTATTGCAAGTAATTGTATTACACTGGCGGCCATTTAAGCTGGGTACAATTAATCATAAACATTATTCACTATTTGTTGTGGCTAAAGAGCGCACACTATTTGTCATCCATTGTTAGGTATTCACGCCTTTTTTAATTAGTTATTCATTTATATTTTGTTTACAGCCCGTTGGTCGCAAGCGCGACTGCTGAGCGGGTCCTGGGTTCGATTCCCAGGTCGAGCAAAAAGTTTTATTGGGTTTTTTTATGAAATTCTCAGTAGCAGCTCGGAGTTTGGATTTGTGCCCGGTTAATGGCAATAGGCTCGCCCCCTATTACATGGGATCTAAAAACATACCGGCAAAATGTCAGACTTTTACTGACTAAAATCCATCCATGTTCCTTCTTGAGTTCCGGGGGCGCGGTATCTCTTTTGAACAACCCCCAGCCCCGGCAGGCATCGGCCCTTAGTGGCCCCTCCAAATATTTGCTGACATCTCTTTGAGACGCGCGTGGAACACGAACGCGCCATCTGCTGCACGGTGGACCGACGATTTAAAGAAGGTGGCGGGCAGCGGAGGAATGCGAGCTGCCCAGGACCGGGATGATTGGCGCTCTTTGGGGGAGGCCTACGTTTAGCAGTGGACGGATATACGCTGATATGATGATGATGACTAGTTTTTGCCCGCGCTTTCGTCCGTCATTGCAGACACAAACACCGTCGCGAAATAAAAAGTAGCTTATGTACTTTTTTAGGGTATAACCTTACCTTAAAATGTTCAGTAGTTGAATCGTTAAAGCGTAACAACCAAACAGACAGAGTTACTTTCGAATTTATAATATTAGTATGGAAGTATGGATTACATGATTTAAAAATTGCTCATATACTCAAACCCTTTGCAACTAATAATCTATTTACCATACAAGTTAAAGGCTACTTACGCAATGTTTGGGCTAGATAGTTAAGTTTTAAGTTTAGAACTATTGTGTGTATTTTGTGGTTATCGATATAATACGTCAGAGATTTTGGTAACGTCTTAGGCCGCATTTCCACCAAAGATACGCGATATCGCTTCAGTATCACAACCGACTGTCCTGTTGGTCTCGTGGGCAAAAAGTGTTAATGGATTTTTCCTTTAGGAATTTCTCAATAGCAGCTCGGAGTTTGGAACGTGTGGAACTCCCGTGTCTCAGAAAGCACTTAAAGCCGTTGGTCCTGTGCCTGATCTCTCCTCAGTTGTGTAGGATGGCCGTTCCATCGGACTATGAGAGAGAGAAAAGTATAATAATACTTCCTGCGTACTTGGCTAGACTCCATTGAGATTAGTCGCCGTGACCGATATCGGTCTGAAAAATATTATTATAATGACTTAAGTGGTCAACTTTGCCTATAGATATCTGCAATACCAGCGACCTTGCAAATGCGTTGCAATCCCAGAGATAAAGTCGAAATATCTCATGTGCCTGTAATTTCAGTGGCACCCATACCCTTCAAACCTAAACACAGCAACGCTGCTTTGCGGCAGAAATAGGTATGGTGGTAGTACTGCCCTGGACAAGCTCCTTCACAAAGAGCTACTACTACCACTTAGCTAGTTTCACACACATCCCTCGATACGCATCCTGGCTCGTCTCTCGTGAACACAGCTTTAATATTCCGGCTTCGTTCGCACTTTGACATTGTTTTGTTCGACTCAACTTTGATTAAAGAAACTGAAACAGTGACTGTAGAATTTTTCGTTTTTGTTGTTGTTTTTTGATAATAATATGACACTGTGACCGACATGAGTTTCAAGGTCACTTCTTGTAGCTTTTGCAAGAAAAGTAGCAAATTTGTATAGAGAAACTTTTTATCAGAGACAAAAGCATTGGAGAGAAGGAGACAGAATGGCGTATTTGATTTAAGCGTTTGAATGTGTTTTACAATGAACCATTTTGATTAACTTTTTATTAACTGTAGGGAATACATATTTGTCTATTCAGCCAATCCAGAATCTCTCTTTAATTTATACCTACGTGAAACTAATTCAATCAATTGTATTGCCATCATTATCCAACAATAGCAGTTCTACATTCAAAAGCTATGCTTAGAACACATTAAAATTAATTAACATTAAATAACACAAAATTATTACGATTACTTTGGGAATTACCCCCATTTTTGTAACTATGACTAGCCAATTTACTTCACCAACAGAAATATGTGATGAGAAAATATAATGCGAAAACTAACTCGCTTTTCAGATAACTAAATTCGCTTGTCAGAGAGAATGTACACGATGAATTATGTCCACACTACGTGTATCCTGTTAAAACTTGCAACTCTTGTTGCCAGTGAAACGATGACAAATGTTTATTATTTATTTTTATGACTAAGGCCGGATTCACACAGGGCTGACGTGGCATGTCATGATAGGTCAATCATAGGAGTTCAGCGTTTCATAGTGAGTTGCTATTTTATAACTCTGCGTCAAAATTTTAAGGCGTCACAACACGATAGGTACAATGCAGTTATGGTAAACTGACATAAGACAATGCGCACACAGTTTTGTCTAACACAGATGAAATACGAAATAATTTTACACGGTTGGAGCAGTGGCTAAACGGTTGGCTGCTGCGCTGTGTGTCGCGGATTCATTCCGAAATGAGAACAAAATTTTATATGGCTTACAGGCACCTGTTCTGAATCTAGTTATTTGTTTATATGCACCTACAATACAAGAAAATTCCTAAGCAATGTGAGGCAAAGTTTTGCCAAAAAAAAAAATGTAAAAAAATAAAAAATAAAAATATACCATCACGCCTGTATTCCCCGAAGGGTAAGGCAGAGGTGTACCAATGTACACCCACAGTTCGCCGGTATATTTAGGTCCCATGTAATAGGGGGCAAGCCTATTGCCATTAACCGGGCACAAATCCAAACTCCGAGCTGCTACTGAGAATTTTATAGAAAAACCTAATAACACTTAAAAAAAATGTAATAAGTTTAAAAATTATATCGCGATTTGTGACCAAAACACCTACCTAATTAAATATCGAATTGGAAAAATAATGTCACTAAGTAAATAACTATTTTATACCCAAAACATCTGACCAATCTTCTCACAAAACATAAAAACTGAATATAAACCTCCACATATTTCCTAAACACAAAACTGGTTCCTGTTTATGACATTTATAAAAGTCCCGGCGTTGTAGAGCGTCGTCTCTTTCTCACATAGCGTTATGACAGTCTCTTTCTGAAGCTCAATGTGTCATATTTATTTACGCCCCAGCACTGTACTAAAGAGGCAACATGCCATTCAATCTATACTATGTAATAATCTATACTAATATTATAAAGCTGAAGAGTTTGTTTGTTTGTTAGAACGCGCTAATCTAAAGAACTGCTGGTTCGAATTGAAAAAAAACTTTTTGTGTTCGATAGTCCATTTATCAAAGAAGGCTTTAGGCTATATAACATCACGCTACGACACTTGGGAGCGGAGCAGTAACTAAAAACGTATCTTAAACCAGGTGAAATTATAAAGCTGAAGAGTTTGTTTGTTTGGACGCGCGAATCTGAAGAACTACTGGTTCGATTTGAAAAAATCTTTGTATTGGTTAGTCCTTTTATCGAAGAAGGCTTTAGGCTATATAACATCACATATGTTTGTGCCAAATAATCTCCGAAACTATTGGACCGATTTAAACAACCTTTTCAACAAAAGATAGCTATATTATTCCTGAGCAACATAGGCTATATAACACCACGCCACGACCCATAGGATCGAAGCAGTAACCTAAGGCGTAACGTAACGTACGCACTGTAGACCGTGTAAACCGGGTAAAAAGAGCCACGCGAACGAAGTCGCTGTCAGAAGCTAGTATTCAATAAAATCCGTCAAACACTTTGAAGCGTGAAAGCGTTTTAAGTCAAATCCTATTTGGTTGGCATATAAACGGAAGTTGACTGTCGGTCTTGTCGACGCAAGCGCTCGTCACGAACAAAATGTTCCACAGTTTTATTCCGATTTGTAAAAGGCTATTCAATTTAATCTCATGTCAAGTGATTGGCTTTCATTGGCTGTTGTCCTGTCTTTTTACAGGCGTTTTTACTCATTAAATTGGTTACATGAGATTTATTTGATCGGATGCTGCCTTTCAGAGGTTGGAGTAACTAGGACATAGTGTACTCATTATAGTGTATTTATAATTAATGTGGTTAAGGTTTATTGTTAAAGATAAATACGTTACCCCACACTAGAAATTTCTCGTCTTTACAAACACATAACGGCAACGTCCGAAAAAATATCTATAGGCCATTTATAAATATTCGTTCCACGTGGGAACCGAACCCAGCATGCAACATCCAATCGCTAAGCCAATGCACAAACCGTGACGGCGTTTATGTCTCTTCAATATTTATTTAGAGACATAGTACATCTTATAGTAATTCAACTTTATCAGCTCAATTTCAGTTTACACAGGTCAGTTCAGTTTAAACATTTGAGAGAAGCAAGTTTGAAGGTTCATTAAAAATATCCCCTTGTTTTAGACATCACGAGAAAATAGCGTGATACAAAAGTCACTCTGGTGAACGGTAACAACCTTGTTAACTGGTTGATCTCTTTTCCACGATCAACATGAGGCAATGAGACCTACGGGCTTACACCGCATTTTCTCATATCTCATAGAAACTTTGAAATCCAAAAATCTTTGAAATAAATTAACTGACCTTTTTATAAGGATTCTTAACTAAGACTTTATATTTTATGTAACGTGCGTATGAAGTAAAATTCATTTAATTATTTTTGGAAATGTCGTGATGGCTGAGGTGTGTGTGGTTAAGGTGCCTCATGAAGTTCTGGGTACTTTTTAGGTTTATCTAGGACATCACTGACATCGGTGAAGTAAATCATCGCAAAGAAATGTAGACTTATAATTAATTTATGTCTGAAATCGCCAATCCGCCTTAAGCAAGCGGTGGTGATCAATGATAGTGCCTTCTCTATATGAGTTAATATAATAATGTTAATATTTTTAAATTTATTTTAAGATTTTGGGCGTCAAAATTTGTACGACATACTAAGTAGTATATTATTGGGCATTCTATACCACTATCGGCAAGTTGCTCGGCGAGTGCGCCTCGCTGCCGATAGTGGTATAGAATGCCCAATAATTGACAATCTACTCGCCTCTCCACTCGACCCAGACAGTACATTGTACCGAGAACTTGATTTGGAACGATTTACTCGACCAAATCGATACTCGACTCGCCACTCAACTCGACCGATACACTGGAACGAGACAGTTCATTGTGTCGCGTACTGGATGAGCTTTACTCGACCATTGACTAGTAACTTACTCCTTACCACTATATTCCATACGTCTGACTAGTATGCGGCGTTTCGGAGAACGATGAACTATCAACTATCAACTCGACTCTCCGTTTACTTACTGCACTCGACCGATCACTCGAATTTGTATTCTCTGTTAACAGAATGTCGGGCGAGAGTGATGGTGGCTGATGATTGTAACAAACCAAAGCTTGCGACTAAAGCGTTAACGGGTTGTTACTGTAAATAATAAACAACTGTAACTTAGTTACTTGGTTTAATTATCATAAAATGTTGGTTTGTCTGGAAACAAAATATCAGCCGCACGCACGAGCTCTTGTAGTTTTCGCCACTGAGGAGAGTCCGCGTCGGTCTGGAACTTGATTCGGACGAGCGCTTTCTTCCACAGCTCGGCGGAGTCGGTGAGGCGAGCGTCGTCAGCCTTGTACACCTTGCAGTCGATGTAGTACTCTCCGTCGGTGGTCGTTGCTCGGCGCTCACAGCCGCTGGCTACGCGGTTCACAAAGAATGAAGTTAGGTGATCCGATGAATGTTCTTTGTGTGGGATGTCGCAGTTTTTACTGATGCCGAATATGTCCATGCCAGTGTTGGTTTTTTTACTGAAATAATAACGAAAACTGTTATTAGTTAATGTTTAGAAAAAAAAAAAACGCTAAAAATATTACAACGGTGTGTAAGCAGCGCACACAATCGCATAATATTTTATGAACGACACCACGGATATTTCTGTAGAAAATATTACAAGTGACAGCGAATGGAATACTTATGCAAATTGCACTATTATAATTCAATTAGTGGAAACGTACTACTTTACTGTTTTAATTTAATCAGAACTAGGAGATAATAAATTCAAAATATTATTCACCTGCTACGAGCTAAGGTTGTTGTTTGTGACTGCATCTTGCGTTTCCCATTGCTGTCTGCAGACGGTTTGCGACTGGCCTTCACTTTGTGTCCAGTGACCGATGCTTGCAAATAATCACACTCAGAGTCTGACCTGAAATAAAGATAGAGGAAATGTAGTCACACAAATATTATTAATTAATCCAATGGAGTAATGTCCATTGCGCTGGCCATAATATAGGACACAAGTGTTCGGGCAAACACTGGTTCACTAATATTTAAATGGGATAGCACTGAGACTGAGCATACTATGTACAGATCGGGTGATCTGTGAAGTAACGCGCTCACAAACAAATATATATAGTTATAAATGACAGGCTAATCACAAGTGTGATCCATGAAAACGAACAGACTATTTTATCAGACTTACATTTTTTCCGATCAGAAGTTCCACACGGTTTGATGACTTGGCTGGTGATGACTGCAGCGGATGGCTATCGACAATGCCGTCACTGATATTGTAGGCGACACGGAGTGTTTGTAGACCGATTATACAAGAGCACTTCGTTGCACTTGCAGACTGCGAAAACTTTGTACCGAACAGAAAAACTTATGGCTTATAAGTTAAAATCGGATTATAAGTTAGGAATGTTAAATCCACTACAATCAATCCGGTATTGCTTTGTTAAAGTAACTTTTTCTATAGTCGTATTATACGCGTTGGTAAAATGAAGACGAAGGAAAATTTTATACTGTATCGAATGTCGATGCAGCGAAATAAGCTAGGGCTGACTAAACGATAGCGTGAACGGAATCGCCACAAACCAGATGGATTTTATTATTTTAAAGAAGTAAATGAATGTTTCCAAGGTAATTATTTCATCATCTACATTTAGGTTTCGTGTAGAAAAAATGAACTTACTGCCGTCTACCGCGTACTTCTCTAGATTTCCTAAAATAAATAGATAATATAATTCCTGTAACTACGGTAACGGCCATGAGGAAACCATGAACGTTATATGATATCGTCATCGTCATGTCGTCTATCGACATACTATGATATATTTTAATCGATTTAGTGCATTGTGTGAAATTTGTATATTTGAATGTCTACCAAGTTGTTACCAACCCTAACCAAAATAGCTGATTATTGTGATTGCGAAATAAATAATTATGTTTAGCACACGTGTAACAATTAGGCAATAACAACTTTAATGATGAAATATTTTTCTGCTTTGTAGACAAAAAAAATAAATTTAAAAAAAACCCTAAAATATTATTTATTACCTCAAAAGTCTCTCGGAGCGAGCACCTTTCTAAACTGTTACAGTACAATCAAGTTAATTATTATAAATAAATATTTAATTGATCACACACCAGAAACAACAACAATTTCATCTCCTGGAGCAACTGTGTTCGTTACATCGTGGTGCTGAAATATACATACATATTTGGATCACGCAAATACATAATCTTATGTATGAATCATTTCATACTGTGCAGGTAATTATCAAATATAACACAAAAATAATACGATAACTATTTAGAACATTATAATAATTATGACTATTTTTCTGACTGGTTTTGCATCTCAAGAGGTGTAAGGCAGGGTTGTGTAGCGTCTCCTTGGCTGTTCAACCTATACATGGATAGTTGCTTGGCGGATTTGAAAGAGAGTGAGTGTGGATTAAGAATGAATGAGTTACCTGTCAAATGCCTCTTATACGCAGACGATCAAGTTCTTCTTGCATCGTCGGCGGAACAGTTGCAAGACATGGTAACGTTAATGAATGAAGCGTTTAAAAGAAAAGGAATGAATATAAATGTGAACAAGACGAAAGTGATGGTTTTTGAAAGAGAAGAGGATGTATCGGTGTGTGATGTGAAAATAAATGATGTGAGTGTGGAGCAAGTGAATGAGTTTGTATACTTGGGTAGTATGTTTACAAGGGATGGAAAGATTGATGCTGATGTCGAAAGGAGAGTAAATGCGGGAAATAAAGTGAATGGTGCCATACATGCGGTTGTAACCAACCAGTCGATGTCCAAAAAGGCTCGACTGGCTGTGCATAATGGCGTGCTGGTGCCTACACTTATGTATGGAAGTGAATGTTGGGTATGGCAAACGAGGCATGAAAGTAGGATTAATGCTGTGGAGATGCGTTCCTTGCGAAGTATGTGTGGTGTAACTTTGAACGATAGAGTGAGGAATGAGATTATACGAGAACGTTGCGACTTAAAAGAGGATGTAGTGACAAAGGTTCAAAAGGGTATGCTTAGATGGTTCGGTCATATTGAGAGGATGAGTGAAAGGCGACTAACAAAAGGTATTTATGTGGCAGATGTGAGTGGCAACGCCGGGAGGGGACGCCCTAGAAAGACCTACCCTGACCTTATCGGTGAGGTTCTTCAGAAAGGTCGGGTGTGCAGTACTCGTAACCGGCGTGCTTGTATGACCAGATGTATGAACGTGAACGAGGCGAAAGTAGTATGTCAGGATCGTAGCAGGTGGCGTTCTGTGGTTTCTGCCTACCCCCATGGGAAAAAGGCGTGAGTTTATGTATGTATGTATGTATGTACTATTTTTCATTCTAGAATTTACAGCTATTTACCTAATTCTTCATCGGTACCAATAAACCATTTTTTTAGTTTCAGATACATTCTACCTAAATATAATATTAATTACTGACTTGCCTGTGAAGAATTATTAAATTACCTGAAGTATACCTACATATTTGGGCCACGCAGATACACGTACTCTTATGTATACATAGTTTCATATTTTGCAGGTAATTATGAAATATATTTTTCTTCCCAGAATATACCATTATCTTACCTAATCAGATTATGTACCTAATGCATCCATTTTTTATTATTTCAGATACAACCTGCCTAAACATAATTATCGACTTGCCTGTGAAGAATTACACAAGGATCTTGAAATCAGCGTAAAATTGACCTGACCAAGTTGTTACTAATTATATAAAATATTTTGTCTGGTATACCTAAGACGGTGAATATTAGTTGTAAGTATTATCTAATCCAAATTTATTGAAATAATAATTTTAAGTGTTCTTTGATTTCAAACAATAACATAATGCCTCACTGCTCTGATTGTAAAGTATTTGTAGACAATCGTCGATGGTCTGGTCATTTACGTAGCAATGTACATAAAAACAATAGTTCTACCCCTATGTATGATAATGTTGCAATTATTAATTCTTCTTTTAAAGAACGAATCAAAAGTTACAAAATCATAGCGACAGGTGAACAAATACATAGTTTTCCTGAGGTGTTTCTCAAAAGTATTAGTACACAAGTCAAACATTTAATAGACAATTCAATAGAGAAACACACCTCTGTCAAAATAAATTTTGAACTGTTTGCTTCGTTTCTTATGTATAAAAATGATCAACAAGAAATAAAATCATTCCGTACAAACAACATTATTACACATTTTAATTACGATTTTGATTCTATGTATAAACTAACTATTGATTTACTACTAAAAAAAATTGAAGAATTTGAGGAAAGGGATAGTGGTTGGACTTTTTTATGCAATTCACATTTAGAATTAAATATTAATAAATATCAACCACTCAGCGGATCTAAATTTTTAACTTTGCCGAAATTCATTAAAAGTAAAAGAGCTTGTTTGAATATTCGGAACAATGATGAGTATTGCTTTTTGTGGTGTGTTGTGGCGGCATTGTACCCCACAAATAGACATCCCGATAGGATTTCGTCTTATCCCCGCTTTCAGGATGTTTTGAATGTTAATAATTTGACATTTCCAATCACATTTTCGGACATAGCTATCTTTGAGAAAAATAATCCTTCTGTTAATATATATGTGTATGGTTTAAAAAATGAGAAGACAATTATTGGACCGCTTTATACAACGTTGAATAATAAGTCTAATAAAAGTATCCATCTACTGTTTATAGAAAACAATAATAATTCTCATTACTGTCTTATCAAAGATTTATCTCGTTTAGTTAGAAATCAGATGACCAAACATCATGGTAAACTATATTTCTGTGAAACTTGTTTATTGTTTTTTCCAACGCTTAGTCAAATTGAATCCCACTTGTGTGGGGGGATCGTCACAGTTTTACCAGAACAAGGTTCATTTTTAAAATTTAAAAATTATGATAGGAAACAAAATATTCCATTCGTCATATACGCCGATTTCGAAACGTTACTTGAACCCATTTCCGGCGATGATTTCAACACCGCTAATACGTCATACTCGAAACGCCACGTGCCGGCTGCGTTCGCTTACAATGTCGTGTCATCAAATAAAAATGATAGCGTTGAAGGCTATAGAAGTTATCGCGGCAATGATTGTGTTTCAAAATTTATAAATTTTCTTACTGAGGATGTAAAACAAATACATCAAATTATATCCAAAAGCGAGCCTATGATATTCACTGATGACAATTCTGTAGAGTTCAAACGTGCCGTTAGGTGTCATATTTGCGACAATTTACTCTTGACTGATAAAGTAAGAGATCATTGTCATATTACAGGCCTGTATCGAGGTGCAGCACATCGACACTGTAATTTGCAACATAAAGTACCAAAATTTATACCAATATTTTTTCACAATTTATCCGGGTACGATTGTCATTTATTTATAAAAAAGTTAGGCGAAATTCCAGGCCCAATTAAAATAATCCCTAAGACTAAAGAAAAATACGTCGCATTTACCAAATTTATTCCTATTGCTGATAACGAGTTTATTTGTATAAGATTTTTAGATTCATTCAACTTTTTAGGGACAAGTTTAGACAAGCTCGCTAAAACATTGCAGGTGGAAGATTTTGTTAATCTTCGATTTCATTTTTCTAAAGACAGACAGTTTAATTTATTGACAAGAAAAGGTATATATCCTTATGATTACATGACCAATTGGAAATGTTACGATCAAAAATCATTGCCGTCTAAGGGTAATTTTTATAATTCTTTGACTAACGAAGACATTACAGATGAGGATTATAATCACGCACAGGCTGTTTGGGCTGAATTCAATATTAATAACCTCGGCGAGTATACGGATCTATACCTAAAAACGGATGTGCTTTTGTTAACAGACATATTTCAAAATTTTCGGAAAACCTGTAAACAATATTACAGTCTTGACCCAGCGTTTTACATTACTGCACCTAGTTTATCTTTCGATGCAATGTTGCTAAAAACGGGCGTTCAGTTAGAACTCGTGTCGGACTTAGCTATCATCAGAATGATACAAAGCGGTATACGCGGCGGTTTGTGCATGTGTTCCCATCGGCATGCTAGAGCCAATCACAAATACATGCCTGAATATAATCCATCACAACCTGAGAGTTTCATAGTATATTTAGATTGTAATAATCTTTACGGTTTTAGCATGTGTCAGTATTTACCATACTCTAGTTTCAGATTTTTAAGTGATAACGAATTAGCAAATTTTAATGTTACCACTATAGAGGATAACGCAAACTGGGGCTTCATATTAGAAGTCGATCTATTGTATCCCGAGCATTTACATAATGACCATAATGACTTACCATTTTGTCCCGAAAAATGTGTACCCCCGGGAGGTAAAACAAAGAAATTAATAGCAAATTTGTATAATAAGTACAACTACGTGATTCACTACGTTCATTTAAAAAAATGTTTAGAACATGGTTTAATATTACGTAAGATTCATAGAGCAATTACTTTTAGACAGAGTCCATATTTAAAACAGTACATAGAGTTAAATACTCAATTAAGACAGAAAGCAAAAAGTTCCTTCGAACAAGACTTTTTTAAGTTATTAAATAACAGTGTTTTTGGAAAAACATTAGAAAATACTGAAAATAGAGTAACCGTACATTTAGTTAATCAATGGTGCGATCAGTCCAATCGAACTAAGAAATTTATATCCGCTGAGAAACTTATAGCCAACCCCTATTTCCACAGTGCATCTATTTTGTCAGAAAATTTAGTTGCAATACAAATGAAACCTGATCAAATTATTTTAGATAAACCTATATACATAGGTTTCACTGTATTAGAACTTTCAAAAGCACACATGTATTACTTTCATTACAATATTGTAAAGCCTTTTTATAAAGATCGAGTGCAGCTATGTTATACAGATACCGATTCCTTTGTCTATAAAATATACACCAACGATTTTTACCATGATTTGAAATATAATTTTTTACAATATTTTGATAGCAGTAACTATGAAATCACAAATGATTTACAGATACCGCTAAAAAATAAAAAGGTTCCCGGTCTCTTTAAAGATGAAATGGGAGGAAAATATATTACTGATTTTGTTGGTTTGAGATCGAAACTTTACTCTATAAGAACCCCTAATAGTATCATTAAAAAAGCAAAAGGAGTAAAATCATGCGTGGTCAGGGATTTAAACTTATCAGACTATGAAACCATTTTATTTAATGGTGGAGTAATCCGGAGAAAAAATAATATGTTTAAATCAATAAAGCACGAAATATTTACTCGGACTGTCAACAAAGTTGCTTTATCTAGAAATGATGACAAACGATCGATATCTGTGGATCAAATATCAACCCGAGCCTGGGGTCATGCATTTATTTTTAAGAATGAATTACTTTAATCATAATTTTAAGTTAAGTGTTACCTACTCATAGTTTAGTTTTAGGAAATAATAAATGTTAATGTTATACAAAAATGAAATAAAATGTGAATTATTATAATTATTGACTTGTTTTATTTCTGAAGTCCTGTTTATTTGAAAATATCATTACACTTTTTTTTAAATCGGTAAACAAAGTTAACACTGATTGCAGTTATCTCACTATGCACCTAAAATACTATGCATCATAAGGTTGATTTTCGAATAACTAACGTTTTACGATTAAGTAACATGCTTACAAGGCGTTATTTGTCATTGTATAAGTGTTACCTACGTTGCAGTTCATTGGCCTTAGCCTAGAGACACAAACGCTTAGTTGACAATATTAGTATGACATGTAATTATTTAGTTATTTTGTCATCATTTACGAAATATTATTCGGCGCGTACACCTGTTTAATATTTTTTTAACTTCCATCAAAAGTCATCATGTCGGTGAGTAAAATATTTTTAATTCGTTTTTTTATGATTGTTTCATAACTAGAGATTGTGTTCGCAGCTGTGCTGTGTTGCATTTTTCCAGAGCCTATTGTCACTAATCTACATTAAATCTAGACTTTCTCGATTGAAAACCCAGTTAAAACGCTTTCGAGCGCTATACTAGCGGAATAGTGGTATAAATTGTGTTTATATTTTGTTCCAGAATTCTGACACCGAGATTGTATTCAGCCAGTACGCTCAGGATCCTTACGAAGGATTCTCCGAGATGTTTCGCAGTGAACCCGAGCAAAGCAAACAAGTCACGAAAGATAAAAAACCAAAACAACGGTGCAGGGAAAAATCGATAAAGCAAAAACCTACAAAATCCTTCGTTATGAGTCGACTACAGCGAAAAGGGATTAAGTTAATAAAAATTTCAGTGGTAGATCTGTGTAACAACAATCCTCAAACCATAGACAGTGATAGTGACAGTGAAAACGTTATTATAAACGCTCAATATATTGTTCAAGATCCCATCGACAGTGTTATGGACGAAACTGAGTCTTTAGTTAAGAAAATATCAAAATCTTTAATAGGTACTGACTTTTATTAACCGTTTTTTGTAAAGTAGTTAATATTTGTATTTTCATTATGATGTTTTTATTTAATTTTGTATTAGGTTGTGTTATTTGTGGAGTAGCGTGGGGATGTTTAACAAAATAAAAGCAAATTTACATTATTTTGATTTTTATTTAAAAACCTTAAAACCAATAATCTAAATACATTACACATTATGAGCACATACATTTATACCCATTCTAAATATTTCCTTAAACAAAGCACATTTTTAAGAGCACAATGCTTTAGATGTTTATTACAATTAAAATTAGATCTTCCTTCACAGTATTTTTTATGCAAAACAGAGAAACTAAGACATTGTTCTGTACCAAGGTCTGATACTTTACAATTCACACACAGTTCCTTTATCCAATTCACCTTCTCCAAACCATTTACAATGATTTCCTTATTTTCTAGATATGGAACGATTATACGCCGAAATTCTCTATAGTCAATATATCCTTCATTCCAATAAATACCTCTATTTCTTTCCAACCATTTAACTTGTCTCTTTTCGTCACTTGTTAAGTATTTAAACAAGTATGGCGGTTTTATTAAAAATGTTTGCGTATAATCACGACTTGCAAAAGCTAATTCTTTTATTATAAAATTATTGTTCAGGTCTTTAAACCCTTGAACATCTAATATGATAGTATTCGGATTCATGATATTTTTCTGACAGTATTACTCAACGGCTTGTACTCAATTATGCAGTCGTTCAATATAAGGCAGTATGCAGAAGTTTGATCTGGTATATCCGAATCACTCTCAATTTCCACTCTTACATCCACAATAGGACCTGTCTTTACATTATCAGCTTGTCTAGAGCAATCTATGACAAATAGCGGCGCCAAATCTTTGAATTGTTTCTCACTTAATAAGGGTTCCGAGCGACGTCCGTAATAAGACTGTTGAAATCTGATGTATTGCTCGTATAATAAAGCGATTCTGTTATTCGCGAAGCTGACATTTAGGTTTTCATACGGGAAGTAAGTTGAGTTTAGGTATACTCTAACGTCACGAACATGACAGTGATCGAACTGGGACATATCAGAACTTGAATTGTTTTTTCTATTTGTTTGTAGACCCATAATTATGTATCTTGGTTTCTCTATTTGTGAGGAAGTTTTGATAGACCAGGTATGTTTTGTAGTTTTAGGTAAAGCTGGATATTCGTACAGATCCCAATTTCTGAATATCATCTGGAGTGGTCGATCTTTTTCTAACAGTTTTAGTAAACTTATTTTTTCTTTGTCGGACACTTTAACATGCGGTACACGCCAGATGATTTTATTTATCTGAACGTCGTCTACAAATTCCCCGGTGTTAAGTTTCACAGCATTCAGATTAGTGTTACTTCGTAGCAATATCAGTTCGTGCCTACTATTTATCACGACTTTCTTGAAATCTTCTGCAAAACCGATGATGTTACAGAGTGGTATAGAAGCAGAAAAACTACCCCCATTAATATTTTTTATTCCATCGATATTCCAGCCCCATGCATTGGCTATCTTTGATTCACTTTCACTCATTGATATTAACGATTTCATGGTGGTAGTTATGCCAGCGTTTTTTATTCTATCAATTTCCACTCCATTCAGCTCATATCTTATATCTTGGAATAAGTAGAGTAGAGCATTATTCGTAAAATTAACACTAGTGGCTTTCTCTTTCATATCCTTTTTACTTAAGACAACAGTTCCTTCCAAATACAAGGTACTAGCTGACGGAAGTATATACAAGTCCTGTTGGTTAATAGGTATGCGGATTTCATCGTTTCTATTGAAACTAGTAACGTAGGGCTTGTAAGAATGAAATTCGATTCCTTCAACAGTGTTGTCATAAGTCGGAGCAGATAAAACGTCTAAGATATTCATTTTAGCAAACCGATCGCTTTGAGAAATGCCTTGTTTTCTTTAGTTAATTTAATTTTCTTCTTAGGGCGAGCTGTTATTTGGTTGGAAGCTTGAGCGGAACTGATATTTTTGATTTGTTGATGCATATATTTATTGTAGTCAATCATTTTTTTCTTCTGAGATGCAAATACAGCTGCACTTCTTCACCGCGCAAATTGATCAAGCGGTTATTTATATCTAACAGCCTGATATGTATACAGCTAATGTTGTTTTGGTTTATTGGAAAGTATATCGCGTTTTTCGGGATTTCTATAATCCTATATCCGGGAGGCACGTTGAGTGCAAATTCGTGGATAATGTGACTGGGTTCTCCGTTTGTGTACGAGCCGCTGACAATATCACATTCGATCCTGATCACTGTTGTAGGTAAAATGTTGACTGGAAACTGCGATACATGCCATTTATTTGCTTTTAAGACCTGCTTATTAAACCCTAACAAATTCCTAAAAGTACCTTCTTTATTAAAATTTATATCTTTTGTACAATATACAGCAGCTTTTAAAGTATTGTTATTACACTGTAGTTTGATTGATGCATCTTTCATTTCAGATTTTAAATAATCATTAATATCTTGCAATTCATAGGTGCCGTCAGGTATTTCAATAACTTCGTTAGAACCATAATAGAACTTATTATTCGTTTTGTCAATGTTTGGAATAGAATTAAATGTTGCGAAATGCAATAAGGCACACTCATACTGTTCATATAGTTGCAACGTGTTAGGATAGTAAGTAGATAAAGTTGACGAGTTTCCAGTTATCGATAATGTGAGTGACATCTTGCAAATGATTCAAATAAAAGAAAAGCATAAGTTTTATACGTTTTATTTCCAAAAATTCCACAGATATTCTAAACATAAGTGTCCACAATTTACAGTGTTGAATTTCTGATATCTTGTATAATTATAAAAAACATTACAATTCTTAAAATATCGCATTAATTCCATTGGAGGTTTCAAATCTCCGAAGCTATCAAAATATTCACAATAATTGCATACTTTTACATAAGCTACCCAATGCGTACCTTCGTTCTTAGAGTCGTCCAAGTTAACGACACCACATTCAACCCGTTTTGGCGTCCTTGGTAACTGATCCTTCATGTATACTCCTCGAAAGTGAGGGATGTTGCGTGCATACCTTTGGATGTCTATATTAGTGAGAGGACGATTAGGTAGCTTATTTTTCAGTTTTTTGAAGACTTAATGAATAAACCATTACCATTTTTATGTGACTTAATGTATAAACCCTGGCCTAACTTTAAAGACTCCATAGCCTTATTATGTCGTTGTGTTTCTCGCAAATTTTGCTGACCTGCTTTGTAATCGTTAACAGTTTTTGCAATACCAGCCGCACCACCAGCTAAAGTCCCTAAAGCTGATAAACCCGCAAAAATTGGGATTAAAGGTAGAATACCTCCAGTCTTTGGTAAGGGTATCACTCGCGGCACTCGAATTTTCTGAATGCATGGAATTATTTTTTTTGCTGCTGAGTAAGCAGCGTTAATCAAAGTTTTACTGTCCTTTGGATTCAGTTTCTTTATTTTTGCTTTTATTTTTGACACGAAACTTTTAAACGTTTTAATGCCGGAACCAGATTTCAGTTTGGCTTTCATAACTTTGCTCACTAACCATGAACTAAGTTTTTCACCTTTCCCAGCATCGCTCGATTTAAGTCTTTGTTTAGCCATATTTAGTAGTTGCAAATCAGCTTTGTGACGATTGTTTAAGTCTGTATGGTTTGCATATGCAATGTCGTGATGCATACAAGCTTCGTCTAGCTTATTTACACCTCGGTCACCTCGTAATAAACGTTTCTGCAGTTTAGTTCCCGGACCGCAATAATTGTAGCCGGGTAAATGAAGTTCGAAAGGTAGATTATTAATTAGGGTATTAACAAGTTCACCTCCTTGCATTGTCTAAAGTGTAATGAGAGAAATAATGCAAAAATAATCGTTATATAATTATTTTAATCCACTATTGCAGTTTTCTCGATCCAACTATTTTCATCGTTGTTTAGACCCAACCATTTCACAAACATTTTTGATCCTTTTCTTTTTAAAACCCTTTCTATCAAATAAATACCAGGATAGTAAGATTTCTGAAGTTCTTGCTCGTAAAAGGTTCCCATTATGGCTTGCTTTCGCTGATCTTGTATATGATATGTTACTGGTATGGTATGATTAATTTTTTTATAGTAAATATTTCAGTTGACCAATTAGGTGTATAACCTTTTTCAAAATGGTGTTTGTATTTACTGATACGAACAAAGTCACCTACTTTGAACTTAGGTTTTCTACGGACGGTTACATGATTTAACGCTTTTTTAATATTTTCTTTTATAACAGATTCGCAAGATTTATTTACTTCAATTGGTTTAAATTTAATGGTACGATGTTTTGTGTTGTTATATATCTTTAACGTAACCTCTAACGGTATACCTAACCACATATAGTTTCCATTCAGACTAAAATATTTATATAATTTATTTTTAAGAGTTTTAATCAGTCGCTCTACGATCGAAGCTTTTTTGCTAGAAAACGTTGAGTAATGGTTAACATTGTACGTCTTCATAAGCGTTTGAAATGATTTGTTATAAAATTCTGTTCCCATATCAGTTTGTAAATTCACCGGTTTGCGATTGCTGTTAATCAGTATTCGTTTAAATGCATGAGTAACATCAAGTTTATTTTTTGATTTTAATGGCTCTGCCCAAGCGTACTTTGAGAAGCAGTCAATCACCACTAAAATGTAATTATGACCTTTATTATATTTTCTTAGATTTTGCATGTCCATCAGATCAGCTTGCCACAAGTCATCGATCCCCTTTAGAATGACAGCACGTCTAACGAAATTTCTTCGTGCTGCTTTGTGTATTTCATTAACAATTTGCTGTTTTGCCATTACTGAGTTTTTTGTAGTAATTTATCTACCTCTGCTTTGGTATAAAACTTATCTTCCAAATGAGTTGAAATCTCAGGTATCTTTGCTTTTAAAGTAGCCTGAACTGTACCCTTTGTATCTTTTATGATTTGAGAGCGCAATGAACCAATCATGTTATTAAATTCTTTTAACATATTAGCATTCAATCGATCTACATAATCCTTGTTCACGGTCATGTTATTTAATTCTTTGAACATGTTAGCATTCAATCGATCTACATAGTCCTTGTTCACAGCTTCGTCTGCTTCTACTGGAGATCGAACTCCTCTTAGTCTTGATGTTTTTAAATCAAAATCTCCGTTTTCTAATTTTAGCAATGCGTTCTCATTAAACTCAAATAACTCTGATAAACGCATTCTTTTGTGAATGTAGTGTCCGAATTTGTCTACGTTCATATTTAAGGTGTATTGTATCGAGAGGCTGATAATAAAATAAACACATTTTTAAATATTTATTTATTTATAACTTTACTTTCACGCAACTCTTCAATGATAGATATAATTTCATTATCTAATCCTGTGTTACCAGCATCTCGAGATGCAATTAGTAATTTTAACCTATCTACCAGTTCATTTGGATCGTCCCAATAAACAAAATCAACGTTTTTCTTCCACATTTTTGTAAAGGGTAGTCCTTTTCCTTTCGATTGGTGGTCCTGAATTGTACTTCGTAGTTGGAATAGAGGCTTAATAATTTGCAAATATTTTTGTCCTTTATTACTTTTGATTGGTTTACCAGGCTCATGGTCTCGTCGATGTGCGTTTGTGTCAAGTAGCATCGACTTATAATGTTTCATATCACTCTCTGTAACCAAGCTTAAATCGACGTTCTTTTTCAACAGCAACTGTTTTAAACCAGGCGTATTTCGGTATCTGCGTCCAGCTACGATGATAAACTCATCACTGATCGTTATACGAGCAGAACCTAACATCAATTTTCCGCCCTCTACTCTGACACCAAACGGAATATCGGTCAGAGCTTCTGAGGACACTGACCAGGATGACGTATCAATGCCTTGGTTGTTTTCAACTAATGATTTGTACGAAGAGTCACTTTCGATATCAGATTCATATTCGTCTTCATTGACGTTATTATCATTGGTTCCTTTACTAATTGTGGGTTCTTTTTGCAAAGTTTTATCGATAAACGGAACTTCGGTTTCTTCATTTTCTATATTATGCAGAAGAGAAGCCTGCTTACTGACATTAGCAATTTGATTGAGTGGTTCTGTTACCGGCTTGAAAACTGATTCCAGTACTTGCTGATTGTTAACCTCAACATCTCTCATCTTTCGCACCTTCTTCTTAACAGCATCTGCAGCCTCAACAATTTGTCTTTTCAGTGATTTTTCCATAATAACAAAAAGTTCGTGATTGATTAAGCGTTGTCTGAAGAATAATAATATCGCGAGGGTAACACTCTTAAATATAAGTATTTTTAATCAAAGACAACAAAAGTGTCAAATTTATTTCTATAACATCCTTTATTTTTGGAGCAATCCTTATTAATCACCACATAATTGAAAGGTTCACTCCATATTTTCGAACACATTTCACGAAATTCAATCCATGTCATATCAGTGTTGACATGTTCTTCATAAATATGTCGTAAATTAATTTCATCTTGTTTAAAAAGTATGATTAAGTTCGCATTATCTCTTACTAACTGCTTGGGGATTTTACTATATGTTTGGTTCAGATAAAAACAATCTATGCATTTGTGTCTTCCCATTGCAAAATAATCACGCATGTTATTTTGATTTTCACAAGCAACATCATCAAAAATAATCACGGAGTTGGGTTTTGCGTCCTGAACGCTTAGTACTTCCTCATTTCCCTGATATTTCTGGAGGGAAATACCGGGAACCCGTTGCAAAACTCTTTCTAAGAAAATGTACTTGGGTTGGTGCAGAGTTTTTGAATAAACATAAACATTTTCAAATCTTAATCCATTTTCGTGTATAAGAAGACCAATTAATAAATTGGTTTTTCCACAATTGGATGGACCACAAATGATACATCGTACTGTGTTAGGTAATAATTCCCCATGACGAAAACTAGTCTTACAAATATCATCGCAGACTGTATCAACATGCAGCGATTGCGGTTGTTTTACAAATTTCATGATTACTGTTGGAAATGAACCGATTAAAAATGAGTGAATGTATATAGTACGTTAACATTTATAAACTTACCACAACCTCTTTTGCGTTACTGGTCATTGATCGAGTGGATTGTTCATTATTAAGCATTCTGTACCACCCTTCAGAGCGATAGCAAACTCGCATGATCATTGGTTGTATACAGTTATACACTAGAGAGTAAGTAAACGGAGAGTTGATGGATGATCATCGTTGCTCATCAAGTACGCGGCAAAATGTACTGTCTCGGTCGAGTTTATCGGTCGAGTGGAGAGGCGAGTCGATTATCAATTATTGGGCATTCTATACCACTATCGGCAGCGAGGCGCACTCGCCGAGCAACTTGCCGATAGTGGTATAGAATGCCCAATAATATACTACTATACTATGCGACGAAAAAAATCTTAAAGTCAAGTCCAAACGCACACATCTACAAGCAAAAACAAACGTTAAATAACATCGTATCAGTCAGATAAGAACAGAGCAGTAAAAGCCAGGTTGTGTACATGTGCAGGCACTCGGTAACTGGGGCATACACATCATGAACTACAGTGTTGAGCATTGACCCACTGCTGCTGAAAGGTCATGTACTCACCAAACATACTTGTAGCAGACGTATACACTCGATGCTTGAGTTGTTTAGTTAGGTTATTTTCTTGAGAATGGGTAGCTAGCGTTAGTATATTCAAGCTTTGCATTGTCTTTAAGAATTGGCTTGTGACAACACCGATTAATTTGTATGTAAAAAATGTTAAACGGTGGCTTATCTTAATGCAAACTAAACCAATCCTAACTAATATTACAAATGCGAAAGTAACTCTGTCTGTCTGTCTGTCTTTCTATCTGTCTGTCTTTTCTTCACGCCTAAACTACTGAACCGATTTGTGTGAAATTTGGTACAGACATAGTTTGGAACTTGAGAAAGCACATAGGATAGTTTTTATTACAAAAAATAAAAATAAAATTTATTTAGGACATAAGTACAGCGCCATCTATTGGTCAAAAGTCGGCATCAATTCAGTACTATAAATGTCGAGCTGTTCCTATGCTCAGTAGATAGTATGTTGATTTTTGAAGAGTTCCCTAGAATGTCTTCCACATTTCATTTTTGAAGAGATCCCGCAAGATCGGGAACTATGTGGGTAAAACAAAAAATCTGCCGGAAGTCACTATTCCACGCGAACGAAGTCGCGGGCAAAAGCTAGTTAATTTATATATTTTTCAAAGACAAAGTCAAAGCATGTATTTTAATAAGAGCATTCACAGGTACTTTTATCAAGAAGTAACAGTTTAAAGCTGAAGCTAGTTGCTCGTTCCAAAACGTAGGTATCTATGGAGAAGAACGAGCAAGAAACTCTACGGACATATTTTTCTTTGATTATGGTTTTTACGAAATCTTGGTTACAATATTTTTGTTGCTTCTTTATGTGAAAACAATGAAGGTGAATAAAAAATATTAAAAAAAACAAAATAACAAAGATGTAAGCCGATAAATGCTGAAGATGTAAGATGTGTGTATTTTAGGAGCTGTCAAAACGATAAACAATTTCCTCATAGATTTTCTCAACTTACACTTATTCTTTCACTGCATGCTTCACTTATTTGCCAACTCAATGAAATAACAGTTTATTGATTTCAACGAAACTGAAAGTCTAATTTTACAGGTAATTGAAAATTAATCGGGTTTTCAGGGAAAAAATAAAGTGTTTTTTCCTGGAATTATTGGGTAATGGTGAAATACCCAATTATTTTTTAAGTATTTAAAGTAACAGCGAGTAAAAGTTAATAAATAAAAAAATCTTTTCGTGTGATGATACGATTATTAGTAATTTATCTTTTTTATCGTATTTTTGTTACTGCGTAGCTTTAAAATTCATAATTGGATAATCTTTTATACTCACCAGTAGATATCCAAGTATCCGGGAAGTACTCAGGGCATTTTATCAACTGCTCTTTGACGAATCATTACATCCATTGTGTTAGTATAGCACGGTCGGTATTCAGCACTTTCGACATTAGTGTACATTAGTATAATATCTAACGACCACTCCCATTAAAGCGAGTCATTACGTATCTAAAGCATCTAAAGTGTCAAATACATTTTCAAGATAATTTGTGGTAAAGTTAGGCAAGTCTAACTTGACCTATTAAATTCTTCTGCTAAAGTTATAATTTCTTTGTTAAAGCTTTTAACGACATCTTGACGAATAACTTTAGTTATCTACTCAGTTATTTTAGATTCCTCAACAAAACTTTGCACTTTCATGAGCTTTTTGCATAACAGAAACTTGAAAACGCGGCCTTTGTGTGTTTATGTCAAAAGTCCGGCTTCCATAAATCTATGCGGCATTTTGTTGGCGGCGACAAAATATTGGGTCGAAGATTTTCCTTTCACTCATATTCCGCGCATCAAAATCATTCGATTCATGAAAATGGTAAATGCGTTTCGCGTGAACGACTCGCAGGCACTGAATGGAATGGAGTGAGCGATGTAAAAGTCGCGTAACACACATGAACGGACCCGGGGATGAACTAAGAGACGAGTGATTCGCACTCACGCGTCACTGGCGACGTTATTGCACACCCCGAGTGCCTTTTTTTGTTCATGTGTGCCTGGTACCTTTGACATTTGACTGTTTAAAAGATTAGTTTTTTTTATATTTACGCGCGACACGAGTACAGCGACATATGTATACGTAGCTGCTAATAAGCTTTACATAGGATACCTATAACGTTGTTTTTTTTGTAAATATTCTGACAACTGGAGGCGGGTTCTTTGGCCAGGGCTATCACGACATTAAACTACATATTTATACGAAGGTGTAGGTACGCAACCGGGCGCGCGGGCATGTACCAATGTTACTTCTTGTATTTCATGTAGTTTCTAAGTTTATCTTAGTCATCACTGACATGGGAAACCAAGACTTATAACATATACCTGCGTTCTCTGTATTAGAAGACGCCTTTCGCCTGCAATGGGACAAATAATAGGCTGGTATTATTATTATTATGATTGAAAGATTTGACATTGTAGCATTCAAAATACCCTTAAACTGAAAGGCTTTTTTACTCAATAAACTTGCAAGTCAAAAATTTAAATAGGCAAAGCATTTTAAATGAGAAACTTAAATAAATAACCCATTAAGGCTTACATTGCGTAGAATATTTCCACATTTAATTCATTCGATATAATCTGCTGATACAAAACAATAAAACCGCTCACCCATTGACTACGAATATTTACCGCAAACAAAGAAACGCGATGTTTTGTTTTTCGGGATTTTTAATCACCGTGTTGCTATGAATAAAGCCATAAAAAGAAAATAAGGATGAACTGTGGAAGGTTGATTCAGCATTAATGTGTTTGTTGTATGAATTGTATTTTTAGCAGATAAATGTTTTTATTATATCCCATCACGCCTGTATTCCCCGAAGGGTTAGGCAGAGGTGTACCAATGTACACCCACAGTTCACCGGTATATTTAGGTCCCATGTAATAGGTGGCGAGCCTATTGCTATTAACCGGGCACAGATCCAAACTCCGAGCTGCTACTGAGAAATTCATAGAAAAACCCAATAACACTTTTTGCTCGACCTGGGAATCGAACCCAAGACCTCTAGCGTAGCAGTCGTGCTTAGGACCACTAGGCCAACGAGGCAGTTTTTATTATACTTAGATTTGTCGTACCTACTTTGGCTTACTCACAATTAGTTGCTAGCGAAATGTTAATTTACGAAATGCCCTACACTCTACACAGTATAAAACAAAGTCTCTTCCCGTCGTACGACCCTCTGTACGCTTCGGTCGTTAAAATTACGCCACGGATTTTAAAGCGTTTTATAGTTTCCACCAGTACATAGAGTGATTCAAGAGGAAGCTTTAAACGTATAGAACATCATGCTATGACCAGCGGGAGCGGAGCAGTAGCCAAAGAAATAATGGAACTCGTTTTATTTGATAACCTAACTCTGTGTTAGTTTTTGGCCCATAAGCCTCTCTGGTTTATTAGTACATACTTAAATTGTTTGGAAATATTTTTTAATGACGCCATAACTATCCCAACTTAAACCATTTTCATTTTATTATTGCAAAGTAAGTGAATTAAATATGTTCTCTATTGTCTTAATATGTTTAAAAATGTTTAAAGTTTAAACGCTATAAAACATTATGAAACTCTAATTTGTATATATTTCATGCTATCAGCAGAACTCCATAGAGTAACCTAATTCATGAATAATGGGAAACTATAATAATATGCAAATAACAAAAGTTTTAAAATGCTGACGCTAACAAGTAAAACCTAATCTAGCTTTCTCATGGCTTAGTTATCCAATCAAAATGCAAATGTGCCTTCTACGACTGACTGACGTTCTATAAAATAATACTTCAAAAAATTGCAGCCCCTCATTTCATATTTAAATGGCCTTTCCTTTAATGCCTTCATGAGATTCAGAAAATCAAATTATGTTCCTTTGGCGTTTGATCTTTGAAATATTCTTTTTTTCACATGCCAGTATTTTAGTGAAATACTTTTAATAATTTTAATTAGATTATTGTTATAATGTTTTTATATGAACTAAGCGAACTTTCACCTTGTTCTGACGTATTAAGATTGGTTTTCAGTTTTTGTCTGGATTTTTAAAGTTGCTTGAAAATTATAGCCTCTAACTACACGTGTTTTTGCATTAAGAATTGCCTCTTCAAAATGCAGCTTACTGTTTAGTGTTATATCAGCTGTATAACAGCTGCCTAATTAATATGACTATGGGTTGCATTATAACAGGCATGTTATACTGAAGATACAGGTAAGCCACAACACTACATCACCAAACCATACGTTATGCATATGTTAGGCAAACATGGCTTCAGATTATATTTACATTTGGAATATTGTTAAAAAAAGAATACCATCAGCAAATATTTATTTATTGTGGCCAGATTATTACAAAAATTACAAACTAACTGTTAATTACGAAAAATACTAAAAAGCAAAAAAACACTGGCAATTATTTATATTTTCGTACCCTAAATTAAAAAGCACGTTTTAATTTTTCATGTAAAAACTTTTTGTTTATTATCTCTTGGGCAGAGGGGCACGCAGTAACAATTATTCAAAATTATCTCCAAACGATGTTTGGTCTTATCCGTGCAGTCAACTAATGGACGTGACGGACCTCAGAGGGCGATTACAAGCAGACACACCACTTTACCAACTTCTAACAACTAATATAAATATACAGAAATACAACTTTCTTCAGCTCTCGAATATGAGACCAGCCTATTATTGTTCCATTACAGCGCATTATTTTTTAAGGACGGGGGATTCTCATATTACTTTTTTCGCTCTGGACGGAGCGGAAGGGAGTGTCAGACTCTTACTGACTAAAACCCATCCGTGACCCTCTTAACGCCCTTTGCGTTTTAGGGCTGCGCTGCGGTGATCATTTCGAACAAATTCCGGAACACTATAGCGCATACGCCTCTTCTCATACATTGTTGGTCCTGCCTTATCTCTTTTAGACCGTCATTGTACATCGTGCACTGCCAGGTACTTCTTTTATTTGAAGAGGGATGCAAGTTCCTTGGTCTAATTAGGACTAGCTCTCAACTGGGGTCGTACCGATCTTGAGCGTTTAAGAAAATGAATTTTAAGAAAATTCAACGTTCTTTTAGACGTTTACACCACATGATATTGTATCTAAAACTAATTTTAAATATAATTATAAAAATAGTTTAACATGAGCTTCAAAACAAATCAAATATGTTTTCAATTGACTCGATCTTTACACGTATGTATCAAAGATCAAGTTTGCTTAAAATCATAAATTTTCAAGATTTTGGACTTGAAAATTTTCTTTGAGATATCGTACGCTAAAACGGCCTTAACTTGACCTTCTTTCTGTCTCTTACTGTTCAACTATTTTACACTTCGCCCCATCATTGTTTACATTATACGCAAAGCTAGACTATTGACAAAAGGAACTAGGTTAGGTTCCTTTCTTAATGACTCGGTAGGTATAGTTTCTGAAAGTCTGGCGCAATGGATGTGATTTTTCCACCACAATGCTTGGAAACGATTAAACTCGTAATGTAAGTTTTAGAACTCGTGTCAGCTGTTACTAAGGGAACGGAACCATCGTATTAATGGTTTATTTTATAGGGCTGTGTGCTAGTGTAACAATGATTTTAACCGACCATTTTATTTTTATTAAGTACTAACGTAGAATAAAAAGTTTGATTGGCTAATAACGAGTCTGACTAGAACTTCAACTAAGAAAGTGTCAAAATAGATTTTGAATAGTGTCAAAACAGATTTTAATAGAGCAATTTTTAAGGATCTGTTAAATAAAAAACTTTGAAGGATTTTTTTTATACAATACGAAAAACTTAAAAAACAATGGAACCTTTAATATACTTTACTGCTAATTAATAAACGTGCAGTATTCAGGCGCAATTTACAAAATACTTACTTCAATCATAATAATACAAAAACGAATAAATTAATAAAAAATAAGCAAACACAACAATGATTGGATCCAGAAAAACGTGACGGCCCGACTGTACAAACTGAAATCACGTTTAATATTTTCACTGCGAATGTACATGGTACTGTCGACAACAGCGTTGTGTGGGCCGTTATTGACAATCGTACGACAACTCCGTACAAATACAAGGCAATAAACGATAACGCTTAAAACACTTGAGTAGCTACTGAAATGTACATAACGTTTAAAAATAGAGGATGTAGTGACAAAGGTTGAAAAGAGTATGCTTAGATGGTTCGGTTATGTTGAGAGGATGAGTGAAAGGCGACTAACAAAAAGGATTTATATGGCAGATGTGAGTGGCAATGCCATGGAAGGGACGCCCTTGAAAGACCTACCTTGACCTTATTGGTGAGGTTCTTCAGAAAGGTCAGGTGCGCAGTACTCGTAACCGGCGGCGGCATGCTTGTATGACCAGATGTATGAATGTGGACGAGGCGAAAGGATTATGTAAGGATCGTAGCAGGTGGCGGTCCTTGGTTTCTGCCAACCCCCATGGGAAAAAGGCGTGAGTTTATGTATGTATGTATGTTTAAAAATAGTACGAAGGCCAGCACATCAAGCTACCCCAATCTGTCAAATTTCTTTAATGGTTTTTTAACTTTATTACATGAAACTAAGGTTCATATTCAATTGGGAAAATTTGACAGTTTGCTAATTTGCTGGCGTGTGTACCTACAACGGTTTTATGAAATTTTATCCGTACGTTTTCCACGTAATTTGCTGATCTTCCATCTTCACAAATTGTTTAAGTGCCTTTAAAGATCCATTAGAAAACAAATACTATAATGTTTCTTTGAAGAGTTTTAATGGTTTAGGACTTAGGTAAACAAATAATGGGGGTTAGAGATTCTGTTGAAATTATTAGATGTTAAAATATTAGCTGCTAAATATAGCACTTTTGCTTAGTTTAGAATTTAAGTTACTTTAACAGTTCTTCAGAATAAATACTAGCGGTTTTCTCAGTATTTTGATTACCTAAATAAATAGTGAGGGTATTTCTTTTAAAATCATAATTTGACTGAAATATTTTGTGAAGAGAAATTTAGCAACATTGATTTATTACACGCCCTATCTGCGTGATAATACTAGCCTATTTTTGTCCCACTACAAGGCAAAGGCTTACTTCTCATCAGAAGGCACGCATCCATTAAGCTTGCTGAAGGCAGTATGGCGATAACAGACTTTTATCTATACTATTATTATAAAGAGGAAAGATTTGTTTGTAAGTTTGTATCAGCGAGCAGTTTGTATCGAATAGGCTCCGAAACTAATGGACTGATTTTAACCATTTTTTTACAAATAGATAGCTACATTATTCCTGAGTAATATAGGCTATATAACATAACGCTACGACCAGTAGGACAGTTCACTAGTTTACTATAAGTAGGTACAGGATTCCTCATGTAGTTTTTCTGGCACCAATATCAGTGATGTCTAAGATAAACTTAGTAAGTACATTTGAATTGAAAATGTCACATTAATACTTGTGTATCGATACACAATCATTGCAATTACCCACTATGCCATCACGACGCTTCCTTAGGATAATACAATACAATATTATATGCAAAGTGCGGGATAGATTGTACACATGAATAAAAACAGTTTTCTTATCTAAGGGATAAATTGCATCCCATCTTCAACGACCTTGAACTAGTGATCTTCTAACTAAAGTGCTCACACAATAAATAAGGAAAGTAAGTAAACCTTTTAAGCTTGACCGTCAGACCTGAACAATCGGTCAGGGTTAAAAGGTTTTTTTGCTACGCGTTTTATCTTATGCTACTACTGCATAAGTATTGAAGATAGGGAACAAATAAGAACACAAATAACTGAATAAAAATCTACTTCTCAAATATACATAAGTATCTACTGATTCAAAGTCCAGCCTATGCATTTTTCGTGTTTATTTTTTTGCATTTCATTCGTAATAATTGACCTAAACACAAAACTTATAAATAATAAACTAACAAAGTACATATAATTTATAAAAAAGAATGGCATCAAAAAACTTGTCCGCATCGCTTTCAATGGGTTTTTTTTGGCCCAATAAAAGCCTTTATATCAATAGGAAATAGGACAAAAAAAAATAAGTTGTTGCCTACACTGCACACCTTTTCACACACAAGTCTTGTTTGCGTCGTAAAGGTATTAACAGACGTTCGAATATGGTGCGCTCCGCACCGCGAACTTGGTGTGCTCCGGACCACATTCGAGGGTATGTGCAGCGGTCCGCCGCACATTCACCGTCAATAATAATAATAATGTGCGGCGGACCGCTGCACATACCCTCGAATGTGGTCCGGAGCACACCAAGTTCGCGGTGCGGAGCGCACCATATTCGAACGTCTGTTAATACCTTAAGGCTACGCAAAATGGGTTTTCAGTTTTAGTTTAAAGTTATTTAAGTGACTCACAAAATTACTTTGGTTTGGTCTCACATTAAATGCATCTGCAACATTTTCAAACCTGAGTATGTACCTAGATAGTAGTAGGTATACATTAATTTAATTATCATCATATCGGTACGTTAAACGTCCAACGCGGTACGTGCCTTCAAAACCAAACAAAATAAACTCTCTCTAACTCAAATCTCAACCAATAAAACAAGATTACGAACTAAATATAATAATAGAGTTATCCAACATAATCAGTAACAACAAAAACAATCTCATTTCAACAAAAAACGTGTCAGTAATACTAACAAGCGACCTTTTCGATTGCACTGTTACTACGGCCCTTGGCAAAACGACTTTATTGCATTGAGTGAAAAAGCCGACCAAGTTGGAATAGGACTAGGACTCAAAGGATTCCGTACCACGCTACAATATTTAACACTACAAACAGAAAAAAAAACACGTTTCTTTGTATGTAGTGTTAAAAATTTCGTTCCTTTAATTTTAACTACATAATATATTTAATTTTTATCATTTGTTGTTATAGTGGCCATCATCATCATAATCCTCCCAGGCTATAGCTGTCCATTGCTGAACGTAAACCGGCGGGTGGCGCTTTACCAAAAGCGTTAAGTCGTCCGACCACCATGCAGCAGAGCGTCCTCTACACTACGTTTGCCTAAACGTAGTCTCCGTTGTAACACGTGTCTGCTCCACCGACCGTCAGTCCGTCTGCAGACATGCAGCCATAGTCACACAGTCAGTTAAAATATACAGTCCTGTGACAGACGGAGGGCGGACAGACAGCGGAGGCTTAGAAAAAGGGTTCAGTTAAACACCCTTTGAGTACGGAACCCCTTAAACCGCTCCCATTCGCAGCGTGTCGGCTCTCGGCACGGCGCTCATATATTTTCTTTATCACTACTTACGCCCCTTGACCCTTACACTCCAGTCCGATTGTTTAGAGCTTTAAAAAGCGAAATGTGTGTTTGTTATTACCGCCCGTCGAATAAAACGCATGGCTCCCTGCTCCCTACGACGGAATAACATTGAGTTCACGAGTTATTTAACTAAGTTCGGTGTCGAAACACAATCTTCAGTACAATTCAACATAAACATAGAACAAGATTGGACTCATGATGGTTTTTGACGTCTATGCGACGTTGCACGTTAAAATGAAGATGGCTCGAGTTTATTCGTGACCACGAATCCGTGAAAGGACTTTACACTTCAGGAATATAAATATGCTAGCAGTTAAGTTTATTTATACGTAAAATATTTACAGACTTAAAATAAGATAACATAAAATAAAATAAAAACATTAATAGTAAAAAAAAGAAACGAAAACTTAATGGCATCAAAAAATTCCTACGTAGCGACGTCAACTGGAAATGTGCCCAAAAGACTGGCGGCATTGCCACGTTGGATGGCAATGCTAAGCCTCTGGCCAATGACAGGCTAGCCTTTAGGTCACAGGAAGTGTCAACCAACCAAGTAGTAAAGTATGTAAGAAACCAATAAGCTCAAATTATTTTTTATTACATTAAGAATTAATAGTATGTGTGGGTCGTTTATTTTCCATAAAATATTCAAGAAATTTTAATCTTAGAAGCGTCTAAAATTGCTCGGATTTTTAATCTATTTTTGACGAGTTTCGAACGCTGTAATAAAATCAAATGAATTGCTATTCTGTAACATTGATTTTAATAATTTTTGCAAATTGAATAAAATTGATTTTAGTACCGTAGGGTATAAATATATCAGGGCCAATGTATTTCTATCCAAAGATAAAAAAACTAGGGCCCAGTTATGTTTTATGGAATAGCTGCCAATTCATATCATTCGGTCCACTCACAGTTTTCCATTAGAATGATCCGACGGCTATAGACATTGCTCTGCTACATCAATCCAATGTCATAACAAGAGATATTATTAAAAATGGATATGCTTTTTTTATTTTTTTCAATAGACTTCAAAAAAGAAAGTTCCTAATTTGAATACTGATAGTATAAAACTCTTGATTGAAAAGAAATATTTGTTTGTTTTTTTTTAAGTCTCAAGATTCATCATCTTCCCATCTTCCATCATCTTCTTATCCCATGTTACCTGGGGTCGGCGCAACATGTTTTCTCCTTCATGCCGTCCTGTCAACCGTCATGCTATCACTGACTCCCTTCTAAATACGAAAGTGGAAACTTGAAAAGTGCATTTTGAAAATAGAACCTTGATACTTTAAAAGAGAGCTTGTGAAGTATTAAGATTCTATTTTCAAAATGCACTTTTTTCAATCTTCTTTATCGTGTGGGCAGTAAGGTCTAAACGACCCCACACACCCTAGTGTCAGAGTTTCTAAACCGCCGCAAGGGCCTCTGACATAGTTACCGATGTCAGTGATGTCCAAGATAAACTTAGAAAGTACATATGAATTAGAAAAAGTCACATTGGTACTTGCCCGTGCCCGGTTGCGAACCCACAACCTCGTGCAAACTTTTTTCAATAAGCAGTGAAAACAGAAGACAAAACTGAAATTAAGAAACATTGAAATCATTTCGTACGACGACACCCTCCCTTCAATTCTTATTTTAATATTATCTTGTCTAAAAACATACTCTTTTAATATAATATAAGATGTCGTGAGCTTTTCTTATTACATTATACAGAATAATTCTTTCACGATATTCTATATTATTTCCTAGCTTGACGTGTTCAATATATTGTATTAGTGTCGGGTCGCGGCACACACGTGGTATCGCCGACTGTCAGCGGGCTGTGAATGCTGTGATTGTCGTTGTCGACTGTACCGTTATTTCCTACTCTTCCTATTCATAAACATAACACTACATAACATATTACTTTTTCATTCTTTCATTTCTCTCATTTGAATTGTACAATCGCGAACATATGTGTCATCACGCTTTGTTACTGATGTGTGTGTTGTGTATGTAAATTGTAAATATACATTTTTACAGACTGAATTGACGCCATCTTTAAAAGTTTCAGAGCCGTTTAAAAATCGTTCGTTTTCTAAAAACATTGTAGAATTGGACTGAAAACTTTTTCGTTTTTATTTATGTTAGTAGAAATTCGTTAATAAATGACTTCTAATTTTGGATCATTACGAAGCTGAAAGTTTTCCGAATAATGCGTAAGTAATGTTGTTCGAATATATTTTAATTAATTGTTTACCTTCTAATAAGAATTTTTGTATATGCCAATTAGTGATGTTTTTATTGAAGATTTGCGATTACTTTACGATTATCTTTGTAAATATATCATTGGTAACAAAAAATAAACTAAAATAAAACCTAATTATACCTTCGCCAACCCGAAACCGTTTTACAGTATTGGAGTAACCGAAAAAAATACCTACTTTGTGGCGTAAAGCCCACAATCGTGAGAAAGCCGAGGTGGTCGGCCAATTGACATTTCCAATCAACTTTTTTTCAAGCCAATTATCGTCGATCGTTTTCTTTCGCAGGCTCGCCTTCCTTAGGTACTGAAGAGGAATAAAAGTGAGCTAATGAAATAATGGAGGGCAGCAGTCGCCCATGACGGTACCTATCTCCGTTAATTAACGTCCATTCGGAATGTTTGACTACACGAACAATATTCAATTATTGCTACCGTTTTATCGCACACCGCAGGCTTTGCGAAAAATGCATATATACATACATACATACATACATACATACTATACCATCACGCTTGTATTCCCCGAACGGTTGGGTAGAGCTGTGCCATGTACACCCTCAGGCTGCTAGTATGTTTTAGGTCCCATATAAGGGGCGAGAATATTATTATTGCCATTAACCAGGCACAAATCCTAACTCCGAGCTGCTGCTGAGTATTATAGAAAAACAAAATAAAATTGCACGACCTTTTTTTCAGGATGGGACGTCATCAAATGACTTCTACCGCTCTGGGCGGTGCGAGAGGAAGTGTTAGACTCTTACTGACTAAAACCCATCCGTGTTCCTCCTAATGCACATTGCGTTCCAGGGCCGAGGTGACTCTTCCGAACAAATTCTGCAACAGTACTGCACGACCTGGGAATCGAAACCCAAGACCTCTAACGTAAAAGTCGCGCTTAGAACAACTAGGCGAACGTGGTAGTCAATTATGGCCCGTTTTATCGCACACCGCAGGCTTTGCGAAAAAAGCACCAGTGAATATTTTCAGTGAATATTAGTAACTGCCCCGTTGGTCTCGTGGTCGCAAGTGCGACTGCTGTGCAAGGGGTCCCGAGTTCGATTCCCAGGTCGAGCAAAAAGTGTTATTGGGTTTTTCTATGAAATTCTCAGTAGCAGCTCGGAGTTTGGATTTGTGCCCGGTTAATGGCAATAGGCTCGCCCCCTATTACATGGGACCTAAATATACCGGCGAACTGTGGGTGTACATTGGTACACCTCTGCCTCACCCTTCGGGGAATACAGGCGTGATGGTTGAATATTTTCAATAGGCTCACATACCTGTCAAGCCGGCACTCGCCGCAATTGTCGAATGACACTGCGGTAATTTTAAATGCAACAACACAATAATAAATGTTTGTTATGTATTTTCCTTTTGGGTTAATTAATTATAGTATCAAAAGTTTTCCTGGTTTCATTTTGTGGCTGTCTCGTCGTGTTATGAAATGAGTAACAGGACAATTCTGCACGTTTTATCTATTCATACTACTCTGTGTAAAAAGTACCGGGAATTCATAAATTACAGAACGCTAGGTAAACGTATCGACTTATTTTTTTATTCTATAATTTGGTAGGTCTGTTATGAGTTACCGCGCGAACTTTGAGCGCTATAAGTCAATCGGTGTAATTACAGCTGCCATTTTTGTATTTCAATATTTAAGTGTCCTGCGATTTTACTATGAAAGCATTTTTTTAACAAAAGAGTTTGCCTTAAGTATTGCGTATCAAACGAAATTTTCTGTGCCGAATCACTAAAAATGATGCACAAGACTTACAGTGATTCGTATATTTAAAAAACACGGGCATATGAATAGTATGAAGTATTTAAAGAGGGCCGACAAGTGGTAGTTGATTTCCCTCGTTCTGATCGACCCAAAACGCTGAGAATGATGAAAACATCAATCTGATCAAGAGTTTGGTACTTGGAAATCGTCGTATGAGTATCTGAGAGTTAGCTCTCGAGGTAAACGTATCTTTTAAATCCGTTCATAATATTCTGACTGACATTTTGAGCATGAAACGCGTCGCCATACGATGAATGCCAAAAGAGCAAAATTTTTGTCCAAAAAGAGCATTGGAAGCAGGTTGCTGAAGACATGATTTTCCGAGCTTCTACGGACTTCACCTTAATGATTTTCATAGTAACTGGCGACGAGACATGGGTTTATGAGTACGATATGCAAACAAGTCAACAGTCTCCAGAATGACGCGATTCGAGACGATAGAATCTAAAAAAAAAAATTCGCTGAAAGAGTCGAACACCACACCTCAATCAGCTTATAAAAAATGTATGGAAGACTGGGTCAAGCGCTGGCGTAGTTGTATTGCAGGCGAAGGAGCATACTTTGAAGGCGACAACATAAATTTTGGCGAATAAACTAATTTTATGTTTTTATTGAACAATTCCCGGTACTTTTTACACAGAAGGTATAATAAAATCGTAACGAGGCCAATTCTGTACATTCAATATTTTTTATAAAGAGTAATTCTCACATGTTAAATACATTATACTGAACCCAAAAAAATGGTTTTTAGAATTTTTGTCTGTTTGTTTGTTTGTTTGTATGTACGCGCATAACTTTTTAACTCCTGCACCGATTTGAACGAAACTTTTGGCATTGTGTTGGCAGTAACCTGAGCTGTAATCTAAGGTACAATTCATCACGCTATGGCACTTAGGGATTAGACAGAAACAGTATGAACACTATTAACTTAAAAATACTGAACGCGAACGAAGTCGCGGGCAAAAGCCAGTACCTAATATTGCTGTACAGTTTCCTTATGATTGTAGGTACCTACACATTCCAATCTTACTAGTAATTTGATTGATAACGCTTCTAACCTACCTTATTAAACCTGTATTAGATAACCTAACGCTGGGACAAAGTGACAATATGCATCAAATGATAATATCACATCTCACATTATAAACAACGTTTATTAGGTAGGTATTAAAACTTATAAATATTATTTTTTATTTTTATTCGGGCACGTATCTCGGGACCCTAGGGTCCCGGACCTTTGGAAGGCGTACGAGGAGCTGAAGCCAACTCGCAGAGGCCCCTTATTTATTATTATTCTCATTTATTATTTTATTATAATATAATATAGTTACGGAGATTGAGGAAGCTTATTCTAAACAATTTAAGTTTATTTACACCGCCTATTCGGGTGTAATTACAAAATCTACCCCGTCTATGAGCTAACTTTTCAAATAGCAGCCCTGTATACCATCACGCTAAGATTCATGTGAGCGGAGCAGTAAACAAAGACGTAACCCGGGCAAAACCACGGGGTAGAGCTAGTCATTAATATTTCCCGCGGGCAGCCATTTTTATTACGTTAACGTTGGGCCGTGTCCATCCAATTTGATCTGTAGCACTCCCGGATGACCGTCACGCTAGATTTAACCCTATAGATATTATTAGACGCATTCGATTGCATTCGGATTTTCATACATACATTTTATTGACAGATTTACTATGTATTACATCAGGTATTTGAAAAGGTTAAAGTAACGGTACATGTATATCTATACTAATATTGTAAATGCGTTTGTTTGTTACGTTTTCACAGCTAAACTACTGCACCGATTTTGATGAAATTTGGTACAGACCAAGCTTGAACTCCAAGAACGGACCCAGAGCACCTTTCGTCTTTTTCGTCGGTAACTTTGTCTGCACCCACAATTATCGACACTAACGCTGACCTTGTCGCCAGCAAAATCTAGATATCGACGGCGAAGTGCCAATACCTCCTTTGTCATTTTTCGAGAAATTCACTTTTTTATTGTTTTGAATTTATATTCGTTATCCGCATGTTTCAGTGAAATCTCCTAAGCGTATTTTTGTTGCAACAGCATTAAATTAAAATGCGGAAATATCTCCCAACTAAACCAACATTAACATGTCAAGAAATTACACGTTTTTTTCAGTTTGTGTAAATTTTTAACTTTGTCAGTTAGGTGTTATTGGCACTTCGCCGTCGAAATAATATAAAAATGAATCACTGAATTTTGTTTAATTTAGCTAACCTTACAGAATATGTTTCATTAATGAGCAGCTCACTCTAATCAGTATACAAAAAAACGCCGAGAAAATAAAATACCTAATACTTACACAAAAGAAGTAGGCTAATATAAAAAAAAAAAAGTCAAAAGTCAAATCATTTATTTCAATTAGGCCATTAAAAGGCACTTTTGAACGTCATTACATAAAAAAATCATTAATATTGAATCTAGTTGCCCATTCCAAGAGGTAGTTTCGTATGGAGAAGAACGGGCAAGAAACTCCATACATACTCTTTTAAATAACAATGTATTACCATAAGTTGTATAGTTACATTCATTCATAAAAAAAAAAAAATATATAAATGTCAAAACGATCTATCAAAAATAAAAAGTCACTCAAAGTACTACAATACGTACTCAGTGCCACAAATTAGAAATGAAAGCTAAATTAATTATATTATTTAACGCCAATATTGTGATCGTAGATAATTACTTCTAACATTTCAAAGACAACGAATCAGTGTGTGAGTCAAACTCAAATGTAGAATTAATGTCGAGGAGAAAAACAATTATTGGTCAAAACAAATTAGTTTTATGATTAAATAAGCAACCAGTTGATTTTGTCAAGACTTGAAATTGTCCTATGGAGCAAGACCAGCATGTTTCCAAGCATTATTATCTTGAATATAATCCTCTAACTTGTAGTATGCTTGTTTACAAAGTGTGCTTTTAATACAATTTTTAAATTTTCTTTCATTTAATTTTAATATATCACTAGGTATTTTATTGTAACATTTAACACAGTACCCCATGAAAGATGAGTGCACTTTGGACAATCTAAAAAATGGTTGAGCTAATTTGTCCTTATTTCTAGTATTAAAATTATGTCTATCACTTATTTTATCAAAAAGATGTAAATTTTTTCTTACATACATAATATCATTGTACTATAACAGACATTCCACACAAAACTGTATCAAGAATCTAAGGTAGGAATAGATAGGGGAAGCGCCTTCCGTACGCACGAACGCCAATACACCATATCGATGTAGCAAGCAACTGACAGTTCATTAATTAACTCTGCTTACTGGATATAAGAACGTGAGGGTATGTACCTATACTGACAATACTTGCTGTAGTAGTGCAGTTAGGGTTGCCATGAGTCCGGGTAAAACCAAAGATAGACAAACTTTTTGAATGGTGTCTAGCCAAATTGGGTAGATGACATTACTAACCAATAATTCCAGAGACAACTTCACGAAATACAAATTATTTTAGTTCTGAAAACCTAATGATCACTTTATTTTAGCCCTAAAAACAAGGTGATCTTTTAAATAACTATCAAAAACCGATTTTAGTAGTAGTACATCAATTGATTATATTGGTGTCATCTATACAGTATTCGGTGTCCGGCTTTTGTTAAACTTTTATATTTAACTCATCACAGTCAAGTTGATTTCATGTTATGTAATAAAAAAATAAATCATCATAACCATCATCAGCCTGCAACAGTCCACTGCTGGACATTGGCCTCTCCAATCGCATGCCATTAAGGTTGATTCTCGGCAACTCTCATCCAGTTGCTACCAGTAACCCTGCGGAGTTTGTCTTATTATGTGAGGTATGTCGACAACTCTGGTTCTCTGTCACTCCAATTTTATCCAAAAGTTATATGGCTGGAGGTTGGCTATCCAAATTTAGGATCTGGCAACCCTAAGTGCAGTGCTGCAGCAGGCGTTAAAATATCAACATTACTTACATTAGAGGAACGTGATACCGCGCCCCCGGAACGCAAAGGGAACATGAAGGAACATAGACGGGTTTTAGTCAGTAAAAGTCTGACACTCCCTCCCGCCCCGCCCAGGGCGGGGGAAGTTATTTGATGATTCCCAGTCTTAAAAAAAAAAAAGAGGAACATATTTTTCTTGCTTGCTCTGAATATGTAAGTTGTACAAGCTTACTTGCTGCTAATTCGTGGTTTCAAGTGGTATGTTTCGAAATACCCCGACTGGTTTTGGATTGAAAAGTCGAGCCAAAATCCGACTTGCAATACACAAAACATAAAAATCTTCCATCAAGGTTATAAAATAAAAACAGGTCACCTATGCTCAAAGTAGCAAAGTTTTATTTATTTTTCTAACACAAACCGCGGAATTGACGTTTCTTTAATTTCGAAAATGCACCGGTTTATGTCTTTCGAAATTACTTTTAGTCCATGAAAATCTCTAATAAATTTTTAGCTGCTTGAATAAGAAGAGAGATTCAATAACATTAGATACTTTAGTGCTAGTTTATTCCTAATCAGTCGTAAAAATATTATATAGCCAATGTGGAAGTGCCTGGACTTCTGAACAACGGTTATCTAAAGCATTTTAATTTTATATTACTGCTCCAGCACAGCTGGGTTTTATCGCTCCTCATATCATAAAATCTCCAAAATATACTTTTATTTTTTAAGCCAATAGGTTGTTAAGTAATGATAAATAATCTTAAGCGTTAAAAAAGGGAATATAGCCTTTATACAAAGCAAATAAAATTCAATGTTATTACACTGTAAATGAAAACGCCCCACGACGCGTTTGTTAAACAAAATATTTGCTTTCTTGTAAAAACGCTTCGTTGAATTATTACTAACTTCTACTTCTTACATACATAGTACATAAACTCAAGCTTTTTATTTTCAGATAAACTAGTCTAGGCTATTTCTTATCGTTGTTTAAAAACATTTCCATCCTTTAGTAAGCAGCCAGGAAATCTTTTTCACCCATCCCTATTTAAAAATCTATAAGGTTCTGTAGTTTATAATCTTACTTTTTTGTTTATTTTTAATGGATTTAAATAGACACAGCACAGCACATTGCATACAGTATGTTATTACTAAGTTTGATGGGCAAATATTTTATGGGTAACTACTTTTATTTTTGGTCTGAAAATTACTGTAACTCACGAAAAACATTGTGCTTACGGATATAAAAAACAGCACAGGACTCGTGGGAGTATTTAAAAAGTTTAATTATGACATATAAAAGTTGATTTGTAAAAAAACGTTGGAACTTTGTCCTTCAATACATCAGTAATCAAAAGGTTCTCAGCTAATAGTCCAACACAAAAAATAAATATCACAATGATGGGAAAAACACGTACATTTCAGCCCCGTTAAGTATCTTTTTACACCTGTTATTATTGCCTCGTTTAACCTTTCTTCAACAAATATGACAAGAAAGTACTTAACTTTGTAGTGTATCACTTTGTTACTTATTACACCCAAACATGCCATTATTAAGCCATTAAGTCCACTAGGAAGGAACCCTTGTCGAAGACTTTCGGAAATGTAACTCTAGTACCTACACTACATTAAAATGTCATTACAAAAACAAATAGAATACAATTAAAACTAGTGTAAGAAAACACATCACATACTTACCCGTTTACTATGCGTATTGCTCATCAACTTTTAGCAAAAAATATTGCTGGTAAATTACTTGTATTTTTGGAGCGAAAAATCACTGCTTGTGGTAGTGAGCAATATAACACGCAAAACAATGTGCTTACGAGTGAATCCAACAGTACATGGAGTATTTAAAGTTTAGTTAAATATTTCAAACTTATTTTCGTTTCAAAGCGTAAAAATAAGTTTGAGATTTGACCTTCAATATCTCCATAACCAGAAGGTTTCCAGGTATGGATCACAACACAAAAATACGATCGCAAAGATGGGAAGCATAAGTGATTTTCAACTTGATTAAGTTTCGGCTGTAATAATTAATATTCAAAGTGGACATTATGTTTTTTCTTAGTCCTCCGCGGGGGATCCAAGACAGTTGAATCATTTCTCAGGCACTCGTCGAGCATCATTACCTCGGCACTTTTATGGTGGTCGCTGCTGTTGATTCTGGCTTTTAAGAGTTGCAGAGGTAGGGAATAGAGAGACAGCCTCACCCAAAAAAAAATCTAAATGCCATTTTAGAAACTCGTGCCCGAACTCCGAATGCGCAATGTATCCTCCCCATGTCACGTATTTCAACCAACTTTTCGGGGAATCGTATTTTTTCGGTGAAAACTATTTGTCTTAGTATATCAGTGACAAAACGTTGTGAGCCCTGCTCGTTAATCAAACTCTAAGGCGTCAAACATTACCTACCTACTGGCAAATAGATTTTCTTTTACGAAATCTTTAACAGTTGGTAGGAAATGATTTAAAATATCGACACGTGTTCACTATTAAAGTGGGTTCTTTAATGTCTTTTCTTTACATTGTTGTGTAGGTATTTACCTTTTCAGCTCGGTTTTATTTTTCGACTAGTTTAATCCCGGGACTTCGTACACGTAAATGTTAGTTATCAAGGGTTGTTTTTTCGCAGACTCTTATTTTTTTTAATAAATGTAGTAGGTAGTGCTACTCTTTATAACATCAGCTATCTGGTTGTTAAACTCCCATCGGAATCGGTCTAGCTGTTTTGGAGATCAGCCGGAACAAACTGAAATAAAAAAAAACGTGTGGGTACTTAGTAAACATTAATATTTTTTTTAACGCTGTTATTTTTACCTTACACACAGACACTCCAAATTATTTTTATAGATAAATTTTGCTCTACACAATAAAAAGCGTACCATTTTTTTCTTCAAGACCTTTTGCTACATTTATAAAGAAAATAAGTAGGTACTTAATGCAAAAGCAAAATAGTGAATAATCGTTTTAACCCCATGCCAGTCTTCGTCATTCTTAACACATCTAGATAATAGCCTGATAGGCCCAATAGCAATTGCAAACACACAACCTATGAGCCAATTTTCTTTAATTACTGACATTATTGATACGCTCCAAAATATTCATGACACACACACAAAGGTCAAAGTAAGTAAAAATCTTCATTGAACTTTCGCAAGGTCAAGCGTAAAACTGGCACAAAAGTTCGACCACAAATACCTACACGTTTTCCTAAAAAAAAGTCTATTTAAAACGTGCTCGTTCAATTTTTGTTTCACTTGCAATATATTCAGGGGCGATAAGGTCGTCTATTATTCCAACCACTTGTTGTGGAGCCTCTGTTCCCACGCAGAGCCCTTTACATGAAAATAGAATATTCTTAACTCAACCTCGCAACCAGAGGGGTTCTGGCTAAGCAGATTGTCCGAGTAACAAATGAGCCAATTCCAAGGGAAAGGCGATCTCTTAAAAATACTTTTGTACATTCTCAAACAAAATCTTCTCAATTTACTGCTCTAGGACGATGTAATGGTTGGCGAAACGTGTTTTGCATAATTTAATTACGGTCATCTGTTATCATAATGTGTGTTAAACTAGTTAATAACGATAATCGTTTGGTCATGCGGTACCGGTGGGAAAATTATGCCTGGGAGAGCACGCTAAGCCGGGGTTCTTAGCGTAGAATGGCGTTTATGGCTACGGTAAAGAGGATAAAGGCCGGTGGGTGGAAAACGTACCATGATATTTTCCATTGATGAGTCTTAACATCACTATATAGTAAGATAAAGGGTCAAGAGACATCACATAGCTAAAGGCCATCCACCTAAGTAACATTGAGTCAAAATTATTGCTAGGAAGCGTCTTTGGTCTAAAAAAAATCACTGTTTATGACATGCATTGTAACGCACACAAAACATTCAACAGTACAAGAGTCGTGGGAGTATTTCAAGTTTAGTTATAACATTTCCAACTAGTTCAAAAAAAAAACATAGAAGTTGTAACTTTGACCTTTAAAATCTTCGTAACCATAAGTTTTCTCGAAAAAAATAATTATCGCCATGATGGTAAGAACAAGTACCTAACTTTTGCCTGTTTAAGTGTTTTTCACACTTTTCCAGTTATTCAATTCTCAAAAACAGATAAGCTTGGCAGAGACCACCAAATACGAAAGCCCGCTTTAAAATTGCTCCATGAATTGCTTTCTCGACATTTTCAGACAAATTTGTTCGGAAACAATGTTTTCAGTGATAAAATCTAAGCGACGCGCGACGGTTTATAGATGCCATACATAGAAGAAATGCCCCATAGTTCTGTTCAACAAATGCGCTTGTTATGTGTCCCCATTGCACCAATAGATACCTAAATTATGGGAACAAGACAGGGTAGCTCCAGTTATCGCCTCTAAAGGAATTGCAACCGTCAAAGATTTTACAAAGTAAAGGATTTTACGATGCGTCCTCCGCCTCATATATCTTTTTAAGATCGCGATAAAATGTTAGATGGATTTTGCTTTAGAATATTGGTACCTGATTATCAGTTTATTTAGACTTAAATGTTGCAAGTATACACAACAAACCTATAATTTTGCATTAAATCAAGAATAAGAATATGGATGATTTATTTCACATACAGACATAAAAAAAAAATAGTTTATTGCAGAAACTTGTACAACTTTTACAGTTAATCTTACATAGGGACCTCCTTTTAAGTAAAAGATATACCTGTGCGACATACATAAAGTCACGTCTTTTTCCAATGGGATAGGCAGAAACCTGGGTCATACCAACGCGCCTGTTACGACTATTGCGCGACAATTATTGACTATTGCGACCATTTTGATACAGTCAATCGAAAGTAACCCTTAGTCTTTCTGACATTTATAACTTATTTTTCACTACATCTATTTGATAGAAGGAGATCTCCAAACTAGGTGGATACAGATATCCTTACCTTGGGGATCGTATTAATGATCTTATTACGTCACATTCATAAAAAAAAATACCTTCCTAATTTTATCGACCACATATTTTTTATTGTCACCAACAAATAAACCAATGATTCCTCCATATCGTCACGCAAACAGCAAGCCAAGAATATGAAGACAAAGAATCAGATGGTATCGTACAGAGATCCGACTTGTGACAGCTTGCCTCCACAGTTATAGACTTTGTAGGTAATATACTGCGTTCTCTAATGAACAATATTGTAGAAGATTAACAAAGGCATGTCAACAATGTAATGAGTTAGTTCATTAATGGTGTGTCTCTTTGAAAATGAGAAACGTTGGGAGAGGTACGGGTAAGGTAAGTATGGAATATTTTTTGCGTATTTGATTAATGATTAATATTTTTTTTTTCAAACAAGCTAATATCTGGAATCGGTAAACAATCGGTTTAAAAAAAGGGTTAGGCAGAGGTGTACCATTGTACACCCACAGTTCGCCGGTATGTTTAGGTCCCATGTAATAGGGGGCGTGCGTCTTGCTATTAACGGAGCACAAAACCCAAATCAAAGCAGGTAATAAAATAAATTGTATGTGATAGTCAGATTAAAACGGGTAAAAAATAAAACGTGAACGAAGTCGCGGGCAAAAGCTAGTTTAACACTAAATTGTATTTACAAAATTCTGGATTTGTCACAAAAATTGTATGTTGTACTCTGGATTACAATTAATTTTATTTGGAACAAAAACTAGATGAGTCCTATGTCATTCTCGCTATTCCAAGCACAAAGCCTCTCCAAGCTTTCATGAAAATTAGTTTCACAGTGTAGCGGAAAAAACCGCGAAAGAGACGAACAGACAGACAGAGAGACAAAAAAAAGACAATAAAAATAAAATTATCCAGACAAAATTCCGGCTTTATTTCATTGAATTCGTACATTCTGTTAAAACAAAAGGTTGGAAAGCTCTCCACAGTTTGACTCAGGTTTTATTCCAAATAAAAAAGTTGAATGTTGGAATGCAATGTGCAGTGGAATTGACTTGCAAAGCAGGCGGGCCTCTGGGGCCGCTGTGTTACATGCCGTCAGATTTGCTTAACAACCTCGCAATCAAAACTTGAATTAGGCTGGAGATGTAAGGAGCACTTAGGGCAACAGCGTTTGTAGGGTTGGCAAATGCTGATTAACTACCTATTTTGTTTGGAGATGTACCTGCTTTACATAAACTACTATTAGTGAGAGATTTGCTACCGCATGCGACTTCGTCCCCGGTGTTTTTTTCTTTTTTGTGCCAGGTATCTACGCAGAACATCCATCCAATGTTCAATCACAATGGGATCAATGGTTTAGGAACGCATAGAGAACTAACATACAAACATTTTTAATGACTCAAATAGGTACCAAAAATGCTCAATACCGACACGGATGAACAAAGATTAAATGTATATAATTATTATATATATCAGCAAATTCTATTGCAAACATCAACAACGAAATCACAGTCTACCTATATTACCTCTAGTACTACAACCACAATCATCCGGATGAATTCAACTAATAAAAATAAAACAACGCAACAACTATCTAAAACAAGCTACCAACATAATCATATTATCGGCATGGTAGTCAACGAACAAATATGATAGCCGCCATACTTTACTCCCAGGAGGAAGTATCCAACTAAACTTGTCGCGGTACATATCAGCTAAAAGTTCGCTTAGACGGGCAACTAAACTGCTAATTGTTGCTTGAGATACCGCCACGGTAAAACGAGCGATGTGGCCAATTACATTCCTCCACGAGCCATGAATCTTTGTGTCAATGACATGAGCTGTAGATTGGATTTTCTCAAAGGGGTAGAGGCGATATTGTAATGTAACCTTTTACCGTGGATGAATCCATCAAAAAGGACAAGTAACATGATTTTGGACCCCACATAGCTGTCATTTTTCTTCAGTTATAAAAAATCAGCAGTTCCAAACATTTTGGAATGTAAGTTCTGAGAATGTGCAAGAGTTGCAGTTTTGTAGCCGGCTTTTTAAGAACCGACGAAAAAATTTATCAGTCCCGTGGTCTAGAATCATGAACTGAATCCATGGTAAAAGTTTTCGTACCCATTTAAATAGAAAGAAAAAAAAAACGTTACCTACGTATTTGTCATTTTTTTCATTCCATTTACCTCGTGATTTCTAAGATTTGTATCACCTACCGTAGAAAATAGGACTAACCGCAACTAACTTGACAGACACCAAGATCCTTCCGCGTATCCCAGGCAACAGTTGCCGACAATAATTTTTAAAATAATCGCCCGTTTAAGCGCTTCTATAGGGTACATATTTGTGTTTGCGCCGATATTGACTTGGTATAAGTCAATAAATATCCTATTATTGAGTGACGACCTCGGGGTGTAGGACATGTGGCTCTTATGTGTTGTGATTGTGAAGATTCTTTGAGGAGATAAAAAGGCGTTGATGAGACTCATTTTCAAAGGCCTGGTACACGGCAGGACGGTATCAAATACAAACATTCAAGTCCAAAATCATGGAAACTTAATGAATCACAATTTCATTAAATATTAATTAAGAACGCGAGATACATAATTATAAAGAGTGTAAAAATACATTTAACGAAGCAGACAGTTACGTTCTTTTGATCATTGTGATATTCTTTACGTTTTACGCCATACTTGACCAGTCTTGTTACGAACATATTGAAGGTTTCAAGTTTCAACTTCTTAAACATTTTCGACAAAAACAAGATTGAAATATTCTTATAATACTTTAAATACCACACATACATATTATTCTCTATCGTGGGTGCAATTACAAACATAAATATAAATTCACATGCACAAACATTCAACTCCAAAACCGGAACAACTACCTAAAGGACAATCGAAATATGATTCCGTGCGGGAATCAAACCTACAACACGTAGCACAGCAGCCAATTATTTCAAGCACTGCGCCAAATGTGACGTCTCCCTTAATTTAAAGTCTGTTATTTTTCTTAACCCTGGTTGTATTTTCTGCTGACATGTTTACCCTGGAAGATTTCAAAAGCAATCTCTAAATAGGATCTGTATCCATCGAACACGATTCTTCAATCATCTGATCTTGAATGATAGATAACAGAAGCAATCAGTACAACACAGACTCCCTAGTCTTATGATTCGCTGTTTTGTTACATTTGTAAAGGTTTTGTGTAGCGAAAGGTTTAGTCTGGACTTATTGCGGGACGGAGAATAGGCATTTAGATTTGAATTCCCACTAATAAATGTTACAAAATAATGTAATTGAATTTGTTTATCCTTGAATTTGCTTATTTGGGAATCCTATTACATTTAAACTAAATAAGTAGTAGTAGGCAGTTACTGTAAAGGTTCTGGCTGGTTTAGCCAAATTCAACCTTATTTTATACATATAAATATTCTTTCAAGATAAACTTTGTTCTAAATCAGAAAGACTTGACAGTCAGCCACGAGACCTGTCAAGTCGGGTTTAGCATATCCATACTAACATTGTAGATGCGAAAGTAACTCTGTCTGCTGGGCTTTCACCACAAAATCACTGAATGATTTTGATGAAATTTGGAGAGAACATAGACTATAAGTACAATGTACCTACCTATACACTATTATTTATTTTTAACCGACTTCAAAAAAAGGAGGAGGTTATCAATTCGACTGTTTTTTTTTTTTTTTTTTTTTTTATGTTTGTTACCTCGAATTTCCCGACTGGGTGAACCGATTGTCATGATTCTTTTTTTATTTGAAAGCTGGTGCTTCCCGTGTGGTCCCATTGTCACCATTTCAATATCTGATGATGGGATCTTGTAGAAATCGGGGGAACTCTTCAATAAATAACAGCAGATTAACCGCGATTGTTGCTATAGCATATTTAAGCATTGTTTACACCATCACACAATATAACATCACGCCTGTACTCAAGGGTTACACAGATGTATACAGTAGTATTTAAAAATTTCTCATCCAAGTAAACGAAATCGCATATTCTGCTTTCTTATGACTTTTTAGTGGTGTCTCGTTAATTTACATAACATGACAGTTTTTTCATGGATTTGGATGACAAGAAGTTGATACTAAAAAGCGAGAAATAAAAAACTTTTATACAAAAAAATTACAACCGCCTTCAAAAACTAAAAAGAGAAAAATAACTTTAGCTTTGGAAGTCGGTGACAATACAAAACAACAAACAGAAATAAAGCCACCGACTTCCAAAGCTAAAGTTATTTTTCTCTTTTTAGTTTTTGAAGGCGGTTGTAATTTTTTTGTAAAAAAGTTTTTTTTAAGAAGCTGCTATTACTACTACATCACACACAGACACTTCAATTTTATTTATTTGTATGGTTGTCGGTTAAATGTTAGTACTGAATGGTAACTCATTAGTTTATGGACCACTGTGTACATGAACTATGTATTACAATGTGAGCCCATCTTGCTTGTATCAAAGTTACACATACTCTGCGATTTCGTCTGCACACACGATAAACCACACTTGTGCGGAGGAAGTCGCGTGCAAAAGCTAGTAAAATATAATATGATCATATAATTAGCTCAATATAAGAAATAGTACATTAAAACTCCCGGTATATTACATTAACTATTCAGACAGAGCAACAGATTTATAATAAACATAAAACTCTTGTTCCGACTTTAGAGAAATACTGCCAATTTATCTTTATTGAAAATAGATACCTATTTGCTGAGACATAAAGTGAACAAGAAGTATGTACCTAAAGTAGAAAATTGTCCTCCAAACTTTGTAAGTTAGTTGCAACAAAGCAGCGCATAAAATATTTTATACAGTGCTGTGACACTGACAATATTACTTTTCATTTTCAACCATAACTGAGCTTCTTGTTCTGGCAAAACGGGCCAACCCACAATCTCTCATAATTTCATTAATTACGTCAAAGGAGCCAATATGCCAAATATGTTACATTAGTATCTAGCAATAAAAATACATCGAAAACGTTTGCTTAAAATAGATTTAAAATAAATCAGCGTTACATATTTAAAATCATTACAATTCTCTAAAAAAATATCAATTCGTTTTGACGTAAATAAATTCAATATTTATTTAACAAGTGCGTAGTGCGTGCCTGACAAAACCGTAGACAAAATGCATTGCATTGTATACCTATATTTACAATGTAAACTCAAAAATGCACTGAAGCCTATATGACTAAAATAAAAGCACAGCATTTTACGCTTCAAAAAAGATTTTTCCATTACTTCCGTACAAAACCTTGCTGAAGGTTGCTAATATTTCGATGAAGGGGGCCAATAATTGCCGTTCTCCCATCAAACATTCATTAAAAAGTAATCAACACGCTGCGCAGACACGGCCGGGAGAGAAACTCGCTAATTTCTTACAACAATACACGCCCATCTCGGCTGCCATATTATTTTACTTTATGCTATCCTTACAGTTTCCCAAAAAAACTAATCAAAACGAATAATAGGGGGCAGTAAACATTCCTGAAAGCAGTTTCTGAAACTGCTGAAGGTTTCTTTCAGGCGAACCCAGTAAATTACAAAACTTTGCGTGTAAAACGAAATTTACACACACGGTTTGCAATAAACAATCTAGGTACTACCCCGTACTACTCAATGCATACAAAAAAGTCCCGGTATATTGGCGAACACCTGAACGACAAGAGGTACGGCTTCGCTTACGAAACGCTCCCGATATTCCGATCACGTGCTTGTAGGCTTAACTCGACCTCGATTCCACTCAATTTAAACGTCTACACGATTTTATTTCCTCTAAAAGTATCAACGGGTAGTGAATTGTTGCGGACCTATATACGTATAATTTGAAACTGAAAACCTTTGCTAGTTGGACGGTCGGGACTAACATCAGAACAATCCTTTCTCAAAGAGCTTATGCAAACTATCTCTTTGTGTTTTGGAGTGCATTTTTCAACTGTTGCAGTGTCTCGACCTTAATAAGTGTGCAGCAATTAGCGCTGAGAGACAACAGCGCACGATCGCGGGGTTCATTACCGCGCGCTTTCGCCATCCGACAGGTTTAATGATCGTCGCTCGACAATTATGCATAAAGCCATCCCTATTACGTCAAAATTGTCAAGTTGAAGGATTATGGAGGTTCTATCGAGTGACTCGTTATTCAAAACGGGCCCATTCGCGCAATTTTAGCACTGACAGCTTGATCCACGCTGCGGGACGCAGCATCACGTCGCGTCGCTTAAATGTGGCGTAGAAAAAACTTCAATAAAACCAGCGTAAACGTCTCTTTGTGCTTTATTGCTTGAAAGTCGTTCACTTGCTGAAACAACCATCCCGATGCGAAGACGTTCGTTAAAATAGCTTTTACGAGGCCGTTGTTATGATATTGCGTAGGAATGTTGCCTACATAATATAGGTACTAGAATACTTATCAGCGAGCCTCATAATAAATGTGAGAGCAAATTACCTCCTTCGTGTACAAAAATGGGAACATAACCTTCATATTGATACAAAAAAGGACGGTCATTCAGTTTTTCCTTTAAGAACTTCCTGAAATATGATCTGACATAAAGCCACTGGTTTGAAAAAACGTTTTGCCACCTTCTTACGGATTCAGTCCACGCACTACCTACACATTCGCACGTGTCTAGCGGACAAAAAAAGGATCTGCACAGTGTTCTAAGTTTATGAGTAGAGTATAAAAAGTTTGCACAAACTTGCACGAGTAAATCCGCGGGGCTTTCGCCTTGTATTGCCAGATTAGGTTCGCACTAAGCCAGCCCCGTTCTTACTCAGGGTTTCATTCGATGCTCAGTTTTATTGCTCCTCGATTTTAGAATACCGTATTGCGTGATTTTAAACCTTAAAGAAACCTTTATTATTTATTTATCTTTGTGGTACTACATGCAGTACTGTTATGCGTATATTATCTATCTTCATAATCTGATTGAATTTTTGAGCACTTTGAGTATATTACAATAATTTGCAGCTGTCATGTCATCTTTCGACCACCTTTAGTTGACTAGTACAGAATGTCTAAGACATTACGTTCGCCTTTGCTTTTTTCTTGCATAAAGTTTAAATAAATAAATTAGCGAGTAAGTATTCATTTTCGGTTATGATAAAGTTTCATAATAAAGCATAAAGTAAATCACAGAGCACACCATATGCTCGTTGAAGTACCTAAGTATTAATTTTCATTTATGAGGATGCATAAGTATCAATTTTCACTTATGATGATGAAAAAATGATCAGAATGATCTACTTATGCAGTATTACATGATATTGTAGTTCCATCACGAATCCGGCAGCTACGCGTAGTAATTATGGCAATATCCCTCGGGATTTTTCGCTGTAGGAGAGGCTCTGTTATGAATAATTACGGACTGATATGAAAAATATTAAAACACGTACATACCTACAGATTACCATACGTTTATTTTTTTATCCGGCTATCAGAAACTAATGGAGGTGATTCTCAATTTGGAGTATGTTTTTGTTATGTTACAGAGAAGCAACTACAACTTAACACCATTGATGCTTTGGTAAAGAAATGTGAAAAATCTTTTCCTTTTTCCCGACTCCAAAAAAGGAGGAGGTTATCAATTTGGTCGTTTTTTTTAAAATAAGACCAACGAATTTTTTTTAATGTTTATTACAGTACTCCGTCATTTCTCATTTACCGACCCATATGCAAAATTCTTTTATAATTGAATGGATAAACTTTCAGATTGGTCCGAAAAAATAAGTTTACTTTTCGAAGACTATAAATTATCGTCTGCATTTTCATCAAATGTCACAGAAATGTTATCAATTTTCATCGTAATTTTCTTTTTATTAAATCCAATGATAATGATTGAATATTAAATCCTGTCAGAGATAGACGTCTGTTAGTACAACTTAACTCCGCAAACAATAAACCGCGCCATAAGAGTTTTATTGAGTCGTTTATCTCTGTTGAATCTTGGCTGAATCTCAGTTTCAATCTATTTTAACGAGGGCCATAATATTTATATCCTCTCGCCGTAGCCGAAATAAATAATTAACATTTCATTATTATAATAAGATATCACAGCCACTATTAAAAAACCTTTCTAACAAATTAAATAATAATAACAAACCATCATGCCTGTAGTCCCCGAAGGGTTAGGCAGGTTCGGTATCAATTGACACCCACAGTTCGCCGGTATGTTTAGTCCCATGTAAAAGGGACCGAGCCTATTGCTATTAACCAGGTGCAAATGCAGTCAGTAAAAGGCACTGCAAGGCAAAAGCCTCTTCTCATACAGAAATGTTAAAAACATTAATCACCACGCTTGCTCAAGGCGGACTGGCGATTTCAAACCTATATTATTTGTAACTATCCAGTCCAGGTTTCTTCACGATATTTTCGTTTTCCTTCACCAATGTCTGTGACCCAAGATTGACTTAGAAACAGTCACATTGGTACATACTTGCCTTGCATGAGAGGCGGGCGCCAAAACCTCTGGCAATCACGTCAGTTACAAAATAAATGAAGTGTGAAAAATTAAAATTTAAACTTTAAAGCTAATAAAGTATGGACCTTAATCGCATCAAACAAATTGCAGCCAGTTTAAATTTCAATTCTCTCAAATTCACTTTTAATAATTGAGTTGAAAGAACGCAATTATCTTAAATCAAGGAGATTGTCAGTTTGTTTGCTTAATAAACGATAAATAGCTTTTAGCTTAAGTAGCGACACTTTGAAGGCTTCTTCATATTGATGTTGTTTTTATAATAATAAAATAGCAGCCAGCGAAAATGGGCTTTCAAATTGTTGCGAGGACTAGCTTCTGTCCGCAACTTTGTCTGCATGGATCTCAAGTAGGTATGTCGTAAAATAGTATATGGCACACGGCAATACTATAGCTTTCCGTAAGTCCAGTACTTCTAGAGATTCGGTACCTGTTAAAAAGAAACAATTTCCCGCTCTCTTAAAAACATTAGTTTAGATAAACATGAACAAAGTAAAAAAAGTCATAAAATCTCATACATTTCACAGGACAGAATGATCTGCAATTGAAATTTGATAGAATTTTGATAGGACTTCCACCCACAATGCCAGACGACCTCATTGAGACCGCAGGAAAACGCTGGATGGATGCAGGCCGCTTCCCACCGGTCTTTTTGGAAATTTATGGGAGAGGCCTATGTCCAACAGTGGACGTCCTACGGCTGATATGATGATGAGGGTAATGCTGCCTTACTAAGGTGATCAGAAAGTCCTGGTTTTTGCCAGCAACCAAACGAAACTTTATAAGTGATAACCATAGATTAAATCTATGGTGATAACACTTTTTTTTTGAGCAGTCGTGTAAAAAGCTAAAATAACTATATCAAATTACTTTATTTTTCTTTCAGGTGCAGAAAATTGGAAAAACACCATCATTTAATTTCGAATCCCGTCATCTATCATCCTAAATGTATCGCGTGACGTCACATTTCACCGCGACATGGAATAACTTAATGCAAATGTAAGAGCTCCCTGCAAGTTTGTGAAAGCACGATAAGTTGAATCCTGAGAAATGAGCTCCCTGAGATCGTTCCTCACGTGAAAATTACGGTTTTCGTTACTTGCAGACAGATTCTGATGCTGCAAAACTGTGTGGTATGCTTTTATTTTAATAAGCTGTTTTATTTATTTATTTGATTTACGATGTTATACACTGTAAATAGATATAGCTTAATTCTAATATAGAATCTGCCAAACTGAAACATAAACTTCAATATATCGGCAGTAGGTTCCCGTGGATTTTACACCAAACAAAATTAAAAAAAAAAAGAAATAACCTCATGACAACAGTTCTGCCAGCAACAACTCTGTATGTGAATACAGAATAAAAAAAAAAGAAATAACCTCATGACAATTATGGTTCTGCCAGCAACAACTCTGTATGTGAATACAGAATAGTTTTCTTTTGAATATTTGATTTTATGATATTTTCAAAAAGATTCAAATAAGTATGCTATAAATCAACTGCGGTTCACATAAAAAAAAAATATAAGCAACTGAATTCTTTCTTAGAGACATAACATTACTCAATTAATATCTTATTTTTATAGAAAAACCTTTTAAAATTACCCACACGTAAGTGTCGAACAGAAACCAATAGAGTTGTGATAGAATTGAATTGTTCACACATAAAGTTACGCTGTCGATAAAATTGTCTGGCGCGAAGTTATCCCATCGGGCGTGTAGTGATATGAAACAATAGCCAATCGAGACGGCGCATCTCGGGGGACAACGCCATCCATCGGCTGCAGTAAACGACAGACAACAGAATTAACTTGTGCTGTAGTAATAATACCAGCTTATTATAGTCCCACTGCAGGACAAAGGCTTCTTCTCATATAGTGAAGGCACGAGCATTGAGCACCACCCTTGTTCAAAGTCAAAGCCAAATCATTTATATCAATTAGACCATTAAAAGACCAATAAAAACATATAAAATTGAATCTAGTTCACGGCGGATTAACGATTTTAGACTTATTATTCATTTATAAGTCCAGGTTGTTTGTTAGGCCTCATGATGTCTTCCCTTATAACCGATGTCAGTGATGTCCAAGATAAACTTTGAAAGAACATATGATTTGAAAAAAACATTATGTGGAGGAAGTCGCTAGCTTAAGCTAATCTATACTAATATTACGAAAAGGATAGATTTTTGTGTTTGTTGGTACCGAATAAGCTGCGAAACTACTGAACCGATTTTAACCATTTATTCACCAATAGATAGCTACATAAATTTTGAGTAACATAGGCTATATAACATCACGCTACGACATAAGGGAGCGGCGCAGTAACTAAAGACGTAATTTAACGCTGGTGAAATAAGCCACGCGGTCAAACTCGCAGACATGAGCTAGTTTAAAATAAAAACATCATACAAGTTTCTAGTGATGAAATAGTCTGATGCGAAGTTATCCCCCTGGGTATAATAGTGTGAAACAATAGCCAATCGCGATGCTGCGTCTCATGGGAGAACATCGTCGGCTCATGTTTCATTACCCCAGATGTGTCACTACAAGATGACACTGTAATTTTATCAGACCATGGCTGCTCAACAATATCCCTATTATTTAAACAAGATGTTAAAAATAAGTTATTGAATTCATTCATAATTGGTCTGAGGTCGAAAAACAAGAAAAAAAACATTTTATGAGCCTGTCGCAATATTCTCTACCACTTAACCTCCTGGAAGCCAGAATCAACATTGGATAGAGACCGCCAGAAAAGCGTCGAGGCAATGAAGCTCGACGAGTTCCGGAGAAACGAGTCAACTACAAAAACGACTTCTTAAACTACAAAGTGAATAAAATTCTTTAGTCATGAAAGTCGGCAGGTTTAAAAATAGATTTTGTTTTGTATTGCCACCAACTTCCAGAATATTTACACTTTGTAGTTTTTGAAGGCGCTTGTCTTTTTGTTATAAAGTAAAAAAGTTTTCACGTAAAAAAATATACACTACCACTATTGATAACCTCCTCCTTATTTTTAAGTCGGTTAAAAAGTTTAAAAGCCACAATCACCAAGCCAAATTTTGTGATTAAGACAATTTTCTCTATCGTCAATTTTCATCTGAGCGTACCTAGATTGTCAACCATTACCAAAAGTACTTACATTTAAAGCAATTTCAAAGTTACAAGTACATAAGCATACACTAATCCTACACCAGCTATTTTAATGTGCATATTAAAATTCCTTCCTCTCCATTGTTATGAATGAAAGCAAAGCAACCGAGCAGCATGCATGTCGTTTCGTGCAAGCTCTGAAAGTTAAATTGGAAAATATCAAGCACGTATTGTAATAATAAATATTCTCCCGACTGAATTCTGGTCATCTCAATGAAGGCCAGTAAAATACAACAATACTTTGTGTGTACAAACATAGATGCCCTCCCTTTTTCTAAGGCGATTCGCACACTGCACCGCGCAGCGTAGCGCGGGAGTGCGTGTTTATGTGTTTGTATTGAAAACACGCGTAGTGCAACACACAGAAAATGTATTCACGCGAATTTTCAGCGCTAAGTCGCAACGCACCTCGGAGCGTAGCGCGGGGCAGTGTCTGATTCGTCTAACTCTCATCTCTCTTATCAACAGAATCGAACTGCTAATTCACTACACCTAAATTCACTCCTTTGAGGGTCTGCCCCACGACATCTGTCAGACACAGAACTTGACCAACAGAAGAACAGAATTGACAGATTTCTTCATCGGCGAGAAGAAACCGTCAAAAATCGGGCGATTCTCGGTCGTGTAGGGAGACACTTATAGCCATATATTGATATATAGCATAACCATCAAACTTTAACCCACTCATAATTCGTTCGTCAGACTCTCATAAGACGTACGAAATAATAACGAATATCGCCTACGCAAAACCTACTTACAATTACTTAAGTACTCTATTTCTGGTGCTATTGCTTGCTTAGTATAAAGATATTTATTATTACCTACTTATGTATGACGTAATGCACTCACAACTCATTCAAAGCGACGTAAAGTTTAACGTCATTGCTATATTTGACTACAACAAGCGAAACCCACGCGACACGGGTTCGTGATATGTAGGTAACAGTGTTGCCGTAAAAAGAAAACGTGAGCAATACAAAGTAGGCACGAGGTCACGTCTACGTTTGACGTTGATGCGGTTTTTCTATGTAAATCCATACTTTACTTAATATTATAAATGCGAGAGTAACTCACACAGAGTTACTATCGCATTTCTGTCCGTTTGTTGCGCTTTTACGTCTAAACCACTGAACAGATTTAAATGATATTTGGCACGGGTAAAGTTTTGAACCCCCAGAAAGGACATAGGCTCGTCTTTACTCCGCGACTTCGTCTGCAACCGCGATAACCGACATTTTCGCGGATGAAGCCACGAGTAAAAGCTCGTATATGAGTAAGTAGATTTAGCTTTGCCTATGTCACCTCCGACCTAGACTAGAGTCAAGAGCTTATCCATCTCAAATAAAAAAGAATAGCATTTTTCACCACGTTCCAATAAGTTCCTCTTTGGTTCGCCAGAATTTCACACGAATCATTACTTAAATAAAGATGATTAAAATTAAATGAAAGTTAACATTAACTAATAAAATAATTAGTACTAATTACTGGACTGTTACTTATTACTGGATTATATAATTAGTACTAACAACACTAACATAGTATATTAAGTACATTCTGTTACTAACTCACTAACAACGTTATGGACATTTTGGGTCTGAAATAAAGAGATTTTTTTTTTTATTTTTTTTTTATTTATTACGACTACGGCTCTGTTAACGACAACTTTTTATGTGAATATAGAATAATTTCCCACATTACCGTAGATTCGTATGATATTCATAGTTTATAGAAAGGTGGTGAAGCAAAAAAACATCTGGGGTCAAAAGTGACGGTTTTCTAGTCGCCTCTTACATTCTCAAAGCTCGAGGCTCTAAGCTAGGTAAAGGAGACACCACGAGAGGCGATACTTACTTAAATATATATACCTACCCACATTCAGCCCTGGGGAGTTGGGGCAGTTGGCCCTGCTCTCACTTAGCTGCCTACATTTTTTGTTTGAACTAAAAAGTAGAAGAAAAACACAGGGCTAGAAAAAGTTCAATGTTTTTCATTCGTTCTTGGCGCGGACGTTCATTTAACAGTGGTCGATTAGCATTGCAAGTACAATATCGTGATCACTTACAATATGGTGTTGTCTTGATGGCCCAGTGGAAAAGGTGCTTATCTCTCGTGTCTGAGGTTGTGAGTTCGATAGCGGGCAAGTTTTAATATGAGTTTTTCAATCCATATGTACTTTCTAAGTTTATCTTGGTCATCATTGACATCGGTGAAAAAACATAGTGAGGAAACCTGGATTTCCAATTAAAATAAGTCTGAAATCGCTAACCCGCCTCAAGGAAGCGTGGTGATCAATGCTCATGCCTTCTCTATATGAGAAGAGGCATTTCCCCTGCAGTGGGACAATACGCTGATGTTTTTGTTGTACAATAACCGTATAAATGACAACATTTATCAAGAATTTAAGACAGTATTTAAATGTATATTACTTCCAAATTGAAATTGTTTATCGATAACCGATTCCACAGTAACTGTATTGTATGCTTCAGTCATATTATACCTGCACATATAAACCAAACAATATAATTTATATGAGCCATTCGTGTAACAACAGTGTATTAGAGCTTACAGGTACAATTGAAAACACATTAATCCATGACTTTATAGGCAATAAAATAAAGTTTATATTTAGTATCGAGAAACGTCTTACTAAATCTCTACAAGATCAAATAAAATACTCTGAAGTGTCTTTTGTTAATTTGATGAATAATAATAGGTACAAATTAGTTACTGCCTCGTTAACCTAGTGGTCCTAATCGCGAACGCTACGCTGGAGTTTTTAGGTTGGATTCCTAGGTCCAGTAAAGGTGCTATTGGGCTATGTAATTTTCAGTAGCAGTTCGGAGTTAGGATTAGCGCCCGGTTAATGGCAATAGGTTTGCCTCCTATTAGGTACATGGGACCTAAATATACCGGCGAACTGTGGGTGTACATTAGTAGGTACACCTCTGCCTAACCCTTCGAGCCTTCGGGGACCTCGTATATCTAGAAACTAAAGTTCATTGTTCAACACTAAAAGCTGAAACGGTCGTTCGTTTATGAAAACAAAAGAGAGTTTTATCGCTCATATACTCATGGCGCTGCTAAGTGCTGGATCCGCCGCAAGACGTTTGTGTCAAATTACTCTTTTTATTTCCGCAGTTTTTATTATGGTAATAACGCGAAAAGGCCCATGAATAATGTTCAGTCCTATATTATAACGAGAGCGTGAAGTTCCTTGGCCCTTAATGTTGCTTGTTACCTACATGACTGAATTCAGTTTTATTATTTACTTGCTTCTCACAGCGACTTCGTTCGTGGTTGTTTTTAACCGCGTTACTACTTAGCTTCCGTGGGCCGTAGCGTGATGTAAAATAGTAAATACTTTTAACTCATTAATCTGGCTATCATGTTAACAATGATGTACTCTATGCGACTGACAGAGTGACAGTTCCAAAGATTAGCGCACGGCAGTACGGCAGTGCGTCTGTCAAAGCTCGAGCAAAGCGCAGGTACTTTTTACAGTGGAAAGATTGCATAGAGAGTTGGCATTTTTTACATTCAATGTTTGTTGTAAGATTATATTTTAAGAGTGTAAGTGTTGCTCTTTTACAAGGAACAGCAGATTTTTTTTTATACAGCCAACAAAATATTTAGCCTGAGGAGGAACAAGAATCATGAACTGAATTACTGAATCCATGACAAAAGTCTACGTCATGACGCATGATATCCCTTCCACCAGTATACTGGGCTCCCGACTCAAGGTATTAGAAGGAACCTTGAGGTTCGACTCTTAATCCTCCTCTTACCCCAGAAGACGGGAAACCATGAGGATTTTCCACTAAAAAAAGAGGTACCTATTAGGTTACTATCAATCATATCCGAACTAATAACATCGAAAGGACAGTTCCGTTTGTTTGTACGAGCATAAAAACGGCTTATCTGATTGATATGGAGCTCTCCTATCGTGCTTATAATGTCCAGATTGATAAGTTAGGTAAATATTTAGGTACTAGCTACAGGATTTTTCACAAAATTGTTTTTTTTTTGTTAAAGCTTAGAAAGTGCCAATCCTAATTTTGATAGTTGAGGTTTGTTCGTATTATCTTCGGGTACTAGTGAAATAGATGGTTGGTTATATCTGTCAACATGTTACCCTACTAACGGGTCATCTGTTAAACTTTATAGCATGACATTCGAAATAGTAGCGGGCTTGTCCCAAAAATAAAAATAGAATTGTTAGGTAAACTAGGTTTACCACACACACACACTTGCAGCTTGCGAAGCTAGCATAGCTTTGCTTTCAAAGTTATGTAGATTAGGTAATCTACATAACTTTGAAATCGCCAATCTTCTTCGCCCTTAGAGCAAGTGTGGTGATCAATCCTCGTGCCTTCTCTGAATGGGAAGAGGGCTTTGCTTTCTAGTGGGACAATAATAGGCTGATTATTTATTAGGATTTATTAGTTAGGTTACATATATTCGTATCGACACTAAACACTTTGACACGTCGTGAAATGGTTGCCTTTTCGGTACAATGACGGTAAATATTTCTTACGGGAATAAAAGTAATGGCTGAAAAAGTCTTCATAATTTCATTCAAAATTGCAAAGTACCTACGTACCGGGTCATAAATTACTGTTTCAATAAAAACAAGTAAAAGGTTGTTGGAAACGATTGCATAATAAGTAAAAAGGGGTTTAAAATATCGCTTAATAGCGTGCTTTTAAGATTAATTTCTAATTAATCTTAAAAGCACGCCAGAGTTTGTGTAAGTTGCGTTGAAAAATATTCTTGCCCATTAGGTACAATGAACAACAAAATATTATGGTCATGTCTGTGTTTACTGTTTACGTGTTCTGTTAATTACATTGACCTAATTGTGGCTTGCTAGTAAATACTTCATAACAAAGTAAATGCAACTCGATGTTTTCAGATCGGATGCTCCTGATTGGCTGCCCGCTGAGCAGTTAACTGAATCGAGGTGTTTATGTAGGTACCTAGTATATCTTTAAATAGGTAGGTATATTATTCTTCGGTACGTGTGTAAGTCACTAAACTTCTTTTAAACGGCTGGACCGATTTTAATGTCGTTTTTTGTGTGTATTTGAGTGTGTTCATGCATAGTTTTGATTCACAATTGGACCTGGTTGGTGGTGCTGCAAGATTACGTCCTTAGCTATGGTTTAACGGCATAAAATAAGATGGAAGATTTTTATCTTCATATTTTAGTATTAACACTCTTGTCACTTAACATTCTGTATCCTATTTTTTTTAATACAGTTATAGGTAGGTCACGATACATAGCAGCTAAGATATTTTTCCTGCAGGAAAAGATATTGATTGATTCAAGATATTGTTCCTGGCACAAAACAGGCATCTTCCAATGTTACGAGTATGAACCAGCCTCATTTTACTACCAATCTACTCATTTTGTGACAAAATTAGTCCAAAATCAGTGATTAATTGAACCATAAATGCGTGTGAGGTATTTTCTCATACACAATATACGTTGTAATAATTCTTCAAAGAGAGCTTGGTACGAAACGCGTCATGCGCGCTTTTATATAGAATTTATAACTGTGTGGATTTGTTCGCAAGAAATAAATTTGTGCCTCCGAACACCTGAGACAAACCGCACAAACAACGCGTAAAAATATAATGCTTTGTTTTGTTTGGTTTTGAAATGAGGTGGCTAACACAAATACATATACCTAATACCTACTTTATCATTTGATGAAATATGTATACGTATTAGAAAAGAGACCACAATCTCCCTTGAAAACTGTAGTTTGAAAAGAAGGAGGTGTTGTGGTTGAAACCTAATTCCGATGATGCATCTCTAGAAAAGTTGTAACTTTTCTACTGGAACTAGGGTTGCCGGGCTCTAAATCCAAAAATCCGAACCACCAGCCAGTAAACACTTTTGGGTAAAATTTTTAAAATTAAAACAAGCCGGATTTTGTGCCTAAATTTTAATAATAACGTACAAGTAGGAGCTCTTTATGAAGGAGCTCATAAAGCTCGAAAAGTACCTACTACCCCTATATTTATTTCTGCCGCAAAGCAGTGATGCTGTGTTTTGGTTTGAAGGATATGGGTGCCGGTGTAATTAGAGGCACAGGAGACATTTCAACTTTGTCTCTGAGATGGCATCGCATTTGCAAGGCCTGGTATTGCAGATGTGGCGGTCACCACATAACACCAGATGGGCCGTCTGCTTGTTTGCCATACAAAAGTACCTAACTCAATCTTCTTTTCAAACCAAAACTTTTCAAGAGATTCATCATAAGAACTATGAAACTATTCTGCAACAAACTCGTTAGTACCTAAGGCTTAAAACTTCCGCAAAAATAAACCCAATGAGTATCAAATGACTTCGCAGAAACACGACCGGCAAGAAAAAAGGTCCAAACTGAATGAGATTGCAATTATTCTCTATGGAATAACATCGTCAGTCATTTCTTCTGAAAGCCGATGGCCATCGGTCAGGTACCACAGTAGAGACCATAGACTACTACTATATATACGTAGAGACACAGTTTTGGCCGATTGCCAAACCCGGTTGGCACAAAATTCCCATAACTCGTGGGGCATAAATCCGTGTATCAGTTCTTCATAGATAAGGCACTCAACGCCGACACTTAAAGGATTCTATTTGCGTATAATATGTGGCTGTTTAAAGTACCGACTGGTACCCAGGTAAGTAGGTACTTATCTTAATGCCTTTAGAAAATTATCCGGCACTTTAGTGAGTAGAGCGGAGTGTAGGTAACACTAATAAAAAAGAAAGAAAGAAAGAAAAAAGTTTATTGAAAAAAGCGAGCTGTGATAATGCTACAGTATTTTTAGAAGTGATTTAGGATCAAATCTTGCTATAGCTATAGTTAAAAAACATCTTTCCAAACTTACCAAATAATATTAGTAATATAAGATGCAAAGAGTACTGAAAAGTGACCATGTTTTTTAATTCGAGTGCATAAATGCATATTTTGGTTTATACTGTTAACATTTCAAATGCACTATTAGGTTTATACTAACCTGTCTCGACAGTGGTTTTTACATACTATATAAGAAATAATAATGCTATAAGATTTTTAAAAATTTAATAGTTTTGGCATCATATTATATCTAGATAATGATGTCGACATATTTCATCATTTCGAAGTTTCCACTAAAACCATTTTTTGCTAGGTTTAACCCCTGTCTTCGCTACCTAGTGTGGATAGTGACCTAAAGGGTCCAGTAAGCATTCCTTTCCAACACCCATCTATTAAAAATGCGCTGAATCTTCTAGATTTTTATGGGACACCTTAATTCTTACAAATACCGATTTATCGCGTTTTCACGGTTCAATTCTTTACGTTATTCAGCGGTGGTAGTAAATCATGAAGAAATTACAAGGGATGAAATATTGTTTTCTTACCTAAATCAGATGCTAAATGTCTCTGCGTATCTGCTTAGGTAGGTATACGTTATAGGAGTTACTTACATAGTACTTAGGTATAATATCATTAGAGCCTGTTTTACCACCTTCCATAGAAATGACGATATAATTACTCAGGCAGAGCATCACTCAAATTCTTTTTCATTTCAGAGTTCAGAACGAGGCGAGAGCGCAGCGAGCTTGCCGTGAGTTCGCAGCGACCGCGATGTAACTACACCAATTTAAGCGACGAAAATCGCCAGCGTGTTGTGGCCCTTCCTATATGTACATAATATTGACTTAATATGTCAATTCCAATATTTAAAGTAGGTCATCCTGCTTAGCCTTTCCCCAACTGTCTTTGGGTCGGCTTCCAGCCTAACCGGATGTAGCTGACTACTAGTTTTAACATGAAGCGACTGCCTTTCTGACCCCCACACAACCCAGCTGCTGGGCAACACGGTACCTCTTGGTAAGACTGGTTGTCAGACTTCCTGGCTTCTGACTATCCGTAACGACTTTCAAAGATCTACGAATGACAGCCGGGGCCAACAGCTTTACGTGCTTTCCAAGACACGGGTGTGTCACACCACCAACTCTCAAACTCCGGGCTGCTACAGAGAACTTCCTATTGGAAAAACCCAATAATACTCATCAGTCGCGGTTGCGTCCACGAGACCAACGGGGCAGTATTAGATATGGTGCTTTATGAATACTTAATGATGATAAGCATGATTTGTTTGTTTCTTAATTTGCGACTCATCTTATTAGTAAGCATCTTTATATTCAGACCCAATCCACTCATTCATTTTCATTTGTCCAGGAAACCTCGATTTATGATTTGCAAACAATCGTCAAGATTTTATTACTCTTCCGTACTGTCAAAATATGAGGTACTTACTTAATTATAATTTAGATGATGTATTAATATGATCATATATTATTATAAATGAATGAGCTTTTATCCTCCACAATCTTTTCCCGCGAACTCAGCCGCGTGGTTTTTTTTCACCCGCGTTACGTCTTCGGTTAGGTAGGTACTGCTCCGCGCCCGTTGGTCATAACGTGATGTTATTTAGCCTATACTATCTTTCACGAACGCTATCATCTTCAAAACAATATCCAATCAGACTAGTAGTTCCAGAAACTAGCGCGTTTAAACAAACAAATGAAAAAAAAAGCTCTTTACATTAATTATTATTCGTAAAGATTTTCTGGCGTTGATTTTACTGTTAAATCCATTACTGGACTCATTACTGTTGAGCTACCCACCAATCTATTAGGTAATCTATAGGTTTTTTTACTAATCGTATATTTGTTTGAATTAGTCTAGTGCTTTCCAGATATAAGAACTACACTACGTAGTAGGTATGTATAAAATAAAAATCATTTCCACATTAAGACTTTATTTCATTGAAAAGAGTATACATCCAGTTCGTAACATTGAACACACATAATACTAACAAGTACTTATTAATTAAGGTCTGGCTACACGTAACTACTTGCATGTACATAAGTACCAATAGTTTGTGCTTACATGACCTCAAGTGATGGTAAAACGTCCTTAGCCACCTGTCAAAAACATTCTCTTCTAAAAAATATACTGCCGTCATCATACTTTACTCTTTTTTGTCAAGAAATTTGTGGCATCCACACCATTCCAAAAAGTTTGCATGACTGATCGTGTTATACGCGCTTGTGCAAGTAAGATGGAGCGTGTGGCCAGACCATTATTGAGATATCATTATATGACAATATAAAATAGGTTACAATATGTATGTATATTTCAAATAGTCAAAAATATCCAAGGCTCTCACAGCTTAGCTCGATATCTCCGGTTCCTAAATCCAAAACGGATCGTAATTTTTACCAGTCTTTACACTCTTGGTCGTATCGAAAATACCAAACTGGTCCTTTTAACACAGTCGACAATTTTACACATATAGTTAATTATTCTCCAACGCTAATTAAAGCTATGAAGATTACCTTTCAAATGTCGGATCGAGGAATCCGGAATCGTCGAACAATAAACTAGACAGTAATCTTTGATAATTTTAGGAAGAGTGTCATGCACTGCGGCTGTCCACAATATAGCCGATAGTCGATCAACTTTTGATTATATAGACAACTAGATTAGGTTAAGTTTAAAATCCCTTTATTATAGCAAGGGGTCTGAGAATATTATCCATTAGATCAGGAACGCAAAAAGCCCTCTTTTCATGTTGTTTAAACATGAAAGGGGCAACACTACAAGCTTTTATATATATTATTTACTATACTGCCGGGTCGGCAGCGTCTGAAAAAGACTACAGTTTAAAGTCGCGACAGTCGCAATCGCGATCATAAAACGTACGAATAAGACGGTGAATATTTAGTGCCAACAGGATTTCTTACTCCATAGTGAGTCTTATGTCATCTCGCCCCTGCATGAAACGACCGCGGTTGCCGCGAACGTTGACATTTAGGCAAATCACACACAGGCCCGCGCTACGCTCCGAGGTGCGTGACGACTTACCGCTGAGACTGCGCGTGAATACGTTTTCTGTGTGTTGAACTACCCGTGTTTTCTATACAAACGCAGATACTTGCAAACAACATAAGAACACGCACTCCCGCGCCACGCTCCGTGATGCGGTGCAGTGTGCGAATTGCCTTATACTACGACACATTTCATATATATTATTACATTATGAGTATTCTAAAGTTGTCAAATTATTATGAATACATTATATATTTCCGTACTATTTCATATTCAAGTAACTACCTCACCTAAAGTTGTGCTAGTATTACCCTGATACCGAATAATACTTGTTTACGTTTAAAAGCTTAAGCCAAAATAGGAACTAAGCAAAAATTTGAATCAGAAGAGAACAACTAAGTTGTATTACATAATTATTATAATTATTTCAACTAACAATAGTGGTTAAGTCTAAAATTAAACGGGGAGTTAAATTATAAAATAGTTAACAATTAACTTACAGATAGTTAAAATTATATCACCGGGACAATAAAACAGCCATATCCAGGGCCACGTCACAGCACATAGTATTATTCTTACAATAATTTAGCTGCACCCTGTTACCCACGAATAAGAAATAGTATAAAATACTCCTTAGGCATTAAATTCACTATGCGAAGTTTTCTTTTGCCTGCTGCGGTAGTAATTGCCCAGTATTGTCGCGCGACACCCGGGGACCATAGCCCAGGGATTAAAAACACGAAAGATTGGACGTTTTATTCTGTACTTACTTACTCAATACAGCTAGACGTATTTCGATAAAATTTGGACACACACTTGCCGAATATAAAGCCTCGTACCCGCTAAGCAACAATTGACGCGCAACACGAAACGCTCAACATGTTTGGCAGTCTTCCGCAACAGCGTGCGCCGTTGCAATATGATGTGCGGCTTGTTGTTTGTTTCCATTTGAAGCTCAACTACATGCTGGGCCTAACTAACCTTATATTAAAATTCGTTTTGGTAATAACAACCAAAGACGTTGTTCTAGTCAGTAAGACTCTGACAAACCCCCATGGGGATGCCATGACAATTTTTCTAAACTTGTATGTTCGCCGCGGACTGAAAAAGATTGGGAGCCCCTTTGTTACGCGATTATAACACTGCATCGCGCCCCGTCGCGTATCGCGCTACCCGCGCTTTGACGCGTCGGCTGGTGAATTGTGCGAAACATGTTTTCTATATAATTATTGAGATACTTGTATACGATATTAAAATGTGCGGCCCCGCGCTACGATACAGGGCGCGGTGCAGTAAGATAATCGCCTTAATTGAGCATCAAATTTTGTCGAGTAGAGACGTGACGCACAGAAATTTCCGTATGGTGCAACGAACGAGCGCTCAAATTAATTGAACAGTACCAATACCATGAAGGTGTTTCTTTTTCGTTTTGATGCATTTTTCGATAAAATTGTTCCCAATGTCGCTAAAATTAATACTACTTTCTCTGTCGACATGTTGTCGACGACGCATGCGAGCGAACTCATGCGTTGACAGACAACGTTGATAAACAAAATGTTCCGCGAACTTTCAACATGTTATGCAACATATCGCACGCTAAATGTTGCGTAATGGATACAAGTCTTGAACCTACCTGATAATTCGATAAGATAAGAGATAGGAATTAGATAGGTTTTATTCGGAAAAACATTCTAAAATGGACATATTCGAAAGCGAGCTTATTCTGTCGCTTACCACGTCCGCAGCAGGAGAAACGGAATCGCAGTTACTGCGAAAACGCATCGAGTCCCAAAAATGGTTTCAATAGAAAAAATCGCACCGTGAATTGTCCCCCAAGACTTCCTTAATGATATGGAACGACACTTACAAGACTAGTAAGTAGCTCTAAATAGCTGCTTATAAACACAGAATCAAGAAGAAATATCTAAAACATTGATCTGGTTCTAAACCAGTACATTGACACACAATTTGACACAAATCTTAGGCTTCGTTCAATTCATGTGTATTGCGGTAGCTTCGTCATCAGGATCAAAAGCACCAGATTCGGTCAGAGTCTCCACAACCAACTGTAAAAAAAAAAGATATTTGTCACAAAAGTTCAATTGTGTTGAAATGGATTGAAACGCGTTGAATGTCATAAAAAAAAAGTTATCAATGCATGTGCTAAAGATATAATATTGAGATAAACCAACAAAAGTTTTACAATCCGTTCTAAAATTATTTAATGACAAAGTGAAATACATAATTTATAAGAGGCACTTTTGAGCGTCATTCACAAGAGAAAAATTTAATGAATCTAATTTCCCCTTTTCAAAACGTACTTTCGTATGGAAAAGAATGGATCCAAAAGAAACTCCATGCCACAATCATTCATTTTGAGGTTTGAGATCATTTATTCCCATAAGAATTACAATTCACTTACATGAGAATATTTAAAACTAGACACAAAATAAACTAAAATATTGGACGTATTACAAAAAACTGGATATCAATTTTATTATAAGTATGTATATATATAGGTATATATATTTTTTTTTTTTTTAACCCTGAAAACCGATAAAGTTTCAATTTATTGTAAAATTTGATTTTTACTTGCTTCGAAATCTATAAAGTAGGCCCACCCAGATAGATTTTGTATAATAATATCGAACTGTGACGTTAATTATCGGCCTACTCAATTGACTAACTATTTATTGATTTAAAGGCGCGTATCCATTATGCAAGTGCTTGCATACATGTATGACGTCAGACTTGTGTGCAAGTGACTTGAATTGGAAACACGATTTTGTTCAACTTGCAGCTTGCATACAAGATTTTAGTGGTATACAAGTTAGTTCTAGTTGTACAGTGTTTATCATGGGTAGAAGACGTGCTGTGCTTGTCGCTGCATTTAGAGTTGTATACGCAATAATTATACACGAATTAAATAACAAAAAAAAGCATCGATATAGCTTTGGATTTATTTTGGGAGGTACCTATTAATATAATGGTTACTTTGAGCTTTCTGGGTTAGTTTTATGATCTTTCTATAGAGGCTAGAGTATTTTTTTAGCACTAGTTTATTATGAGATTACAAAGTAATAAAGTCATAAACAAAGTAATCCTCTATGCACGACCGCATGCGCTTGCAACTTGCGTGCAAATGTGCCGACTTGATTATTGTGCGTACAAGTTTAAACCTAATTGCATACAAGTTGCAACTTGTTTGCAAATCACTTGCATAATGGAAACGCGCCTTTAAAGTAAGTAAAAATCTAATTTCTCACAATACATTGAAAATTAAATCGTTTTCATAGGTAAAGAAAGTGATTTTTTAGAGAAGTTGTGACTTGAAATTATTGGTTAGTGGTGTCAACTACCCAATTATATGAATGTTAAGATGATTTCCTAAAATAAAAATCACTATCAAGTAAATACTACAATAGGTACCAAATTAGGAAAATTTCCTTCATGTTTTTGAACAGTGTACCTTTAGGTGGTTAAACAATCAGCTGACTATTCTTATAGGTTATGAAATAAGCAGATTTAGATGTAATTTTCTCCAGGCCGATTCCGGCCACGACGGCTAACCTTAATGCAGACTAGCCACGTACGCAGGAGATATTATAGTGCACAAGTGTGTGCGTAAACACAGGTGCACTCCCTCTTCCCTAACTCTCATAGCCCGATGGGACGGCAATCCGACACGACCGGAGAGAGATCAGGCGCAGGACCAACGGCTTTACGTGCTTTCCGAGGCACGGGAGTGTCACACCACCAACTTCCAAACTCCGGGCTGCTACTGAGAAATTCCTAATGGAAAAACCCAATGACACTTTTTGCCCGACCTGGGAATCGAACCCGGGACCCTTTGCTCAGCAGTCGCCCTTGCGACCACGAGACCAACGGGGCAGTCATTAGATTTAGATAGGTACATACCCGACTATTGTCCTCTGTCGACACATCCATGCATTCGGGTCGTGACCGCTTCTTCCTTATGGGAAAGTTTGCGATGAAGTCTGCTTGATTAATGTAGTTTGCTGGTTTCTCCAACATGTAACCTGGATGTACTTTTATATCTGGAAAATAATATGTTCAAAACTTGAATGGAAAATTAGGGCAGGCCGCATATGGTGGAGGGGCCCCCGATGGCGGTCCAATACCAGTCGGGAGCGCGGATCATGCGTCGAGCGACTACCGGGCTCCTGACGAGTGGTAACTGGAGGAACCGTGGGGTTTTAGGTACGTGTGTCTCGCGGTCATCAACGCAAAGGGCCATTACAAACAGTGTAAGTGCTTGCATAGTACATAAAAAAATGTGATGAGAAATTAGATTATTAGATATAAGATTAGATTTTTGTGCTATTAATATTACTCAAGTGTCTTTACTTTTAAGATTTTAGATATAAAATTGTTGCTGCATAGCCCTTTCCTCTTTCCTATATTTTTGCTGTGCCCGACAGGGTCCATAATGTAATGTAATGTGTGTGGTGTAATGTACTTTTATATTGTTAAGACCACTATGTTTCAGTCAGTAAGAGCCTGACTGAAACATATATAAGATGTCCTTGAATTATTGATATGTAGATAGATACGTATTACAATGGCCTCTATGAAGGCAAATAAAAGAAAAGGGTTACTTAAATTGTTTTAGAGGTACAAATATTCAAGAGCGAGCTAGACTTTAGTGGTATTTTCAGGTTTCGATACCCAAAAGCTATCAAACGGGGCCTTATCTATAACTAAGAGTCCGCTGTCTGTCCGTTCACAGAGCTGTGTCTTTTGAAACGTAATAAGTAGGTAGGTACCCGTTTTTTTAAACCTTTTTTTTTATTGTAAGGTAATTATTCCATCTCATAATAAAATAATTTTCTTACTTCTATAACATCTCTTTATTTCTATTTACAAAATAACTATCTTATTATTAATTTACCTGGTCCAAACACTTCAGGCACCATGTAAGGAAATATCCAGCCCACCAATGGGGTACATCCAGTTACATAATGGGCCTTCTTGTGGAAAAATAGCAGGCCATCCAGTTTGGGATAGGAATTTGGAAAATGAGGAAGTGTCATCATGAATCTGAAATTGAAGAATAAATATACTTAATTTATGTTTATTTATTTACTAATGTGTCATGATCAAAATTGCCGCAAGTAGATCTTTGCCAGTCTTTACGGGTAGTCAGAAGCCTGAATGTCGGATAACCAGTATTACTAAGGTGTATTGTGCAACCCAGTTACTGGGTTGTGGATGTCAGGAAGGCATTTGCTCCAAGTAAAACACTGGTATTCAGGTGCACTCGGTTACACTGAAATCCGACCCCAACATAGTTGAAAAAAGGCTAGGTAGATGATGAAACCGGAATACATAAGCAATTACCCAACATTTTTAAATAAATAGTGTCCAACACCAAAAGCTAAAAAGACTTACTCTGCAAAACTAGCTGGATCGCATGGTGTTTTAGGTATGATTTTAAAATTTATTTCATTATATAATGTGTGCTTTCCCAAATCTGGATTTTCGTTCAACTGTGTTAGTACCCAAAAATGACGGAATTCAGCCTGGAATTGAAGCAAAAATATTTGATATTTAGTTTCAGTATAAAAGTGTAAGTAATAAAGCACTGCATTGAGTGAAAAATTTTAATGGAATGAATGGGGGGAGGCCTTTGCCGAAGAGGGGGGCAGTAAAGGCTAATAATTTTTTTTTTTTACAAAATTTCTATGAGGAATATTAATTCTAAGATAAATAATCTATTATTATTTTTATTTATACCTATAAAAGTAGCTCAATATGTAAATGGGTATCTAAATTAAGAGATCTGGACCTAAATGTTTTTTTTGCTACGTCTCAGATTCGCCTTTCGATAGGTTTCATTTAGGAGCACCATACCTATGTTTTCAAAATCTGTGGTGTGGCAGATTTTAGATAATTACGTATGTACATATATTTTGCAATTAAGAGAATAAAGCTAAAATTTACTGACATTTTAAAAGCATAATATCATTGTGCAATAATTTACAATCTATACTAATATTATAAAGCTGAAGAGTTTGTTTGTTTGTGCGCTGCGTAAACGGATAAGGTACGCAAAAATAATGTATGAGAGAATCTCTCATACACATCTCTCTCTCTCTCTTAAAATATACTAAAAAAAAGTCCGAGGCAGTACATGCCTAACTTTTAAGGTTAACTCAATATAAGCATTTTTATGGCCAGAAAATTTGTTTTAAATAATGCATTATTTGCGAAGGTGTTTTTATGAATATACTATTAATCCTTATCAACATAAATACGTTATTCAGCACAAGTGTTTAATTTTGAACAAAATTGCCATTTATATCATTTAATTTCAATGAATATCTTAGGAGATATCACAGTTTTAAAATAACTTCGCAGCAAAATAATGACTCTGCGAGACATTCCGTAGCTTATACCTCAGAATATCAGATTCTGCGGGTTGTTCGAAAGAGATACCGCGCCCCCGGAACGCAAAGGGCACATGAAGGAACATAGATGGGTTTTAGTCAGTAAAAGTCTGACACTCCCTCCCGTCCCGCCCAGGGCGGGGGAAGTAATTTGATGATTTCCCAATTATATAAAAAAAAAAAAAACAGATTAAAGGCTTCATAACATCGCGCTATGAGCCACGGGAACGGATCAGTAACCAAAAACCTAACGTAACGCGGGTGAAACCGCGGGGCACAGCTAGTAAATAAATAAATGTTTAGTTCAAGTCCTGTGGGTAGCGCAGGACCGGTCATTGTGCCTATCTTTAGGGGAGACCTATGTCCTGCAGTGGACATTGTTCAACTGAGATAATGAGGATGATAAATATGATAAAGTAGAAGAAAACAAAGAAAAAAAGTTTTACCTCTCCATCCGCCATAATGTGCTTGTTCCATGCAAGTAGATCCAAAATATAAATGGTATGTGTGGCAGGCAAGAAGAAGCCATCCATAATGCAAGCATTATCGCTTCGGCCAGAGATCCTACTGCCTCCGGGCAACATAGACTGGTATGTCTTTATATGGTTACCATCCCGGGAAAACAGTTTGGTTTTGCCCTGAAAAAATAAATGTAAATGAAAAGAGTAAATCATCATCTGCTTAACCTTTTCCCAACTATGTTGGGGTCGGCTTTCCAGTCTAACCGGATACAGCTGAATACCAATGTTGAGCGACTACCTATCTGACCTCCACAACCCAGTAACTAGGCAACACGGCACCCTTTGGTTAGACTGGTTGTCAGGCTTCTTGGCTTCTGACTATCCGTAACGACTGTCAAAGATTTACGAATGACAGCCGGGACCAACAGCTTTACGTGCTTTCCGAGGCCCGAGGGTTTCACACCACCAAATTCCAAACTCCGGGCTGTTACTGAGAAATTCCGAATGGAAAAACCCGTTAACACTTTTTGCCCGACCTGGGAATCGAACCCGGGACCCCACGCTCACCAGTCGCACTTGCGACCACGAGACCAACGGGGCAGTCGGGGCAGTTAGTATGATTATACTAACTCAATTACAAAAAATATTTTACCTGTAGAAAGTTACACTTTTCCTAACATGGATATGTACAGTCAGCAACAAAAGTCGATTAACATTTCAGATTTTTTAATCCTAATTATTGAGCACAATATCAAAGGAAATACATGGATGGTGGATGTAAAATAAAGATAAAATAAACTCTGGCCTGAAATACTAAAAAAATATAGTATATTGTGTTATTTCGTATCTATTTCAATGGTTTGCAAAATTAACATTGTGAACCGACTTTTGTTGCTGACCGTACAGTCACAAGCATAAACATCTACACACTTAGCTTAGCAACGTTCTAAAGCAATTTCCTCCTAAAGGATTGATTAAAATGTTTTAGTGTTACAAATACTATATTCTGGGCCCCATCTATACTACGTAATATTATAAAGCTGAAGAGTTTGTTTGTTTGTTTCAACGCGCTAATATCAGGAACTCCCAGTTCGAATTAAAAAAATATTTTTGTGTTGGATAACCCATTTATCGAGGAAGGCTATAAGCTATATAACATCACGCGACGACCAATTGGAGCGGAGCATCAATGAAAAATGTGGCAAAAACGGGGAGAATTATTCCTTTTCAGGGCTTTCATTGCGTGCGCTGCGTAAACGGATAAAGTTACACAAAGGTAATGTATGAGAGAATTGTTCTTCTTAAAATATACAAAAATAAAGTCAGCGGTAGTAAATGCCTAACTTTTAAGGTAGACTCACTCACTATAGCCCTTTTATGGCCAGAAAATTTGTTTTGAAATAATGCATTATTTTCGGAGGTGTTTTTATGAGCATAGTATTAATCCTTATCAACATAAATACGTTATTCATCACAAGTCTTTGATTTTGAGCAAAATTGCCCTTTACATCATTTAATTTCAATGAATATCTTAGTAGATATCACAGTTATAGAATAACTTCACAGCAAAATAATGACTCTGCGAGACATTCCGTAGCTTATACTTCAGAATAACAGATTATAGGCTACATAACCATGTGAGAACCTGTAATTGGCTTAATGTAGCATATTCGATTTCTTATCCAATTTATGTATAGCTGTTGGTTTTCCATCTGATAAATAAATAAATAAATAAATAAATAACTAAATAACATCGCGCTATGACTATGAGTCTATGAGTAACCAAAAGAGTGAGTGAGTGATCAGTAACCAAAAACTTAACGTAACGCGGGTGAAACCGCTGGGCACAGCTAGTACTACTACAAAACTGATCAAACCTAGCTGTACATCGAAAAAATAGAAATACAATCGACAACAAAGTTGGGCATGTGTATACATGTTTGTGCGTGTGACTACTAATAAGAAATAATATAAAAATACAAAACTGCTTACTTGTTTAGCTACCACCAGGGTTCTAATGCCTTTGGGGCAGGGTACCACAAACCAATTTTCAGCGAAATCATGTGGCTTCTCCACCATCCACTCTGACAACATGAGAATATCCTTAAATGTTTTTTTGGTGTAACCGGATACATAAATTTCAGGACTATATCGAACCTGAAATCATTACAGTAAGCATTTGTGCCCATTGATGGCAATAGGCTCACTCCTTGTTACATGGGACTTGAATATAACAAGCAAAATTTGGGTACACCTTTGTCTAATCCTTTAGGAAAAACTGGAGTGATATTACGTTATAGATTTTATATAAGATGAATAGTATTCGTAATACCTATATGTACTTATAACAAGATCGTAAAGTAATGTATGTTAAGCATCATGCAAATACCACCAGACGGTTTATATGTATAGAACACACACTACGACCAACGAAAGTGGAGCAGTAACTGAATATGAGGGGACACCACAGGGTATTAAACACAATAATTTACCTACCGGTATGTAGGTTTCATGTAATAGGGGGCGAGCCTATTGCCATTAACCGGCCACAAATCCAAACTCCTAAGAATTTTATAGAAAAACCCAATAACACTTTGCTCGACCTGCGAATCGATTATATCTGTTTTCTTCATTTTTATTCTTTTTCATAGAATTGCTTTAAATCTTATACCAATTAGGTTCACTTGAGAGATTAATATCATAACATAACACAGTTTAATTCAATACTTATTTACACTTATATAGGTCCATATGAACAAAGACATGGGCACTAATTTAGTGACTTACATATTGTTACAAAAAAAATAACATGATATCACTCCTGTGGTCTCTAAAGAGGTTGGCAGTAGTACTACACCTACCCCACTCACAATCCACAGATGAAACTATGAGTTGTAATATAAAAAATGGGTGTGGCATTTTCACATGGCCATTACAATTTTCTTATGGAAAAATCCAGTATAACTTTGTTCAACCCAGCGATCAATTTGAGAATTTAACGCTAAGCCACGCCAAGCCAGTAAACACTATAACCTACCCATGAGGCAGATTATATTTTTACATGTTAGGACAAATTTTTCATTGTCCGATAATGTTTACAAATCAATATAGCATTTTTTTCATACAATTCCTGTAAAATCACAGTTTATATTCCTCAGATAAGTTTTGTAATTATTGAAAATTCAACTCTCGCAATTGATTCATCTCACCTTTTTCTTTTTGAAGACGTTTTCTTGCTCTTCTTCTACCTCCACCAATCCCAAGACACCCCGAAAGGTGTCTGTAAGAGTTGTACGGTTGCTGAAATTACAACAAGGTTTGAGACAAGAGAAACAAAGCTTTTTGTTACGGAATGGATTAAGAACTCATTTACGAAGGTGTGAGCTAGAATCATGAAGATTTTATAGTATATGCTAGTGCAATTCAAAGAGTTTGCCAAATACTTATTTTATGTTATTCCTAAACCTGGTACATCAGCAGGGCAGGATGGGAAGAGCAAAAGGACACTTTTAATTTAGACATTGTCATTGTCATGTTAATATTGACTTTCTGCATTTTTATAATTCAACATTTTTAATTGTGATTTGTGAATGGTTTAATGTATGATCCAATAAAATAAGATAAATTAATTAAAATGGAATAAGAAAACTCACTTCCTTTGAAATTGGAGCATTTCTTTCCGTCTCAGCTCTTGGCCTTCCAAATCTCTATTACAATTTTTGTATAACCCATCGAACTTGGTTTTATTTAATTTTTCTAAAACTTCTTCCATGATTGCGATTTTGTATGGACTTTTCAAATTAAGCCGGGAGGAAAGTATTTTGCCTTGTAAATAACAGACTTTTAAACGAAATGAATTTATGTCACTGGGAAGTGAGATATTTTTTAAAATCACTTATAACTTTATTAAAAATGAGCAAAACCAGGAGGAGCACAGCAGAGCAGAGCACTCTATTTATTTATTTTGACAGCCGTAATGATAACTAAGGCTGGGAAAAAGCATCGATATTTTTCTACAAACTATCGAAATATCTCCCGAAATTTTTAATAACGATTAATCGAAATCTAATATTTATTTTAGAACAATAAATTCGTATGTATTTTGATGAAAGCCGCAGTTGCCTGCATGTTTCACTTCTTCCAAACGCGTATCAAAAACTTTGCGGATGTATGAGTACACCTAAAACGTTAATTCTGTATAATGTCATTTATTTCAATTATGTAAATGTGAGCACCATGATCCATTTATTTATTAAGTTCATTTATTATTTGTTTGACATATTAAGGAACGCGGTTGAGAACATTGTCATGCTCACTCAAATATCACGGTGATGGACCGATTAGTCCAACACAGTAACACACGCGGGTCATTCGGTTCCCTTCAAGATGGTTGAGCTAAATGGTACTGCTCCATTAGATAAAGTCCTCGACTTTGGCAATTTCAGGATTTGTTAATTATTATAATATTAGTCCAAAAAAAAAAAAATCCTGTAGTTTTTATGACCAATCAACTAATTTATTTATTTAAAATGCATGTTAAATACCAATCATTTGAAATAAATGAATAATTGAAAAAGATTTTTCTTCATATTTTCTGAATTTTGTAAGTTTCGGGAACATTTACACACTTGAGTTCTGCCGATATATCGATATTTTTTTCTCGATAATTGTCGATAGTGCAAACCCTGTTAGCAAGTGTACTCCATTTGCAGTGCAGGCCCGGGCAACGTAAAAAAAAGGTATGGGTAGATACGATAAATCAATATCACTTTTCATATGCATCCCTATGATGACATGACATAGCGATCCAATCAATGTCCACAAGTAGTGTTGTGCATTTGATTTGAAATTAGTCGACTTAAATACGAGACTAACTTTAAAACATTGCTCACTTTTCACACACTAGCGCAGTCAGGTATAAAATTGTATTAATCAGCCAGATAATTAATGGACGAGCATTTGCATGTCATGCAAAATAAGACTTTATTTAATATTGTGATACCTACATGAAGTATCATGAGACTTATTTAATTTGGGTTATACAATCTCAATAAAAATGTTAACCACCTACACCCCAATGAAAAACCTCACAAATCTCACCTACATTTGTGCTCTTTACAAAATTAGGGGTATTGAATATTATGATACTGACGTATGTGCCGTTTTTATGTCACTTTCCGAATTAAATTTCACAAACTACAGCCAACCAACGCAACCACGATAAGCGCAAGTAATACATTTCTACATTATTTCAAAAGATCATACATGCAAATTTTGATTCGAATAAATTCGATTTAAAATAGTGTTGTTTCTTACTATTATGATATTAGTAAATAACCTGGCAATTCAGGATTTTGCAGTTTTGTAGCGGGAACTTTAAAAGATGCCATATTTTTAATTGAATAATTTTACCACATACAGTAGGTAAGTTTATGGAAACAAAATAGCCAAAATAGTCGGCCTAAAGTAAAAAAATAATTATATTCATAACTGTAGACAAGAAACCTTTCAGAAAGATACCCAAATACTTTTACATTATTTATTTGTCGTTCAGAAATTATAATTGCCATAATAAATTAAGTGATTAAAATTATAATAGAGTTATATTTCCTGAGTATATTTCAATGGTCCCGTACGAGTTTCGTCATCAATGTACACATTTCTACACCTCCCCCCCCCCCCCCCACCCCTTCACGCCTACATGGCGCCTCCCTTTTTTACATATTTTTATTTAATTTTATTCAAATAAAAATATGTAAAAAAATACGGTATTGATTGTTTCTTTCATCAGAAATTTGTAACAGATCAGAAGGGCTTTCATCCCCTAAACAATAGGGAATATGCATGAATTTTTTTAAACGCCGTTATTAACAAAATATGAAAATACCGTAGTAGAGATGGGAACAAGAGAAATTAAAATTGAAATCAGCCAAGAAATACGGCCTATACAAGCATTTAAAACTAATAATTACGCATCGATTACACTAAAAGATTCGGCATGAACAGTGACGTCACAAAACACACAGTCTTCTAAACTCGGAGTTAAATTTCGTTTTGCTAGAAAGAGAGAGAAACGAATCTTCGCTGTCTTATATCTTTTTTAATTTCATAGATATACGAAAAATTGTTTTAGTAAACGGTTTATTACATGAATGACAAATAAACATAAACAAATCGTGAATATTCCCTATGATAGGGATCACCTCTAAGGCTCTAGAATAATTAGTAAAAAAAATACCACCTCCAGGCTATAAATGAAAAATGCGTTATACCATGTGGTACATACACATGTATTCGGGGTTAGCATAATACCAATTTACGAAGACTGCCCCGGTGATTGCTGAGCGTGTTGACACGGTCCTGAGTTCAATTTTAAAGCCGGGAAAAGTGATAAGGAGTTGTTTCAATAGGAGTTCCTTAGTTACCTATACCGGGGCAAGTGGCGTATAGAGTATGTGTCCCGTTAATGGCAATGGGCTCGTCTCTACATAGTTCTTCATAACTGGCCAAATGTGGATGTTTAGTTCAGAATAATAGGTTCACATCAATCACAAGCTGGACCTTTAGGGATTAATCTAAATCTATGGGAGTAATCTATGGGGGAGGCTTATATCCAGTGGACTTCCTACGGCTGATATGATGATGATGAATCTGCCCAAGGGAATACAGGCATGCGAAAGAGATACCGCGCCCCCGGAGCGAAAAGGGCTCAAGAAGGAACATGGATGAAGTCTGACACTCCCTTCCGCCCCGCCCAGGGCGGGAGAAGTTATTTGAATACAGGCTTGATGATATGTTAAGTAAATAAATTTTATACTAGGTAGGATAAACTAAAACGTATTGTCTCACTCATTACGTAAATGATAATATATTAAATGATAATTACTATATTTTCTTAAATTAAATATAACTTAGGGTCATTTTCTATTTAACTTTCAACAATGTTGAGAATCAACAACACGAAATTGGTGATTGATGACAGAATTCGTGATTTTTATACCTACGTACATTCTTTGTTTACCTTACCTTTACCTACCAACAAAATACTTGTATGTAATTTTGTACTACTACTACTTTACCAAGTACTACTTAAATAAATAATAATATGGTTTCAGTAGTCACTAAAGTGAAAAGACCTTAAGACTTAAAAAAAAAAACCTATCTGGTACTAAAATTTATTTATCTATTGCTAATGTATCTTTATAGAAATACAGTTTGTATCAAAGAAATTGTACATAAAATCATTATTATTAGTATCTAAATTATTCCGTGATATATTTTACAAATTAAATTTTAATAATCATTCAGTTTACTAAATTATCCTAGGTATCTAAATCCATGAATTAATTTGTGATCATCTGGTTGGTTTGATTGCCGCACTACCTATTCTGTATTTAAATTTGCCGCGTAATGTGGTACGTTTTAACTTTAGCAATTATTGTGTGTGTTCCTCCCGTTGTTCGGCGTTTTTCCATTATGGGACACAGTTTTAAATTATAATAAACTTTTTAATTTTAGTTTTTAGTCAATTATCTCAATTATTGTGTTAACCAATTAGTCGTTTCAGTACTTATTGGGTGCACTTTTAAAGCAGAAGTGTTGTTAAAAAAGATTATTTCCCCGAAATAGGGGAGTAAATTTGTTAGGAATGACTATAAACCCTCAAGACTCTTTACTCACATCTAGCCAGTTTTTAGTTCTTATTTTATTAATTTAAACTTTGTGCATCAAAAGGTCCAAAGGCAAACTTAGGCATTTTCTACCAGTCAACATAATATTTCAAAAAAATACTATAAAAATTGTTCTTTTCGATGATATCGCAATATTGGTAATCAGTGGTCTTTGATCAAATCTCGTACTTTTTAAATCGACAAAATGATTTTTTTTTATAGCAGCAAATTTTATTTTTAGGTTTTCATACTAGAATGCTCTTTTTTTACCCGCCTGCACGACGGCAAAAACACGTTATTTTTCACTCAATTTGTCTTTTTTTTATGATATTGATTAAAAACAAACCAAATTATTAATTGTGTAAATAAATAAGAATATATCATAGGTAATGTAATCAGATTCTGTCAGGTTTTGAAACTATTATATTTTTTTATTTGACGTAGCTTACTCCATGCTCCAATTGTGTATAACGTATTGGGCACTCTAATTAATATAATCTCTGTTAAATATATTCCCTTGTGGTATTGTACAAAGATATAGGGAAATGTAAATTTAGTATGGTAACATTTGTAGCCAGCCAACGGACATTGCCGACAAATTCCGAACGTGTGATTAGGTCACGTGGTACTTTTGGAGTCTTCGTCGTGGCGTAGCTTGTTCAGCTGCTCGTCGAAGCGGCTGTCGGACGGTCGCCTCTCAGCGAGTCTGCGTACGATGTAGCGGCCATTTTTGTTCCAAGTTCATAATAGCGTGCGCATATTTTAATGTATTTCGAAGGACTTTTAGGCAATTTTCACGATGACTATTATAGTTTTCCTAATAGATACTTCAGCCTCTATGAACCAAAGAGCTTATTTGGGCGGACGCCCAACGTTGCTCGATGTAGCCAAGGGCGCTGTGGAAACGTTCGTAAAGGTACGTGCAGTGTCATCGACTCGTCAACCGCCTCGTTTTTGTGATCGATTTGTTTATCGCGTTTTAGTGTGTTGGACTGATTTATTTTATTTCATAGGTTCGTCAACGTTCCCCCGAAAGCAGAGGCGACAGGTATATGCTTCTAACTTTCGAAGAACCACCCGCGAACATCAAGGTTAGTATAACAGAATGAACACGTTAGCGAATATTATCTTGTGGATTGTGCATAGGTGTGAGTGTTTATGCCGGTGCAACAGTGCTTAATGTCAAGCACTATAATCTGCAATCCAGAACATTTACATATTTTGAAAGTGTGAAATTTACTGAAATAGACAGCACGACGTAAACAGGGCGAACCGTCGCCGTTGCTGCCTCCCCCTCCGCGATAGCGCTCGCTACTACTGCGCGCTCGTCGCACACTCTCATTGGCCGAGCCCGCACACTACGAAATGGCGATTCGGGGGGGAAATTCAAACGAAATCACACAACACAACCAAACCAATTAATTTCTTATAAGTCTGATATGTATTGTTGTGATTATTATGTTTTGAATGATAACATGCATAGTGTTACACTTCACTTTATAATTTAGGTCTATAAGTGAAGCTTGTAGTTTAGCATTATGGTGTCCCTAGCCACTGTTATCTATTTTGACATATTTCCTGAAGTAGGTACAAACATGCATATATGCTGTGGCCTGGTTCTTACTCTAATTGTAAATTTTCAGGCTGGTTGGAAGGAGAATCTTGCAACATTTATAAATGAATTAAAGAATTTGCAATGCCTGGGCTTGACAACAATGGGTGCGGCCTTGAAGCATGCCTTTGATGTTCTAAACATAAATCGCATGCAGACTGGTATTGACACATATGGCCAAGGAAGATGTCCATTCTATCTTGAACCTTCAGTTATTGTTGTCATCACTGATGGAGGGAAGCTTTCAAGCAATGCTGGCATTCAGGAAGAGGTAAGTAATTTTATTTATTGGTTATTTTCTTATTATTTTGCTACTAGAATAATATGTATAGTAGCAATAGCCGTGCTTTTGTGTTCTACTTCCATTCTTTTTGTATCTGACACATCCTATGAACCTATGATTCACAATAAACTATATTGAATTTGAATTGAAATTCTTTTAAGAAAAATTTTAGAGCATAGCTTTTAGGAAACCCTAGCAATATGGCACAAATTTCTGTTATCAGATTCATGTTAGGTGTAGACAAAATTTTGATAATAATATTTTGTTGTAGTTAAATTATGCTTTGTTTATTTATATGTTTGACTTTGGTAGTCATTTAATTTTTGTTGCGAGTAGCCTCAGCAGTCATTTGCAATGAATTATTGAAAATTCCAAAAAAATAATTAAATAATGTTTTTACAATTGTTGTATCTATTGTAAATTGACTTAATGATATCTAATGAACTGTAGTTGGCAAGATATATTTTTAAGCACAAGACTTTATGCTAGATTACCCGGGGCATAATTGATATGAAATGCCTCCTCATAGTAATGACAAAACAGGTTCTATTTTTGGACGAAAAAAAAAAAAAATTAAACCTGTCTAGACCTGTCTAAACCTGTCTCTTTGTGACATACAAATCAATCCAATACTCCTGTATCATAAACTCAAAATTCTTGGTAATTTGGTACCAATTATGGCAATATCTAACATTTTCTATGCCTTTATGTCTTTTATTTTATTACTCAGAATTCTTACCAGGGTTGATATTACAGAAATATGTATCTTATTCTGGATAGGGAAAAGTGTAAAATATGTTTCCTTGAGTGTGTTATGTACTTCATTACTTCCACAGGCATCCCTATAGTATCAAAACTAATGTGCTTTTCAAATTATCTTATCTAGGCATGGCTTAAGCTGTGTTGAGGAGTTTTAAAACAGTATTGCACTAATGTTATAAATTGTTGTACTTATACTTACCTAGTGACACTTAGTTAACACATTAAAAAATACTAAGTTAAAATGTATTTGTTAAGAGTTAGTAAACTCATTCATTTATCTGAATATTTTTTAAATTTATAAGAAGGACATTTTTATATTTGTCATTTCTTTATTGTATTTTTTGGGAGTGATGTGGATTAAAAGAGCACAGGTGCAATATATGAATGTGTGAATTGTATGTTTGTGTAAGGTCTCCAACTCTCTAAATAAATAAATAATCGGAATGCCTAGTATAACTCGCGGCCTCGCCCTCTTATAAACATTTTCGTTCCTATATTTTCGGATTAATAATAAAAAATGTCTACTGCTGCGCAATTTTTCCGTCATGTAGCTTTGTTCTCCTAAAATTAAAACAAAAAGGACAAACAGATTCACTTTATTTCATAATAAATGTTAGTGTAGATCCCATCCATCTTTGATTTGAACATAGGTAAAGCTATTAACTTATCCATAAAGACTGATAAAAAAATATGTTAATAGCTAATTGTATTGACTCGGTTGCTGTAAGTCTCGTTAGGTACTTTGCTGTAACCTACTTACTGACGTCACGAATATCTGCAATAAATGATGCACATAAATTTCGGCTAAGGTCTGGCGCACACCGTTCCTACTTTGCTACTTGATTATCGCTTGATTTCGACTTTCGGATGCTGCTATTTAGCTTTCATGACTGCAGCATTAAACCTTGCGTTTTTCGAGCACAAAAAATATTAAAACTGCAATATTTTGTGATTCCCTTTTTAGGGCGTATGTGAGTTCGGTATCCGTGGTAGTCGGCTGAGCCATCCGTTTTCGCAATACGGTAGTCGTATGTGTGTGCCGCACCTTAGATATAAAATTTGATGTTAGTAACATGTATGCATAACTTCAACTCTCATCGTAACTTATGTTTGGAGGTCGCGCATGCTTTATTTAAATTTCACCAGCAACTGTTGCATTTAAATTTAAATATAGTGTCAATAGAATAAGTAAAAATATTTTTGGACAATAAGATAAATAGTATTAAATAGGTAGTATTTGGATACCCAAATATAACTGCCCTGTTGGTCTCGTGGTGGCAAGTGCGACTGTCGAGGGTTCGATTTCCAGGTCGGGCAGTGTTATTGGGTTTTTCTTTTAGGAATTTCCCAGTAACAACGCATCGTAGTCTGCATTAAGATAGCCGCCGTGGCCGGAATCGGTCTGGAGAATACATCCTCGTCTGACCAATGTATAGTTTCACAACCAGAGAATCCTCTCCAGTTGTAGAACTATGCATTAGTGAAACTTATCAGGGTTATATTAACATTGTCGTTGACTTATCGCGGGTTTCTCTACTCATAGATAATCATTATAATGACTCAGATGGACAATCATTTTTTATATCTAAGTAGGTATATTAATTTTCTGCTTATATCTATCCCTCAAATTCACAAGCGTCATTTAAACTTCACATAGGCTTTACGCACACGCTCCGCTTTCCAATGTCACTACAATTTTTGGGCTGCGGTGAAATGATCGCAGCAATTCACTACAACCATTATTTTTTAGGAGTCAGTCGTCATATGATTTCATTAACCACCAAACAACCACAGTCAGTTCTACAAGTGTCTGTGACGTCATCAATAAGTCGCATGTGTGTGTGTGAGTGCAATGACGTGATTCCATACTAATTTCCTCTCAATCGTTTCCATGTGGTTGGAAAATGGTACTTATGTGTAGTGGACTTAAAATTGATTTGCGTTTGAGAATTCTGATGTAGATGAAAAGTTCAGTTCCCATGGCGAAAATCTACACGCGATTTTGAACCACGCTTATAAAGCCCGTTCATGTGAGCTTTAAATACAACTTAGGAAGGTAAAGTCCCATATACCGGTCGCGTTAACGCGTTTCCGATTTTAAGCCACGGGAACTGTGCCTAAGTCATTAACATACATACCATCACGCCTGTATTCCCCGATAAGTTAGGCAGAGGTGTACTAATGTACACCCACAGTTCGCCAGTATGTTCAGGTCCCATGTAATAGGGGGCGAGTCTATTGCCATTAACCGGGCACAAATCCTACCTCCAAACAGCTACTGAGAATTTAATAGAAAAACCCAATAACACTGCTCGACCTAAGAATCGTGTCCAAGACTTCCAGCGTAGCAGTCGCGCTTAGGACCACTAGGCTAACGAGGCAGTCATTAACACTTGACAAAAATCTTTCTTCCAGTTCAATCTACCCATGAACTGCCCAATACCTGGCTCTGAGTTGACTCGCGAGCCATTCCGATGGGACCAAAGGCTATTTTCGTTGGTGCTGCGGCTTGCTGGAACGCCAGCCGTCGAAAGGGACACTGGCCTAGTCCCTTCCGACTCTTCGCCTATCGACGCAATGTGTGAAGTTACTGGCGGTAAGTAATTACGTAATCGATTAACCTTTGTAAATAAGCTTTACTGTATAATGAAAGACTTTTACTATGAGACCAACCCTTCTTCTTTTCGTGTTGATTAACTAGTCTTAAATTTTGTCCGACTAGTATTGAGTAACTTTTACAGCTTTATCATTGCTCTCTCTTAGATCTTGGATGGTGCTAAAAACAGCTGACACGAGTCGAAATTGCGAAAATATTTTTTTTGCGATTTTGGGTTTGATCCCATGGTGAAAGTTTATAATAATGAGCGCAATAACCCCTTTTCAGGTTTTTATAAATATAAACTAAGGTTGTAAAGCCACTAACATACCATGACATTTATCTTTATAGATTACTAGCTTCTGCCCGCGACTTCGTCCGCGTCACAGTTGATGTGTTATCCTACGGGTACCGTACATTTTCCCGGGATAAAAAGTAGCCTATGTGTTATTCCAGACTATAATCTATCTTTGTGCCAAATTTCATCCAGATCCATTCAGCCGTTTAAGCGTGAAAGAGTAACAAACATCCATCCATACATACAAACTTTCGCCTTTATAATAGTAGTAGGATAGATATCTTTATCAAGAAAGTACCCATTCAAGATTGTTTTGTAAACAAAAAACTTTGATATCTTTCCTATGTCAATATTGGTACGAGCTTTAAAATATTCAAGTCCTGAGATTCTTTTACAGATAATAATAAGCTCGTATAAGGAGTCTTTAAACGGATGTAGAAATTTCATATTAACAGGGGATAGTAAGCCCTTTAGAAAACCAGTCTAACTAGTTTTTGTGCTGTTCATTTAGACTCAAGGTAGATGTATTCGGATATAAGTAAATATTTTATGCTGCTGAGCTAATAACTGGCTTAATTCAACGGCTTGAGAACTTAATTTAGGCGGGCAACATAGTTTATTTACGAATATGAATAAATTAATTTTATTTATGCAATAAACTTTATTCCGTTGTATAAAAAATATATCTACGTTACAATAAATTTTACTTAGTATAGATTTAATTTCATTACCTACAAAAGTAGATTGTATGATTTTCCTGTTCAGTTACTTTAATGGGATTATTTCAGTATTGCTGTTCATGTTGTGGTAACACGTGTCCTATTTCCCGGTTTTGAGTTGCATGTGCGCTATGGACGGCTAGTTTTTAGGGTTCCGTACATAAAGGGTAACGGGACCCTATTATTGAGACTTCGTTTGTCGATAACAAACGTGATTTTTTGCCGTTTTGTAGATAATGGCACGGAATACTTTGTGCGCGAGTCCGACTCGCACTTGGTCGGTTTTTTTTTTAAATTGGCAGCTGGTACCTACCCGTTCAAAGTATCAAGGTACCGTTCAGTAACGAAGGGTCAATATTCTTAAGGGAAGCTGTAGCAATTTTTTTCTTTTTGAATTTTTAAAGGTATACAATAGATGCCATTTTTCAATGGCGGTAAAGTAGCTGTTGTTGCGAACTTCCGTAGTAAAACCGGTAGGGATCGAGTTGTATGAAGTACTCGCCACTGCTACTTTTATTCTATAAATAATCGAAATTGGTCATTAAAACATACAGATCAGGTTGGCATTATCTGGTGTCTAGATTTTCTTATATCGTCAGTGTCATGAGATAATTATTGTATCGTCTATACTATCTATACTAATTAGTAAAGCCGAAGAGATATTTTGTTTGTGAATTTTTTGGAAGTTGCAACCGGAATTGAATTAAATATTTTTGTATTTTGTAGCCAGATTCATGAGAAATAGTATAGGCTATATAACATCATGCTACGACCTATGGGAGCAAAGCAGTTACCAAAAACCTATCAGAACGACACGCTCTAAAGCTCATACCGAGAATAAATGCCGTGGCGCGAGTTCTCCCCACTTTAGTTCATCTTCAGGCTTCCACCCACAATTCCTAGGACTCTTTAGAAAGCAATCACAGCGTTATACCCACGCGCAATGAAAACCCTTAATCAGTTCTCAATATGACAGTTATAAGTACTTTCCAATTGGGTATTTGACCACCATTAACCAATAATTCCAAGAGCCAATTACTTAAGGAAAAAAACGGTAATTTAAAAAACTAAAAAAACCCGACTGCTATTCTTTAAAAATCCCTAAAACAAGATAAATTGTAGCAGTCGGGACCCATTCTAGAAATGGAGGATTAGTGAATTGAGAGCACATACCTATATTACATTGCAGATGGTCCCGAATGGGTCCCGACTGCTACAATTTATCTTGTTTTAGGGATTTTTAAAGAATAGCAGTCGGGTTTTTTTAGTTTTTTAAATTACCGTTTTTTATTTTTTATTTTTTTAGTGTTTTAAAAAAGAAATTAATATACCCAGTATCACTCTTACAGTAAATACGAATCTACCGACACCTCTCAAGCTAAAATCCATCGAGCCGTTCAGCCTGCAGAGCGAGCCAAACATTTGAATTTGGCGCCAAAAATCCGCCATTTTGTTTTTTTTATTTTTATATAGCCAGTGTCACTCTCACAGTAAATACGAATCTAACGACACCTCTCAAGCTAAAATCCATCGAGCCGTTCAGCCTGCAGAGCGTGCCAAACAATTATACATACATACATACATACATACATACATACAAACATACCCTCGAAAAACATAACCCTCCTTCTGTCGCAGTCGGGTAAAAAAACTTTATTTTAACTTTTTTTAAGCCATTTACTTCAGGAAAAACGGTAATTTAAAAAACTAAAAAACCCGACTGCTATTCTTTAAAAATCCCTAAAACAAGATAAATTGTAGCAGTCGGGACCCATTCCAGAAATGGAGGATTAGTGAATTGAGAGCACATACCTATATTACATTGCAGATGGTCCCGAATGGGTCCCGACTGCTACAATTTATCTTGTTTTAGGGATTTTTAAAGAATAGCAGTCGGGTTTTTTAGTTTTTTAAATTACCGTTTTTTATTTTTTATTTTTTTAGTGTTTTAAAAAAGAAATTAATATACCCAGTATCACTCTTACAGTAAATACGAATCTACCGACACTTCTCAAGCTAAAATCCATCGAGCCGTTCAGGCTGCAGAGCGATCCAAACATTTGAATTTGGCGCCAAAAATCCGCCATTTTGTTTTTTTTATTTTGATATACCCAGTGTCACTCTCACAGTAAATACGAATCTAACGACACCTCTCAAGCTAAAATCCATCGAGCCGTTTAGGCTGCAGAGCGTGCCAAACAATTATACATACATACATACATACATACATACATACATACACTCGAAAAACATAACCCTCCTTCTGTCGCAGTCGGGTAAAAAAACTTTATTTTAGTACTAAAATCCCGATTATTTTTTGTTAACAGTAAAATTAGATTTCTATTTTCTTTAAAATCAATAAATAGTTAATTGAATTGGTAAAAATCTGACTTCTCATTTTACTTTTGCCATACAAAATCTATAGGGGAATCGCGTTTTGACAGCTCATCTATACTTCTATACTAATATTATAAAGAGGTAAAATTTGTTTGTAAGTTTGTAAGTTTGTATGTTTGTAAGTTTGTATGTAGGGGGTAATCTCCGGAAGTAATGAACCAATTTTAAAAATTGTTTCACTGGTAGAAAGCTACATTATTCGTGAGTGCTATAGGCTATATAACATCACGCTACAACCAATTGGAGCGGAGCAGCAATGTAAAATGTGGCAAAAACGGGAAAAAATATTCTTTTTGAGAGCTTTCGTTGCGTGCGCTGCGTGAACGGTTAAAGTTACGGAAAAATAATGTATGAGAGAATTGTTCCTCTTAAAATATACTAAAAAAAAGTCCACAGTGGTAAATGCCTAACTTTTAAGGTTGACTCACTATAGCCATTTTTATGGCCAGAAAATTTGTTTTAAAATAATGCATTATTTGCGAAGGTGTTTTTATGGAAATAGAATTAATCCTTATCATCATAAATACTTTATTCATCACAAGTGTTTAATTTTGAATGAAATTGCCCTTTACATCATTTAACTTCAATGAATATCTTAGGAGATATCACAGTTTTAAAATAACTTAGCCGCAAAATAATAGCTCTGCGAAACATCAGAATAACATATTATAGGCTACATAACATCGCGCTATGAACCACGGAACGGATCAGTAACCAAAAACTTAACGTAACGCGAGTGAAACCGCGGGGCACAGCTAGTAAAAAATATGTTGGTGTTAAATACCCAATTGGGTTTAGTTCTGTCAAATCGAATCGAACTAACTCATGTCAACATTTCTGTAATTTTTCGAAGGATTTTGTAACCTGTATTTAGCACTCGAATAAACAATTGATTCCGTACAATTTTCAGGTCGTTCATACTGCATCACTTCCCACCGTATGTTGATGCAGTGCATCGACAGTTTGGTTCAGAAAGTGCAGAGCGGTGTGGTGATCAACTTCGAGAAGATTGGCCCCGACCCGCCGCCTATAGACGGGGCCAATAGTAGGGAGGGCGAAACGGAGGACGCCAACCATGAGGGGGAAGACAGGAAAGAAATAGATGGTGCTGGTGGTGATGGGGAGAGGAATGGAGTAAGTAGTTTTTTATATTTTAATTATTTTATACTATTTTTGACTTTCCCGCGTATCGCACGCATTGAAGTCTATCTCAAATCTGTTCTTAGCTGATGTCTCGTACTTATAAACTATCTACCTGCCAAATTCCATCATCATAGGTCAAGTAATTTAACAGACTTTGGTTGATTAATCAGTGAAATTTTGCTTATGTATAGATTTAGGGTAACTTTTAAGGATCATTTATTTTTGTGCCGGTATTGTCGCCACACGTGGAGGCTGTTTTATTGCGCCTTTTTGTCCTATTAAGAAACCTATGTTATTCTAGAGCATATTCATCTGACTTTGTTCTATTCGGTTTCGTAACGACTAGTATATTCCTGCCTGCGACTTCGTCTGCGTAAACTACAAAATTAAGCCAGAGTCCTAAATTATCCCACGGGAACAAATAAAAAGATATAATTGTTTTGTGTTGAGATAGGTCAAATCAATGTGTGTGCCAAATTTTAGCGAATTCAGTTCAGCTGTTTGAGCTTGAACGTGTAACAAACATCCATCCATCCATCTGTCCTCACAATCTTTCCTATTTATAATAGTAGTAGGAATACAATTGTAACAAAATTGCTGCCAATCTGCCTCGTTAGCCTAGTGGTTCTAAGCGCGACTGCGATGCTAGAAGTCTTTGGTTAGATACCCAGTAGCCTCTCGGAGTTAGGATTTGTGCCCGATTAATGGCAATAGGCTTTCCCCCTATAACATGGGACCTAAACACGCCGGCGAACTGTGGGTGTACATTGGTACACATCTGCCTACCCCTTCGGGGAATACAGGCGTCATGGTATGTTATGTTCATGCTGCTAATCCTAGACAAAGTCTTGAATACTTGTACTTCATCAACAATTTATTATCTTGGAGAACTTTAATCCATTTGCTGCGCTTTCACTTACTATAAATAAACAACAGCAGTGAATGACGTACGTGACCGCACCTCTTATGTTTTTATTATCCAAAATTAATGTTAACTTCTATTTATACAAAATAATGAGATCTTTAACAGACAGATCATGTTTTAGTTAAACATGATCTGTCTATACTAATACTATAAGAGGTAAAGTTTGTGAGATTGTAGGGGGTAATCTCTGGTTCTACCGAACCGATTTAAAAAATTCTTTTACCCATATAAAGCCACGTTATTTGTGAGTGTCATTGGCTATTAAAACATTGCGCTACGACACACGAGAGCGAAGCAGTAACCAAAGGAAGTAACACGGGTGAAATAAGCCACGCGGACGAAGTCGCGTTTAGTTCGCTAGTAATGTAGAAGTTACTGGGCTTTAGAATATTAGGGGAGAAACGTTGAACGATCCTAGAAGTAGACTGCCAAATTAACCAGAATAAGCCTTTGTGTAAATCGGAACTAAATTATAAAGCAAACGATTTGTATTTTTGTTTGTAATAGATAAACTCAAAAAGTACTTAACAGATTTTAAAAATTGAATCACTAATGGAAAGCTACATTAATAGCGTCTAAAAAAGGATATATTGTAGTAAAAATAAATAAATAAATAATGAAAATCCACACGGACGAATTCGTGGGAAAATGCTAGTCTCGAATACAAATATCATCAGAATTTAAATACGTGTCTGAAGTGACATCTAACAATAGGTATTTAATAAAATTCCTTATATTTCACATCATCTAGTGTGTCACTTCACTTAGTCACGCGTACGGTACTACGTTTAATGATAAGCAAGTGCTTTGTGCCTTAAGAGTCTATGCAACCTCAGCACAAATTCGAATTTCGCCCCCACTTCACCGCGCCGCCTAACTCTTTATCTCGCTCGCACACTTCTGCTTTCAATGTGTCCTGTGCGCAGAATGACACAGCCTTCCCGTACGGAAGCCGAAGCAGGAGTGAGCGCGGGGGCGCGCGGCAGGGAAAATGACCGATATTATAGGTTATTTATTTTACGGCGAAAAAAAAGGAAATTCAAAAAAATAAATAATATAAGACCTGCTTAATAGTTAGTTCAGTTAGTATAAAAAGTTTCATGTTCTAGTTTGAATTATTTGCCAGCGGTTTATTGTTCAGTTTAGAGGCAACTTTGGGATTTTTTTCTATCGAGAAAATTTTATGGAATTGTGTTTTCGCCAAACATAAGACTTAACACTAATCCTCAACTTTACGATATATTTATGTCAAAATTAATGCTTCAGTATTTTCGGCGTATCGGAGGATTCTGCTTAGCCATTTGAGGTAGTATAGGCTCTTAAATGATGGGAGCAAAGCCCTACGCACCTACTAACGTAACATATCGTTACGATTTTGAAACCGACCCATTAGGTCTCTTTTCTTGTCGGTATTCTTGTACTAAACTTAACAAATAAATGCATTTTTTTTTAAGAGTTTAGTACACGTAAAATCTATCTAAGTACTTAAAAAATTTTTACAAAAAAGTCAACCACCTTCAAAATCTAAAAAGTGAAAAATAACTTTAGCTTTCTTCTTGAAGTCGGTTAAAAACAGAAATCAATATTGAAATCGTTAAATACTTCCCAAAATTAACATTTCCTTTATAAAAACGTCATCATATTTCTATATAAAAAAAAAAAACTATACAATATCACTCTGATCCATTTCCTGATAATAATAATTTCAAAGGGTCAACACGTCACGAATAATTTAAGCTGTCAATATTCATTAATCGGCCCAATAATTAAGTTGGCCTTAGTTGGCCTATTTTTCTTGCTACTTAATTGTACAGTCAACTTCAAAATTGAAATTTCAATAATCGAAGTGCTATATTGATAAACCTAATATTCTATTCAATAAATCAATATGATTAAAAAAATCTAATAGATAAGGGTTTTGGCGTGTGAATAATAAAATATAGAATAGGTACAACGGAAACATGTACTCGTTACGTAGATAATGTTAAAAAGGTCTTAATAAATAAAATAATACAGAAAAGGCTTGTTCTTCTAAAAGGTTTCCTTTATCAATAGTCTGAAAGTTTTTCACGTTTTATTATTCATAGCAGAGTAGAAGAAAGAGTGACGTCACCGTCTCTTATGGAAGTTTGTAACTTCACAAAAGGTTGATGAATCCTTCTAAAGTCGGGTCCGTGCTAAATATAAGCATGGACAAACAAGTGTACGCAATTGTACGCTGCTATAACAAGTTGTAATTGTTTAACTTTGCCTTATTTATTTGTTTTATTTTTCAATAGAATTCATGGAACTGTTGTCACTCTTCAGTTTAGTTAGTTTAGTTTATACTTGCAAGCTTATTACTGAAAAGTTGGAGAGTTAAATAATTTTATATGTATAGCTTATAGAAATTGTTATTACACCTGTATTCCCCGAAAGTTAAGGCAGAGGTGTACCAATGTACATCCACAGTTCAGACACAGAAATTGGATTATTTATAACTTTTAGTATCACAATCTTTTTCTTTCTATGGGATGCATACATTGTCCCACTGCTTAACAAAAGGCTTTTCCCTCCCTTTTCCCCCCACACTTCTTTTCGACGATAATACAGGCCAGTGCTACAATGTGAAAAAAAAAATCATTTTGGTTGAATTAAGAATTCCTTTCTTTTTTTTCAACTCTATTAATAAGCTCGTCTCACCAAATTCGCCATAGACTTCTAACATTGGATAGGATCCATTAAAACCTTATGCTTAATCATTGTCTTTTTTTCCAGCGTTGGAACAGCGGCCAGTATCAAACTCAGAGCGGTCCAAGTGCTCCTCAAGCGTGGCACTCCTGCCGTCGCCTCATCTACGTGCCGCGGACGGTCGCGCAGAAAGGCTTCGCTGTCGGCTTCTGGCCTATACCGGAGTCCTTCAGATCGGACCCTAACGCGCAGACATTGGTATGTATCAGAATTTATTGTTTTTTTTTATATGTATAGCTTGTTCTGTCCCTCTCCTGGGCAAAGTCCTACCTAAACTCCTTCGTTTTTTTTGCAATTCCATGCTTTATTCCTCCATATTTGGAGGAATCTATCCAATTCATCACTCCATCTCCTTTGTGATCTGTCGCGACCCTGTTTCACTGTCTAAGGGCACTAGCTTTTAAAATATTGTTGATATTTTGTGAAATATAAATTTGTCTTACTTTTATGTCAAATTTTAATTTATTTAGCTGTTGCGTTAGAGGTTGACCTAAGTAACATCTGATTTAACAATTAACGTTTATTGAATAGGAACCAAGGTTCAATGTCAGTTTAAGTTCCTACTGGTATGCCAATGTGTTTAATATTTAGGGAAAACCAAAGTGTTTTAGGCTAAAATCAACTACGTATTATCAAATCTATTGTAAATGATTTTATTATTAAGCTTACTAGAGACCATTTTGATGTTTAAAATTCGACATTGCAACACACTGATTTCTACAAATTTAAACTCGTAATTTAATCATTACCGGTTTGATAGAAACAATTGTCTTCGCGATGAATATTTCATATGATAACTACAGCGGCAGTTGGTGCAAACCAACATTGTTCCCATGACCAACAGGTCGATTTTCTTATAAAGTAACAAAGCTCACTCCGATCACAATGTTCGGCCTTTGTAATGACCATGTACATTTGTTCGTATAATATTGGTTTACCTTCGCTTCGTTCACGATTCTTGATAATGATTACTTCCAATGTTTGTTTTAAAAGTTAACACTTTTATGTTTGGTAAACATGAAAGCTCAAAGTTTGAGTGCATAAAAGAAACTAAAAGTAGTGTGAGTTGACTTTTACGCCTTTAGGCGGCCTTGACATGAATAGGACGGTGTTTAAACTGCAAGTAGTCGATTTTCCTCCGCCCTGTGAGGTCGTCGTTATGGAACCAATCGGTGGCCGGAGACTGCGACTATACTAAATAATACTAGCCTATAACTGACCCACTGCAGGGCAAAGACCTCTTTTCATCTAGAGAAGGCAAGAGCATTAATCACCACGCTTGCTCAAGGTGGATTGGCAATTTCAGACTTATATTAATTATAAGTCCAGGTTTCCTCACGATGTTTTCCTTCACCATTGTCAGTGATGTCCAAGATAAACTTAGAAAGTACATATGAATTAGAAAAAGTCACATTGGTACTTGCTTGTGCCTGGTTGCGAACCCACAACCTCGTGCGTGAGAGGCGGGTCCCTTAACCACTGGGCCATCACGACATTACTAACATAATAAAACTATACTAATATTATAAAACTGAAGATATTTTTGATTTTTTAAACGTGTTGATCTTTGAAACTAACAGTCGCATTGGAAAAGTCTTTCTTGAATACCATAGCCAGATTCATGAGAAAAAGTACAGACTATATAAAATCACGCTAAGACTCACTGGAGCAGAGCAGTAACTAAAGATTTAACTTACGCGAGTGAAAAATACCGTCTTGCATTTAGTGTGGTGGACATTGTGGTTATAAAGGGACGGGGCGCGAACATACACTAAACGTTTGCGTTTGTGATTATTGTAAAGAAATTGTGTAGGATCTAAAAAAGAGAACTTATATTTATAAGTTTATTTTTTGATTCGAGATGGATAAGCCCTTAACTCTAGTCTTGGTCAGAGGTGAATAGACAAAGTCTACGACTAAGTGAGCTTACCCAAAAGAAGCCTGTTCACTCTAACTTTGAAGAGATTAGAGATTATTTTTGTTTACCAACTAGCTTCTGTCCGCGACTTCGTCCGAGTCAAATTTGATAATATATTAGTACATTTTTCCGGGATAAATAGTAGCCTATGTGTTATTCCACATTACAATGTATCTTAGTGCCAAATTTCATCCAGATCCGTTCAGCCGTTTGAGCGCGAAGAAGAGACATACATACACACTCAAAACTTTCGCCTTTGTAATATATTTTTATTAGATATTTTTTGTGATTAATCCATACTTTTTTCTGTATTTCCAGCCACCTCGCTCTGCACACCCAGTGGTGAAGTTCACATGCTCGAGCCAGGAGCCAATGGTGATTGACAATCTGCCCTTTGACAAGTACGAGTTGGAGCCTAGTCCGCTAACACAGTTCATATTGGCTAGGAAACAGCCTACCATATGCTGGCAGGTAAGAAACGTCATATTTACTTGATTTATTAGTTCTTTTTTCGTTGTGTGTGGACTCCTTTGTTATCTATACTAATATTATAAAACTAAAGAGTTTCTATGTTATCTCCGGAAATGCTGGCCTGATTTTTTTTCTCTAATAGGAAGCTATGTTATCCTCGTCTTTAAGGTTATACTAATTATTATAAATAGATAAAGTTTGTGAGGTTGTAGGGGTAATATCTGGATGTACAGAACCGATTTTGAAAATTCTTTACCCATAGAAAGTTACGATATGTCTGAGTGCCATAGGCTATGTAACATCACGCTACGACACACGGGTGCGCAGCAGTAGTCAAAGACGTAACTTAACAAGGGTGCCACACGGACGAAGTCGCGGGCTGAACCAAGTTTTACTATAAAAATTAGATTAAATTAATGATCCGTTAAAAATTCATCGGAATGTAGTCGCGGACAAAAGCTAGTAATTTTATAAACCTGTCATTTTCAATTATGTTAATTCTTATGACCAAATTCTTTAAAATTAAAACATCTTATTTTTTCTTTGTAAGGAGTTGTTTTTGTAACGTTATAACCACTCAAGCACTTAACTAGACTAGTGACAATAACCTTAATACGAGCAATTTTCCTAAACAAAGAGTAACTAACGATATTAGCAATTGACTTCAATTTGAATTAATTTACTATGTAGGTTACCTTGTGTAATGTAAACAAACTATCAAATTGCACTCCACTAACCAGATAATATGAGCAATTACTTCCAGTAAGTGTTTAATAATTCATTGAAGATAGCCCTTGTACTTATTGTATTTACATATTTTAGCATTATTATTTGTTTTTTGTTTGGCTATTGCCGGGTCGACCCTCGTATGAGCCATTCTCGATGACGTAGCGGTTTATATAGGGCACAAACACTTTTTGTTTACATACTGTGTACAGTCAACAAAGCTATTTGGTATACAGGCAGCTTATTTGCAATTACTTAAACAATGTTGTGAGTGTGCTGGGCAGTAAATTATTTTAAATAACCCTCTTAAGTGTGTCATAAGCTTAAAAAGTTACGCATACAATAAAAATTAACTGCCCCGTTGGTCTCGTGGTCGCAAGTGCGACTGCTGTGCAAGGGGTCCCGGGTTCGATTCCCAGGTCGAGCAAAAAGTGTTATTGGGTTTTTCTATGAAATTCTCAGTAGCAGCTCGGAGTTTGGATTTGTGCCCGGTTAATGGCAATAGGCTCGCCCCCTATTACATGGGACCTAAATATACCGGCGAACTGTGGGTGTACATTGGTACACCTCTGCCTAACCCTTCGGGGAATACAGGCGTGATGGTATATTATTACATTTAAAAAAAAAATAATATTGGCAGTGTAGTAGAAAGATGAATAATTTTGCCCGTATACCAAATAGCTTTGTTGACTGTACAGTTATTTTATTTATTCATTCAATGGATTCAATAATCACATTTTTTATACGCATCTTAAAGTCATTTGTTGTGGGTGTTTTAACGATCTATTCAAGTATATCTTATGTTGTTTTACAGGCATGTACAGTAATGAGTATGAGTATGTACACTTAGCAACATTTAAGCGATTGTCTCTTGAAGTATTTCAGTGTAATGTTATGGTGTTATAAATATATTATTCTGCATCCCATGCTACTGTTTTGTGTACCATGACAAAGTTGTAATAATTGACTCGAAGAGAAAATACTTTTGAGTATGCTAATTGTGCTTTATGTACATATTTATGTTCATGTCTGTACGTCAATTGCAAATATTTATAACTAGCTGTTCCCCGCGGTTTCACCCTCGCTGCACAGCACCTGTTGGTCGTAGCGTGATGTTACATAGCCTTCCTCAAGAAATGGACTATCCAACACTAAAAGAATTTTCCAATTCCAACCAGTATTCCCTGAGATTAGCGCGTTCAAACAAACAAACTCTTTAGCTTTATAATATTAGTATAGATTTATTTTGTTTATTAAGATAATTAAGGAACCAATTATCGCTCTGAATATTATTTTGCACTAGCTTCCGCCCGCGACTTCGTTCGGTGTCAAAGCTAATATTTTATACAGGAACCGTACATTTTCCGGGATAAAAAGAAGCCTATATGTGCTATCCCAGACTAATAGATCTCTGTGCCTTTCATCTCGATCCGTTCAACCTCTCTGACGTGATTAGTGACTAGCATTTGCAATAGTAGTAAGATTAACAACTTTAAATAAATGTATGTACTAACAGTTCCTTTAAATATTTCCAGGTATTCGTAGCCAACAGCGGTTGTAAGAACTCCGAGATCAACCACCCGTTCGGCTACTTGAAAGCGTCAACAAACCTGACATGCGTCAACTTGTTCGTGTTGCCGTACAACTACCCGATGCTGTTGCCTCTTCTCGACGACCTGTTCAAAGTACACCGGTGCAAGCCCACTCCGGAGTGGAAGCTGGCGTTCCAGCATTATCTGGATAGAATGCCTTCGTATTATGTTGCGGTGAGTTCAAAATCTAATATATTTTTTTCAAATAAATTTTTCACAGGCAGTTTTTAATTGGGTAGATGACATCATTAAACAATAATTCCATGACATAACTTCATAAAAAAAGAGACAGTCTGTTATAGCTCTGAAATAAAATTTAGAATAACTATAAAATTCGATTGTTAGTTGCTTTGAAATCAATAAATAGTTATAAAATGAGATGTCAAAAAAGTGACGTCATAGTTTTGCATTGTCATACAAAATCTATGGGGGAATTGAGTTTTGATTAGTTGTGTCGTCTACCTCACCGTCACTTAAGTACTGGTTGACCACTATGATTATAATCCAATAAAACAAATAAAAAACGAAACAACTAAGATTAAAAAAAAAAGTCGGATGTGTTTGTCATATTATTATATTTCTTTTTCCAGCCTCTTCGCAGAGCATTGACGAAAATGGGAGCATCCGCACAACTTCTCGGGAGTTTGATACCCGAGTCTCAGGACAATTCGCTCAGTTTCTCGGTATTGAACTATTTGAAAAGACTGAAAAATCAAGCTAAGGTAGAATTCGAGAAGCTCTGTGCTGACGTCATCAACAAGTCTTCTAGCAATAATTCGCAAAAGGTATGTTATTGTGTTGCTATAGAAATGTAGTTAGTTTATCTATACCTCAATTTGCATTAATTGTTTACACTAATAAGCAATTTCTATTCCGAACCAATTATTCACGTTAACATGCAATTTTCTCAGGTTAAAAATGAATTGAACACGAATAAAAAAAAACGTGAACCGTGAAATATTCACGTTTTTATGCTTTTGGTCTTAGGTTAGATTCCCAGGTCAAGCAAAAAGTGTTATTGGGTTTTCTATAAAATTCTCAGTCAGCAGCTTGGAGTTAGGATTTGTGCCCGGTTAATGGCAATAGGCTCACCTCCATATGGATGATAATGCATATGCATATGGGACCTATACAGAACTGTGGTTGTACATTGGTACACTTCTGCTTAACCCTTTTTGGAATACGGGCGTGATAGTGTATGATTCAATTTTATTCTAGCATATACCTAATAAAATACTGATGAATAAATTTCAGGTAGCCGAAAGCGTTCGAGTAATGCCCCGGTCGCCTCTTCGGAAAGACTTGACAACGCATCCGTGTCTTCAGGACAAGTTTTCAGCGCTTCGAGATCAGCTGAACGAATTCGGTGGTTTTGTCGTGGGACTCTCGCGAGGCAGACATAAGACGCAAGCGCACACGTATAGGAACCCTTTCGATATACAAAGGAGAGATTTACTTGATCAGGTAAGGGCTTGAGATTTTGATGCTTTTATCATCAGAAGTTCATCATCATCATCATCTCAGAATTTTTGTGAGAAGAATGCATGGCTGAGTTCAATAAATTATAGGTTTAAATAGTGTAATTGGCTTCGGCCGTTTAAATAACAAGATCATTATCTTCCCTGTTTTGTGAAGCTAGCGTAGCGTGTCTTCGTCAAAACATGCGTGTAGACACCACCAAATAATTTTCATAATTTTTATGCACTGTCTAAACGCGATTCCCGCGATATCTCCCTGAGTTTCTTTTTGAAAATTCGAGATTTTTGGGTTATATCGTGCTTTTATTTTAGAGAGGTTATCTTGGAATTATTCATTCAAAACTTTATTTACCCATTTTTGCAAATAATTTATCTATCTTTATACTTACTGTTAAAATTTGGCTACAACGATTGTATACCTATAAAAGTCGCATTAATTAGCTAATCAATTCAATTATAACATAAACGCAAAACCGTTCGACTTGAGAGTCGTGGAAAAACAAATACAATGCATAGCGACTACACGGCGATGATCTCATTTACAAGCAGAAATAAAAGTTTGCATACATATTATCACTTTTTTTTTGCCAGTATAAGTGTAATGTTTTCAACATAAACAAATTGACTTTGCCCGCGACTTCGTTCGCACGAGTGTTGGTTATAACGAAGTTTGAGTTTTAGGTTGGAATCTTAACTCTTCTTCTAAAATCAAAATAGCCTACATTACTCAATACAATATCAGCTATCTACCTGTGAAAGTCCCGTCAAGCCTCAACAAAGATAACAATTTAAAAAAAATGCATTTTTCGTGCAAGTTCAAGTACCATGTAAACATTGTATTTTTTTGTAAAAAGATTTTATTTTGACGTTACAAACAGACACTTCAATTTTATTTATTTGTACCGATTAAAAAGAACAATGTTTGTGGTATAGTATTTATCAATTCAATGGGTTTACGAAATGCATGTAAATTGTATATAAACAAAGAATTTTTATCGTTTTACTCTTGCAATTGTCTGGCAAGTTTCCAAAACGAATTTCTATTTTACATGCATATTTTTTTGTAGCATTAACACATTGTATTCTAATAAGGTAGCAGTATGTTGTACTTGTGAGCCATTGTTTACATAATTCATTACACATGAGAGTGAAATACAACTGAGTATAATATACTGTTTCTCATACACCATAATATGCTAAACAACTCGAATGTGGAATATTTTATTTTTGTACTAGTACTAACATTTGTTGTTTGTTTTGGCAATAGGCTCGCCCCCTATTACATGAGACCTAAACTTGCTGGGCGAACTGTAGGTGTACGGTGAACAAAAGGGATAAGTAACCGGACTGTCTAATATAGTTGAAGTTTTCTTTCAAACCGGTAGTCGTTTTTAAATGAAATTTAATTTAATAAAAATTCATTAAAAAACTTTTATCGGTTTTTAAAATACCTACTTTGAGTTTATTAGGCGGCGCTAGTTACTTATCTCTTTTGCTGACTGTACATTGATTGGTACACCTCCGCCTAACCCTTCGGGGAATACAGGCGTGATGGTATGTGTACATTTGTTTACTCTTTTTTCCAGGTGGTACGAATGCGCGCGAATTTCCTTCAACCATCTCTAGCTCATACCCGGTTGGTTGACGAGGACAGCTTACATTCGATGCCGGTTGCTCAGATGGGCAACTACCAGGAGTACCTCAAGCGAATGACGCCGCAACTACGAGAGATCGAGTCACAGCCTGTACGACAACACATGTTCGGCAATCCCTTCAAGATAGATAAGGTGATTCATTGTTATTATCTATCTTTGTTATAGTGGAGTTCCTTGCTCGTTCTTCTCCATAGAGACCTACGTTTTGGAACGAGTAAATTAGCTTCAACTTTAAATTGTAATTGCCTAAAAAGTGCCTGTAAATGGTCTTGATTGAAATTAAAGTTTTGACTTTGACTATACTAATCTTTTGAGATGTTTTTTTAGTTCATTTATTAGACCTCGTTTATCCAAAGTTAAGCAAGTCTTAATATTATCTGATATCACATGAATCTCATTATGATCTTTGGCGTAATCGATGAAGAGATTATACTAATCTTTTGAAATGTTTTTAGTTCAGTTATTAGACTTTGTTTATTCAATGTTTAATCAAGTTTTAATATATTATCTGATGTTACATAAACCTCATTATGTTTGTTAACGTAATCGATGAAGAGATTGAGTCAAACATTTATTTATATTTGAGTATAAAAAACTGATCTCTTTATTGCACCAGTACAATGAAGTTGCTAACAAATAATTCTATATTTCCAGCGCATGATGGTAGACGAGGCTGACATGGACCCAGTAGGCGCAGTACGAGGCGGCGGCGGCGGCGCGGGCGGCAAGCGCGGCGCCGACAGCCCGCGCGCCGCGCCGCCCAAGCGCAAGGCCGGCCCGCTGCCGCACCACGTGGTCGCGCGCAGGCCTTCCGAGCCACTCGAGCCGCCCACAATACCGCCGCCGCTGGTGCTGCCCGTCGCTCCGGTGGCGCCACTGTCGCCTGTCACGGCCAGGAGGCCAGCGTCGCCACTTGCTCCTGTACCTTCGGATCTGCCTTCTGGAAGGCCTCCTGAGGTAGGAAATCATGAACAGCTCTTGAAACATATTTAGAAATATAAAGTATAGCTCCGCTTCAATAGATCGTACGATATATTATATAGCCTTTGTTACTCAGGAATGATGTAGCTATATAATAATGAAAAATGTTTGAAATCGGTTCAGTAGTTTCGGAGTCTATTCGTTACATATAAACAAACAAAAAATCTTTCCTCATTATAATATTAATATAATAAAGATACCCACGTTGGCAACATACCCTAAAATACTAGGTGACTGACGTCAGCCACATCTCTGTACATTGTCAAATTGTGAATGTATTTTCAAAATGTGTCGTATTCCAGGAACCTCCAAACATGGATACAGGAGGACCAGCTGTGGGTCCAGCGTCGCCGCCCGCCTCGCCGCCTGCTATCGCGCCTCCCAACCTACCGCCTGTTGTCAAACCATTCCTCAATGGAGGTGAGTCTTAAAAAAAAGACCTCTTGTTTCATTGCAGAACAAAAATCTCTACTCATCATAATATTTGCTTCAATCAATTATTCGTAAAAAATAATTATTGAAAATTGATCCTGTTCATATTTCATTAGATACTCACTGATATTTTAAGTGCAGTCTTACAATACTTTCAAAGCAAAACTTAAAGGCTGGCCAATATGACCTGAAAGAATGGTTGTAGGTAATTTGACGTTACTAGTATTTTTGTTTTGTTTGTTTTGTGTATCTCAATTATTTTGTTTATGTTCAAAACATGACATATAATTTTTAATAAATAAACAATTACGTTCGATCACGTTTCAAACAAGCATTACATACACGACTGCCTTCATCAAATACAAAGGTTCACTGGCATTTTCTATTTGACCATTGTCAAAGAGAAAATCCCAGTGATCTAGTGATGATCTACCCGGGATTTTTTTCCTACTAAGGAAGATACCCGGGTAGCTAGCTGACAAACCGTTTGTGTCGAGAGAAATAATTTTCATAGAAAAAGCATCTATATTTTCCACCAGACGCATACACGACGATGGGCAGCAAGATGCCCCGGTCGCCGTCCCCGCCGGGCGAGCCGGCGCCGCCGCCGCCCGCGCCCGCCGCGCCGCCCGTGCTGCACGACACGCAGGAGCTGCAGATCAACGCCATACTGCAGGGCGTCGCCGCCGAGAACAACTCCAATGCACGCTCAAGGAAAAGGAAACGAAAGGTACACTAGAACTAGAACATAAGCTTTTTTAACTAAATTTTTTAAAGTGGTAAAAGATGTCCCATTTATTTATGTGCTTAAATTACATAGGCTAGCATAAGGCAAAAATTGGATAAATAAGTTACTGTAACAATGTATCTTTATGGGAGAAAAAAATATTATTATACAGTACATATGTTGGGATTGTAATAACACAGGTTAATAAATACACAATTCCATTGATCAAAAAGATTACGACAATTATTTTGCATCACTATTGTTTCATTAAACCTGAATAATATTCAACAGGATTACTTGGCAGACCTATTTGATTTGAATTTATAACTGAATCAATATTGCTGGGGATATTTTCATATTCCCACATACGAATCATTTACGGTTATAAGAATTTGTGATAATAATAGTCTTGTTGCAGCTTCGTTAGCCTAGTGGTCCTGAGCGCGTCTGCTACGCTAGAGTTATTGGGTTCGATTCCCTGGTCGAGCAGTGTTATTGGGTTTTTCTGTACAATTCTGAGTTTTTTTGTGAAATTTTGAGTAGTAGCTCGAAGTTAGGTTTTGAGCCCAGTTTATAACAATAGGCTCGATCCCTATTACATGCGATGTAAATATACGGCTAACTGTGGGTGTAGGTACATTAGTACACCTGTGCATAACCTTTCGGGGAATACAGGCTTGTGTGGTCTTGTTACGTCAAATACTGATAGAAACTCACTACTACCATTTAAATTTGTTAACAGAACGACAAACAACTAACGCAGTTGACGTTGCCGCCTCAGTTGTCGCGCAAAGAGCTTGCGGACATAAGAAAGCACAACCTAGATGTACGGTCGGAAGTGTTCCGCGCGGTCCGACGACCTGGCAAAGGTAAACACTACATTTATTTATTAATATTTTTAAGGCTGCCATGCGGGACCCTATTACTAAGACTGTTGTCATAGGGTTGTATCTTTTGATCCGGAATAGTACTACAATTCATTTCATACAAGTAATACATTTTGTACTGAAAAACGATTAATCAAGTCAAATTATTCTTTGTTGGTAGGAACCTAGAAGCAAAAATGCCTACCTGCATAAGTAGAAAATCATAGTAGAATTGAAATAATTAAAAAAAAAAAAACATTTAGGTGATCTACGAAATAAATTGCTCAAAATGACCGCCGTTTTCACATGTTTTTGTAGTACTGAGATCGTTTTTCCGTACAAAATGCGATGATGTACGAATGAGAAAAGTTTTTATGGCCCCATAGTCTTTTGATCCCTACATGAAATAGACTTATTTTTCGTATTTTATCATTTTATTTCGCTGATTTTTTTTTTCTCCAAAATCTGTGATTGTAGTTCAGAAAATCTTAAAAAGTTATGGATGGTCTCCTAAGATCGTTTTCCTGTAACCATCACGGTAAAGGTAAACTTGCCCTTAGTGATCTATCTCAAAAATCCACCCTGTATAGGTGAAGTACCCACCAAAAGCATTACAGGATCACCCCCTGTGTGTTCCATTAACAATTTTAAATTCAGTTTTCCTTCCACTGTTTCTAGAGAAAGAAATAAGATTTGCTCATAAAATGCGATAGTGTGTATTCAATACCCTTTTCAAAGGCTTGGCCTTATATGATAATACGTTTTTACGATTACAGTACAAAGATAAACATGTTTCCTAAATAAACAAAATCTTTGTTTTTGCGTCGTTTCGTTGTTGATACCGTTATCAGTTTCATCGTACGTATACATGCACTAAATTTAAACCTAACCTAAATAAAACTGTTATCAATACTTGCGATGACCTTTCATTTTTTTCTAAACTATATTTTTGTTTGCAGATTACACCAAACTGTTCGAAAACTTAAAACAATTGCAAGGTGGTGTGGACGTTAAAAAGGAAGTGATACGCGAAGTTATAAACGAATCGTTAAGGTTCAAACGGAAGGCTCTTGCCAAACTTTTGGAAGACTTTTTAGCGGGACTAGAGAAAAACGGAAGCAGTGCCTCAATTAGTTTGAAGCGAGTTAACAACTCAGTGATGTACAGTAACGCTAACAACCATAGCTAGTAGAGTGCGAGTTTTGTGGACATTTTAATGTGATTTTATTGACTGGCCACATTTGCTGTTCAAAGTCGGGAACTTAGTTCGATTGAATCACGAAACGTAGATTTTAAGACAATGGACACAAGCATGTGCTGTTATGATATTAGTTTCTGTGTTTAGTTGGATGGTACCAAGCCAGTGTATGTTGATATTCTGATTGTTATTGTTACTCTACCATATAATAATCATATTCGATGATTTTGTATTGCGATTCCGCCTGATAAGTAGTCATGTCGTCAGTGTACAGTAATAACACGAGATGCGGTGTTAATGATCTCACAGGCTCGATAGTGTGACTCACTGTTGAGCGAATAGTTATTGCATATTGTATGCGAATCATTTTGTTTGTAAGAAACTGATAATACCTTGTTAATCTGTATGAGTCTTTAAATAATTGTCCTGTAATTAATTATTATAGTAGAAAACATGTTAACATTCTTAAGCAAATGTCATATCATATTTTCATTAATTTTTTTCAAGCATTTTTATGTAAACTCGTGCATTGCAGCCATGTCTTGCAGATGTGTAAGGGTCGCTATACACAAGTAGGTCGGCACATTCGGTTCAGAATTTTCAATACAACGTTATAGAAGGCTGTGTTGAGAATGACGAACCGAACATGCCGATCCGCTTACGTGTATAGCGACCCTAACAAAGTTTGTTGACCAAGGAACGTGAATATGTGTCGGCCAAAACTGACCATTTTCCTGTCATTTTGATTTTTGTGTCTTACACATAGCGATGTATATGAAGCAATATAACATATTTTGGTTTTATTATCACAATGTGTCTTATTCAAAGTGGCAGTAAAATCGTGAGTTTCATGTTGTAAATAAAGTTGTACATATTATTAGAATGTTATAGTTAATACCAATGGAATGTATGTGTAGGATGCTTTTATGCATCGGTCACTACTACTGTTAATGTGGCTGGATTAACCTGACAGAGATAGATATTAAAAATTATTACTAGTAGAATAATGTATCCAGGAATGCTCACACATTTTATGGACCTGATGAATTTAATAAAGACATTTATATAAAATTTTAGCATTATTGACTCCAGTGGAATTTTAAATGTTTTATTAACATCATGAATGGTGTAATTGTTATTATCATCATAATGACTATACGCTGTCATCACGGTTCGTCAGTGTTACACGATTTTGTGGACACTTGTACCAAAGTGTAGTTTATTTTGGATGTTCTTTATCAAGAAAATAGCATCATTACATAAAAAAGAGAACTGTGATACTCGAAATTTTAAATTATCGAATATTATGGGTGACCCGCCACATTAACACGAGTCATGTCAATTGTAAAGTGTAATATATCATTTTTTAAATAAATTATGATCCTTATTGGATTTTTATGCCGTGTTTTATTAGTCCACTGTAACTTTCCCTTCACGTACTTAATCCTGACAGAAGAATCTCACCTCTGGTTTCCAATTTCTTGTTACAAACGTTTTGTTTTGTAACCATTGTCTATCTACAACTTCCCAACTTGAACTTTGTCGACGAATCGATCACTTTAAAATTATTCGGACCAAAAGTTTAAGTATCATGTTGTAATTAAACTTCGCTTGTCAAACGTTAATTATATTTGAGGCAGTATTTTGTAGAGATAGACTTTAATTTGAGGGAAACTGGGTGCTGCAACAACAGAGATAATGTTCACGCAAAATTGGATGCGCCGCGTCCGCCTCGGCTAGGGTTGCCAGATTCTAAACTAGAAAACCGAATAATCAGCCTGTTAAAGACTTTTAGGTAAAATTGGATTTAAAAAAACCGGATTTTATGTCGTGAATTTTGGAAAAGTTTAAGGGAGAGGCCACACGAACGTAATTTTGTGAGTTGAGAACTCGCGTTTTTTGAGCCTAGTAATTTACTTTCTACTATACTGAAAAAACATTTTTGCACCGCCGCCGCCGTGTGAACGAAACAAGAGTTGTATGAAACCGAATGTAGCAGAAATTACGCGATTTACAACCCGACAAATTTTACGCTCGTCTAGCTTCACTCTAACATAGAATCGTCTCTTTTTTCATAGGTTTTTTTAAATTGTTTTCTAATGAAATAACAATAACAACACTAAAATTATCGCACGTTTGGATAAATGTAATAATCCTAGCAAAAGCCGAACAAGCCGTCTAATTTGGCCGGACACGCATCCAAAAAAAAGCCTGTCTAAGTCCGACTTTATCCGGAAGCCTGGCCACACTAGCCCCTCCCGATCTATAACGAACGCTTCCCGCTCCGTCCCGATGGCATAAAAGGGACAATATTCAGTAGAGATCATTATCTTAACCGGACATCCTTTTACACAGTTTGATGGTCTGAAAGGTGTCCGGAAAGCTCGTGTAGGTATCGACCTATATTTCCAAAATTTATAAAGCGGTTTTACTTTGTTTGGGTAAAACAGAGTGAAGCATAGAATATGTAAGATTATTGTAGGGTGCTGGTCACAGAAGGGACCTAGCTATTTACATGTCTTTTGTTAGCGAAGTTGCACGAATGCGCGCGTATTCGCGTGAAGACGCTCGTATTCGCCCGCTTTTATATTTGTACTTTTATTTTTTTATTTAGTCAAACGGGGTGAATAGGGACGCAGGGGTGAATCGGGTCGAAATTTTAAAAGGGATTTTGACTGTGAAATAATATAGTTTAGTGCCAACAATGACACTAAATCGTGAATTCTAATTCAGATGAAACATTTTTGGTAACAAATTATATTATTTCGAAGTAAAAATCCCTTTTAAAATTTCGTCCCGATTCACCCCTGCGTCCCTATTCACCCCGTATGATGTACTTAGTGATGGAGACAAGGAGGCGCGCCAAATAAAAAAAAAAAACTTCGAAAGAAAATAGAATTTACTAAAACAATCCTACTGTTTTAACAGTGAAAGTTTATGAGGATGAATCTATGTTTGTTACTCTTTCACGCCTAAGTGGCTGGAACGGAATTGCATATTGGCATATTGATGTAGCTTAACACATCGGATTATATTCCATTTTTGTGTTCCCGTGGGATTATTTAAAACATTGTCTACGCATACGCAACTAGATTTATTAGTTTTAATTATTTTGACGTTCAAAAGTGCCTTTTAATGGTCTAATTGAAACAAATGATTTGACTTTGACATAACGCATGCTTAATGGAACAGTGACCCATTAGTAGATAGGTAAGAATTGAGGTTCATACAGATACAGGCTTGTGTTAGCACCGTCTACCGTTTAAATGACGTTGAAATTACGCATTTTTATATCGCCAGTGATATATCGACGGATATATCACTGGGGCGGCAAGTAGGAAAGTCCTCATTGCAAGATCTTCTTTTGCGTTTTCCCAAAAATTGTCTTTTTTAGTTAAGTCAGTAGGTATTCCATTAAGCATGCGATAAGAAGTCGCGAGCAGAAGCTACTACTTCTATATAAGTTACGTGAAATATTACAGTAAGCGGTGGTCAAGTGGCCGATACCACATAATCATTTGCCAGCTGGGGTAGCCCATGGGCTATGGGCCCTCTTATTTACAGCCACCGCGAGATTTATTTACATTATTTTGTATCCATTCCCCTATCTAAATTACCTGCTTTATCGCTATTTGTCTGTTTAATGTGATTTTTACTGCAAACGATAATATCGTCATTTTTTTCTATTGTTGCTGTCTGGAAAAGTTTTCATTAAGTAGGTCAAACATTTCTTTGTGTTAGTTAAAAGTTGAGCTTTAAAAATGGTTTTTATTTGTATTTATACTATTTGTGTTACGTTAAGGAACTAGCTTTATGCCCCGTGGTTTCACCCGCGTTCAGTTTGGTTAGGTACTGCTAATCAGAAAATAATAAAATAAAATATACATAACATATCATCACGCCTGTATATCTCGAAGGATTAGGCAGAGGTGTACCAACGTACACCCACAGTTCGCTGGCATTTTTAGGTCCCATGTAATAAGGGGCGAGCCTATTGCCATTAACCGGGCACAAATCCAAATTCCTAGCTGCTACTGAGAACTTTATAGAAAAACCCAATAAAACTGTTCGACCTGGGAATTGAACCCAAGACCTAGCGTAGCAATCTCGCTTAGGACTACTAGACTAACGAGGCGAAAATCAAAGTACCTAATTATAATATCATGTATGGTGTCTAATGAAAGGTCATTTTAACATTTATACAATTTATACCTACCCTCAAATAATTTAGATGAAAAATTAAGTTAAAAAACTAAAACTCGAGTACCTACATATTCCAGGAACCTAATTTTATGAAATTTATTTTATAAAGTTAAACCTTACCTGCCTACGCCACTACCATTCGCATGTTATTACAATCTATTTGCGTATTTATAACAAACTAGTGAACTGCCCGCGACTTCGCGCACGTAACTTATTTCAACCGCCATTAGTTACGTCTTTGGTTCGCTCCCGTAAGTCGTAGCGTGATGTTATACAGCCTATGTTACTCAAGAATAATGTAGCTTTGTATTGGTGAAAAAATTGTTAAAATCGGTCCAGTAGTTTCGGAGCCTAATCGGTACAAACAAACAAACAAAAAAATCTTACCTCTATAATACTCGTAATATTAGTATAGATAAACACTAGCTATGAAAGCTACTTATCTAAAACAAGACAGTAACATTCTCAAAAACACAGAAAGCCATTGTGAAAACATGATCACACTAAAGTAGTAACAAATCTTCCTTATAGCCTCTCGTGTTAGCTCGGGTATGTCCTCCCGAGTGTATTAACACCCACAATTTATGCTTCATGGGAGTCACCTATGAAATTTTTATGGCATTTGTTAACTACGGCGGCGAATATTGCAATAAAGATTTTTTTCATTTTTCAAGCTACGGGTACGACTTAATAGAGTCTGTAAAAAATGTTGTTAGTCGTATATTGCTGCTTATACTGCTTATACAAGGATTGTAAAACGAGCACCTTTGTGGTTGATTCTAAGTGTGGAACGTAGGTACTTACGTGTCTACTTCTATATTATGTTTTTTTGTTTATGAATCGTGAACATGGTTATTGTTTAATTTTTACACTAGCAAACTACTGGCGACTTGTTTCACCCGCGTTAAGTTACGTCTTTGGGTACTGCTCCGCTCCCGTGTGTCGTAGCGTGATGTTATATAGCCTATGAATCTCACAAATAATGTTTTCTATGGGTAAAAGAATTTTTAAAACCGATGACCGTTGGGGTAGACGTTTTCTTGAGAAAAGACCGCGAATCGGTAAGAGTAAGGTGGGACGCCCTCAGGCCCGGTGGAACGACGATATTTGCAGGGTGGATGGTAGCAACTGGATGATAGTTACCGAGAATTGAGCTAAGTAGTGTGCAAATAGACAGGCCTATGTCCAGCAGTGGACTGTTGTAGGCTGATGATGATTTTTTAAACAAAACCCAAAAAAAATAACAAAAGATCTACTACCTAGATTATTTGAGAAAAAATTTAAATGTAAAAAAAACAAGATGGCGTCATGCCCGGGGCTTGCTTGGTGTCGATGCAGCGCTAATAAGATGTTCAGAACAATAAGGTTCACCTTTAACATAAATAGCTTTTATCTTGCTCCACAGACGAGCCTAGTTTAATTAATTAATCTGCCACCGACTTAACATTTTGGCAGTTTATTAGTCAACTTTGGAGTTTTTGGCAGACTTATAAATTAAGTTTTTGATAATTTTATTTAACGTTTAATTAAACAGTTTTTAATTTGACTCGTCACCTGTGTTCGTTTTATTGAAGTCAACTACAAAACCCTTTTGTTACTTTTGGGTCTATTATTTATTTTTATTTTTTGGGATCAAATATACGATTGTGTATAAATAATGCCTGTAGGTTATTTATTTGGATCGACTTGTTATAAAAAAAAGTATTTTAAAAGGTTAACTTTGTAGGTCAGGTTTCAGACGTTCTGACAATTTGGTTTCAATAGGCACTTATATACGAAATAAAAAGTATATTTTTTGACTTCTTATTCAGAACCATTCAGGTGACGACGCTATTAGGTTTTATAAACCAATATCTCAAATACATACAATTTAAGTGTCTGTTTGTAATGACAAAATAACAGGTTTCCACTAAATGCTTATAATGAATGTTTATACGGTAGGTACTTAAATCAAAATTCCATTTTTTATTATTATTTTTGGTCGATCTATCTGATTCTTGGTTCTCGCTAATATCCGAAACGGATAGACCGATTTTCACGGGACATTTACTGGCAGACAGCTGGTGCTATATAGAGGAACTTTATTGTAGAAATTTTATTTTAGATTAATTATTAGGGTTCTGCGTGAAAGAAATAATTAATAAAGCCCCACAGGCAACCGATATTGACGCGGACGAAATCGCGAGCATAAGTTAGTTACAATTAATGATTTTACCCGTATAAGGTCTAGGTATACTTTAAGGTTTCATACATATTTACACGTAAGTAAGTAATATTTTTATGTGTAGGTGTAAAATGTACCTAAGTACCTATATTTCTCTCTAGACTGTAGATAAACAAATGCGTATCTCCTAAACTTGAGACCAGACATCCAGCAAATTGGCCCTTCATCTTCATTTTATTTGAAAAATAAATATCAATAGATACCGTTCAACTCAAGAAAAACACCGAGTTATTATTGTAAAAACGTAGGTACCTATTAGATTCCCAATGTATATTTGGTGGGATAGGTAACACAAAAGAATCTGTTGGGAATTTCCCAGGACTAGGTATACAATGAAAATAAACTTTAGATGTTAAAAAGGAGCAATAAAAATAAATAGAAATTATTTTCTTTTTCACCGCAATATCTATCCTTACTAATATTATAAATGCGAAAGTAACTCTGTCTGTCTGTCTGTCTCTTCTGCACGCCTAAACCACTGAACCGATTTTAATGAAATTTGGTACAGATATAGTCTAGGACCCGAGAAAGGACATAGGATAGTTTTCATCCCGGAAATCCCCCGGAAACGGGAACTATTAATCCACGCGGACGAAGTCGCGGGCAAAAGCTAGTACTAAAATAAAGCTGAAGAGTTTGTTTGTTTGTTTGTTTATTTATTTATTTATTAAAATGGGTTAATTTCTAGAACTAGGTACCAATCGGTTTGTAAAAAAAACATCTTTGTCTAATAAAATAATTGTTGCAATGCTTGACACGCTTTTAGTTGCGTTTGCAGCTTAACATTTGAGTCGAGTTTCCATATAAATCTGTGGCTGAAAGCTTCGCAGAAATACATCCACAGGTACTAATATAATTAAGCTGACGGTGTTTATTTTTTTAAACGTATTTATTCACTGGAAATACCTGTCGCATTAAAAAAAGTTTTTTGTATATGGTAGGTATGGTATTTTTTTTTGTAAGTATACCGTCACGTCACACCTGTATTCCCCGAAGGATTAGGGAGAGGTGTACCAATGTACACCCACAGTTCGCCGTTTAGGTCCCATGTAATAGGGGGCGAGCCTATCGCCATTAACCGGGCACAAATTCTAACTCCGAGCTGCCATTGAAAATTTCATAGAAAAACCCAATAACACTTATTGCTCGACCTAGGAATCGAACCCAAGACCTTTAGCGTAGCAGTCGCGTATAGAACCACTAGGCTAACGAGGCAGTTATTTTTTTTTAGTATTACTAGGTTATATAACATCACTATCACGAAGTGATAGTAAGTTATTCATGACCTCAACATTTTTATTATTCTTAAGTTTGAACATTATTTCTATTAAAAACAAGGCATCCTCTCCCCTTTGCTGTGCCCTACAGGGTTCATAATGATCTTAATTATAAAGTTATCGACTATAGATAGTGCAATCCACGAAGAAGCGCCCCACTACTATTCCTTCTAACCGTTTATAGTATATGTGTGCAAACTTCCGTCAATGTTTGAGTGTTGTCGGTACACACTAATTACCTATGAGTGCACACGCACACTACAATGAATAGACTAATCAGGAGAGAGCGTCATGGTCAAAGTGAAAGATGCTGGAAAATTGGCGGGGCGCGTCTTCGTGAATTGCACTATCTGTAAGAATACATATGGGAAGCAATAAACATACTGAGCATGTGACGACACATGGGAGCGGAGCAGTACCTAACCAAAGACTTATCTAACTTAAAGCCGGTGAAAAAAGCACACGTGTAGTCGCGGACAGAAGCTAGTCTATAAATATGGAGATATTGAAAATTGTTACTGTATTTTGTAAAAATATACTGTGATGGACATTTCAGCTGAATTGTTTGTATCAAAATTATTTTATTTTATTAGGGTTTAGGTTAACCTTGGTCACTGCTGTTGTAGGTACCTACCTATTTACGTAAGTATGTTATAGTTGAATGAATTACAGAGATCAATAAATTGTCTGTATAGCAAGAGGTCTTTGGACCATGGGACAGTGAGGTTTTCAGGAACCTACTTACCTACAGGCTGAAAATAACACACACACATACCACCACTCCTGTATTCTCAGAAGGATTAGGCAGAGGTGTGCTAATGTGCACCCACGGTTCGCCGGTATGTTTAGCTTTAGGTCCCATGTAATAGGGGGCGAGCTAATTGCCATTAAACGGGCACAAATCCTAACTCCGAGCTGCTACCGAGGCTGAAAATAGTAGGTGTTTTATTATTTCTGAACAATCACATACAAAATACCAAAACATTTATGAGCTTGGTTGTCGACTCATCCTGGCCCAGGTTGGCCGTTGTAAAACTAATTTGGCCAAGTGGGGCATCCTTCACCCATCGCAAACGCAGTGCCGGTGTGGAGCACCATCACAGGACATGCATCACCTCCTTAGTTGCCCGTCGTGCACAACCACCTGTACCATTTAAAACCCAAAACGAGGCCAGTGATAGAGCTGTACAGGTTGCTCAATACTGGTTGGACATTTAAAGAGTTAATCGTCACGAAAAGAAGAAGATCTATTAGTACTTACTGTAAGTAGCTAAAATATTTTATATTCCATGTACGTTTTACAGTTTTTCCAAGTAATTCGGCCCTCTACGAGTATTTTAAAGTACGCCTTATATAAAATAAAGCAAAGGTCAGGGTACCTATAAGGCGAGCGTGAAGGCATCGTAAATTCAAAGTGCCGAATTTCACGTCTCACTAGTTTCGTTGCGGGCTAGTACTAGCAGACAGTAGAGGTACTTACCCAATGCACTTGCAACTTCGTGTATTGACTTATCACTTCTGACAATGGTTGGAGTAGCTTATGCTCTTGCTTTATGTTTGGCGGGAATTTTCAAGTGATGTTGCAATTTTTATGAGGATGCTCCGGTCTTTGTTAGGTTTAAATTGTTTGAGTTTACATTGAATTTAGTATAGTATAATGCCTTTGTCTTTGGGATGGGAATGCATATTGCAGATGCCTATAGGCAGAGGTTTAACATGGTGGCAATTTAACATGGTGGGTTATGGGCTTGTTTGCTATCCCGATTTTTAATACCAAAAATCCTGGGGGAGTCTTGGACTGAATATAGTTATACGAGTCCACTCAAAGACTATTTGTAAAGTAGTACTTAAATAGACTATTTTATTGCCGATAACTACGCACTTTGAGTCTTTGACCATGAAGTACCTAACACTGGGCATCAAACAAAAATGATTGTTGGGAAACGGCTTTTATTTTTGGTAATAAACATAAAATAGTATAGGGGTTGAGGGATATTTAAATTTAGATGTAACATTAACAAACTTATTTTCGCAAGAAAGTGTAAAAAAGTTAGGACATTGACCTTCAATATCTTCTTAACTAGAATAGATTCGCTGTCTTATTGGGCTAATCTAATATACATTAGCGTTGTACAAGTCATCATTACGTAATTTTGCATATATAAAACTAAAGAATAATGTTTATACTAAGGTTCTCAACAGAAAGTTGCCGTCTTCGCTTCAGCTGCGGTTGCAGCGATCGATAACTTATTATCGTAGGTAAATTCAGCCGGTATCGTACCTTGTGTGTCGCTTAGACTACTACTTAACATGCAAGGGGCTGCGTTATAGAAACTTTCAAATGTGGGTGATCGATTACAAGTAAGAGTACAGAGTTAGATTGGAACGATTCTGTTTTATGCTACCTAGCTTATGTCCGCGAATTTGTTTGTGTGAATTTCGGTTTTCACAAGTTTTGTTTTTTGCGCGTAATTATAAAATACTAGCTTTTGCCCGCGACTTCGTCCGCGTGGATTAATAGTTCCCATTCCCGGGCGATTTCCGGGATGAAAACTATCCTATGTCCTTTCTGGGGTCCCAGACTATATCTGTACCAAATTTCATTGAAATCGGTTCAGTGGTTTAGGCGTGAAGAAGAGACAGACAGAGCTACTTTCGCATTTATAATATTAGTAAGGATTTCCAAAATAAAGGTAGCCTAAATTACTTGTTATAACTTCAACTTTTAACTTATATCTGCCAGTGAAAGTCCGTCAATATCAGTCCAGCCGTTTCGGAGATAAACCAAAACAAACATAACTTTTATTTTAGCAAAAGCTTTTTCATTATTTGTTGTCTGTATTTATTGTATTTATTTATTTATTTTGAATTTCCAACACAGGTTAAACAAATAACACGGTTACGAAAGAAAAATAGGATCATATTTCTGTGCTCCTCCAATTATAGGAAAACACAACATTCTCTTAAAAACTAGTTACAAAAAAGTTTGACTACAATTCTTTTTGAGTTCACCATTATAATCAAACCAAAAAATAAACAAGTTTGTCAAATAGAAACAACAAAATCTATCACGTATGGCAACACAGATTCCATTTAATGTTTATTTTTTCTATAAACAAAATCTTGTTTATATAAGTATCAATTCCAAGCAAACGTTTTTCCGCTTGGGACAGCATTCGTCCGCGAAATTTTGAGGGTTACATCTTATATCGGGGTCACTGATAAATTTGATGATCGTATCTTTCAATTTTATCGACCGTTAGATTCGATAATACCGTAGCAGGCCTTCAGAATAAAAGTATTTAGTAAAAGACCTTTTTCTTTTAAAAAACGATTTTCTTCTTTTTTTTGTCCTAAATTACTTTTTAGGACCAAAAATAGAAAGACGTTTCAATAATTTGAAGTAAAGTTAGTCGTTTAGCAATTGAAAATGGCATTAGCAATTGTACAGATACCTACCTATTCTATTTATTTTTCAGTTGCCTAAACGACTTCATTTTTTTCTCAATTCGATTAACAAAATATTGAAACGTTTTCCTATTTTCCTACATTACCCTAAATAACTAGTCATTCAGCTGAAAACCTATTATTTTAAACGCCCGCGACATGACTAGAGCTATTGACATAAGCGATTTCGCCATTTTAGTTTTAATAGATACTGTTATTTTAGTTGAGGAGACATTATTCATTGGTAACTTGCGGTCGTTTGAACCTTCATGGTGTTATCTAATTTATGACATGACTAGCAAACTATTCGCGACTTCGCCTGCGTTGGTTATTTCACCCGTGTTAAGTTACGTTTCTGGTTACTGCTGCGCTCCCGTGGGAAGTAGCGTGATGTTATATAGCCTACATTAATCAAGAATAATGTAGTATTCTAATGGTTAAAGAGTTTTCGAAATCGGTCCAGGAGTTATGAGTGTATTCCTTACATACATACAAATATTTTCTCTTTATAATATAAATGTTTGTTTGTTTGTTTGTTATTTTTAATTGTATGTAATGTGGCTAATTTTATTTTATTTTAATTTATTTATTTATTTTATTTTTAATTCTATTTATACTATTTTTAATTCTATTTATACTATTTTATTTCTATTTTATTTTACCAATAATTGTTAATATGGAATTTATAATTTTAATATGAATATGGATCTTGTATATCTGAAATAAATGAATTTTATTTTTATTTTATTTTTAATATTTGTTTAGAAGTATAGATTTAGAAAGAAGTAGGTACCCATTCGAGATGGTTTCAATGGTGTCTGTTATTTATGGGTAGTTGTGGATATATTTTATGTTTTTTCTTCTTCGGAAATCTTATGGTTTCTGATTTAGTGACAATAGCTTTAACAAAAGATTAAACCTACGTAAGTTATGTGACGGCAATGTAAAAGAATTTTGGTTTAATATAAAATATAGTGTTCGCACAAATCTATTCCTATAATTTGCGACTTTATCGCTATAGGAAATATATACCATTATTGAATATATTTATTTCTGGTAGAAGTAGTAGATTCTTTTCTTTTTTATTCATTTATGGGTCAACGTTTTTAGTTACCGTTAGGTTACCTCGTAGGTAGAGTATGTAAGTGATATCGAAGAAAAATTTAAAAAAGTTTTTTTTAGAGATTACGAAACCCCCAATCTCGTACATGAGAGGGGCGCCCGCTATAAACAAAAGACCCGAAGAGCTTAAAAAGACATACAAAAGTGCTACGATCCTTACATACTCTACTACTACTCTATTTACATTTTTTTTATTGTAATTTATATTAACGCTCTATTATTTATTTATTTTGTGCTACTTCTGTTCATTAATATTTTTATTTAATCTTAAAAATTCACATGCAGTGCATATTGTCCCTGCATAAATGAATTGAATCAAACTCCTTTCGCCTCGTCCATGAGCGTGGACGAGGCGAACATCTGAAGCAGATGGCGTTCTCTGTCTCCCCCATAGGAAAAAGGCGTAAGTTTATGTATGTAAAATTGCCTTAGAGACAATAAAGTATATATTTACTTTATGATTTTGATTTACCAAGCATAATACATCGCAGATATTCATTGTACTGTACTGAAAACACATTAGCAGTGTAATTACGTTGTATCTCGACAGCTAGATACAATCGGGGCGTACCATTACAAGTGCTAATGGAGCAGTGCGGGTAATGTTGATGGTCGATATCACTGCTGCTGATAACGTGCTGTTGCTGAGCTACTGCCAATTCTTTTTTTAAATATTTGTGGGTAGATAAGGATACTTTGTAAAGTATTGTGCTAGTTTTATAGTAGTAGAGCTCTTTTTTGAAGAAGTTCGTCCGGGGGACACCACCATACCTATTTTTGTGCTTGTGTTTTAATTTGAAGGGTATAATTCCAGGCGTATGAAATATTTCAGCTTTGTATCTGGGATGGCAATGCATTTGCTAAACCTCTGGTGTTGCAGATGCCTATAGGCAGCGGTGACCACTTAACATCAGGTGGGCCGTCGGATTGCTCGGCATCCAGTGAAATAAAAAAATTACCGCACTAGTGCGATAATGTAATGTGAAAAGCACGCGTGCAATAAAAGTGTAATAAGAGCCATTTTACGAGCGAGTGTGTTGATTTTGTAAGAATTTGCTATTAGACAGAGACTAATAGAGTCCAATTTTATTTATTTGTATAAAGAGCTTAGGGGAGTTATCAATCCCTAGCAGTAGGTGGGGTGCCAGATTTTCTTTTCCCTTTGTTAATCCTCGTAGACTGCCTCTGCCTCGGGGAAGGCGGAGAGGTGTGTCGGACGCCTACCGACTAAAGCTCAAGGTGTTCCTCCAACTACTATTGTCTGAGGCACAGGTATCGCTCGGAACATTCTTCCGCACCCTGGCAGAGAGATGACAGCTTACCTTTAAGCTCACTTCACTTTACCAAAACTCACCGAGGGAGATTCTCGCAGAATATCATCATCATCATCATTTCGGCCGTAGGATGTCCGCTGTTGGACATTAGCCTCCCCCATAGATTTGAATAGGACCCTGTGGGAAGCAGCCTGCATCCACCGCTTTCCTGTGGTCTAAGGCTTTCCGCCCCCGACCGATTTTTTGACAGATGTATTTGTCGGTGATAAGAAATCTGTCAAAAATCTTCATCACCGGCCATCCACATAATACTGACAGTAACTAATATAATAATTATAGTTCAGTTATGTTTAGTTAGTTGTGGTTAGTTAGTTGGACTGCCTCGTTGGCCTAGTGGTCCTAAGCACGACTGCTACGCTAGAGGTCCTGGGTTCGATTCCCAGGTCGAGCAAAAAGTGTTATTGGGTTTTTCTATGAAATTCTTAGTAGCAGCTCGGAGTTTGGATTTGTGTCCGGTTAATGGCAATAGGCTCGCCCCCTATTACATGGGACCTAAATATACCGGCGAACTGTGGGTGTACATTGGTACACCTCTGCCTAACCCGTCGGGGAATACAGGCGTGATGGTATATATATAATTATAGTTCAGTATAATATATTGCCAAATAAGGGAACCGCTTCATTTACTATCCAATATTGTATTTTGGTAATCGAGTTTTCAATTAATCCGATGATAATGGCGATGCGTCGCGTTTTCCCTATTCCTCGGCTCGTCGGCTGGGCGGTCCACACACGAGTGTTTCGTCTCCGATAAAATGATGGCGATTTTCCCGTTACTTGCTTCTGTAGGTAATAAAGTAGCCACTTTATTAATAAATCTATATAAATAAATTAAATTTAAGTTTCTGTTGGTAATGACAAAATTATAGCTTTTTACTAAATGTTTATGAAGGTTTACAGGGTACCAATACAAAAAAAAATGCAATACAAAAAAAACAACACACCACAAACATTCACACACACCGGAAGGTATACCAAAGTACACCTCTGCCTTACCTTTCGGGAAATACAGGAGTGATATCATATGTCATATCTGTAAAAAAAAAACCGTCTGACGTTTGTCTGTCGGTTCTGGGCTCTGGGTAATTTCCAAAAAAGTCATGTCCGAGATTCAGTACTCAAGCGTGCCTTTTGGATGGAAATTGAATTGTTACTGCTGGATAGTAATGTAATACATTTAGCATATTGAATAAGTTTAACGAACTTACTTCATTAATTTAATTATTGATGGATTGTCGTTTGGCACGTTTTGGCACTACTCGCTCACTACTCAATTATTTACTTGTTTCTGTTATATCATCTACTACATAACTTGATAAGGTACTAGCTATATACTCCGCAGTGTCATCAGCAGTTAGTTATGTGTTTAGTTACTGCTCCACTCCCTTGATTCGTGGCGTGATGATATAATAGCCTATAGGTACTATTTCTCCAGGTTTTGGGGTTGGGGTTTTTTTTTTTCAACCAGTCTAACCAAGAGGTTATCGTGTTGCCCAGTTACTGGGTTGTGGAGGTCAGATAGGCAGTCGCTCCATGTAAAACACTGGTATTCAGCTGCATCCGGTTAGATTGGAAGCCGACCCCAACGCAGTTGGGAAACAGGCTAAGCAGGTGAGGTACTATTTCTCATGAATTTAGTTATAATATCCAATAAGATGGTTTCTAATCTGACTGTTACTTTCAGTGAATAGCGCGTTTGAACAAATATACCTACAAACAAAAAAGCTCTTCCTCTTTATTATGTTAGTAAAGATGGTTGGAGACGGGTAAGTAAGTACGTAAGTACCGACACTAGAAGTAGGTATTATCAATATTGTTTGTTTCAAGAAACAATCAGTTCTACGGAACGATAAACCCGTAAGGGGATTACTTTCAATATGAAGGAAAATAGACGACTTTATGAACTAAAATAATAACAGAAAATAGGTATTAAATGAACATTCTGTAATACCTTAATACTTTGAAATTTTCAGTTATTCCTGTTAAATATCTACCGATATTAAAAATCGACGTTTTAGCTAACACACTTAAAGAACAAGAATTTTGATTTGGTCAATATTTTATATCTGACAAAATATAAAATAATTGTGACACAATTTTTTTCTACGGATTTCGTACAAGGTTGTAAGATCCTTGAAGGTCAATTTTTTTTCTTTTTTCTTTTTTCTTAACGGTTAAAAATTTTGCCACGGTGCTCCCTTTCACTGTGTATAAAGGACACAGCAAATTAAAAAGAAAACAATATTTAGTCAAAGGGACACAGTCAAAACAAAACCAGCTAATCCACTCCAAACAAGCCATGAATATCAAATTCAGCAAATTCCACCAAAAGACAAGAACATTAGACCGACAAAAAAAAAAACAAATGAACATACGTGCATTGTTTTTTGAAAAATAAAGACATGAAGGCTGTGGGCGTCCGTCGACAATTTATGTTTCGCTCTCGCCTCCACTGAAAGCCCACGATGAAAGTTTTAGCGTATCTCTGAACTGCAGGCGTGAAAATAAAATTGAAGCGAGCTTTGGGTTTTCCAAAATGGTTGCTATCGGAAAGCGGGAAGTGTGGTCTCTATGTACCAGTTTTGTTTGTAATTATTTCTGTTGCTTGTAATGGTATTATTGGACGGGCTGTTGTAATCGCGCGTGTGCACTCGTTTTCATGCAAATTGGTGAAGGGTTCGGTGTTGGTGTTGAAGGTTTGTTTACTTTTATGAAGTTATTGGTGGAATCGTTTTTATATTATAATTCGGTGTTAGTCCCTGATTAGTTTATATCCGCGATGTCGGTCTTATAAGTGTTGGTTAGCTGAGAAGATATCCATATTTTTCTGAAATAAAAGTAGCTTAAGTTATTTCTTATAACATCGGCCATCTGCCAGTGAAAGTACCGTCAAAATCGGTTTAGCCGTTTTGAAAATTAGCTGGAACAAACAGAAAAACAAACTGAAAAAAAAAATGCATTCTTGGTGATCAGGTAAGAGTCAAGAAGTAACCATTTTAGAACCCCCTTGTTTTTGTTGCCAATTGATTTTGAAATGCGTTGTGAAAGTTACGTCGTCACGAAATAAAAAACAATAGTATTATTTTTTACATACCTAAATAATTACCTTTTTTTTCTTGGCAATATTGTCTGCAGTATTCGAAATTCGAACAAACTGGACGCGCGTGCTTACCCAATAAGAAGTATATTCCAGAAACTACCCTCAAATATTGCAAAAAATATTGCTAGTGTACAGTCAAGCGCATCGCACGTCACGTCTTGCTCATTACTTCCGGAGTCGTGTGCGCAGTCGAACGCCATTTTCTTTTTATTTTAATAGTTTTACGTGTAGTTTTAGGTCTATTATTGCGTCCACGCGTACTAGTGTTCTCGTACTTATGAAGTGTCGGTTGGTGTCGGCGATGACAATTAAGCGTGCATCGTTGTACTTACGTGTGTCGAGTTGAGCGTCGTCTTTGGGCGGGTACCGCTGTATATGTAATCCTGTAAGCACGTGCATCATCATGCTGTTTTGGTAAGTGCACTACCTACCTCATTACATAGCTATTATAGTTTTTCAGTTTGATTAATTGATTTACGTAAAATGTACGTCAAGCTACAAGCTAAGGAGTAGTGTAGGCACTCATCACATCCGAATCGTAATTTATATCTAGGGGTAGCCGGAGCCAGGTCTACGGCGCAAGCCATTGTGGCCTGCGGGTTGTTCGAAAGACATACCGCACCCCCGGAACGCAAAGGGCACAAGAAGGAACATGGATGGGTTTTAGTCAGTAAAAGTCTGACACTCCCTCCCTCCCCGCCCAGGGCGGAGGAAGTCATTTGATGATTTCCCATCTTGAAAAAAAAGCCTCTGTGGCCAAGTCAGTGCGAAGCGCTACAAGTTAGGACGAAATAGATCGAGTCTGTCATAAACTACGTATGAACCCAAATCAATTCATCCACCATAATCTAGGGCCAGGGTACCCGGCATCTTCGGGAGCAGAGTAAGCATTTTGTTTGATTTCAACATTGATTATACATATTATTTGTGTATTTCAGCAACAAATAATGAACTAACAATTAAGAAGGTGTAGAAATATTCTGAAAATCGACTCAAAATATGGACATAAATTTATTTCTAGCTAAAAAGGTACAAGACGACTTTTAAGATAATGTCATTATTAGCATTGAACAAACAAGCAAGTTATAACAAATAGGTTGCACTACGAATGATGACACTAGCAAAAGCCGCCTAGGGCTGATTGTCGGCTAATTCTTCGCGCTCCACTGAAGGTTGTACATCGCAATAAATTCGTCGCATTCAGTCGACCCAACCGACTGAAAGGACTGCGATAAAAACGAGATGACTTGCTCTCCCACTCTTCCACACATTTTTTTACTCCAAAGACAATGTTTGCGACCTCTGAGGTATTAAGACGACGAACCAATGACGGGTATTGTCTCTATTGAATATTTCATTACTTCCTACGTTCTTACCCCTGAGTTTGTCAAAGGCAATGGTTGTTAAGCCTACTCGTAACTTTGTTGTATTTTTATAGATATGTAGCATAATACCGCCTTTTATATTAGTATTTACGAGTATATTACGGTTATATTTGGACACAAACAAGCTTGCCTGGATCATTTGATACAGCTGATTGTACTCGTACGGGAAATAATAAAATTTTACCTCAAAGTAAAGTAGCAATTATTGGGAATTATAACACCTGAACAAGAAAATCACACAACCTTTTTGATTTGGCATACTTTTAGAAGAATAAATTATTTGACTATGTAATTCTATTATTGAGTGATTAATGACGACCGATAAGCTTAACATTAGTGTTCATGAAGTATTATGCCCGGCCTATTGTCAGGAACGAGCAGCCAGCTTCAACTTTCTTTGACGGGCCTGTTGGTCTAGTGGTTAGTGGCCCTGACTGCTAAGCCGGAGGTCGTGGGTTCGATTCCCACCCAGGACAAACTTTGTGTGATGAGCATGATTGTTTATTCTGTGTCTGGGTGTGATTTATCCTACTACTATTATAAAGGCGAAAGTTTGTAAGTATGGATGTATGGATGTTTGTTACTCTTTCACGTAAAAACTACTGAATGGATTTGAATGAAACTTTACCACAATATAGCTTATACATCAGAATAACACATAGGCTACAATTTTTGACTAGACGGGACGAACCTGAAGTCCAAGCGAACGAAGTCGCGGGCAAAAGCTAGTCTATAATATGTATGTATTTATAAATTATATAAGTATGTATATCAGTTGTCTGGTTACCATAACACAAGCTCTGCTTAGCTTGGGATCAGATAGCCGTGTGTGAGTTGTCCCAAGATATTTATTTATTTATTTTTAACTTTCTGGCTAACTGACTCCTTGACGATTCAAAGGGCTCTAAGCCCAATAGAGAAAATAACATTATCAACTGCCCTGTTAGTCTCGAGGTCAAAATTGGTCCTGATTTTGATTCCCAGGCCGTGCAAAGTATAATTGGGTTTTTCCATTAAGAATGTCTCGTAGTTTAGAAGTTGGTAGTTTGACACTCACGTGCCTCAGAAAGCACGTATATCCGTTGATTTGGGCTGTCATTCGTAGATTTTTGAAAGTCGTTTCGGGTAGTCAGAAGCCTGACAGTCTGACAACCAGTCTTACCAAAGGGTATCGTGTTGCCCAGTAACTGGGCTGTGGAGGTCAGATAGGCAGTCCATACCCATGTCCCATGTCCGTACTTGTATTATTTAGTTGGGTCTGGCTAGAGTGGACTCTAACATAGTTGGGACAAGGCTAGACAGATGTTGAGTCTAATCAGCATTATCAGTCTCTAAATCCTTAGTAGACGGGGCCCACTAGGGCCAGTGTCTACCAGAGTTGCGGAATTGGTTTGAAAGAATCTCCGTGACCCTGCAATATAAAGGGCATTAGAAGGAACACGGGTTTTAGTCAGATACTCCTCGATATCTACGTATTTTGTTGTATTTACACAAGTACTTTGATGATTTCCCATTACTATAAAAGAAGTCCCTGCATCCATATATATAAAGTCGATGTTAAAAAACCTTCCACATTTAAAGCAATTTTCATTAAATATAAAGAAACTCAAGCATTAAATTTCTTGTAATTTCCTTTGTAGAAAAAGGTATTTTCCCATTCATCGGAAACTCAAACGGCTTAACTAATTACTGTAATACATTAGTGACGTGAATAAAATGTTTCCAATTTTGTTTCCTTTGTTGATTTGCAAAATGTACACGAGTACATTAATCTATTTTGGGGATTCAGGATGTGTCATGATCTATCTGTGTTGCTTTGTTTCGATTCTTAACCGACTGCGGCGAAATCAAAAGGAGAATTTATGTTTTCAGAATTTACAAGCCATCGGTTAGTAATCTCGTCAAATTAAAGGAGGTAACTATATTAGTGTTTCTCTACACGAATCAATAATAAAATAAATATTTTTTTTGTAGGTTTTCGGTTTCGAACTAGTCATATTGCTGAGTTTCAGCAGGCGTGGCAATGAACCTGCATACACAGTGATATACTCGCAAACACTGCCTACCGCATAGGTACGAGTACGCAACAGAGCGAATCTGACTTTTTAAGAGGTGTACTCTGAAATAGTATAACAGTATTTCAGAGTACACCTCTTTAAAAAATCAGATTCGCTCTGTTTACCACTAAAAATCAAGTACATATTGACCAGTTGTCGTCATTTTATTTGATTATTTATTTATGTTTTTAATGACAACCTGACTCGTAGTGATAGAGCTGGTTCGAAGTGGCGCAAGAAAATAATATTTGAAAAGACTTGGGGGAGGCGTTTGCCCACCAGTGGGACTTTTCAGGCTAGGTAGATTTCACGAGGTTGGAAAACTGTACATTGTATGTGTGTATGTAGTTCACCTGTTCCTGCATATTATCTAAATAATTAATCATCATTTTTAAATCACTACATCGTGTCGTTGAAGATTTACAACTCAGATTAACGTAAATAATTCGCATTAAAAGTATAACTTTTACTTTCACAATTAAAATATTCGATTCTTAATTTCCAGACAGCATAGATTTACTAACTATAACTACAATAATTGTAGACTCAAATCCATTCAAAAATTATTTTCGCTTCAATTTAATTTTCACTCCAAAGAATGCCAATAATACAAATAATAAGGCGATGAACTCACAGGTGCACTAATCAAAATAGTTAAGGTTATTTAAAGTATTAATTGGGCACCTGTTGATATTTCAGGCCAGTGATATAGTAGTGACCTTGTGACCTTTGCCCGGTATTGTGTATATCATAACTAGGGTTATGGGAGTTCGCATCGGTAGAGATTTAGGATTAGTGATTGGTTTGGTTATTGGTTACCCTTATTTATCTTACTTCATAACTATCTATTCCAATCCGTGGTGCTTGGCGATCTGGGCTTCTCCCAGTTGTAAACATCCCTTTGTGCCTTTTGGCCTAATTCTGTTCTGTCTCCTGCTACTTTGGCGGGGAGTGGAAATTATGTTTTTCTTACTCCTCCGCTAATCTTTTCTGATTAATTTCGTTGCGGGATCCAAGACAGTTGAATCGTTTCTCTGGGACTCGTCGAGCTTCATTGTCTCGGCGCTTTTCTTGTGGTCGCCACTGTTGATTCTGGCTTACAGAAGTTGCAGTGGTTTGGGAACAGTGTGGCGGGCTTGTCCCAATTTAAAAAAAAAAAAAACTATCTATTCCAACTGATATTACAAAAAACTCAAAGAAAAAGATCAGTATCACTGCCGTCAGTTCCTATGTACGCTTGGATCTTTTAAACTTCGCAAAAGATTTTAACGCGTCTCGTCAATAGATACAGTGATTCAAGAGGAAAATTTATATGTATAGAACATAACGCTACGACCAACGGTAGCGGACCTAAGACGTATAGCGCTACCGCGGGGTATACAGGATGGATTTTGAGACAGGGCAGTAAGAGCAGGTACTTACCTCAATAGTTATAGTTATAGGCAAACATTCCAAGGAGACCATCCTTAACTTTTTGAGATATTGTGAACTGCATTCACAGATTTTGGAAAAATTGTACTGTCTACGAAAAAAATGCAAAAATGCAACAAAAAAATTATGCGTTACACTGACATACTTTTTGACTGTATATTTTTACCTGCCCTTACTTCCCCGTCTCAATAATTCACCCTATATAGCTAGTAGCGGCAAAGAAAGAAGCTAATATTTTAATAAGCTAAATCGCGTCCTTACAGCGCTCGTGGTCCCGGACTAACATTCCTTTGTTTATTTCCCTTTTTGGTTTCAACACAGGCTTTCTTACTTAACTCACTCAAGTCAATAGACTCCATATTTGTATAACATCATTGTTACTCAGTTGTATTGTTAATATACTAACTAGCTACGTGCAAACTCAAGTAATTCTCAACCTAGACTTAGTCTAGCAATGTTTGTAGTAACTTGATTGTTTTCAGCCAGTGTTACTGTGGAGGTAATTATAATTATTATTTAATTTACACTGTTAATTCATGTGTGCGTAGTGTATTTGTAATTAGGGGCTGTTTCGGTACGAAGTTTGTACGAAGTGCTTAATTAGTGATAAGCAAATAAGTGGTTAAGTTGTCAAGTTAATCTTAGTTATAGTTGAATATACAAAACATGTTTGCAACATCAATATAGACTTTATGGCAACATTGATTATTTTCATTTTAATTTTTTTTTCTTTATTTTTTTAAAGTTAAGTACCCCGCACCAAGATTTTTTGTGTGTAGTGAGTGCGTTTAACTAACATAATTTTCGGCTATCATAATATAATTAGAGATGAAGAGATTTTTTATTGTTTATTTGTGTAGGTATATGTTTAAACGCGCTAATCTCTAGAAGTAAAAGTCGGATTGGAAATATTCCTTATGTATATGATAGCCAGATTCATAAGGAATAGTATAAGCTAAATAATATAACACTACGACACAAGGGAGCGGAGCAGTACCCAAAAACACAACTTAACGCGAATGAATTCGCGGGCATAATCTAGTATACAATAAATCATTTGTCGAAGCACTTACCTGTACATTGTTACCTACATAGCTATATGAAATTAATTACGTAAACAAACTTCCAGCTAATTAGTAGGTAACTTTGTTAGGAAACATTTTTGTTGTTTTGATAGCGAATAGAATGGAAGTTGATTTTATGTTATAGCGCGGTAGTACAGCGATAGTATACTTGTAAGATTATTAAATGTTTCTTTAAATAACTTGTAATACATTATTGAAAATGTACCTACTTAAGTTAACTAAAAGTAATTCACACTATTATGAAGATTTTTAATTGCCCCGTTGGTCTCGTGATCGCAAGTGCGACTGTTGTGCAAGGGGTCCCGGGTTCGATTCCCAGGTCGAGCAAAAAGTGTTATTGGGTTTTTTCTATGAAATTCTCAGTAGCAGCTTGGAGTTTGGATTAGTGCCCGGTTAATGGCAATAGGCTCGCCCTGGCTCGCCCCCTGTTACATGGGACCTAAGTATACCGGCGAACTGTGGGTGTATATTGGTACACCTCTGCCTAACCCTTCGGGGAATACAGGGGTGATGGTATATTTTTTTAAATTTTTTTATGAAGATTTTTCTTGGTACTTTCTTTATTTAAAAAAATAAACCTGTCGCCCTCTCTGGAATGTATCCAGTATTGTAGGTGCGTTTACAAACGTATAAAGCTACAAACATAAACAGCTAGATTCTAGATATTTGTTCCGCGCGGGAATCAAACCCGCGACACGCAGCGCAACAACCAATTGTTCAGCTACTGTGCTTCTTTTTTGTCATTAGATAGCAAACGAGCCTACGGCCCATCTGACGTTACGTGGTCACAGCTGCATAAATCAGAGTCCTTGCAGATGCGTTGCCATCCCAGAGACAAAGTTGAAATGTGTCAAGTGCCTGTAATTACATCGGTACCTATACCCTACAAAGCGAAACACAGCAACGCTGCTTCGCGGTACAAATAGGTACGAAGGTAGCATTTTCCTGGAAGAGTTTCCTTTATAAAGAGCTCTACTACTACTAAGTTTCAGAGAGTGTATATGAATTTGCCAAGTTTATAAATTTCTTAGACGTCCAAAAAGTGCAGAATGTTTTTATGATAGGTATATTTATATTTAATACTATCATCATCATCTGCCTAGCCTTTTTCCCAACTAGGTTGGGGTCGGCTTCCAGTCGAACCGGATGCAGCTGAATATCAGTATTTTACATGGAGCGACTGCCTATCAGACCTCCACAACAGTAATGGGTAATACGATACTCTTATGATATTTAATACTATCATAATATTATAATACTACTAGCTGACCCAGCAAACGTTGTTTTGCCATTTTTTTTTTAGGGTTATGAAAAATAGATGTTGGCCGATTCTCAGACCTACTCGATATGCACAAAACTTTTCATCAAAATCGGTCAAGCCGTTTCGGAGGAGTATGGCAACGAAAACTGTGACACGAGAATTTTATATATTAGATGGAAACTATCCGCGACTTCGTCCGCGTGGCTTATATCAGTAGTAAAGTAGCATTCTTATGGTGACACAAATTTTTGAAATCGCTCTGTCAGTTTTTTGGTTTATTAATTACATTCATACATACAAATCTCTCTCAGATATAGACAAGCCATTAATATAAGTCTGAAATCGCCAATCTGCTTTGAGCAAGCGTGGTGATTAATGTTCGTGCATTCTTTGTATGAGGCCTTTGTCCTGCAGTGTATTCGTATATAATATTTTCTGTAAAATGTTATTTAAATATGCAGTCATATTAGGGTAGTAGTGCTGCGGGTTGTTCGAAAGAGATACCGCGCCCCCGGAACGCAAAGGGCACATGAAAGGAACATAGACGGGTTTTAGTCAGTAAAAGTCTGACACTCCCTCCCGCCCCGCCCAGGGCGGGGGAAGTTATTTGATGATTTCCCGTCTATAAAAAAAAAGGGTAGTAGTGACAACAAAAAATACCTACAAAAACGCAAAATAGCATCCAATTTAACACTAAAACATCAAAGATGCACAAAACTGAAGCAGCTGATAGGAAGCACAACAGATAAGCGTGTTTCAGTCTCGCTAAGTCGGAGTCTTCGGAGCGAGGCGAAAACGAAAACAATTCAAAGCGATCTCGCTGCAGATCATTACTGAGATTTCCAACTTCAACGATGTTTTAATTTTTTTTTCCCGTCTGGCTATCAGATGCTGCTCCAAAGTAATTTGTACAGAAACACGTTTTTCTTTAACGGTTTCATGGAAATTAATAAACTGTTGAGTAGGAGCTTGCGGTGGAATGGTTTTTTTCTTCTTGTATTTGGCTTTAGTGGCTGTGTCAATTAGTTAGTATTAGATTTTAAGAGGTTGCATTCTAAGACCTATTTTCATCAAAATCGCTAAATACATTAAATGCCTAAACGTATTTAGAATAGCATTGTGTCCCTGTCAAAAGGTGACAGTGATTGTATGATAATTTAAAAAACATAGCGCTAAATGTATTTAGTGATTTTGTTAAAAGTGCGAAGCACGTTAAAAACACTAAACGTATTCAGAACATCCTTCCATCCCTGTCACATTGTTAGAAGGTGACAGTGACAGAATGATAATTTAAACATATTTAGCACTAAATATTTTTAGTGATTTGTGGTAAAAGTAAGCCTAAGTATACTTATCAATTATTTAGGGTTTTAAATTCATTCCAAGTCAAAGTCAAATCATTTATTTCAACTAGACCACTAAGAGGCACTTTGAGCGTTATTTAAGACAAAAGAAAATTGAACCTAGTTGCCCCTTCCAAAATATAGTTTAGTATAGAGAAGAATGGGCAAAAAACGCAGCAACATCTGTTTTCTTTCACATTTACCGCGGGAATGCGTTAAGACCTAGACCAATTAGGTTACTAGGTTTACTTTTAGGATTGATGTGATGACATGCTAGTCTAGGCTTATGTACCACAAGAAAATTCATTCAAGACCTCTCAGAAAAATCGTCGCTCCGACATGTGTCACTCTTAATCCATGCATCAAAGACGCGACAATCCCTCAGTACGTCATTCAAGTCTCACCTCAATTGAACTTGATTGACAATCGGTTTATAGAGCTGACAGCTTAGACCAAATCAATTACCCAGCCATCCACAGTTTAATGTGAGGCAAAAAAAGCCGAAAGCAGGGATTGGAATCCAAAGCTGACCGACCAAGTGAGGTAATTAATTACGCGCACCGTTTTTGCAGCGGCCGGCCGGTCGGAAGAAACGGCAAAAGATTTATTGTTTACGCCACTTCACTTCGGCGTCTCCGGACGGGGAATTACTAATCTTTTCTTTAATTCTGATCCCTTGTTTTCTTCCGTTTGTAATAGAGCCGTAAGCCGGATTAAAGGGAATACTCATTTCAGACTCCTTCATAATGCATTGACTCGGAATATAACGGAGCGGCATTAAGCTGTATATTATATACCTACTTAGTTCGTTTAATACGATATTTATAAGGTATTAACTGTGAAGATTAATTACCATCCGTAATACAAAACCAGGAATTGACTAGTAATTATGTGGTGTAGACAAATTGAAATTGGACTTTCAATGATTTTAAACAAATATGTTACTAATCTGAATTGATTAATTGCAGTAATTAAACTGAAACGAATTATTCGAAAGTTGGCCGGTTCGTTTGTTTGGGCCGAGTAGTAATATGATTGGATGTTTGATGGGTTTGCGTGTAAGGTTAATAACACGTTACTTTTTATATCCTGATACTAAGAGGGGGATGAATTACGTTTACTAAAGAATAAAAACTTCGATGATTTGATTTGAAATAATATTCTTAATTCTTTGATTTGGCTGTTCATATTAGGTTAATACTAATGGTATCAAAAGTAAAATGTTGTGTTTATTTTATGTATTTTTGGACAGTAGGAGTAAGTAATTTACTTATATTAGATATGGCCAATTCGGTATACCTAATTGGCCATATCTTCTTCTTCTTCTTGAAAATCTATGTTTTCACGGATAAAGAAAGACAGAGGATACATGCTATGAGATATTTTAAAACAGACGATATACATTATACATACATATGAAACTTTTATGATATAAATGAATTTTCATTTATATCATAAAAGCTTCAATTTCATTCTATCACGGTATAGTAGTTCAATTAGTCTCATACTAATCGAGGTATTTCTCTCACTGAATTCTAGGAATTATTTTTGATGACAAAATAAATGAATGTAGGACTTAGGAATAATATATTTTATCTTCGTATTTTTTTTTCACATAAGGAAGGAAAACAATTTCTGTACCGCGCAAAAAAAAAAGTAAATTGTGTCAATAAACATCTTTCTTTCTTAGATAACCTACATTCACGTGGAGGATGTCGCGGGAATAAGCTAATTACCTATTTAATAATCTAGACTTCTAAGTATATTTATACAAAAAATTCAAAAAACATATTTTTCATCCACATCACGACTAAACATAGTCACGTACTTACCTATAATCTGTACTAATTAATGTTTCCGAATGGTTAACTTAGTAAAATTTCAATATAAGGGAAAAGGTCGAGAATTTGTCCTTCCATTTATTATGATACCCAAAGGACAGTTGGCAAATAAACTTGTACACTACTAAATTGGGTTGTCCCCGTAAGGGGCACCTCGTTATGTGATCGAGATTGCCTATGTACTGATATTAAGCAAATTACATTGTATTATCCTATCTCTGATAAATTAATCCTTAGTGAATTATGTTACGTTTAGGATTTATTTGACCGTGTTGTTACTCTATTGTACACTTTGTCTAGAATATGGGTAATCTATCTGTCTTTTATCTAAATATCTATGTATATAAAAGCGAAATATCACTCACGGATAAATACGAAATCTCCAAAACTATGTATATGTATGTATGAATTCCCCAGACCGATTCCGACCGGCTAATTAGAATTAGCCGCCATGCAGCCGCAGACTACCCAAGTACACAGGAGATTAATAGTGCACAAGTGTATGCGCAAACACAAGTGCCCTTCCTCTTCCTTAACTCTCACAGTCCGATGGAACGGCAATTCGATGCAACCGAGGAGAGATCAGGCACTGGACCAACGGCTTTACATGCTTTCCGAGGCCCGGGGGTGTCACACCACCAAACTACGAGCTGTTACTGATAAATTCCTAATTGAAAAGGTCTTTTACTTCACGCGGACGAAGTTGAGGGTAAAAGCTAGTATGTCTATACACAGAGCTAATTGCTAAGAGTGGTGATTGATAATTGGATTATCCATAATGACCTAGATTGTTTGCCATAAGCATCCGATCTTCAACTGTGGATGAAAACGGCAAGGTTGGTTGTTATGGTGATTGTCAGATGGCCGGTCCTTTAATATTTTTCGAAGTAATATATTTTTATTCATTTTTATGCTTAAAACTGAATAAAAATATAGAATTTTAAATATATTCTATGCATAAGTATTGAATGTACATATTTGAAATTAGTTTGACCTAATTTACCTAATTAGTGTTATATTAAGGTGGATTGGCTCATTTTGGTGGAATTCTAATGTAGAAACGCTATAATTAATCGAAGTATCCTAAAATAACTGATCCATGGTATTTTTAGAAGCCTTCAAAAGCACAACCTTCTAGAAATTTGGATTTATATAAATATATTTTGCTATGTTCTTGGAAATAATTTACCGATAAAACATTTCGGCAGCTCCTTATTTAATTTTACCTAATAATAATATTCTCCCGGCCGAATTTTGGTCACGGTGGTCAAACAAATTGGAGACCAACTATGTGCTCAGGAGATATTTTAGCGCACAGGTATGTGCACAAAAACAAACTATGGAACGGCAATGCTATCAGGCACAGGACGAACGGCTTTGCGTGCTTTGCCAGACACGGGGGTGTCACAATAAAACCTTTTGCCCGACCTGGGAATTTAACCTAGGTCCCGACGTTTAGCAGTCGCGGATGCGACCAATGGGCCAGTCAATTACTAAAAATAGTTTAATTACTGAGTTAAGCATATATCCAGTTACTACAACTAACTAGGTAGTAAGCAAATTTAAGCATAGTATTTTAAGCTTATCCCAGAAATTCCCATAAATATCACGCTGTTTCGGGAAATAGGTGACAACAATCTTTTCTCATCAATATTCTGATAAAATCAAGCTACAAACTTCTTATTCAAAAACCATAAACCAGGAAGTTGTTTTTCTTTCATGCCAGCACGAGTTATAGGTACGACACTAGCGCCAGAGACGGGCTAATAGTTTTACCCGGACGGTAAAACTCTGTAGGGAAAAGCGGGGTTCAGTATCCGGGTATCGACTGAGTATATTTTTTTCTGAAAATAATAGCAATTCTAGTAACTTTTAGGAGCTCATACTCAATCTGTCAAAAATGCCTCTATTTTATCTACTTATTTGACAAGAATTTGACATTGACATTTATGAAAAAAAATTGACATTGACATTTTTGGCACACACATTTTTTTAAATATAGTAAAAACTCAAAATTAATGGCATTAATATAATTATTGGTACTTTTAATGATTATTATGTCATCTATTTTAATTCATATTGAAGAGAACAACAAAAAAATAAATAAAAAATAATCTAACTTTGTATACAGAAAAAAGTTATTGAAAAATAAATTCATTACATTACCATTAACAAATAGTTGCTAATGAGCCTAAACTAAGTTCATAGGAAAATAAGGGTCAGGATACACTGGCCGGAAAAAAACGTTAGAGAAACAATCAATCAACGACTGCCGCTAGAGTTTCTGAACAAAACGTTGACCCCTCTCAAAGATTGACTTAAATATAGTATCGTTTCTAATTATTGTGCTAGGATAACTTGGTCTTGCCAGGGTTGAGGAAACTGTTCGAAAGAGTCACCATTAGGAGAAACACGGATGGGTTTTAGTCAGTAAGAGTCTGACACTCTCTTCCGCTCCGCCCAGAGTGGAAGAAGTCTTTAATTCTATTGATGATTTCCCATCCCTAAAAAAAAGTAAAACTTGGCACTAAATAGCTCTTCGACTTGGCTTGTGTAATAGTTTTATAGATATTTTCCTGGATCACAAGAGCCCAATTCTCCTTTTTTAGGGACCTCCCACACTGCAAAATATCTATAGATTTTGGAAAGTACTTACAGCAGCTTTTTTATTATACTAAAATAATAAAGATGAAGAGTTTGTTTGAACGCGCTAATCTCCGGAACTACTGGTCAGATTCTGAAAAATTTGGCTTACAGGAAGCCAGCTTTGGCTAATAGGAAGCTACGTTAAAAAATAGAGATCCGTAAAATAACTAAACGTGAACGCGAAAAATAAAAGCTAGTCTATACTAATATTATAAAAGGAAAGTTTTTTTTTGTTGGTTTGTACCGAATAAGCTCCGAAACTACTGGACCGATTTCAACCAATTTTTAACCAATAGCTAGCTGAATTATTTCTGAGTACCATAGGCTATATAACATCACGCTATGATCTCCGTTACCGGAGCAGTAACCAAAGGCGAGACTTAACGCGGGTGAAATAAGAAGGTTAAGCTAGTTGTGATATAAATCTGTGAAACGTAACAAACAGAGAGGAAGTACGTCTATCTCTTACTTTCGTTTATAATGGGCCTTTGATGTGAATTATTATGTCTGCCTAGAGATAAACAGTGGGCGAATGTTTTGATTGTTATTCCAAATGATATTTTACTTATTCCTACTTACGATAGGGTTTTTATTAAGAATACCCCACGGATTCATCTGCTTTTAGTTACGTCTTTGGTTACTGCTCCGATCCCGTGTGACTTAGCGTGACATTACATAGCCTATAACCTTCCTTGATAAACGGGCTATATAAAGCAAAAATATTTCTTTCAAATCAAACCATTACTTTATGAGATAAGAGCGTTTTAATCAAACAAACTACTCTTCAGCTTTATAATAATAGTACATAATAGATACAAACAACCTTCAATACTGGTCTAAAAGTAACAATCTTATTTTATCTTTACAGATTTTTTGTAGAAAATAAGTTAATATTACCTACCTTAAGATTACCTAAGAAATCAGGTTACAACGTCTCAGATTACTAGCGGAAAAAGATGGCTTCGTTAAGACATTATTATGTTACTAGGCTTCAAAAAGTAAGTAAGTAGACTACCTATTGTTAGGCTTAGCTTAGAAGAACGCAAGATTATGTAGGAGATAACCTGAGAACGGATTATGTAGCCAATCAATGATACGAAATTCGTCACTCTAGGTACATATAAACACGTAGACTCGTATGCGAATAGTATCATCATCATCATCATCATATCAGCCGCAGGACGTCCACTGCTGGACATAGGCCTCCCCCATAGATTACCAAAAAGACCGGTTGAAAGCGGCCTGCATCCAGCGTCTTCCTGCGGTCTTAATCAGGTCGTCCGTCCACCTTGTGGGTGGACGTCCTACGCTGCGCTTGCTTCGAATAGTATAACAACAACTAAATTGTTACAATATGTTTTTCAACTGACTTTCAAAATTGCCTTTTCATCATCATCCTCAACTTCCTGCCCTTATCCCATGTTACTTGGGGTCGGTGCAACACGTTTTTTCCTTCCATGCCGTCCTGTCAACCGTCATTCTATCACCTTTTAAAGAATGGGGTAGTGTCCACCACCACCAGTTGACATACTTTTTATGAACTATCAAAACACGATTCTCTCATAGAGTTTGTATGGCTACAGCACGTTGTGACGTCACTACGTGGGCTACTCAATTGACTAACTATTTATTGATTTTAAAGTAAGTAAAAATCGAATTTTACAATAAATTGAAAATTAATCGGTTTTCATGGGTAAAATAAAGTACTTTGTTAGAGAAGTTGTGACTTGAAATTATTGGTTAGTGGTGGATACTACCCAATTGAAGTAAATTATTTGACTTGAACATCGCGCGCCAGGCAAAACTAAGCCTTATTAAAAGCACAACCCCTAATTTTTCCCATCAATTTATTTTCCAAAAGATATTTCCAAACTTTTGTCGGATAACGGTTTATTTTTCATACACAAGTACAATCTCTAATGAGGTATGGCTTTAGGTATTGTTGTTGTTCAAAGTTTTGTCGTTAATTAGTGAGTGGGGGTGTGCTGTGGAGTTGAGCGTCGGTTCCCAGGTGGGATGTGCTACTGCGTTACACTCTGTATTTGCATAAAAGTTAGTGCAGTTACAGAATATACCCGCCGGTGTACCATGAACTACTGTTGACTGCCAGATAGTTTGCTAGCGCACAAATATTATTTGAAGTAAAATTGTTTTGCGACGGAAATGTGTTCGCCTCTTTATTGTTCAATGTTCATATGAAATGCATATTGAATCAGTTGAGAGTCCATGGAATAATGTTTGCGGAAGTTTGAATGTAGATTTGTATTTGTTTTCGTGACAGCGACTGATATATGTGTGGGGTTGTGGACATCTTATATGCTGTCATCACGATACCGCGGCCTTGCTTTGTTGCCTGAACATGTTTCATATCGTATGTAGGTAGGGATTTTGTGTGCTGAAATATTTTAATCAATTTTATGATAAAGAGAATGTACTGTGTAATTTTCCTACAAGAACAAGTCCAAATTGGTGTAGTTCATAAAATTGTATCCATGAAAAGGGATTAGTAAATAAGAAAATAAAATAATTCACACAGAAAAACAACTTTAAAAATCATTTTAACTAAATTTTATATTAATTCGAAATACAATAATTCTCAAGGAACCTTGAGTCTTGTGTTTACTTTTCTAAATGAATCGTAACGTCTAAAGTAGGCAGAGCCTGTATTCTTAGTCGTTAGTTAGTTTCCATGATAATAAAACAAACATGACACGTACATCATATTATTATGTATACAAAAAATATTATTAGAATTCAAAATATCGAGGGTATAGTGCTAAAACCCAATAAGTATGAAATTGTTACTTTCGAGATATTCAATGCTAAAGGTTCAAGGACAAAAATATTTATGAAATATAAATAAAATATTTTTTATTATTATTTTTCCTAAAAGCGTATAAATTCAATTAATATTAAAAAGAACTTTTAAATTTTTAAGTGGTATGTTTTTTTAATAAAAAAATTATAAGTTGCACTGGGTACCGACTTATTGGGTTTTACCTCAAAACAAATAAAATATTTATTGTACTTTTATCAATTTATTTAGTAGAAATTAAACAAAAAAGCGAAGATTTATTTACTCCTCGTCGCTCTTAAAAGCAGGACGTGGAGAAAAACTGCGTCGCACCGATAGGTCGAAAAGCTATAGGCCAAAAACACCGCTCCGGAAACCGACGGCATACCAGGTCGTGTATGGGTCTTCGCCCTGGGGGCTCTTTGGCCCCGATGAACGGGGCTCTAAAACGCATGTTTGGAGCGGGGCCAGTTTCCAATACGCTAAAAAACCAGTAAGCTGGTCCTGCTTAGGAAGGCGGGGCACCCGGCCGACTCACCGTCCGCATACCGCCCCGTCGTGTTGTTGGACGAGGTGGGCAAACTGTTTTAAAGAATAATAATTGCAGACCGCCTCGTCCGACACCTGAGGAATAAGGGGCGGACCTGGCGGACAATCAGTTTGGTTTTCGCCGGGGGCGCCGGTGTCCTTGTGGATGATAGTATAGCAGTATCCCGGGGTGAGGTTGTCTCGGCGGTGTCTCACATGGACATCGCCAACGCCTTCTACACTTCGCCTTTAACGCCCTGGAGTTGCATCAGGGAGCCGCTCTTTTATCTTAAGGTGCCTACCTACCTCTGCCGATCTGCCGTATAGTCAGGGCCTTTCAGAGAGGGTAGTCAGTTGACTGGCCTCTCTATACCCGGGCCAGGAAAGATGGGGTCGGCGAGAGATGATGTGTGGTGTTCCACAGGGATCGGTTCTGGCCCGCCTCTGTGGAACATCGGTTAATACTGGGTCTTGCGCAGTGTGTTTCTCCACAGCGTTGGCGTCATTTCTTATGCTGATGACATACTGGTGACGGCACGGGGGAATTCACACCGGCTAGCGACAATACTGGTGACAGCTGGGGTCGCAAAAGTCGTTGGAAGGATTCGTGGCCTGCAAAAATCAGAGAATCCATGTTTTCCCTGGCCCCCAATAAATGGGCACGACGGCTGCTCTCGCACTGTTGTTGCCCAATCTCGATGGGGCACTTGTACCTGCCGGAGGCTCTACGTAGGGATCATGGGCTCGAGAGTACAAGGCACAAAGAGCAGAGCTCCGCCAGATCCTGGTGGCGGAATGGGAGGATCGACTTGGGCGACCCAGCGCAGGGCACGGAACAACGGCAGCGTGTGGAAAAAGTGGCTGGAGAGGTGTCATGGTGCCCTTACCTTCCGGTTGACGCAGGTGCTTTTTGGACACGGGTGTTTTGGGAAGTACTTGTATCGTTGTACTTGGCCGGGTCGCATATTGCGACAACTGCGTGTAGCCTCTCGCTCCGGACGTTGTTCTGTCTATTGTTGGGAGTTAGAGTGCTTGGGACGCCGTCGCATTCTTCTGTGAGAAGGTGGTGGCCGCCAAGGAGGCGGTAAAATGGGAGATGGAGGCTACTTCCTCCTACCCCACCAAGAGCGGACGCACCAGGCGGTTCGGGCGGCGGACCGACCCCCAGTCCGCTGCCCACAGGCCTCATTTCAAGGTGCCCGGTGATCTACTATGAAATGGGGCTTGCGGGCTGCGAACTGGGGGTCGGTCCGTCGCCCGAACAGAGACAGGCCCGAGAGTAAATCGAGCGTAGTGTTCCCCGCGCGCCTTTTCTGGAGTTAGTGTGGCCGATGGCGTGAGCAACCACAAATCGGGCCCCATTATGGGATGGGGTCCGATTTTTGTGGTGGTGGCGGGCCAATACCTGCTGGGGTGCTCAGAGCGATACCCGTGTCCCGGCCAATGGTAGTTAAAAGAATACTCTAGGGTTTTAATCAGTAGGTGTCCGACATACCACTCCGCCTTCCTTGAGGCGGAGGCAGTCCATGAGGATTTCCTGCAAGCTAGTTGCACGTACAAGTCGTCTTCCTCGTTCACTAAATACTGCACTAAATAGAATAATTTAAAAAAATACTCGCGTGTCACGTGCTCTTGTACGAAGCTGGTCGCAAACTGTCAACAATAGCGTATTTATTGTGGGTAAAACATGGTAAAACATGATTTATTGGGTTCTTCCTCAAACAAGGTTAAAAGAAAGTCGGTAGACGAAATAAGCAAGTACCAAATAACTAAATATTAACTGTTTATTTCGAAATATAATTTAACAGTAAAACCCGATAAGTATTTTTATTTGGTTTTAGTTTTTATTTTTTTGTATGTTTTCTTGTTTAGTTAACTAAAGCTAAAACCCAATAAATATGAATAATGGGTATTGCCATATGCCTTGATGAAATTTTAAATGAAAAGTATAAATACTTAAAGCAAATAAATCCTTTTATGTGGTTTAACCTTAAAACAACAATAGAATTTAGAAAGTCAACACACTTTATTGTGTTTTGGTTTTTCCGTTATGGCTAAACATTGGCACTTTATTGGGTTATTAAATCATGTAATTTGCTTGATACTGTAAAATCTGTTTATTTGATTACACCACTGTAAAGAGCGCAAAAAACGCATTAAGATGGACCAAAAAAGCAATTTTTGATTTTTTGTCACTTATTGGGTTTTAGCACTATACCCTCGATATTCACTATTTAGACCAAAGTGTAGGTATAAATTGATAAGTAATATTTAAGTTTAAGTAAACAAAACAATGTTTTTCTCTCTGTACCGTTTTATCACGTTCTCTGTACCTTTTAACATCAATTACAACTGGATCAGCTGCTACTCAACTCAGTTCAAAGACTCACCGTTTAAAACAGAAATTTCTTAACATTTATTTAGACAAGAGCCCATTCACTTTGTATCGAAGCAACGCCAAAGAAAACCTGTCTCGCAAACTTAAACTGTCGACAATTATCGGATTTACAATTTTCGTTCCAAGACTTGGAATAGTTGTCTATAGGCCGCGGTGGCGTCTTGCAGATCCCGGCGAGCGTCGAATGAGAGCTAATGGTCCGTTAATAATGCTCGCCAGTCGGTCTGTTAGCAGCCTTCGCCGCCACGAATTACGACTTGGGGCTTTCTGCTAAACTGCCGAGAATCGTACGCTCCGTCCTACACGCTCGCGCCAAGCCTTAATGAGACGTAGATGGGAGATCGGTGCGCGGTCATGTAGGCATGATTAGGTCGCCGCCGCACCACTATCCTCACGGAAATTATTACTTTTAGAGGCGACCGGGGAAATATTCATCACACTTCATTATACATCTACTTCAACCAAATTTTAAATACATCCATCATTTTGTAACAGAACCAATTTCCTGATTGTGTACTCCAATTTGGTATTCAAATATTGTACTGGATTCACAGAATTTAATAACATGAGTGATTGAATGTAATTGCGAATGCTATAATTTGGCAAGGTAGCTAGATAAGTGAAGTGATTAGATTTGATCTAACAATGGCAGGTTCGATCAACGCGGTGAAGGGTATTGATATTCGAATATCAAACATTCATTACATTAGGTCTTTGTGGGGCGCAGAACAATAGTTTCACACACAGAGGGGTCTTAAAATAGAAAAGGAATTTACAAAGATAAATTGCTCCGGTTCCGACGCTGGCGGTGATTATTTCGGCGATCTCCTCAATCGGCAGTTTTGTCTTTGTGTGCTGTTTCCTGACCTTCCTCCAACTCCACAGGTTTTTCTGCGAGGCAATAATTTTCTTCACTCACGAGGCTCGTCCAAGCGAAAAGAGAAAGATAAAAAAGGTGTTCTCAGCTCTTTTGTCGTTCGTCTGTGAGTGGAGCTCGATTTGTAATAGATATCTACCTTATGTAGATGTATGTACGTGCAACTTTTATTTTCTTAACCGCGAACTGCTGTAGAACCGCTTTGCAGTTTCGCTCTTTGTAAGTTTACCTTCGACGTTTGAAACTGTAAGTTTCCGAATAATGAAAACTTTAGTTGAAACCTATGTCTTTTTACTAAAACCTTTGGTAATTTTACACTAGGGCATGCAATTATCGAAATATTCCGATAATCGATAAAATGAAAAATATCGTTTTTTTTTTCGATAAATACCGGTAATTACCGATAATTATCGTTTTTTTTATAAAAAAATACCTAAACTGTTTTTTACTTGTAAATAAAGGGATAAACTGATGCAATTAATTACCTAAAATAAAGGATAATATAATATACTGAAAAACAAATAAAACAAGGCGTTTTTTTTTAAATCAACGTTTGTATTTCTTAATATATTATAAATTATACATAACATTTTGGATTGTCTCACTAAACTCTTCTTGAAGAGATCTTTTAAATAAAATCTTAGAAACCTCTTGCTTAATTTTTAAAAAGTTACTCTTTAAAATAATATAATAATTATGAGTTAAATATTGCAACTTTTGGACGTTTACTATAATTAAATTAACTTTAAATAATTTCGTAGTACAGTATGGACATCTGAGTCATACAACATACACATCCTAACAAGATTTCTTAACGATTAATACAATAGTTAAATTGTTTTGTCATTTAGGCTAGTACGCAGCTTATTACATAGTACGCCAGCTGCGGAAAAGACACGTTCGCTTTCTACACTAGTTGGCTTAATTGAGCGAAGCCATCGGTATAGTTTTGTTAGCAGTTGACCACGATCACCACCGTTTTCAAATAGTAGCATTTCAACTTTAAGAAGTGTCAAAGTGTCCTCCGTTGAAGCCGAAATGCCTGGGCCGCATCGAACGTTAGTTCAGAAATGTGTCAGAATTCTTTAAATAAAATTATCGATTATCGGTATTTATCGTTTTTGTTTTCGATATTTATCGCTTTGACAGAATGGATCGATAACCGATAAATTATCGATTATCGGTTACCGGTTTGCATGCCCTATTTTACACTTATAAATAACTTATAGCAGACTGATCAGTTGGTCTCATGCGCGGCTACTGAGCATAGTGCTTTGGTTCGATTGTTAGGTTGGGTAAACTGTTATTGGGATTTTCCATTGGGATGTTTTCCGTTGGTCTTGCGCAAGATCTCACCCTGGTGATGTCAGATTTTATTTTTTTTATTTTATTTATTAAGGGATAACAAACAACTACAACATATATAACATATAAGATTAACAAAACATTCAGTAACAGCGTTGCAGTCCACTGCATTATACGCAGGTAACATATTTAAAGAAGAGTGGTTGTCACTAGATGAGCATAACCACAAATAACAATTTTGAAATAAATTAATTAGTTACTATAAAGCTATAGCTACCAAGCAAAATCAAATAAGAAACAATTTGATTAACTTAGATTATACACTAAATAAATGATAATAATGAGATTGCAATTATACAGGAAAAATTTTTAACCAGTGCGTAAATTTTGCCATAATAAACTTCAACACGTTTTATTAAACACGTATATTTTATTTTGATATGTCTTAGTACAAAAAAAAAGTTATCGCTTACGAAACATGTATACTTAAAAACCATATTTTATTGTTACTCGGCGCTAGCGCATTCCCCACCCCCTCACCCCAGCCATGCGCCCGGGCGGCGGACAAGAGTTGTCATTGATAGTATGGCGAATAGATTATGTCCATGTTTTGCTTATTTCAAACTCGGATAAGGATGATTTTTTTTTTTTATTTTTTTTTTAACTAAACACGGAAATGTGTTCTATTACTGACACTGAACTACCAAAAAAAATTTACGCAGTGGTTAAAAACTTATCCTGTATTAAGATATGATTTTTATAACATTAGATTTAAATTTATTTAAATTGATTTAGATTTCTGTCCCATCAGACTATAAGAGTGAGAGAAGAGGCAGTGCACCTGTATTCGTGCATTATAATACATTTTGAGCACTTGGCTAGTCTCCATTCAGATTGGCCGCCGTGACTGAATTTCCGGGTGAATATTTACAGAAGCGGGAAGGCCATATGAACCAAATGTTGCCTACAATATGGGACTCCCCATTTAAATATGAATAAAAGACAAGGGTGTTTTTTCCTTTGCAATAAATTATTTGTTATGTGTTTCTTCCTGTGCCGTGCTCAAGATATGAAATGGACCTATTTTTAAATCTTATTGGAGCTTAGTTCTATAAAAACTAATCTAAATCGTCTCAATTATAAAATGGATTATGTCAAACTGATTCTATATGCAAAAAGTGAAATATCCAGTGATATTAAACACGACATTTCGAAAACTACTTAATCTATAAAGCTTAAATTTGGCAGGTAGGTGAAGACGTCAGCTAAGAACTGATTCGAGTTTAACTTTCATTATATTAAGTTCAATGTACCGAAATCGAAAGTTTACGCTTAAAATAGATTTATTTAGTTGTGCCAAAGGTGATGGCTAAATGACTGCCCCCGGGCTAGATACATTCTGGAATGTATATGGATCTTACATAGCCTCATAATATTTAAAAAATCATTCATGAATTATGTAATATTTTCCTAGCACTTTCGTGAACCATTAAACATAATAAAGTATCAAAAAAAAAAAACTTTTTCATCACAAAAATTCGCTTATAAATATACAACCTCATTTTCGTTTTTAGTTTTATTCTTTTTCGTTTTATTTTTTGTCAGTTGAAGAAAATTATATACTGTCACACACCTTTTTTCCTTTTTAAGCAATATTATTTTACCATTATATTATTCCCAAAAAGTATCTAAAACTTTTTTTACATGAAATACTAATATTTATCCATTCAGCATTACATTGTGCTAGGTACCATATTTATACATGGTACCTGGCACATGGGGCAGTGGTCTATACTTCCATTTAGCCATCTCCTTTCCTTAATCATTGCTAATAAAAGTTGGAGAGATTTAGATTTTGTGTTGATTCGTTTTGACAGAATTAAACTTATTTAGTATGCAGAAAGCTAAAAATAGTGTACATTACATTATCAAATATAATTAACGTTTGATATCTTTTGTTCGACAAAGACAATCTTCCAAAAAAAAATATTCCACAACCAAGTTCTCACGATATTAATTAATTAAGAAAATAGCTAGTCCAGCTAAAGTACATGACATGAGAAAGGCGAACTTTAAAAGATTTTAGTTGTACAAGTACCTACAGACAACACTTAGGACTGGAAGGAGTGCCTTAACGATCAAACAACTTGACGTGGCGCGATCTTCGCTATGAAACTCTCCTTAATTTTATTGGACAAAACATAGTCTTTGTCCCAGCGAACAAATCGCTCGGGGATCGTATTATTTTCTGCGTAGATTTATCGGCACAGGCGGATCGAGGGCCCTTTTGTTGGGCTTTTCCATAAATCTTTCTGCTATTTAAACGGTTATTAGGACAGGAGCGATTGATGTCCACTGGATCCTTCGTGGGATAGAGAACACTAAATTCTGTTTTGGATTACGATTGGGCTTCTCCGTTGATTTTCGTGGCGTAATTATAATTGCTATGGGACTTGGGGAGGTAGTATATTATTACTGTTAAACTCCCTATAGGTCTTTGTCGGTCGCAATGATTTAGGTACTGGATACATTTTTATCAAAATACGAGGCGTAGTGTACTATTCATATAAATGACGTCATGTACACAAACATAGGTACCAACGTTGAAGGTAAAAATTCAGTTCAGTTGAGCCTTACGACACCCACGGGAAGAAACGGTGTAACCTATTATGGGAGTACATGGCGAATGGACCATAAAGCAAGGAAAGTTTTGTTTGTTTGTATGTTTAGGGCTAATATGAATGACCTTGCTTTGTATTTGTAGACTGTAGTAGGTGTACTAGTCTTGGAGGTAGTATGAAAATTGATGTTTTTTTGTTTGTTCTTTTTAGAACACGTTGCCTTACACTAGGAACTCACATACACTAACAATCAGGCCCGGATCAGCTACCTGCACCACACAAATGTTAGCCAATGGCTCAGCAACTGCGCCGAACGTGTTGATGGAACATTACATCCAGTGATATCAGTGACATTACCATAAATAGTCAAAGTAATTTGTAACCTAGCTCCAAGCTATTATGCCGTATGTATCTAGCAGCTAATCAAAATTTAATCCAGAAATTAATATGGTATCATCACACGGATTCCAGCTTTCATATTTAACGACTACAGCAAGACACATAGGTACCTATTTTCCTTAAATATTAAAGGCTTGCATAGACAATTGTAGTCTGGGACAGATGTCCTAAAGTCAGTGAACTGCGGTCCTGCGGCCGAAGCAGGATTAAACTGCATTTGAAAAGCGGAAAACTTAATGTTATACCGAAAATTCAGATCTTTATAACCGCAGTCGCTTTCAACCGGTCCTTTTGGAAAGCTATACGGGAAGGCCTTCGTCCTTTGGACGTCCTAAGGCTGATATGATGACGATGATGAACCACATAAGATAGTAAATTATTTTTACTTAATTAATATTTGTGTGCAATATATGTATACAACTTTAAAATAAGATAACATACAAAAAAACATTACATACGAAGAAACAAACTATATTACCATATAGTTTGTTTTCAAAAATAAAATTATATAATTTACACATCACTATCCCGAATCTCAGAGATAACATAAAATATTTTCTTCTAATTAGCGAAATAATTCTTAGAACCCGACCAGTAGTTCCAGAGATTACCAAGTTCAAACAAGGAAAAAAAACAAACTCTTCAGCTTTATAATATTATGATTACGTAAAATAAAAAGTATGTAGGACTGTTTTTTCAACAAAAAATGAATATTGTAATCGTAGTAGTAAGTAAAAACATCGTGTAAGAAGTTCACGAGGACGCGTCAAATATGTCGGAGTGTCGTGACAGATCTAACACGCCTTTTTGGAGATTTACCTTCGTAATATTAATGTGGAAATGGCGGGAGACGAGTGTCAGGAATTTTGGGTCCTGACTGTATTACAGATGTAAGCTAACGGCATTAGGGCGGTATGTGCTTTTACTTTTCTAAATGTATTAAAAAACTATGAAACACTTTATTTTCTTAGTACTGCTAATACGTATCAACCCATGTCAAAATTTCTGCCGTTTTTCCAAGTAATTTGTATTTATTTTGGATATTGAATTGTGATCGATTTTATCTATTCTAAGTATAATGTGTTTAGATGAACATTGGCTGAATAGTAATATAACACATGTGATATGTTGAATTTGTTCGACATAATTAATTAAATAACTATCTGACTCGATTTGCCAGAATTAGGCTCTGTCAAAACACGGCGAAAATTGAAATCGCATTGTGCTTTATTTAGATTTTTTTAAACCTATCTTAGCCATTCCCGTCAGTTTAACAACGTTCACATTCTAATCTCAGTCTCAATTTATCAAAAATACCTGTAATTTTATTACAGGTTTTTTACATTGATTGTCGCCGAGATGAAATTGCGACTATATTAATTTTAAACGTAACGGAAATTGGCTTTCAGAAAGAAACACGTGTAGCAGTCCTTACAATAAGAACAGCACTGTCCTGTTTTGCAAACGTTATTTCCATGTTTATCATGGTCTTATGATAAATACGTTTTTCCCGGAAAATTCGTGGCTAAGATAAAAAACGTGTCAAAATTTTTTTTTCAACGAATTAACAAAACACGATAAAAAACAAGTAGGTACCTGAGTGTTCTTTAAGAAAATCTGTCCTGCTGAGAGCACTCTGCTGTAATAAATTCACTCACAATTTATCTTTTTGTGGATTGCTTGCTTGTAATAGCGGCCGGGGCGTGGGAAATTCGGCAAAAAGCCCACTGCGTTCTCTCTACTTTGCCGAACAGACCCATTACACAAAACATTATTCCAAATTACATTGGGCGCGTTACGATAATGTTTTTGTTCATTTGATAAGAGACGAAATGTTGTTTTTCAATTATTATAAAACAAAATTACACGGAGCTGTGCGTCTCTAGTTCTTATTGGTCAACGACCGTCCTTTAATAGATTTTCTGTTTCAATTTTCTTCGTAATGATTCCTTTTGTGGCTTTGCTTGAAGTAACTATAGGTTTGTGTTTAGTTCTATTTCTTTTTTAAGAACACAGACCTCGGATGTTGTGTTTCATAGTGTTGTAAAATGTTTTTTGGGTGTACTGCTTTGTTTTGTTGTAAGTAGTGTCTGCTATTAAATATTTTATAACCTTACAACCTGTTACTGTACGAGCCCCCGGGGTAAACATTTGGTCGGATTTATGGACTGCATCTCATGCCTACAGAGAGCGGACCGACTATAATTTGACGTATTAAGTATTAGTAGAGGTCGTGGTTTGCTGAGCTCGTGTTGTTTATGTTATAGTTAGTATAGATATGAGTAGAGTGTATAAAGGAAAAAAGGTAGAATTTCCTTTTTGACTTTAAGGAAAATGGCGATAATTAAAGTTGTTAATATCAAAACACTTCCAAGAAAAGCGATGTTAAGACTCTATTTTTTGGTTGTAGCTTTTATATAAATGATAGAATAGTCACGTGGAGGAAGTCTCTGGCACGAGCTAGTTTTTTTGTTTATAAATACAATATAGTCATACTTGTTCACAAAAAATTGCTGCCAGTTTTTATTGTAGGCATATTTTTCTATTTGCAGTGCTATTCTATAAAAATAGAATACGACTGCTACGCTAGAGGTCCTGGGTTGGATTCCCAGGTCGAGCAAAAAGTGTTATTGGGTTTTTCTTTGAAATTCTCAGTAGCACCTCGGAGTTTGGATTTGTGCCCGGTTAATGGCAATAGGCTCGCCCTTTGTTACATGGGACCTAAACATATCGGCGAACTGTGGGTGTACGTTGGTATACACCTCTGCCTAACCCTTTTGGAAATATAAGCGTGATGGTATGTATGTAAGTGAGCTTAAGATGAGCAACACCCTTAGCATTTAGTTGGGATGAAAGCAATGACAGCTCAACTCAAATTTACTCTATCTACCAAAATTCACCTAAGGGAGATTTTTACAGAATACCACTGTTGAATATTCTTCTTAAAGGCAACGACTTGTGATAAACTTCCTTAATACAGCGAACCAGTTTCAGAACCTTATAATCCGAAAGTATCCAGCTGGTCTCACTTTGGAAATTATTTACAACGACTACTAGAAATTAAGGTAATAAATAATGTAAGGAATAAGTTATGGCGCGCAATGGCCTCGATACTCTATGGAACACCCACTTTAGGCGGTATTTAGGCGTTTGCCAAAATAAATTAATGTCTCTAACTTTTTAATGTTCATTTAGGGTATCGGTTTTGCGATCACCGAAATGTTTTTAATTATGTTGGTTAATAAGGTATCCAAATATTGAGGGAAGGGTATTTTCGTTTTAATAAAAAGTGTTTTTTTTTGGGTTATCACAACAAGCTGGTTAAGGGTGAATCTTACCGTTAGAATATTTTTGTCAAGTTTTCTTTGCATAACATCTGTGTAATTATGTGTTCTTTTTTTGTTTTTTATCTGTGGAATAAAATTAACGTCTGACGTTTATTTTATTCCACAGATAAAAAACGTATCCTAGGTAAATAAAATCTTGAGTATGGCGACCTTATTACCACCCTCGTTCTTTATTTAAAGTTCTATTTTTGAAAAATATTGCACAAGAAAATAATATCTTTATAAAGGCATCTTATAATCCTGAATGCATTTTCCTAGCTCAAAATACAACAAAGGACTGGCGACAACGAAATTGATTTATACGACACTGAAGCCGAGAAGCCAAACTCGGCTCGCCGTACCGATAAGCCCTTTATAATTTTGCGAGTAACAGATAGGCATTTCAATAAGATTTCTCTGTACAAATAAAGACGTTTGGTGAAGACTAATGGGGCGTTAATAATTCGCACGAGTCTCTATTCAATGGAGGCCTTCAAGATTTATCACTACAGGATTCTGGCACACTGCCTCCTGGCAAGCGCTGATTATGCACTTTTTAAACGTTCCTACATCAAATGTTTCAAACGATTACCTTCAAAGATTTAAGTTGGAGAAATTAATTCTTGAATTTTCTTTCGAAATTCAATAGAGGATTTTTTAAATTCAGAACTTTGGTAGCCGAAGGCTGGCTCTGAATGTGTCATGACCAAGTCTTTGATATTTTCTTTGATGGAGTTTTAAGAATTAATTGCCTTTGTGGTTTTTACGCAACTATTTTTGACAAGGTTAAAATTAAAATAGACTTGTTTCTCAAATTTTTATCTCTAAATTATAAACATTTTATTACCATCGTATATTACATAACGGGTAAAACACACTGTGAGTTACCATTTCGTGTATTGATTTAATCATTTTATATTTTTATAATTATGTTGAAACCATCTAGACAGCCTCGTGGTAGGCTGTCAAGTCTTTTGAATTTAGAACAGAGTTTATCATAGAGTAATATTAATATAAAATAAGGTTGGATGTGGCTAAATCAGCCAGTCTCTACAGTTCTTAACCTATTACTTTTATGTAGGTACCTGTTACTAATATTATAAAGCTGACAAGTTTGTTTGAACGCTCCAACCTCAAGAACTACTGGTCCTATTTGAATAAAATCTTTTACTTTATACAGCCGAGTTATCGAGGAAGGTTATAGGCTATATAACATCGCGTTAAGACTGACTGGAGCGGCGCAGTAACCAGACACGTACGGTCATATTTTATTTATAATTTCGGTCTATGTAGTGTTATATTATAGCTGTAGTTGTGTTTAATTTACGTATTGTTCGGGTCGGCTTTAGAGCCGGGATCGAGAGCCAATGAAGACAGAAGAGGTAAGTACAAACAGTTGTCAGCTGTTGACTAATACCAACCTATCTATCTTGACAGATTATGTGTTAAGTATTGAACATTACAGTACATTATTCTGAATGAAATGTTGATTTTCAAAAGGTATAGTCATGAGATGGTTTATGTTTTACAGGGCTTAGAGAGTGGAGAGAATCTGGGGCAATTCTACTAAACTTTAAGAAGGATTGCAATCTAACCTCAGGGTAAATCTGTCAAAAATATCTTAATTTTTTTTTTACATTGAATATCGGTAATGTGCGACTTGATTTTGAACGTTTTTATATAGCTTAGTAAAATTAGCATTCAAATAAGGCTCAACGTTAATTTCAATTTAGCGAGTGGTATGGAGGTGTTATTTTTATGAAATTGCCAACGATCGGCTTTGTAGTATTTTCTGTACATTTTCCCCTTGTATTCCCTTTGTGTTTTCTACCCCTATGTTCTCTAGACAGCCTTTATAAAGACTAGTTAGGTATATAACGCAGGGTGTTCTAGTAAACGGGACACCTGCTCAAACACGCTCTGCAACTCCAAACACTTCGTATAACTCGACAAAATGTAGGGAACAGCTGATTTTGCTTTCCATAGTAAAAGTTGTTAATTTATATGAATAGCTACTATTTCTGGAAGCCGACCCCGACGCAGTTAGGAAAAAGGCTAAGCCGATGATGAGCAGATGATGAGGTACTATTACTGATGGCTGGGGTTACTGACCGGTAATTAAAAACGTGATTGTAACAAATAAGTTGCCCAAAGAAATGATATTTTTTAATTTTGAAAGCGGGATCACGCACTTCATTTTTACAAAAAGAATCACGCCAAAGGCATTCTGAAACGTTGATCAATAAATACAAGAAATATGCATGGTAAAATTTGAATAGTTTTGTTTGTAAAAAGGGATAAGCAACCAAATTAAATAACAGCTGATTGTGTGTTTTTTTGTTACTCAATATTCTATAGGGGTGATAGAGGTCACGCGCTTTCCAAATTCAAAAAAGAATCGTTTCTTTTGGAAAGCTTTTTGTTATTATGAGTACAATCATGTATTTAAATATTGTGTCACTATAATTTTGTATAAGTTTGTTTTGTCTTAATTACAAGAACACCGGAAAGGCAAAAGACACTTGCGTGATTAAGAAGATTAACTGGGAGGGTGCTGTATCGGACTGCTCGAAGATAGATTTTGATCAAATTTATAATGAAGTCGATCCCTGTTTGGCTACTAGCATGTTTGTAAAAGTAATGTCTGAACTGATTCGTAAGCATACACTTATCTTAAAGATACCCCGAAACAAGACACTTTTAAAGCCATGGATTACTGCTGGCCTCCTACGGTGTATTAGAAATAGGGATATGATGCACTTAAAAACCAGAAGGGAACCTAACAATATAGCTATCTGTACGACTTATAGGCGTTATAGAAATTTTTGTAATAATCTCCTTAAGAAATTGAAACGTCAGTATGAAAAGGATCAGTTACTAATGGCTAAAAACAACTCTAAAAAGCTGTGGAACTCCATAAAAACTATAACCAACTGTAATAAGAAAAATAATATTACTTCCCAGGACTTGCTATCTGCAAACTCTTCCGCGCAGTCGTCTATTAATGCTGTAAATGAGTTTTTTGCTTCTGTTGGTAGCCGACTAGCACAAAGTATACCTGCTACCCCTTCTTTTCGGGATATCGCTGAGCATAAAGAAACTTTATCCTGTAATTCCTTTGTACTGCTTACGGTTGATTGTGCGGAAGTTGAAAAAACTATACTTAACCTAAAACACGACTGTCGAGCGGGTTGGGACAACGTTTCGTCTAGTTTCTCTATACACAAGGCGGGGGACACTAACTGTGTCAATAACTACAGACCTATCTCTATTCTTACATCACTGTCAAAAGTATTTGAGCGCGTCATGAACTGTAGACTTGTAAATTATCTTGAATCAAAAAAGCTAATTTCCTCATCACAATTTGGTTTTAGAGTAGGCAAGTCTACTGACGACGCTGTTCATAAGTTTACCACCTTCTTAGTCAGGAAGATGGATGAAAATAAAAAATGTATTACCATCTTCCTTGACCTTGCTAAGGCATTTGACACAGTCTGTGTCCCCAACCTGTTAAGTAAACTGAATGGTATGGGTATTCGGAGCAGGGAACTTGATCTTTTCGCAAGCTACTTGACAGGCAGATCTCAGTGCGTTAGTATTGGTGAGCACACGAGTGATGATCTTAATGTAACTTACGGAGTCCCCCAAGGGAGTATTCTTGGACCTACGCTATTCTTATGTTACATAAATGATCTGTGTGAGCTTCAAATCCAAGACTGTGAAATTATTTCATATGCGGATGATACCACATTGACTTTTACCGGTGATACTTGGGAAGAAGTTTTTGCTAAAACGCAGGCAGGGTTAAATACTGTTTGCCACTGGCTTGCTGCAAATTCACTGACATTAAATGCGGATAAAACGAAATACATGCAATTCTCGATTCGTAACCCACCAGCTGAAGCACTGAGAGTATCCCATATATTTGCTCACCAATGTTCCTTCCCTCCTGTATCACAATGTATTAATTGTCCACGTATCGAATCAGCGAAAACTGTACGTTATCTAGGTATTACTATTGATAGTAGGCTTTCTTTTGGGGAACATATTCACAATGTCTCTCAAAAAGTGCGTAAACTTGCGTATATTTTCAGACAACTCAGGCACGTAGCGGATAGGAATATATTGATCATGGTTTACTATGCCTTGATACAATCTGTTGTTACCTATTGCATAACCTCATGGGGCGGTACTGATAAAACTAAGTTATTGGAATTGGAACGAGCTCAAAGGCTGATCCTAAAGGTTGCCTTCTTCAAACCTAGACTTTTTTCTACCCGGGAATTGTATCAAGAAACTAAAGTACTAACTGTCAGGCAATTGTTCATTCTATTAAGTGTCCTTCGAAAACATAAAGATCCATCGGCGTTTACTCAAGAATTAGCAAACACAAGAAGGCACTATGCTGTTTGCAAAACCTCTAAAACAAAAACTAAATTTGCACAAAAATTCTATAACTTTATTGCACCTAGATTATACAACCACATTAAAAAATTAAATGATATTATGAATGATAAAACACAAGTATGTAAAAAAAAAGTAACTACGTGGCTCTTAGAACTGGATTACCAGCAATCTGAAGAACTCTTGGAAATAAAGAAATAACATAAAAAAAAAACTAAAATCAAACTTATATTGTTTTTGTAGTATTTAAAACATCTGGCAATACATTAGCTTTCACAGACATTCACCACACACCACACATTCAAGGCACACACATCACACAACACTCATACACTATCACACTGTTGCCTATTTTATTTTGTTTTATTTTATTTTATTTTATTTTATCTTATCGTAAAATGTCTTCTTCTCCAATGCTAGTAGAATTTTACTTAATACTCTTGTAATAAGTATGTACTATCATGATTTATCATTGTTAAGTTTCTTGGTGGGGGGGACCTGGTGTCCTAAAATACAGGCTTCGGCTTAGTTTAGGCGCCAGTCTCCCACAAATAAAATTTTTTTGCCGATATTTTAAATGACTAAAAATACTTATGTGCTTAAGCTTTAGTTCAGTTTCGTTTAAATCTTTGTATTGAGTTGAGTTTTTACCTGTTTTATTTGTGGAGGAAAAATAAAGAATTTTTAATTTTTTTTTTTTTAAATTACCAGTCATATAGTACACAATATTATAATTAGTAGGCATATGCGAGAGCGAAATACCGGTCTAGTATTTTTATTTAAAGAATCTGTATACAAAATTTCAAAACTGTACCATGAAAAATCACAAAGTTAGCTTGTTATGTTAAACTGGTTGTCCGTACAAAATCATGCTCACAGCGCGGCGCAGTGAATCTTGCAGCGCTTCTTGCGCTCATCCTACTACTATTATAAAGGCGAAAGTTTGTATGTATGGATGTATGGATGTATGGATGTTTGTTACTCTTTCACGCTTAAACGGCTGAATGGATCTGGATGAAATTTGGCACAAAGATAGATTATAGTCTGGAATAACACATAGGCTACTTTTTATCCCGGGAAAATGTACGGTATACGTAGGATAACACATCAACTGTGACGCGGACGAAGTCGCGGGCAGAAGCTAGTTGATAATAATTTGCAGTAGCTACCTAACCGTACGGCGATTGTATTGTAATTAACTGGCGATAACATTTTCCATCACACTTACTTTTTGGGACAAAATAATATAACATGGTATAAAAATTTTAGGAATCGATTCAGTTATTTATTCTGAACAAACTATATTCAGGTTTTGCATATTATTATACTAAATATTATGTTGTATAGTATGTTTAAGTAGATGTCCGGTTATCCTGAAAACCCTATATTGATATCCTTGTGGTACAATTATACTATTAATAGTTTCGTGGGCAGATACCTTTTTGACGTATTAATTATAGGTACCTACTAAGATTAGATTACACAAGCGTCAGTAAAATGTTGACATAATAGAGATGTGATCTTTAATTTAACGGAGGACAGAGATATTTAGACAAATAGAGAGTTTGATCATCATAGTAACCGTATCCGACTTCAAAAAAGGAGTAGGTTATCAATTCGGTTGTATATTTTTTTGTATGTTTGTTACTACCTCGTTAGCCTAGTGGTACTTAGCACGCCTGCTACGCTAGAAGTCCTGGGTTCGATTCTCAGGTCGAGCAAAAAGTGTTCATGGGGTTTTTCTATGAATTTCTCAATAGCAGCTCGGAGTTTGGATTTGTGCCCGGTTAGTGGCAATAGGCTCGCCCCCTATTACATGGGACCTAAAACATACCGGCGAACTGTGGGTGTACATTGGTACACCTCTGCCTAACCCTTCGGGGAATACAAGCGTGGTGGTGATGGTGATGGTTTGTTACTTCAGCACTCTGTCGTTACCAGCCGATTTGTATTTTTTTATTTGAAAGAATATACTTTCAGTTTTGTCCCGTAGATGTTTTATCAAAACCGGTTTAGTAACTCGGTTTATTTATAACTATGTTCATGGAGTCAGCTAAATACTACCTAAATCTCATAGCAAAACATTTATTGAAATCATCTGAAAATTAGCAAATAATTATGGAAATGTCAAAACAAAAAGCTTGTAAAGGCTTTCATCTTTTAATTCGGATTTTAATTAACAAGTATTCCACCTGAATGCCGTCGTCACCATATTTGATTTCAGTTTTTGTGAACTTTCTAATTTGAAATAATTTGAGCGAATGTGAAATTGAGAGCACCATTGATGCTCGTTTGTTTCTTGAACTGTAATTACTTAAGAGAATGCGATTAATTTTATTGAGTACTTCGGTAAGTAGATATTAATAGATTTACCATCACGCCTGTATTCCCTCCCCGAAGGGTTAGGCAGAGGTGTACCAATGTACACCCACAGTTCGCCGGTAATTAATCGATTTTAATTTTAATTTATTTTATACCAGCTATATAAACAGCGGTTTATATAGATGGTATAAAATAAATAAAAATAACATAGCGGTGTTACCCGTTTTCAGTTACGTATTTGGTCACTGCTCCGCTCTTGTTGGTCATAGGGTGATGTTCTATGTATGTATAAACCTTCCTCTTGAATAACTCTATGTATTGATGCTGCATTCAAATTACAATTTAAAAAGATCTAAGGGGAAGGAGGACAGACGATTTTTTTTTTAAAGATGCGAAGCCATCATATGACTTCCTCCGCCCTGGGTGTGGCGGGAGGGAGTGTCAGACTTTTACTGACTAAAACCCATCTATGTTCCTTCATGTGCCCTTTGCGTTCCCGCAACCCCAGACGATGGGCAGCTACTATGTTTTACCTTCTATAGAGAAAAGTAGGTAGATTGACATAAATGGTTTGAGTTTTAGTCAAAACGAACCAACCCACGTCAAAATGTCTCCCATTATCCGAAGTAATTGTTATGATTTTAGATGTTTAACGGTGTTTATTTGAAATCTATTCTGAGAATTAGTTTTGGTCATATATTGTATTATTATTGCTAGATAATGTAACAAAATTTGAAATATTGAATTATCGTATTTCTAAATATAAATGCAGACAAGCACAAGAGGTATCATCCATTGGTATGAATAAAGCCTTTATATTATTAAATTAATGTATTCTATAGACCGATTTCGGTCACGGCGGCTAATCTTAATGGAAACTAGCCAAGTACGCAAGAGATATAATAGTATACAAGAGTGTGCGCAAACACGGTTGCAATCCCTCTTCCCTAACTTTCATAGTTCGATGGGACGGAAATCTGACACAACCGGGAAGAGATCAGGCGCAAGTGTATCGAGTAAATTAATTCTATATGTAAAACCGAAATTTTTAATCTATGTATTAAGTGTTTGAGTTAACGTTGTCGCAATAACACCCACAGTTCACCGGTATGTTTAGGTCCTGTAATAGAGGGCGAGCCTATTGCCATTAACCGGGCACAAATTCTAACTCCGAGCTGCTACTGAGTATTTCATAGAAAATCCCTATAAAACTTTTCTCGACCTGGGAATTGAACCTAAGACCTCTAACGTAGCAGTCGCGCTTAGGACCACTATAGCTATCATTAGCCGCAGTTTGAGAAATTACAGTTACGTCAAAATTAAATGCCTGTAGTACTGAATTGAATACAACTCTACGAGCTCGTAGGTACCAGGCTCATAGAAAGACGAAAAAGAAACGCAACTGAAAACCAAGCTTAATATTAAGTAATAAAAGTTACAGGACCATCAATCACGGGCGCTAACGTAACAGATCTCCCCACGGTTCAAACCGTAGTCTGTATAAAACAACATTATCTACTCACTAACATATTTACGTAAATCCGAACTTCGCTAATAATTTCCAAGCTGTTTCGTGTTTTTCCTTATTACCCCAACATGTAAATATATACATACAACTACGTATGTACCTATAGAGACACATAAACTTTGGTATCGGTAACAAAAGTTTCGTTTGCCTGGAACAGGGTCGTAACATAAAATTTTACAACAACTTTAGACGTTACGTTATTATGGCTTTTTGATATCTTGCCATATCTAATAATGGGTTTATTACTTGTAATTTGAACATTTTGCTACCTGTTTTATTCGTGTGCTGATTATTTTTAATAGTAAGTGGTTTTTTGATGGAGGTTTGAGTTGGAAGACTATTTTATTTAGGGAGTGTGCTAAACTATTTGCTAAGCTAATGAGAAATATTATGTTTTTAATAACATTAGGTCTCATTAACATGTTATATTTGGGGGCAGAAACTATTTTCAGAAAAATCTGTTTCTACTAAAATGAATTCGCTGGGACAGCAATGAGCTTTTATTTGTAGTTTGCTATTTACTATTTTAAATAAAAGTTTCATATTATATTAATAGACGTTATTTGATTTAATTTTCACAGTTGTAATATATAGCGATGTTTTATATAATTTTCTATTGATAATTTCCAGTATGTAATGATAATCGACTACCTTACTATAATTATGAAGGGGGCAGATGATACTAAATAAGTCCCATTGACCACTAGGCCGGTAAATGTCACTAGTTGGTGCCAGTCAAAACGCCGGTAACAAACTCGAAGGGGGAAATAGGAATAAACCCAAAATAATTAATACTATAGTTACTCAACAAAAATACACACAATAACATGATATAATTTTCCGTATCAAGCAAATGCTTACACGAACAATACTCCCTTGAAAGCTTGAATAAACACTGCTCACTCCATCAGTCTAATAATTCCTATTGCCCACTAAGACAAACTACAACTTTGCCCATAAGAATCCACGGAATCAATAAATCCATTGTACTGACATAATTGCCTACCGTTATCTTAATATTAGCTAATATAATACAACAAAGGTACGACCATACAATAGCTAATTCACTACACAAATGAATGGCGCCTGTTGATTGGTTATCTTTATTGTATTCTGTTTTGTGTGAAAACTAATTTTCGCACTTCCAGAGTGGCACGTTAGTAAGGTAATTACGTCGTTTCGACGTGTTGTTTAACAAAGAAACGGCCATCTTTCTTACTTTCTTGGAAGTCTCACAAAGCACACACACGTACACAACATCACAGTACCTACAGCTTTTAGGAGCTAGCTTTTAAGAACTATGTCACTAACAAATTGGGCCTAGTTGCCATAAGTAAATAAATTATTATTATAAAAGTTGGCCCTCACTAGGCGGTACTGCGCGGCAAAGCACAGCAAAGTGCCCTATGCCCGTGAATTCTCTGTATAAGAAGAGATCTTTGTACTGCAGTGGCACAATAATAGGCTGGTATTATTAATAGCAAAAGATTCCCTGAAAGAAAAATCCTTCCCATAAAATTCCTAGACTTCCATAATGGACGCGTCACGCTCCCTTCACGTTAACTGAACACAAAACGATATTCAGCACCTATCAGTGTCGTAAGCTGGCCGCAATTTAATTTTAAAGTTCGTGAGTAAGTATCGCTGGCGGACTACGTAGATTTGCATATTTGTGCGTTTAAGCACAGCGGGCCTCCGCCGGGGAACGCTGACTGATTGAATTATTAACTGACTGGCGGCAGGCCCACAGGTACTTTGTCCAGACGTGAGTCGCGTACACGCCATGGATTTGCGTGGGCGCTCATAATTGTTATAATTACCCACCGCTGTCTCTCTCCGATAATGGACGCACGTTTGCTGTAATAATCCCCTGGAAGCGTCTCTTCAGAATAATAATGGCGCCACATTGTTATTTATTGTATTTGTTATTGCTTATTGTATGTTCGATTGGTAGGTAATTCCTTAAATAGTCTATCTGTTAATAATTAATTTCAGGCTTTCGGCTCGTTCGTGTTTAATTATAAAATTCAGTTTTAGGGAACAAACTGGGCTAGTAAACGGGCTGTGTAATAAAATTTGTTCGCAGTTTCCCTTTTATTATAGGTGTAACGTGGTATTATACCGTTGGGTAGTCCACATGGGACCATCCCCGACTATCAGGACACAACGCTTGGATCGTTGTCATGTAGGATTATGCGAAATTAGAGGGCTTGATTCAGGAAAACAAGCAATAGAAATGAATGAATTTTGTTTGATTTAACTAATTAAATTCAAAGACCAGGGACCTTCAGTTGAGCGAATGTACAAACAATGGTTATATGCGCGCGTTATATTCCATCAAAGTTATAATGGAAATAATTTTAATAATTATCATTACATAATTCATGCAGTTTTTAAAAGTGTTCAATAATTCATTCAGATTTTGCTGAATTCCTGTTGGGCCTCGGAAAGGTTGATTTAAAGCTCAATGATTATTGCATTAAATTATTCGTGAGCTCGATTAATTGTTAAAGTGACACGGTTAACTGATTAAATAATGCATTAAATTGAAGCTTTTTAATGTAGTTCACTAGAGAAATAATATTATGTGCGTCGGTATTTTCCAGTAGTAAATTATTTTCTCTACGAACTTCGTTCTACTTTAGACCTAAAACTATAGGTATCGATCTATGTATATAAATAGTTTTAGGTAGGTACATAATAATTCTACAACACATTGAAACTGCAGGAAACTCATTCAAGCTCTCGAAAACGGTTTAGAGTCCTACTTTCTATGACTATTATAAACGCGAAAGTTTGTGAGGTTGGATGAATAAATGGATGAATGTATGTTTGTTACTCTTTTACGCTTAAACGGCTGAACAAAACTTCATAAAATTTGGCACCAATCTGACTTGACACATAGGATTTGCGTGCTCTGTTTTTGTGTTCCCTTAGGATGGCTCAATATTGGCCTTATTTATTTATGCCAGTATTCCCTTAAGGGTTAAGCAGAGGTGTACCAATGTACACCCACAGATTGCCGGTATGTTTTTAGGTCCCATGTAATAGGGGCAGGCCTATTGCCATTAATCGGGCACAAGTCCTAACTCTGAGCTGCTACTGAGAATTTCATAGAAAAACTCAATAACACTTTTTGCTCGACCTGGAAATCGAACCCGTAACGTAGCAGTCGCGCTTAGAACGAGGCAGTCCAATTGTGAAATCTAGTAATAACTATGTTTCTATTTAAGTCACAAAATTAACAATAACATCTATATTATGTTTCATACTTCAGAAGTTTTACTAACAACTGGGTCAACAATAGTACTATAAATAATTAATATTTAGGGCTTAAGCTTTAGGTCTCAGAACGTTACTAGTCCCTAGGTCATAAGCTAGCAAAGCTATTAAGATAGGGTGTTTGACGTCTAGTGCCAACTTAGATAACTGAATTGTGACCATGTAAGAAGGGATGGCCCAGTGGTTAAGGCCTGCCTCTTATGCATTATGGGATTACGGGTCAAATCGTGCTAGTATGAAATGTAACTTTTTTAATTGATATGTACCTACTTAAATGTGTATCGTGTATGTACGATAAACTTATATATCCTAGACACCACTAAAATCGGTGAAGGAAGACATCGTGAGAAGATAAAGAAGAAGATGCTGAATGCTCGTGCCTTCTTTGTGTAAGAACTTCAAATTCAAATAAAAAAAGGCCAAAGAACAAAGGGCTTCGACTTGCAGTAGGACAATAATAAGCTTTTATTTTTAAGTGGGAATCGTTTTGGTGTTTAATCCAAGTTCTTGTACAATCACTTTGTTTATTTCTGCTGCGAAATGGCTAAACTACTAACTAAATGTTTCATTATTTAATTTAGACACTTGGTTATTATTTTTTTATCATAAAAATTGCCGTAGTCATGTTTGGCGGCTGGCTGGATCTTTAAAGTTCATTACACATCACAACTAACTGAACTCATAAGGGCCTATACAAGAAAAAATTATATCTCCACTAGATTAAACTCAATTTTGTCTCTAAATTCATATTTACATGCTTTTTTCTTGGAGTCTATGGGCAATGGGCAATTTTGTTTTGGCATTCATGAGATTTTTTCTGAAGTTGGGTTGCGCGTGGGCAACTTTTCTAACCTATAAACGATACGCACGAGCTGGAACACAAACGTTTGTTCCATTCCATACGTATGGTCAATGAACAAAGTTCCTGCAAATTAAATAATGCAACGTTCGTTCTTGCAAAAAGTTGTGTGAAACTCAGATTTTTTCAATCATCTAGCAGCCTACGAAGACGGATAGTGTATTCAGCCCCAAACACTGTCATATTTTTTACAGTAAGTACCGTAATTACAAAAAACAGGTACATAAAGAAACATAAGATAAGATTCTAGTCAGGTGTGTGAAGAATACCTACTATGAATTGTTAATTTCGTAATAAATATCAAAGTAACTACAGATAATGTTAATTTATGAGTTAATTTAACTGTCTACCTAAAACACTATTTATATTCCAGTTTGTAGAGCGGCCTGTTTAATTATATTGTTTGATTAAATTAAGTTCGTCAATCCAGTCCGCGTGTACCTACATTCCCATTTCGTTGTTCCTAGTTTCACAGATTAGCATTGTACAACAATAATCATACAAGCAAATTGATTTATCTACGTGTAAATACCAAGGGAATAATAATGAGTAGCGCGCATATTGGCCCACAGCGCATGTTGATAATAAATGAATAAATAATGTTGCCCGCGATAATATTTTATAATAAATTGGCCACTTTATAGCGAAGTGGGTGTCAAGATCACAATGCACACTTAGCGCGATATATCACACATATTATCATGGCTGCAAAAGGCGGCCCAATGCGGTGCGCGGAAAGTAATTTTACTAGAACCCGCCCCATTCCCCTGTCCCCACAGAATACCTCGCGTGGCCTGGATGTGTGGCGTGACGTGAGTGATACAAGATTCCTTTGAGGTGAAAAGTTCGTTAGGCGAGTGTGATTCACGAGTACCAATGAAGTCTCGTCGATGCCGTAGACGGGGCCTAGACGACGCACCGAGTGTTTCATTACGTCACTCACACGTTTGACAACGGACGCGGAACCCGACTGAATAAATAATACATGCACACGACAATTTAATTGTATCATCAATTCCACTGTGTCATCATAATGCCTCTGTGTTTCCATTATCAAACTAAACCGAAATTGTAATCATAATAGAACAACTAAAACGTGTTAACGCCCTAATATTTCACGATTCAGCAACCCAGATGCGATTAACTTAATTAAACGTGTGCGCAAATTATTATTCATATCATAAAATTCTACACAAAGTTTTGTATAATGTTGTCGGAATAAAAATGTTGGCACGCAAAGACTTTTTATGAAAACCAGCCGGTAAATAAGGCAAAGGTCCCAGTCGTATCCATTTGTCCCCCCGGAGCATTCGTGGGAATGGGCAAAAACAAGTGAAAATAAAGTGAAAACATTGTTATTCTCGTGTGGATTACCTTGCGTTGTGTTATTCCAGCCGGCGTGCTGTCTCCTCGGATAACAAACTATGGACTTTACCACTTCCATACATTTAAATTTAAAAATAATTTTGTGACTTGCAGAATACAGAACGAGCGCTAATTGAGTCCATTAAAGTTTTGTGGCGCGAATTATTTTTGTTCATGATTATATTTTCGCAGCTATCTAGTCTCATAAAAAGGGGGAGCGTAATTACTTAGGCACATTAATGTCCGTTATTACGGGTAATAGGGTATAATGTGAAAAATTATGTTTGTTATAATATAATTTAGTGGCTTAACGTCTGGCAGCGAAAATCAACACAAAAATTTGCTAACTAATTGTCAATTGCGCTTAAGCTTCTGTGATTGGCTGACTGAATTATGAACAGCCAATCGGATCATTCGATTTGCGTTTTATAATTTTCGTTCCCGAAACTATGTGTAAGGACGACGGGATTAAAAATTGTCGGGGTTTAATCCTGAAAAATTGGAACCTTTTGCGTTGAATACTGGGAAACGAGAATTTAGAAAGACCACTTACGTATGCTTTTTGTGTGACGCTTCCAGTTTCACGGAGGCACGAATTGCGAAACTCTGTGTTGACATTCATGTCCATACTAATATTATAAATGCGGAAGGGAGTTTGTTTATTTGATAGCTACCTTTTCATGGCTTAACTACTAAACCGATTTCAATTAAATTAGGTACAGGTTAAGCTTGAATCCCAAGGAAGGACATAGGCTTCTTTTTGGTGTTTGCGACATTTACGCCTTTAGGCCTGTCTCGTTGCCTAGTGGTCCTAAGAGCGAGTGCCTAGAGGTCTTGGGTTCGATTCCCAGGTCGAGCAAAGTGTTATTGGGTTTTTCTATGACATTCCGGTGAATTGTGGTTGTACATTGATACACCTCTGCTTAACTCTTCGGGGAATACAGGCGTGATGATATAATGGAGGTCACGGGCAAAAGCTACAAAAATATAATTTCAAGTCAGTAGCCAGCAAGTACTAATTTCTATTCACAGTCTTCTCAATTTTATACCAAAGTAAACTGTGTAGTAAGTGCAAAATAAACTGGAACAACATTATTCTTGTTGAGATTATTTCGCGTTATCTAAGACGTTTATTCTTTCCGTGCGGACATGACTATTCTGCGGTGTTGATACTGTATTCACTTATTATTTTGTTTTTACTACGATAAATGTTTTCGGAGATATTCATAAGTGTTTGTGTACATAGTATTCATTTAACTGCCCCGTTGGTCTCGTGGTGGCAAGCATGACTGTTGTGCGTGGGGTCCTGGGTTCAATTCCCAGGTCGGGCAAAAAATGATTTTGTGTTTTTCCATTAGGAACTTCTCAGAAGCAGCCCGGAGTTTAAAAGTTGGTGGTGTGACACCCCCGTGTCTCGGTAAGCACGTAAAGCTATTGGTCCTGCGTCTGATCTCACCCCGGTTGTGTCATCGGTCTATAAGAGTTAGGGACGAGGGAGTGCACCTGTGTTTGCGCACACCCTTGTGAACTATAATATCTCCTACGTACTTGGCTAGTCTGCATTAAGATTAGCCGCCGTGGCCGAAGTCGGTCTGGAGAATACGAATACATTCATTTCAAATGAGGAATGTTAGATATGGTGATATGGCTAAATGGACAAATAGATTCGATATTATTATTTTCTTTCTGTCTAGTAAAGACGTTAAAAAGTGCCTTTTTATGGTCTAATTAAAATAGACGATTTGACTTTGACTTTTTGAAAAAGAGGTGTGAGATATCTTATGCTTATTTCTTCGGCATCCTTAAAATAATTGAGTTTAGTTTTAATTTTAATATATAAAGTTTGCACCGTCGTTCTTCTTAGCAAAGACCTTTATCTCCCTTGTTCCACATACTTCGCTGCTAATGTACTGTAATTTTTCCAGTGCTAGAAAGAGAAAGAGCTATACGTGGTTATTCTTACTATACCTTTTTCGCAGAGAAACATTGATGGCATTAATACTTCATGATACGCCGTCAGTTCTCGATATTCTTAGTGAATTATTTTTAGAATTCTTGACGTACCTAAAATATATTTTTTTACAAAATTACAAGAAAATAACCTTTAAGATATAAACTAGTAACTATAAATAGGCAAGTCGATCTTAGTCTTTATTCTTGGAACGTGTTGCTCTAAGCCATACCGAGAACAGTTTATCAAAATCATAGGCTATATATGTATAGCCCGCGGTTTCACCCGCGTTTAGTTACTTCTTTGGTTACTGCTCCTCTCCAGTTGGTTATAGCGTGATATTTTGTATCTTGTACTATTCCTCATGAATTTGGCTATCATATACAAAAATATTTTTTCTAATTTAGTTAGAAGTTCCAGTGACACGATGAAACAAACAAAAATCATACTTTTTGTACTAACCGTATGTTTTGTTATATTATAGTTTCTGCGAAGCTTTCAGCCACAGATTTATACAGAAAATATACGTAACTACACACGTCAAGCATTGCATGAACAATGATTTTGTGCAAACTTGATTGAGCGCCTGTGTCATGATTTTGTGCAAGCGTCTAACCTATATTGAAATTGACAAGCTTGCGCAAAATGATTGTTCATGCTCGCTTGTCATTCGAGCAGTTACGTGTGTTATTACGGACCTTTTGTAAAGTAGATTTATCTCTGAAATAGTTAAAGTTATAGGTTATCTAATTTTATCAAAAGCTAGCTTCTGCCCGCGACTTTTACTCCGTATGGATTTTTATTTTTATTTATTAAAAAATTATGCACAAATGTAAAATACACTGTACAAAAGCGGACTTAATTCCCTAGGCATTTAAAACTATGGTAAACTGGCTAAGGTAGACTAGTAAAGTCTACCTTAGCCAGTTTACCTTATTTTTCACCTGCGTTGTGTTATGTCTTTGGTTATTGCTCCGCTCCGGTGTGTCGTAGCGTAGTGTTGTATAGCCTACTATACTATTATTCATGAATCTCGCTATCATATTAATTTGCAAAATGATTTTCGAAAAAAGTCTGGAAGTTCTAGGGATGACGTTTGAACAAACAAATAATAATCTCTTTATTATTAAATAGTAGATCATTATTAAACCTTATTTACTAAGTCGAAACGTATTTGATCAATGTCAACAAACGATAAAACCTAAATAGGTACCTAAGTACACTTTTTATTTACTGTCACCGTTTAACAAAGGCCTCTAATAAAAACATTTGTAAGTATAATGGTCAAATAATATTATTACAGGCACAACGATATATTTATCTGACCATATAATAAAAAAACTGCTTCGTTGGCCCAGCGGTCCTAAGCGCGAATGCTACTCTAGACGTCTTGGGCTCGATTCCCAGGTCGAGCAAAGAGTTATTGGGTTTTTCAATGAAATTCTCCGTAGCAGCTCGGAGTTACGATTCGTGCCCGGTTAATGGCAATAAGCTCGCCGTACGTGGGACTTAAAACACACCGGCGATCTGTTAGTGTAGATTGGCACACCTCTGCCTAACCCTTCGGGGAATACAGGCGTATGTAGGTAAAATTAAAAAAAAAACAAACACGCATCAGACGCATCACACTATACAGCATTTATCTAAAATACCATCTCTTTGGTCGCAAGTTGTAGGAACTTGTGAATATTTATGTTGACCTATATTCTAGGCGGTCGCTATAGAGGTGTACAATAGAGTGGTTGTCGGGCGTATTTGCGAGTGTAAATTGAAACATGTCGAGAGTTAATTGCGTCCAGGCCGGCGTGGGAGGGCCTGTGGATAATCCTGGGACCTGCGACCGGCGACCGACCCCGCGCCTTGCGACCTTTCGCCAAAGATAAACGCTTACCAACACCATAGCTAGTGAGAATTAACAGTGAAAATTGTCGTGTTTTGTTTTTTGGAGTTTGTGTTTTGGGAATTCGTGTCCTTTTTTGTTTGACAAACATTGGTCGTGAAATTGTTTAAGGTGGATCAATAAAACAGTGTTTGAAGAAATATATTTTTTTTAGTAAATAAGTAACATTCTAAATCTTGTATAAAGTAGTGCATTGCTTCTTTGATCTCGTAGTCGTCGACTGTTGAAAGTAGAGCCATGGGTTCAAGTCCCAGGTTGGGAAAAGTGTTATTGGGTTTTTCCATTAGTAATTTATCACTTTTCAATCGATCTTGTCACTTTCAAGTGTGACGTTTGGCTACCATTTTATGTTTGAAAGGATACTGTTAAAAATTATTATTAAATATTGCCACACTCTTTCTGCTGGCCATAACTACAGCTTATTGCGTCGGCGGATCGTGTAGCCGTGACCGAATTTTGGGTCAAACGTAGCATTTAAAAAATATATAAAAAATTTAAAAAAAATATACCATCACGCCTGTATTCCCCGAAGGGTTAGGCAGAGGTGTACCAATGTACACCCACAGTTCGCCGGTATATTTAGGTCCCATGTAGTAGGGGGCGAGCCTATTGACATTAATCGGGCACAAATCCAAACTCCGAGCTGCTACTGCGAATTTCATAGAAAAACCCAATAACACTTTTTGCTCGACCTGGGAATCGAACCCGGGACCCCTTGCACAGCAGTCGCACTTGCGACCACTAGACCAACGGGGCAGTTAAAAAATATCTTATTTATTTAATTATTAATATTCTATTTTTTGCCAGAATCTTTAAAGTTCGAACCTGTAAACCGTCTACTTCATTCCTTAATCCTATTCAAGGCTTACGTGTAAGGCTTGTATACACCAGCGTTCGTTTACGAGCTGACAAGTTCAAGAGATAAGGCAGTCACTTCTGTTGCAGTAGTACGCGAGTTTTTTGTTGTTTTATTTTTGTTTTTTATTCTGTTGGCTTTTCTTTGTATATTCATCATTTCAGTTTACGGTGAAAGGAGTCTTGGGATGTGCCTGTTTGAAAATTATACAGATTTTATTATGATTAAATTAGCTATATATCTTGTGGTGTTACCCGCGTTCAGTTATGTTTTTGGTTGCTGCTTAGCTACCGTTGGCCGTCGCGTGATGTTCTATATGTATAAACCTTCCTTTTGAATCACTCTATCTATTGATGAAAACCGCATTAAAATCCATTGCGTAGTTTAATAGATTTAAGCGTACAGAGAGACGGACGGCGGAAAGTGACTTTGTTTTATACTACGTAGAGATATTTATAAATGATTCACATTTTAGTAAGATAAATTCAAAGTCAATAGTTAGAGTCAAAATATTTTTACTATAACACCTTTCAACATAATTTACAAGTTTTTTTTTTGTCTAGTTATATAAGAATGGGCAGGATAATCTTTTAGCTTTTAAAATAATTATTATCCATTTTTAATTTAACTTTGAATCCATGAACGCTTATTAATTAAACAATAGTTTCTAGCTAAAATGTACAAGTTGAGTAATTAAAATATTGAGTATTTCAAGCTACGTTGTTCTGATTCGAACTAAATGCTATTGATTAGAAGCTGCGACGGCAATTCCTTGAATTTCTGGTTCATTGTGCCATCTGCTGCATTGCGAAGGATTTGGCTACATTACTCGAAGTTGGTACCAGTAGGTACTATTGCATTATCGATCTTATTATTAACTAGAGCTTTTACTAACCCTTCAAAGTTTTCTAATAAAATAAAAGTAACAAAAAAAAAAGGGTAATTAGAAGGAATCGAAAAAAAAAGACAGGGAAAGTTACCTGAGGCATAACGTTTTTTCCTTGCGTGATGATTTTGATCAGATATTGCCGATGTATTGCGCCTACGCAAATTCGTACTCCGTAACTCGTAGCACATTCTGCTACGGCGTAGCTTACTCTGTGCTACGATAACTTGGTATTCGTCGTATTCGTCTACGGATTTTTTAATTCACGATTTTAAAAATACCAACTTATCAATGATTTTAACTTACCTAGATTTCCAAGATACTTAACTAAATCAACGTTTTAGCACCAAAAGTCACCTTATTTTTTACCCAAAGATTAACACAAAACTTTAAAAAAGGCAGGAAAAATTCTTTACCGCCAACCCTGCGCTGCTAGGCCACAAACTTCACCCGAGCCTCCTCACCGAGTGTCATCGAGTAGTAAAACAAAGGCCTCCTTATTACACAGGTTGAGCTCGTCATAATTTCAACAAGTTTATGTGCGTTCAACAAGAGTAATGTCGTACCTGATTTATGTTTGCCGGCTGTTGTAGACTTAGGACGGAACAGGTTTATGAATCTTTGTTACCGGAAACTTTAATGTAAGGAATGTGTGTAGTGTGGATTCTCTGTTGCACGCATGGAGAATTTACGTGAGGTGGAGAATCTACGTTGTTTGTGGGTAGTAGTGTAGTAGCAGTGTAGTGTAATAACAAAAATAAATAAGTCTGTTAAAACAAGTGGATAAATTAGTTGCATTTATATGAAGGTAAATATTGGCTCCTATAAAATACTAACATATTGAAAAAAAATTAAACAGTAATTGTAAATAAATATATATATTTGTATACTCGGGGAATGCGCACATAATTGTATTTTCAATATTCTATTTTGCTTTATCAATAAAAATTAATCAACATTATTCTAGGCTTTACTAATTTACGAATAATGTCGTAATTATTGTGAAAATATCACCACAATCCCCAGTAGAATATCCTTATCCTCCGCTACAATGAAGCAGCCTCCAGAGAATATTTCTATAATCATCGCGATCCCCTCATACACCTAATCCCGATCTAAAAATGTCGTCGTAATGTAGGACACGCGCGCCGCTGAATTATTCGACTGTAAAAGAGTGATATTAACTTTACCAACTTGCTCTTCACTTGAACTCCATCTTAACATTTCGCCGAAATCATAATAGTCTTCTTTTCGCCGGCGATTTCACAATGTTGACTTTGAAAGTCGAATTCGAGAGGATTTGTTATCTTTGTCTTTCAAATCCGATTGGATTCAAAGAAACCCTATCTTCTTCTCCACTTTATAGTAATTTACAACTTGCATAATAGTGTTCGGAGAACATTAACTCACTATTATACCTCAACGTTCTTTCATAAGTTTCTCGGCTTCTGCAACTTCATTCCGCTGTTCTTTAAAGCCTGGATGCGAGTCAAAGCCATTGCAACTATTCCAAGTGTCTCAAACGGAGCTCCAACTAGAATATTAACTGAGGATTTAGTATTTAGTCGAGAGTGGAAATTGAAACATGTCGGGAGTTAATTGTGACTAGGGCCTGCGGTCGCTTCAGTTCGCGCCAAATTTGGAATTCAGGACATCGACACAATGCAAACTTTAGCTTGTTGTTCGACAAACTCTTTGTTGTGCTCATCGAATAATAAATTGCGGTGATTCGCGAAAATAGATGTTTTGATACAAACTTTATTAGCGTTAAAATAATATAATTAAGTAAGACCAATCTATACATAAAATCAAAACCATGTCATGTTTGTTGAAGCATCACGCAATTACTAGCGGATAAATACTGTTCAAAGGAGATGGCTAAATGGAAGTATAGACCACTGCCCCATGTGCCAGGTACCATGTATAAATATGGTACCTAGCTCAATGTAATGCTGAATGGCTAAATAATAGTATTTCATGTAAAAAAGTTTCAGATACTTTTTGGGAATAATATAATGGTAAAATAATATTGCCTAAATAGGAAAAAAGGTGTGTGTGACAGTATATAATTTTCCTTAACTGACACTTTCGAAAAAGAATAAAACTAAACACGAAAATGAGGTTGTATATTTATAAGCGAATGTTTGTGGTGAAAAATTTTTCCTTTTTTTTTAGATACTTTATTATGTTTAATAGTTCACGAAAGTGCTAGGAAAATATTAAACACTACATAATTCATGAATGATTTTTTAAATATTATGAGTTTATGTAAGAATCATATACATTTCAGAATGTTTCAGGCCCTGGGGCAGTCATTTAGCCATCACCTTTTGCATGAAATTCCCTACTGGTTTAGTTAGTCTATACGGTTTTTGCTATAGGTATATTATCACGCTATTTACTGTAGGGAATTAGCAATGTAGTATTATATCTGTTTTCTTCAACAGTACACCACGGGATTGCTTTAAAACCAACTAAGTTCACTTGGACGATAGTGATTACATACCTAGTATTCAATACTTATTTCAATTATACTTAGGTTCACGTGAGCGAACCCAAGGGTACAGCTACTTAAAGATATTTCTTCTAAAGCTCCATCAATAAGAAATTACCGACAGTATAGGAACAGACAAGATAAATAAATATATAAATCCCTAGAAAGGATAACACGAAAAGCTTCCAGAGAAACATGTTAAACAAAGGTGTTCAATATTGGAACGTTAAATTAAACAATTAAATAGATCATTAATGGATGAAGTGCGGATGTAAATGAATTGGGTTTCGACAGTTTTGTTTGTTTTCACGGGTAGGATGATGGCCCTTGACTGAAGCGCTGGCCGCATTCGCTCGCCGCCGTCCGTTCGTAACCAATTTTACATTCGATATGAGTGACGCGAGCTGTTACATTAAAAGGTAACATTACCGAATTCTCGTTAATTTATATTGGCTTTCAGTTAATTGGTATAGACGCTAAATGATGGAGAAGCTATATTACGTACCTATTCATATGTTCGTCCGAAAATTGGTATCTTGCAAAAATTTGTTTGTGTATGAATCGCAATTCATGTTTGAAATTAATTTCAGTTGAAAGGATCAGTTTTTTTATGTAGCAAAAGTTAATTAAATTCTTGTTGTGAGTATGAAATACATAAAAAGAACTGATTTTAGGGTAGCTAGGTGAATTATACATTTGGGGACAATAAAATGTATATTGTTGGTATCTACAACATGACTTGCTTGAAAAGCCGAGTTTTATTTTGCACACACATACATAATCTATTATTATTACGAATGTAATTGGATTGGTGTTTTTATTACAGTCAAATAATCACAACGGCTAGAACATGAGTAGATTTAAGTCCCGTAATCTTCTATAGGCTGGATCATCCCTTTTAAAAGGCGGAACCATCTAGAAGTTAATCACGATTTACCTTCGCAACTTGTACCAATAATTTGTAACCCATCTTGTTACAATACATGTTGCGTACAGTTGAATGCGATTAGTTAGCTTGAGATAATTACACATTCCATTTGTCCGGTTAATCCGAGCCTAATCGGATGGCGCTTGATAAGGGTCGGACCACCTTAGGTGGATACCGGTGACGTCACTACTTTGTATTACCTTACCTACCTATGCTTTTATAACGGGGAAAGATTTTGATCTATATTAGCTGATAAAGTGTTCGTAATTTTTGTCTTTTTAGTTTTTTGTTTATGAACTGTTGAGTGATGTGATGACTGATGAGTTTTTTGTGTCATCATTATCATCTGATACCAGATGCAGCTGAATACTAGTGTTTTACATGGAGCGTCTGCCTATACTATACGTTAGGCATACTTTTACCTTGGTATTTTTGTGTATTTTGTAAAAATCCTTATACATATATTGTAAGACTTGTATGAATTAATTGACGATAAACAATTACAGTGTTTGATAATTAGTTGTTTGGTAATTAATTGTTCTGCATTACTGTATGAAAAAATATAAATGTTATTTTAATGCAAAATGCAGAGAATTCAATAAATTTTCTACAACTAATAAAGGTTCAAAGAAGGACTTGAACAAGAAACAAGAAAGGAATAGAATTCTTCTAGGAATCGTGGGCATTACATCATTTTAATTAGTTCTGTTATTAACTAGTTATTTATTTACATACGTATTCAAGGGAATTGATAAATAGATTGTATCTTTTATACCTTAGATAAACACCTATTCATTATTTTGACCCATAATTCAATACTCATACATACATACTACATACATAACCTCACGCATTTTTCCCATGGGGGTAGGCAGAAACCACTGAACGCCACCTGCTATCTTTACATACTCCTTTCGCCTCTTCCACGTCATACATCATTCAATATTCATGGGTCTTTATGGGTCAAAATTGATTATACATGAAAACGAAACGGTAAGGATTTCATCAAATTCAATAAAAAAAGGCGGTTGGAGTAAAGTTGTAACAATTAATTCCGCTCTAATCGGAGGGTGAATGATAAGGGTAGAACCCGTTTAACATAGACGTACCTTGGTAGGTACCTTACCTCTACCTTACGGGTCGAAATATTTACTAGAAAATTCATGCAATATCTATACTATATTATAAAGCTAAATAGTTTGTTTGTTTGAACGCGCTAATCTCAGGGACTACTGGTTGGAATTGGAAAATTCTTTTAGTGTTGGATAGTCCATTTCTTGAGGAAGGCTATAGGCTATGTAACATCACGCTACAACCAACAGGTGCTGAGCAGCGAGGGTGAAACCGCGGGGAACAGCTAGTATTTTATATTTTGTAAAATAATAACTTTCTTTTTATTTTTTCTATTCTAAAAATATGGTGGATTTCGAGAAAATGAATATTGATTCGAAGTAGTTTTTGATGTATCTAGGTAATTTTTATCGTAGCCCTGTGTGTGTTATAAAGATCGAATTCAGAATGCGAGACGTTTGTATAACTTAAAGTTTTTTCGAGCAAAATATAATAAAGAAAGTGAAGAAAGCGTTGGGCAGAGGTATATCAACGTATACCCACAGTTCGCCGGTATGTTTATGTCCCATGTAATAGGGGGCGAGCCTAACATTAACCGGGCACAAATCCAAACTCCGAGCTGCTACTGAGAGTTTCATAGAAAACCCCAATTACACTTTACTCGACCTGGGAATCGAATCCAAGTCCTCTAGCGTAACAGTCGCGCTTAAAACCACTAGGCTAACGAGGCAGTTATAATCAATATTAGTTGAAATCGCCAATCCGCCATCAGCAAGCTTGGTGTTCGTGCCTTCTCTGTGTGTGTAAACGCCTTTGCCCTGCAGTGGGACATTAATAGACTGATATTATTATATTGAAAAGAGTATTCGTTATTCGTAGAATTTTAATTCATTCAAGAATATTTTAATTTGCAAATAGTTGGTTATTCGAACTAACGAAGGGGCGATGCTTGAATTTAGTGTACCTATCTCTATATACAGGGTGGAAATTTATTATGCTACCTGGAGGGAAAGTACTCTAAATACTGAAGATAGCAAATTTTACTTAAAGGAAACATTCCTTTATTTTTAAAAAGAAACTAAACTGCATTTAAATAATTTTGAAAATTCCGTTGCCTCACCTGGGAATCGAACCGACTAAAATCCGAAAAAATTGCATCCTGTACTTTTATGGCACTAATCGATAGAGTCAATCATAGGGATCAAATCTCTGCAAACATGGTAAATTAAATTAAACAAAAACCATGAAATTTTAACCTAAACTTATTTTAGTCGGACGAAAAAAACGAACAAATTAACTAAGTAGTTGCTGGAAATGAGCTTCACTTTCATGGATACATGAAACACACTTTCATTAGTCAATTCTCGATTTTTTCGTCCGAATAAAATAAGTTTTGTTAAAAATGTCATGGCTTTTTTTAAATTTAATTTATCATGTTTGCAGAGATTTGATCCTTATGATTGACCCTATCGATTAGTGCCATAAAAGTACAAGATGCTATTTTTTCGGCTTTTAGTCGGTTCGATTCCCGGGTGTGGTAACTGTATTTTCAAAATTATTTAAATGCAGTTCTGTTTCTTTTTAAAAATAAAGGAATGTTTCCTTTAAGTAAAATTTGCTATCTTCAGTATTTAGAGTACTTTCCCTCCAGGTAGCATAATAAATTTCCACCCTGTATTATATTTGAAATGATTCGATCTTGATGCTCAGTTGTTTCAGGTACAGGTACTAAGTAAAATAAATTATTAAGACATTTCACAGTTCTAGATAAGACAATTTCACTTTTGTGATGTTAAATAACTAAGTATTAGCTTACTTAGACTTTTTACATCACTAAAGCGAAATTATTTTTTAACTAAAAAGATCAAAACTCTACCTGAAGATTATTATTTTTAGTAAAGCAATATCGATGTATAACAGAAATATACAGATGTTTCTTTACATTAAAATCAAGATATTTTACTTTGACGCCGATTGTGACTATCTTAATCAATAATAATTATTTAAGGAGCAATGACCTAAAGATTGGCATAGCCCGAACAAACCTCAGCAATCTACAGAAATAATCACACATAATTCTTAAACAAAACATAAACATAATCTTTACTAACAAACAAGTTATATAAACTGAAACAATCTCAATGTTTGCCACCATTTTAAGGTCACCTCATGAATATGATACCTATGAGCCTTCGATTTGGTGTGACTCGCAAAACTTTGACAGTCACGGCAGCCATTTCCTTTTGCCCTTTTCATATAGAAATTTCACGGCTAGTAACCGCGAACGATTTGTGAATTTAACACGGGATATTATTAGATTTTTTTTATCCTTTTCCGTTTCCACAATTTCTTCAAACGTGTAAAATAAATGTACTGCAGATATTATTAATCACTAGCTGCTTAGCTGCGGTTTTACTCGTGTCTTGTGAACTTCTTGATGTACCTCGTTGATTTGTCGGTGAAATTACAGGCACGTGAGACATTTCAACTTTCGTCTCTGGGATGGCAATGCATTTGCAAGGCCTCTGGTATTGCAGATGTTTATAGGCAGAGGTAACTACTTAAAATCAGGTGGGCCTATTGTTTTCCAACAATTTAAATTAAAAAGAATTACCAAAGTAAGATGTAGGTACCTTATGTTTTCATACAGATGATGTTCTATCTGTGTGCCAAATTTCATCACAATCTGTTCAGCTGTTTAAGAGTAATTGACAAACATACAAACAGACGAACATACAGACAAATGTTCAAACGCCATCATTTTTAATGTCAGTAGGATAGGATTACACTGATCTCTAAAATAAATGAATTACCCACCGCTAAATACTGAAACCTCATTTGTGTGAAATAATTCTAATTAATATTAATTAAGCTCAAAAGCTGTGTGACATTTCATTATTTTAATAACCTTTTTCATTGGGTGCTGTTTATTACATTTTGTGATCGGTATTGTAATTTAAATTGAAAGCAGTATTCATTTTGTAATTTGTTTTTTTGAATCATTTTGTTGCAATATTTTATTTTTAACAAAATCTGCGTATGCATATTTTGTTTTTTACAATATTAATGTTAGTGGTTTCTATGGTTTTAATAAATTGAAACTGAGAATTTACTGATAGTATTTAAAATACACATAACATAACATTACGCCTGTATTCTCCGAAGGGTTAGGCAGAGGTGTACCACAACCAACCATGTTATTGTTTTAATTCTGATTACTTAATTTTAAAGATCTACAGGTACGTGTGGGTAACGGCAAAAAACATGACATAATAATATTACGCCTGTATTTCTCTAAAGGTTAAGCAGAGGTGTGAAACACACCCACGCAACGCCAGTTATGTCTACGTCGCGTGTTTGTACTGAACTATTCTTATTTGAAGTGATGAGAATAGTTCACGCGTTTAGGCGTACTGCCGGCGTAGTGCTCTTAATGTCACAACCCCATAGGGCTTTGCTACCTTAGGGCTCAAACACATAAACACGACACGACGTCGCATCGTGCTACGACGTGGAATTTGTATAGGTTTGCCACAATTGTACCTATACAAATTCCGCGTCGTAACACGATGCGACGGCAACGTCGTGTCGTGTTTATGTGTTTGAGCCCTTAGGGCCTGGGCACACCACGTTTTTTACACGCACCGTTGACACGCGTTTGTAGCGATACAGACAAAATCTTACTGCAATGTGGAGTACAAAACGCGCTGTCTACTTAAGTTTCTAAAACGCGCGTCACCGGTGCGTTTAAAAAACGTGCTGTGCACAGGCCCTTATCTTTCCTTTGGGCATCCCACACTCAGGAACCCACCACCAGTCACCCACAGTGCTACGGCTTAAACACTTACTGACACTTACACTGACTTTATTAAAAACTGGCTTCTGAATTCTTGCACACAGAATTTCTTGTGAATAATCCTGTATTTATGGTGAATAATGTAGTATTTATATCTTGTTTTTTAATTGAACATATTTTGTAATGTAATTATTATTTATTATAATGTTTTGTGTTACTGCTTCTAAATAAAAATTGAAAAACGTAATTGTCTCTGATATTGTTAAATTAATAGTGTTTTTTTGACTTTGAATGCCCGTGACTTCGCCCGCGTGTAAGTAAAGTATTCATAAAACTTAGCCAATAGGTCTCGGCTCGAGTGTAGCTTCCTAATAATGAAAGAAATTTTGAAATTGAACCAATAGGTACTTCCAGAGATTACCTCTTACAAACAAGCTTTACCTTTTTATAATATTACTACGAAGTAAGATAATTTAAAATTATACAGCCAGTAAACATTTCAAGCTACATTACGACGCCCGTATTTGCCTGCTACTTCATAAGTTCAAAGTGACACCTCACAAGATCCCGTTCACATGTAAGACGTAGAGTAGTCCATAACTTTTTGCAGTTCAACGCGTTCGGAAGCTGTATAAAAACCGAGGTTGCCAACACGAAAATAACTCATGTGTTGAAAGACAAGAAAATGTAATAAAAATATTCAGTGGAGTTGAAAACAAAAATATGGGACGGAAAATGAGAACAGGGAGGAAAATCGCATCTCTCACGGCTCCTTACTGAATATTTTTTGAGTTTATTGAATAAATATACATAATTTGCCTTTGATGTTTTAAAAGCGCTTTACACCGACGACGTGGCTTAGAACAGCTACATACCTCGCCGCCTACCGGCGAATCTGAAATAAATACTTGTACGTGTCAATGTTACTCGTATTACGTTTATTGATGTGATTTTGTCATTAAAAGAAATGTATTTAGGTTTTATAAAGAAGAGCAAGTTAAGATAATCACGTTAATTTACAACGCGTTATTTTTTTTTGTACTGAGATGAAAGGTACTTGACGTTTTCATTTCTTTTCAATTTTATTTTTTCATTTTATGGCAAACAAGCTGACCGCCTGATGTTAAGTGCCTACTGACATCTGCAATACCAGAGGCCTTGCAAATGCGTTGCCATCCCAGAGACAAAGTTGACATGTCTCATGTGCCTGTAATTAAACCGGCACCCATACGCTTCGAACCGGAACACAGCAACGCTGCTTTACGGCAGAAATAGGTATGGTGGAACTTTCCCAAACGAGCTCCTTTACAAAGGGAACTTCTGTAAGAAAAAAAATGGTATGTTCCACATTTTATATAAAATTACCCGGCTTATAAACCACAACGACCTGTCTTCATTTTTTTTATTAAATACATACATACCATCTCGCCTGTATTCCTCGAAGGGTTAAGCAGTGGTGTATCAATTTACACCCACAGTTTGCCGGTATGTTTTAGGTCCCGTGTAATAGTGGGCGAGCCTATTGCCATTAACCGGGCACAAATCCAAACTCGAGCTGCTACTGAGAAATTCATAGAAAAACCCAATAACACTTTTTGATCGACCCGAGAATTGAAATCTTAGGACCGCGAGGCCAACGAGGCAGTTTTTTTATTACGAAAATTGAAAACACCATTTTGTATATAATTGATAAAACTAAAATTTCTACCTACAAAGAAATATATACTCTAATCAAACAGAAATAATAACGTATATAATTCCGGCCAGTCCACATTAATTTAGCATAGTAGGTGCAATATTCTAGCGAGCATAATAATATTCCAGGTGACATGAAGTTTATTTTTAATTAAGCGCTTTTGAATTTGGAATGAATGCAGAACTTTATGCTGCATATAAAATGCATGCTAATATAAAACTTTTTGTTTGTGTATGTTGGTATAATTAAGATATTTATCTAAATTTAAATTTTCATTGTTATTATTTTATTATATTTACTTTATGAAGATATACTGTAGCAATAAATATAAAGAGAAAAAACATATTAAGAAAAAATGGAAACGAGCTATTATCTGAGCTCCCTACTTTCCACTAACCGTGGATAGATACTATAAGCCATAAGCAAAAAACGCATGAGAATATTAAAATTAGGTAATAGTTAAGTACATAATATACTAAACACGTACTCAAATACTCCTAACTCATTTACAAAACAAAAAAAAAATTTTTAGCAAGAATACACAATCACAAATATAAACTTGACCTAACCAGTCAATTTACCATCACAATTATAACTCATGAACATGCACGAGGCAAAAGTACTATATAAACCACAGAATGCCACCTGCTACGAAGCAGGTAGCATTCTGTAGTTTCTGCCTTTTTTTTATAGATGGGAAATCATCAAATAACTTCCCCCGCCCTGGACGGGACGGGAGGGAGTATCAGACTTTTACTGACTAAAACCCATCTATGTTTCTTCATGTGCCCTTTGCGTTCCGGGGGCGCGGTATCTCTTTCGAACAACCCGCGGGTGGTTTCTGCCTGCCCCCATGGGAAAAAGGCGTGAGTTTATGTATGTAATTATAACTCACTAACTTTTCAATATACATACTTAATCGTATACTGGCTCTTATGGCATCGTGTTTAAGGTCATAATGTAGCGTACACACACGCTTACTCGGGTTGCAATCTAGAGTCAACCGTAATAACAACAGTCTTACCACACCACAATAGTACCACATCTACCACGCTAGTACCATAATGTACAAATCATACAATCATGCCTGTATTCTCCGAAGGGTTAGGCAGAGGTGTATCAAAGTGCTCCACAGTTCGCCGGTATGTTTTAGGTCCCATGTAATAGGGGGCGAGCCGAGACTCCGAGCTGCTATTGATAATTTCATAGGAAAACCCAATAGCCCTTTTAGTATCATAATGTACTATTATATTATTACATACCTAGTTTCGTAAACACATAGAAACTAAAGTTCTATAGCTAGGTTAGTCGGACAGGTATCACGTCAGCGGCGCAGAACCCGACAGCGACAGATGGCGGCCTGGCATTATTCTGGAGCAATTTTATCGCCACAAACTGCATTCGTCTGCCAGCAGCTTTGTTTTCCTACCAGCATTATATTAACCATTACAATTATTAACTATTTTATAAAACACTTGCTCGTAAAGTAGACGTTATGGCATCGCGTTTAGGGTCACAATGTAGCATATTACTCACGTATTACTAACTCGGGCTGCAATCCAGGCTCAACCGTAACGACAATCTTACCACACTAGTATCACAATGTACTATTATATTTTTACATACCTAGTTTCTAAAACACACAGAAACGTTGGTTGCTACTCGTATAGCTAGGTTAGTCGGACAGGTATCACGTCAGCGGCGCAGAACCCGGCGGCGACAGCTGGCGGCCTGGCATTATTCTGTAGAAATTTTATCGCCACAAACTGCATTCGTTTGCCAACGGCTTTGTCTTCCTTCTAGCATCATATTAACCAGCTAATTTACCATTACAATTATTAACTATTTTATTTTCAAAACACTAGCTCGTAAAGTAGACGTTATTGCATCGCGTTTAGGGTCATAATGTAGCGTAACACACGGTAACTCGTACTGCAATCCAGAGTCAACCGTAATAACAAACTTACCACACTAGTATCATAATGACTAGGAGTCTGTGCTATTATATTATTACATACCTAGTTTCCAAAACACACAGAAACGTTGGTTTCTATAGCTAGGTTAGTCGGACAGGTATCACGCCAGCGGCGCAGAACCCGGCGGCGACAGATGGCGGCCTGGCATTATTCTGGAGCAATTTTATCGCCACAAACTGCATTCGTCTGCCAGCAGCTTTATTTTCCTACTATCTGACACTGCTTGTTTTATGAGATTTGCTATCCTCAATTTTTTATAGTTGTATTTGTATTGTTATTTTTAAAATTATTGTAGTATTTTTGTTAATGTTTATATGGTGGTGGATTGAGGCGGAAAGGGGGACAGCAGTGCTGATAAGAATGCTGAAATACAGAATTAGTGAGCACAGTTTTTTTTATACCATCAAATGACATCTTCTCTGGACGGAGCTTAAGGCAGGGTCAGACACTACTCAGTACTGATTAAAACACGGATGGGTGTTCTTCCTAATGTTATTAGCGGACCAGGGCGGCGGTGACTCTTTCGAAAAAAAATCCGCAACCCTGGCATAGTTAAACTGTAATAAAATCAAGGTATTCTAAATTTGAATCGAAAAAAAGTCACATCCTTTCATTTAAAATTTAAGATGACGCAACCATCGTGGATTCCGTTAGCTGACAAGAAATTCAATATCGTCTTTTGTTCAATAAATAAAGTGAGTTTGACCCCTGCATTCGCGGTATAGGTATTTGTTATCATAATCCCCTTTGGCCGATATTCGTCATGTGTCGGGGGAGTCTGTAAGGACGCCCACTTACAAAGTATTTGTTTCGTCTCTCAGTCGTCATTTGTTTTGTGACAGGATTTCGATGTCGCAAATCCGTGAAGATAATTGAAACGGAATATTACGTTTTTCATAGGATCGGACTTTGTACGTCAAACTCAGGCCACCGTAATCTCGTCGACGTTTGTATTTCTCTCTTAATATTATGGGTATATTTTTCAACAACGTCTAAATATTGGGAACATTTGCGAGATATGAAAGAATAAATTATAACGGAACTGCGAGAAAGAGCGTGTTTTCTTTGATTACACGTTTCTACAGAAATAAAAGAAGCACCTACTTACATTCGCATTCATGAATACGATTCCCGTCAAGAGTGTTTCTCACAATCTAAATAAAGAAACGAGTCTAGTTTACACTTAATGTAATATGCATTGCTTGACAACAGGCGCCCGTGAGAGGCTGCTAATCTAATCCGCGGCTTAGCCGAAGAATAATGAAACACCCGTACTCACAGACACCGAAATAAATTTCCCTCCTGAAGACTGTTACGAGTAAAATTTAATAAAGCAAATAGGAACAACGTTACGAACGGGGATGCTTAAGCATATTTTAAGAGATTTATAAGCGGCGAAACAAAGCACGTTATTTACAATTAATTTAGAATTATGTAGGTAATGAAAAGTGTTAGTCTGACGGCTGTATATCGTTATCTGTGCCTATTATAAAAGGTAAATTCGACGTGAAAGCTGTAAGAAATATTTTGTAACATGTTTTTGTGGTACATTAAATTCAATAACACGTATTATTTCCCTGAGAATATCGTATTGTGGTTTGAAGCGGTTTTCCTTGTTGAGCTTTTACTTTATTATATACTAGCAGTGCCCCGCGGTTTCACCCGCGTTGTTGATTTTGGTTACTTTTCCGTTCCCGTGGCTCATAGTGCGATGTTATGTAGCCTATAATCTGTTATTCTGAGGTACAGGCTACGGAATGTCACGCAGAGTCATTATTTTGCTGCGAAGTTATTTTAAAACTGCGATATCTCCTAAGATATTCATTGAAATTAAATGATGTAAAGGGCAATTTTGTTCAAAATTAAACACTTGTGATGAATAACGTATTTATGTTGATAAGGATTAATACTATGTTCATAAAAACACCTTCGCAAATAATGCATTATTTTAAAACAAATTTTCTGACTATAAAAATGGCTATACTGAGTCAACCTTTAAAGTTAGGCATGTACTACCGCGGACTTTTTTTTAGAATATTGTAAGAAGAACAATTCTCTCATACATTATTTTTGCGTAACTTTAACTGTTTACGCAGCGCTCGCAACAAAACCCCTCGAAAAGAATATTTTTTCCCCGTTTTTGCCACATTTTTCATTGATACTCCGCTCCAATTGGTCGCAGCGTGATGTTATATAGCCTATAGCACTCACGAATAATGTAGCTTTCTACCAGTGAAACAATTTTTAAAATCGGTTCACTACTTCCGGAGATTACCCCCTACATACAAACTTACAAACTTACAAACTTACAAACAAATTCTACCTCTTTATAATATTAGTATAGATTAGTATAGATATACTAGCTTTTACCTGGGCCGTAATTTGAGTTGAATAGTTATTTTGGGCAGACTTTTTATTTAAAAAAAAAAACTAATTTTTCAAAAACGCATGAACAAATGTTTATTTATTTTCCATCACAAGTCTAAATACAAGTTTCATGGTTTTATCTTCAATAATGCGTCCTATTCCATATTCAAGCACTTTTCTCGAGAGAAAAGGTAGCCTATCCTTCTCCAAGTTCCAATCTCGCTCTGTATCAAATTCCATTAAAATAAGCCCAGCAGTTATGGCGATGGCGTAAAAGCGTATCAAACTGACAGAGTAACTTTCGCATTTATACAGGGTGGAAATTTATTATGCTACCTGGAGGGAAAGTACTCTAAATACTTGAGTTAGCAAATTTTACTGAAAGGAAACATTCCTTTATTTTTAAAAAGAAACAAAACTGCATTTAAATAATTTTGAAAATACGCTTGCCACACCCGGGAATCGAACAGACTAAAATCGGATAAAATAGCATCCTGTACTTTTATGGCACTTATCGATAGGGTCAATCATAAGGATCAAATCTCTACAAACCTGGTAAACTAAATTTAACAAAAACCATGAAATTTCAATCTAAACTTATTTTATTCGGACGAAAAAAAACGAGTACAGTAACTAATGCATGCTGGAAATGAGCTTCACTTTTTTCGATGCACACATTCATTATTTGAAGGAATTCATTTTGAATAACTTTTAGAAGGGTGTTGTGGTGAATATTGATAATTTTACTACGCTACCAAAAGTTACTTAAAATGATTTTTTGAAAGGAATAAATTCATGCATCCAAGAAATGAAGCTCATTTCCAGCAACTACTTCGTTTGTTTCGTCCGAATAAAATAAATTTACAATAAAATTGCATGTTTTTATTTTATTTTAATTTACCATGTTTGCAGGGATTTGATCCTTATGATTGACCCTATGGATTAGTGCCATAAAAGTACAGGATGCAATTTTTTCGAATTTTAGTCGGTTCGATTCCCGGGTGTGGCAAGAATATTTTCAAAATTATTTAAATGCAGTTTTATTTCTTTTCAAAAATAAAGGAATGTTTCCTTTCAGTAAGATTTGCTAACTCAAGTATTTAGAGTACTTTCCCTCCAGGTAGCATAATAAATTTCCACCCTGTATATTAAAGTATGGATTGAATGTACTGTTTCATTAAAGTGGTTTCAACTTTCAGATGAGGTCAGTGGTTTTCAAAGACAGACTTTAGGGCATCGGACGGGGAAGTCGCGACGGTTTGCAATACTTAGAATGCAAACTACAGGTACAACTATTCTTGTTAAAGACTATGTTCGGGACAACAATAATGGTTTGTGTTAGTTTATAGGTACTGTGAAGGTTGTTCACAGCGACAGCCTGGCTGAAATAGTTTTATTTCGAACACCCAGTCGAATTCATTTTTGGGATTCGAAAAAGAATCGAAAATCGAATTCCTTTTTCAAATTCGTTTATTTAAATGTGAAATAAAAAAATAGGTTTTTCTTTATAATGGGGCACTTGATTGGCCACTCTCTGTCCGCCAGTCAGGCCAGTCATGAACATATTACTTGTAGCAGTAGTAATAATTTAAAAGTACGTCTGCTTTCACCTAATGTAATTGGAGCCCATACACTATTCATAAAGTGTAGTATAACCCGTTGTCTTGGTCACACCCAGATGGTGACCCCAGTACTTAATTGATAAGATACTTTAATTGATAATGTAATAGGTAGTAATGTTATTTTTTTAAATATTTGCATGCCGAATGGTAAAATACGGCTGAACTGATTTCTATTTATAACAACTATTGTGAACCCATATTTAATTTGCTTAATTGCAAACTTATATTCTTTTCTATTCTACAAATTAGTAGGTTTTTTTAGGTAGGTTTTAGTGATGTTAGTAGTCATCAGCGCCATATTACCCATTAGGGTCAGCGCAACAGAGCAGCAAAATGATCGAGCAGTTTAATTTTATTACCTGATAATACGTCAATAGCGCTGAAAATTGAGTGAAAGATATAATTTTCCCAGCATTTTAAAATTTTGCGCGAAAATTTATAAATTTTCAACTTTATTTCTATTAAGTTTTAGTTCAATATAGATGAAACAATGAAAAGTAAGTTAGAAGTACTTGGTAACTGCTGGCATGTATTAGGTTGGCGTGTATTAGTTGTAGGTAGGTATTAGGTTAGGTTAAAATATTTTAGAACAGTTTTGACTGCCTCGTTAGCCTGGCGGTCTTAAGCTCGATTGCTACTGTAGAGGTCTTGGGTTCGATTCCCGGTTAAGGAGTTTTTCTGTGAAATTCTCAGTAGCATCTCGGAGTTAGGATTTGTGCCCGGTTAATGGCAATAGGCTCGCCCCCAATTACATGGGACCTAACCTTACCGGCGAACTATGGGCCTACATTGGTACACCTCTGCCTAACCCTTCGGGGATTACTGGCGTGATGGCAAGCATGTATGTATGTGTTGAACAGTCATATCGAACATGAACAGCAACTTGCGAAATAGGAAACAGACTTAGGTAGATATTCCGTCAAACTCTAGCTTATATAAACCAGTATCGAAACATGAAATAGATGTGTTAATCCCAAATGTATATTATCACATATTATCTGAATTCCGAATTGGATTCGTTCGCTTCAACTCTATTAAAAGTTGGCGACACTGATGCCAGGCCACGCGGCGCCGGCGGCGGGCTCAACGGTTACGTTCGAAATACGAATGTTGTTGACACACTCTGAATTATAGTTACCTTACCATTAACGGTTTATTGTTCTGAATTTAAAAATTTAAAATTAATGTTTTCGTGGAAATGAAAAGTCGGGCTTATCGTTGACAGTTTTGATCAGGACTGTACTTATACACATTGTCTGGGAAATAAATAAAAGGGAAAAAGTTATTAAATCGTTCAATTGTTTAAGTATTATTCATGTTCAAAAAGATTTTTACAATACCTAGTCATCCTCTGCCTTGCCTTTTCCCAACTATTTTGAAGTCGACTTTCAGTCTTACCGGATGCAGATGAATTTTACATTCCTATCTAACCTCCACGACCCAGTAACTAGGTAAGATTTACAAAACTTAGTAAGTAGCAAAGTAGCTTTTTATCGTAACTTTTTGTTTCTATGCGGAGGTTTCTCACCTTGGGTTTTATAAAAATATTAGCCTGCGCGAGTTTGATCGCGTGGTATTTTTCACGTGCGTTATGTTACGTTGTTGGTTACTGCTCCGCTCCGGTGAATCGTAGCGTAATTTTATATACCTTCATAATTTCCCCAATTCGACTGGGAGTTTCAGAGTTTATCGCGTTTAAACAAGCAAAAAAAATCTTTTCAGCTTTATTATATCACACTATCACATTAATATTATAAAGGCGAAAGTTTGTGTGTTTGTCTTTTCTACATGCTCAAACGCCTGGACGGATCTGGATGAAATTTGGCACAGCGATAGATTGCAGTGTGGAACAACACATAGGATACTTTTTATCCCGAGATTTACAAGTATGCTAGATGTGAGTTGCCGAGAATCGAGTTAAGTAGCGTGCAAGTGGAGAGGATCCAACAGTAGACTGTTGTAGACTGATGATGGTGATGATAAATGTATATGTCACCGGAAAATAACAAGATCCGTAAGTTTATCAATTTACTAGGAAGTTTATAAACTTTCGTAAGATTCTAAACGGGAGATAAATTGTAATATTTTACGTCCACATTTTCGTAAATTTATCAATTTCCGACGTCATACGGTAAATTTATAAACTAACGAATATCCATTCGTAAGATTTTATATGGTTCGACCAATCACAGAAACTCTTTTAAATATACGATCTTTGAAATACGTAAAATTAACACACTGCTTTCTGATTGGTCAATGTTCATAGTGGCAATGCTTGTGTCCAGCTGGCGGCCGCGAGGAAGGAGAAATGACACGTGACAGCCAACCAATCAGATCGCGCGTACTGCTTACTTATTATTTTACGAGTGAGTTCAGTAAGTTTATCAATTTACGAAAATGTGGACGAAAACTATTACAATTTATCTCCCGTTTAGAATCCTACGAAAGTTTATAAACTTCCTAGTAAATTGATAAACTTACGGATCTTGTTATTTTCCGGTGACATATACATAGTATAGATATTTCGAGTATGGCATCTTAATATTTTAAAGTATTATTTCCGACTACTTTGTATAGTATTATGAACTTCTGCTTATTACGAACTAATTTGGTTTCCAAGTTCGTGTTACACATAATTTCTGTAAAGTTTTTTACCTCGAACTTTTAACGTAATTTGTTCGTAGAATCAAAACAGTTAGGTATAATAACTTTATTAGGAGTCTCACTTTATAGAATTCATTTATTTCTAAACTCAATGTTATACAGAGAATTTTATTATAATGTTACAGTTTTTTAACTGCCCCGTTGGTCTCGTGGTGACAAGCCCGATGGTTGAGTGTAGGGTCCAGGGTTCGATTCTCAGTTTGGTCAAAAAGTGATTTTTGTATTTTCCATTAGGAATTTCTCAGTAACAGCCCAGAGTTCGGAAGTTGGTGGTGTGACACCCCCGTGCTTTGGAAAGCACGTAAACGTAACGTTGGTTCTGTGCCTGATCTCTTTCTGTTTGCGGTCCCATCGGACTATGAGTGTTAGGGAAGAGGGAGTGCATCAGTGTTTGCGCACACACTTGTGCACTATAATATCTCCTTCCACTATAATACATACAGTTTCTTGCGCTACCGTTCTTCCTCCAGATTTTGCTGAAGAACAAGTGGGGTTAATATTCTTTTATTTGCGAACTCGGAAGCACCGTCACCTTCGAAAGAACTTAATTTCTTTCTAGTCTCTGCGGAATATAACGCCAACAATATTTAATGCAGTCTTGTATTTTTAACATGGGTGTCTTAAAAAGGATTATTCTTAGGAAAGGTTGAAAAGAAGCTTTTATGAAGAACTAAGCTTCATCTGCATGGAAATCAGGTATACCATACAACTTAGCACTCGGCTATAGTGTAACTTTCTATGAGAGAAAGTATTTTTTTTGTAATCTGAGCAGTATAATTCTGGAGTTTATTACCTCTACAAAACAAAAACAATGATAATGGTATCATAAAAGACTCTGTTATCAAGGTATGGGTACTTACTATATCTGTTCTTGCTATAGTCACAGGGCTGTATCTATTAACCCGTAATAGGTAGGTACTTGAAAATTTCATAAACACAGAGTGTGTATTATTACTATGGCTGCTATAACACAAGCATTAAGCCCATTAAGTTTGGGAACAGTGTGGCGGGTTTGTCCCAAAAAAAAAAAGCATTAAGCCCGCCTTTGTACTTTTTTGTGCATACAGTTTAAATAAATAAATAAACACAAAAATAATGAAAATTTAATATAGTTAAAAATTAAACGGGGTCCGTACGCGTTTTTCAGCGTTAAATATTGTATGGTGGTACGAAACCTGGATGTCATCAGTCTTTTCTGTTTTTGGCAAATCCATAAAAGAAACAATAAACCCACACACACAACATATTTCTAATTCCTTATCAAAACTCACAAAACAAACGCAGTGACACGTAAAAATCCTATACTTCCAGGCTCATGAATACTCCCCAAAGTCACTCAACGAGCTATAGAAAGAGCAATGCTCGGAGTTTCTCTACGTGACATGATCCGGAATGACAAAGTCGGAGGTAGAACCGAAGTTTGCCGGAATTAGCAAGTTGTCGCGGCACGGGGCAGTCCTTTAGATACGACGGGCGAAACCACTGTGGAAGCTCCTTGAATTGCGATCAGGAATTGTGCAACTTCTAGAAAGATAAAAGAGAAATGATAAATATATGGTCGCTTGTCCAGAAGTGTCTCACCAGTCTGTTTTCTTTTACACATAGGTATCATCACGCCTGTATTCCGTGAAGGGTTAGGCAGAGGTGTACCTACCACTGTACACCCACAGTTCGCCAGTAAGTTTCAGGTACCATGTAAAGGGGGCGAGTCCATTGCCGTTAACCGGGCACAAATCCTAACTTCAAGTTGCTACAGAGAAGTTCATAGAAAGACTTAATAACAATTTCTTTTTTCTCCATTATTTGGAAACTCTTAAATGCCTAACACGTGTGGTATTATCATAGGGAAGACAATTTCCAGGTTAATTTAAGGGTCGCACAAGATGTTATGTAAATAGTTCTGATATCTTAATATCCCCCTTGTGATAAAATCGGACCTGTGTGGATCTGTGTGAGTGTGTGCTTTTTGAACCTCTCGCCAATTAGCTGGAAGTGGTATAACACTATTTGGCGAAATGGCAGATAACTGAGTACATTGTAGTTATAATTCTCTGATCAAATATCTGACACTAGAACACAAGTCAACAGGATTGTGTGACATGATAAAAGTCGCGCAGAAAACAAAGTATAATAATTATAGGCAGCTAATTATTATGATAGTCCAGAGCGTTCATAGTACAGATACGTACTCGTAGTAATTAGTTACTTATTTTAATAAATATTCCCAGTGAGTTTAGTACATTGTAACAAAATACTCGCGCACAAATGTACACCCTTCTGTCAAAGTATTTCAAGTATCCAGTGTTTTATACGGAGAGACTGCCTACATGACCTCCAAAACCCGATGTTTTAAAATTTGACGTTGTTGTTATTTTCTTTTCTCGTTTACATAAGTTAAAACCCACCCCGTTTAATTATTGCGCCGCGCTTCCGGAAGGGCATACGTTAATTGCGGTTCTAACACGAAAACATTACTTAAACCTTTGAAACCCGACCGCGTGGTTCTATTTCATTGTTCACTACTACGTACATTCTAACAAATTATTTGGTATACAGGTAGATTACTTGCAAAAAAATATAAAAATAAAATATACCATCAGCAGAGGTGTACCAATGTACACCCACAGTTCGCCGGTATATTTAGGTCCCATGTAATAAGGGGTGAGCCTATTGCCATTAACCGGGCACAAATCTAAAATCCGAGTTGCTACTGAGAATTTCATAGAAAAACCCAATAACACTTTTTGCTCGATCTGGGAATCGAACCCAGGACCTCTAGCGTAGCAGTCGCTCTTAGGACCATTAGGCTAACGAGTATCACTTAGAGACGTAGAGCTTACTTGCAATTACTTTTAAACATTGTTGTGAGTGTGCTGAACAGCCAATTCTTTTACATCACTGTCCTATCTGTGTCATAAGCTTAAAAAGTTATGACGCACATAACGAATATTAGCAGTTTAGTAGAAAGACGTATAATTTTGCCTGTATACTAAATAGTATGTTCGAATGTACATTTGGTAGGTTTGAGCCAACAATAAGGGTAACAATGTATGTACATGTCTTTGTGACAGGCACACAGGTCTTTTACGGCACAAATGGAATAAACACCGAGCCGAGGCATAAATAGATAAAAGCTTTTGACTTCAGACTAGGATTTACTTTGCCTAGGGTATCATTAGGTAAATTTGCGAGCATTTTGCAGGTTTTGCGTAGTAGCTGAGTGATTGGCTGCTGTTTTGTGTGTCACGGTTTCGATTCCCACATGAAACAAATATTTGTATGGTGTACGGGTAGTTGTTCCGGGTCTGGTTCTACGTGTCTATGTGAGTTTATATGTTTGAACACGCACCTGCAAAACGGGAGAAATTCCAAGTGTGGGGTATCGTTTCGTTTTAGATTCCACCTGATACTTCGTCCGAATGGCTAATTTCACTTGTGTTAAATCCTGCTCGCTCCCATAGATCGTGGCGTGATGTTAAATAGCTTATGTTACTTGGAAATAGCTATCTATTGTTGAAAAAATGGTTGAAATCAGTTCAGTAGTTTCAGAGCTTAGTCGGTACAAACAAAAAAATATTTCCTCTTTATAATAATGCTTGTATAGAAAAAAAAGTCTGTAAATAACAAACGTAGTCTTTGTGCATAAAACTTTCTCTCCACCAAAATTCTCTTCGCCTTTTCAGTAACCATAGCGATGGCGCTTTTCCCAAGAAAAGGCATTGGTTACATAATGCCTGTCAAACTCACGTGTTTAGCACACATGATTGAGTTAAGGGGAAGTGCCTGACTTTGACAGCCTCACGCAAACATGAATATTCGCAATCTTAAATTATGGGTCGATGTTACCGTTTGAAGGCAATCAATTAAGGGCAGGGCGCTTGTAAATATGAGTAACGGTGTGTGTACTTTTCTTGAAGCGGTGTTCTTTATTATTATGTAGGTCATAACAATGGAAGTTTCTCGGCGAGCTACGGAGCAGTTCCCTTTATTTACTGTACACACGTTTATATAAACTTATGAGAGACCACTAGTTGTGCTAGAACTTCTCGTGTTGGTATGCCTGTGTACTGTGTAGATATGGCGGTCTAGATATGGCTGTGAAGATACTATACGATGGTACATTAGTATACTAAATTCTTTAAAACCACAAAAATGTTTTTCTTCGTGAAGTCTGAAACATTTTCTCATCACTAAAACCACTAATTTGAAATTGAGAATGAATGATAAAAAAATAAATAAAGCCGCTCTTAAAAGTTATAACTTATTTTATATTTTCGTCTTACTAAAGATATGAAAGAAACCGAAAAGAAATAACGTTATGAAGATAGCTTTCTTTATAAAAAGTGTTCGGTATACTGGACTCAATTTATTTCGATATGAATCCCGTTTTACATCATGTAATTTCGTTAGATTACTTCACAGCAAATAGCCTTTAAAATTTTATTATGTATCTTGAGCGTTCAAATAATAATAAAGAGCTTATGACAGGTAATAAAAAATCATGCAACAATATTTTTTTCCAATTTATGTTAACAACTTGTTTTATAACTCAATATCTGAAGGCTTAGCGATAACAGATTTACACATCAATTATAACTTTTCCAGCCATTCGTTCGTTCGGTATGTTTCCATTCGACTTTGGAGCGGGTTTTCTTTGTCATTTGATAACTCGTGTTGTAGGCGACCTAGAATTTCTTCGAACTTAAGATTTATTAGCATTAATAATTATCAGATCCCTTGTAAGTAAGTCGCGGTTTATTTACATCAAAAGATGATATTAAAATATCTTCACTAAGCCGTCCAAAAATAGACTACTTCAAAACTTTTTCCATTAACGACGGAGAACCGTTCGGTACTGCGGTAAATAAATAAATCAAGTGACAGCACATAACAATTTAGCTGTCAAATGTTCAGCGTCAGATATAGACGGGTTCGTAAATCATCGTTGAAAAATTTGCCAGTTACTGGTGAATGGGAGACTTGTGCGGATTATGCACGCGCCATTAGCTCAGTTCGCGCCTTTGTGTGGGACGCTTCGTGAGCTCGGACTCATTGTGATTCGAAAAGGCCTGCACCCGAGACAGACTTAATTACACGCGTCTGCATTTCCAGCTTCAATCGAGTGAGTAGTGCCCGACCAATTACATTGTTTACTAAAATGCGGAGAGAATTCAAATTTAGAATATCAGACGCGTCTCGTGTTTGCAGATTGGAGAAAATTAAATACATGCTGTATACTTATCGTACTGTTATAGGTTTGTTTTGTTTTTAATTATGAGGCAATGAACTTGGTTGTTTTCGGAATATCTTTGTGTACCTTATCAAACACATTCAGCGTACCATTTGATCCTGTTTAAGCACCACTTCGGTGGAAATTAGTTTTCATTGACATCTACACCAAAATACCTACTTGTCATAAAATAAGTGTTTGTAACCCTTTGGAATTTTACACCCTCTGACTCGAGCGTAGTGAGACGCTTTCAGGATGCACTTGAGTGTCGTTTAGACAACGTTTGTAGGGAGTATCATCGCTTAAAAGAAAATAATGTCTTTGTTGCTTTTATCCTTAGCATACACCTTACTACAGGAAAAGCTACACTGTTTAGCGGCAGAAATGGTTTCAGTATCCGTCTAAATATTTCAGTATCCGTGTTTCAATGAATCAATATCCGTCTAAAAGCTAAAGTTAAAGAGAAGTCATTGGGAATGCTGGCGGAGGAAGTCTCATCTGGCACTGAATTGATAATAGTGGTACATTCAACTGTGTTGCCGGCTGTATCGCGTATGTACCTACTGGATAGGTATATTTAGTTTTAGAACTTGATGTATACCAGATCGATGGGCTGAACTTAACTAGGGTTTGCAGCGATAATGCGATTAATATTGATGGAGCTTTTAGTAGTATAAATTATTGATCTGTAAGATAGAAGTGTGTAGTTTTAACGTAGGAATTCGGAATATCTAGGTATCATTAGATTAAATTGTGCGATGTTGAGGTTATGTGGGTGACAGTTATAATTTGGAATAGATTAATTCTCATTGTTAAAGTTGGGTTCCTTTATTTATACTAACCTGTAATATCCCACTGCTGGTCAAAGGTCTCCCCTAAGTCCTTCCTAATATTCTCTTCTTACGCCATCGCCATCTCGAACCAACCTTTTTAGTAAAAAAATATTACTTCATCCATAAACGTATAAATGTATGGATCAGATTATTTTTATTTCTTAATTTTATGTTTACTTACATCATCTGCCTTACAATAAAAGAAATTCATAATGATGAGTACTGTTCTGACTTTAGCTGAATGATCCGAATATAAATCCTTTGATGAGGTTTACTATGAGATAGATATCACTTTTAAAAATATAAAAAAAAGAAAAAATTGAATGTCAGTCTGTGACTACGATTGTCAATAGAATAAAAAAGATTCAAAATATATATTAACAATATTTAATGTGAGAACACGAACGTTATAACGATGTTATAAAACGTGTTTATATAAGTAGATACACACCTCAACCTCTACAGTACAATAACTTCTTTTCAAGTTTATATTAAATAAAAGCTAAGCTTGTGTATTGATAATTGTTATCATCCCTTGTCCACTAGAACAATGAATCCGAAACAAAATAGATTAACACCTTATGACAGCAATTTTCAGAACAAAAGCGATTTTCTTTTGTTATTTCTTTAAAAACGGAGTAACGCTAAGACTTCCCAGAGGTTTTTCCAAGTTGTTCAGTGTATAAAGAAAGTTAGTCAGTTCAAGTTTAAAGAGTCAACTGGGAACTGCTTGTTTTGGTGCTTCGTACGCGACTAGCAATCTGTTTCGAGTCATGAACTATCACGATTTCAGATCGTTAAGCCGGATACTTTGATGTCTTCGGTAACATTGTGGGTTTTGGCAGAAAATAAAACTTTTGAATCCACTTTTTCGATACACATGCATATTATTACGCTTGTATTGCCCGAAGTGTTAGGTAGAAGTGTACCAATGTACACTCGCAGTTCGATATGTTTAGGTCCCATGTAATAGGGGGCGAGACTATTGCCACTGACCGGGCACAAATCCAGCTCCGAGCCGCTACTGAGAATTTCATAGAAAAACCCAATAAGGCTTGTCTGGACATGGGAATCGAATCCAAGATCTCTAGCGTTATTCGCACTAAGGAACACTGGGCTAACGAGGTACTCTTTCTAGGGTGATTCAAATAAGCTAAGAAAGTACTAGAGACCTGCCCACGACTTCGTTTGCGTCGCTTATTTCACTTGCTACATCTTTGGTTACTGCTCCGCTCCCGTGTGTCGTACCGTGATGTTATATAGCCTATGTTACTCAGGAATTATTTAACTATCTATTTTTGAAAAAGTGGTTAAAATCGGTCCAGTAGTTTCGGAGCCTATTCCGTACAAACAAACTTATCGTCTTTATAACATTACTGTAGTCCTGTAGATTAGGTAAAATAGGTAGTTGACCTGATATTAAGGTCAATGTTCTCTTAAACTTATGTCGCAATATTGATCAGGTGCAGAGATATCAAGTATTCGACGTTCCAAGCATGTAACTCAACATCTCACCCCTCTTATATGCAGCTTAGACGAGTTCAGTCGCATCAAATATTGATACCCGTTTCAGGTTTATGCACTATCTCAATAACTTACTAGCAAACTGGCTCTCGACTTCGTCCGCGTGGCTAATTTCACCCGCCTTACGTTACATCTTTAGTTACTGCTCCGCTCCCGTGTGTCGTAGCGTGATGTTTTATAGCCTATGACACTCGTAAATAACGTGACTTTCTATGGGTAAAAGACTTTTCAAAATCGGTTCAGTAAATCCAGAGATTACCCCCTACATACAAAGTTACAAACAAATGTTACCTCTTTATAATATTATAGTATACATACTCTCTTTACAAACATACATTTGAAACAGCCCCCAAATGAATGCAATCATTTCATTCATATCACATCCTACATCCAAACCGCAAATATTTGCCCCAATATTGGCGATACGGAAATGTGTTACAAGATTGAAAAATATTTTAATTGCCAATATAAATGGTGGGTCGTTGTTTCGGGCTGCCATCGGATTTATTGAATGAACTCGTACATTTAAACGATTACTTGGGATTTTCAATTAATATGTGAGAGGGTTTCTGAAGGTATGGCTAAAAGTTGACGGAAATTAAAATCGACTTCTCTTTTCTTTGTTTTGTTCTGAGGACGGAACACGAGTGGGGCAAGTAAACGTGATGTGCATTCGATCGAATTTAAATTGGAAATATATAATACCAGCTTCTGCCCGTAACTTCGTTCGCATCAAATTTGATATAGTATCCACGGAAACCATATATTTTTCCGGTTACAAAGTATTATATGTGATAATCCAGGCCACGATCTATCTCAGTGTCAAATTTCATCCAGATTCGTTCAGGCGTTTGAGAGTGGAGAAGAGACAAACACACAAACTTTCGCCTTCATATTATTAGTGTAAGTAGCGAACTGCCTGCGACTTCGTCTGCGTGGCTTTCTTCACCCGCCACAAGTTACGTCTTTAGTTAATGCTCCGCTCCCGTGGTTCGTAGCGAGATGTTATAAAGCCTATGGCCTTCCTTGATAAAAGGACTAACCAATACAAAAACATGTATTCAATTCGAACCAGTAGTTCCTGAGATTTGCGGGTTTAATCTAACAAACAAACAAAGTCTTCAGCTTTATAGATACTATTACTATAGATTTATTTAGTTTGAAAATATATAGTATTTGTATCAATAGGTATTACTAATTGTGCTTGTCGTATAAAATTAAATCAAAATACAAGCATGATAGTCGTATTTCCACTTCAGATTCGACTCTAATTGAATACTTTTAAGTGAGTTCGCTTGAATTAAGTCTATTGTTAATCTAAATCCCTAAATAATTTGTATATCTTAAGGTATATATTTCCGAGAATACAGGCTTATCCACGGCATTATCTTCCTTACTGAATTATAATAATAATGCTAGACTATTATTGTCCCTCTACAGGGCAATGGCCTTTTATCATAAAGAAAAGGTACGAGCGATGATCACCACGCTTACTGAAGGCGGATTGGCGATTACATGACATACTTAGATATACATACCATCACGCCTTTATTCCCCGAAGGGTTAGGTAGAGGCGTACCAATGTACACCCACAGTCCGCCTGTATGTTTAGATCCCATGTAATAGGGGGGAGCATATTGATACTTAAATATTATAATGTAGATTTATAGACTTTCTTACAAACTTTTCTGTCACCAATGTTATTGATGTCCAAGATAAACTTTAAAAGTACTATTAATTGGAAAAATTATATAGATACTTGCTTGATATCGAACTGGCAACCACATGAAAGGCGGGCGCGTTAACTTATTGGACCATTATGACTACCGAACTATGGGAGTCTTAAAGTGACAAATAGTTTCATATCTATGAATGATGGAATGGACATCAATCTGTTCATTTCATCGGTCGCCTTCAGCTATCTACGGCCAGTGTGTCATTATGGTGCCACGATTGACGATCTACTTCGGTCGCCTGTCCTATGCCTATTAGCCTGATATAGTAGTTGAGGATTGCACAATCGTTACACCTACTTCATTTTAAAATGGCATTTTTTTGAGAAATACGTAGTTAGGTTCTAGCTTTTGCCCGCGACTTCGTCCGCATCAAATTTGCTACATTTTCGAAAGAGATACCGCGCCCCCGGAACGCAAAGGGCACATGAAGGAACATAGACGGGTTTTAGTCAGTAAAAGTCTGACACTCCCTCCCGCCCCGCCCAGGGCGGGGGAAGTTATTTGATGATTTCCCGTCTATAAAAAAAAAACCCACGAGAACCGTAATTTTTTTCGGGATAAAAAAGTATCCTATGTACCTATTAACGACTTTTTTTTAACGGAATCTGGATGAAATTTTGCAGTGAGACCTTTTATTTTTTGTCACACACGGAATACTAAACTACTAATTATACTAATTAATTAATTACTTACTTTAACTGCCTCGTTGGACTCGCAACCGCGACTGCTGAACGTGGGGTCGTAGGTTCGATTTCCAGCTTGGCCAAAACAAGTGTAAGCACAAAGCAAGTAAAGCAGCAAGTGTAAGTGTGCAAGTATTTTTCTGCAGCACCCCGGAGTCTGAAAGTTGGTGGTGTGATGCCCGTGTGACTCGGATTTCACGCAAATGTCGTTGGTCCTGCACCTGATTTCTCGTATCAGCTGTTTGGGTACACGCTTGTGTACTATAGTAACTATCTCTTGAGTACTTAACTATGTAGTTTTCTTTGATTGCCTGTCGTGACCGGAATTCGATCAGAAGGATATTATTATGACTTTATTGAACGAACACATTGTCACTAACCCGTGACACACAAATCAAGTTTATTCAATTAGCTATAACACATTCCACTCGCCTAGTTTAATATGTTCCTAATCACTAAACGGTACGATAGGGCTGCCCTACGTTCCCGTCTTTCTAGAATGTTAATTATCAAGTAACCCACATCTATATAGCAGCGAGTTAGGGATGGACCGCTCCTATCACACGTGGCCCAACTTTCAGGGTTGCTACCTAATAGTTTTAATTAAACGTTAGTTAAGATTGCGCGAATAAATTGTGTTTAAATGTACTCTTGTAACTGAGGTGTTAATATTTTGGTGTGAATTATTTGTTGAAGAAAAATTGCTGGGAAAAGGTCTGAAGCGAGGTGAGAAAATTTTGAATTTGAAGACGTAATCCTAGAAAATTATGTACTATAGAGACTCTGGATGGCTGAGCCATTTACAACCTTATTTTGTAAGAAATTCCTATTAGATAAAAACCAGTGTCCAAAATAAAAATTTGACAGTCCACCATAAGAGCTGACAGTTCGTGATTAGTTTATTGTAATAATAATAGAAGTAATAATCAAAGAAACAACGCGGGTGAAACCGCGGACTATTGCCAGTTTCTGAATTGGTAGCTATCAAACGATAATTCTTCATTAATATGATAAATGTGAACACAAACAAATTCACATTCAATGCATGAATGATATCTATACTTAATAAAATAATTAAAAGCTTTTGACAATATTGAATGCAGTAATCAGCTAATAGCATTATAAAGGACATATAATTTATAGGTAAAATATAGTTACCTATCGACACCCATTTTAATATTTCTATGATATTGAAGTTACTGATATTTTGAACTATGCGTTGTAGAGGTCCTGTTTCAAATTCCTTAAAGCTTTAGGACCATCGCTTATAAATGGTTCCGATCATTCAAGTTATAGCTTTAAATAGTGGGTATTAAAATATATTTTATAATGACATGTTAAAAATCATGCATTATGCTCGCGGCCGCGCGTTGTTAGAAAACGATTGATTTTTTTATATTAGATCGGTGCTGTTACGCTAGACAACGACCAGTACCTAGGTGTCAATTTTAATTCCATTCGTGTGCGTATTCTTTTAAAACCACCTAGGAATCCACTGACTTAAGTACCTTTTTTATATTGGTAATATTGTGACAAAACCTGATAGCCAGATATATGAGGAATAATATCATCACGCTCGCACGCGACACACGGAAGCGAAGCAAAAGACGTAATTTAATGCGGGAAAAAAAGCAGGCAAAAGTTATTATCAATATACCGATTTAATGCTTTTTGATCCATGTGTTACCATGTGATTACATTTCGAAAAACTATGTAACTTAAGAGGACGAATTGGAAATTTTGGCATCAGTGATCTCTATTTTTGTCAGTAATTACGAAACGTATATAAATGTGAGTTGGTGTTCTGAATAGTTCATGATGAAAGCCTTATTTTGTTAGTTTTCATTACATGATTAAGTAACTTTAGTAACAGAGAAAAAAATATCAAACATACCTCTTTTTAAATAGAGATTCACATCTTATGGGCAAACGGAGCCGATTTTAGCCTCTCAACTTGCTCTGTAGACAAGTCTATAAATACTCTTTAAAATAGTAGAAGGATTTTCTCAAGTTATCATTTCCGACTAAATAAAATAACAAAAAGCTTACTTACCGGGGTGTGTGCGGGTTGCGGGGGGCGTGCGCCTGGTCTAGAATTATTGTTAAACAATTCGTCGCCTTAACGCCTTTTGCATATAGCCAACATCACACACATGGTGTTAGCAAAAAAAAAAAACGAATTACAAGAACTTCTCTCTCTCTCTCCCTCTCTCACTCTCTCTCAACGATATCGAAGTGATAAACAGCAGTGTACTAACAGCTTCAACACCGAGTAAGTATACTTGAGCCCTAATGTGCCCAAGGCTTAATGAGTTCTAGAAATTGTCAACAATACTAACCAAACCGTTGGTTGAAGTTCACGAATAAATTATTGTTACTGGCCCTAACCTTTAAGGCGCGTGGCCGTGCAAAACGCAGCGGCAGCCGTTTTTAGGGCAGTTTTTAGGAGCCCACTTCTCTATATTAAATAGAAATACCAACTAATAAAAAATACGTTAAATTTCTACACATTCTTGACTCGAAAATGGTAGATTTATTTTTAACTTTTTAGTAACATAATGCTTAATTATAGGGTCATAACGAACTACAGAAATGAGAAATAATAATTTTTGACATGCATCTCCTCGTAAAGTAAACATTATTTTGATTTGCGACTTAAACTAATAATTAGGCAATTTAATAAAGAACATTATGCTAGTTTTATTTTTTTCAAAACACCTAAATTTGATTTTATATAGATTTTACTTTAAAATCTGAGCGTATTTCCTACGAATCTCGTGCGCCGCGTTAGTGTGCCGACAAAGGAACGAATGCTCAAGGTTATTTGGTCAGGGTAGCGCCTTAATGGTCAAGCACTATTTGACTTTGCGGTATTTAACACTGAGGTCAAGTTTGTAAATTAAGTAAGTTCAAAATTGGTAGCGTTTGACCTTTGTGTGTACTGCGGTGTGGATGAAAGCCGTCACAGTATAAGTCATAGTGATTAAAATGTCACTCATTATTATGAGGTGTCTTAAAGATGGTCTAGCCATATTATATTAGGTCTAAGCAAGTGACGCCATTACTCGAAAATTATGCAAAAGTCAGCCTCAAACAGTTATTTCAACTGGCCCAATAATAATAAACATCATTATATCATACGTCCACTGCTGGAGCTGGGCCTATCTAGTCAATTAATACTCGTACATACTGTCAGAATATTAACTGTCTTTCTTTTACGATTTAAAAGATACAGTCCTGTAACAGTTCTAGGAGAATTAGTTCGAGAGGCACTGCGGCCCTGGAACGCAAAGAGCATTGGAAGGAACACGGATGGGTTTTAGTCAGTAAGAGCCTGCCACTTGCCCAGAGCAGAAGAAGTCATTTGGTGATTTCCCATCTTAAAAAAAAACCCTGTAGCAGACGGACAGACAGACAGCGGGGTCTTAGTCATCAGCATCATCATATCAGCCGTAGTACGCCCACTGCTGGATATAGGCCTCTACCAAATATAGTCAAAAGGACCGCTTGGAAGCAAGAATTAGTCTTAGTAATAAATAGTAATGGTAACATTGTATGATATAAACTTAACTATTTTAAAACAACATTGCTTCTTTTAAAACTGTCTCGCTGTCCGAAGCTTTGATATTTACTAAATGTTCAGAAAACTGCAGTTTTTAAACTCCGCTCGAAATAAATCCAGCTGCGGTCGGCGAGGCAGCTTAAATTCGCGCGAGGCAGCTTGAGTGTCATTGTTTTACGGTTTTCATTAGTTATCGCTTAATTTCGGCCTGCCCGCCATGCTGGATGTGGGCTGACAGTTAATCCCAGATGTTTTAGGACGTTGCTAAGTAACGAGTGCCTCTTTAATTAAGAGAGTAGTTTAATGCTGGTGCTGATAATAGAAGAAAGATTGTGATACTGTTTAAAACTAGAATTTGAAAGTACTCATGTTTATTATGTTATAAATAGTATCAAAAAATATACAAATGTAATGATGGCACCGTAGTTAAGCGCCCGCAACTCAAACATGGTGTTGAGGGTTGTATACAAAATAAATAAATAAGCATACGGCATATTGTTGAGTAAGAGCCCCAGAAAATCTCCAGTCAGTATACAAGTTCATCCAACAGTTTCAAGGGTTAGTAATCTCTCATTCGTCACCGAAAGGCAAATATTTTCCCAAAATTTTCTGTTTTATTACAACCAGTCTTAAGGTACGCTGTGAGGTTTTTCCAACTCTGCTTAGTAAGCAAGACTAGTACTTGTACCTAGACTTAAATAATTTAATCTTATTACGCGTAGGTGGCCACAAATTAAGATAAATTCCTGCTACGCAGGTGTTTTCTGCCTTGCGTACGTTTTGGCTTTTCGTCAGTTCATTTCGATTAAAAGTTTCTCAATATTGTGTACAATGTTTTGGTGTCGGTTGGTAATTTATTTTAACTTTATTTTGTGAAGTTGTATCTATGTTTTTGTGTACATACGTCGATATATTTATATGGCTAAAAATATTGGTGTTTTGCTTGAAGAAATAATTTGGGAAAAACGTTGGTAATAATGGTACTTACTCGTAATTAACTAAAGTTGCTACAATGTTATAAACCAGAGCAATAGACGTGAGTTTTCTGATATAATAATAATCGGAGAATATACTAAGATGCCCTTGCATAGTGCATACAGGGATAGTTTACGGTTGGTGTTTCATTGCATCTTAAATCCGTCTAAGGGCCCTTTGAGAGTTGACTTCGGCTCTTCATACGCCTTTCAAAGTTCATCAAGAGATGAAAACAAAAGAAAAACAGTGCGCCCTCCTCTATCTTTAAACATTATTAAAAAACAAAACACAGAGTACACTGCCTCTAAAAAAAAAAAATCAGGAAAGCAACACAAACATCTTACAAAAAACCATGGAGGGTTGCATAGCATACATCGCTCGGTAAACTATCGGATAAAAACTCCGAACAATAGCGCCGCTGTATATTTTTCAACCAACTAGCGAAGCCTAGACACGGTCCGATAGGCTGAAACGTGTTACGTACTGACATTGACAAGTGCATTAACCTCTATGCATTCATACTGCGTCGGTAAAGTGGTCGGGGAATAGGGATGCTAGCTCGAATATTGTGTTTTTGAGTTATCTTCTGCACAGCAATATGCACCTTTTCTATGTTTTCCTAAGGGTACAAATAGAAGTACCAATTTGCATGACCAATTTTGTAAGCACGAATTAGCAAAGGTCACATAGATTAAAAGCAAACTTAGACGAGAAATGCTTGGTCTTATTTTCTCAGCATATTATTTTGCTTTAAAATTTTCGACAGATTTCTACAACTATTAATAAAATATTCAAACCGAGTTTTAAGTTACAACAATTACTTTATCAAAAGCAATTACCTACTACTGTTATAATTGCTTTAATACATAACCTAAGTTGGAGATAGCAAAATGGTGTTTCTCGAAAACTTAGAGACGGTATTAAGCGTACCTAAGACCTACAAATAGACCTCAGTTTTAATTAAAATCAGTTCATTTGAAGTTGAGAACGACAAACACTTGAAACAAGAAAGTGTCAATTGAAACCGAATTCATTGAACTGCACTGCCAAAGTTCTATTAGGCTGGACATCCATAGAGACGAGTTCAAAAGTACTCGAGAGGTGGGTAAATTGAAACAGAACATTTATACGGCTTTGGGCTAAAACCTGCCCTAACTTTAAGTTTTGTTGAACATTGAGATAGTTCGGCGTACATATAAAGCTGTTGAGGTAACTAAGTTTACCTCATAATTATTCACTCACTATTTGTAGGTACATATATGTTTGTGCACAAAGAAACATCAACTGCATTTGTAGTTATCAAACCTCTTTGTGTATGTGAACATAAAATTGCTTCAGTGTTCGTTGAATAATACGTATGCAGTGTTAATGACTGTTTGATAGAGCTCTAAGCTTGTAACGTTTCCATTGTATTGTTTTAAACCCTCCACCTGCACTGAAACTTGTTTGCATTTTCATGAACTATAAAAACAATTAGGACTGCGAGACTAAAGATAAGTCGTTTATTTGTAACAATAGATAGTTTGAATTAGTTTGTGAACTAACTTATTTAACAATCGCAAACCCAACTTTTGTTTTGAATTGAATAGGTTTTCAGTAAGAGTGAATTTAATATTTAGCGTCGAAATATTTTGCGGTTGGATTTTGTATAATAGTTTATGAGAGACTGGCGATTCTATTATCGCTTTAGTATTTTATATTTTAGGTTTTCGATTCAACGCTCTGGTGTTTTATGAACAATAAACTTTGCGTCTGAGTTTTCGATTTGGCGGGTATTCAAAACGTGTATATCTTTTGTACGATAGCAGCTATGACAAGGTATCTAAACATCCTGAGAATGTTACAAACTGGTTTACTAAACATAACAGGTCTAATATTTGTAAATACATGAACATTTAGCCGTCTTTTCTTAATTTGTAGTACTTTGCACATAATAAAATGTAGTAGTGTTTAAGATACATAGAATTCACGTGTAATCCTGTGAGATCCAGTATCCTGTAAGATATATAAAATATTGCAATTATTTTAAAAGAGCACGTGTATAGAGTTCTTTACCCATTCTTCTCTACTAGACTATCTTTTTTTCAATTCCACCGTTGGTCTTGAGCTAGCAAACACGATTGATAAGCGTGGGTCCTGGGTTCGATTCCCAAGTCGGGCAAAAAGTTTTATTGGATTTTTCCATTAGAAATTTCTCAGTAACAGCACGGAGTTTGGAAGTTGGTGGTGTGACACCCCGTCCCTCGGTAAAATCTTGTACCTATAAGAAGCTCAAAAGTACCTTCCAATGATCAAATTAAAATAAATGATTCGACTTCAACAAAACAAACAGAGCCATTCAATACCGAGTATCATAATTAGTGACAATATTACTTGCAAATTCGAATTGATTTATCAATTTCCTGTAAAGGAATGGGAACATTCCTCTTGATTACTGCCACGTAGAAACACTTGTTACACAGACAGAGGGAGGCTGTGGCATCAATCACTTTTGCTTTGCCATGTTTAGATTGCCCAAATTAAGGGCGTTTGTGAGCTCGCTCTTGTCTCGGCGAAAAATAATGGTGATTATTCAACTCTTCTTCTTGTTCTTTGAATGTATACTGATTCTATTATGTGTGTGCTTTTTGTATATTGATAGGTCGTGGTTGATTATCTGTAGAATGTAATGAACGAAATTTTTGCATTAGCATTTTCGGGTTTCGAAGTCTATTTTTATTATGATCTACATCAGATCTTTTTTGTTAGTCATGATATTTATTTCAGATAAAATTCATAGTTAATTATAGTAGATACATGCCATAGTTGCAAACAAGCATGAAATTTTAATTAAAATGAAAACAGACACTATACAAAAAATTCATTCAAAACCAAATAAAATGAAAAAAATCGTCCATTAAGCCTGTGAAATTTCGCCAGGTAATTCAAATTGACCGCGTACAAAAATGGCCGATGCAAAAAAAGTAACCCATTTTAAAAATGATTACAGTGTAATTTCCCGACAGTGTATAAAATCTGACCGTTTCATCCGTTCCGTATAAGTGGGTTATAGTGATTGACAGTTGGGGCTTAGCTAATTTGCGGCCCAATTACTTACGCCGTGATAGTGCAGATTTTGAGCTTAAGAGCAATAACATAATGAGGTCAGTTTGGGTGCAATGCAGTGGAGATGGCAAGATAAAATAGTGGGTAGCGGTTAATTACTTGGTAAATAAAGTGAAATTATGTGGTGAAAAAAGGGCTTTTCTTGAGGAGTTTTGACCAAGAGATTATAGAAAAACCTGTTGTGTGAGGATATACTATAACTAGCGTGCTTTTTCACCGGTCATAAATTACGTGCTCAGATCCCGTAGGTCGTAGCGTGATGTTATATAAGGCTATATTACATCACGCTACGACGCTAACATAGGCATGTTTTTCGAGAATAATGTAGCTACAAAAGTAGAAAAAAATCTTACCTCTACATAATATTACTATAGATAACAATACGTATTATTATTTTATTAACGAGTTATAATTTTTACAACTATTATTTAAACATTAGAGACGTTATTATAATTTGTTGAAAAAAAAATAACAGGTTAAGGTTAGATTAGGTTAAGTTTACTGCTAAACTTGTTAAATGACATACATTTTGTAATTTTTAATTTTCCAATTCTAAAATATACAACAGTCGTTTCAAATCTGTACCTTTATTAAAGGATTCAAATGAATTCATATAATTCATTTAAAAAAAAAAAGACCTCAAAAATACGGTTTCATAACTAATTATAAACATAAATCTAACTGCCGCACTCTAAGAAGTCACTTAAACAGAAACTTTGATTGACCAAAATAATCTTGGCACATGTCAACAAAATTTAATTGTTTTCAATTGGTAATAATTTTGACTGACAGCGTTCTAACTTCAAACTTGTCAATTGAAGTTAATGTTTGATGAATTTTAAGTAACGAATGTGAGTTCCGAAATCTATACTAATATTATAAATAAAGAGGTAAAGTTTATTTGTTTGTTTGTAAGAGGAAATCTCTGAAAGTCTGGATCGATTAAAAACATTCTTTCAATGATAGTACGATACATTTTCGAGTATCATAGGCTATACAGGGTGTTCGGCAGAACGTTGAACATACGAAAATGGTGGATAGGTTGGGTGATCTGCTACTTACTCAGCCCTAATTTACTAGGACCTGGCCCATTTGATAATTTAAAAAAATATTTTTGCTTTCTTCTAGTTTCACCACTTTCTTAATTCTTTTTTAAATCTTTGATGTTGGCAGATTCTTATAAAATTATTGCTTTATTCAGATGCTAACTAAAAAAAAGTTATGAGTCCTCAAACTTACAGAAAAGTGTAAAAAATTTGCAAAAATAAAATAAAAAAAATATCCGAGGGCCCGGGCCAAATAAATAAGGGCTGAGTAGCAGATGACCCCCACCTAACCACCATTTTCATGTGTTCTGCCAAAGTCAAAGTCAAAGTCAAAGCATTTATTTCAATTAGACCATTTACAGGCACTTTTGAATGTCAAGAAGTTACAGTTTAGAATTGAAGCTAGTTGCTCGTTCCAATACGTAGGTCTCTATGGAGAAGAACGAGCAAGAAACTCCATGGACAAAACCAAGTTGAAAGAAAAGAGTGTCATAGAGACCTACGTATTGGAACGAGCAACTAGCTTCAATTCTAAACTGTAACTTCTTGACATTCAAAAGTGCCTGTAAATGGTCTAATTGAAATAAATGCTTTGACTTTGACTTTGACTTTGCCAAACGCCCTGTATAAGACTTACACGCGAAAGAAGTGGCGTAGAGAAACTAGTTAGGTATATTTTAGTTCCTTTTCCTCCACGTGGATTTTCCTATTTCCACTCTGCATAATAGTACCTATTTTCGTTTGTTATTATTACCTTTATCCGAGCCCACGGAGTCTTATTTATAACCTGTAAGCCAATAATATTTTCTACATTTATGATTCATCTACTCGTGTATTTTCTAGAAATAGTTGGGCCCACCTCTGGTTTTAGTGGGTGTTGTTTCATAATAACTCATAATTCCATTCCATAAGGTGCTTATCTAAAAAATATTTTTTGAATTACTATGATGGACCTGAAAAAGTCGATTTATTAATTTTCTTAGAAGCTGTTTCTTGTAGTATATTTGTTCTAAGAATTCAGGTGGAATTCTTAGAACAGTAAGTAAATAGATGTCTATTTTCAAGAATTAGGTACAAAGTCAAAGTCAAAGCATTTATTTTAATTAAACCATTTACAGGCACTTTTGAATTGTCAAGAAGTTACAGTTTTAAATTGAAGCTAGTTGCTCATTCCAAAACGTAGGTCTCTATGGAGAAGAACGAGCAAGAAACTCCATGGACACTCTTCTCATTCAATTTGGTTTGTACCTATTAAATGTTGAATGTACAGTCAAACAACGAGATTGGTATGCCAGTTACTATTTTTACCATTATGCCATTAGAGTTAAGTTTCATATACCTTTTTTTTTTTTTTTTTTTTTATAGACGGGAAATCATCAAATAACTTCCCCCGCCCTGGGCGGGGCGGGAGGGAGTGTCAGACTTTTACTGACTAAAACCCGTCTATGTTCCTTTCATGTGCCCTTTGCGTTCCGGGGGCGCAAGTTTCATATACCTAAGCCACAAATCTCAAACTCGGTGTACTACCAAAAGAATCCTGGTGGAAAATCACCTTTCCCGACCTAGGAATAGAGTTCAGGATTCCATGCTCAGTGACTACTAGATAATAAGTATGTATTTGTAGGCAAATAATCACACCTACTATATTATCCACAATTAAATTACCTTCAACCCTGTCAGCAACTGATAACTGTCAGTGTGCACTGAATAATTTAGTGGGAAATCCCATTGACGAAATTCTCTTGTTTATTTGATACTAAAATTAAATCATCACTTAATTGGATAACGCAAATTGATGCATTTGTAATTACGTTAATTGAATTGATTATTCGGAACGTAATGGTATTGAAATAGTCTCTTTGAAATTGTATTCTACTGTTGAAAAAATGATCCATTCTGTGAAAGAGTGTTGAACGAAAGTAATGAAACGAAAATGTAGAAATCCATTTCATTCCATTGCCCTGTAGGGGACAATAACTAAAACAAATTTATAATGGACTAGCTTCTGTCTGCGATTTCACCCGTGTAATGTCGGTTATCGACTGCCTCGTTGGTCTCGTGGTCGCAAGCGCGACTGACGAGCATGGGGTCCCGGGTTCGATTCCCAGGTCGGGCAAAAAGTGTTATTAGGTTTTTCCATTAGGAATCTCTCAGTAGCAGCCCGGAGTTTGGAAGTTGGTGGAGTGATACCCCCGTGCCTCGGAAAGCACGTAAAGCCGTTGGTCCCGGCTGTCATTCGTAGATCTTTGACAGTCGTTACGGATAGTCAGAAGCCAAGAAGTCTGACAACCAGTCTAACCAAGAGGTATCGTGTTGCCCAGTAACTGGGTTGTGGAGGTCAGATAGGCAGTCGCTCCATGTAAAACATTGGTATTCAGCTGCATCCGGCTAGACTGGAAGCCGACCCCAACATAGTTGGGAGAAGGCTAAGGAGATGATGATGAATGTCGGTTATATTTGAAATTCAAACATGACTCGAAAGACACGTGACGAAATCTGTTATCATTATAACATTAATGTTGTTTTCTTCGGAAACAGTAGGGACTGTTTCTGTACAGTACTGTATATTATTATTTACCTGTATACACCTGATAACGTAATGCGAAATTTCAGGATGGTCGGTTCAGTGGTTTAGGTGTAGAAGGGTGACAAACAAACAAATTTACTTTCGCATTTATAATATAAGGATTATATAAAGGGTATAAAAAGGCACTTAACGAAACCAAAACTGTTACTAGTCTAGCGTACGGATGCTACAGCCACAGGGCGTCTATTGCTGGACAATGGCCTCCCCCATAGGTTGCCAAACGGATTGGTTGGAAGCGGCCAGCACCCAAAAGTACTGCCTTATAAATCAAGCTCTTGAATTGACTAATTATTATTTGAACACAGGTTCATGGTAGAACAACATATTCTAAATAAGTTTTTTATGAGACGTATACGTACTCAAGTTTAGTAGCGTAAAGTTTATAACAATATGTATGCACACGACGGCTTAGCTGAAGGCAATCTACACAAGTTTACTGAAGTATTATCATGAAGCTAAAGTATTAAAGAGAAAAAAATGTGGAGATTAAATAAGGTAGGATTTTTTATAAGAAATTGTGAATGAAACATTTGGGTTGATTTCTGATGAAACAAAGAAAATAACTGTAATTGTTGTATAGTAACACCTTTGGCATATTAAGTTAAACAACATCATCATCATAATTATCAGCTGCAGGACGTCCACTGCTGGACATAGGCCTCCTCTATAGATCTCCAAAAGGACCGGTCGGACGATTATCTCAAAAGGACCATAGGAAGACACTGGATGCAGGCCGGTTTCAACCGATCCTTTCAGAATATTGAATTAGTTTGTTTGAATTATTTTAATTATTAAGATATTATGGGCTGGCTCAGTTTGGCAGTTCCAATTTTATTTGTGTGCTCACGCAGTTTAAGTTTATTTTTTTTGAAAGAGAAGGTATTGATTTTTTTGTCTCTTTTGGAAGTGGTAAGTACATTCCATGCTACTTTTTTATTGTTGATGACATTCAAAAATGCCTTTTACTAATCAAATGAAATAAACGATTTGACTTTCACTTTGTGTACCTGTACAACACCCTCATATCTGTGTGCGTATGTTTGTTTGTGTGGCTTAGAGCTGAGCCACACAACCGAACTCGATTGAACATCACAGTTGTCAATAGTCGAAAATGTATTGGTTTGCACGCCATTTCAATAGATATTTCCCCCACAAATGTTAGAACCGTTCCGCTAGTACATTTGTTATATTCGAATAGTTTCATTGATCGTCAAAGGCTGTTATCAGTGACGTCCACCAGCGACAATTGACAATGGATTAACATACCTGTCACACTCGCCTTATCACTGCGACGGCGCGAAAAGTATGCCTAGGTTGGGAGTTAAAAAAGGCTTTGTTTATCATACTGTACATAGGCTCAGATCTGTATAATTTTACGGCTTTTTTCCGACTGAAGTAAGCAAAAATATACCCTAAAATCGTAGTAATAGTACGCAATTTAATTTTAGGCTTACTAATTGTTTATTCTAGTATGTAGATTTTCTAGGAGTCATTAGTTTTTTTAATGAAAATACACATATTATAACATACCATCACGCCTGTATTCCCCGAAGGGTTAGGCAGAGGTGTACCAATGTTCTCCCACGGTTCACCGGCATGTTTAGGTCCTATTACGGGCGAGCCTATTGCCATTAACCGGGCACCAATCTAAACTCCGAGCTGCTACTGAGAATTTCATTGAAAAACCGAATAACACTTTTTGCTCGACCTGGAAACCAGACCCAAGACCTCGAGCATAGCAGCCACGTTTAGGACCACTAACGAGGCAGTTAATGGAAATGTTAAAAATTAACGTTTTTCAACTACAAAAAGGAAAGGTTACTTATTCACTGAGTAAACATGAAATCTCCAAAACTTCTTGACCTATGAAGCTGGAAGTTAGGTAGTTAATATAGTTTATAGGTAGGAGACGTCAGCTGAGAACAAATTTTACATTCACGACGATGAACTTTCAGTAATAGACCGGCGAACTGGGGTTTACTTTGGTACACTTCTGCCTAACCCTCCGGGGAATACAGGCGTGATGGTATGTACGAACTTTCAGTCGAAAGCCGGTTATAAATATAATATGCCTTTACAACCTTTTAATCTATGAATATCATTTCTGCACATTTTTAAAGATCATTTACACATTATTTTTAAAAAAACATCGTTCTGCTATATTCTTATCATTGCATGATTTTCCTTTACATTTATTGTTAAATTTAAAATGAAAATATTGAATTCATCATCTGCTTAGCCTTTTTTCCCAACTGCGTTGGGGTCGGCTTCCATTCTAACCGGATGCAGCTGAATACCAGTGTTTTACATGGAGCGACTGCCTATCTGACCTCCACAACCCAGTAACTGGGCAACTTATACCTTTAATAAATAAATGCCACAGGCACACAAATATAGAAAAACACAGGAAACTTAAACCTCTACTTACCCACTTACAAATCATTATGCGTTATGTACATACCTTGTATTACAGTGAGTGCTCCACATTAGCACGATGAGTCCCAGGCAATGTGTCGTGTGATCGAATACAAATAGGCTCATCTCTGCCTTCGTTCCAACATAAGGGATCTCTCAAGTAGATCGGTAGCATTATGTAATTTATACTAGGTACCTAGGTACTACAGTAGATTACTATCGATCTGATTAGTGATTATGACGTAATCCTAAAGAAAGAAAGAAAAAGAAAGAAAGATTAACCGTTTATTCGCTTGAAAATGACGCATATAATATTAAAAAAATGTTTATAAAAGCCTAAGCCAAATACAAGGTAAAACTTAGGTAACTGCCTCGTTGGTCTCGTAGTCAAAATCGCGACTGGAGTGTGAAGCCCTAGATTCGTTCCCAGGTCGGGCAAAAAGTGTTATTGAATTTTTCTATTAGCACCCTGGAATTTGGAAGTTGGTGGTATGACTCCCCCGTGCCTCTGAAAGCACGTAAACCCATTGGTCCTTTGCCTAATCTCTCCCGGGTTGTGTTGGATTGAGTAAGCGAAGAGGGAGTGCATTTGTGTTTGCGCACACCCTTGGGCACTATAATATCTCCTACGTACTTGGCTACTCTCTGTCTTGGCCGCCGTGGCCGAAATCGGTCTGGAGAATATTATTACTATCGATCTGATTACTGATTATTTTACGTAATCCTAAAGGTGTTATCTAAAAAGCAAAATTAAACTCTCGGTAGAGTATAATAATGCTCAAAATTCCAAGCCATAAAAAGACCTAAAAATATTTTTCCATTAAGGTTTTAAAGCGTGCTAAGTCTCGCTCACTATGATAATTGAACCAGAATATGAAACTACAATTTCTAAATCATAAAACTTGGGAATACAATTAGTGTTGTGAAATGGTTATATTTTGTAAAACGTATGAATTTTAGTCAGAATAACGAAGAATATCATTACCATTTATCACCCCTCGCGACATTAGCATAGAGCGCCGTGAAATATTCAATTAGGTATTAAAGCCGTCGAGAAACGAAGGTTTCGGATGAAATTAAGAGGCAATGCGACATGTCCTTGATTTTATTATTTTTTGTAACGATCAGGATATTAACGTACATTGTTCGGAAGAAGTTACATTATTTTTCGACTACATTATTTAGATACACGCGGAAATAACTCCATCTGCAACTTTAGTCGTTCAATTAGTATCTGTTTCATAAACCACTGAGCAAATCTCAATAATGTAATACCATAAAGTTGGTTTAACTGTTGAAAGACTTTGGGTACTAAATCCATTACCAGTAAGTACCGTATCTGCTACCAAAGTTGCAGCTGGAGTGCAAGCACTGGGTACTGTAACTTTAAACTTGTAAATACTCGGCAACTATTAACTGTTTTTATGTCTCAAACAGATCATTAAGTAAATATGTCCTCTATCGCTTACATACAATATATTATTTACAATTAAATTTACCATGCCCAATAAAAACTTTAATATAAATGTCTCTATTCAAGATAATAGCAATATACATGGCACATTCATTTATAAACATTTGCTTAAATCTTACACGATCTCGTAAATGTATTTAACAGTAAGTATCAGAGATGAGATTACTATTATTTATATTCTTACAAACAGTTCGGATATTCGCCTATTACAAACTATATACAACGTTATAAGACTAGTTATTATCACGTTACACGCTGATGGAATAGAAAACTAAGGAACGAAAAAATCACCGTCTCTAAAACAAAAAAACAATGCCTACAGAAATTATGCCAATCAAACGTAATTATGGGCTGTAGTGATTGTTGACAATTTACTTGAATTATTATCAGAGCTAACGATAACAAAAAGGAAAACATTAATTGTAGCAGTTATAGTAATTATAGCAGACTTTTTATTAGACACAGGAAGATTGTCGTCGTTGTAGTTATAGTAGCGGAGGCACCGGTCGCTGTGGTCACTGCAACTTTACCATCGTTGGAGTACCATTTATTCGCTCTATCTGGTACTCTGTTACTCTTCATGCTATCGACATCCTCGTCATCATCATCGTACGCGTTGGTTCCGTACTCATCGTCCGAAGTAGCCCTCACATCAGGGTACTGGTAGGCATGTCTATCATTCCCCGGAATTTCTGTGACACGAGCAAAATGTTTGTTTTAAAATCGATCAATGTGCCGTCACCACGTGACTTCAATATTCAGAGTTAATTTTCGATTTTGCATTTATTTAAAGCATTTGTGAATTGAAATGCAGATTTGGGAAGCATTGAACACGTTTTATATGCGTTTGCACCAAATATTTGTATTCGGTTTAATAAAAGCTGATATTTAAGGTACGCGGGAGTGAATGAAATTGTGTTTAATTAATAAAGTTAGGAGGAATTGGAATTCTTAAAAGAAAACGTACCGTATAATCTTATCTTGCTCTCGACATCTCCAAGGGAATTCTTAGCGACGCAGATGTAGCTGCCCAGGTCTTCCCTGCGAATGTTCTTGATCGTCATCGTCATTTCGGCTTCGAACATCGACTTCTGCCTGACCGACATCATGTGGTGCTCCGAAGGTATGATCAGTTCACCTGCAGAACAATTTATTACTTAAAACACACTTGTTTTCAAATTCAATATTAGAATTTCATCTTTTCTCAGCGGAAGTTTTATGAAAAATGTAAAAACTTCGTGCAGACACCTAGGAGTTTTATGGCTGTCTTATAATTTGTTTCGCTTTTATCGCGGATACCTTACCTGCCAGCTGAGTTAATCAAACGGTATTAAAATTCGAATGTTGAACTTTTAAAGCGTATTTATATTCAATCCGGGATATTTTGAGATGATTTTTTACTTTTATTGCCGAGCCATAATTTTTATGATCTTGAAATACCTTCATCGCGTTATTGGGTCTTAGCTTACGAACATAGATATAACTATGTTTGGATACTGATAATGTAAGTAGAAACCTATTTTATAAAATTTGAGTTTTTTTTTTTAATCTTATTGCACAATATGGTAACTCTTCTGGGTAGTCAGAAAGATCTTTGACAGTCGTTACGGATAGTCAAAAGCCAGGAAGTCCGACAACCAGTCTAACCAAGAGGTATCGTGTTGCCCAGTAACTGGGTTGTAGAGGTCAGATAGGCAGTCGCTCTATGTAAAACACTAGTATTCAGCTGCATCCGGATAGACTGGAAGCCGACCCCAACGTAGTTGGGAAAACGCTAGGCAGATGAGTAGTTAGGACAAAAAGAGAAATAAAATTACCTGGATCCTTAACCCAGTAGTTGATAGACTTGGGCGAGGACTCGACGTAACACTCTATTGTGACGTCAGTCCCCAGCGGAGCACCCACCAGCTGATTCGGCACTTGAATCACGGGGTGAACTAGACAAAACAAAAGAAAGAAAGATGAATAAAGTTTATCGACATTTTCTTTTCAAGCACTAATCGGAATTATTATAAAATTTATAAAGAGGTAAAGTTTTGCATGTTTTTTGTGGAAATCTGGTCCGATGACAAAAAATATTTCACTGATAAAAAGCAACACTATTGAATTGCCGAATGTCTTAGTTGTTTAGTATGTTTTATGGTTCGCTTAACTTCTACGCGGACGACGTCGCGGGCAGAAGCTTGTGTAATCCTTACTAAAATTATAAATGCGAAAGTAACTCTGTCTGTCTGTCTGTCTCTTCTTCACGCCTAAACCACTGAACCGATTTCAATGAAATTTGGTACAGATATAGTCTGAGACCCGGGAAAGGACATAGGATAGTTTTCATCCCGGAAATCCCCCGGGAACGGGAACTATTAATCCACGCGGACGAAGTCGCGGGCAAAAGCTAGTAATATAATACGAGCGTGGACACCACTAACCAATTATTTCAAGACACAATTTTTCATAAAAAATAAATAATTTATTTTAACCTAGAAAACTCGATTTTGTAATATCCAATTAACTCTAGTTAGATTTTTTAGTTGCTTTGAAGTCATTAAATAGTTAGTTTATTTTTTTATTGAGTTAGTAAAAACGACGGGGGAATCGCGTTTTAACAGCTAGTAAAAAGTATGTCAATTGTTTTGATGTTGTGTATATCCGTTTTGTACTAGATAATAACTGGGTAGTTCACGCCACTAACCAATAATGTCAAGTCATAATTTCTCTAAAAAAGCACTTTATTTCATGAAAACCGATTAATTTTATTTTTTTTGTAGAATTAGATTTTTACTTACTTTATAATCAATAAATATTTAGTCAATTGAGTAAGCCACGTAGTGACGTCACAGAGTGCTATTGCCATACAAAATCTATGGAGAATCGCGTTTTGACAGTTCATAAAAAGTATGTCAATTGATGGTGGTGGACGTGTGGTGGACACTACCCAATTATATGAATTCTGTACAATTATGCCAAACTGCCTGCCAAGTGACCTCCATTTCTATCTAAATGTCAAATATTGACTTCCCAGCCAACCGTCAAAATGTTAAAAGACTTTCTCGAACAAACATTTACAAAAGAGCACTAAATTATTTTAATTATCCCAAAGACCTTTTAAAATCAACTAAACTTTGCGTTGGAGCGAGATTTGATACTTTGACTTGAAAAAATAAGGGAATCTTTTTACAGGTTCATTTGGCTTAATTGGCGGCAGAGAAAAAATCATTACAAAGATCGACTTACAGTGTACACTGATGTGGATCCTCTTGCTTACTGTGGGAGGGACCCCATTACCGGCGATACATAAGTATGTACCCATCTCCGAACGTGATATCTTGGTCAGCTTCAACACTTCACCCTGGTATGTTAGCACTGTGGGCAAAAAATCAACAAATTAGTTTACCTACTACATTTTGACTATGCGAAATTAGTTTATCCCATGGTGACCGTACATTTTTCCGGGATAAAAAGTATCGTATGTGTTATTCTCCATTACCATCTATCTCAGGGTCAAATTTCATCAAGATCCGTTCAGCCGTTTAAGCGTCAAAGAGTATCAAACATCAATCCTTCCATTCAACCATCTATCCATCCATCCAGCTATCTATCTATCCATACATCCAGCCTCACAAACTTGCGCATTTATAATGTTAGTAGCATATAAGTATGGAATTGAGTAAGCGCGGTAATCATACTCGTGCCTTCTCTGTATAAGAAGAAGCCTTTACCCTGCAGTGGAACAATAATACTCTGGTATTTTTTTCAATAATGGCTCCCAAATCCTATTTAAATTTTTCATAGAATAAGCAATATTCGGCGTTGAATATTTGACCATCCTGTATTAATTTGCATTTATACAGGTTTACCGCGATACCAATAAAACAGTAACAAACAGTTGTGTTAGTTTGTTGATAATATTCTCGGTTACAAATTGAAATTCAGCCATTAGGTCGGTCAAAGTTGAAATGAACACATCGTTTACAATAATACCAACACAATTTGGTTTACATTATGTCAAACAGTATGATGGGAACTGCTGTTAGAAATAGTGAACGATTTAGATTTAATGGCGAAATAATTAAAAGAAACCGATATATAGATTATTTTACATACATCATCTTTCTTTACCAACATCAGTAAAAAATATGTTTTGTTCTCCAAACCTAACTGGCAAAACATGTAGCTACTTTAAAAAAATTACGACCTTATTTACTCAAGTTTAAAAAAAAATATAAATCTATGTCTATCTTTATATCTATTTACCCCATTGATATGAGCCACTTTTCAAGATTGCATGTTCTCAAAAATATTAGATTTTGAGCGTATTCATGTCGCAACATTGTTGCAATGCTAGCTTTTGCCCGCAACACGTCTTCGTGCACTGCTCCGCCCCCGTGGGTCGTAGCATGATGTTATATTATAGCCTATACTATTGCTCAAAAATCCTACTATTATCGAGTTTAACCAAACAAGCAAACTCTTCGGCACCATTGTTAGCAAAGATATATAGATATGTATAGATTATTATGCACTGACTTTACATCAAGTGAACCACAAAACAAACGGCCAAGGTTCGCAAAAAAAAAAATTACCCATCCTTAAAAAAACAAATGCAGCCTCGTCTAAAACAATAAACTTTATATAGTACAGAATAACTACCAGTTTTGCACCTACACAGTTTTCGTCGTTTTTCTTTGAAATTCTTAAAATGTGCAGTAAAATTTAATTACATTAATCGTACAGCTTTGTGCTAAAGCGGTAACCATTGCTGGAAATATATTGCACTATTCAAGTACGACTTTACAAGATAAAATGCTAGTTTATTTGCTGAGTTTTTTTGTTTATGCTAACACGCTTTAATAAGCTTGATTTGTGTATGAATAAATCTTGCAGCGCTTTATTTTTGAGTCTAGACTTTGTATTGATTTGTTTTCTTCTTCTGTAATGTTAACACAGCGATCTTGGTAGGTATTGATTTTGTTTGAATCCTAGCTTATGCCCGCGACTTGGTTCGCGAATTTGAAATTATCCCACGGGAACTGTAGACTTTTCTGAGATAAAAAGTATCCTATGTGTTATTCCACACTACAATCTATCACATTGCCAAAATCCATCTAGATCTGTTCAGCCGTTTAAGCGTGAAAGAGTAACAAACATACATCCATTTATTCATCAACCCATCCATCCTCACAAAGATTTGCATTTATAATGTTAAATAGAACTAGCTCTTGCCTGACATTTTGACTGCATAAATATCAATTATCACAGGGTTTTACTTTTCCCCTAATTCTCTTTCTGAAAGCCTTAGTAACTCTTTACAACATTCTCTGTCAGTGAAGGTCGTTTCACAGATTAGTCGGAACAAACAAACAGACCAATGGCTAAACATTTTAAAATTGCATTTTTCATAAATGTACCGCGTACACACTCATATTTATTTTGACATTACAAACAAACATTTCAATTTTATTTATTTGTGTAGAATATTGTACAGTGTATTACGTGTTGGTAACACGTGTATTCGAAGTAGACATTTATAAAGCCATTAGGCATGTTCTAAAATCTCGACATCGAAATATGTCGATAAAAGTACCTACTACAAATTCTTGGCACTTCATTTTCATATCAGTACTTATATATTTCTCTTTTATACCGTGTACCGGGTATCGTATTGCCCAGTTACTGGGTTGTGGAGGTCAGATAGACAGTCGCTCCATGTAAAACACTGATATTCAGCTGCATCCGGTTAGACTGGAAGCCGACCCCAATTGGGAAAAAGGCTAAGCAGATGATGATGACTTATATTTTTGTCTTTTCCTCTTTAATTGGTTACTTGTACAAAATGTTTTAGCTGTAAACATTACAGTCGAAACAAGGTCCCAATAAATTATTCAAACCTTATTCACTATTCGTATAATGAGACCTAGAAGTGTATTCAACGGCAGAACTCTACTAATTACGACAAACTTTAAACAATACTGGACGCGAAACTCATCCCGAGAATAGTCGCCGCGCGGCTCATTGTGGACCCACAAATGCGGTCACACAGACTTTCGTATTATACATATTCAGAAAAACAATGGCGTCCTTGCGCCATTCAAATAAACTAAGACAAATGAAATATTTTTCCAGCTATTTATTAATAATTTTGGATTGTTATTTTTTGAGGAGAAGACTCAATGAAACCGCACTGTCAATAATGTATAGAGTTTCTAAAAGCAACGTTAGTTATATTTACTAATTATTCTAAAAAAAATATATTTAAAACTAGCATTCAATGAAAGTAATGGTAGAATAGATGAAAAATAAATATGTAGGGGTGTGTGTATATGCTAAATACATAAAGTAGTAGTAGATGGTATATGGTTTGCTCAGCAAATCCGTACTTTTTCCGTACTAATATTATAAATGCGAAAGTAACTCTGTCTGTCTGTCTCTTCTTCACGCCTAAACCACTGAACTGATTTCAATGAAATTTGGTACAGATATAGTCTGGGACCCGAGAAAGGACATAGGATAGTTTTCATCCCGGAAATCCCCCGGGAACGGGAACTATTAATCCACGCGGACGAAGTCGCGGGCAAAAGCTAGTTAAAAATAAAGTCGTCTTAGGGTAATTATCTTATATCCAAAGCAGTTAGTAAAGTAACATGTTACTATATGTATCTAATCAAATTATGAATTCTACTTAGTAAAACTAAAAAACTGATTGAAATAAAATGAAATCCGTGGATACACTCGCTCAATATTTTTTGCCAAGTACCTTTCTGAAGCCAATCACTTTACTTTTCTGCCACATTTTTTAAGGCTTGTAGATAGTGTTTGCTTTTAATAAAGAAAAACACTATCCAATGTGTACCTTGGAATTATTTCAATCTCTTAAATCCGCCAAGAATATGGATGTTTGTAACTTAATCACGATGTGGACACGGCTGAACGGATTGGGATGGGGTTTCTTTTCGTGTACTAAAAAACCGTTGCTTTCTTTATTTTTATTTTTTTATAGTGTGGCACTAATGTATCGTGGATTGCATTATTTGTTCTCGAACCCGCTACACGCAGCTTAGCAGCCAATCGCTCAGGCCAACCTTGTTGTGAAGTTTTAAGTTCAATGTCTTAAAGTAAAACACAGCATACTCGTACATTTCAGCCATTTCAGCCAACCAAAAATAGGACTTTGGACTCGTGAGTACTTGGGTTGTATAAACCAACCCTAAACGTTTATAAAACAGACTAAATAAACGAATTTAATTGACCCTATTTCATAACTGATTTAATCTGTTTACCAATATTATTCATCTGTAAACCACAATTAGATTGCAACCACAAATTGTGGTATTTTTCTATCCGATATATCTAGCCACTACGATATTGCGATGTTCAATATAAACATGGTTTTGCTAAAAAGGAAGGCACAGTCAGCAAAAAAGACTGGCTTTTGAAGGGTACCTAAGAATTGTCTAATATTCAACACAACAAACAATGTTAGTTGTATGACCCCTTTGAATAATGACTTTGTGTATTGATAAAATTATCTTATCGTATTGGCAATACCTCGCCCACTATTACATAGGATCTAAACATACCGGCGAACTGTGGGTGTACGCTAGCACACCTCAGCCTAACCCTTCGGAGAATACAAGCGAGATGGTATGTATGTTGTTTAAACTATCTTATCGTATTATATTTTTATAGACTTAACTTGCAGCTCAGCATTCGAGGTGGACTGCCAAATCTTTCTAATTTAAAACACTTTACTAACATTTTTTATACCACTGGAGGTGGCAAACAAGCTAACGGCCCGCCTGATGTTAAGCGGTCACCGCTGCCTATGGACACTTGCAACACCAGAGGCATCACTCGTGCGCTGCCGACCCCGTAAAAAAATAAAAACTCCTTTCTTGAAGAACCCCATGATGAACATCTCATAGAAAAACTAATTAAATAAGGTTAGATATAGCTATACCAGATAGAGACTCAACTCTCTTTCTTAGAAGGCCTTACCTCGCTATAAAACACTTCTGGCTAATAAAAAAACTACCTCTCCGGTAAAGTAAATCTGTTCAATGATCTCCAGTAAGTGGGGAAAATGTATTTCCAATGGAAACAGTCATTCAATCACTATTTGCGGGTAGCGTGTTCAATGTTGATTTTATCGTTAACATTATTTCGCTGTTTGAGGGCACTCGTATTACCTTCTACACCGGTAATTTGTAAAACAATACCTACCTTGAAAATGAACCCTAAGCATTGTTATAATAACGTCTACTATAGAACCTTGTGGAATCGCCGTTAACAATTTAATCAAGTCTCAAATTTGATCTTTGGTTAATAATTTCATTTAATTGTTCAATACCAAGGTTAGGGAGAGAGGTATTCAGATATATTTTGAACCAGAATTGAGTTTAATTTAACTTTTGTTAATTCTGTTAATTGATTTTAATTATGTTTTTTGTGTGGTGTCAATTTTAGAGGCTTCCTTCTGCACAGGGTAAATTAATTGTTTGATCAATTTTGGGCGGAATTATATTCTAATACTAATTGATTGAAAACGAAAATTTTAACAAATTATTATAGTGGTAATAGTTTTTTTTTGAGTTGGCTAACACTAGTTTTTTATCCTGTGTGCGTTTACAAACCTATAAACTCACATACGCAAACAACCAGACCTGGAACAATTACTGCCTGCTTACGATCAGTGACATAGGGGACAATAGTTTTATATTCTTTTAGAAAAAAAAAACCCGTTCACAATTTTGATGGCAAATACACATTATCTATGAGTGCAAACATTCACAAAAAAGGACGTTAAGCCCGACTAACTAGTAAGTTGAACTAATCTTTATTAGTTTCCCTTTCTTTGCGACTTTACTTGCTTTTAAGGAGAATTTAAAAAGTATCCGAAATATAAATTTCTAGTTCTATTTTAAGTTCTATGCAAAATTGACTTGTAATTGGTTTGAAGTTGAGGCGTTAAGCGAGAACAAACAAACAGACACTCTTTCAGATTTATAGTAGACTAGCTGCTGCCCGCGACATCGTTCGCGTCAAAGTTGATCATATTATTATCCCACAGAATCCGTACATTTTTAATAAAAAGCCTATGTGCTATTCCAGACTATAATCTATCTCAGTGCCAAATTTTATCCAGATCGGTTCAGCTGTTCTGGCGCTATTGAGTAACAATAACAAACATCCATCCATCCTCACAAACTTTCTCATTTATAATATTAATATTAGTAGCATACATACCTAAAACCCGAGTTAATCAATACATTTTAAAAGCCACTACATAATAACTACATTTCAATAATTACAGGCCAGGAACAAAACGAATCATATTCGAATAGCAAAACAGTTTCGATGTATGAGTATTCAAAACTCATTCGATATTAGTGGGTGCACAAATATTATGAACCTGTTATTATTATCCACTAATGTTAGTACATTCCGAGTAAGAGCGGCTTGCGTGACTGATGACCAATGTAGGCTGTATTTATTGCAATTTACTGGTTATTACTGGGCGCCAACTATTATGTGAACGTGCTTGTTTTTCACGGTTCGCTTAAAAAAAGATTGCCTTAATTTTGTTGTGTTTGCTAGGTGATGATTTTGGAAAGAAGCAAAGAGGCCCCGTGAGATGATGATGATGATGCTATCTAGCCAATTTCGGCAACTGCGATTGAGTGCTCTGTTTAGAAATAGAAGAACTAACGAGGTAAACCCAAGGAAGTGTAAATACCAAAACAAATCCACCGCGAAAAAGTGACGAAGCTGTATAAGGCCGCACCGTCAATTTTTTACAACGAAAAATGTATGCGAATTACTTATAACATGGTCCAAGCACTCCGTGGGCAGTCTATCTAATTCGCTTATTTTTATTCGTAGTATTGCAATTCGCACCCTTATATACATACTACACATACACACATAGATCTAGATAACCTTTAGCCCGTACCTATGTACATGAAAATAAAGGGGAAAGCAATTTGTGTGCTAAGCTTGGTAATACTGAAATTGTGAGTTAAGTCAATTAAAACCATGAGACTTTGTCTAATTCGATTGTAGATCTTTTTACCTTTGCTTTTCGCCCCAGTTTGGTCCCGTACGACGATCTCCATGCCATCCTCTCGTTTCCACATGACCCTCGGAGGTGGCACGCCGCGGGCCTTACACGAGACCCTGGCTGTGCCACCTTCAGGAACCATTGTGTCTCCCGAAGTCTCTTCGGGGACGAAGTCTGGTGGTATCACTACATCTAGGAAGCCCATCTGCGGAAGAGTGAAAATAGATTGTACGAGTAACTTCTACATGCATAATCCAAAAAATGCAAATCCAAATTCTCAAATGCTTAAAAGTCCCACTGCTGGGTAAGGGCTTCTTCTGCTGGTCTTAAAGTATCGATAGCAAATATTAATAATTATTATATATTTATTTTGGTCTAGTACTTCTTCTACGTGTACAGTGTCGACACATGTACTATACATGTGACAGGCATGCGATTTTTTTAGCAGATCATGGAGGGAAAAACTGTAGGCGTTTTCTAAAACTATAGCTTACTTCCCAATATAATTATATATTTTATTTAGTTACTAAATAACTAATATGGGAAGCCTTGCGAAAAGATAGCTTGCTATAGTTTGCTGATAGCTAAAAGGCCACGTACAGCACGGCGTGACGAGTTACAAAAACGAATAGCCAATGGTCACCACTAGCCCTGGATCGATACAGTTAGAGATCATGAGTAGGTAGTAGTAGTATTTGTTAAATATGTAAATAATCGAATAACATAACACAAAAATCAAATCAACGTTCAAATTAGTTAAATTACGAAAATCCCGTACGGATAACATTCTAAAATCAACATCCCATTGAAAATGTAAACAGGAACATTTAATTATCGAGGAACCTACATAGTTCACATTGTTGATAAAATTAAATGTGAATTGTGCGGTTTGCCGATAGCCGTAGAGAAAATATTTACTCAAAATTGTTTAGCGAGATACTCTCATCATATTTTGGTACAAAATTGGTACAAAATTGAAGTCTTTTCAGATTTGCGTCTATCGCGAGATGTACCTATTGAACTGGGAGGTACGGAAAATAAACAAGAAGAAGTGGCAATTATTTTTGAATGCTGAATAAACGGTGTACCTACAGCACTTTATGATGTTAAAACCTTTGTATTGAAGAGGATTCATCGGAAGTATTATAATTCTGAATAACAGATTTGTTCCGAGTCTTGCAGATTAATAAGAATGAAGATTTATTTGAATTGAAATAAGTTTTAGCGTTTCCCTCATTTAATAAGTTTGTTGGATGGTGCGAAGTGTTTGAAACATCGCGCTGTTGGAGAGAAATAAAATGCTTCAATTAATTAATTTGTTTGAATGCTGTGGAAGCGGTTCGCGTAATCATATTTCTCTATATTTTATCTCTGCTATTCATAGAATTCTTTACTGAAATGTTGTATTATTATAATTGCCTACTTACTTTATTAATATAATTTGTAATATCTCAAGTGTAGGAAAATTATAATATTTATTTAGGTTTATAAGAGTCAAGATTAAATAGAAACCGGTCAAGTGCGAGTCAGACTAGCACATAAAGGGTTTCGTACAACATTTATATCAAAAAACGTTGAAAATCAGGATTTTTGTACGGAACCCCTTTTCATTTAGAAATTATTTTACTTTTATTATATGTGTGTCTGTACATGTGGTTATACCGGCTATAGTGATAAGCTCTGAAAATTTCAAGTGTCTACTTATTACGATTCAATAGATACAGCCCCAGCCCTGTGACAGAGAGACGGACGAATAAGGGAGAGCTATAGCCTATATAGCTCTCCCTTATTCGTCCTATAGCCTATAGGGCACAGGCACCCTATAGCCTATAAGGCGCCTGTTGAACCCTGTAGGTGAGAGTTCCGAATAAAAGGGCAGTTTCTGATCACGATGACGTCAACTTCAAACTTAGCTTTAGCAATTATTACAAGAAAAATTAGTCTGCCTATTTGTGTATTACATAGGAAAAAAACATATCGGCGAACTGTGGGTGTGCATTGGTACCCTACCTAACCCTTTGGGGAATACAAGCGCGATGGTGTGTGTGTAAAAATGAGCATTATCACGTTACCCATTCAAGGTAAGTAGAGATCCGTGGTGTATCAATCAGTGTATTGAATGCTATCGATGTGTCTACGTCAGAGAGAGCACTCATGCCCAACGGCAGGTCAGGCAACACGTTAAGAATTTTATTAGTAACAGGGGAGTTTCCTTTCTGTGTTTTCTTTTTCTATTTGGAAGTTGTATTACTAAGGTGAGGATACATTTTAAGCATTTACCTACTTGTAACAGAACATCGAGCTGATCTAATAACTGTTTCACGAACCGAACATGGAGCACGATACTCGATGTATTGTTGCAACTTGATTTTACAAACTGATGAGCGAATTTGTGTAACAATCCATCGTGCAAAGATACGAGGACACGTGTATTGCAGTTGCGACATTTCAACGAATAGTAAATATAATAGAAAGGAATGTTGCAGGTAAATGCTTCGAACACAGCGTCCAGCATTCGCAGAAACGTTACATTACATGGAAATTCCTTTTTTAATGTAAGTTATTGTTTGTGTTGTTCCATTCGTAACGTTCAAACGTTACATTTCATCAAAATACTGGAGAAAATGCTCAGGTGTACATTCACCTTTAGAATACATTTTAGTATTGAATGAATGAGTATTATAGTAGGTTTACCTAGATGTTTTTTCTCCCAGAAAGTGGTTATTAGCTACGTCTGAAAGGCTTCAACCGCCTAGATTTTCAACGGTATACTAATCTCATAAATCTGTTACAGAATTTCAACTCTATCAATACGATTGCAAAGTTCTTTATTGAAATCACAATTTTAGACCTTACTGTGTTACTATAGCCATTAAAATTAAACAAATGAAGCTCACAACGCAATCATAAGCTCGAATAATAATTAATGGGCCAGAAAATGTCCTCGTATTTTCTTTCTCATTAATGCAGTTACTGCCTACTTTAAAAGCGGTTAAAAATGTATGAGTATGTATGTACTATAGTAGCGATGGCGCATAAGTTGCAATTTATGTCAGTATATTGGTTAAAGTGCAACCCACCGCGTGACGCATTCTCGTTAAATCGTTCCTGAATTTTAAGTGCACCGCAGTCCATTACTTTGTAATATGGATCTGGGTTGTGGTGTGTTGAAAAAAGATGCAGTATTAAACGTCTAATGGATTGTATTTTCACATAATGTTTGCTTAGGTACTTGCATGTATATAAGCTAAATCTTGAGATTATAAATTAAGTTCCTACAATATTATAATTGATGGTACAGAGAATAGTTGTATGCCTCCTGTGCTAGTGAAAGATTGTTAAGGTAAGGCAAAGTAAAATTCCCTCACTCTAGGACTATTCAAAAAAAGAAAGAGAAATAAAATGAATGTAGTAGTATTTTAAGACACCATTAAGTAAAAAAAAAAAACAGAAATGAAAATGACTAAAACAATCTCCTAATTTCCTTTTTTGGCGAAGTATTTGTCTCTTATGCATGTAACGTATATTTTTAAATGTCTGGCAACAAGCAGTCCTTTATTTTTCTACTGTTTAGCTATAACCAAATGTTCAGATGATTTTTATTAAAAAAAATTAACGTAAAAAATTAAAGAATAAATGAATAATTATTTGAAATAAGTGATTTGGTTTAATTATTCTTTACAGGTTATCGAACTCACCTGACTTTTCATAGGATCAGTATTAATTTGACACATGTATTGCCCTCTATCTTCTTCTTGAACGTTCTTGATGTGAAGGTACCAGGTGGAGTGGTCGCTATGGGAGACTGACACGCGAGGGTTGTGGGTGATCACGTGCTCGTGGATCGCCTGGATCGCCTTCGTGTCTGCCTTCACCCAGCCCACCTGGAAATTTGAGGAGTTAGAAGGTTCTAGAAATATGAAGATGGAATGGAAGTTGTTTGACACTACAGGTACCTACTGTCGTGAATACGGTTAATTTAAAATGCGTGAAATTAGTTTTGCATTTTGTTATGTAAATCCTGCTGCCTATTGATATTAATAATATCCTACTATCTTACTACAATGGGGATAGTTTAAAAATTTTAACCACTACATTTTATATTATTTATTAAAAATTTAGACCATTTTGAGAAACTAATTTGAATATTTTGATGATTGGCTCAATGGTTATTTTTTAAAAAAATATTCAAATATATATATTTTTTAAAATAGATGACGTCATCATTGGCTCAAAAGATTGTGTCTTTGCCCAACTATTTACATAATTAAAAGTTTAAATCTATCAACACAACGTCTGTCAAACGTCAATAGGCGTCATAACATAACTCATACATAAACAAATCTAAAATTGAAAATTTCAAACCGTAACTGTTAATTTTAAACAGAGAGTGCTTTTTTAAGGTGTTCACAATCGACGAGGTGACATTATTGTTCGGTTTCCTAAACCACAATGAGCGATGATAAACCACTTTTCTCGTAAATCTTCCCTTATACGGACAAAAATTTTGTTTGGACTATTATTGCTATTATTACTGCAAGTTGGAACAAAGCACTTCCTGTATTCCATAACTCTTACACTATAAAAATTGTCGAGTGTCGGAATAATGGAACAAGATTATTAGGAAAGTCGCAGGAATAATATTATTTTTGAAAAACTTTAAACTGTTATTAAGTTTCAAAAACTTTTGACATTTGCGTTATAATTTGACACTTGACAACTGGTTGACAATACTTGGCACTTACTTTTTTTTTATTTTCTGAGGCAACGATACAAAACGGCCAGCGCTGACCTAATTTGAAGGGCAATGAAGGTCAATCGTATTTTATCAAAAATATCAGTAAAATATGAATATTTTTCATTATTAATTAGTCCATAATGCTCAGTGACGCTATTCCTCGAAACGGGTTTTTAATTACAACATATAAAAAAAAATGAACAATGCCCATTGTAAACGCGAAAGTTTGTGATAATGGATAGATGTTTGTTACTCTTTTACGTTTAAACGGCTGAACGGATCTGGATATAATTTTTTACTGAGATAGACAGTAGTGTGAAATAACACATAGGATAATCTAAAACTAAAATAAATCTAAATTTGACGTGAAGAAAGTCACGGGCTGGAGCTAGTATTAAAATATATTGTTTTTGTTCGTAAAAGACGAATAAATCTACAGAAATGGCAAATGAATGATAATTTTCCTTTCTGTATTTTTCCTATAATTTTTTTCGTCTATCAAAAAAAAACATGTTAGACAATCTCTACCTACCTATTTATCTTAAACAATTTCTAAAAGCGAGGCCTCTTAACAACACTTCAAAAGTCATTGCGTTGAATAATGTAAATCAGTAAAGTAAATTAATTAAATAAGTACGTTAAGTAGGTTGTTCTTTCGAGCTGAGAGATGAGGACTATTAAAACAATAGAAAGGCGTTTCGACACTCAGGAGTCGATTTAGCGTTGTTCAACATTGTTTAAAAAAATCTTTTGAAATAAGAACAGTTTTTTTTTGTATGGAGTCTTTTAATCTGCTTAATTTTTAGGTCAAGTCAAACATTAAAATAAGGAAAGGGTTCGCTTAAATTATACATAAACAAAACTTATTAATTACGCATGCGGCCTTAGGTAGAGCTAGCCAACATTTCTTTTTTTAAGATTGCGCCCCGCTGTGTGCTTCTGTACAGTTTTTTTTTAGTTTCGTGATCTTTAGATAAGGCTAGATAAACCTTGCTCGGGCTTGTGTGTCAAGTAAGAAAATAAGTTTTTTTCCAAGAACTATTTATTAAGAAGTGACACAATAATTGGGTAGCGATGATGAGCGAGGGTGAAAAGTGTTATTGGGTTTTTCCAATAGAAAGTTTCAGTAGCAGCCCAGAGTTTGGATGTTGGTGGTGTGACACCCCCGTGCCTCGAAAAGCACATAAAGCTGTCGGTCTCGGCTGAGATTTGACAGCTCGAGGTTCGAGATCTTTGACAGTCATTTCGGATAGTCTGAAGCCAGGAAGTCTGACAGCCAGTCTTTTTACGAGGTACCATGTTTGGAGGTCAGATAGGCTCCATGTAAAACACTGGTATTCAGCTGCATCCGGTTAGACTGGAAGCCGATCCATAAAGACTAAGCAGATGATGAGTACCTATTGTATATACATACTGCTCTTATACATATCAGTTCTTCATGGCATCATAAGAAGAAGAAGAAACAACGAACATCATACAAGTCTAATAAAAGCTAAAGTCTAAATCTAAACATACCCCGCAAAGCAATTTATGGTGCGGTTTAGACAATCCAGTTCTCTATCGCGGTTTATCGCTAATCCGGTGCGGTAAAACTTTTCAACTTCATAATTTTACTGTTGCCAGTAGTTTATTCGGCCTAAAACCGACTGGCTTATTCAACTTAACTAACATAATTAATATTCAGCCTCTCGACTTTATTATATTGTTGTCGGAGGGACGGCGCAAGCTTTTTGTCTACATTATCTATATAGACTATTAATATAGATTGTTCGCAGTAATAAAGGCTCGATTTAAACGTGAATTACTTATTCAGTTCACTTGGTAGGTATAGTAAAATACCTGTAGGCGGAAATTCAGTGAAGCTTGAAACCGATATTGTGATTTTAAGTTGAAATAATCTAGTTATGGTTCATAAAAAGTGTCTAGCAATAATGTATATTGGCTTCTAACAATACCTATCTTAAAAAAACAGCCCTCACTCTTGAATGTTAGTGAGTAAGGTATCTTTTGAGCCTGATACCTGGAAAAAGGCACAACAAAAGTAGCAAGTATACGTTCACAACTACATATTCCTCTAAGTATTCTTATAATAACTGACTCGTTAGCCTACTGGTTCCAAGCGCGACTGCTACGCTCGAAGTGTTGGGCTCAATTCCCAGGTCGAGCAAAATGTGTTAATGGGTTTTTCTATGAAATTCTCAGTAGTAGCTCGAAGTTAGGATTGGTGCCCGGTTAATGGTAATAGGCTTGCCCCCTAGTCATGGGAGCTAAACATCCCGGCGAATGTGGGTGTACATTGGTACACCTCTGACTAACCCTTCGGGGAATACAGACGTAATGGTATGTATAAACCCGATACTTGAAAAAAGACATAACAATAGAACTAACACTTTACACACACCTTTTTAACTATATATTCCTGTGACTATTCTCATAATTTTAAATTTAAAATGCCACAGGTCTGGTATCTCTGGGATATCCTTGAGGAACAAGGCAGTTCTCCGCGTTAATACTTCATTGAATAAAAGCTTTTCGTGGTAGGCAAAGAGATTACGTAGAATATCACTTGTCGTGGTACAATTGGTACACTCTAAACATAAGGATTACATACATACTAAAACCTCCCTTCTGTTTCCCGGAATCAGCCTTGTATGTGTGCCTACCTTTAGAAGGTATGGGCAGCAACAAAAGCAGTTTAACATCTCAGATATTTAAATTCTTATTATTGAGCACTATTTCAAGGAAAATACAAAATGGATTTAAAAATAAGATAAAATGCACTCTTAGATATTTCCTAAAATTCTTTAAATTATTTATGTGTAAAAGTAGACGTAAAGAAGAAGTAGAAGAAGAAGGTAGGTAGGTGATGAAGTAGTAGTGTGTGTGTATAGCAAGTAGTGTGTGTGTTAATGGAATTTTGTTGCTGACCGTATCTATACCCACATTTTCCGCCGTAACGTTACAAGACCTATGAAATAGGGTCCAGACTATTGACGCTAATAGGGTAGTTGCAAATCCAGAGTCTAGACTCCGGGTTGGGAACAAGTGGGATTAATGAACTATTTATAGTACAGTGTTATAATTGGGTACCTACTTATTACACCCTATACCTAAAGTAGGTATTTATTTTAAAGGATTTCTATGTAGGATAGACTATCATCTGTTGTAAAAAGACACTTAATGACGCCGAAAATTACATCATCATCTACTTAGCCTTTTCCCAACTATGTTGGGACCGGCTTCGAGTCTAACCGGATGCAGCTGAATACCAGTGTTTTACATGGAGCGACTGCCTATCTGACCTCCACAACCCAGTGACTGGGCCACACGATACCTCTTGGTTAGACTGGTTGTCAGACTTCTAGGCTTCTGACTATCTGTAACGACTGTCAAAGATCTACGAATCACAGTGATACGGGTTTGAAATGTTACATAATTAAACTTTAAACACTCCCCCGTGTCCAGTACTGTTGCACGCACCCGTAAGCACAATGTTTTGCGTGCTACTATAAACAGTGGTATTATGCCAAAAATTAAGTAATTTCACAGCAATGATTTTAAATCTACTTAGTTTGATCTTTTCTCACCCCGTATCCATTTTTATCTACTCTAGTTTGAAAATATTAATTTTACTAAATTAAAAACCTCTTACATACCTATTATATTATGACACATATAAAACTATGATGAATGTGGTTAATAATTAAAAATACTCACACGAAAGTTGCCCAGGTTGACAACTATACATTCGAAGGTTGCGTCCCTCCCGATAGGCACCGTCAGATTCGTGATGGGCTCCCCAAACTCCGGTACCTCAATACCTCCTGGCAACAAACAGAAAAATATAATTAAACTTCAGAAAGATTCGAAAAGTAAAGCTGAAAATTAGATCTTTCTGAGACAAATTGGTTTATCGGAGCAAAGTTAAGGCTTCTCAAATTGAGGAAAGTCTAACTTATAACCTTGGTTTTAAACAAAATATCTTTTGGGCATTCTTTATTAAATCGTATTCACGTTAATCCTGTATGATCCTGTACACAAAATATTGTAAAAACATTAGGTACAGTAAGCATGGAGTTTCTTCTGCGAGTTGTTCGAATGAGATACCGCGCCCCCGGAACGCAAAGGGCACCAAAAGGAACAAGTATGGGTTTTAGTCAGTAAAAGTCTAACACCCGCTCCGCCCAGGGCGGGTGATGTCTCATGTATGTCAGTCACGTGATGACTTCCCATCCGAAAAAAAAATGGAGTTTCTTGTCCGTTCTTTATCATACGAAACTTCAACCTTATGGAAGGGGCAACTAGTCTCAATTATTTTTCTTTAATAGTCTAATTGACATAAATGATTCGACTTTGACCTTTTTAATACTCGCATTTTGTTGCCACCATTAAAGAACACTTAAAAGACTGACTCTCAACATTGTCTGTAGATCTATATCCTAAACTATATTACCTACTAACAACAGGGTCACATGCCACAGACCAAGTACCTAAATAAATCAGTACCCTATTTACCTGCAAAAACAAAAGCGTCGCGCGGTATCGCGCCTAACTGATGGGTGTGACGTCAGCATTAGTTAGCGCCGGTATGTAGGCGGCTTATCAGACGTAACCACAAAGTTGCCGACGACGATACTGTCGGCAGCAGTTGCACCTAGGTAGGACCTTGTGCAACAAAGTGTCAACTAACCACTTCAACTTGCACCGTTATTCGCGGTCCCAACTTCAGAAATGTGAAGTGACACGAATAACTTTGCCAAGTGATAGTAACTATGCACACCGCTTGCTCCCCCGATCTTGTTTGGTACAATTGCGTTGACGTGAATTCGTATATGAATTGTGTTGGTAAATTGAATGTTTGTATGTAATTTGCTGATGTTACAGGTCAAGATTATTGTTGTGGGTTTTTTTTAAGGATTCGGTAGTTAGGTCGAATGACAAAGTATCAAATAATTTCTGGCTCTTGAAATACAGGTACTCTAACCCAGCTCCGGAGCCAGGGTTTCACATTTTCTGTAACCTGTTTTATGGCAAAAAAAAAAATTGTTTATTATTTAATAGGAGGCATATTTTGTTAGGTCCTTGTTAGGTGTACCGTCGCCTATGCCCAGTCTCCCATCACACGTGTGTTCGCGCATAAATGGGAGATGATTTTGACAGCATGTTTGGAGTATTTCGAGGTGAGCGTGTACAGTAAGTCTTTAACTAATGTAATGTGTCAATGGCCGATTTATGTTAAAGCAAAATAAATCGATACAAACAAGGTTACCGCTTGGTCTGTCTTACAAAAACCTTCTTAAAAGTTTTCACTTTCTTTGGATCTTTATATTTTTGGGCATCGAAAAGACAAACGACATTTACCTTTAAAAAATCTGTCGAAAACTCGGAAACTACTCTATAAATAAAAATTAATACAATTTGCCGCTAAGTCGTTATCGATATCGCATAGTAGCAGAAATTATACTAACGTCATTTATCTTAGAACATTAGACACTAAAAGTATACTAGTGAGTTCACGGATTATTTTGTTACATACCCCGATAATTTTGTCACGGGAATAGCAAAATATTCGGGATCGAAATAGGGAGCATTGGATCATCACAACCTATTTTGTCACGGTCGAAAGATCTCATCTCAAACCCCAGCCACTAATACTTCATTCTTTCATCACGAATATTCACAAATGTGATGTGTGTTGTAATATCACATTACCTAAATGATTAATTATGGTACACAGTTTTGAGGCCAGAATAATTTAGCATACATACATATAAGGTGGACGGATGACCTAATTAAGAGCGCAGGAAGACGCTGGGTGCAGGCCGTTTCCAACCGGTTTTTGGAAATCTCCTTCCTTTTGGAAATCTATAGGGGAGGCCTATGTCCAGCAGTGGCACTACGGCTGATATGATGATAACGGCATACATACATGTGTTATTGGGTTTTTCTATGAAATTCTTAGTAGCTGCTTGGAGTTAGGATTTGTGCCCGGTTAATAACAATAGGCACGCCCCGTACAATATAGGACTTAAAAAACATATCGGCAAACTGTGGCTGTATGTGTAATGGTTAACCTCCGCCTAACCCTTCAGGCAATACAGGCGCGATGGCACGTTATAATTTAACATACTATAAACATAAACAAAATTCAACTGTAGTGCAAGTTTAGTGGGCAAGTTTCACACGTTTTGCAAATAGCCATGGCTCCTAAGTGAGAAAATTGCAGTTGGGGCAGAGATACGGTGCGTTAGAGGGAACTAAAAACGATGTTTTGTCACCTTAACGACCGCCAGGGGCCGGCAAAAGTGTGAAAGCTTGCCTGCCGACATTCAAAACATCATTTTGCTTTTTCCATTCCTTATGTTATACTTAGTGTGTGAAACTAAATAGCTAAAGACTTTCTAGCAAAAATTACTCAAGCTCTTAAAGATTAAATGTAAAAAATACAACAGTTTAGTAGTAGTAGAGCTCTTTGTGAAGGAGCTCGTCCAGGAAAGAATTACCACCATATCTATTTCTGCCACAAAGCAGCGTTGCTTTGTTTCTGGCATGGCAATGCATTTGCAAGGCCCCTGGTATTGCAGATGTCTATAGGCAGCGGTGACCACGTAACATCAGGTGGGCCATGGGCTTCTTGTCATCCAATGGCATAAAAAAAAAATGTTTTATATAAATTATACAGTAGAAAATATTTTAACCAAACTTTATTTATTTATATCATCGTTTGCTTATAAAACTACAAAAGTTACCCTATTGCGTCATCAATTTATTAAAAGAAAAGCAAAAAGTGTACGACTAGCAAGTCTTACTTTTAAAGAACATTTCTCTGTGTAACGACAACTATGGCGGGGATGTTACGTTACCAAACGGTCTCGTGGAAGGCAGTAAAAACTGCCATTTTGCAACGACAGCGTCCACAATATCGTCACAGACTGGGACGCAGTAAAATGTTTACAAAATATCCTGCTTTTGTTGTGGGTGCCACTAGAAGTGTTGGATATTGCTTTTGTATTACCGTTTTAGCGTAAACTCAGCCGGCCATTTTCCTGCAGCTGCGGTAATCGCTCTATTTTCGGGAACACTTGTACACTCGTCTGTACAAAATCTATATTCATGATTCGTGTTACATTACCTTATGTTATTTTGCATAAATGGTCGTTTGATTTATATGATAACTAATAAAATTAAAGATACATTTTAATTCGATTAACCCCTACTATGTTTTGAGATTTTTTGTAGGTGTTTGTAATTATGAGTGTAAGTGTGAGTAAATCTATGAAAAAATAATTTAGTATTGATAATAACATTACCATGCTATCTAAATTGAAGGAAATCATGAAAATAATTTACTAATAGTAAGTAGGTTCTAGCCGGTATTTTAAAATCCGTGAAATGATAATGACCGAAAGGTTAAATCATGATTAATACAAATACTTTTTTAAGGTCCTGATATCGTTTCTGGTTCTTTGGATTGCGGTAGAATTTGCAAAGTGACAGAATGATTCCTTTTTAATTTGACATATTTTAACCCGACTCTACAAACGGCTAAAGTCAAACGGGCAAAGTCAAACAGGCAAAGTCAAACGGGCAAAGTCGTGGGGAACATGTCAACTAGTTTTATAATAAAATACATTTCTCACAAAATCAATGATAATACCAAAACTTCGTAAAGGTTATACATTCCTCATAATATAGCAGAATTCTAATATAACTTTCACAAACTTATTAATAATGATTAGTGCCCAAGTTTTCTCCCAACTCCAATCTTAACTGACACTTAAGAGAGGATAATCGAATTAATATTTTCTCTAATTTTATTACAGTGACTGCGTATCTTACGCTAATGATACACGGTTCACTTATGATTTTCAATTTGGTTGAAGCAACCAAATTAGCCCGTATAAAAACCACCTTCAATGTCATCCGTGCCTTTAATGTCTGCGCCTTTCAATCAAAGCAAATTAATTTGGTTGAACCTTGTATTATTGCCATTACATATATTAGTTATTACATTTGTTCGATATTAATTTTTTTTTTTTTTTTTTTTTTTTTCAAAAACCGATAGTTTATATATTATAGTATATATATATTTAGTATATATATTAATTACATTATGTAGTGTAGTTACAGGATTATGTGTTGATATCAGGCATGAGGCAATTGTGTCTCATAGCTAATCGAAGCTAACAAACTGATTAAGGATAATGAGACATCCGTATTTTATTATATCAGAAACTAATATGTTATCCGGGGTGGAAAAAAATGGTATAATTTCGTTATTTAGCCAATTCAATAAAAAACTAATGCTTTGGCATGGAAGTTAATTATACCATATGTGAATATCCAGTGACACTTAGCAATAATGTAGATTTCTATAAGTAAAGAAGACAATTGGAATAGGATTAGTATTTCCAGAGATTATAACATTAATTTTGAACTTTTATTCATTTTGTTTCAATTACTACTTAGTTTGCTTTATTTGCTTTTAGTAAGAATTTCATTTACTATAACATCGGTATTTTATATGATTTTCCACCTATTATAACATGTAAGCTTAACTAACCGTATTCAACATTAAATACAATGTTTATCACAATTTTACATAGAAATTTTCAACGTCGCAATATCAACGGTGATACGTTCATAAATTCAATGAAATTACCCATTTTTCTGTGCTTCAAAGACTCCATATATTTTCCGGTAGAGACAGCGCCTTGCCATGTGGACCATCACGCGAATGATAAATCAGTATGGCTCGCAATATCTACTGAAATATGGCGACGAATATAAAGTTGAACTGTTATAGCGTTTTGAGAGGTTGAATTTTCAGGCTAATAGTAGATATTCTCGATCTGAAAACGCTAGGTCATAAAATCGTTGAATTTGTTCCGTTTGGGAATCGAATGTAATACGTTTTGAAAACAAATAGAGATGAGTGTGGAGTTTTGTTGTTTTACTTTATGAATGTTAATTTTTTGAAAGTAGTTTTAGGCCCGCTAATTCGACAAACTAAAGCTCGGTTGTCTGCGGTGTTTCTTTACCTTAACTTAATCCTTTTTCTGAAATAAATATAGCCTTATTTACTTCTTATAATATCAGCTATCTGCCAGCGACAAAATCGGTTCAACTTTTTAGAAGATTAGCCTGAATAAATAGACTTACATGTATGAAAATTGGATTTTGTTATATACTTACGTAGCGTGTAAACACTTTAATCTTATTGTTTTATATAGTTGTATAGACAAGTAGGTACTGATTAGCTGTGAAATGTATTTGGCAAAATAAACGTTTTTAAAAGAACGAAAACCATTCATCAGCTAATACCTAAAAAGCGAAACAAAAATAAATAAGTAAAATATTTAAATAAGTATAAAATTGTTATGTGCCGCACAGCTGCGCCAAACAGGCCCAGTTCAGCATAAATGCCAGACCACTAGACTGCCAGACGCTGGTTTCAACTGGACCTTGAGTTGTCACGTGTTACGGATGTAAATTACAGCTTTATAGTGAAACATAGATAAATAAATAACGTTTTATATTTTCAACTTTATTCCCACTGAAGTAACGCTGTTACTACAAAAACTGGCTTTTAAACCGAGTCCTACTCGCCGATTTGTATTAAGAACTTTACCGATGTTGGAATACAGTTGAAAATAGAATAAGAGGCTTGGGAAATTAAGGTTGAAATGGAATTAGAACTGTTTTGTAATGAGACGTTGTGTTTTTACCTAAAGCGTTAAGTGTCAACGCACTCGCTAGAATTTTAGGTAATAATCGTCTCAAGGGAAAAGATGGCAAAGTAAAATATTAAAATCTTAAGAAATATGAAATATTAACGAGATTATGTAGTACTTACCGTAGGCGTGGTATTTTAAAATTAGAATGTTAGAATCGTTTTTGATTAAGTAAACGGGCAGTTTTTTTAAAGATGGATATTTAAAAAAAAAAATCTCTACGAGTTTTATTTTTCAAATTTTAAACCACCGCAACTCCTGAACGCCAAAATCAACCGTGGTGACCACAAGAAATTCACAGAGGCAATGAAGCTTCATTGAGTCCCGGAGAAACGATTTACGTCTCTTGGACTCCGCATCGAAATTAATCACAAAAGAATTGCTAAGGAAAAAAGGAATGCTTGAGTTTCAAGTCAGCTATATGTCAAGCTAGATTTATATCTTTATGCAACAAAAAAAGTCCGCCTATGTAATTTTTTATTGCATTTATGGTCAATATGAACTTCAGTTAATTAAATTACTAGGGTGTGTGAGGTCGTTAGACCTTACTACCCACATGATAAAGAAAGAAGAAGAAAGTTCAACCGCTTAACATTCATCCATCCTCACAAACTTTCACGTTTTTAAGTATAGTACTATAAACCCATAGATTGACGTTCAAATGACAGGTATGGTGGTCATAAAAAGACAGCATTGAAAAATTGTTGGGGACATAGAATTTTAATTGGCCAGGTTTCGTCTTGGGACCTAACATGGGTGCAATCTATGACGGTGAATCTCTATTAATAAAAATGAATGTTTGTTCGCTGTGTTCCACAAGGTGTAAGTTTGTGAGTGTCGATGATATTCACAAATAACGTGGCTTTCTATGGGTAAAAAAAAACCATCACGCCTGTATTCCCCGAAGGGTTAGGCAGAGATGTACCGATGTACACCCACAGTTCGCCGGTATATTTAGGTCCCATGTAATAGGGGGCGAGCCTATTGCCATTAACCCGGCACAAATCCAAACTCCGAGCTGCTATTGAGAATTTCATAGAAAATCCCAATAATACTTTGCTCGACCTGAGAATCGAACCCAGGACCTCTAGCTTAGCAGTCGCACTCAGGACCACTAGGCCAACGAGGCAGTTATAAGGACAACGAGGTAGTACTATGGGTAAAATAATTTTCAAAATCGGTTCAGTAGATTCAGAGATCGCTACAACTTCACAAACTCACAAACTTATAATAGTAGTGAGGTAGTAGGATTGATATACACGGCAGTGGTGTCTGGGTACAAAAGAAGCACAGTTGTTTTCGCAAGTGACAAATTCCAACTTTACGCAAGAATTTCAGAGTTCATAACAACGGGGTCACACGACACATGAGTTTCTTACAGCCTGAATCTAGACACAGTTGTAAACTTCTTATCATATGAACTGGTCATTAATTAAAACATTTAGTTGGCTGTGATAAGAATACCGACTACATTGAAACTTTGAATCCAGGAATACGTTGGCAATATTCTGAAACCAGCAAAATTTGCAGGTTAGAATAATACGTTAGCAATTGAGCTTAGTCCTGTCTAAAGGAGTCAACCCGCAATTTCTCAATAATTGTACTTATTACAAAACAAAAAAGAAAAAACCCAAATGTTACATTGGTTTATTCAATTTACATCCAAAACTACACTTAGAATATTTCTTTAAAATTTAATGAAATTATAATTAAATTTTCAAAACCATTACAATTACTTTGAAAAATTCGTGAAAATATATACCTATTCAATAAATATTTTAACACTTTTATCCCAACAAAACAACCGTCTGCAAAAAAATATGGCTGATGCATTTTAACTAAGTGGTATAAACAACTCTGTATACAAAATCAACACTAACTAACAAAGCTTAGCTGTTTTAAATAGTTTCCCACTACCCGAGGCTAATACCTAGAGTAGAGAGAACTGTCGATAATATCCACATTATTAGTACTTACCAGTAGTAAGAATCATTAGTACCAAATGGGATACTTATCGTGGCTTAATGTTCAACGTTCGCTGTTTGAATTTAATGACAAGTTCATGATGTTGGTTATAACAAAGAGAATATTAGAACTGTTTGAATTCATTTATTCATTAATAACCGTTTGACGAACTTTGACCATGCAATGCGATAGATATCATGACGACGTTGTGTCCGAATTTAAGCACCGTTTATGTGACATTCAAGTTCAACGTGTTTCGCATAGATCAGGAGACCATTATTGGTGGAAGCGCTATAAAAAAAAATTGTGATGTGGCTATGAAGTGCTTTTAAAGAATCTTCACTTAGTGATATTATGTACAAAATAAAACTGCTATCAATTCTCTTTATTCTCGACTCGAAATTTGTACTACAATCGAATAGCTGTGTTTATTTGAATAAAAGAAAATGATAGTGTGATTTTTGCCGTTGTTAATTAGTTTCAATCGAATACATAATTTCGTCAATTGTTGGCATGCCTGAATTATTTTGCCGCGTGCCACCACTGGCGCGCGTGTCATTGGTTCGCCATCACTGGCATACATGTTCCCAATTGTAGGGATTGATAGCAAAGCTTGAATTCTGCACGGAGAACATTCTCCGTATTTCTAAGTAAAACACACTCTTCATGAAAGGTAGTTTAAAGCGGCTTATTCTATGAATTCTAGGAACTTTCTTCATCATAATTTCATCTAAAATCTATGCTACTTTATGTTCAAACTTAAGTATAACTCATAGTGAGTATTAGCTGAAATACCGAATGATCCGCTAAATTTATAATACTCGTATCATTCGTAATTTCCCGCAAAGTTTTGATCATATGCTTATAATGTTTTTTAACAAACACAGAAGGGCAATCTTACTAACTTTTAGCAACGATCGCAATTGAATCTCAGTGTTAATCTGTCAAAAATGTCTCTAATTTGAGACTAGATTTTAGAATGTTTTTAATTAGTAGAATGAGCCTTCTGTTTTTTATTAAACTCTGATGTAATATGAACCGTTTCAGTAAGACTTAACATCAAAACTAGGATATCCTAAATAATGATTTTTGGTAGCTTAATTCAAATGGTAAACTAAATGAAAGTTTCAGCTGGTCATTTGTCATTGGACGTGCGCGGCGCGCGCCGGTTCCGACCGTCCGAGTTCCGGTTGCAAGCTGCTTTTATTAATATTTCCAGCGCGAATCCACGCTTTATTAGCAAACAGCCGTCATGCGGCTGATAAATTATTAATGTGGTTGCAGCGCAGCTTGTGTTTTGTGACCCGTTTTTTAAACAACAGCAACGTTACATGTGTTTTCGGCAGACTAATGTACTTAATTGATAGCCTGACGTAATTGCGTCGCAATAAGGCCTCATGAAATATGCAGTGAGAAAATTATAATAAAATATTCGTGATATTTATTCCAACGAAGTTTGCGTGAAATCGTTGCGAAGGAAAAAGTTCGCTTCGCTATTATAAGAGTTGATTCTTATTTTTTGTAGCGCTGAAGAAAGCAGATGATGTATCTACGTTTCGATGGTATCGTACTCGTAATTGGTAACAGAACGTGTTGTTGTGATCTTCAACACTATCTTTATTATGATTGTGCAGTGCTTGTGACATAATAAAAAATCTACGAGCGTGTTACCTTCATAAAGTCTATTATGAAAATACCTTTGCGAGTGCAGAAGGTATTTTTATGGCTTTGCCATTTTCAAATGCAAAAAACCGCAACCTACGGCGAGTACAAAATAAAAATGCATTTTTCCATCAAAAGCGCTTTAAAGCGGAATGAATAGGTAGATACGTCACATTATTACGATGGATGACTTGTCCCTTCCATGGTTTAACCGTCTGGCTACATTCTTAAAGACAGACGGAACCATTTATCATGAAGCTGAATGTCTCGGATGCAATTTTCAGCAATGCTGCCTGTTACTGTGCACTTTTGGTCACTATTATAAATTGCTTTTTGAGTCTATCGTTGAGTAGGTATTTTGTAGTAACATCTATCAAATGGCATTTACATTTTTCGATGAAATGTTATTCTAATGTAATTTTGTGATGTATTGCAAAAGTCATTACTAAAGATACTAATTTTTGTTCTATTTTTATCACTTTCTGAAGATATTATACGGTAAAAAACATCGTAACAAAGTTTTACCAAGGATTAAGTACGAGTACATAATTTTAAAAACTAATCAGCTTAAGCAGCTCAAAAACTAATAACCTTTATCTAAACCGATGTCAAGTGTAAGCGCTTGGGTCAAAGTCAAAGTTTGTGTTATGATATCCTTTCCGCCGTGATATTAAGATACTTTTACTTTTAAATGAGTATATTAATTTATTTTATTTTATTAGTTAACTTCAAGCTTCTTCTGATAAAGTCTCGGAAAATAACATCTTTGAACTGAAAACGGCAAATGACTTGCGGTACATTAAGTACTCCATTAGCCCGTTTACTAGGCCCAAAGAAACTAGAGGTGTCCTAATTTATCGATAACACAACCGAAACAAACATCGATATATTACACACTAAGATAAATTAAAGTAACCTTCATCTTTGCTTCATTTACTATAGCACTACCAAACTGCTCGCGACTTCCTCCGCGTGGCTTCTTTCACCCTCCATAAGTTACGTTTTTGGTTAATGCTCCGCTCCAATTGGTCGTAGCGTGATGTTATATAGCCTAAAACCTTCCTAGATGAATGGGCTATCTAACACAAAAATAATTTTTCAAATCAGACCGGTAGTTCCTGAGATTAGCGCGAACAAACAAACTCTTCAGCTTTATAATATTAGTATAGATTAGACAGAAAGAAACACATGACAAAATTACAGTTATTTTGCTACTTTTATAAATGCGAATGGTTGGATGGATGTTTGTTATTCAATCACTCCAGGACGGCTAAACGGATTTGGATGACATTTGACACAGAGATAGACTACAGTCTGGATTAGCCAATAGGTCACTTTTTTACCCAAAAAAAATGTACGGTTCCCGTGGATAAATAAATGAACTTTGACGCGTTTGCGATGCAATCTTGTTAGGTAATGTTATTCGACTAAGGCTCAAAACGCACCGAAATGCACGGCGGCGGGCAGATTCAGTTTCAAAAAATTTTAAACTTTATCTTCATGAATACAATATGCAGAATCGGTTCAATGACTATCGCACATTGCCGCTTTCACCGGGCGCTAGACTACTCTCGGAGACGCGAGCGGTCGCGAGACGCTTGCCAATCATTCAAATGATACTATGTATTATGCTAAAGGTAATAACGTTTAAAATGCTTTGAAACTAACTAAACCACTCTACTGGCGGCTGCCATTTACGTGTGTTTTGAGCCTAAATGCATTTGAACGATATTGTTTTAATGTAAATGGTAAATAGTTTACATTGATTTGTATTTTATCGTGAAATAACAACGCTTATTAAGTGCTAACATTGAAATAATGATAACATTATGTGTGTAATGTTATAATTATAGTGCAATATGCGCGATATAATGTAGGTAGGTCTATAGGCTAAATTAAATACGATAAATAACTTTAACTTTTGTGTATTCAATCATTAAAGTATTATTATTATATTTTATATATTTAAATTCTTATTAATCTATACGAATATTATAAAGAGGTTTATGAGGTTGTAGAGGGTAATGTCTGAATCCACCGAACTGATTTTAAAAATTCTTATATACCTATAGATAGCTACATTATTCCTGAGTAACATAAGCTATATAACATCACACTACGACTTTTGGGAGCGGAGCATTAACCAAAGGCGTAACTTCATCATCTGCTTAGCCTTTTTCCCACTTATGGGCACTTATAACTTATGGCGCGTAAAATAAGCCACTCAGGCGAACTCGCGGGCAATTCGCTAGTTCAAAATATATTTTAAACTGGTATCCATCTCATAGTGGAAAGATGAGTACATAATTTTAAAATGAAACCCCCTAACACCGCGTCTAATAAAATATTTATAATTTCTTGTGAAGTTTTTTCAACGTAGGCTTTACGGTTTCAGAAGGATACACGAGTATATAATATTCAGGCGTTACAAAAGTTTCAAGAGATGAAAAAGGGTTACCTTGCCTATGCATAATTTATGTAGTTTTAGCGTTTCTAGGTCTTCTAGTGGTATTAATCTTGCTTTGTTGTCTAACCTTTGTATGTCCATCGCTTTCATCTCGGCAAGGACTTCGGTTACGTGTGAATTTTAAACTTTATTCGGTGTAATGGTGATTGATGTTTTTTTATTAACATTTCAGCTGCTAGGCCACTTTTGGACAATGGCCTTATAATACACTTTTATTACCGTCATGGGACATGGAACAGGCAAATAGAGAAATATTATTTTGAGCTCAGTCTATTGTTATGAGTTTATTTATAGTGCAAATGACCACACTTCAAACATTCATTTTCTTCAGTATTAGAGAGAATTAACTATTTAGCTCACTCACAGCATTAATGAGTACTTGTAAAGTAAATTAACTACCGGTATTCTGAATAGTTGGTACGATTGTGCCTATCCTTATTCGAAGGCGATAAACATAGGCTGGTATGAAAATTATGCTCAATACATATTCTGTTAGAAATATACTTTTGCTTGATTACCTTGATCCTATACGTAAATCTTTTGTTTACTACCTATTTTCTATTCCTATCATAGGAATCATATGTTATATTTGAACGTTTGCTTTTGTTTCTGATTTTTTGAATCTGTAAAAAAATCCCTCTGTGAATTTAAAAGACTGCAGGCTGCTTTAGCATCTAGCAGGTGTGATAATGACAGCGAGGGAGATTTTAAAAGGGAATATAGACCGACTGGTTTCAATTTAATACAACCTAGCAAGTCGGGACACAAACACGCTTTGTCTATCCCTACGGGGAACACAGCCATGGCTGTTATGATTTTATGAACTTAATTTAAATGTTAAAGCGTGGGATGACCCTCAGAGAGGTTGTTTTTATATTTATAATAAGTTACGCTACTACATTTAGTTAATTTCGACCTTTTTAATTTTAAAAGAGCTATAATTGTAAGCCTTTTTTTATTAATAACCCCATTTTGTTGGTTTAAGTTTTCGATAAAATGTTGGGTAAATAATGACATGGTTGAAAATTAGGGGAGAGTTGGATATTACCGCGCGGTTGATAATTCCGCGCATCAGCATAATTCAAAAACTATCCACTAGTTCTGCGATGTAGTGCGTATACATGGAAGCCGGACATGCCTACACCCTTCCCCAAGCACCGCCGTTATGATATGCACGACGATGGGGATAGCATGCGCTGAAGATGTTTTTTTCGTAACTCCTTATAATTTTTGGTGTACTTTCGGTAAGAGGTAAGTAATACTGTATTTATATTGTAATACTTTGATACTATACATTTGTAATGCTTGTATACTGTAGAATTAATGTCTGAATACGTTTTTACGTACTGTAATATTTTCCATAAAATGATGTGGTTAAAAAATAAAATGATCAAGTTTGATAATTCCGCGCTGGGGGAGTCGAACTATGAAAAGTATGTTTTATTTACATTAACTTGTTTTTACCTCGACAAAAGAGTTATGTATGATGTGTCTCTATGTGCGTCTGTTTGTGGCATTTTATATCCTAAGCGAAAAAACTCAATTTTTATTGAATTTGAGTAATTTATTGAGTTTAAGATAAACAATTGTGTGTGATATCAATTGTTGTGATTAATATGACTTTTTGGATGAAAATACATATAATATAATGAATAAATATTATACCTACATTTACTTTTATTGCTAACTATTGTTAACCCTGGGCACGATATTATCAGACCAGTTTGACAATACCGCGTTTTCTAATTTTTTAGTAAATTGACAATAATTACTTTTTGTTTAAACTTTGGAAGTTTTTGTTATACGGTATGCGTACCTGAATAAATGTCCTACTAATTACTCAATTTTGTTTCTTTTAATATCAAACAGTTTCCTAATTATAGGTCCAAGTCCTTAGGGGCTCGGTAATATCCAACTCTCCCCTATAATATAGTGGCATTTTCACCATCTCGCAAATACAATGAGGGCCGTATTCTTAATCTGTTTGTTTTATGGTTGAAAGTAGAAAGTATCACTTTAGCTATATTTTTTAGTGGACCTAGTGCTCTTTGTGAATTAGTTCGTCCAGAGAAGTACTACCATCATACCTATTTCCACCGCAACGCTGGTGCCAAGCTACAGGCGCTTGATACGATTCAACTTTGTTCTTGCTGCTTTGAGCTGCACGGTCCCTGAAGTAGTGATGAAGGTGATGTCTCAGTGCACCCGGACATTGCTGAAGGAGCAGAGAGCCAGGAGGCGGGCAAAGAAGAAGGAGCCCAGATGTGGGCCACGCTGGATGGGTCGCGAACCACATGCGTAGCAGTTCTCACGGCCCATTTATCAAGGCGAAAGTAGGTGTACAGGCGGAGTTTTTAGTGGGTGCAAGCCCCACATAACCACGTCGTCTTCCCGGACGGCGTGACATGCAATAGGCATTTTCTTCGCTCATAAAAACAAGGCTTTTTGGTATGCCACAGAAGGGCTCAGCTCCCAGCTGCGAGCTATGCGCCCCCGCTCTTGCAAGCTCATCGGCAGGTTCATATTCATATTCATTTATTTACATACCATAATGTGTATAAAGATGTTACATAAGGCTTAAAGTTAAAGTACAGTTATGTTCATTGCCAATGATGCCTGCTTTCTATAATCAATTGTCAAGCAGTCTGTCCATCGCCTCGAACTGATTAATATACACGTATATTTGGCAACGTGACCATACAAATATAGTGGTAATTTCCATAAGCTCTAAAACAGGCAACCTACATTAGAAATTTAAACTCGAATACATAAAACATATCTCCTCTTCACATAAATACGAGACAAATCGATACTCAAACGGCACTAAAGTGTTGAAACCATTTGCAAATCTAATGTTCCCGTATAAATATCAATGTGGTGCAGGACTTAGAACTATTATTACCTACGTTTTATTGAAATAACTCATACATTCGAGTAATATAGGTACAGTCGAATCAGCTATTTAGTATATACGTAGCTAATTTTCGACTAAAATAAATAATACGAGTTTATTATGAAAGACCAGAAACCTTTGTTTAGTACTTAGCCAATAATCTTATAATTATTATTTAACTCAAGTTTAATAGTTGTCTGGTTACCATAACACAAGCTCTGCTTAGCTTGGGATCAGATAGCCGTGTGTGAGTTGTCCCAAAAAAAAAAAAAAAAAAAAAAAAAAAAAAAAAAAAAAAAAAAAAAAAAAAAAAAAAAAAAAAAAAAAAAGCTACCATAACGCGTGTATTCTCCGAAGGGATAGGCAGAGGTGTACCAATGTACACACACAGTTCGACGGTATGTTTTAAGTCCCATATTACATGGGGGCGAGCCTATTGCCATTAAACGGGCACAAATCCAAACTCCGAGCTGCTACTAAGAATTTCATAGAAAAACCCAATAACACTTTTTGCTCGACCTGGGAATCGAACCCAAGATCTCTAGCGGAGCAGTCGCTCATGCGGGCAGATGACCTATAATAGCGTTATTTATTTAGTAATTGATTGAAAGCCACCCAAAACCGAAATTTCTACATGAGACATTTGTGTAGCAGTTTTTGAACTCTGATTATAAGTAATTTTATTAAAAGAAACAACTTAATTTCTAAGTTTAAATTGGACATCTCTGACATTGTGACGAAGCCATTAATATAAGTCTACGATTGCCTTAAACGCAGCTTTAGAGGCGTTTGCCCTGCAGTGGGACAAATAAGAGACTCGTATTAATATTAATTATGTAAGTAACTACCACTACTTAAACTTTCTCTCAAAACGGTATAAATTAATCCTTTAACCCGTGTGATATATTAGTTGAACTAACCAATGATACGATACGTTTACCTTCGTGTAAACAGAATCAGTAACATGTTTGCTTTCGGGTTATTTGGGTCTCAATATCAAATCGTTTAGTTTGTAAACATAGCTAATAGGGTCGGCCCACATTCCCCTCGGTATTATAGAAATGAACGCTTAAAACTTAAGTTGGAGCCGACTTAATTAACTAAAACGTAGGTACGTAATACATTATTCTCTGGCAGGCCAAATACCTAAGGTTCAATCTCAATTAATATGAAACCCGCAAGTCATATAAAATATTTATTACTCTTTTAATCAAGATAAGCATTTCTTATTTATTCATTACGACTAATTTGAAATGTAAATTGACTGGAAAAAGCATAAAAACAACAAGTTTATATGGTGGCTAAGTTACAACGTTCTCTTATTAAGAAAGTCACTTTAAAAAGACCTTTTTGTATTTGGAATTAAGAAGGGAAATTAATTTTTCATAATAAAAAAGGTAGCCGCTTCGGACTTCATTAAAAAAAAATTGGCCACAAGAATGAACTTTTCCCATTTCTCATTTTCGTAATTACTCTTAAATCTCCTAATTGAAGAAACCTGAAAGTGGGTAGCATACTGCCCAAACTAAGATGGTTGAAATTATTTCGTAATAAATTTCCGGTAACGCCACAAATAAAAAAGTTTATGAAGACTGTAAAACAAACTTAAAACGACAGCTTATATTATTTACGCTTTTGCTTGGCACAAAATTTAGTACTTAGCTAGTAGCTTTACTTTTTATGACCTGCGATGGTCTGAATACAAATCAGTGAAAAATCATTGTAAAATCCTCGGTATATATTTAGTGAAACTAAGCTTTAGGCGCGAGATCTCAAATAAAACGAGAGTCACGTTCGAGTGAGTGATATCACGTCTACGGCTCATCAGCGGCTGCGCGTGACGACTTTAGCGCAAACAGATTTCACAACACAACCACTAACATAGACCTGTAACGATTGCCGACTTTGAAGAATTCTTCAAAAGAATTGTAATAGGAAAGAGGGGCTGTGGATCTTGTTATAGTGGCGGAGTTAATAAATACGCAAAAGAGCGCGCGGCAGCCGCGGCGTTGCCAAGTTTTCTTTCTCCTAACTTTATTACGCCATTAGAGATCGCGTGACGAAGAATCGCACTTTCTCGCCTTAATATAATTTGTTTTGATGGTTGTATCAAACGCACTACCCTTTTTCATGTCTTGTTTTTGCCTGAGTACGTACTTAGAGAATCAATCAGTGCTGTAATGAGATTGCTTGAGTACCTATTGCCATTACTAGCGTAAGAGCTGTTTTTATTGAGTTGGTACCAACATTTTCATACTATAGCCTCTTCGATTTCAAAAACATTTACTAAAGCTATCATTTCCAATAGTAAATATTACTCAACACATACCTAGCGTTACATCTAGACCATTGCATAAGATTTACACAAATAGGTACAACCGAGATGCAAATAAGTTTCGCTGTCAGATCTTGTTTGCCGTAGAAAAATGTTCCACAGCAAAATATAAATCAGGAGCTACTAAAATGCCCTCGCAAATTCAAATCCATATATCAAAACAGTCACGATAAAGTACAAACAAGAAACATATCACTTTAACACCTTTTCCATTTTATTTTATTCATTACTTTTTTAATTTTTTCCATTTTCCGACTGACTAGGCAACTACGATACTAGCGCGACTGTTGCGCCAGAGGTCTTGCGTTCGATTCCCAGGTTGAGCAAAGTGGTATTGGGTTTGTCTATGTAATTCTCAGTAGCAGCTCGGAGTTCGAATTTGTCCCCGGGTTATGGCAATAGACTCGCCCCCTATTACATGGGACCTAAAAACATACCGGCGAACTGTAGATGTGTATTGGTAGGTACAGGTCTGCCTAACGCTTCAGGGAATTCAGGCGTGATGGTATGTATATCAAAACAGCCACCATAAAATAACAAGAAACATATATATCATTTTAACACCTATCCCATTTCTATTCTGCCCACATCAACCACCTACAACACCTATAATAAAGATTACTCAGTAACGATGAACAGTAAACCCTAAGAGCCGCCATTCCTTTTTTATTTTCAAAAGAGTGTAATAATACTCAAAGTTTCAAACAAGCTGAGGGTTATTGAAATAAAAGAATGGAGTAGGATCGTCTGCTACGGGTTTATTACCAGCTGAGGTGATGCATAGCACTACCACCCCTCTTAAAAAGGCGGTACAGCGCAGATTTATTATTTTTTTCACGAGACATTTTTCTTGGTGCTTAAGACATTTAAAAATACATGGCTAGCTGTACTGCGCCTTCTTTCCTAACTGCCGTCCCTTCTATTTCGTGAGGGTGTATATTTTGTTCGAGGTTATATGGCCCCTAAAACGCGCTCGAATTTCCTGTCCCTTCAAAATGTGCTTCTTATATTTACGCACATATCCTTTAAAAATAGTATTTATCTTTAATAGCGTGTTAACATCTATAAAATGTGTCGTAATTCATTTTTTTATGAAGAAAATCTTATACTTATGAACAATATTTATAGAAAGTATTTTAACCTATGTTTTTTTGGATGAAAAGATTACGTAATGGTTGTATGTAAGACTAGTGACTTCCCGCAACTTCGTCCGCGTGGCTTATTTCATCCGTTAGTTACTGCTTACTGCTGCTAGTTTTGGTTACTGCTCCGCTCTCGTGGGTCACAGCTTGATGTTATATGTATATAATATCACATCATACATTATTCAGGAATAATGTAGCTATCTATTGGTGAAAAATGGTTAAAATATGTTCAGCAGTTTCGGAGCTTCTTCGGTACTTATAAACAAACAAACAAAAACATTTCCTCTTTATAATATATAGGTATGTATAGAAGACTCCAGCATATCAAGCGAAACCAAACTGTTAAATTTTCCCAATGAATCAGGAACCTTATTCTTTTGTAATAAAGTTGAAAAAAAATTAAAGAAATTTGACAGATTTGGTACCTTGATGTGTTGGTCTCTCTACCTACCGTGGAACAAGCGGACCATATTGACCAGCCGCATTAAGATTGTATCATTGTCTTATCTATATTTTATTCTTGACGTATTGCGTTCAATTATACAAGTAAAGGATTATACATAATTAGCTTGTGCCCTCGACTACGTCCGCGTAAATTTTCTTACGGATCCCTATTGTTTTTGATAATAAGAAATAGCCTATAGCACTCCGGGATAACATGGCTCCCAATTAGAGAATTTTCAGAATTGGACCAGTAGTTTCAGTGATTGGCTTGTTTAAACAAACAAACAACTTTTAGCTTCGTAATTAAGTATAAATTGTACATCTGGGGCTCTCAGAAAAGTTTAATAAACAAATGAACTTCTAATAAAAATAAAAATAAATTCGTTTCAAGAAAATGATCGTCATTTTCTTCCACTTTAGATTTTGTAAGAGTTAATTAAATTGTTTTTAAACTTAGCAGACGGCTTTAATTACAGCCAGGTCATAACAACGTGTTCTGACAGATTCTTAATTGAAGTTACCTTTTGGAATAGTTTTTAAAGTTCTTTTTTGTTTGAATCTCTTTAAAATATTACGAACAAATTTCTTGATTGACGTAGGTATTGCTGGAAGGTGAAATAGAGTCTAACAAAAGACCAAAAATGGCTATAATCAAGTAGAAGATAAGAAGAATTAAACGTTTTCAAGTAACTTTATCTGTTTCGAGTAATTTGTTGAACGAGGTTTCGTGAATTCCGACCCGTGTTTATTGAAACAATAAAGTTTTGGAGTTTACAGTCATTATAATAATTAAAACAACAGTTGGGAATAAAAAATCTTTCCTTAAGCAAAATTTTGGTGAGTTTATCAGGCATAATCTTGCAGAATTTTATCTACGGTTCTATTAAACGATAGGAAAGTCTAATGAGCTATGGATAAAAGGACAGCTCGTAAGCAAGATAAGTAAATCACTACAGTAAGTGACGGAGAGATACTTATTGAACTGTCTTCAAATGTAGGTACGAGGTTAGTGAAAGGCTAAAAAAATATACTTATATCAATTGATTGGTTGTGTTTACACCCGTATTCCAAATTTAAATGTTCGGATTTCAGGATATTTTAAAATAAAATAAAGAAACATTCTAGAACACGAGCCATAGACAAAAGAAAATCGACAAAAGAAAATATTGTTTTTAATAAAACATAAATACTCCTTCGTACCCAATTAGTAAAGACGTAATAGAAAGAAAATGGCGTATTATCTCCGATCACAAGTATTGTTAACGGCTGCACAGTGGGGTGTACAAGTGTACACGAAAAGATTGGGGGTGTGATGTCATTAGGGGTCTTCCTGCTCTTAATTGCGTCGATGGCGAGTCGACAGGAAGTCGAAAGATTGCGTTCAAATAGCAAACGTTTTCGTTCTATCTGTCCAGTTACGAGACGGAACGGTGGAGTTAGAAGAAAATTGTTGTACATGTACATTTGTGTAGCTTTCGATGGAAATTAATTTGCCTTTTGGTGATAACGACTTTGTAATTTGTAGCGCTTGTAGGGTTCTTGATTTGTTTCTATATCATTGCTTTGGTTACTTAGGTACACAGTACACAGTTTTACATTCATATTTTTAATCGACTTCAAAATATGAGGAGTTTTCTCAATTCGGCCGTATATATATATGGTTTTGTAGATTTCTTGTTGCCAAGAGCTTTTTAAGAAAATGAACTTACTTTTTCTTTTTTTTTTTGCTCGTACTGTTAAAATGCCTCCTCCAGTCTTCCTTCCAGGAACTCGTTTCTCGAATATACTGTGTTAGGAAATATTAGCCAGTCACGTGGCAGCAAGAAGTACTGAAGGCTAAAATGCCGTAATTTAATTTATATAGGTTTTTATTTCAAACATAAGTTGATAGTGCTTGAAACCAAAGTACTTACATTTGAATAGCTTTCAAGTGCTGGGTTTTTTTTATACCACTATGGTGACAAACAGGTAACCGCTTACCAAGGCTGACCGTATGTCAGCCTTGGTAAGCGGTTACCGTAGCCTATGGACGTCTGCAACACCAAGGGCATCACACGTAGGTTGAAGCCCCTAAAAAACCTATTCACTCCCATTTTGAAGATCCCCATATTGTACTCTCTTGGGAAAACCTCGGCAGGGTGAGAAAAGAGTAAAAAAGGGTGGAGGATAAACCATTATAATACTAATAACATACATATATATTTTTTAAATAACGCATGCCTTATTTCCTTGCAATAAAATACTTATGTAGACGTAATAATATTCGAGCGTACGCGACTGTTATTAGGATGTCATAACTATGTTGAAAGCGCATTTTGTTATAATGCATGTCTCAAAGGAGGTAGAGCTTGCAGCTAATTGGCACGTAAATTGGCTTGCTCTTATATAACAAATATAGAGGGTAGGTATTTAAAAAGCATTTTTCCTTTTCACTGAATGTTTAAAAATCGAGAATCAATGTACTCAAGTACCTAGTTGGAAAATGTAATGTAGCTATACAAGCTCTTACTTAATGATACGGAGGCTTTAACATAATTTATGCCTACCCTTAGTCTCTGCAATACCAGAGAGAAAAAATAAACAACCTTTTTTTCGCCGAGCGGCGGGCAAAAGCAAATCCTAAACTGTAATTACTTCGAAATGAAAAGAAATAACAGAGCTCACTTTTGATAAGTAAATCCTTAGTCATAGTAATTATAACTAAGAGAAAAAAACGCGTATCTAAGGCACTTGTAGGTAGCCATTTTATTTTTGCGTGGTCCTGTTCACTTCTAACAATGCGAGTGACGTTGGGTTCAAGAGAACGCGGCAAATGATTGATGAGGGAATTAATTAATACGCCACTTCCTTTTGGAGCTCAGAAAAAAACAAAATCAGCAGCTCACGGTATAAATACGTTTACGCTAGTTTCGCTTTGATTGAACAGATTTCACTCGGATATAAATCAAAATTAATTGGATGTTCGTACAGTTTTATGAAAAAGAATCCAATTATGTTTAGCTTTTTTCATTTGTGTTGAATATGATTGTCATGGTTTCTGAAGAGGTTGATATCTGAGATAACACGACTTGATCTTTACCTATGTGTACTACAGACAGACCCAGGCGACGACGGCGGGATGAGCTTGGCACTTACAGGCAGGATTGGTCCATACTAGCTCACGATAGAATGGATTGGAAAGGGGAAGGGAAAGCCTTTTTCTCTGCCGTGGGACCACTAATACGAGTTCAAAGTCAAAGTCAAATCATTTATTTCAAATAGACCATTAAAAGGCACTTTTGAACGTCAAAAAAAATTAAAACTAATGAATCTAGTTGCCCATTCCAAAAGGTAGTTTCGTATGGAGAAGAACGGGCAAGAAACGCCATACTCTTTTAAAAAAACGTATTACATTATATTGTACAATTACATGCATTCCATAATAAAATATGCTAATGTCAAAACGATCTGTTAACAATAAAAGTCACTCAAAGTACTACAATACGTACTAAGTGCCACGAATTAAGAAATGAAAGCTAAACCAATTGTAATACTTAACACCAATATTGAGATCGAAGATGATCACTTCTAACATTTGAAAGGCAACGAATCAGTGTGTGAGCCATAGTAATCACCAAAAGTAACATTATTGTCTAAGAGAAAAAAAGAAATAGTAATAATAGTCAAAAATAAATTACTTATATAATTTAATTAGCAACCAGTTGATTTTGTCAAGACTAAATTGTCCAGTGGAGCAGGACCAGCATGTTTCCAAGCATTTTTATCTTGGATATAATCCTCTAATTTGTAATATGCTTGTTTACAAAGTGTACTCCTAATCATTTTTTTTAATTTTGTTTCATTTAGTTTTAGTATATCGCAAGGTATTTTATTGTAACATTTAACACAGTACCCCATGAAAGATGTGTGCACTTTTGATTAACTTAAAAAATGGCAATACGAGTTCAAAATAATAAATAAATAAATATTATATCTACTATTTTCTATTAAGACTGACTAAACCTTAAAGTATGTACTTTAAGGTTTAATCATTCTTAATAGAAAATCCAATACTTACTTCTTATGTGTGTGTGCAATTAATTCACATAACTCTTGATGAAATTGAACTCTTTTCAATTGTTTTAATGAACATGAATAACAAATAATGAGAAAAATAAATTTCATTTTTAAAATAATAAAATAATTAAAAATGTTATTCATATTTGTGTATAGAGCGAATAAAAGAGAATAATAATAATTGATTCACCAAAAATATTAGTAGGTACAGTATTTTATAAATGTAGTGCTTGTATGAAACTGGTTGTGTACACAAAGGTTTAAACGTCTGAGGCTAAACTAGGCGTAGCCTGTATTTCAGCTTTCAGCGCTTATCCCCCCGAGTAAGAGAATATACATAATAGAAAATTTTAGCATTTTAGCCTATATATTTACAGCTTTTGTACTTTGTATGGTTATGTTACCTTATGAGCATTACATGTGTAAGGATAAGTGTAAAAAATGAAGTAAAAAATATTTTTTTACGCAATCGGGTTTTTGATTTTTCAATTTACTTATTTTTACTTTACACTTTTTAGTTAAAAATCCAGTGAAATTCGAGTCATCAAGGCGAATTTATCGGTATCGGTTGAGCCGTTGAGTAGTTATGAGCCGACATACGAACGAATATACCACACCTGTGTGTAGGTAAACACATAACTCTCCTTTTGGTCTAGTTGGAAAAAAATCGGCTAAAAGTGGTGGAGGTTATGTATTTTTTACCCGACTGCGACAGAAGGAGGGTTATGTTTTTCGAGGGTATGTTTGTATGTATGTATGTATGTATGTATGTATGTATGTATGTATGTGTGTATGTATGTATGTATGTATGTATGTATGTATGTATGTATGTATAATTGTTTGGCACGCTCTGCAGGCTGAACGGCTCGACGGATTTTAGCTTGAGAGGTGTCGTTAGATTCGTATTTACTGTGAGAGTGACACTGGGCATATAAAAAAAAAAAACAAAATGGCGGATTTTTGGCGCCGAATTCAAATGTTTGGCTCGCTCTGCAGGCTGAACGGCTCGATAGATTTTAGCTTGAGAGGTGTCGGTAGATTCGTATTTACTGTAAGAGTGATACTGGGTATATTAATTTCGTTTTTAAAACACTAAAAAAATAAAAAATAAAAAACGGTAATTTAAAAAACTAAAAAACCCGACTGCTATTCTTTAAAAATCCCTAAAACAAGATAAATTGTAGCAGTCGGGACCCATTCGGGACCATCTGCAATGTAATATAGGTATGTGCTCTCAATTCACTAATCCTCCATTTCTAGAATGGGTCCCGACTGCTACAATTTATCTTGTTTTAGGGATTTTTAAAGAATAGCAGTCGGGTTTTTTAGTTTTTTTGTTAGATGAGGAGCGTGAGTATGTTATTGTTTCCAACCGATTATTTTTGTATAAAGCCAAGGTCTTCTATCTCCTCAAAATATAGTTCTAAAGAAACTATCTCTTATAACATGTCTTGCAGACAAAAAATATTCTGTGCGTTTGGTTTAGTTGTACTAAGCTTAGTGCTTGAGTATTATGCTGAGTTGCTGGCAGACGGTCGTTAAGACTTTGGAGCTATGACAAGAGGATTTTAGATGATAACACAATCAGAATATTTGAGTAACAAATTCGTAAACTGAAAACTTAACTAACTAGGTACCTATAAGTGGAGCATCTACTAAACTCGAACCGTAATATTCTAATTCGAGACCGCTAGAAGAAAAACTGTGGAAATTAAATAAGACCACAGTGCCATTACTATCCGCCAAATGCCATATTTCTCAACCCTTTTTCCCCCGCTGTTTTCAAAAGTTTTAATTACTGCCAGAGGACATTATCCAGACTCTTCTTACTCCGGCAGTTTGGCCTCAGCACTCGAACCTCCTTTCCGAATTATCCGATTTTTACTTTTAATGCGAATTAACTTTTTTGAACTTCGAATCTTTTATCGACGTATCGTTCGTCACATATATTTTTACTTATCTATTGTTCAACGTTTATTTAAGGAAAGGTACCTTAAGGGAGGTTGCCGGGTTTGTTATCAAGTTTAGGTGAAAGGGCAATGTACCTTATCGATGTTTAGAAATAAGTTGATCTGATGTTAAGGGTAGATTTTGTTACGCTACCTTTTTGTTCGGGGGCTCCGATATTACAATATTATATACCGACACAATGAAACGGAACATTGTGTTTGTTAAGCCATGTAAAAGATATCACACGAAAATTAGGAAGAAATCCGGCCTCTCCCTACCCTAAAATGGCGGCTTTAAACTCAGAATTTGTTAATTTAATTTGTCTGGTAGGTTTTCGTAATGAAGTTCGACATTTCTTAAACCAGCGCATATCTCCCACGAGTCACACCCAACACTAAACCCACTCGAACTTTGCCAAATAAAGTATAATAAACTATATTTAGCAACAAACATTAATTAGCGAGCTTACGTCATGTCGGGAACGCTTAAAACTGTCGTCAGTTGGAGTCAGATGCTGAAGATGCGACCTCGTTTTATAATCCTCGCAAGCGCCGGATGAATGGACATAATTTTCTGCACTTGACACCGTGTCTAGCCCCGTCATTGTGCGGCAGAACTACTCTGTTTTGTTCATTTTTATTGCGCTCGCCTGAATCTCTGAATCTTAAGACAACAGTATCGTAACTGTCCGCTTTTTGTTACTTTTATAATGAAGTGTCGTCATTTCAGCTGTTTGGACCTTTTTTTAATTGTGGAACAAGAAAACGTCTATTAAGAAAAACGTAGTCGGAGTTTTTACGAGGAAGATTGAATATGCTTTTTTTTTAAATATACAGGCTGGATAAAAAATAGGATTTGGATAAAGTCGTTTTTAGCTAGGTATGTGTAAAATTATTATACAGGAAAAGTTTTTAACCAGTGCGTAATTCTTTTTTGGTAGTTCAGTGTCAGTAATAGAACACATTACCGTGTTTAGATAAAAAAAAAAAAAACATCCTTATCCGAGTTTGAAATAAGCAAAACATGGACATAATCTATTCGCCATACTGTCAATGAAAACTCGCGGCCGCCGCCCGAGCGCATGGCTGGGGTGAGGGGGTGGGGAATGCGCTAGCGCCGAGTGACAATAAAATATGGTTTTTAAGTATAAACATGTTTCGTACGCGATAACTTTTTTTTTAGTACTAAGACATATCAAAATAAAATATACGTGTTTAATAAAACGTGTTGAAGTTTATTATGGCAAAATTTACGCACTGGTTAAATTTTTTTCCTGTATACACATGACCATAAAAACTCCGGTCGGAAAATGGACTATATTTTGGTTAGTCATTCTAATTTCACCCTGTATAATTCTAAAGTCATTGCGGTGAGTGCTGAACGAACTTGTTACTCACAAACCCATTACAAACATATAACAATTAGCCAGAATTTCGCGAACTAATGAGAGTAGCATCCACAGAAGGGTCAGTATGTAATGGATCTCAACAACACTGCGCAGTTAAGTTTCACAAAGCAAAAATTATAGTTTCAACGCTGTACTGTGTTGAGTAATTGCACTGAAACGCGAGAAAATACCTCGTGCTGGATGCATTTGATCTTCTCATTCAGCTGTGAATGGCACCAATTTACTGTCGGTTCACTACTGAATGTACGTGAAATCAGACACAGGTAGTTTTGCTGTTGTAAATTATTCACTAAAATACGGTTTATGTGCGATGGTAATATGAGTCGTGTATGTATTCCCCGAGATAGTAAAAAATACTCTATACTTTTAGTGGTTTGCGTTAAAACTATTGGCTTTTTTATTATAATTATCAAAAGCCTGCTGTGCAAGGGGTCCGGTTCGATTCCCAGGTCGAGCAAAAAGTGTTATTGGGTTTTTCTATGAAATTCTCAGTAGCAGCTCGGAGTTTGGATTTGTGCTCGGTTAATGGCAATAAGCTCGCCCCCTATTACATGGGACCTAAATATACCGGCGAACTGTGGGTGTACGTTGGTACACCTCTGCTTAACCCTTCGGGGAATACAGGCGGGATGGTATATTTTATTTATATATTTATCAGAGTCTTATTAAGTTTATACAGAGAATTCTGACTGGAGCGATTTTAAAAAGTCGAATTTCTTAGTTTTAAAATATTAAAGAAAATCCTCAAAACCAAACTAGGAGATAGGGTTGCGGAATTTGTTCAAAAGAGTTACCGTGGCCCTGGAACGCAAAGGGCATAGTAGAAACACGGGTCGGTTCTAGTCAGTAACAGTCTGACACTCCCTTCCGCTCTCATCCACTCCCAGAGCAGAAAGAAATCATTTAATGATGTCCCATCCTCAAAAAAAAGGGGTACAAACACGACGGCAATCCGACAAAACTAATTCTAAGCATTAAAAACAAAAGAATGTCCGAACAGACATAAAATTTCCATTACCAACGTAAAAGAAACAAAAAACCATATTGTATTCTCGTATAAGTATTAATAAACTAAGTAAATCGGATTATTAAACGCTCAACCGAAGCAAGGGAGTCCATTAATACATTATTTATGCGATATTGCAATTTTTAAGCCTTATTAAGAACGCCGTAATATGTTGAGGTACAGTACACTCTCTTTGAAGCGATTTTTGGAAGTACATGGAGGCGATTAAAGGATTTGCTGGGGATCTGGGAATTTCACTTTGTTAATGTAATGACATAATAGCGAGAATAGCTTCCAGTCGAAACAGATGCTCCTGGTTTATATTCTGGTCTTTTTAATAATAAAAATATGTTTTAGTAGTTTACTCCCATTAACTTCTCTAAGCCAGAGAAGGCTAGGCATAGGAATGAGAGGAAGTCAATGAAGGGGACCTTTGCCCAGCAGTGGGGTAATAACAAAAAAATATACTGTAGTAATCAAATATCGTGATGGCTTATTGATTCAGGTGGTGGTATGCACGAGGTTTTGAGGGTTTGCTTTATAGGACGGGCAACCAATGTGACTTTCTCTATTTCATAAGACTTTGTCAGTATATCTTGGACATCACTGACATTGGTCATAAAAACTATGGTGAGAAAACCTGGACTTGTCATTAAAATAAGTCTTTTTTTTTAAGAGATGGGAAATCATCAAATGACCTCCCCCGCCCTGGGTGGGACGGGAGGGAGTGTCAGACTTTTACTGACTAAAAACCATCTATGTTCCTTCGTGGGCCCTTTGCGTTCCGGGGGCGCGGTATCTCTTTCGAACAACGCGCAGATTGACATAAGTCTGAAATCGCACATCCGTCTTGAGCAAGCGTGGTGATCGTTACTCATGCCTTCTTGATTTGGAAACACGTTTTTACTGTGCAGTGGGACAGTAATAGGCAATTACTAATTATTTTAGAAAAAAAAATGCTTCGTCATAGAAGGGAGAGGGAAAGCCAAATGAGAGAAAATGAACAGCTATAACGTTGGTACTTAGTGGACTCTGGTAACAAGCGGAAAAATGGAGGGATCTATTAGATTGGCGGTTGTAATCTTTCGAACACAATCTTGATAAATGATGTCAGAATTGTTTGAATTAAAAGAACTTGGATAGTAAACTTTTTAATTCATTATCTCGAAACTTGGGTAGGTATTTTGTTCTTAGAAAAAATACGAGTACCATCTAAAATAAAATTTAATGTTACGTCAATTTAGTAACCAAAGGATCAGAACTAATCAATACAGTGAAGATATTTGTGAAGAAGCTCGTCCGGAGACGTACTATCAACATAACTATTTCTACCGCAAAGCAGCATTGCTGTATGCTGGTTTGAAGTGTATGGGTAACGGTGGAACTACAGGCACATGAGGCATTTCAACTTTATCTAAGTAACTTTATCAAAGATTTTGGTCTATTAGGCAGCGGTGACCACTAAACATTAGGTCGGCAGCCGGTTCTTTTGCCATCCAATCATATAAAAAAAGACGAACAAAAGCTAGGAATTCCAAAACCAAAGAAGCAAATAAAAAATTCAAAAGGAGTAACGTATCGGAGGTCTCAATATATACACTCAAATGAGCTAAGCCCCCAAAATGGGCAGGTTCGCTGAGATCCCAACGAAAAAGACGATGTTATCTCATCCTAACTAGATACGACGCTGAATAATTAATGATCCGAGATAAATTCCTCCTCGAGAAATATCTAAAACGTTGAAAGAGTATTCTATTGTTTTTATTCAGAGGGAATTGGCTTATGAAAGCTATTCAAATTTGCAAGAGATTCAATTTACATAACGAGCGATTTGTACCTCATAGAGATTAAACCTTCTGGCCTCCTTATTGTTTGCAGAATAACGCCGCCCGTTTTTCCTTTCAGTCGGATTGCTTCCTTTGCAAACCTACTCCGGAAGATTCTTAATAGTATTTGTTACAATCGATCTGTATAATTTGATTTAACGTAAAGTACACGTTGACTCTCCGTCCGGTTCTGAGGAAAAACGTTGACTTGGTTGTTGGTTCTTTAAATATTAAAATAAAGGATAATGGTTAGTTTGGTAATCATAATTTATGACTACAATGTACTTAATATATAAATGAATGTAACCATCAAACTATGACTTCGACCAAAAAATATTGCTGGGAAATGGCTTTTAGATTTGGTTTGAAAAATCATTCTTTATAAATAGTAGTGTGTAATTAATTGTATTAAAAGTTAAGAAATACATTGAGAACTTGTTTTTGGAAACCAAAGGTTCCGCTATGGTCCAAAAGTTATAGTAATGATGGGAAGAATAGGTAACTTTCGGCTCTGTTAAGTGTCTTCTTATACCCTTACGTATTAAAACTTTATGCATGTCAAATGTTCCGCATGGTATCATAAGAGTCAAACGTATAACTCTATACTAATTTGCGACATAGGTACTTCTAAAAAACCTTTAATAACATAAGTGTTTACCGTCACACACCATTTGCAATCTTCGAAGCCGGAACCGAGGTTTTTTAGAGTGTTGGTTAAAAAATCAATACGAATGCACTTTCAGTTGTTTATAAACGACTAGTGGTCGGTTATAAACAACGGAGTGATAGTTAAATAATTAATGATTATATTATTATTTTCGCTACGTGTTGATTTTAATGTTCTTTTTTGGGAACCGAATTCTCCATCCTTTTTTATTAAATCATTTCTTTTCTGTTTTTTTTTAAATAGAAATGTTCTTTATTATCAAATCATGTAGAGGTAACACAGTAAGTAATCAAAGCTTATCTTGTTGTTATGACCACAGTTTATGATGACATTTAGAGGACATTAAGTTCAACATTTGTACGTAACTCTAACTTTTGGGGTAGGAACAGTTATCTATTTATATACAACTCAATTTAACCTTCATGTATATCATTATATGGCTTTAAACAAAAGTGCCTATAATTACAAATGAAAATTCCCCTATCTCCACCTACTAAAAAATTAACAAACTAATTTACTCCACATCAAAGTTCTGACATTAAACAAGAAAATAAAACGAACAAAAGTCTTCCCTATCTTAATGGGTCAGAACAAGGTTAGTTTAAAAAATATATTTTATATTTTCCTCCGCACGGAGTATTCATCGTTACAAGAGAGTTTTTCAATGGCAGTAATAAATGTAAACGAGCTCTAGAAGGCGCAATTAAAACGACACAGACGCGGCACAATTCGTCGGGGCCACGTCTTTGCCCCTTCACAGCTCGAAGTTTTAATTTGTGTCGAAGATCATTGCGACACTGATATTTTATATTAATTCTTGGGAGACCAACTTTGTCTGCATGGTAATTTGGTTCTGTGAATCCGTTTCTTCCTAGTTTTAAGACTTACCAGGATTTAAATGTGGTAATACTTTGATTAATGAAAGACAGTGGTAGACGGACAGACAGTTATTGCAATTTGCTTGTGTTTGCCCCTAATTTAATCGCAATCTATTGGCAAACATAGTAAGCATATTTTTCTTATTCACCTTTAATTTCCAAACAAATGATTGATTGATTGACAGCGACAAAAATGCAAGTGGTGTGATTGTTGCAATGTAGTTTGCGATTACGAACTATATACAATTATCACACCAAAAAGCGTTATATTATTTGCATTTTTTAAGCGAAAGGTACATACACAAAGCTGTTTGGCAGATAGTTTACTGGTACATAATTTAGAACTTGCATGGCCACCAATTTGACAGCCACGAAAACGAAGTCGCAAAAACTAGTTTGAGTACATACCTACCTTATAGGTGATTTAGCCATCATCAGCTTCCTGCCTTAATTCCAATTTATATATAGCATTCTTCCATACATCTCTATCAGCCACAATACAAACTTCATTTGAACTGTTCATCGGCATTTCCCGATCAAAACATTTAAGTTAAATTCTTCTCTAATAAGAGTAAGTATCAATTATGTTTGGGCGTGCTATATTTTGCGGCTACTATTCCAATTTCAGGTAATTACAGAGAATCTTCGAATTGAAAACCCACAAATATAATTTGCTGAAACAGTAGCTTCCTGTGTTGGATATGAATTCTGAATTAGGCTAATGAATTGTTAACAATTTATGTCTACATTTTTTATTTAATTTCACGATATACAGCATGAAAATGATATTTTTTACTCGACTACGGTAGCGCCAAGAGGAAAAAAACCGGCCAAGTGCGAGTCGGACTCGCGCACCGAGGGTTACGAACAAAAATGACGTATTCAAAAAACCTACTTACTAGATCACGTTCGTTTCGTTTCAAAACGAATGTCGGTAGTAATGTACATCATATATATTTTTAGTTTTATCATTCCCTTATTTTAGAAGTTACAGGGGGACAACGACGACGCCGACACATTTTACCACTTTGGAAGTGTCTCTCGCGCAAACTATTCAGTTTAGAATAAAATGATATAAGAAACCTCAATATCATTTTTGAAGACCTATCCAAAGATAGGTATTTGATTGATAAAAAAAAAAAACGAGTTTCAGTACTAAGTATAGGGAACTCCCAAAAGTTTTTGTTATTTTTTCTATTTGTGTGTGAAAATTTTAATGCGGTTTACAGAATACATCTACTTACCAAGTTTTAACCACATACTTCTTATAGTTTCGGATATAAAATGGCTATGACATACGGACGGACAGACAGACAGACATGACGAATCTATAAGGGTTCCGTTTTTTGCCATTTGGCTACGGAATCCTAAAAAGGTTAACATGATTTCAGCCGTACTATAATTATGTATGTATGCGACAGCTCCGTTGGTCTCGTGGTGGCAAGCACGACTGTTGAGCATGGAATCCTGGGTTACCGTTCCCGATTACAACGAAAATTGCACTGCCAAGCATAAAACATGATAATATTTCTGTCTGTTACCCTGAAATTCTTCTGAATTTCAGTCTTGTTTTTTACGATGTACTAATCAAAACATGAGATATCATACTATTTATCTAGTTCAGTCATGTTTTCTTTTAAGTAAGTGAACGTACATAATAATGTACATATATATTTTTTGAGTAATACACAACGTAATAACATTTGCGCGTTGGGTTGTGTTGTGTTTTACCCGTAAAGGCTTACGGCGGTGTGAAGGAATTCTTGGAAATATTTTTAGTGGAAGTGAAAATTTATATTCATAATGTTTTTTGTACGATTATACCCCGGCTGGTAACACTGTGATATATTTCGGTCATTTATGTTAGTCTTTCAAAATGTACCTAATCTTGTGTATGGTACGTAGCCTGGAGTTTGTAAGTTTGTGGTGACAACCAGTATTACCAAGGAGTATTGTATTACCCAGTAACTGGGTTGTGGAGGTCAGAAAGACAGTCCCACCATATAAAACACTAATATTCAGTAGACTGGAAGCTTATCCAAACATAATATGGCAAAAGGCAAAGTATGTTATGAATAGGATATTAAAGATTGGGCTTTTCGAGACACGATGCGACACAACCAACTTTCAAACTCCGGGCTGCTACTGAGAAATGTCCAATGAAAAAATCGAATAATACTTTGCCCTGCCTTGGAATCAAACCCAAGACCAGCAGTCGCGTTGGTGGCCAAGAGTCTAATAGGTCATAAGTAAGTTTGTAATTTCGTTTTTTATATTTTTTTTAAAGTAAGCACCAATAAAGACTATTGGAACACTGTACCGTTTAAAAAAGAACAAGAACAGGCTGATAATAGCATTCAACCTCTTTATTTTCAAAAAGCCTTCTTATTTCGAACTATATATTTAGAGGCTTAAGAATAAAATCCTATGCTCACCACTGTACTTCTATTACCGCTTTTAAAACTAGTTTCGCTGAAACAGAGAAAATAGCTGCTTTGCGGTTGTGTGCACCGTTATTGCTAATGTCTACTATAATTATTGACATTTTCTTCCTACATTCTCTGTTTATTCTCTGTTTTTCTTCGCTGTCTTTATACACCGGCTTTAATTCATTTGCTTTTAGTATTGCCTTTTGTTATATGTGGTTGAAACAACTTATTGCCTACGTATAGGGAAGAAAGTGTGTCTGAGTGTTTTTTTCTTTCTTTCTTTCAAAGAGTGCGAAGCTTTTGTCTGTAGTAAGGATACAGTTTGTCGGAGTGACTTATTATTATTTATTAGCTTCTTCTCCTATGTTTGCCGTGGCGTAGGGTTGAGTGTTGATCCTTTAATAGGTTGTATTTTTAGGATCGGGTTTTTTTTTAACCCACGGATTGGTTGATAGTATGGGTTAAATTGATAGGATAAAGAGATTTTATGTTAGAGAAAAATTACGCTTTTATTTCCGCTATCCATTATAAATGCAAAAGTAACTTTATCGGTTGATTTTGATTAAATTTGGTATGGGGTAAGTGTTAATCCCAAGAAAGAACATAGGCTTCTTTTTATTCCGCAACTTCGGCACCGTGATAACCGACATTTTCGCAGACGAAGTGGCCGGCAAAAGCTGGTGAAATACACTTTGATGATCCTTAAATTGAACACTTGCTTAAAATAGCAGCATAACCAATTCTTTAGGTAATGCAGAGTTTTATCGGTCATTTTTATTTAATGACCAAAATAACAAGTCACTTAGATCGCAGAGTATACTAACACAGATAAGTAAAAACATTTTTCTTGTGAATCGACCTCTTCAACGTTCATTGCTATTCGAGATAGCGACGACTGAGTTTTCATATCTATACCTATTTTTTATTTAGATATTATAACGAACTCCAAGAGCTTTCAATTTGCTCTATCGATACAGAAAATAAACGTTTATTTATTACGCAAAATAAGCTTCGCTATTTTTTCATACCTATTTGTAAAGTATTTGTTTAAAAAATGTTAAAATAAGTAAGGCGCTGGTTTATTAAATACTATTATTTTTATTTTTTGAATCCAGTCAAAGTTTAAATTGTTACTGGCCCAATGTAGTCCTAACTAGTAAGCACTAACAAGCTGGCCACCAAACAATTAAAACTAAAAAACGTTTGCAAACTATTTCACACTACGATTCCTAGTTTAAAATGAACGGGTCGTAAGGTATTCGAAATTTAAACTATGACAGGAGCTGTCAAATTCAGCGGGTGGGTACAGTACGCGCGTCATCGGTTCCTGCTAATTGGATGTAACTTTTCAGTGGCGTATTGTACTGGCCACAGATACACGGCATGTGAACGTCGGCTGCGTTCAGTTGGATGAATGATTCACACGTCGTTGGCTTTCCATCGCTCATGCCGCGTTCGCTGAATATTGTATTAACTCATAGCTGATGATCGCACAATTAATTTTTTGGTGGATCGGAATTGAGTGGAAGTAATATGGCGGTTTCTTTTATTATTTATAAGTTTGTGTTGTTAATATTGAATTTGTTCTGAATGATGTGGGATTACTAGGTGGAGATGGGAAATAATTGTTGTCTATTCGCAGAATATAAATATTGCAAATATAAAGGATGGTATCGTGTTAGAAACTTTTACAATTAATTAAGAACATGGTTCTAGACCACCAAACGTTAATATTTGGTTGATTATTAAAAAAACTGCTGTTTTATACATTTTAATTAACTAACCGTTGCATATTTGTATGGAACGGCAATGTTTTTTTAAAGTTACGAAAATATATTTTCTGGTAGTCCAGTGGACTGAATCCATGATAAAAGTCGGTGTTACATGGTTCTAACTTTTTATTGTCAGTTACACAAAAGTTGATTGCTGATTTTTAAACCAAACACAATACTATGACGATTTTTCAATATTGTGTCACAAAAGTATGGAATCCAATAACTGTGATACAAATTCTAAATATTTCGACTTCGACCTCGTATTCAAATATAAATATTTGCAGGCTGTGACTCTGCATTTATCTATTTTTATTGGCTTAGCAAAGAAACATGGATACTGGGGCATCATAGAATTTGAATCTTTGGAATTATTGACCAGAGGTTAAGCTGCACATAGAGTATTAAGATAATGGATGGGTGATCATTTACTCCATTTACTTGGGGCTCTTGGTGTTGTTTCATTCAGTTTTAATTTATTAATTGTCACTAAGAATTTGTCCTGTATTGTGGGTGCGTTTGCAAACGTATAAACTCTCAAACCGCCAGACCCGGAACAACTATCTTTATTCTGTCTGTGTACAAACAAGTTGCCACCAAATATTTGTCCAGAAATCGAACCCGCGACACACAGTGCAGCAGCCAATTGCTCAGCCGCTGCGTCAAACGTATCGTTGAAATTATTTAACTATCACACTAAAACCTTTTTTTTTTTATAGACGGGAAATCATCAAATAACTTCCCCCGCCCTGGGCGGGGCGGGAGGGAGTGTCAGACTTTTACTGACTAAAACCCGTCTATGTTCCTTCATGTGCCCTTTGCGTTCCGGGGGCGCGGTATCTCTTTCGAACAACCCGCAGCCCCGGCAGGCATCGGCCCTCAGTGGCCCCATCCAATTTGCTGACATCTCTTTGAGGCGCGCGTGGAACACGAACGCGCCGTCGACACGGTCTGTCGCTAGTGAACGTACGGACGGCGAGCTACCCATTGCTCACCGTCCACAGACACGCGTCTACGGTGGCCGGGAGTCGTCTCGTGGCTCCCGACGCCCGGATCGTCTACCGCGGCGGCCGCTGGGACGGGGGACCCTCCTTTCTCTCTCCCGTCCCGCCGCCTCCTTCTCTAGCATTACAGCTTCGCAGAAGGAGGCGACTGCTTCCCATTCCCCCTCGCTCCGGACCATGGCCTGAACCAGTGCCGGACGCGAGAGGGCGCCGCCGCCGATGGCCGCCTCGAGGACTCGGCGGTGCTCAGCCCAAGCAGGGCACACCGCCAGAGTATGCTCCACCGTGTCCTCGGGGCGATCACACTAAAACCTTAAGAATATTAATCGAATTTAGTAGTAAGACACGCGCGGTAGTCGTATAAATTTCCGCCTAGGATTATGTTTATTTAATTTGTTTGTTTGTTTATATGTAACTAGCAACCCGCCCCGGCTTCGCACGGGTGCAATGCTGATACTAAATACATATAAACCTTCCTCTTCAATCACTCTATCTATTAAAAAAACCGCATCAAAATCCGTTGCGTAGTTTTAAAGATTTATGCATAATATATAGGGACAGAGAAAGCGACTTTGTTTTATACTATGTAGTGATGATACCAACTTATTTTAGTCTGAGTCTTTCGTAAACCATTTTTTTTAATGTTAAATGCGTCACTTTCACGTTTATAAACGGATTTTCTTTCTTTTTTTCTTTATTCTTTCTTTCTAGCCAGACTGACATATATGATAAAAGAATGATGAATGTTTACACTTTTCCGTTCAAAATAGAAAATCAATAGGTGTGGAAAATATTAGCGTATGTGAGAAAAGTGTTCGAGCCAAAAAAAGTTGAGAACTCTAACAAAACTTGAAATGGCGTAAGCGAGAAACTTTAAATTACTTTTATTTCTTTACATAGTATTTTGTTTATTAATTTAAAGTTGTATGTGTTTGTCAGGTGTTTGGGAGACGTAGGTAGTTAATCGATTGTCGAACACGTGGTAAATGGAGTTGGAGGGTTCGATCGAGTTCATTTTCATACTGCATTGTGTGGCTTGTGTTAAAGTTTTTGCAATCACGAGATTTCCTCGAAGAAGTCGCAGGGAATTTGAAGTGAACTGCGATAGTGATGCAATTTTTTGATCTCTTCGTACTTAGTACTACCTACAACTTCCCACCGGGCGGTACTACCTACTTACCACGCAATCATCGTAGTAATTTTTTCAGGCAATATAGTTGTTCAAGAACCTGAAGTGTTTCAAGTGTAAGAAGAATCCTAAGTATTACTTTTAATTGTAAAATGAAACCCAAATATTTTTTTCTTTGGGAAATTTATGGTATTTAAAAAAAATAATGATTTTGATATTGTTCTGGCTGGTTTAACAAATCTTACTACTGTTATATGAAAGTTTAGTTTGATAGGTGTTTGAGCGGCTGAACGGATCTTGATAAAAATTAGCATAGAAATAGATTTTAGTCTGGAATTGTACATAGGCTACTTGTTACTCCGGAAAATGTACGGTTTCCGTGGAGGAACATCAACTTTGACTTGGAGGAAGTCGCGGGCAAAAGCTAGTATTAAAAATGATAATTTATGATGATCATTCTGCCCTTAAATTTAAGTACTTAAAATCTAATTTAAGTTATCAATAAATCTCTACGTACTTGCAATGGTCGATAAAGACATTAAAAGATGGCGAAATGACTTTCAAATGAATATAAAATTGCTCATGATATTAACAATACGACATAAATTTTAAATTACATTGCCATAAATAGCCATAAAAGCAAAACATAAATAACATACGGAACCCGTATTCGGAATGCTACTTAGACTAATTGCGGGGTGAATGACTTGCACATCGCAAGAACCGATTACTTCTATCTACTTTACTTGTGGCGAAATTGATTTATTTCCTCATTTGGCTTTTGGGGAACAAATTATAATATTGTCCTTTTGTGCCGATGTTGCCGAGAGGAAAGTTTTGGGGTAGGTTGCGGTTGTGTTAGGAAATACATCGTTATGATTGTAGTGTGTAAAGTGATTACTTATTCCCCATTTTTCTCTATGCGATACTTTTAGAAGGTCAACTGGATTCAATTGGGTAGACCAATAATTCCATAATTCAAACTCTCTAAAAAATACTGTAAAACTACGTGTTTAGTTGCTTTGAAGCCCCTAAATAGCTAGTTAGCCAATTGAGTTGGCAAATACGTGACGTCACAACTTGCTATTGCAACACGAAATCTATGGGGGAAGCACATCTTGAAAGCTTATAAGAAGTATATTAAATGATTGGTGGTGTACTACACGTTTTGAAGCATGACGTTCAAAAGTGCCTTTTATTGGCATAACTGAAACAAATTATTTGATAGTGACTTTTTCCAACTTGAAGTGGAAATAATAATTTATTTCTCAAAGGTTTACTAAGTAAATTTAAATATTTTTATTGGCAAGCTTCTGCACATGTCTTCGTCTGCGTGGTAGTCAAATATCCCACAAAGCAAATTTTAATATAATGTAGATTTCTATCAGTAAAAGATTTTTTGTAATCGGACTAGTACTTTCAGAGGTTACCTCTTATTAAAAAACATCAAACAAACTTTACCTTCATATAATATTAACATAATTACGTATATGAAGAAACAGTACAATAAATACAAATACCAGGAATATCGTGTATGTAAAAAAACTGTTAAATTTACAAACATTCCTTTGTTCTGCAGTGGCTTTCGTATTCGAGTTTTCGATTTCCAATATTACCTCCTAAAGTAATTAAAACATGGTTGCAACACGCGAGGACAAAGTACCGAAAAAAATACAACAACATACCATCACGCCTGTATTCCCGAGGGGTTAGGCAGAGGGGTACCAATGTAAGTACACCCACAGTTCGCCGGTACGTTTAGGTCCCATGTAATAGGGCGCGAGCCTTTTGCTATTAATCGGGCACAAATCCTAACTCCGAGCTGCTACTGAGAATGTCACAGAAAAACCCAATAACACTTTTGCTCGACCTGGTAATTGTAACCAAGACCTGTGACGTAGCAGTCGTGCTTAGGACCACTAGGCTAATAAGGCAGTTATCGAAAAAATATTTCCCTATTATTATTTTCTAATAAAAGACGTGGGTGAAAAAGAGTGTGTTTTGTCATTTGCCAGTTATCACCTGGTGCCAGCCAGTATGTAAGACTAAGCTGTGTTCGGGGCGCGTTATTTCATAAAGTAAATATTTATGAAGAAAAGGAGTTTTCTTCGCGCGTCCTCCCGTAAGCCCTCTGATCCGAAAAGACATAAACCTCTGGGGATTCAGTTCTAAGTTCACAAAGGCAATGCTCCGTTAGCTCTCATACATATACTTTTTCCTTTCGCAAAGTTATGTATCTTTGTATCGGCAATTGTTTCAATAATGCGGTTTTCGATATCTTTCTTTTCTTTCTTCATATTTATGTTCTAATCTATTTCTTTGCTTGTGTGAGTAGTCTATGAAGGCAAAGTTGTGACTTTTGAAAACTTGTTCAGTTTTAATGAAGTCTTATCGCAAAAGAAATTTCTTTTTAACACTTTTTAAGAAGTCTTCGTAAAGTTTCGTCAACGCTTTTATTGCTTTATTTTACGTTAAATTTGAATTTGTATGTTTGTTTAATTAGAATCGTTTTGTTTATATTAATCCTCATTCAGACTTCGCTGTATAAACAGTGAACTGAGGGAATTATTACTTGCGTGTAACGCTACAAACTTTGTTTAAGACAATTCGCTTAATTCTATTTATGGTGTTTAGAAAATTGTTCCCTATTCACGCGTATTTCTGTTCCAAAGTAAACTGAAACTAGAGCTGATATTATACATCACGATTATGTTTGATCTCGTGGGCTCACGGTGAAATAACACGTGTTCCATCAACATATATAACATAACCTACTTAATATATATGAGGGTGGCTTCGGACGGAACATTTTCACTAGGATTTTTTCTACGTAGATAAATGTACGAGGGTAAGGCAGGGATGTCGGGAAATCGGTAAACTGACAGATCGGTAAGAACAGAAATTTTCCACGGCCACCAAAAAAACATTTCACTCACATTCAGTAAAACCATTAACAATTATTATAAAACTTGCTCTTTCAAAGTATTTTATGAAACACTTAATAAGATATTGTTATAAAATGAGTTAGGGACGAACTGTATAAGAGATGATATAAAAAAAAGCGAAAGTAGAGAAAAGTGAACAGGGCTCCACGAGGTTTATGCAAATTTTACGCGAAATTTTTTAACTTACCAAGTCTGTTTTCTTATTATTTGCAAACAACAGCGGCTGAGTCTTAATGTTATTCTGTTTGGCCTTAAAGATGTTTTTGAATAGTATAATCCGAGTACTAAACTTGGCCCATGAAGACGTAATTGTATCAAGATGGTAGTATGAAGTTTGTGTGTATTTATGGAGATGACACTGGCGTAAACAAGCTTATAATGTAGTTTGACACTTTGGTAACGACGGCCTGAGAACATAAGTCGGCCCCTGGGTTGTTGTTAGGCAGTTTGCTCAGATATCGAGACGCAGTTGAATACCGTGACATTGGATATTCGGGTTCCGTTGCGATAATGCATCTTACTGTTGAGTGGCTGCATGTCAATAGGGGAATTTTATCGTCTTTATGTGGGTTTGTTTTAGGTCTAATTTTTTTTGCACAATTGAACGCCACCCGCATCCCTTCGTGCCTATACTTTTCATTTTTCTGACAAAAGTGATCAATAGAATCGCTTTGTCAGCTACGTTACATGTTAAGGCCCATTTTGCACCTCTAATTACTAAATACATTTAGCGCTAACCGTATTTAACACATCCTTTCTCAGTCAATTTGTTTGAAGATGACAGAGACAGTATAGTCTATAATACGTTTAACGTTAAACATGTTATGTGATGTATGATGCAAATATGCCACAGTCTTTATAAATATTTTTAATAGACCGACGATTCTTTTGTATTAGATATCAATCGAAACATAAACTAGACACTACTAACTAAATACTAGATTTTGCCTGCAACTTCGTCTATGTGGAAGTAAACCATACCTACGAGTATCATTAAACATCATCTACGACACTGGGCATTAGTATAGCTTTCTATCAGAGACAGAATTTTTGTAATCGGACCAATACCTACTTCCAGAGAATACCTTCTATCAGCAAACTCTTCATCATCATCATATCAGCCGCAGGACGTGCACATCTGGACATAGGCCTCCCCCATACATTTCCAAAAAGACCGGTTGGAAGCGGCGTGCATCCAGTTTCTCACTTTATATTATTAGTAAGTATAGATATAAACAGATAGATACCTTAATCGCCCATAACTACTTATAAATACCCATAGGTAGGTATAGCCATAGGTACTAGCCATGTTTATTTCTTTCGCTCACAAAACTCGGCTAAAGTTACTTAATAGTTAGTAAAAGTTAAGGCTCGCAGGAAACGTTTCGCTTTCATAACTGATACAACAAAACTGTAAAACTTCTATGCAGCCTTCACGGAGGTGACCCGAATTCCAATCGCGATAAAGAAACACGGTTTTCAATGAATATTGCTGTGTTGTTCCTGTTTACAAAGTAATGCTGATATTTTACTATTTCATACTGCTGACTATTAATAAATCGAGTAACTGTATGCTTGGGATACTGAATATATTAAGCATCGACTAGTAAGACATAATGGATCAATGGTTTTTGTTGCGCGACTCCCGGGAGTCTTATGTCGCTTTGTGTAATAGCTTACTATAATTATTTGTTTACCAGATGGATTGAGAATTGTCTAAATAAGAAAATTATTTTTATTTTTTTATTGATAGCAATTAGGTACCTTTTTTTAAGGATAGGAAATCATCAAATCTCTTCTTGGTGGAAGTGGAAGGGAGTGTCAGATTCTTACTGATTAAAACTCATCGGTGTTTCTCATAACGCCCTTTGCGTTCCAGGGCCGCGGTCACTATTTCGAACAAATTCCGCAGTCTTGGCAGGCACCGGCCCTAGTGGGCCCTGTCTATTATGCTGACCTCTTTTTGAGTAATTAGGCACTACTTTTAAAATATTTTTCCATATTATTATTTTTATTTACGTATAAACATTTTAACAAAAATTGTTTATTCGTCATCCTTTAGTCCCCTTATTTCTCAATTAAAATTTCGCGCGCACATTTTTTGCACCCTGTATAATCACACATTATACAAGGAAAGGGGCCAGGGATTTGTAATGCAGTCATTGACCCCGTTTTAATTATGTCAAATTTTCCCCGTGCCTTAATGAGAGCGGGGCCTGTTCGTCAAGCACTTTATGGAGGCCTACGCTCAACAATAGCCGTTGACTATGGCAGTCACGGCGCCAAATTGCACGGCGAGGAATGTGTGACTTCTGGCTGTAGTATTAGAGGTTATATTTTTATAAAGACCATTTTAATATCAAAAGGAGCATTTAAAATAAATATTAACTTTCATAAATACATAACTGTGCATCATAGAAAGCAAGCATAAGCATCAAAGAGGCATCTCACTAGTCAGTGAGATGCCTCTTTCTTTTTCTTTTTTTTTCTTTTTTGCAGGTAAAATCTCATCTAGACACACTGTAGTGTGTAAAGACAAGTTCGGAGACGCATAGTGCAAAACACACTTGTGTTGTCTTATTCAATGAACATTCTTGTCTATCAAGTCAGGGATAGCATACTACAACAACAATAGCATAGAGATTTGAGCATTGCTGTGGGTTGTTCAAAAGATATACCGCGCCCCCGGAACGCATAGGCCACAAGAAAGAACATGGATGGGTTTTAGTCAGTAAAAGTCTGACATTTACTCCCGCCTCGTCCAGAGCGGGGGAAGTCATTTGATGATTTCCCATCTTGAAAAAATAAAAAAAGAGATGAGCTTATTTAAACTTATGGATATACTGTGCTTTTTTTTAAAATAAAACTTATAAAAATAGGACGTATGTTGAATGGTTTTATTATGTCACAGCTGCAGTGAGCTTAGGGTAGCATGTTTATTTTATATTATTATTCTAGTGGAAATGTATACATTAGCTAGAATGTTTGTTTGTTATGATTTATATTCATGCTGCTCCAATATAAATCTGCATGGGGCTGCAAGTGAGAAGAAGTTTAAATTTTCTCCATTTCTTTCGCCCCTCAAGTTGTTGTAGGGTGTATAATATTATTACATTCACGCAGATTAAGTCGAGGGGGCCTACTACATAATGTACATGTAGAAGATGAATCTCCACCGAGGGTCGCGTCAATACATTTGTTTATTTTTTTAGGAAATCTCTGTCGCGGAAGCGGGTATTTCCGTTAAGATTTTTTTGTAGAGGGTAATATTTTCTTGTATGTATTCGTATCTAATAGTCATTTTATGCGAACATATATTTATACACTTCTTCTCGTCTACCTCGTTAGACTAGTGTTCTTAAGCGCAAGGATTTGGGTTCCATTCCCAGGTCAAGCAAAGTGTTATTGGGTTTTCCTATGAAATTCTCAGTAACAGCTCGGAGTTAGGATTTGTGCCCGGTTAATGGCAATAGGCTAGTCCCCTATTACATGAGACCTTAACATACCAGGGAACCATGGGTGTACAGTGGTACACCTCTGTTTAACCCTTCGATGATATGTATAATATTTATACAGTTAGAGTTTTCACTATTCTTTTTACGTAAGAAAAAACAATTCATGGATTTAAATATTTTTAATTACGGACTGCTGGATAAAGTTCTCTCAGTTAGTACTTTTTCACTTCTCTCGTAATATAGTATTATAGCAGTCTTACTATGTAATAAGTACCTACTTAAATTCTCAGAATGGAAGACCCTGAGCTAGCAATGTAACATTTTTCGAAGAAATTTATGTTACGAAGCCAGGTCTTTCTATAATAACAATTTTGTTTTTGTTTATTTTTACGGCTTTCTAGTGACTCTTTTACATAAATTTATTTTTGTATTTGTATAAAGAAGTCGTGACTTCAAAAAAAAACTATACAATGATATGAGAAACAGGATGCCTTGCTTTGAAATCAATAAATCATGAATTAAAAATAAAGTGACGTCATAGTTTAGTATTGTTGTACAAAATTTATAGGAGAATGGCATTTCACAGCTCATAAAAATTACGTCAATTGATTAGTGGTGTCATCTACCCAATTGTTTACTTCAATTTGCGTGCAGACTGCATGTTGTATCTTATTCTTCGAATAAAAAAAAGAGGTAGCACTATACATTGTCGTGTTGACCCAGTGGTTAAGGCGCCGTCACTCATGCACGAGGTTGTGGGTTCGTAACCGGGCACGGGCAAGTACCAATGTGACTTTTTCTAATTCATATGTATTTTCTAAGTTTATCTTGGACATGACTGACATCGGTAACCGTGTCAGAGGCCCTTGAGGAGTTAAGAAATTTTGGCACTAGGGTGTGTGGGGTCGTAAGACCTTACTGCCCACACGATAAAGAAGAAGACTATACATACCGTGTTTCCCGGTGTTGGCTGCCGCGAAGGCGGTGCTAAGTATTACGAGGTGCACCAGCATGCTCCCTCCTCGCGCGGCGGACGCACATCGAGACGAAAGCGCACCACGACCTGCTTCTACTGAAACAAACAAAACATGCAAATTTAGAAGCTTTCCTTCTTCGTCATCATCATCATACCATAACACCTAAACTCCTCGAAGGGTTAGGCAGAGGTGTACCAATGTACACCAACAGTTCGCCGGTATGTTTTCAGGTCCCTTATAATAGGGGGCGAGCCTATTGCCATTAACCGGGCACAAAACCAAACTTCAAGCTACTACTGAGAATTTCATAGAAAACCTCAATAACACATTTTACTCGACCTTCCTCTTGTATTGGTAAAAGAAAGCAAGTTGTAACACGCCCACTCATGTACATACTCAGTTTTTCCTGAAGTCTATCTCCGAAGTCAAACTCAACAAAAACGAATAATTATTTATTTCAATTAGAACGTTATGAGGCACTTTTAGACGTCATTTAAAAGAAAAAAGAATTGAATCTAATTGCCTCTTCCAAAAGGTACAAGTTTAATCGAACGATCATGGCGGTCACTGTGCGGGTCGTCCTTTTCTACCTTGTATGAAAACTGTCATGTATTTGAATTGCCATTATATTTTACAGTAGTTGGTTAATATATGGTATCAACACAAGTTTCTAGTAGTCCTATTTGATGAGGTGGAAAATTGTAAGGACCAATAATTGGGTCGCGTTCAATATATGATCATTTGACCAAATAGTACCTACCTTACCTTACAGTATTGAGACGTTCGGTATTCTAACTAAATCAAGGTTGAAATTACGAATAATAGGCATCTAACTTTAAAAGTACCTAACTGTACCTTATCCAGTTCGTATAAGGATTAAAATATATTTTTTATATTTATAATAAAATCTATTTTTATTCATTGATGTTGGGAGTAACAGAAAACGTGACATTCAAACGTAGGACCTTACATAAAACATTGTTCGGATATCTAGGTAACGTCAAAGGCAGAAGACTTCTCGGCGAGCTTACATTGTTTTAGCTGTCGGAATAAAATGTTAGTATCGAACTAAATTCAGATGTTGACACGGTTTCTGTTATGCCGGCCAGGATTATTCTGGTCCAAAAAATCAAGTGACTTATAGACAGTACCAGATGTTGTTTAATAATACAAGCAGAGATTATGAACAATTTCAAACAAAAGTCAAAATAAAGAGATCATCTAATATAATCTCTAAGCCGCTACACGAAACCGGAATGGTTTATTTTAAATACACAATTGTTAATAAATTCCCACAGCTTCCTTTCGGGAAATTTTCAACCGCGGCCAAGTAGAGCGGAAAACAAGTACCACAAGTACCAATAAGAGTTTTCGTTGTGAAATAAAATATAATTCCATCGAGGAACTGGAAGCGGTTTGAATAACAACTCTTTAATTGAAAGTTTAGCAATTTGCTCTTACCCTCCCAAATGGACCCGAAGGAGCGCGGGGCAACTCATCCAGCGCGTTCCAAAATTGAACGTAGGCAGATGCGCTTAATTACCGGCCCAGATGCTGGCCTCCTCGTCTCACCGACGCTTATCTCGAGATGAACCTCCTAAGAGGAGGCCACCGGCAATATTTGCCCGCTAAGACGTGCTCAAACGACTTTTTTCAGAGCTCCATTCGCATGCCGACGCCGACGGTAATTAAGAAGTTAATCGGGAATTAAGTAATTAAGAATCGTCACAAATGATTATACCTCTCAGCAGAAGTATAAGTGGCAATTACGTAGCACTCATTTGCGGAATACAGATAGTAATTAATGCAATATGGTAACGCAAAACTTTTTTTGTTCACCGAGAGTGCTGATAAAAGTGCCTGTATTAAAATTCCGGCAACCGTATTACAAAGAAGAAGTTGTCAGGAACTTGAACTTCGAAGAAAACCTCTGTGTACCTAATACGAAGTGAATAGAATTCGATTTTCAGGATTTGATATTAGGAATCGAATCCGGACTAGGTTTGACTTTTCCAATAATGTTCCACTAAGTGTCCTCCACTCGGAGATATGAATCGTAGTCAAATAGAGATAGCTGGGTATAAAGAGGTCGTTACGAGGCCTCGGGAGGTGGACGGGCCTCCTACGTGGGATGTCACACGAGCCAAGTGAATCAAAGTTCCCTTTACATTTTATCTAACTGCAAGGGCGGTCGAGTTTATGTTCCTCGCCCTACTTGATTTAGTTTTGATGGCGGAAGGGGGACGCTTTTAGATAAATGATTTCCACAAGCCCCACTAGACGGCGAAGTGATTTGGTGCTAGGATTTGCAACAATGTTATAGTTTATAGGTTGGTTTGTTCGTTGCAGCATCCCTTATGAAGTAATGGGACGAGATTCGTGTGTCCATCATCTAAGTGGATTAAATATTATTGCGCGTAGCGACAGATGGGGCTTTGGGACTTTTGTTTATATGCTCGACGAATTTAAATTTTGCTTACTTATTTGTAGATTTATGTGCGGTAATAATATTACGGTTGTTGTTCAAAAATAAGTCTGTCAGTCGTACCTTAAAAATTGGTTCAGCCGTTTCGTTATAAAATCGTGCAGTTTTGTTATACAGTCATCACAAACAGACAACCCTATACATGTTTTATTTCGAGTTTAATAAAAAAAAAAAAGTTATTTGCACAAAAAGTTGTACCTTTGACCTTCAATATCCCCGTAACCTGAAGGCTCAAAACAAAAAAAATATAAACGTATAAGTATATGTAACGTTTGCCTTCTCTAAGGGTCTTTTTATAACCTTTATCACATAACGTTTATGTTTTATTGCATAACAAACAAGGTGCGAAAGAGAAACTATGATTATTTGAGTTGCAAGTAACCAAGATAGTAGATATTGATGTTACTGCAAGTCGCAACAAATCAAGTTTAGCACAAATAGTGACTGGTTCGAATATAATCAATCTCGCTTCGGAGTAACTAGTTTACGATCGTGTTAGGGGGTCGGTAAACAGATAAATACCACTAAATATAATCGCATACACCCTCACAAACTCACGCACACCCAGTTGTATTTCTAAAAGTAGCTAGAGGTGTAATAGAATATACACCCACATTGCACTGATGACACAAGCTTATTTATACTTTTTTTATTAATCTACTTGAAACTACACCTACTTTTAAGGGCATGTTAGTATAAACTGCCTCGTTAGCCTAGTGGTCCAAAGCGCGACTGCTATGTTAATGGGTTTTTCTGTGAAATTCTCAGTAGCAACTCGGAGGTAGGATTTGTGCCCGGTTAATCGCAATAGGCTCGCTCACTATTACATGGGACCTAGACATACCGGCAAACTGTGGGTATACTTTGATACACCTCTGTCTAACCCTTTGGGGAATACAGGCGTGTTGGTACAAAGAGTTAGCAAGCCTATAAAAGACATTAGACACATTTCCTACAGCGCGCTCTATACAAAAAAAACTCTATCGATACTTTGGTAAAAAGCCTAAAAATAAAGTCCGATAAAAATTTGTAGACACCAATTATATCTAGATTTGTGGACTGTAGTTAGTCAGTTTACCGTGAAATAACTTATTCTCATAAAGCTACTCAATATGGGCTGGACGAATGTAAACTAAGTGCCTTTATCCTAAGTCTAAAAGTCTGATAACCAGTCTTACTAAGTGGGATCTCGTCTTGCCCAGTAACTGGGTTGTGGAGGTCAGATAGGCTGTCGCTCCATGTAAAATACTAGTATTCAGCTGCATTAGGTTAGACTGGAAGCCGACCTCAACATAGTTGAGAAAAGGCTCGGCAAATAATGACCGTATTTTTTATTAATTTATTTTATTTATTTATTTATAACTGCATATACTACGAGTATTACAGGGTTTATTAGGTTTATTTAACTTGATGTCAGTGATTTCCAAGATAAACATAAAAAGTACATATGAATTAAAAAAGACGCATTGGTGCTTGCGCAGATTTGAACTCATTACCTCATTATCTACAAAATTGTATCAAAATTGTATTACTTATTAAATAAAATATGATTAGTCTACCATTGTATGAAGCGTACTGTCAGTAATGTCTCCTTAATGTAAACAAAACCATGTAAAGCAGATTTCATTGTGTTACGTCAAATAAATTGCTTTTATAATTTCAACGTAGTTACTTTAATCTACAAGGGAAATCTGTCACGACACGCCCTTTCCACGTAAACACATCATTAATTTTATTTGGTAATCGCTATATAAATGTTAAAACCTTTTAAAATTTTAATTACACCTTATGGAGAAGGAGATAAAGATAATAATGGATTAATTCCTTGTTTTGAGATTTTTCTCACGCATTTTGCATGTGTAAAACAAGCAAGGGCAGTTTAAAATGATTTTGTTTTATCCCTGTTGAAATTAAACACATTAATTTGTACCAACAGGTAGTTGATTTTGTCATTTACATCCATTTAGTTTAAGCTTAATTTTATGATACCTTTTTCAGATGAAAAAGCTATTGCTATTGCTATCCATAGCAAGATGGTGCCTCGCCATCATCTTCCTGCTCTTGTATCATTTTACATGGGGGCCACGTAAATATTTTCGTCATCCGTTCCATTCTGTTAATCGTTGTGATATCACTGACTCCCTTCTCTTTCATGTCATTCTTCACACAATTCATCCATCTTTTTTTGTCCTCCCTCTTCTTCTCCATCCAGCCACGTTTATCTTCATGAGTTATGAAGATACATGTGGATGGATGGAGATTTTGATCACATGCGTTTCATCCCTCCTCTTTACATGCTCATACCAAGACACATGGTTTATTTCAAACAACTTCCCCTTTCAACAAAGTCAATGTCACGTTTATTTTACTTAGGTCATTAAAAGGCACTTTTAAAGTCATATTCAAGAAAAATAAAAAATAAAATCGAGTTACCTAGTAAGTGTATCAAACACATGCAGACAGACAAACATTTAGATTATAGAAACGCCTTAATGTTACCAAACCTTCACAAGCTAACAAGATTACGTAGTTATAAATCAACGTATTTCGCCTTACAAGTTGATTAGAGTTTCTGAACACATAGCTATGATCAGAACGCTTCTCAGGCAATTCTCGCCGAGAGCGAAATGTGTTAATGCTTAGTTCTAATCAAAGAGTCGTTAGCCGCGGGCTCAGCAGTCGATTACGACTATTATAGGATACAATGGGAACTACTCGACACTTCCTACGCGATAAGGGAGCGAGACTTTCCAGAATAACGGTGTATGGGAGACAAGAATAACTCTTTTGTACGAAACCGTTTAGCAGTTTTGTTGTACATTATCCCGTTTTAAGGAAAATAGGGTTTGGCGAGAGTAGAACCTTTTACCTTATTTTTGTTGAGCTTTAAACGAAATTGGTAATAAACCAAAATAGTGTAGAACATTTTATTTTATCTGCCATGTAAAATTATAAGGACAGTAATATTTCACATTGTCACATTTGAATCAGCCAGGGGCCTATTTAATAAAGCTGACAGGTGACATTTGACAAAATAACGGTGACAGTTCTAAGTTTTGTCAATTTTCTGTTTATTAAGCCCAAAATACATTGAAAATCTTGACATATTTCTGTTTGACAGTAGATTGACGTTTATTTGAATACATCACGTGATGACATGAAATTGCGAATTGTCACTGGAATTTGACCGGCAACTAAGCCGTATGTTGAGAATTTTAAATTTCTTTTTTCTTGCTGAAATGGTTAAAAATATATTACGTCGAATAGGGACAACGAATATTTATTAGAAAATTATCACTTCGCTATTGTTTTTGTCGGTGTAGACTATGTATTTCTCATAAAAGCTTTCACTCTTCACCCACTTCCTCTTTTACTCCTTTTTGATAGAATTCTCAAATCTTTTTCTTTTATGGAGTTTGGATTTATGCCCGGTTAATGGCGATAGGCTCGCTCCCTATTACATGGGACCTAAACATACCGGCGAACTGTGGGTGTACATTGGTACACCTCTGCCTAACCCTTCGGGGAATACAGGCGTGATGATATGTATGTGTTTTCTTTTATAATATTACTATATAGATGGGAACTAATTGTGTTTCTAAGGTGCGAGCGATTTTATAAGTAAAACGATTGAATCGATTTTGTCAGATCAAGCTTTAATATCAGTGTAACATTAAACAAATTACAAAATTAAGTTATAGTGAGCGGAACACGTTGCATCATGTGATAGATATAGCTGAACATTTCTGAAATGATGCCTGCGCACTGTTAGCTCGAACGCAAAGGCCAGTGGTTCTTCGCCGTAGGTAGATTATAAGCTGAAAACATAAAAACAAAGGTTTATCAACGAATATAAATTATTCTTGTTGTGGTAGGTCATTTGACATCACGAAAGTTGCACCTAAAATTTTACTAAAGCAAAATATTTTGTTCTATTTCTCCTGAAAGGGATGAAGTGTCCGGTGGTTGCGGAAGTCGGTCGGCTGATATGATTATGATAATAAATAATATTAACAGAAATTCGTGTAGAAGAAAATCTGTAAATAAACATGTAATAATCTGTAATACATATAGCAATGGTACTTACTTGAGGTACTGATATGTTCATTGGACTTTCTTTAAATCCGTTACGAGATTTTAGTTTCTTAAAGAGTCAGGAATACACACTTCTTCATAAATCAAATAGCTTTTTACTAAGAAATAATACGATAAACCACAAAAAAAATTGGCATGTAACAAAAACATGAATTTCAAACACAATGATAAAAAATAAACGACAGAATTTAAAATTCACTAAAATGGCGTCAGTTTGGTCATTTTACTTTATATCAAATTTGGTAGGATTATAAAAAGCTCCAAAGACAGATGGCGAAAGGATTTGACAAAAGAGCACAGCGCGCGCATCGTAGTTGTTCTAATAGACGAATGCGGCCAAACCAACGAGGTAGTCATTACGTTTTTGGTTGTAACCTCTTTTATTCCCTAATAAGTTTTAATTATCTGATATGGTATTCTACATTGTATTGACAGTGTCTGACTCAGTTACGTCAAACTGAAAAATCATCATAGTCCGACAGCTGTAGTTGCGGCTTTTCGCGTTGAAAACTCAGCGATACATTATTTCGTTTGTTGTACATGATTTTACGAACTAGGGTAAACTTCAGAGCAAGCTACGGGCGTATTCATACGAAAAAATAGTCTACGATACCTACATAACAATCCTTGAACAAGTGTGGTGGTGTTTCACGTTTCTTGCCTTTTCTGTATAAGAGGAGGCCTTTGCTCTGCGGTGAAAGCGGAGTATGTTCGATGGTATATTATCAAAAAAAGAAAAAGAGTAGAAATTCTGTATTTACGTGTCAGATCAATGTACCGTACTATGTACGTACTGTATTTACGTGCCAATAATGGCGCGAAATTTTTTATTGCAAAAAAATTTCAACTCTATTTTTAATGTTTAACTCATAAACATTAAAAATAAAGTTGAAAATTGTTTTTCAAATCAAATTACTAATTTATAAAAGACAAAGTGCTCAAACATATAGCTACTCTGTTTATACTGCCCCTTTGATGGTGGTTGAGAACCATCTTGTTGGACTATAGTATAGTTGAAATATATATGAGTTTTTGACGTTCGAATACTTGGAGTGGTTTCTCGTGTATACTTTTTAAAATGTTAAATTAATTTACAATCGCTGTGATTTTGTATAATATGCATAAACGTCTATTGTTCCGAAAATGTATCGATGTGCATTCATTATGCAAGAAGATAGATCATTATTGACCGATTCGCAATTTCAAGAAGAGCTGTCATGTTGTTGCATGTGATTTTCACAACACGGATCACATTTATCATGATTACGGGAATTCTATTACTAATACTATGCCCGGATAAGAAAGAAGGCGATCAAACTGGTTAAGGTGGCCTGGGCTGTTTTTATCATGGATTATGGTCAAATAATAATAATTGTGTTATCAAATACGGTACTTAATTCGGTGAGTCGAATGACGTGTAAAGGCTGGTTCAAATCAGTGGCCGGGAAACATATAAGTAATTATATGAACTGATTATTTCAAATGTAATTGAGTAAATAAATACAATAATAACTGTACTGTGCTGTTTCATTTCTTTTTACTCGATAAGTTTTTGTTTGATGTGTATTTACAGGGAACTGCATTCAAATTCAATAAATATTATCAACCAATACTCAAATAAAAACTCGCTAGTTACGAATACTAATGATGTACTCCAAAAAGATATGATAATTCCTAAATATTTTGGTTGAAATAAGTAAATGTAACTCAGTATGAGTACGTATTTATGCGTCCAAGGATGTTGGTTGTGACACATGCCAGAATGGCAAATACTAGGGCAGTGACATTTTGCAAATCAATTTTATTAATATCGATTGTAAGTCGTTAAAATCTCATTCTCTTTATTAATATTTTAAAAATGCTTTATTATTTTGAAATTTGTTTTTAAATATTTATTTAATACAAAATATAAAAAATACATTCATCATACAATCGATAATTAATCAAAACAAAAAATTCTTTGTACGTACCCTTTTGTCGCGTTGCAAAATGGTCGCCTACGTACCGGACACATTTAAATGTAAAAAATTATATTTTAAAATACATGCCGTAAACTTCGTTTTCTATAAAAATATCGATAATCCATCATATAAAAACATCCCATCACTAAACACATTACGTTACACACATATCACTATGCTTGAATTTTCTTTTAATTTGGTTTTCTTTATAGACAGTAATATTTTGGCAGTATTTAATTTAATTAGTAGTAATTTAGTGAATTCCGTATTTTACGACTATAATTTTAGGTTGCAGCAAAAACATTAAATCATACTTTGTAAATCGCGGTAAAGTTCAAGAGTGAAAAGGAACAGAAAAATTGTCACAGGCATATTTACCTTGCATGACTTATGTCATAAATGTCCGTTTTATTAAACAGCACTTTTCAAGACAATTCGCCGATTTTGACAAAAAAGTCAGCTTGTCAGCTTTATTAAATAGGGCCCAGTTGCTACCTTATAATGTGAAATATAACTGTCCTTATAATTTTATCGTATACGTTTCTTTTGAAATTACAAATATATAAAACCAGATTCTAACAGTAACTACGGACAGAACGCCTCGAAGTCAAACAAGAAAGGAAAAAAAAGAAAAAATAAACAAAGAAAGAAAGGAGAAATGAGGTAAGGAGGTGAGGAGGAAAAGAGTGGGTGGTATGATTTTAACTTTAGTTTTAAGTACATTTTCTATATTAGTTATACACCACTGTGGTTTTCCTAATTAAATAAAACAAGACAAAAGAATTCAATCTCATCGCCTCTTCCAAAGATAGTTTCTTATGCAGAACAATGGGTGAGAAACTCCATAACTCTTTTAAAACAAATGTTTTACAATATTCTGTATACAAGATCGAAATATTGCAGAAACAGTAAAAAAATATTCAGCTCAATCGAATACCGGGAAATGGACCAATAACTTGTAAGATTCGATTAGCCACAGACACCGGGGCAGATAAAAGTAAATAAAACCTTATAAAAACCAGTAGATACTGATAAAATACCTTCAACTCACAAAATTGTTCCAATAATGATAAAAACAATTGAGAATCATGCTTGTTGACTCAATATGTTGACAATCAAACCATTTTCAGAGCGCAATAAAATAAATTCTGTCCTGAATTCCTTCAAGATATCCGATTTTACCGGTCCGAAAATCTTTGAAATCTATTGTATTGCGCCAGTCATGTTCGATATATGTCTCACATTGCAAGACAAGAGGCGTTAACAGTTTATTTCAAAATTCTTTACATATTTTAAACCATTTCCATTTTGAACGAATTCGTAGGTAGGTTTTTTTTAACAAGGGTGGAGAGCGAAAATTTGAATAGTTTAATTGGGACAATAGCTTTTTTATTGGACAAGTGAGGCAGATAAATAAACGGCCAGCTTGAATTAAGCTGCGTCATTGCATGAACGAGGTTTTGCTTGAATTTTTGTTTGGTGAATTAGTGTTTCATAATATTGTGCAATGTTTTTATAAATGTGCCAACATTTATACAAATATAATAAAGCTGATGATATTTTTTTTTGTTTATTAAAACACTCTAATCTTTGGAACTACCAGTCAGATTGAAAATATTATTTTTGTATATGACAGCCAGATTCATATAGGTTTTACAACATCACGCTATTATACACAAGAGGGGAATAGTAAAGAAAGACGTAATTGAGTGCAGATGAAACCGCAGGGTATATAATATGTAAAACCTAGTACCTAGACCTACTTTATAAAAAACAGCATCAAGAAATATTTATTGATCAAAGTGACCGATTTTATCGAATATACCCGAGTATAGCGGCTATCCTCGAATAAATTTACTCTTTCTATTTGCTCTTCGATAATAAAGTTTTTGTTTTACTACGTTATTCTAGAGTAACTAGCAAACTACATTCGCATAGTTATTCTATATCGTTGAATGAGTAAAACACTCAATGTATTATCTGACAAAATAGGAATGTCGTATTTTGTTTACATTTATTAATGAAGTTGATTAATTTTAATCTTTATTATTTGAGCCTATTGCCATTAACCGGGCAAAAATCCAAACTCCGAGCTGCTACTGAGAATTTCATAGAAAAACCCAATAACACTTTTGGCAATAGGCGCGCCCCCTATTACATGGGACCTAAATATACCGGCGAACTGTGGGTGTACATTGGTACACCTCTGCCTAACCCTTCGGGGAATACAGGCGTGATGGTATATATATATATTTATTATTTGATGGTACGAGTATGACACTTGTCAATTAAATACGTCCGGCTGTCATGATAATCTAATTCACAATTTTGGTGCGAAAATGGCGTGTGTTTTCACAATCTTATTCCACGGGATCTATAGTCATAAGGGAGCTTACTCTGTTCTTTTCGGCGGTATAGTGATTTACTCCAGAATAGGGACCTAAGACAAAGGTAAAACCAAAAAAGTTGTATACTTACTCTAAAATAAAAGTTATACTTTTTTGTTAAATCAATCCTTAGCAGATCAGTCGCCATGCTATTCGCTCAAAAATCTGTGAATGTCATTCTTGACAGTGACCGCCAGTTGTTGTAATGTGATCAATGTAATATATCTATGTAAGTACCTAATATGTGCCTACAAAGTATGTACATAATTTCAGTGTTAATTAGCTAGAACATTTCAATTTGCAACAAAAATTAATTTCAATTTGCAACTAGATCGCTACAAAGCTAAAAAGACCATTATTGCACCGTGTGTGGTGAGCATGTTAACATGATTTGGTCCTTTCACCCCGCACAGAAACAATGTTTTGCTTTCGACCAAAAATAAAATTTTAATGATGAATCATTTCATATATCACGTATGTCCATAGTCTGTCGGTCACCTTCGTAAAAGGGAGGTAATGTGGTAAGCCATGCTATTATGAGTATGATGATGATTAATGAATCTAAATCATTTTCTATTTATTAATGTAATTTTCTTAGCTGTATTATAGCTGTCTATTCAAACATTTACGTAGTATGGTGTGTAGTGAGCGTCGTCGTCAACAATTAATCTTCATTAATGGTTCACTTAAGCTATGTGCGGTTTCCGCCGAACTCAAGAGAATACGGCATGTATGTGACCTTAACTCCTTTGTTTTACTTAACTTTAAACTATTTTAATGTCCCAACAAATTAGAAGTAAGCACACTCTTAACAAGCCGTTAATATTTATTCACGTTTTAACAAAAACATGTGAGCACATTCTCTGTGGGATGCCGACGGTAAAATGTACTTTTTAATGAAATTGCTCGCCTACTTGAAGATTTTAAAATGCTTCAACTTTTTGGGTAAGTTCTTGAGTTTTTATACAACTCGGTTTAAGCGATATTTAGAATTCTTCCTTCCTTCCTCCCGCGTTTGAGTAATTTGTATAATTTTATTGTAAGAAATGCAAAGTTCTAATGCAAGGCGCCGGTTTCAGCGCTATGCACGGATTAATTTATAACAATATTCTGAACGCACTCTGAATAAACATTGTACATAATTTTCCTTTAATTTACACTCAATCGAGTTGCAAAAAAATAACGCCTAATATTCAGGAGATCTGTAATGAATGCGAAATTAATGCAAAGTGGTTAGCTATAAATCTCCAGAGCTTTGGGGCAATAAAACAAAAAATGAGAATTACCAGTTTGATAAAACAAAAACTTTGTTTGGCAAGTGCCCCAGAGGACGAGCCTAAACTCAGCCTGTGTCGCCCTCAGAGTGCGGAGCGCTACCTCTATTGCAATTTCTACTTTTTGTACGCTGCGGACACGTTCAATATGGCTTGTTTATTTCAGTTGGTCTCGCGTACGATGCGTCGACTGTTAACAACGTATCGGCACTGTTCCCCACTGTTCATTTTTAATGAATGCGTATTCGTTTCCTATTGTTTTGTTTAGACGGGTGTGTCTATAGTTGTTACAAACATATCATGCAAAATGACAAGGGTTCGTTATATTTCTCTGTATTGTTTAACAAGAGACTTTTGTGTTACGTAATATTCGCCAATATGTCACAATGAAAATGGGGCTTGTCGACAAGGATTTTAATATCGTAACAGAACGCACCGGAATTAGAAGATATAGCTTCTAATAGAACAATATTAACAGTTAAGCAAGTAATTGGAATCAACGGCTTGGGCGAAAACTGTACCGGCGTATCACAGTACCCCGTATAGGTACGATGTTAATGATCGCTGCTTCGAGCTCCCCCTCCAAAAACGGTCCCCATAAAATTTTACGAAGACTACATTTTGTAAAATAAAGTAATACCGCCACGTCCCGTCCCTTCACACTTGAAATAACGACGGACTCTGCGTAGACTAGACATCGCTAGTTTTTGCGACCTCAAATTCTATTAACATTTACGAATTATACGATGAAAAAGCATTTTCTTTTTTCTTTTTCAACGAGCGTCGAGCGTCATGTATAAAAGATAGTTCTTTTTTCTCTTAAATCTCAAAAGTCATCAAGCTGATTTAAGTAGTTATCGGAAAAGATTTAAATTTCATTAATTAGCGTTACTAAAGCGCTCCACAATCGTTTCCCTTCAAAATCTTATTCAAATAAAATGTGTCGCTGAGAAATCCTTGGTAGAAAGAAGTGTACTCGCTTTGAACAAATACGATTTTTCAATATCTCTCGAAGCGCTTTTAAATACATTGTGTATAGGTACTTGTTTATAATAAGTACGCAGTATTCTAGGGCCATTTGCCCTGCCATAAACATGAATGGCGCCAAAACGTCTCTCTTATCTCGGGCATTTCTCGGAGGGCGGAAGCGGGGCCCTAAAGGCGGCGTGCCGTTCTTCAAGTGTGGTCCTAAAGGATCTCGAAATAAGGGTCGAAAGATCCCTTTGAGAAAGCACTACGTTCTTAGAGCAAATGGACTGTAAGAAGAAACTCACAACCGATTGCGATATTGATTTTTATTTAAGCGATACTTCGTCTTACGCACGAGCTAATCTTTATCTATGAATAGACTTGGCGTAATGCGGATAATATTCCTACCTATATTTGTAGCGTAGTTACTGATCCTAATTTGTACGATATTGGAAACTATCAATATCGAGAGTTGCTATACGTAACTGTTGCTGTGTAATATTAAGCAAATATTCCTAGTTATTGGATGTAGTAAAGCATTATATTCGATCCCCTTTGTCTATGCAAGATGCAGTTAATCTGGCTCAAGTACCTAACTATCTCAATGGGACAGTCGTTAAATGTAGTTTCACGGAGTACCCACTAGAGTACAAAGAAAAAACGATGTGTACTCTCGGTCCAATATATTTGTCCACCGTACGTCTTTTTAGTGTACAAGTCTTTGAGTAAGTTTCACTTAGGAGTGTACTACTGAGATCTGGGGTAATTGGTCGTTATAATATAAACCCTTATTTCAGTCTGCCTTCATGTGGCTACATATTCATGGGGCAAACTTGATGCGGCGGATAAGTCGGTGAATTCGTCACCAGTGCTACTGGAAGTTCGTATCTCATGAATATTTATTGGATAATGCAGTTATAATACATGCCCGGCGCGGTGTTTGTGTCGGATTTAATTACCTGTACCCTAATTCCTTAGATCTTTGCTTTGGAATATTTGAATAAGCAGAAAGCGTTTTATTATGAAAAGTTTCGCGTTAAGTAAACAGATTGAGATCGTTTTGTTCGTTGGGTTAATTTGAACAATTAGAATTCTTGATGAAATTCTAAGGAATAACACAGAAGATTGTTTTAATATACAGATGAAAACTTTTTGTTTCTTTTCAAGTAAATCTGATCTCATTTTTCTTGAAAATCTTTTTTGAAATGTGTTTCCGCACGAGGTGCATTCTTTTTGTAGAAAACTTAATAAAGGTGTTTCTTCTGTACCAGAAACCGTGTTGTTTTTTTTACTTATTTAGCCTGTGTAATTTTGTTTCTTCAGCTAGCGTATATAGGTGTAAAATTACAAAATGGGACGATTGTTTGTGTGCAAACAGCCAGTGTCCGCTTATTAGAAGGGCCCACTGTAATAAAAACATCGCCTTATTACAGTTGGGATGTTCAGCCCTCGGCGCACTGAAATTTAAATCTGGACATAAAACGATTTGTTTTTGTTGGCGCAATAAAAATAAAATCACATTTAACAGCATGACGTTTTATGCGGAGCAGTTAAGTTTCATAAGTATATTTATACGTGTGTGTCGAGATAAATTGCATGTTGCCGCTTCATTTATGCTCGGACGATTTCTCGAATAGAATTGTAAAAAAAATACTGCAATGTTTTTTAATTTGTATTAGGTATTTCAAACTATATTGTGAGAAGAACTTTTTTTTTATAAATACGACCTATTCTCCTTCAATTTTATCACAGCGACAAACAGGGCAGCGGAATAAAGTTGTATCTACATACATAATTGAAAATTAGGCATTCTGGCACATCTTTTATTCAAATAGTTTAGAGTAAGTATTTTAGGAGCGCCCTTGATTGTTCAAGATGTGGTTTGAAAGTATTTTTCCATCTTTATTATTAAGTAAAAGGGAATTGACTTGGGAGGAACGTGGATGTAGTAACTTTCGGAAAATGTTCAGACGAATTTGTAACGTTTAAGTTTACGATCGGTACCTATTGGTTTAGAAATATTAGTCTTCTATCCGCGCGATTTCATTTTTAAATCGAATTCGTTTTCGAACAAAATGGTCAGAGATAGTCAACATAATTAATTAGTCAAGTCAATATTATTCTTCCTTTTTTAAATATAACCCTGTGGCAGTTCTAATTTTTTGCCGAAAAAATACTGTGTGTAATTCGGTTTTAATATTTTTTTCATACCTTTTCTGGTTGTTAATATATTTCGCAATACATAACTGCCGTTGGGGATTATTTCGCGTTTATTGTTTAATTTTTATTTCGTACACGTTCCGGGTTTACCGACCTCGGGAGGTGTAAAACGCTCCCAGTGTTGGAAAAATTGGTTTTATTTGTAGGTAATTTGGTTTTGTTTGCCTACGCATATAATCGAGTTATTCCGCTTAGATTTAAAATTAGTTTGGAAAATAAACCGAAAAGTATTTGCGCTTTTGTTTCGTTTGTACGTAATATTTTGTTTTATTTTATGTTTCGGGATTATGATCCTTATCCATGTTAAAATAATAACCCTTTTCTTATTTGTAAGTGTAAAAGGTGTATCATGTAAAGTTGTAAACCTTTAAGGCCTATTCAGACCTAAGCGGTATTCGCTACCGTCTTTTTTTTTTTTTTTTTTTTATAGACGGGAAATCATTAAATAACTTCCCCCGCCCTGGGCGGGGCGGGAGGGAGTGTCAGACTTCTACTGACTAAAACCCGTCTATGTTCCTTCATGTGCCCTTTGCGTTCCGGGGGCGCGGTATCTCTTTCGAACAACCCGCAGCCCCGGCAGGCATCGGCCCTCAGTGGCCCCATCCAATTTGCTGACATCTCTTTGAGGCGCGCGTGGAACACGAACGCGCCGTCGACACGGTCTGTCGTTAGTGAACGTACGGACGGTGAGCTACCCATTGCTCACCGTCCACAGACCCGCGATTCGCTACCGTCTGCGGCAGAGAAAACCCAGTGGGTATGCGGTAATATTACTGTTCAGACCTAAGCGGTATTCGCTACCGTTCGTAACCCGCGTGGTATGTACCTCTACCCACAGCGGCAGCGAATATCGCTCAGGTCGCTCTAGCCGCGGTACTTGATACTAAATACCTGAGCGAAACCCGCGCGGTATGTACCTCTACCCACAGCGGCAGCGAATATCGCTCAGGTTTGAATAGGCCTTTAAATATGGTGGAATGAACACTTTGTTTAGACAAGTTCAAATGATATAGAAACCTTATTCTATGTAATATTAACATGTTGTCATGTAATTCCTCTTTAAATAATATACAAGGTGCAGTATTGCATACTTGTCAAATTCAAGGAGGTAAGTATGCTAGTAATTCTCATAATATCATCATCGTATCAGCCGCAGGACGTCCAGCAGTGGACGTCCTGCGGCTGATACGCATACATTGGCCTCCCCCATAGATTTCCAAAAAGACCGGTTGGAAGCGGCCTGCATTCAGCGTCTTCCTGGGGTGTACCAGGTCGTCCGTCCAGCTTGATGTGTGCTTCTCATCATGAATCAATTAATTGGGTCTTATGGCTAATTATTTATTTGTATAATTATTTTGATTTTTTACGGCAACCTGCTGAATTTTTTCAATGATGCAGAACTGCACCTTTTTACAGGGAGATAAAAACCAGAGTAAGTATAGTTATTTAGAGTTTGTGGGTGTAACTAAGCTCTATTATTGTCTTTTATTCATAGTACTTTATCATCGTCATATCAGCCGTAGGACGTCCACTGCTGGACATAGGCCTCCAATATTGATTTCTAAATGGACCGGCAAGGGCAGCGTAGTACGTCCACACAGAAGGTGGACAGACGACCTAATAAAGACCGCAGGAACACGCTGGCAACCGGTCCTTTTGAAAATCAGAGTACATACTAGATGAAAAACCAATACCAACCTAATAAATAAAAGACCCTTTTTTCAACACTAACCCACAAAGTTCAATAACCCTGCCACCACGCAAAGGGGTCCTAACCCGAAAAATCCGTAAGTGTTTTATCTATATGTCTACTTCATTAATGAAGCGACAATTGCCAAATGTCGGACATTAACTCCCGATCAAAGGCTTGCGGATGAAATCCGACCCCACTGAATTACTGTGGTAGACCTCTTTTTAACCCGAGCTAATTTACCTTTGGAGATACGGTTTTGGGGAACGCTGTGAGTTACTTAATGTAGATAAATGTGGAGATTGAAATTAACTGTGTAAGTGATTATTAATTTATATGGAACGACCGTATGTGGAAAATACGAATAAATAAAATTGATGGTTTGGTTTGTAATGTCAAAATTACAGGTTTTTATAAAATAAGTAATAAAATTAGTGTTTAACGGTACTTAACTACATTATTGTCTATCTCTTTGTTCCATCTCTGAAACAGCTCTGCGGGTTGTTCGAAAGAGATACCGCGCCCCCGGAACGCAAAGGGCACATGAAGGAACATAGACGGGTTTTAGTCAGTAAAAGTCTGACACTCCCTCCCGCCCCGCCCAGGGCGGGGGAAGTTATTTGATGATTTCCCGTCTATATAAAAAAAAAAAAAAAACTCTGAAACAGCTGTACTAATTTTGACAGATTTTTTACAGACAGATAGCTAAAGTTATAAGGAGTAACTTAGGTTACTTTTATTTAAAAAAAAAAGGATGAAGGTTCTGCGCAAAAAAGCTTTGAGCTAAGCCAGTTGTACAATATTTTTCTACTTCTATTTTAGAAATTACCTCCTTTGTACGTGAAGCCAAATACTCACTCTAGCTTTTATTACTTACGAAAAATATATTGCACTCATTTCAAATAACCAGATAATTATTATTAATTTACTCGAGCTCGGATCTGGTGCAATAAATCACAATTATTTTTGTTTAGAAGCAACATCAAATGAATAAAACACACACACAACACGGAAATTGAATACTAACACCCTGTTTATGAGGTGTGTAATGAGTATGTAAAATTCAGCGCGACACTTTCAGGCGAACATATACTTGGGAAAATTTCCTTCTCTACCCCTGGGCCTTATAAATATTAATATTTCCTATCTCGGCTGTTAATTACCCAGACAACTACGGATGAACCCCCTGTATTCATTAGCCAACCTAATTAGTACAGAGAACCGCGCAACTTGCTCGGGAAGTACGAATTCTTTGTCAACCATATTGAATACGGTATCATCCTGTTGCTTTTGCTAACTAAAAGAAAATTTGCGCTCCTAGCTCGTTTGTATGCGTTTTTAGTGTAACAAAGAAAGGAGAATTATTATATTGTAGGTACCGCTGCAATTTTCACAACGAGTTTGTGAGCGAGGTTTTTAGCTCGTGGTTGGTTTTCTAATTGTAATAGGTACTGTTCTAGAGTGCGCTGCATAGTTCTTTTTGAGTTATCATTTTTGCAAGTTTTATTTCAACATTAGGGGTATTTATGATCAGTTAAAAATAATAATGGGCAGTTATAGGTAAGATTGGTATACTACTGAACCTGTCAATCAATATGCATTTTATAATTTTTAACTTACCAATTTTACAGTATACAACTGCCGCTCAACTGCTACTTAATTGACTAACTATTTATTGATTTTAAAGTAAGTAAAATTAATTGTGAAATTGACAGCGATGCGGATGAGTTTTTTGATGCCCTATGACCTTCCTTTTTTTTAACTGTACATAATTTTTAATTTAATTATTATTATTTAACTAAGTTTAATGTTCGAAAAATAAACGATTGGAAGCTCTATGAGTAAAATTATAATTTTACAATAAATTGAAAATCAATCAAGTAAAATAGAGAAGTTGTGACTTGAAATTATTGGTTTGTGGTGTCAACTACCCAATTAAACTGCTAAAGCGCTAATGTGAAAATCTTTTTTTTGTAATGTGAAATGTGAAAATTTTTCTATACTTCGTTGTTATATCTCTTCCAAGGATTTTGCTGCTCTATTTTATACTCATTAGCAGTGTCGTGTTTTGTGTAATTGAATGCAGCTCAGCATCTCCTGGGGCGACTAGACAACATGTAAAGGGAATTGCATGTATATTTTAAAATTATGAGAGAAATGCCTGTGTTCAACAACTTGTTAGTTGGAATTAAAATGATACAAGTACAATCAAGGATATTTCTTTTCTATTTTAGTCTATATTAAGTTTTGCCCACGATTTCGTTCGCTATTTTTGCTCCCGTTATATTATGTCTTTAGGTAGCCCGTGGGTCACAGTACGATTTCCTAAGCCTATACGGTTCGTCATGAATCTTTCTATCTTAATTATTCCAACCCGGCTGGTAGTTCCAGAGATTAACGCATTTAAACAACCAATAAAGTTTTTAGCTTTATTATATTAGTATGGATTTCCAGGTTGAGCATAAAGTGTTATTGGGTTTTTCCATTAGGAATTTCGCAGTAGCAGCTCGGAGTTAGGATTTGTGCCTGGTTAATGGCAATAAGCTCGCCCCCACAGATATTAGATATATTTCTGTGCTGGCCCCCTATGGGACCTAAACATACCGGCGAACTGCGGGTGTACATTATTAGACCTCTGCTTAACCCTCCGGGGAATACAGGCGTGATGCATGTATTCTCCAGATCGTAATGCATAATGAGATATTTCAGTGCACAAGTGTGTGCGCAAACCACCGTTTTCCGTAACTCTCATAGCCCGATGGGACGGCAATCTAAAGCAACCGGGGAAAGATATCGAACGTTCCACAATAGGTAGGTACAGTAAGATAGCTAATTCGTCTGCCAATCATGCTGATTACAGCAATATCCTCGTTGACCGTTCATTGTTCCCGTCGTTGATAGGACTATGTACAGAACCGGATGTTTACTGGGTGATAAGGCGACGTGTAATCCTGTATGGTCCTGTATATTGTATGTATATTGTTAAACATTGATTTTTCAAAGAGTATGGAGCTTTTTGCTTATTCTTCTCTATACGAAGAATATAGAGAAGAATAAGCAAGTTGCCCCCCCCCCCCCCTTAAAGAAGAGGGGGGAGCAACTATATAACTATTTATTTTATAACCGACTTAAAAAATAAAGGTGATTATCAATTCGGTTGTATTTCTTTTTTGTACTCCATCATTTATCATCCGATTTGGGAAATTCTTTTTTGTTTGAAAGGATATATTTTCAGATTGCTACCGTAGTTTTATCAGAATTAATTTAGTGGCTTGGTGTTTTGCTGTACCTAAGTGATGCTCAAAAGTGCCTTTTAAATGCCTAATTGAAATAAACTAGAGTTTTAATTAGTCGAACTAACCTTCTGATCATAAAAAGTGTCACTTACCGTATAATTCAATTTGGTGCATTTCTTCATAAAATTGTAGTGCCAAAAGAGATAAAAAGCGCGTTAAAAATAACGAGTAAAACGTGAGTAAAAGTGCACATTAAACCACCATTTTCATCTCGACGGGCTTGTAACACCATTCATTGTTATGCACACACTCCCTATTCATGACGTCACTGTTCAGACGTCGGTCTTCTAAAACAATGTTTACAGATTTTGTTTTTTTGTTACGTTTATTATTTTATTCATGAAACATCGTGCTTGGTTTAAAAATCAATAGTTTATTAATTTTAATTACTTTACATACTTACAAAAACTAAATACCTTTAGAATGCCTCTCGTAAATGAGGTTAAGGGTTCAAAATCGGACTGGTACAAAAAAGGTGTCGTTGAAAACTTCCAAAACTTTTTCAATATAGGTACATGTACAGACATATTTTGAACATTTTTTACAAGAAAAAAGTAAATCTATGTAGTTGCCCCTTCCAAAAGGTGGATTGTTCCTTTAAAAACGTTCCAAATCTAGTCACCATCTCATCACAGCGACGAGGTATTAGAAGAATTTTTGACAGATTGAGGAATGCGATCGTTCCTAAATGTTAATCAATTTTCCCCCTTGTATTACTTATGTCGTCAAAATTTATATAGATGAATTTAAGCTAATTAAGGTGAGCTGTTAATCTGTAGTATGATAGCTGATCTCATGCCCACTTGACCTAGACTCGCTCAAACTTACTTACTGCTACAAGTACAAACAGTTATTAAAAAACCTTCACACTTTTATTTGACAACTGAAGAACAGCTTTTATATCATCAGGATCGCAGCAGGTGGGGGTTTATGATTTCTGCCTACTCCTATGGGACAATGGCGTGAGGTTATGTATCATCTTACATCAACCTGTTCAACCTAGTGTCGGGTTTAGTGTCACATAAAAGTTGGATGTAACTCTTTTTGGACACTAAATAAATCTGTCCTTTTGAAATCAATACAGACACCTACTAAATATTTAAATTAATGAATCAAACCGAAAATCTACCCGAACGGATTAATTCAAAATGATTAAATACATCCTTTATGAGGGCCATAACAGATGATGCTAGAATGTAAATAATTGGCGTTTGTATTGTGAAAATTATTCCAATGACCTGTTTAAGCAATAAAGCAATATTGATGGACATATTTACGGCATCTAATACCGATCCTCCGTATCAGATCTTAAGGAATTTTCCATTCAATAAGTCATGACAAGGGGGGGCGGGCGCGCAACATATTCGACTCGAGTAATCTGCCATTAGGCCAAAAAGCTCTCTTCGCTTATCTGCGACATCTGGACCATGTTTATATTTTGAGGGTCCCCGACAACCTCTATAACGACTCGGCGCTCATCGTCCTCCGCCTGTCTAGGTAATCTCCCATACCTTCACGCAGCAAATTGTGCCCTACTGCCCACGGAAGAAACGCCACAGTGTATTGAAACTCTTTGTGTAAGTACCTGTTCGGATCGCCGACCCTGACATCGGATATCGTGTCTAAATTCCACAGCATAGAGGTCGTTTTTGTAACACAACCCTTTTTTGCTCATATGCGTATCTTTTGTACCAAAAGTGACTTTATTATTTCCGCGGTTAAGAGCGTTTTTGCTTGTGTCAACGCGCTATAGGTAAATAGAGACATGTCAAACATACTCATGTTTAATGTCAGATCTGTCGGTAGAATTTAGAATTTAACCCCTTTCATAATGACTCTGTGAATCTTCCGCTGCACTTTAAGTATTAAATTAGGTACTTACCTTTATGGTTGTGGCTATAAAAACGTTATCATGAAGGTTGGTTTGAGCCCGATAAAACGACCTATTTAAAGATTTAATATGAAAATAATTCTACCTTTCCAATCGCTATTTAAATAAATATAATGCAATAAAATGTGTCAATCTTCAAAAAAAGTAGGTACTAAGTAAATATATCCCAACATTTGGAGTAGAAAAAATTACCAATGACATTTAAAATACAACGTGACTCTTATCCCGTAAAAGTAAGTTTTCGTGGAATTGGAGGGTTGAATACTTGGCATTCAAACCCCCAATTCCACGAAAATTTACTTTATTCCACGTCCATATATAATACTGGCCATATTATACTTTATTTACTTTAGTGTTAGTGATAGAAAGCTTAATAAAAGAAAAAGAAAACGAACTATTTAATCGCTTAAATAATGTTACTCATAATGTCTAAATAAAGACTCTAATAATAAAAGCCCAAGTTTATTTTAGCAAAGACAAGCTGCGGTTAATCGCAGCTATTTATTATCTAGTGCTGGCATAGAACGGCTACATTATCAAGCGAAAAAAGCACTAAGTTTGCAAAAAGAAGGCAAACAGAAGAATGCATTAGCGATTTTGTTCTGTGCCTACTTTTTGGTTTAGTTGCGTTTCTTTATCACGACAATTTATTGCGACTCGGTGTAGAAGGGTACTTAAATCGTGCTAGTATAATTAGATAGTTAACATTATTTTTAGGAGTAGATTCAAAAGTATTAATAATAATCATAGTAGATGTACCTTTAATTGATTTTCATTAGTGATATTTTATTTTCGACTAGCTTTTAGCCCGTGCATCGTGTATCGATGACAATTTTTGATAATAAAATAAAGCAAAAGAATTTTTTGAATCGGACCAGTAGTTCCAGAGATAAGCGCGTTTATACTAAAAAACAAACAAAGAAACTGTTCAGTTTTGTAGTATTAATATAGATCTATTGAAATCTCATGTCGTTAATTAAAAAACGATGTTCCTACTACGATGTACCTACAACGTTTTTTGAAAGGTTCCCGAAGTAAATAAAACATAAATTTAATTACAAGCTAACATAATCGTACATGAATGGAAGGAAAAATATTAAAATAAATAAATTAATTGATTTTGTAGCATGTGGTCTTATGTATAGTTTAAGAAACCTTGAGCTGGTTTACCAGTTGTTGAAAACACACAAATGGTCTGACTTTTTGCTGTACTGAGCTTGTTTGACGCCGTTGTTATTTTATTTTTAATCTATTAACCTGTCTTTTGTGTACCTGTACTTTTTAAGTTTTTTTGGACGTCATTACATTTACAGGAAACCTAGATTTATAATTAATATAAGTCTCAAATCGTCAATCCGCCTTGAACAAGCGTGGTGATCAATGCTCGTGCCTTCTCTGTGTGAGAAGAGGCCTTTGCCCTGCAGCGGGACAGTAATAGGCTGGTATTATTCTGTTTTTTATAATCTGTCTTTTCGGTTTTGTATTTGTGTTTGTGTTAATGATATGATGATGATTATGATGCTCTTGAATGTATATACTTGATCATACAAAACAAAAAAATACCTCATCTCATATATAATTATACCCTAAACTAATTTCTGGGGCTCTTCAGAAACGGGTGTATACATCGGGTGCACAGTACTCGTGACCGGTGTACCTACTTGTGTGACCAGATGTATGAACGTGGACGAGGCGAAAGGAGAATGTAAGAATCGTAGCAGGTGGCGTTCTGTGGTTACTGCCTACCTCCATGAGAAAAAGGCGTACGTTTATGTATGTATATGTTAGACGGGAAACGAACTAACCTAGATTTAGTACCCTTTCCTGTACGCAAATTAAATTTGCGGTAAATTCATTTTTCAGAGTGAATTTTAAAGTAATGTTTTTAAGGTCTAAAATACATTACCACACGCTTGTTTGACACTTAGTCCTAACTTCATAATAAAACTTTAACTAATACTTCGTAGGGTAGGGATTGGGCGTAAATACCTAAGCGATAATAACTAAGCAAAGTGCTTAAGATATAGCTTTTAGTGTTTGGTAACAGTTTTCTCGTTACGTATGCAGTAAAGGATCGTGTTTGGAAGAGCACTATATTCACACTAATTTTGTTGGCGACGGAGTTTTTGGATATTCAAAGTGACTGAAATTATCACATTAACTGATTTACCACTCTCTCTTACACTTATGACGATCATAATGTTTCAAGTTATACATTTATAGTATTCTCAAGTACGATTTTTTTTAAAAAATTATTAATTGATTTTTCCATCTACTGTAACTTCTTAAAGCCAGAACCAATGCGCACTGCAAATGAGTGGAACTCTCTACATGTGTGTGTATTTCCGAGCGCATTCAACCCAAATCTCTTCTCTCAATGTAAGAGAAAACAGGCTTTTTCTAGGTAAACTCACTCCATCGTAGACTTTGTCTATGGCACCTCTGACCAAGACTAGAGCCAAGATTTTACCTAGCCCGAAAAAAATGAATAAAACAGAAACAACAGTGGCGATCACAAGAAATGCGCTGAGGCGATGAAGCTCGACGAGTCTCGCAGAAACGATTCTACTGTCTTGGATTCCGCGACGAAATTAATCAGAAAAAAATAGCAGAGAAGAAAGAAAAATATAACTTTCGCTTCGAATGGAAAGTCTTTAAAATACGAGGTCAGTTTGTAATAGAAATGTGTTTAGGTTTCATTTAGGCTCAAAGGGCGTAAGTATTCACCAAATCACGACTTTTAGGAGAGCCAAAAAACAAAAAAAGCCAAACAGTTTTCTGACTTAACTTTTTTGTGCTTATAGCTATAAAGAAAATCAAAAGAAAAAAGTTACTAAAATTTTTAAATATGTCGTCATATGTAAACAAAGGTAGACTAAACGAACATAGCCTATTGGGATCTGAACGCGGATTCCAATGCTTTCAAAATGAGTTTGAACATGATAAATGTGGTCAAAGGGACACATTCGATTGGCGGTTGTCATTGCTCATCTTTCTGCCGTAATGCTCAATTTATATACGTGCAGCACTATGCTCAAATCGATTTCATTTATTTATTGATAATGAACTCAAATGCAGTAGAAATGCAGTTGAAAATTGTATGCACGGTATAATCCGGTGCACCATTTTCCATAATCATTTTTGATTGATAATCAACACTATTACTGTTGAATTTTAGTTTGAATACATACTCAATGAAAATTGAGTATGTTACTCTTTAGTTTGCACTAAAATGTAATTGAAAGCTTCTAGCTTTTCTATTAGACTATGTATGTACAATACAACGCGTATTATAATGTATGTATTCTTGCGTACACTTCCTCCCGTTACGCGGGCTACACACGCAGGCAGTATATTTAATAGAAAGCGCCATTGTACTACGTTTTCTAGTGTTGGCAAGGAAGCGATACAAATAACGTAAATAATAAACTCGTCGTTTTTAACTCGAAAATATACCTACATAAACTTTGCTTAAACAAAGAATTTCTTGTTTATAAACTAACTACCTACACAGTATTTTTTATGAAGAAAACATTAATATAATCTGTCTAATGCCGCAGAGTAACAAAACTTTTTAACAAATAAATAAACTGGCGTAAGGGAACTCAAAAGCTAAAAATAAAATTAAGCTTCTTTATAACTAGCTCCTAAAAAATAAGATCCGCCATTAATCTAATAACTACGTAATTTAATTTGAGTCGACTTCATAACTTTCTTTTTTACACATACTAGGTATTACGCCTATATTTCCCGAAGGTTTAGACAGATGTGTAGCAATGAACACCAACAGATCGCCGGTATGTTTAGGTCCCATGTAATAGGGGGCGAGCCTATTGCCATTCACCGGGCATAAATTCTAGCTCCGAGCTGCTGCTGAGAGTTTCATAGAAAAACCCAATAACACTTTTTGTTCGTCCTGGGAATCGAACCCAAGACCTCGGGCATAGTAATCGTGCTTAAAACCACTAGGCTAAGAAGACAGCTTTTTTATTCGTCAGATAAAAAGTTGTAAAATTGGACGCGTCTGTAATTGCCCCGATCAATCGGAACGGAGTAACGTCTACAATTCTCCAGATGAGCTACTACCACACAAGGACCTCGATTACTGCTAAATAGAAGAAGGCTGGTCTATTATTGTTCCAATACTGGACAAAGGCCTGTTTTCATACAGAGAAGGCACGAGCATTAATCACCACCCTTGCTCAAGAAATGACGATTTCAGACTTATGTAAATTAAGTCCACATTTCCTTACGCTTCCTCCACCGATGTCACTGACGTCAAAGATAAACTAAGAAAATACATACAAAATACCGAAGGCTTATTATTTTGGCCAAAATCTCAGTTGTTTGGACAGCTGCTGTATCCCCTAAATGCTGATAACAAACCATGCGATCATCACACCCTGTCAAGTGACTATATGCATGCATTATCCCCGTAGATCGTTTCTTATCGCGGAACCCGTACTCTATAGTGAAGGTCTATAAGGCTTTCTATGGGATGTATACAGTGCTGTATTTAAATATCTGTACCTAACCCAACCATAGTAGTTGCTAGCCTAAGAGTATAATAGAATCCTGTCCCGTTATTTGTTTAGGTAAAGAGGGAAATATTTTGACGTGTATTTACTGTTACTAAGCAGATTTTTCTCCTGTTTTTTAAACAGTATAAGCGGTATTGGGACTAGTTGCAAATGTTTTTTTTGTAAATTATCTAACATTTTTTTTTGTTACAATTTGAAGGCCAATTGTCGTTTTTAAATTGCAATCTAGTCTTGGTGATAACAAGGCCAATGCTGAATTAAAAATGTTCAAAATCTATTTGCAATTTTATCTCAACGACAATCAATGTCAAAAACTTAGGGAAAATGCAGGAAAATTAGAGGTATTTCTGACAAATTGAGTCTGGAACTAGAAAACGGCTTTTGTCAAATTTACACGAATTGTTCCCTCTGGTAACTAGGTTTCTTATTCAGAATTTACTCTTGCAGATCACCAGTACCTAACAACTTAATACACGAACATGACACTCCTTTTAACTAACAACTAACAGCGCCGTACAAACAGAATACCTACATCTTAACCGTGGACATGACATATCTTGCCTTAGAAACTAACTCCTTACAACCTAGACTGGATGACAGCTTGCATAATCTAGATCTTAAGCCAACAACACACCTGGCGAAAATTGTGTAGTGTAGTTTGACAGAGTAAGCCCACGTTTAGGTACGAGTATTCCATTTGGGTCGATATTCGTATTGTAAAATAAGACTAACCTATAGCATTTTGGTTTTAATTTTATACGACACTAGTGTACTGCCCACTACTTCGCGCATATCTAAGTTACGTCTTTCGTTAGTGCTTCGGCCCCGTGGGTCGTAGCGTGATGGTATATAGCCTATATTTCTCAGGAACAATGTCAAACAAATCCATTGGTAAAAAATAGTTTAAATCGGTCCAGTAGTTTCGAAGCCTATTCGTTACAAACAAACAAACAAAAGAATCTTACCTCTTCATAATATTATAGTATAGATTAGCTATGTACATATTTATATACCTCTCGGTGTTTCGTCGTTGGTTACTGCTTTGCTTCCGTTGGTCGTAACGTGATATTCTTTAAGTGTAAACCTTCCTCTTTAATTACTCTATCTTTTGATGAAAACCGCATTATAATCCGCAATAAGATATAAGCGTATAAGGACAAAGACGGCGAAATGCGACTTTGTTTTATACTACGTAGAGAAGTACAATCAAATAAGTATCATCTATAAGTATGAATAAAGCCTTCAAACTTAATAATAATTATGTGGCAAACGAGTATTTTCAATTTAAAAATCGATTCAATTTACGTTACATTTACGGCCCTCGCTAGTGATGTACGCTTCAACGTATACGGTTGCTATGAACACATCATGCCGAAAATTGCGCACCGTAATTTCAATGAAAAATAAACAACATGAATTGCAAAGAAGGTTGATGTTCCGACCGACCGCTTTTTACGTTGGAATTGATTTTTACGTTTACATCAAATTTTAGGTAGGTGTGGTGCCGTTTATTCAACGCCCTCCACCCACGACAGATTTTGTCAGATTTCTTCTCGCGGACAAAGAAATTTGACAAAAATCGGTCAAAGGTTGGTCGTTTGCGCAGAGGCTTAAGCACACAGGCTTACCTTATTTTGAGAGATTTACCGATCGTTTTATGAGTGGATCGCTGCTGCAAGTCGTGTCAAAAAAAAGTCAAAAAAGTCAAATCATTTATTTCAATTAGGCCATTAAAAGGCACTTTTGAACGTCATTACATTAAAAAAAAAACATTAATATTGAATCTAGTTGCCCATTCCAAATGGTAGTTTCGTATGGAGAAGAACGGGCAAGAAACTCCATACATACTCTTTTAAAAAACAATGTATTACAATAAGTTGTATAGTTACGTTCCTTCCATAAGAAAAAAAAATATAAATGTCAAAACGATCAATCAAAAAAATAAAAAAATAAAAGTCACTCAAAGTACTACAATACGTACTCAGTGCTACAAATTAGAAATGAAAGCTAAATTAATCATATCATTTAACGCCAATATTGTGATCGTAGATGATTACTTCTAACATTTCAAAGACAACGAATCAGTGTGTGAGTCAAACTCAAATGTAGAATTAATGTCGAGGAGAAAAACAATTATTGGTCAAAACAAATTAGTTTTATGATTAAATAAGCAACCAGTTGATTTTGTCAAGACTTAAAATTGTCCTAAGGAGCAAGACCAGCATGTTTCCAAGCATTATTATCTTGAATATAATCCTCTAACTTGTAGTATGCTTGTTTACAAAGTGTGCTTTTAATACAATTTTTAAATTTTCTTTCATTTAATTTTAATATATCATTAGGTATTTTATTGTAACATTTAACACAGTACCCCATGAAAGATGTGTGTACTTTGGACAATCTAAAAAATGGTTGAGCTAATTTGTCTTTATTTCTAGTGTTAAAATTATGTCTATCACTTATTTTATCAAAAAGATGTGAATTTTTTCTTACATACATAATATTTTCGTAAATGTATTGACGTGCACCTCAGTGTTAGGCGTGCGGCACTGATTTACATGCATTCGTAGTTTTAGGTTAAGTGATTAAAAATCACAGTTGCACTCCCTCTCCTAGTCCGATGGGACGGCAATCCGATACGATCGGGGATCAGATCAGACCCAGTACGCTGCAAGAAGCTTTCCGAGACACGGGGGTGTCACAACGCCAACTTCCAAACTCCGGGTCGTTACTGAGAAATTGCTAATGGAAAAAGCCAATAACACTTTTGGCCCGTCCTGGCGGAATCGAACTTAGAACCCCACGCTCAACAGTCGTCATTTCCACCACGTGACCAACGGGGCAGGCAATAAGAGGAATACTAACATAGGGGTAAGGAATATTGCAACTAACACATTATGGGATGAAACAAATGAATATGAGTCATGTTACTTGATAAATAAAGATGTATTATCATAAACCTCTTCGAGTTTTACTTACTGGTACCTATGTTAATTCACTTTAGCCACACAATCTCATCACCCCGTAGATCGCAAAGATCTTGCTTATTCCTTATGTACAAATGTACTTGATACCCCTTTAGGAGTGAACAGGGCTCCTTAATCTCTCTTTATGCAGTGTCACTCTACGGGTCGGTAACTCATGTTTAACATGACAGGTGGCGTTACGTGTCGTCTCTCTTAGAGCATTACACTCTGGATATCTATACATATAAGTAAATTATATGGAGGTGCTTGTTTGTAACTTTGAAATGACAAACAGCTTTTTAGTAAAGGGATACGAATGTTTACAAGGACAATTTTTGTCTGTCTTTTTGTTCCTGCTTATCTCCGAAACGGCTGAACCGATAATAAAAATGATGAGTGATAAATGAGGTTACTGTTATTTTATAAAAAGAATGAATAATTATCGTTAGTAAAAACTCCGTAGATAACTGGTATTTAAAAAAGACGAAATCGCGGGCGTAAGCTCGTTTATATTTATAAAGCTGCGAGTGTGTTTGTTTTTGTTTTATTTTATTTTATTTATTAAGGAAAACCAACAATTACACACTATACATGGTTAACAATGGCTTATCAACTAGGTTTATCAGTGCGTAACCAACTACGTTATCCACATGTTACATATTCGAATAAAAATTTGGAAGAGTACGAGTACCTACACATTACTAATGAAATGAAACTTAAACTAATAAATCTTATTTCTATAATACTAAACTTTAAACATTTTTGAAAATACGGTTAATCATCCGGTTTCTCGATCATTTTAAGAAGATCAATGCGAACTTTACTTGCTGATAAAGAGAATAAATCTAATTCTGAAAAAAGGGTATTATAATTTTTTGCTAAACGACGTAGAGGCGCGCGAACACCCGCATTGGTGCGACAGGAAGACACTGCAAATAACGGGCGCCCACGCACCGCACGTTCTAGGTACTATATAGCACAATTTGTTTGTTAACTCTGAGCAATCATATTTGTTATTACACAGGTCATAGAGAAACTTAGTTTCCAAAAAAGTACGTCTATTACTTAAAGTACTTAGTTTATAATATTTCAATAAATTTTCGTAGGATGTTTTTTCTTTTCGGAAGCAACGATAATGTGTGGCTTTAAGGAATTTACGTTGAACAATTTCAAGGTTATCTATGTATTTTTTGTTCCATACCATTACAGCATACTCTAACTGTGACCTTACCAAAGATTTGTATAAATGAATGTACGTGCGAGTACGTTTAAAATCAGTCATGCATCTCATCACAAATCCATACATACGAAACCCATTACTAACGATGTTATCGATGTGTTGTTTTCAATCGCTAATCTCCGAAACTACTGGCCTGATTCTAAAAAATATTTGTTATTTGTTGCTTCGTTATCCCTGAGTGCTATCAGTTATATATTATTATAAAAAAAAATAAGATAAATAAAAAATTCTCGTGGGCGACGTCGCGGGCAAAAGCTATGTTAATATGAATATGTTCTCGGTTATTTTTCTTCTCTGATTGTACCTATTCAACCGTGATACGTGGATATTTAAGTACTAGCTTTTGCCCGCAACTTCGTCCGCGTGGATTAATAGTTCCCGTTCCCGGGGGATTTCTGGGATGAAAACTATCCCAATGTCCTTTCTCGGGTTCCAGACTACCTGTATCTGTACCAAATTTCATTGAAATCGGTTTAGTTGTTTAGGCGTGAAGAAGAGACAGACAGACAGACAAACAGACAGACAGACAGACAAAGTTACTTTCGCATTTATAATATTAAGTAAGGATGAATAAGGTGAGGTGTAGAGTTTTATATTATTTTTGGTTCCCAAGTGTAACAGAAACAGATTTTATGAAACGATCGTAATTGTTTAAAGATCTGAAACTATTTACTTATTGTTATTTTTATTTTATTTTATTCGGAGAACTTACAGTTAAAAACAAAATATAAATAAAGAGTTTCAAAAGATTACGACGAATTATAAGTTTTCACATACATACGTATATTTGTGAAAACTTTGTATGATAACATGATCTTGAACGTACCTTAGCTACACTTACAATACAAATAAATAAAATAGTCTGCGTGTAATTTAAAATTTACAGCTTTTCATTAAATGCATATAAAAGTATACAAGGTACTGATATCAAAAAACATTTTTTTTTAAATTTTTGTCTGTCTGTCTGTTTGTTCCCGCTATTGATTGTTGATTGTTTGTTCTGTGTCTGGGTGTGATTTATCTATAATATGTATGTATTTATAAATTATATAAGTATGTATATCAGTTGTCTGGTTACCATAACACAAGCTCTGCTTAGCTTGGGATCAGATAGCCGTGTGTGAGTTGTCCCAAGATATTTATTTATTTATTTATTTATTTTATTCTCTGAAACGGCTGGACCGATTTTCACGGGACTTTCACTCACAAATAGCTAATGTTGTAAGGAGAAACTTAGGCTAATTTTAGTTTGCTGCGGGTTGTTCGAAAGAGATACCGCGCCCCCGGAACGCAAAGGGCACATGAAGGAACATAGACGGGTTTTAGTCAGTAAAAGTCTGACACTCCCTCCCGCCCCGCCCAGGGCGGGGGAAGTTATTTGATGATTTCCCGTCTATAAAAAAAAAAAAGGCTAATTTTAGTTTAGAAATTTATTTATATAAATAAAAATATAGTATAGTTACAGTAGTTAGTAGTAGTAGTAGTATAGTGTAGTAGTAGTAGTAGTGGTAGTGCTAGTTGTAGTATAGTTTAGAAATTTATTTTATTTATTTATTTATATTTATTTATTTTTTCATTTTTTTTATAAATCATTTATTTTAATTAAAAAAAGAGGGAAAACAAAATTGAAACCAATGAAGCTAGTAATGAATAAACATGATAAATATTGCTCAATTTCGGAAACCTGTTTAGAGTAAACTTTGCCAATTTGTTTACTATTTTCATGAACAAATCGGCTCTAAATAAATAGGCCGTGTTTCTATGTATATTTATTTTTAGCCAATTTGTTTTTGACCTACTGTTACAACTTCAAACATAAGGTACGCTTTAGTTATTTGGCTGTTGTATATAATACTAGCTTCTTTTTTTACGGATCGGAAATCATCAAATGGAAATCTGGTAGGAGGGAGTGTCAGACTTTTACTGACTTAGACCCATTCATGTTCCTTCTTGTGCCCTTTGCGTTCCAGGGTCGCAGTATCTCTTTCGTATAACTCGCAGCCCCGGAATTACATCTTATGCCCGCGACTTTGTAATTTCTTTATTTTTGTTTTCAGGATATGGTGTCCTGCGGGATTTTTCTCAACCGTTAAGTTACATTCTTTAACTACTGATCCGCTCCCGTGCACGAATATCACACTTATAATATAAATACGAAAGTTTGTGAGTGTGTATGTTTCTCTCTTCTTTACGCTTAAACGGCTGAACGGATCTGGAGGAAATTTGGCACTGAGATAGATTGTAATGTAGAATAACACATAGGCTACTTTTTATTCTGAAAAATGTACCTGGGATAATATATCAAAGTTGCAGAAGAAGCAGAAGGCAGAAGCTAGTGGTGTATAAACGTGACATGACATAACACGGAATGACGTCATTAGAAAAGTACTTCTCGAATATGTGATAAAATGAATTGAAACTTAATTGAACCCACAATATTATTGTACCCTTATATGGAAGGCTCCACTAAAGGATGCCCACTATCCCCTAAGGAGCAAGTAATTCAATTAACTTCCTATTAAGGGAAGAGTCGGCATCGTTTGTCGAACTCTCCCAAGTTTTTGTGGCGCTTCGCTTTGTGTGATTATAAAATGTGTTACTTTTGTAGACTCACAAGGATTATGTCTTTTACGTTTCTAATTATTTATTTAGTAAAACTTTGTACAACAAAAAAGTACAAGGGCGGACTTAAGGCCTTAGGTATTCTCTACCGGTAAACCAAAGGTTGTGAGGTTTTATAAATCATAAATCATCATTTATGGTGGTGTTAATTTAACGTAAGTATAGTATCTTAACACAATGTTCGAAATTGATTCAATATTCAAAATTGCTACACATACCAGTCTGCTACATACGTCATATTAGTGCCCGCGACTTTGTCTGACTTTGACTGACGCGAGTTAATTTTTTTTTACCCATTACAAAAAAGTGTACAACGTCGCTAAAGAAGTTTTTACTTCAAAAAATATGTTTGTCCTCTATGCATTCCTAAGCCATTGATCCGATTATTATAAAACTTTGGTGAGTGGTTCTGTGTAAGCCAGCGAATGGATTGGCTCAAAAAAAGAACGAAATATGAAATCTTTTTTTGACATGGCATTGCAACGCATGAAGCTAGTTTTATAATAATGATAAAATACAGTTATGAAGTAACACTTTGTTTATCGATCAAGTTTTAGAAAAATAACGATTATGAAAATAAAAAAACTACGCCAGAAATAATTTCGAACATTTAATACATCACGCCTGTAGGCCACGAAAGGTTACGCAGAGGTGTACCAATGTACACCCATAGTTCGCAAGTATGTTTTTAGATCCCACGTAATAGGGCCTACCCTATTGCCATTCGAACATTTTAGTAAAATTTATATTACCAATTTTATATAGAATTCAAGTCGCCGTGATAATAAAAATGGCACGATGTATTTTAAGAGATTCACATATGGGATGTTTCTCTTTTGTAAGCAACAGCGTCCATGTGGCCATGTGATTTGTTTGCTTGTATGTGTCATTAGAGATTAGAAACGCCCCTTATTGTTGTCTCACGACCGTCTTTTATTTGAGTGCGTAAGTTGATTAATGATTTTCATCTGTTTTTGCGGTTCCCTACGCAATGATGGGAATAAATTTGTTTGACTATAGTTAACTTATTTTACGTCTACCTTACAAACTTATTTTTTGTTTACCTGAAACCTAAAATAGGTTCAATGTACTAATAATTATGAATAAGTTTTACTAAGGGACCAATCCTGAAATTACAAAAAAAAAAAAACGACGAGTTGCACTGCGGGAGTGCCGGCAGAAGTGAAAACTTGAATATTAACGTTGTGCATTTTTGATATTTTGGAATGGTTAGGGAATAATTTGCTATAATTATCATTATAAAAGTACTATTTATATAACAGAAACCATTAAACCAAGCACGTGTACTATTTAGTCCATCCGTCCATCCGTGCATCCGTCCATCCGTCCATCCGTCTATCCGTCCATCCATCCATCCACGATTTTCCACGATTTTTCGTGCAAATTTTTCGATCAGGGTCACGTGTCCTGACGCGAGAAAAACAAGTGCACAACGCCGCTTAAAATTTTCGATCAGGGTCACGTGTCCTGACGCGAGTTTAACATTTTTTACCCAACGCCGCTAAAGAAGTTTTCACTTCAAAAAAAAAAAAAACAGCTGATCGATCATTTTGTCGAGCTAGAACAATTTTTTTGCGTTATGTAGCTTCTGCTCACGACTTCGTCCGTCTGGATATTTGCACCTATGTCAAGCGACGTCTTTGGTTACTGCTCTGCTCTGCTCCCGTGTGTCGTATACGAGTATAGCCAATGAAACTCACAAATAACGTGGCTTTCTGTGGGTAATTTTCAACATCGTTTCAGTAGATCCAGAGATTACCTCCTACACCCACACAAACTTACAAACTTGACACCTTTATAATATTAGTACAGGTGGATCAACAGATTTTTTTTCTTTGAGTCTTGTAGTCACAAACGCTGAACTGCTAAGCTTGGACACCTGAGTTCACTCTCTAGGTCCGATAAACTGTAATTGGCATTTTTCATTGCCAATTAAACAGGATCAAAGGCCTGTCTAGATTTATTATTAGTGAAACTTAAACAAGCTGGCGTAATTTCAATGTAATAAATAAGGTGATTGGTAATTTGATATTCCTTGAAAGAGAAAACTAGATTTAATTTTCCAGAAAACAGAGTACATTTTGAATTATAGCACTATTTAAGTTTGCCAATAACTGGTAAATATAACATTTCTATTCCACACTGGAAGCGACTTTTTATGAGCGACTGCTGAGCAAGGGGTCCCGGGTTCGATTCCCAGGTCGGGCAAAAAGTGTAATTGGGTTTTTCTATTAGGAATTTCTCAGTAGCAGCCCGGAGTTTGGAAGTTGGTGGTGTAACACCCCCGTGCCTCGGAAAGCACGTAAAGCCGTTGGTCCTGCGCCTGATCTCTCTCCGGTCGTGTCGGATTGTCGTCCTATCGGGCTATGAGAGTTAGGGAAGAGGCAGTGCACCTGTGTTTGCGGACACACTTGTGCACTATAATATCTCCTGCGTACGTGGCTAGTCTGCATTAAGGTTAGCCGCCGTGGCCGGAATCGGCCTGGAGAATGAGAGAACTTTACATGTGATTCCAAAAGCAAAATAAATTCAAAATAACTTATAATGGTAACTTTAAAGTATCTCAAAATTTACCCAAAGTTATCAGGGTCAAAGTTACTAGTTTAGGTTATCCTCTTTCAGAGAAAGTTTAAAATTACCACTTACCCCGTATGTCGCTGTTTACTCCTTGTGGGAAAAAATAATATTTTATAACTCACTAGCGACCCGCCCCGGCTTCGCACGTGTGCAATGCTGATACTAAACAGAAAAACTGTTATTATACATATAAACCTTCCTCTTCAATCACTCTATCTATTAAAAAAAACCGCATCAATATCCGTTGCGTAGTTTTAAAGATTTATGCATACATAGGGATATAGGGACAGAGAAAGCGACTTTGTTTTATACTATGTAGTGAAGCAAAAGTGTGAAAAACAAGTGCGTTGTGTGTATTCTAGTACCATTTAAATATCTATGAGCTATTGAATCACTTATGAGTATGACGTGCTAGTAATCGATTTCGGCCTAACGCTCGGATTTGATTGATACAATAAAATATCGACTAGGAGGCTTGATGTGGCGTTACTTTTATACCACACTTTAATAGTAATAAAATATAGTGTATGTTTTTGTTGGCCAAATGGTTAAGGCGCCCGTCTGTCATACATGAGGCTATAAGTTCACAACTAGGCACGGTACTACTAATATGACTTTTTCAATTAATATATCGATACTTTCTAAGATTATCTTTGACATCACTCACATCGGTGAAGAAAATCATAGTGAGGAAACCTGATAAGTCTGAAATCACCGGTGATCAATACCTTCTCTGTATGGGAACAGGCCTTTGCCATGCTATGGGACCATAATAAGTTGCTATTATTTTTATTCGTGTATTTTTAAGTAATTTAGTAGTGTTTACATTTGATGGTGAACAGGCGCTGTCAGTTGCGATTGATCGTTTTTTGAATACCATGAAACATGGCAGTCTAAAGACAATCAATCATGATAATTCAAATTATTTTCTATTAGCTTTTGAACGAAACTTCGTTCTCGTAAAAGTTGGTTGTAACTCGGACTCGGAAAATAAAAAGTAGCCTTACATCCTTTCTTGGAGTTCGAACTTACCCCGTACTAAATTTCATCCAAATCGGTTCAGTGGTTCAGCCGTGAAAGCGTTACAGACAGACAAACAGAGTTACTATTGCATTTATAATATTAGTACGGATTGCTCTTTACCTAGGTGCATTGTTATCACATACATAAACAACAAGAATAATGTAAGCAGTATTTTGTAAAACTTCACTGAAAAGACTGTCTGTGGAGTTTCTTGCTTGTTCTTCTCCAAAGAGACCTATCCACGTTTTGGAATGGAGAACTATCTTCAACTTTCTGATTAACTAACCCACTCTTTGACAATTCAAAAGTGTCTGCGTTGCTTTGTCTTTTGATATTTATAATTTATCGTGACATTTTGCATTGGTTGGTTTTCTTATTTATATTTATATTTTAAGAATCTTTGTGAAAATATTTACTCTATATTTGTTTATTTCGTATTTACTATTAACTACGTGTCCAATTAAATACAATTGTATATAAAATACTCCTTGTAGGTGCACAATATATCTACATAGTATAAAACAAGGTCGTTTACCGCCGCCTATCCCTACGTACGCTTATATCTTTTAATCTTCGCAACGGGTTTTAAAGCGGTTTTCATTAATAAATAGGTTGATTCAAGAGGAACGTTTAAACGTATAGAACATCACACTACGACTAAACACGTAACATAAAGCGTATGACACTGCGATGTACAAACATATTATGTACTAGTTAGTCATAGGTACTGGTACATACAGAAAATTAATAAACATTCTAAGTGTAGGATTAATTATTATCTCAGCTTTATAATTACAAAGTTCAACTAAATAACGGTTACTTAATCAGTTGTTAGCTGATTTTCATAAACCTACCTAATCAAGGATATGCCGATAGATAAGGTTTACTTCCAATAAAATGACATCAAAGCACTTTGTAGGTATCTCTAACAAACAACCATTAAAATAAATTATGAAACTTTCGACGGCTAATAGAAAACAATAAACAGTTTATGATCTGTGACGGGCAGAATTAACGATTGCACGTGCCGAGAGCGAAACGAGTTAGGGTTGTACATCATGTGAACTTTCCCGGTTTATTTATTCCCGGGGTCTTTCCCGGAGCGGCTTAATGGCGCCTTAAGCGGTAATGTGTGGTCATAAATTAAACGATAATAAGTTCGGACAACAACACTGCCGTTAATGACTGTGAGGCGGCAGATAGTGTGTGATGTCGTAGACGGACCCTTCGACACTTTCTTCAGTTATCTGCGAGGCGAACACGCGTCCCTTCCGGGGCTATCCCGGGTTTATACAGCTAGTGCTGTACCTACGTATCGGCGTTTGCGGGATATTTTTTTTATCGTGAATGGTTTCGGTAATATTTGCTGTAGTAAGCGGCTTTTTAGGGTGTATTTGATAAAGAAATATGCTTTGGAAAATAAAATTGTAATAGTTATTGAAGCATAGTTATGAGTTGCTATTGCTTAAAGTTCGGAGGAATTGAATAAATTTGATTTCGAGCACTTCATTGTTGCCAAAATTAAATTGTTATTATAATTGAGCTTAGTTCTGCCAAAATGAGTCAACCCACACTCTCTTGATAATTCAAGTAATTACAGTAAACTAATTGAATATACCAAATGTGTTACTCAACTATTAAGCAAAAGCAAGTCAATGAACATCGCTTATTTATGCTTAAAATAGATTTAAAATATTCAAAATCATACAATTCTTTCGAAAAATGACTGCCTCGTGGGCCTGGTGCTCCTAAGCGCGACTGCTACGCTAGAGGTCATGGGTTCGATTTCCAGGTCGAGCAAAAGCAAATTCTCAGTAGGAGCTCGGAGTTTTGATTTATGCCCGGTTAACTGCAATAGGCTTGCCTCCTATTACATGGGACCTAAAACATACCGGCGAACTGTTGTACATTGGTACACCTCTGCCTAGCCCTTCGGGGAATACAGGCGTGATGTTATGTACGTATGAACTTCGAAAAATAGAAGATTTTTTTACGCCGATTGGTTTGATTTCGCAGAACTAAATCCAATTTCAATTACGTAGTATTTATTTTTCTGTCTATAAATAAAAATAAGCTACGACCCACAGGTCCACAACTATTGTCTAGCGGTGCACGTACAACAATTTACTGAGCTAAGTCTTATACTATATATATTGGTTCTCAAAGTCTATTTACCTACCTAATAGAATGAAGTACAATAATTGATTCTTTTTGTGTTCTCAAAGAAAGTTATAGATAAAGTTTTTTTACTCTTTGCCTCACACTATTTCTCCTATATCGTGGGTGCGTTTACGATGTTTGATATGATTGTTGATAGGTATGTACGTGCTTTAGCAATATGATGTACGACTATCTGTAGGCAATTCAAATATTTGTTCCGTGGAATGAAACCCGCGAAAACTCTAAACAGTCATTCGCCCAGCATCTGTGCCAAACGTATCGTCAAATTATTGTGTGACAAGAAAATAACATAGGTATATTATTTTCTTATATTATTACTTTAACTACACTAATACAATAAAGAGGACAGATTTGTATTTTTAAGGTGCTCCCTCACCGGGAGTATTCGCGTGTAATGTAACGTTACAGATTTGAGCATTACATCAGTGAAGGAGGAGAACGGAGCATTACAATGCGCACCTTGTAATGATACAATGTGTAATATCTTGATACAACTTGTAACATCAATGCGCTCCACTTCCCCCAGCCCCCCACCCGCCCCCTCAGTAGCCTATGTGACAGTGACCGCTTCGTCTGACATCTTGCTATGAAATGCTCAAAGTCGAATCAATAATTATGTTACATTACACGCAAATGCTCGTTAGTCAGGGAGGTATTATTTTAATGTAATGCTCAAAGTCGAATCTATATGTTACATTACACGCAAATGCTCGTTAGTTAGGGAGGTATTATTGTAATGTAATGCTCAAAGTCGAATCTATAATGTTACAATACACGTGAATGCTCCCGGTGAGGGAGCACTTTTAGATTTTTTTTTGTAACGAATAAACTTAAAAACTACTGGACCGATATCAACAATTATTTTGCCCTTACAAAACTACATTATCACTGATATCATAGGTTAGGTATATAACATCACGCTACGACCCATGGGAGCGATGCAGTAACCAAAGACTAGGAACTACGAAAATAAAAACTGAAATAAACCACGCGGACAAAGTTGCGGGCAGTTCGCTAGTTATTAATAAAATAACAAAATATTTAATTATATAACTGCCCCGTTGGTCTCGTGGTCGCAAGTGCGACTGATAAGGGGTCCCGGGTTCAATTCCCAGGTCGAGCAAAAAGTGTTATTGGGTTTTTCTATGAAATTCTCAGTAGCAGCTCGGAGTTTGGATTTGTGCCCGGTTAATGGCAATAGGCTCGCCCCCTATTACATGGGACCTAAATATACCGGTGAACTGTGGGTATACATTGGTACACCTCTGCCTAGCCCTTCGGGGAATACAGGTGTGATGGTATATAATATAATATAATATAATATAACAAAATATTTAACTGATAAAAGCATTGGCTGATAAATGAAAGAGATTTTAGCGAACATTTCGAAGTGTTTATCACTCTTGAGAGAAATGGATTGTTATTTTCTTAGTAGTACAATTTGTCGCCAGTTTTCGTTTAGTGGATGCGCTAAGGATTCTGAATTCGATATTTCTTATGTTTTTTGCAATTTCCAGCTCAGTTTCATTATCATCATCATCATCATGTCAGCCGAAAGGGGTCCACTGCTGGCTTCTTTTAAAGATAGCCATAATGAGTGGTCCTGCACTGCCGAGGGACTTACACCAAAAATATTTAGATGATAGAGGTTTTTTTTTTATTTTTATCCGTCTATCTTCTAGTACCAAGTAATCTCCAAAACTTGACCGAAGTTTGAGACTTTCACTGGCATACAACTGATGTTATACATAGTAATTTAGCTTACTTTAGAAACATATTTAAGGTTCCGCGCAAAAAAATTAAGACCCCGCAGAAATTCAACATTCACGTAGACGTCGTCAACATAAACTAGTCTATAGTCCATCTTTTAAACTGACAAAGATCCATTGATTTGTTTCACTGTCCGTTCTTCGTTGTCGCGTTTTTTTTTTAGCGATGGCATGTCATCCAATGAATTGTCCCGCCTTGGACGAAGCGGGAGGGACTGTCAGACTTTTACTGACTACAACCCATCCATGTTCCTTCTTGTGCCCTTTGTGTTCCGGGGGCGCGGTATCTCTTTCGACCAACCCGCAGCCCCGGCAGACATCGGCCCTGAGTGACCACTCCAATGTTTGTTGTCCCGTTATCTTTTTTTTTTGTTCACTTCAATGGTTTGGACACTGGCTTACTTTGTACTGCGCAGTCAACGATCACACAGTACGGCTGTGTGGCTGTGCCTATGACGTTCATGTCAATTTAGGCAAAAAAATACAGTTTGCGGAGTCAGTCGTGCGCGGTGGACGCGGAGAAAATTCTTGGGTACTGTTTTTTTTTTTTTTAAATCTTGTTTAAACTGTGGTGGTTGGTACAGTTAGTAACGAAAATAGATTCCTACTTCAGATAAAATCTGCCTAAAATCTGAATAGCAGTGAATTGTGTTATGTTGTGTCTTTTTAAATGACATGCAAAAGCAACATTGTTTATCGACTTTCGTACACACAATCGGTAGTACAATTTCTATGACATCTTGCGCGACCCTTCACATTATAGGTGACGTAACCAACTTGGGATATAAACGGTGACTGTAAGTGTTGCACAACACAGTGTTGTACTATCGCACTTGATTGATATTACAATGACAAGGATAAATAGTATTCACTATGGGTTTTTTATGAATAGTGTCGTTCTAGTGTTGATCGCAATAATGTTTTATTTCTCATTATTAGGTACATTGAAAAATTACCTTGATGAGTTAACAAAACCTATTGATCACTAAAATATTGTACAGTGGCGACCAAAAGTCCATACCCAATCTCAAAACGTATTAGGTTGACGTTTAGTTTGACTTACGACCTTTTACTTTCAAGAATAGACACATGTATCATCGTTGTGAATGTAGTTCATAATTTCAACATTTCTAAATGAGACAAGATGGTCTAGCGGTTAAGCGCGCCCAGTTGACGGCGTTAATCAATGAGCCGCGAGTTCGAATCTTACATTATTTTTGTCTTTTTGTTTTTACTCAATTTGAAGAAATGAACAGAAATATAATATTCTTTAGCTTGTTCGCTTTGTTCACACATTTCGTAAATTTAAAAGGGTAGTCATAGAAAACTAATAAAGAATTTAGATTTCTGTGAGGTAGACATGAGTTTTGTGCATATTTAACTTGATTGGAATGAGCGTTGTCGTTTGGTTGTGGTTGTTGGTTAGTAACGAGTGATTTAATAGATACTCGTAGTGGTATTGTAAGTATTCTCGAAACGCAGGCAAATAATATTACTGAGGCGAGGGCGACTATTATTGGGCTGCATAAAAGTGGTCCCAATTAATATCTTATGAAACCTGACTGAATGTGAGTATTATATTAACGAATTGTAAATTAAACTTTTATTTGAAATTTATACCTAAGATACCTAAAATTATTTGGTGGCATTTCGATTAATACTTATTATTGATTTTTAAATATATAATGACGCCAAAAAAAATGTGTTTATTATGGAATTTATAAATAAATAGTTTTAATATATTAAAATTTGTTATATTAAATAAATATTATTAAATTATATAAAAAATTAAGTCACTTTAGTATTTTGTTATAAATGCCTAATATTACTTTTTTTGTTGTTTTAGAGGAATACTATTATTAGTCTCCGGAGCAAGAAATACGAGGAAGAGGATAGATATAGCCTATCCTACCTACTCAACAGCGAAGTGGATTAAGTTTGGTGGTTTCGCACTGGATAACATACTGTTTACAATAACAGCTGCATGCATCATAAACCAGAAAAAATACGTTTCGTTTTTAATATGTGGGGATGACGTGCAACAGTGCTACTTATGAAGAAGTATTAGACGGTGTTTTGCAACATTTAATAACCTGGATGTTTTAGTTTTAATAATTAGGTGCAACAGTGCTACTTATGAAGAAGTATTAGACGGTGTTATGCAACATTTAATAACCTGGATGTTTTAGTTTTAATAATTAGACGGTGTAACTAAATATTTAGTCATAATTATATTATATATTCGTAGATAGTTATTTAATGATCTTAAATTGAGGTTTAGTTTCAATCTTCTTTTCATCAAGAAAACGAATTATTAAACTATTACCTCACTAAGTTTATTGTGACGTTACATAAAAAAAACCTGTTCATAAAGTCTGAATTATAGTTTAGTTTTCAATTAACTCTGCTGAATCAGAAACTTAATACGTGAGCATCACCAAATTTATTTGTGTTATTAAAATATCCTTCTCTTATTATGTTATTATGAATTTTATTGACTAAGTGGGTATTCAACAAAAAATCTTATGAACAGTTACAAGAGAACTTCTTTTATTTCGGTAGGAATGTGACGTTACAATTCTCATAAGTTTGTTAATTTTAAAAATAAATTTTTGTTATCACACAGCACGCCTTTTTTTCCTACTTCCAATTACAAAAAGTTAAAATAAAATCACATAAAAAGTTAAATAAATAATACAATAACTAATATTTGCTTCTTATAAAAAATAAATAACAAGCATGAATACGTAATAATTCAACATAAACCTAAAAAGATTTTGCCTAACATTATTATGGTTTCAAGAAACAAAAAACAGCCACACATAGTAGGTATAAGATTTGAACTCGGAATTCAATGATCGTAAACCCTTTCTTATCCAAACCAGCTGCCAGGCCATGTTATAATTATGCGAAATTTAGCAATGCAATGGTAAGAATACGTCGCGCGTCGGGTAGGACTCGTACGGTAAACAGAAATATAATGCCATTTCGCGTAGTGCGACGATGGTTCATTAGTGTGTGTTATCTGTGGAATGTTGAGACATCACTCGTAAACACACATGCGCACGCGCTGACTGGATCGCGCCCGTGTTCATAGGAAAGTGAACCTTAGCCTGGGTATGGATTTCTGAGCGCTTACTGTACAAGCAATAAACAGCTTAAAACGAATAAACTAAAATTAGATAAAGAAAACTAACAGACTATAATTAAATTGATACGCCACGTAAATCAAACTGAATATCGACAAAACATTCTCGAATCCCAGTTTTACCTTTTGTATTGTGTTCCCTATGTACCCAACCTACCTGTGTTTATCTACCGCTCAGAATTGATCGGTAGGTAATTACTTAAGGGGAACGTGGCTCTAACTTTCAGGCTACACAAGGAACTAATCAAAGAAGTAACAGGCTGCTTGTTACTGATATAAAGTGCTGATTTTATGTTTAACTTAAAGTCTTTATTTATATTTTTCATTGAATCTTTACTAATAAATAAAATTGAATTGTCTGTTTATATAAATATCACTTTATAGGCTTTTTAGTGATATTGAGGTTTTCTATCGTAATATATATTGAGGTTATCTATATCTATAATATGTATGTATTTATAAATTATATAAGTATGTATATCAGTTGTCTGGTTACCATAACACAAGCTCTGCTTAGCTTGGGATCAGATAGCCGTGTGTGAGTTGTCCCAAGATATTTAGATATTTTAGATATTTATTCTATGAAATTCTCAGTAGCAGGTCGGAGTTAGGATTTGTGCTCGGTTAATAGGCTTGCCCTCTACTATATGGGACTTTAAAATAATACAGTACATACACCTACAGTTAGCCGCTAGCTACTTTGTGGGTATATATTGCTACACCTCAGCCTAACCCTTCGGGGAACACAGGCCGTGATGGTACGAGTGTGTTTTTTAAGGCTTTATCGGATTATAATAAAGTTTCTTTATCTTTATTTTACACCCATTCTGCATTACATTTAATATTTATCTCAATAAGACGTTTGTTGACTGTACTACTGAGGATGTGCACAACGCAGTAAAATAGTCAAATAACATGTATATTTTTATTGTCATTAAAAAAACAGGTCTAATATACTCCGAAGAATTTCTTATATCAGAAATGTGTCTGGAATTAGCAGTATCCGGGTAGAGACAAGCAAGGCCCGAGCATAACCGGCGAGAGGTCGTCAAAACTGCCATGAGCGCTGAAACTTTGGTCGTTGAATATGCACATGACAATGCGAAGTAGTTGACATAGTCATACAGCTGAAACTATGGAACAATTTGTTGCCCTTCCGATATTGTTCAAAGTATTTTACATCTTAAATGTTTTATACTAACGAACAAAATTCTGTCTTCGTTATGGCAAAATAATGATGTATGAATTAAGTCAAAGTGCTAAGGAGAAGGATCGCAAACGGGATAAAAGATAAGCCTATATGCTTCCAGACTATATGGGTCATAAGTTCTGTTAAAACCTTATTATTTTAATTTTCGAATACTGGCTAGATAAACGTCGACTATTTTTAAAAGTAGATCATTTGCGCTTGCCGAAAATAAAAAAGAAATTAAATTTTATTTATTTTTAAATATGGAGTGGTCAAAGAAGGAAGATAGAGTCGCTGTTATCGCGTTGCACCACTGTGGTTACGCGCCAAAAGAGATTTTCAACATTCTACAAAAATTGAAAATAACACTACAGTTTGTGTATCGCACTATCAAACGATACACTGAAGATTCAAGCTTCGAAGATCGTGAGAGGAGTGGCCGACCTCGTACAGTTAGGACACCAGCGGTCATCAAAGCAGTAAAGGCGCGAATTCAACGAAATCCCGTGCGTAAGCAAAAAATCTTAGCCGTTCAGATGGGGTTAAGCAGAACCACGGTCAAAAGAGTGTTAAATGAAGACCTGGGACTGCGAGCTTATCGTAAAAAGACCGGACATTTTTTTAAACGAGCGTTTGAAAAAAAAATGACTTGAAAGATCCCGCGCTTTGTTACGGCGGTACGCGGGAAAAAAATACCGCGAAATTTTATTTTCAGATGAAAAAATTTTTAACATCGAAGAAAGTTACAACAAACAAAATGATAAGGTGTATGCCCACAGCAGTGAAGAAGCGAGCGCGCGTATTCCAAGGGTCCAGCGAGGGCATCATCCCTCCTCACTCATGGTTTGGTTTGGAGTCTCATATTCAGGCTTAACTGAGGTGTTTTTCTGTGAAAAAGGTGTGAAAACCAGTGCTGTGGTGTACCAAAATACCGTCCTAATGAACATAGTAGAACCTCTTTCTCAAACAATGTTCAAAAACAGACATTGGATATTCCAGCAGGATTCTGCATCAGCTCACAAGGCACGAAGCACGCAAAACTGGTTGACCGCCCATGAAATTGACTTCATCGAGCATGAAGACTGGCCCTCTTCTAGTCCAGATTTAAACCCGCTGGACTATAAGATATGGCAACATTTGGAGGAGAAAGTCTGCGCTAAACCTCATCAGAATTTGGAGTCTCTCCGAGCATCTCTGGTTAAAGCAGCGGCTGAAATAGATATGAATGTGGTGCGTACTGCGATCGATGATTGGCCGCGCCGATTAAGGGCATGTATTCAAAATGGAGGGGGGCATTTCGAATAATGTAAATAAAATTTTATTGTACATTTAATTATCTTTCATTTCATATATAACTTTTAAATCATTCTCAAAAAGTATATCATTAATTACATTGAAAGTTTTTGACAGAACTTATGACCTGACCATGTATAATCTGTGTCTGTGCCAAATTTAATCCAGATTCATTCAGTCGTCTTGACTTGATAGAGTTATAAATATCCATCCAAACTTTCATATTTATAATGGTATAAAAATAGTAATATTGTTAGAAGATTCCTTCTCCACAAGTGTGTGCGCAAACACAAATATGCACCATCTGCCATCACTCACTTAGACCGATGAGACGGCAATCCACCGACATGTCACGACCGGGGAGAGATCAGGCGCAGGACCAAGGGCTTAGATTAAAATAATAAATTTTACCATCAACCTGTATTCACAACTTCGCGCGACTATAGCTCATAAAGAAATATCGGACGCTCATTTCAAGAAAAGGTTTGAAATACCGTCCCTCAATGACCGTAACACGAATATAGTTTAACCAGGTATATAAATAAGACTGTTTATAGGATCTGAGTCATGATTGTCTTAAACTTTATATTCAAAATAGTCTTATGCCTAGTCTAAATTGATAAAACCGCACTGAAAGTAGTGGATAAGACAGAATTATTTACGTGTCTTATATTTTATAAAATTCTCTCGCTGCCTAAACCATCAAACATAGTCTCACAGTCAATAAACAGCTTTACTCCGTCTATTTACGTTGTTGCCTAAATTACCGCAAGACTGCACGCCGCGAGGTTTCCTTGTAAGACAGGTGTAAGTTCGTTAACGTTCTCGTCGTAAAGCGATCTACTAACGATACTGTGTTGAAGGTGGATGTGATCGGTCTCCCATGAACGTATTTTGTACTAGACTTGCAACTTCGTTCGCAAACGTCGGTTACCTCGGGAGTTTTCGTTTTTATTTTACTAATATTGTTTTCTAAAATAAAATTAGCCTTCATTACTCCTTATGATTTCAGCCATTTGTCAGTATAGTCTGGTTGTCGAAAATACACACATAACATAATTTAAAAAAATGATTTTGTGCGTTAGTAAAGATTTATATACATTTAGCAAAAAGCTGTTATTTTGAAATTACGATTACATACTTCAATTCTATTTTTTTATATCTGAAGATTAAATAAATGATTGTGACTCCGACATTTTAGCAATTTAAAAAAAAGAAATAGAGTTTCACAATAGTCCAAAATAAAATGACAATTTATAATCTATTCAATATTAGTATTAGATAACCGTTTTTAAAGCAATGTTATTTTAATGTAATGTAACAACGATACATTCATGAATATGGAATTACCTAATATTTAATTCAAAACATGTTTTTGTTATAACTGTCGAAATATTGTATTAAGCACTTAAGTATTGGAGGGATTTAGATTCTGTAGAGATTAGAAACAAATACATTTGATTAATTAGTTAATCGCCAATTTGATTTGAGTAAGCGTGGTGATTAATTTTCGTGTCTTCTCTGTATGAGAAGAGGCCTTTGCCCTGCAGTGGGACAATAAACAGGAATTGGAAATAGATTGGCGATTTCTGACCTATATTACAAGTTGATAACCACGACTTCAACCGCGTGAATGACGGTTATCTGTGATATTTTTTTGCGCATAACCCTATTTTTTTTTCTTGAATAAAAGTGGCTTAAGTTACTCCTTACAATATCGGTTACCTGCCAGCGATTCTGCCAGACAGATAGATAAACAATTTTTTTTTGTATCTGTGTCGTTGTACCCGGTTAATGGCAATAGGCTCGCCCCCTATTACATGGGACCTAAATATACCGGCGAACTGTGGGTGTACATTGGTACACCTCTGCCTAACCCTTCGGGGAATACAGGCGTGATGGTATATGATGGTGTCGTTGTAACATTTTTATACACTTATGCATTTAGTAAAAAGTATTTTCGACATTTCAATTTGTTTTATCTATATAGACAAGTTCTGGTTTCCTCACGAAGTTTTCCTTTACCGATACCTACTTAAACATTATTATTTCATTGTTTCTGTTTGGGGTTTAAAATAACCTTGTAGTTATAAATAATACAGAAGTGACAAACACATGTGTGATGGTAGTAATACGAACAAAATAAAGACATACCTATTATTAATAATACACTCACTTAGTCACCATTGTGGTTATTGATTTTCACTACTGACGATGGAAATCTTGATGGCCTATTTTTTGGAAGGGAGTGTCAGACTCTTACTGACTAAAACCTATGCGTATTCCTCCTAATGCACTTTGCGTTCCAGGGTCGCGATAACTTTTTCGAACAAACTCCGCAACCCTGGCAGGCACTGGCCCTTGCGGGCCCCGTCTGCAATGCTGACATCTCTTTGAGGCGCGCGTGGAACACAACGATAGGTAACGGTAGGTCTTTCTAGGGCGTCCCCTCCCGGCATTGCCACTCACATCTGCCATATAAATCCCTTTTGTGAGTCGCCTTTCACTCATCCTCTCAACATGACCGAACCATCCTTTTTTTTTTAACGATGGGAAATCATCCAATGACTTCCCCCGCCCTGGGTGGGGCGGAAGGGAGTGTCAGACGTTTACTGACTAAAACCCATCTATGTTCCTTCATATGCCCTTTGCGTTCCGGGGGCGCAGTATCTCTTTCGAACAACCCGCAGAAAGTATGCGCCTGTCATGCGGGAGATTATGTGTTCGATACCGGACAATTGCCGATGTGATTTTTACAATTTACACCTACTTTTTAAGTTTATCTTGAACATCATTGACATCGATAGAGGAAAACGAAAGAAACTAATGAATGCGAAAGTTTGTGAAGATGGATGAATGGTTGTTTGTTACTCAATCACGCCAGAACGGCTAAACGGATCTGGATTAAATTTGGCACAAAGATAGATGCACAGCCTGGAATAGTATTAATATCTATAGTATATAATAATTATCCCAGAAAAAGTATGGTTCCCGTGGGATACTATATTAACTTTTACGCGCACAAAATCGCGGATGGAAACTACACATACACATATGTACATACATTAGGGTGTCCCTTATATGGGTGAAAAAATTTTTTTTTTAGATATCGAAATGCATACCTTCTATTTCTTTTTAGACTACCCAGACTTACTTTAATACAAAATTTCATCTTCCTACGTCAACGTTAACCCGTGCCGACAGAACTCTGAAGATTTTGAAAATTTATGTTTAAACCCTTCAGATACATCACAGATAAATCAATTGAAATATTATTTTTTTATGAAATATTTATTAAAAGAATATAAAATTACAGATCAGGCAGGATGTTTCTTTTAAGGTTCTCTTTTTTACAGTCTAGATACAGATTTATATGCTCTTGAACACAGCGTAACACACGCCGATGCTTCGGAACGGATGAAAATTGAAGAATCTATTTTTTTTTACAAAAACAAAGAGAAGCAGGGCGTCCCAGGTGTTTAGCGGGTGAAGGCAAAACGTTAGCCGAAAAAGAAGACAGCTAAAGACAAAGTAAATGAAATGAAGAGAAAAAATTATGTGAGCAAATGAGTTTAGGAGGTTTAACGTCATCTGTTACTACGCAAGATTCTATTCAAACGCAAGGACATCACGATCAACTTACCAGCTCTGGTGGAAGTCTTAAGGAACCCTTGGCATCCACCTCTCAATTGGTAAGTTCTGAAGCTACTAAAAAAGACAAAGGAAATACTTTATCACGCCTAAGTTAGTTGCAGCTTTGGATAGATGTTAATTAAGCATAAGGGATTCTGTCTATATACTTCAGGCAGTAGTAGAAGCACTAGATCTTTACTGTGATGATTTTCCGATAAACAAATCGTCGAATATAAAACTGTTGACAAATTGATCTCCAAAGCAGCCCTGAGCAAGTTTAGTCAACATCTTTGGTACTTGTTAGAAGAAATTGCCGTTTTAAAAGTTTCATATTCGACGATTTGTTTATCGGAAAATAATCACAGTTAAGATCTAGTGCTTCTACTACAGCCTGAAGTATATAGACAGAATACTTTATGTTTTATTAACATCTATCCAAAGCTGCAACTAACTTAGGCGTGATAAAATCTTTCCTTCCTCTTTTTTAGTAGCTTCAGGACTTACCAATTGAGAGGTGGTTGCCAAGGGTTCCTTAAGGCTTCCACCAGAGCTGGTAAGTTGATCGTGATGTCCTTGTGTTTGAGTAGAATCTTGCGTAGTAACAGATGACGATAAACCTCCGAAACACATTTGCTCACATAATTTATCTCTTCATTTCATTTACTTTGTCTTTCCCTTTCTTCTTTTTTGGCTAACGTTTTGCCTACACCCGCTAAACACCCGGGACGCCCTGCTTCTCCTTTTTTTTGTAAAAATATTTAGATTCTTTAATTTTCATCGGTTCCAAAGAATCAGCGTGTGCTATATGAAATAAATTATCTAAATTGTTTTTAAATTACTTCTCACAGCGCTTGTAAATATTTTGTATTTTTTTTTCATCTCCCTCCTGGCATGTTGATGATCCACAAGTATTTTTACACAGTTAGGTATAGCTCTGGTAGGGATTCTAGCTATTTCCCAAAATATAATACACTCCCGAATAACGACATTAGCGTTTTCACTAACAGCCATTTAACTTAGCGCATGTTAAAAAAATACTGAAAGAACTTGACGATAAGACGGTAACTTTGCGCCTGTTATTTGATAATTTACGTCATAAACTAAGAAAACACATTTTTGATTGCTTCTTAATTTCTCTGCCATCTTTTAAATGTAAAACAATACGTGTTAATCGCGGGAATAATTGAGAACAAATAACAAATGCCGTGAATACGCACCGTTACTGCCGCGCAAATGTATGAAACATAATTCGATGCAACTCGGCACGGGTTATCGTACTCCAAATAAGGTAAAAATTTATTTCCGAGTGTTTTAGAGGCAAATGAACAAAACTAAGACCTATGCGTTAGAAATTTAAAACTTTGAAAAATAAGGGACACCCTAACATACATACATAAACTCACGCCTTTTTTCCCACGGGGGTAGGCAGAAACCACAGAACGCCACCTGCTACGATTCTTACATACTACTTTCGCCTTGTTCACGTCCATACATCTGGTCATACAAGCACGCCGGTTACGAGTACAGCTGTACACCCGACCTTTCTGAAGAACCTCACCAATAAGGTCAGGGTAGGTCTTTCTAGAGCGTCCCCCTCCCGGCGTTGCCACTCACATCTGTCACATAAATACCTAATCTAGATGGAAACTAGTAAATAATTATAGGTTAGTCTAAAATCATCAATCCGCTAGTGTGCTCAACAATGATCGTGTCTTTCCTGTATGAGAAGAGGTCTTCGCCCTGCATTGGAACGGTATGCGAACTTGCTTGATTCAACTCTGGGCCCTTTTCATGTAGAAGGTATTTCACTCAATTACGGTCAAGTGTGACCTTAATACTCCACTATCTATCCTTAAAATTTCAGCCATACTTGGATGAGGCCACTAAGGGCCGATGCCTGCCGGGGCTGTGGGTTGTTCGAAAGGGATACCGCGCCCCCGGAACGCAAAGAGCACATGAAGGAACGTAGATGGGTTTTAGTCAGCAAAAGTCTGACACTCCCTCCCGTCCCGTCCAGGGCGGGGGAAGTTATTTGATGATTTCCCATCTATAAAAAAAAGGCATGGCGATTCTGTGATGGACCAACAGAATATTCCATGAGTGTACGTATTTACCTAATTTATGGCACGTGTAGGTAGGTAATCTCCTAAGTAATTAGTAGTAAATTTTGAGATGTGAACTCGATCAAGAATCTTGTGTTTATCTTTCGAGATTTAGCCAGTATATAATAGGGAAGTTTGTTAATTGCTGAGCCGGTTAAAATTTGATTATTACAGCGTTATGTAGATTTGAGGCCTTTTCATATGTGTGATATTATTACCACACGAGATAATATCCTAGGTTTTGTATGTTGCCTATGTGTAACTGCCTCATTAGCCTAGTGGTCCGCGCTACTGCTATGTTAGAGGTCTTGGGTTCGATGCCGTCATCGAGCAAAAAGTGTTATTGGGTTTTTCTATGAAATTCTCAGTAGCAGCTCGGAGTCGAGATTTGTGCCCGGTTAATGGAGATATGTTCGCTACTTATTACATGGGACCTAAACATACAGGCGAACTGTGGGTGTACATTGGTACACCTCTGCCAAACACTTTGGGGAATTAGGCGTGATAGTATGGATGGTTGGATGGTGCGTATGACAATAGGCGCGAAATTTCATACAAATTGTTATGCCAATAGATATCTCAATATCCTCCTTGTGATAATGTCACACCAGACCGGTAAAGCCTTTAGATCTATACTAATACGAGTATTATAAAGAGGTAAGATTTGTTTGTAATGAATGGCTTCGAAAATACTGGTCCGATTTTAACCATTTTTTCACCAATAGATAGCTACATTATTCCTGAGTAACATAGGCTATATAACATTACGCTACAACACACGGGAGCGGAGCATTAACCAGAGATGGAACTTATGGCGGGTGAAATAAGCCACGAGGACGATGTCACGGGTCGTTCGTTAGTATAAATATAAATTACTAGCGTCTGCTCGCGCCTTTGACTTTGACTTTGACTTGTCCGCGTCAAGTTTGATATACTATCTCACGGGAACCGTACCTTTTTCCGAGATAAAAAGTATCCTATGTGTTATTCCACACCATAATCTATCTTAGTACCAAATTGCATCCAGATCCGTCTACCCGTTTAAGCCTGAAAGAGTAACAAACATCCATCCATCCACACTCACAAACTTTCACATTTATAATATTAGTAGGATGTGTAGGTACCTACATAATATCTACAGAAAACATAGTATTCTTAGATAAAGTGAGCAACAAGACTCCTATGTCTTAAGTAGGTACTAAGGTAACTACGCGAACTATTAGAGCAACACATTACTGAAAAAGGTCATTGAGCTTATTTGCTCGTCCGTCTTTTGTCTTCTTCAAACGTTGTTTCTTACAGTTCCATTTCTAGCTGACTGATTGGCTAACAGATAATGAACATATTGTATGTAAAGTCTTAGGCCATATAATGCAATAGGCACCAGGATAATGCAATGGGTAGGCGATGCCTGCTGGGGCTGCGGATTGTTCGAAACAGATACCGCACCCCCGGAACGCAAAGGGCACAAGAAGGAACATGGATGGGTTTTAGTCAGTAAAAGTCTGACACTAAGAGCGGGGGCAGAAATTTGATGATTTCCCATCGGTTAAAAAAAAAGCCATGCAATGATTTTTAGGATGTGTGAAAATGATTTTTTGCTTGTTGCAATCTGCAGTGCGATTCTGTAAAAATCTACCTTTGTGAATGAATTCAGAAGAAGTGACCCTGAGGAGAGCTGATAGTTACTTTAATCAGATGGGATGACAACTCTTCTGAAACTCATTTCTTCTAAACTCATAGAAGAAGATTTTTATGGAATAACAATATAGGTGGAATAACAGCTCCTTTCTCATACTTTACCGAAAATCAAAAAGCAAGTGTTATTGTATTTTCTACGAAAATTTTAATAGCAGCTCCGAGTTAGGTTAGGTTATTTGTGCCCGGTTAATAGCAGTAGGTTCACCTCCTATTACATGGGATAAACCCCTGCCTAACCCTTATAAAAATACAGGCGTGATGAATAGTCGGCTAGTTATTATAGCATAATTTACCAAACTATTCATTAAATCACTCAAAGGTTAAATGAAACTAACCTACCCCAACTTTGAGAGCTTCCTTCTAAACAAACAAAGAACTAAAATATCAAATATTGTAATTCATTCGACTATAACGTTAAAATTTGTTCACAACTTTAGTTTCAGAATAGTGAAGGCCTTAGTCACGAATGTGCAAAACCGTCCTTTGTGGCTTGTTTACACTATAAATACGGCTCCGACTAGTTTCCATAACAGATGAAAAACACACGAATCTACCCTAATTACTTAAACTAAGGGTATGTTTCACTGCCTCTCAATAGGCACTATTGACCAGATGATATTTACTTTAGACCGCGAGTTTGTCGGCGTGAATTTGGTAACGCATCGCAATTTTTTTTATTCATAGAACCTATGTATGTGCGTATTAAAAAAATACAATTGCGATCACGCTTGTATTCCCCAAAAGGTTAGCTAGAAGTGTACCAATGTACACCCACAGTCCGTCGGGTACGGGTATGTTTTTAGGTCCCAACTCCCATGTAATAGGGGGCGAACGAGGCATTTAAAGTTTAGTAAGTTTTTGAAAAATAAATAGGTGTGTCTTATAGCACTAAGTAGCTTTTTATAAGCGTAATAATTTTCAGAATCGACCAGTAGCTATTAGATTAGCGCGTTAATAAAAAAACAATTTGTATCCGTTAAAAAAATAAACAGAATACCATCATAATTATTATACTGGCCTGTTGGCAAATAAACATAATAAATGTGAATTTTAATCTGCAGTTATTTGTGTTTTGTAACCGATATGTTTTTCGAATTCTAATTTCAAATCCTTTGTTTTTCTAATTCCGATCTGGAATCCATAATTATGTTTTCGAATTTCGAACATCAAATAATACCACGTAATTAGTTTGTATCAGCGACTTAATTTAATTTATAACGCGATTTATTTACGTCTTCCCTGTGACGGCTTCCTTATTAATTAATATTTAATAGAAGACATTTCCGTGTTTTCCGGGTGATATTTTAATGTAAGGGTTGTAGGGGTTTGTAATTAAATATATTTAAATGGAACTATTATTGTGGGGTTTACTTCAGCTGCCCCGTTGATCTCACGGTCGCAACGTTTGCCGTATCTGTTAAATGTTCTGCCAGAGGATATTTAAAGCAAAACTTTTAAGCGCTTTTTTAAGCATAAGCTATTAGCAAAAATATTACCTATTTGTTAGCTGCGAGTTAGATTATTTAACTGCTATATTAGGTTAATTATTTTTTTTTGTTGGGATGGGTAAGCTTTCGGCTCTAGTCTTGATCAGTAGTGACATAGACAAAGTCTATAATGGAGTGAGCTTACCCAGATGAAGCCTGTTCACTCTAACTGAAGAGATCAGCGTTGAATGCGTTTGAACATACAGACGCAGGTAGAGTTCCACTCCTTTGCACACTTTTACTTTGTTTTCATTTCTTAGTTATTATGGTTTGATTAATGGACGGAGGATCCCACAGTCAAACCGATAACACGGTTTTGTGGGGCAATTGTTTGTAACCCTGAATAAATGAAAATAATAAATAATAACCGGCGAACTGTGGGTGTTTACACCTCTGCCTAACCCTTCAGGCAATACAGAAGTGACGGTATATTTATATTTTACTTAATAAATAATAAGCACGATTGCTAAGAGTAGGGTTAGTAACTGGGTGTTGGAGTTCATATTGGTAGTTGTTCCATGTTCTGTCTTCGCTTAAAACTCTCTTGAATGGCAAGCCTGACTGTGATATGTTCGCGGACGAATGGAAGAGGATCTTGTCAGTATGTTTGGAAATTGAGAGCGTATAAACGTTTAAATATATATTTTAATGTAAGTGCTAATTACCGTTATTATGTTAGATACTGGTATCTGGTTAGCCTGGAAGCCGATGATACCAACACATTTGAGATAAGGCTAGGCAGATAATTAGCTCAGCTGCCATCCAGTGATTTTACGAACACATTTTATGAACACTTACTCTACACGGGTCAACACATGGATTTTCATCACTGTTTTACGCTATAACGTTGCGTCAATCGTTTACAATGTCTACCTAAGTAGCTTAGGTACCTAAGCTCCACTCACACGCACTGCCAATGAAAAAAAAGGTTAAAGTGGACGTAAAACTTGAGAGTATTATAGCTAAGAAGGTACTTGTGAAGCTAAGTCTACAAAGCGTTTGCTAATTATTTTTCCTTTTATCTCGTACTGGCAACCTAAAGCGATTTTGACAATACGGTGAATAGGAAACAAAGGATACCCGAATAAAACCGTAAGGGCCCGTCGCCATGATCGGAGCTCCTCTTTGTTTATTATGACACGAATAGAAAATGTTGGGACTAGATCACGGACGACTACCTAATTTAATTATGTTCTGCTTATCTCGAAGGGAAAGGTTTTGTTCATATTTTCTATTTAATACACCTTTATATCCTAGTGCAATAAAGCGAGGATGATAACCGATTTGATATACCTATATTTTATTTATAATTAATTTTTAAATATTTATCTTTTTTTTTTGTAATAAATCACGTCCATTATTTTAATAACTGTATTGCTTTTAAAAACGACCCGTTAACAATAATAATAAAAGAACAATAAATACTTACGAATCCTAATAGAAAAAGTTGTCCACTTGCAAATCAATTCATAAATCACTAAATTACGAATCAACAAACCAACTAGAAAACCGACTTTTTAATTTATTAAGTTACGAACGAAGATGAAAGTTTTCGTAGACGTCTGTCCGCTACGAGTCTACGAGAGGTGTTCTACGAGCGCGCGGCGTAGCGTCCGCCCTGTTCGAAGGGGCGCGTAGCACTGAGCGAGAGCTCTTGACAATACAATCTTTGCCTGTACATAGTGGTACTCAACAGACAACAGCAACTTGTGAGCTTTCGCACGGATAACGGGCGTAACGGGAGCTTTGTCTTCCGCCCGCTCTTTTTAACTTGCTCTTGTGTCATATTGTTAATTGGCAGAGCTTTTCTCACTTTTAAATTTAATTTAATTCTTCTTCTTAGTCCCTTTATAGTAGATTGCGATCTTAGATAAAAATGAGTCGGAAAAAATGCAACGAGATATTTACCTGTGATTTTTGTTAAGTTAACTTTTGTGTGTTGAAACAATAGAAGTTTTTTTTAAAGTAACATTTGCATGCAACTCGTGAAGGTTATTATATAAAGTACTCATAATTTCCCGCTTAATGCTCTAGAAAGAGAATGTGATAGCATGCTGCTAAAAGCCTAAAATTACATAAGTTTGCTTTACCTACACGATATAATTAGATCCAGCCACGGTGAGCGAGCTTTAGCTAAATGGCAAGTTACGCGCGTAACAAACTTGTTAACTAAATTATACGACGTTTTCACGTTCCTACTTAAGTAATTCTAATTAATTATAACGACACGGAAAGTATACTTAAAACTCTTAATAAACACGTGCACCAAACGTAATAAATCAGAGTGTGACAGAAAAAGAATGGAGTCGTATAAGGGATGACAACATTTACTCACAGCTGTATTCTAAAGATCTTTCTCTAAAATACGTTTATTTTTCTCGGAGGCGTACATAAAAACAGGCAAATCACAAAACAAGATAACATTCGCTAGGTCTTCCAGTGCGGGAATCTCATTTTCAATATGTTTTTATAACTTTCAGTGAGGAAATGAGGTGGTGCTCGGGGCGGCGTGCCATTGTCATCATAAACCAGGCAAGGCCTTCTTCATAAATCCCCACCAAATGTACCTTTATACGCATTATGGCATAACACCGAGGAATCTTTTTGCGCCACAGTACTTTGGAACCGAACAATAAAGTATCGTGTTTTGTTTATGAGCTTCCCTGTGTTGCATACTTTGTGCTTGTTTGTACATGGTTTTACTTTTAGTAATTGGGGTTAGTTCTCTTATAACGTGGCAATCTTATAGGCTATCGATAATTGATAATAATTAATGGTTTATTTAGTAAAGTCTAACGTGTCACATTTACAATAAATATTTTACCATCTAAAATAGTATAGAGTTGCATTTTGCCTGAATTGGGTTGGAGGCTTGAAGTGCTTACTTTTTGTTATAACAAATTCAAAGTAGTAAATTAAATTAATTACCTACGTCAAACCAAGTCAATATGCAATAAAAGTTTAATATACACTCCAAAATGCTTAGAAAAGATTTAAAATTATTAATCAAAGGTAAATATAAAATCAAAACAATTCCTTAAAATAATGGGAGAATTTTTTTCGTGGGTTGGTTTGTATTCGCAGAACTAAGATCAATTGTGCTTGTGATATAGCGAATGAAGAACACATTTTGATTTGCTGTTTTTTTTTTGCTAATAGAAAATGGATTTTTATCTGGTTATTCGGGTAATACAGTAAGCAGCAAGCAAAACAGGTCCAGTCGGGGACGCAGATCAGGTGTGAAGTGTTAACCGGGTAAGTGTTTGACAACTCTTCGTTAACCCCAGACGAAGGGCATCCAAGAGGACAGCCCCAAGAAAAAAAAGGTGACAATAGGACTTAGTGACAATAGACTTAAGTTAGGTTATAGAGTTATATCAGTAAGCACCAAAATAGAAAGTTAATATACTCTGTCTAGACATTAGTCATGCGATTTGGAGCTGATTTTAGCTTATCTATTTTGGTCTGATCTCTCTCTGTGAATTTACTTGGAAGGGTGATGTGTCATTCTAAGTTAGGCATTGACAGCTAACATTAAGCTCAATTATCCGAATTCACCATTATAGTGTTTTTTGCAAGTGAGTCTAGATTTCCTAAACAGGATTTGCAAAGTCTTGTTGAAAACCAGGGTCAGGCATAAGTTGTCTGGCATTTTTGCTGAACTGGGCCGGTTTGGAGCAGCTGTGGGGCTCATAATATTTTTTTATTTTATTCTATGTATTTTTACTCAAATAGCGTTTTTATGAATAGTTTTGTATGCATAGTATGGTCTGTGTATATCATAATTTTATATATTTTCTTTTATCATTTCCACCGGTTTATTCTGTTAAAAACTCTATCAGTGAGTTTACTTGAAGCTAGCTGTCATACTTGTACTCCTATTATTGGTATGGCAGATCATCTCCCACGCACTTTTTTTGGGATTTAAACTGAAATCACTGTAGGTGTGGTTAGCAATAAACTCATACAAATCACCTACAAAAATAAAACAACATTCACGAATATAACACGTGTTTGTAAAGAAACATATTTGGCATATTATTGGCGAAAAAGATTATGCCCAAAATATTACGCACCATAAAACGGGAGTCTTATATTAACATACGGTATTGTAAAATAAATGACAACAATTAATTATTATTGCCTTGGCAAGCGGCCAAGTGTCGTGGATAAATTCTTGGCAATCTTTGCTTATGTGTGTTATGGCTAGTAAGTAACTACATAATGCTCACTTCTCTACAAACATATTGTGTCAATAAAGTGTTTTATTGATATTTATATCTCAAGTCTGCCCCTCTAGCCAAGTCACAAACGATAAACGCAAACGCTGAGTAGGCTTTAATAGATCTTCAACTTCATGTGCTTGGTTTTAAGTTGAAGATCTAATGAAGATTGCATAGCGTTTTCGTTCGTTCCAGTCGCTAACGCTTAGAAATCTTTAATAGATTTTCAACTTAAGGCTCTTGGGTATTAAGTTGAAAATCTATTGGTACCTACCGAGCGTTTACGATTATCGTTTGTGACTTGGCTAGGCTTGGCTGTTGTGAAAAATGTGATGTGTTTGTTATCGAAAATGTAAGTATTATGAGGCAGATATTGTCTATACTAATATTATAAAAAGGCAAGATTTGTTTGTTTGTTTGTTTGAACGAATAGGCTTCGAAACTACTAGACCGATTTTTACAATTTATTCGCCAATAGATAGCTACTGCATTTCTGAGTAACATAGCGTATATAACATCACGCTACGACCCACCGGAGCTGAGCAGTAATAAAAAACCTAACTTATAGCGGGCTACATAAGCCAGCCCAGCCTAGTGCTTCCTAAGTATGTATGTAGTAGCTTCTGCTCGTGAATTCGTCTATATAGGTTTCAAAGAAGCTATTCTACTAACTTTAGGACCGATCGCAATCTAACCTCAGTAACAATTATTAAAAAATGCCTAAAATTTAACAAACATTTTTGACATTGATAAGATCAGATTAGATTTTGAATGTTTTTAATTAGTGGGATTGGCAGTCTGAATTAAGCTAAAGTTCCAATCTCAATCCGTCTTTATGCCAAAACGGGATAAAAATCATTCTATCTGTTAAACCAGCTCATTCATGTGAGTAATTTTTCAGATAATTCCGTTCTGCCGTTTAAGCGTGAAAAAGTAACAAATCTACATCCATCTATCTCATTCACTTCATTCACATTTATAATAGTAGTAGGATGTCTCAGGTCGTCAACCTATTGCGTTCAATTCTTAGTTCATTCACCGTTCATTCGACCTTTCGACATGAAACAACTGCACATCAATATTTCTTAACTCCAAAGGTAAACGTGAAAAACATTCGCACAAAATGTACAATCTGCAAGTACTTAAAAACACTCCGAAGAAGATCATTAGAAACAACTACGGTGAACGAACGAGTTTAAAAAACAGAAAAACGAAAATGTTTGTTTAATCGTTATGCGGATTGAAATTTTAAAGTGTTCTGTGGCGTTGCAGAATGCAAAAATCTTTTCTTGCTCATTTTTCGCCAGTCCCAACATAATAACTGGTTGTTGGCCCCGCGGCCTGAAGCACTCCACAAGCAATAAGACAGTAATAAATGTTCAGACTTCAGATCCTAAGACAAGAACAAAAAGGAATATAATAAGTAGATATTGTGGATCGGTACTTGGAAGAGTTCAATATTATTGCTCCATGATAGAACGTTGCGGTCTCGATCCGTTTGCTTTGCCCACTTATCATTATGAGTTCCAATTGTGACTGTATGCTTTCGTGCTCGGAGTCTTGAAGTGCTCCGGTCATGTAGGAGCAGGATAGCGGTTTGTGGAGCGTGTTGTAGGTACGTAATCTATAGCTGACTTCTTTTTCTGATTTTTAATCTTATAACTTCGTTGTATTCATTTTCTACATAGATGTACCTTTTTTTAAGGATGGGACATTATCAAATGTCTTCTTCTCTCTTACGGAGCAGTGCGGGGGTCCGACTCTTACTGACTAAAACCCATCCATGTTCCTCCTGATGTCCTTTGCATTCCAGCGTGGGGGTAACTCTTTCGAACAAACTCCGCAATCCTGGACGTAGATGTACCTACCTGACAAAATTCTTCTTTAAAACCTTTTAAAAACCATCAATTGGATAGATGGGTAAGTACCTACAACCTCATTATAATAGTTTATTACTTAAAATAAACACAGAACCAAATTAGAAGAATACTTCACTATGGTTCCTAGGACTGACAGATGGTTTTTTCACTAAATACATAGTTCCAACAATTAAAGTTTAATCGCTATTATTAGACTTTAATTTCAGAAGAAACAGAACCTAAACAATCACAAGTGGGAGCTCCAAGTACCAACATATGGTGTAGCTACTTCGGTACTAAGTCCAATGTTAATTCTTTCATGACAACAAGACATAACCCTGAACCTGTGTGTAGCGATACATTGTAAAAGGGGTTATAATGTAACCCACTTAAGTAACAAAATAATAAACAAAAGCTTTACTCTCATTAAAATAGCATGCTGAACATTACGGTTATTACGGTATTAACATAACAACATAACCATAGTCATAAACAGGGCAATGAATAAATAATTTTCGAGTCGGATGAACGGCAAAGGATCCCCGGTAGCTTCATTCCGAGCAGCGCGGATTATCCATATTATCCGAAAATCTCGGAACGCCAGCCGTTGCTCACTACAACGATCGGGCTCATATAAAATGACTACAATTTTTAGATGGCTCTTTTGTAATAGGTAGGTATGTAGGTACCTGCTTAGTAATGTTGATGAATTGCTTCCTGGATTTCTGAGGGTCTTTATTGCAAAGGGATAAGAACTAAATACATAACACAAGCTACGGTACACCGCGTGCTATGATCCTTACAACCTCCTATCGCCTCCTCCACATTCACACATCTGGCCATACAAGCACGCCCGTTACGAGTACTGTGCACCTGAGCTTTCTGAAGACCCTAAAAATACTCCAATAAAAATTCTATTATAGACTATTTTTAGAGCTCTTATTTTTTAAGTAGATGATAGTTATTTCAGCTGGTTCTTACTTTATTTACTTTAAGTTATCGATAAATTATTCAAATCGCAGGACTGGTCATTGTGACTATTTTTAAGAGGAGGCCTATATCTAGCAGTGGATATCGTTCGGCTGGTAGGTATGATGATGAACTAAGCAAATAAAGTTGATTGAAATGAAACAATAGTGTTTGGCAAATAATAGTAAGCTATATATATAACTGTGGTAAAAATGCCTTCTCGAAGACAAAGAGGAAGAAGAATCGATTTCTTTAAAAAAATATTGTGTGGGACTTCCTGCGCACTTAACAATAACTGTTTAACCTTCTTTTTACGTCACCTACGACACTAGTTTAATAAACGTTCAACTTTTCCACAAACACAAATGTTATTTTCACATCTGCTAACTGCTAAACGGAAACAAAACACAACAGCGTAGACAATGCTATTCGAACCGAATCCTAAACACGCGCGACAAATGAACGTTCAAAAAACCGCGAATAAAAATAAAGGTTTTGTTACATAGCACTTGCATCGATAAGCTTTATTGTCACAGACTAGGTGAGATGTGGCGGTGCCAGCGAAAGGCGTTAAGGTAAAACGTTTCAAGGGTTTTTTGTCAGTTAATGGAAGTTCTTTGTACGGATGTTCCGAACGGACGGGCGGGTCCGACTTGAAATCGGATTAGCGATATCGGGCATACACCGTGATAGAATCGTCGGAGCATTATCTTTCACTGCAGACTTTTGTCACACAGAAATAGTTTTTAATGCTTTTGTTTTAGAATTGTGATTGTTTTAGATGTTATACTGCTTTTAAAGTTGATGTGGTGCGCGTATTAAATGAATGTACATTTTATATTTCTTTTTAAGTAAAATCGGATATTTTAGAATGGAAACTGAAAAATAATATTTAGTTTTGTTGCAACGGATAAAAGCAAACATAAAATTTTGTTGTTTACTTATTTATTTTATATTTAGTTTCAATTTAGTTTAGCCAGGGTTTTTGGTTTAATTGAAAGATAAACTCGATGTCTAATATGAAACTAGACGAGACGAACTAATCTTAGGATCTGATGAAATGTCAGCTTCAGTGAAAGGCTAGATTTTCTACTCGACCCTCATATTTCTTTTTTCGATTATCTGGATAAAATAAAGCTATTTTTGTATGGCGTTATCGAGATTCATAAATACATATTTGCCGTCGACTTCATCCACGAGGAAGCTAGATATAGGTATCATACAACATAGCTTGTGACACTCGGCAATAGTGTGGCTTTCTATTAATTAAATGCATGACTCTTGTATCTTCTGTTTTCTTTTAAGGACTTATTTATTTACTTACTTATAGTTCACTACATAATATGGTTAATCACATGACTATGTTCTAATGTACAGGTAAACACAACAATGAAGATGAATGAATGAAGGATGGAACATTATCAAGTGATTTCTTCCGCTCTGGGCCTAGCGGAAGGGAGTGTCAGACTCTTACTGACTTAATCCCATCCGTGTTCCTTCTAATGCCCTTTGCGTTGAAGGGTCACGGTGACCCCTATATCTACTGTCTCATGCACCCGTAAGCACAATGTTTTAGGTCACATTGCGCGTTGCCATAAACAGTGATTTCTCAAACTAAAAATTAAAAGTCCTATATTATGTTTTTTTCTTTCTCTATATGTGCTCAATTTTAGTTTGATTGATAGAACACGTAGTAAACAGCAACGTGGTCTTTTTACACCCCATGTATTGATTTTATATTTTATAATACTAGCTTTTTCCTGCGATTTCATCTGCGTAATGTCAGTTATATTTTAAATTCAATTATGATTCGAAAGACACGTGGCGCCATCTATTATCATAAGAACGTTATTGTTGTTTTCCTCGAGAACAGTAGGTACTTTTTTTAAGATGAAAGGTACCCTATGTCCGTTTCTGTACACCTAACCAAGTGCATGCAAGCTTTAAGGATGATCGGTTCAGTGGTTTAGTAGTGAAAAGGTTACAAACACACATTTATAATACTAAACCAGACCAGATGTATGAATGTGGACGAGGCGAAAGGAGTATGTAAGGATCGTAGCAGGTGGCGGTCCGTGTTTTCTGCCTACCCCCATGGGAAAAGGCGTGAGTTTTTGTATTTATGTATTTATAATACTAGTTAAGATTTCAGAATGAGTAGATACCTAATACTACCTAAAATTAACCGTATCTAAGAAACAGAAAAGACGTTCAAATCTGTCTTTTTTGCCAATTGCCTCTTAGTCCATCTCAATCCTGTAACCGGCACTGGCATCTGCATGCCCTTAGATAACAGTCCCGGCACTTAGAATGTGCCGGATGAGTGCCGTACCGAGATGTTAGGCCGTTAACGAACTATTCGGCTTACGCGTTGAATATTCATTGATGACTAATAACAGTCATCCTGGATTGTGTTTGTATCTTAATTCGATTCTCGGTAGGATTGTTAAAGGAGACTGTGTGCTAAATTTAACCTAATTTATTTAGGAGACAACAATAATGTTACGAGAATTTTGTTAACGTTTAATTGAAATAGTGTCTGTAGTGTTTCCAGCTATTTTTTCTTCATAGACATTTACCTACGTTTTGAAACGAGCAACTAGCTCCAACTTTTTGAGTAACTAACCGACTGTTGACAATTCAAAAGTCCCTGTAAATGGTTTAATTGAAATACATGCTTTGACTTTGTCTTATTAGATATAACAGGAAACTAGGTACCAAATTTGGATAACAAGCTTAGCAGTGAAAACCTAAGAACGTTTTCGCTCGTGTTTGAAAAATATTATGTGGCTCGTTGTACATTGGCTTACATTTCCAAGGCTTTCTAGTTTCTATTCGTATGTTTACAAGGTACTTATTCAGTTGTTGAAAATTAAAAATCTTCGAAGAGAATAAGAATAAAATAAAGGTGAATTGCAATACTTCCTTAACTCACCCCTCCATTATCGTGATCTTCAATCCAATAGTACAGTAAACGTAGCCGGCACAGTCCTCGTCTTCTCTTGGAATGTTGCCCGCTGAAAGGAAAACGAGCGTAAATACGTATTTGATACACAAACAATATTGCTTATGGCAACATTTTACGATATCAAAATTTCAGGAGCAATGCTAGGGTTGTTACAGAGACCAACAGACGGTTGTTCGCACCAATTTCTTAAATACCAGATTGTGGGGTTAAAAATTGAAACATGGCAATATTGTTTTATTTACATCTGGCAAATATGGGTTAATTATTATTTGTACTGTAGTTTTTGGGTAAATATTAGACTAAGGCCTGTTTGTACTAGACAGGGTTAAGTTTAAACTTCGAGTTAATTGCTAGCACGAGCCCAGGTTTGACATCTTGTAATTTAACCTCATGTTAGCAACTGACTTAGTGTAATATTTTTGGCGTTAGTGGGCCTAGTGACTGTAGGAAAATATTGACAAGTGGATTTATTGTTTTCAAGTTTCATGGTGATTTTTAATGAATTCGTACTATCAGCAGATCTTGACCGAAAAGTCCACTGACTTATATTTATAGACGGGCCCTTTGAAAAAAAAACTGCTATCTTGGCACACAAAATGACTGCCGAAAAATAAATGCTTTGATGCGTTTCATACGAATATAAATCAATAAATCGATAACTGATACTTAAAATGGCCGCCATCACACGTTCTGACAGATATGTCCTTCAAGTAAAGGGTGTAAACGTAAGAAAGTATACATTAAGAAGTAAAGGGCATCTTCAGAGTACAGCCTGACATTAAATTATTTAACTATCATAGCCCCACGCCTGTCTAAATATCAACGTCGTATACGGACGTCCACTTTGCAGATTCACCAGTGGGTCATCGGCTTAATTGCGAGAAGCCACGCCCTTCGTATGTTGTGATCTCAGTTACCCCCCATATATAACGGGGTGATGGTCGGCCGTCGCTTCATGTCATGCCCACACTTCGTCACCTTGTTTGTATCGTTATCACCTAGTGATATCAATTGGGACTGACGGCTTAATGTCGTCAAGAAATATGGGTGTTAATAGGGGTTGTTCTATTTTATTTGTTAATAGATTTTTAGTAGTTTTTGGTTGAAAATATGGATTGTTAAAGATTTTGTTTTGAACTGTATGTTTGAATTTGCAAACAAGGTTTTCACCATTTTAGTTGAACTTTTTTTTTAACACCTTTACTACTTAATAGAATTTTGTAAAATGGATATTCTTTACAGTTATTCTTTAGAAATAATGAAAAATGAGTATTTCACTTAATTTTCCGTCGCATGTAGGTACAAAGAATTTTCATTGTAAAATAGCTTTCATTTTCCATGAGTTTCCTAAATTCCTGCTTCTTTTAACTCGCGAGAAGCGTTTTATATGAATTCCATATACGTTGGAGTCGTTGAAATACCTAAATGTTACCTTAGATTGGTTCAGACCGATTTTTATAGTTAGATAAACTAGAACGTTTCTCGGTGTTATGTTTATGCCATCCGCGATTGAACAGCGGATCTGAAATTTTATCTAGGAATGTTCTTACTTAAATAAAAATTCTGGAAATACGAGAATCTTTTTTGAGATATTAAAAGTCGCGTTTAATTTTCGTACCTAATAATCTAGTTATTAGATGAGAAAGAGCCAAGAATAAAACACTATTAGTAACAAAGGCCAATTCTGAAATAAAGTTCTAATGCTTTAAATGTTACTCGCCTAGATTAATTAGGTTTTTTACTTTATCAGTAACATTAATTTTATTCAAACAAGTTCCAAACGCACTAGACCGTGAACTATCATCTAGATTTAACATAATAGTCTGTCTGTGCCCCTCGAGTGCTTAATCTCCACGTCCTATTAACCGCATCAATCTCCTCATTATAAAAAAGTTAACTCAAAAAATATATCTTAAAATGTAATACAAAACGGGACGAGAGAAACGTCAACAAATCTCATTTATGGAGTTGTTATTTTTTCCGCTTATCTTTGTTTTTTCGTACAGTAGCAAAAAAGCTTGGAGGGAAAAAAACATTAATGAAGAGAATTAAGCCCGGCACGGCGATGCTAAGAGGAATCCAACTAAGATGGATGACGTAATTTTCTCCTTCATTAACCCATTTACTTGGCCCCAGCAGTCAAAATAGTTCAGATGTCAACATTTTGTGCTTGAGAGATGCAAGCAAGTTTTTATTACGTCATGGAACATAATTCCCAAGTGTGTTAAGTTGGGGAACAATTAGTACCACTAATTGTTACCGCGTTAGGCTGAAGTGTAACTACACACGTGTATTGCCTACATAGGTACGTCATGTAGTGTTTATACTCAAGTCTGGAGTAAGTGATCAAAGGGACAAATTGATACACTAACACATCGTGAATCGTTTATCTGTGAGTACACACAAAGGAAGTAAAGTGACCACGGATTAAATTGTGTACTAACGAAAAATGGGAGTTAATTAAAAATATTTTTAAACACTTTATATGTATGAAGAAGTCAATTAGACTGTTACCATACTTAGTAAGTGAGCGTTGGAACATAAAGATTGTTTTACCGAGTGAAAATGTGTTGTAGCAGTGCTTGAGAAAAGCAATAGTTATGGATTGTAAGTACCTGCTGTTAGTATACTTACTGTAGTATACTGGAAATCTGCGTGTCAGCGTATCGATGCAAATATTTGAAGAACTAAATGAGTCGTCTAGTTTCAAAAGCCACTAAAATAAGTTTTGTTTATTTTTCACCAACTAGTAAAAACTTCTCGTCGTCGATAAATGTTATAGACAATAATCATTTTTGTACGATATGAACCCACAGACCATGGCAACACTTTAAAATCCCTTTTCAGCAATGAATCAGTTTAATAAACAAAAATATGGAGGCTTTTTCTTTTATTTTAGCGGTTTATGAAACTCACTCCTGAAAATATTGTTTTGTATTTTTTTTTGGTTAGCCCAGAATTATTTTACTGCAAAAACTCGTCTTTACGAGTACAGGGCATGTGGTGCAAGATAAAAGGTGGGCCATGGTCTATGGAGAGACGCCGCATAGGCAACGAAGGTCAATGCCATCTGCGAAACCCCACCTTTGGAGATTCCCTTTGCTACGTTATTCAATACATTGGTACACCTCTGCCTAACACTTCGGGGAATACAGGCGTGATGGTATGTTTGTTATGGCACTTGAAGTGATAATTAGTGATTGTAAGTACAAATACGAATAGTGTAAATAGTTTACACTTATATTTCAATAGCTACACAACTCCGCAAGTACAGACGATACAGTAAACTTTTCATTCAAAGGGATTGGGTAGCACTATCAATAGATTTCAAAAGGAGGTCGCAACTTCCTTTCACTCGAAATTAAGAACTACTTGAGCTGTTAAAGTTCAATAAACAGAGAGACGAAATACGAACTTAATACTCTACAAAGGTTGGCTCTGATTCCGCTGCCTTACAAAGAGGCAGAAATATATACGCGCAAGTTGCCAATTTATTGGACCGCAATCCGTCAAGCGTAAATCCTTGCCTATCCGGAAGGTTTCCTCCATTTTCGCTGAAAAAACACTGCACCTTCCTTTAAAGCAGGTATGAAAATTCCACGTAACGAGAAGAGGCATCCTTTAAGCTATTTTTTTAATACTTTTCTGGTTACTTTTCAATGATATGAAAGAGAAGGGAGTTAGTGATAGCATGACTGTTGACGGGACGGCAAACAGTATCGTACCTTTTTTTTAATTACCTGTATAAAGTAGTAGATTTTGACCGCGATTTTAAATGCGTTTTTATTTTTCACCTGCGCGTTAATTTACTTATTTGGGTACTGCTCCGCTCCCGTGTGTCGTAGCGTGATATTATATAGCCTATTGTCTGTTGCTCATGAATTTGGCTATCATAAACAAAAATATTTTTTCTAATCCAACTGGTAGTTCCAGAGATTAGCGCGCTTAAGTATAATAATAATACCAACCTATTATTGTCCTTTCGCAGGGCAAACGCCTCTTCTCATACAGTGAAGGCACGAGCATTGATCACTACGCTTACTCAAGGCGGATTGGCGATTTCAGACCTATATTAATAAAATTTTAAGTCCAGGTTTCCTCACGATGTTTTCCTATATATTATACATTGGTACTTGCCCATGCCTGGTTGCGAACCCATAGCCTCGTGCATGAGAGGCGGGCTTAACCACTGGGCCATCACGACACACAAACAAACACACCCTTAAACAAACAAACAAAAAAACTCTTTAGCTTTATTAATAGTATAGATATAGGTTAAGCTATGTACATTTGAGTATCACGTTTTCAAGGGGCGGTGGCTGAGTGCGCATCGGAGATATGCCTTTTACTGAGTGAGCGTTTGAAGAGCACTCAAAGCGGGAGATGTCCGATTTGGGAAATCACGTTACTGGCCCGACCGCGCGCCGTCGATACACGTACTAACGGTACCTTTAACTAGGTTATGTATCGCACGATATTTATCGGTGGAAGAAGTGATTTTAACTAGTCTTGTTATTGATTTTTTTTAATGTTACTTGTGTTGAATATTGTCGTTGCTTTTGGGAAAGGTAAACCTTTATAGGGAGGGTACTATACCTGAAGGTTCCCAAAGGGCACCCTATTGCTAAGCCTCTTCTGTCCATCCATCTGTTTGGCCGTTATTGTCTGCCCGACTGTCTGACTGACTGTCTCATGAACTGTAATAGGTAGAGAGATCAAATTTTCAAAAAGTGTGTTTCTATTGCCGCTATAACAACCTTAATAAAAAAGTACATAGTGTCAAAATATCTTGTACGATGGTACGTAGCCCTTCATGTGTCCGACTCGCACTTGATCAGTTTTGTTTTTGTAAATTATCTTTCATCTATAGCTTTATTATACAGAGCTTTCTAAGAAAGCCAACCACTTGATAAAAACGAAAATAAGATAAAAATGACCAAACTTCAAAAATATAATACAGGATCGAAAAAAATACTGCAAGGTAAACTTGAAAAATAAAAGATAATCGCTTTTACAGAAAAGCCGGTCAATTGTGAAATAAAATATATTTTCCGTCCTAAATATATTTTTGACGTTTGGCCTTCCTGTAGGTATTCAATGCAAAGGATACATTGACCTCAAACTATAGGTCTTTTGTTGATTTGAAGATATCTACCAGCTAGTTAATTATAGGTAGGCCCTTGACAACCAAGCCTCAGATGTAACTATGTATTACCTACAAAGCTATTAAGAAAACTGTTTATAGTTTACACACTAGCCATATTCTGAGAAAATTGTCACAACCTCTCTTTGTCAAACTCAGGTTTAGTGCGAATATTTTACAACTTAGACCGACTTGATAGCCTAACCCCGAGGGAAATTGAATATTACAAGCAATGTTGTAATATTTTGTATTGCCATTACATAGTAATGATATCCAAATGTAAAGATGAGATGTACTATAACACATTACCGTTAGGCTTTATGAACAGTGAAAAGGGAAGATGGGAATTTTGTGGGTTGTGCAAGGCTTTTACGGTTGTATAATTTGTAAAGAATAGATGGATATAATTGTATTATTATATGCGTTGCTGTTCCGGTTTGAAGGGTATGTATGAGCGCCGGTGTAATTACAGGCATTTTAAACATTTAAGCTTTTTCTCTAGGATGGCAATGCATCTACAAGGCCTCTGGTATTGCAGATGTCTATTTGCAGTGGTGACTACTTACTATCAGGTGGGCCGTGGGCTTCTTTGCTATCCAAAGACATAAAAAAAATATTAATAAATTTATTAGTGCTGGCGATGCTGCTGCGGCTGCAGAAAACCTCAAACGGCAACCTTATAGTACCCTTATTGATACCCTTATATTTTCGAAAAGTTTGGGGAAACCCTCAATAGGTCCATATGCCTACAGCCTTTTAAGGAATTGTCCAAGCGGTTTATGAAAACTTCCCATCACCAAAGGCTGGGTAACAAAAACGACAAAAGAACAAGCTCTCTTTTATCTTGACCAGAGGATAAGCATTGCCATCAAACGTGGCAAAGCCGCCAGTCTTTTGAGCATACTTCCAGTTGACGGTGTAGCGCAGGAATTTTTTTGATAGCATTTGGTTTTAGTTTTCTTTCTTATTATTTTTTTATAGATTAAGTACTTTCATCCCCCAAAATATGTACGAAATTGTCGTGTAAAAGGCATGTTGTATGCAATCTTAGATTAATACCACAAAAAAACCATTTAGATAGGTACCTACCAAATCATGACATACACAAAGAAGTATCTACTGAACCCAGGCTAGTGGCACGTATCATAATCATAATGCATGTTGATGCCAATATCAGGCGTGTTAGTAACACGGAGTGAGTGACGGCGCGGTGGAGTGCACTTAAGATGGCGATCGACGGCTGATAGTGGCGGCCATGATATTAAGACGTGACGAAGTACCACGGTTCAATGAGGTGAGGTAAATGTGTAGTTGTGTGAGCATATTTTAGCTTCAATTTTTCAGTAAAGGATTTATTAATTTGTCATTGTTTACATCTTTCCTTGTTGCCATTCTACCAATTCGCAATATGTGTTTCCAAACGTCTTTAAAGTTAGAGTGAATAGGCTTCTTCTGGGTAAGCTCACTCCATCAAAGTCAAAGTCAAAGTCAAATCATTTATTTCAATAAGACCATTAAAAGGCACTTGTGAACGTCAAAATAATTAAAAATAATGAATCTAGTTGCCCATTCCAAAAGGTAGTTTCGTATGGAGAAGAACGGGCAAGAAACTCCATACACACTCTTTAAAAAAAAAACGTATTACATAATGTTGTACAATTACATGCATTCCATAAAAAAATAGTCATCTTCGACTTTGTCTTTGTCACCTCTGACCTAGGCTGCAGACAAAAGCAAGCCCATCTCGAATAAATAAATAAAAATATTAGTATCTGCTTAATAAATAGTTATTTTTATTCTAGATAAACCTACTTCAAATAATAATAGATATTAATTAATGTAATTAGTGTGACCTATACAAAATATAGTGGAACATAATTTTTATAAAAAAGTGAAGTTTCTTGCTTCTACATACAAAACGACGGACGAACGGTGCAACAATATTGAGAGTTTCATTAAAATTTGTCCAGCTGTTTCGGACATTAGCCGGAACAAACAATCATTTTTTTTGTACCTTGTAAATATTAATTAATCATTAATTAGTAAAAAACTGTTACTTTGACATTGAAACGCAAACAGACACTCCAATTTTATATATGTATTTGTAAATACATACATTTTTATACATCCTAGCAGTCGGCGATAAACAGAAAACCTTCGTTCGTTATAACGTGTGTATGTATTATTGACACAAAACCAAATTAAGCCACTAGACCCCAATATGGGTCACATTCACAGGGTAAAATGAGCTAAAAAACGGGTAATATCTCCTGTTAAACTTTACCGAGAACTCATAAGAAACTAGTGAGTAAAATAGGTTAATATGGTGCTCGGGTCGAGGTTCCTGCATTATTTGATGCACTCCCGATATTTTATGTTTAAAAACTTCACCTCTATGTTGAAAGAGACTAGTAAAAAAGTTATCAGTTTCAACATGATTTCCTATAAAAATAACAACGAACGTTTAACTAATTTTGTTTTAATGAAGTTTGGGAGCTGCGTTTGAAATTGTTATGCAAAAAATTATTATCTTAACTAGTTTGGTCTGGTACTATATCTACTATATTACGAGTGTGAACGCGATAGTTTGTAAGGTTGGAAGGATATTCGCTATATGGATGGTGATGAGTATGATTTAACTCACCCATATAATTTCTATCCCGTTTTCTTGTGTGTTATAATTTAGGACTTTGGATTACCAAAAAGGGAAAAAAGGAGAAGAGGTCGTGGTTTGGGTAACCATAAAATGGGTTTTATAAACAGTGAAAAAAAAATCAGCTCTTCCATACATTTTGACCGTGTGGCAGTTGCACTTTTATGTGAAACAGCAGTTTTAGTTTTAGGAAAACAAACTAAAATTACACTCCTGTCCATAGCAAAACTCATCGTAACGATGTCCCTTCCACGTGTACACCCAAACTCGTAACTATCAAAGCAGGTGTTTATTTATTAACACGCCAGTCTATACCAGCTCCCGCAGATCGAGTGCGAGCCTGATTGGTTTACCACAACTACCGATTACACTACGGAACTTGTGGCTCCACGACCAACTTTACGCTACACATTTCGGAACTAGTAAGCAGTGTTTAATCCAATCAGACACTGATAAACAACAAATCTGTATTGGAACCAAACAACACTGAATTTGTAGCTAGTTACTCCTTGATTCTGAATCTTATGATTTGTCCTTGGATTTGAGGGGGGTCTTACTAATTAGCATTCAAAAGTATAATTAAACTTATTTCTGTCAAAATGAGTCAACCCACAATCTGTCATAAGTGTTACATTCATTATCCAGCAATAACTTACCTTAGTTTACATCCAAAACTTTAAAAGTAATTAGCGTAAAATTTATTCAAAATATGTATTGAGTAATTTATCATTTATTTATTTAGAATTTCCAACAAAAGGATACACAAACACATATACATTCTGTAAAATTAGATTGCGTGCTCTTTCAATTATAGAAGACCGCATCATGCACATATAAATGGGTAGATACAAAATATAGTGATTAATTATATACTAACTTGACTTTGAAAAATTGGAAAGAGATTAAGTTTATTTTTATAAACCTAAACTTAATTATAGTCATTTAGATTATCATTATCTTCAGTATGCCATCCACCCCGATTTTATCCTAGTCGCATTCAGGCGTTAGTCGCAACTGATGTTTTTAACCCATCTTGTCACTGGACATTCATCATTCACTCTACATTGCGCCCACCTCGTCTCGACCACCGATTATAAACTATACGATAGATACCTAGACTACCTAGTCGTATTTTATTTTATTTTGGTGATTTTATAAGTCATCGCGTGAATCAGAAATCAATGTCATAGTAAAATCTGAGTCTTTTACTTTATACAATCGATACATTTGTAATCGATTCAGTTCACTATCGAAAAATTCTGAATCGATCTGACGTGTTATCCACACACAATGTTTTGTGTTGCGAAGCGCTAATGTTCGATACACCTACAAATTGTTGAACTCTATTCAAATTCAAATTCGGAACACCGCGTACGCACACATACGTCTCGCCGTCGATATTATATTAAGATCCCTCCTTTGTTGGGCGAATACTTGAGGAGAATTAAGGTAATAGAGAACTAGCAAATCACGTTACGCCCCGGGCTATTACGGCATCCTCGTCCCACCTAAGTGTATTACGGGCTATTTATCGTGACATTGAGACCATCGGCTCATCACGGCCAGTCATTGGGAGACTGACAGACGGCCATGATTGCTTTCTTAATAGACTCTTTATTGGTAATCAGCGAGTGGTGTGGAGTAATTTGTAGGTTATTATTCGTGGTCTTTGTTGTATGTGGTATTATTAATGAGTGTGATTGTTTTGTTATATTAGTTGTAGAGCTATTTTTGAAGGAGCTCGTCCGGGGAAGTATTACCACCTATTTCTGCTGGCTAAGCAGCGTTGCTGTGTTCCAGTTTAAAGGGTATGGCTGCTGGTATAATTACAGGCACATGAGACATTTCAACTTTGTCTCTGGGATGGCAACGCATGGCCTCTAATATTGCAGATGTCTATAGGTAGCGGTGACCACTTAACATCAGGTGGACCGTGGGTTTGTTTGCGATCCATTTTCATTAAAAAATAAACTGTACCCAAACACTTGAACTTTGTCGGTACAAAAAATAGGTAAATATTCAAGGACATTTGTAGGATGTTTCTAGATTAGCTCAAGCCATTCACAAATATAAATTCTGTAAGGCTGCTATTTAAAAAAATTGTGTAAATCATATTCATTACTTATTTTAATAATGTCTGTTATGTAAATCGTATTTGAAATATGAATAATACGTTTTTTTCTGAGAAGCTCTATTTTTGGTACACTAATTTAATCTGAAAGAACAACTCAAATTTAATTCGCAAACACATTTAAGCTGCACATTTTTTTAATTTTAATAATTCATATTTATTAGAGTTTCGTACCCAAAGGGTAAAACGGGACCCTATTACTGAGACTTCGTTGTCCGTCTGTCTGTCTGTCTGTCTGCCTGTCTGCCACCAGGCTGTATCTCATTAACCGTGATAGATAAACAGCTGAAATTTTCACAAATGATGTATTTTGATTGCCACTATGAAAACAAATACTAAAAACCAGAATAAAATAAATGTTTTCTCCCTGCTCCTAAACAACAAACGTAATTTTTTTTGCTGAATTTTGCTTGATATTGATAACGGCAACAGGCACTTGAAATATTCACAGAATATTTAACTATAAATTTCCTTTAAAAATAAATAATTAAATTAAAATAAAACAAATATTTAAGGGGGTCTCCCATACAACAAACGTGTTTTTTTTTTTGCCGTGTTCATAGATAATAGTACGGAACCCTTCGTGCGCGAGTCCGACTCGCACTGGCCGGTTTCTAATCTACTTATTATACACTGTCAAACATATTATTTTATCATTCTTTGAAAATAAAGCTATATTTTTACAAAAGAAAAACTGAAACGTGTTAGCTACTTGTAATTCCATGCAAGTTTCAGCGGTCAAACAGGGGAGTAGCGTTTTATGTTTTTATAAATTAAAATGACCAAAGTCGATGCGATGGCCGAGCTGTCACTGACATTATGCACTGGAAATGACAGCTTTACGTAGACATTTTGTTTTGTTTTGGTAAACTCTGATAGACATTTAAATTGTTACCGCCTTTCCCTTAGGCTCTCCGCCTACGGCCGATTATTGGACCGATTTTTAAAAGACTTCTTCTCGCCAACAAAGAAATCTGTCAAAAATCGGTTCGATAATCGATAAAAAAATCGGTTGTGGGCGGAGAGGCTTAGAAAGAGCGTGCATGCGATTTTTAAATTGAAAATATCCGTTATTCATTTAGTTTGAACACAACGCGTAATACTACTCGTGCATGTTTCATGAAATGAAACTAATGCAAATATACTAGTCGATTTTGAATTTGAATTTCGAATCGAATAGGTATAGAATATTTTGGCACATTTGTGGTATGCTCTCTGAAATTAGAATATTTTTTTTACATTTATATTCTACTATTTATTTAAAACATTATGGTAAGTTTTGTATCCAAATGTGCATATAAAATATTGTATATGCAACATAAAATGCTGTTCTAGCAGTGTATTTGTGCACTTAGGTATCTGATGTGCATTTTCATGCAATAAAATAAAGTTATGACCGCTGTCAACTACAGTAAAATCAAAATTCATGTATAAAAATGCGAGACCAACAATTCTTGTTCAAAAGCAAATGACGCGCAGTCCAAATGTCATTTAGATTCATGTCGGTGGCATTGCCCAGACAATGTGAGGAATCACGGAAGCGTATCAAACTATCAAATGACGGACATTCGCGTACTATTGCGCACATAAGTGCATACACGCTCCAATAGAATGTGCTTGACTGTATGTACCTCAGAGTTCGTGTGAGGTCATAAAATTTAATCATATCCTTAAGTTATATGGCGTCTGGGTGGTTTTGTTTATAGGGCTATTTTGTACGGGCTCTCGATAGGTACCTACTAACTACCTACTTTGAAAATAACATGTAACTGCTATTACGTACCTATTTCAAATACTGAATTTCATATTAAATCTAATTAATATCCTGTAAAGAACAAAGCTTCTTATTCGAAAAAAAATTGAAGATTTTGTTTTTGGCGTAAGAAGAGGACGGTAATCTAGGTATAATAACAAAATTATGATCAGAAACATTCCCTTGGGAATTCACCGCTGAAATGAAGAATATTGATTGACCCGATTATTTAAAAAAATCGGGTCAAATCGGGTCGCAAAATGACAAGAAACATGATCAAAAACCGCATTTACGATTGAGTTAAAAAGCCAATACGAGAGCTCTTGAACAGTTGAGAACTTCACAAGGTGTACCGACCCGTAACTCCTGCGTCTTGAAGACATCTTATAAAAAGGAAGATACGGTCCGGAACAAACAAACGTATTGCAATGTCTTCGCTAGAATATACGACTTAGGTACCAGGCTCTCAGAAGTATAGTGGACATTCCTTTGTACAAAAGTTTAAGCATTTTTAAGGTGAATTTATTTAGAGATTGAATTCAAGGTTAATATTTTTGTGTTGGAATTTCAATATTATTTCGTATATACCAGGAGCATAGAATTGAAGTGGATATTTCTTTTAATTTACCCGTTTATTTTTGAAATTAGAATTTGTAAACTTATCGTTGCCCGCGCACGTCAGACAATCGGAGACCAATTTTTTTAGTCGGCGAGAATCGAACATATGAGTTCTAATATCCCAAAGTACACGTTCAACAAAAAATCGGTCCCACGAAACTATGGGTCTATTAAATCGGTCCAATAAATCGGTTTTACAAAAAGTCGTTATTTCGTAGAGGCCGTAATTTGTATGCTTTATAAAATTACTATTTTATAAAAAAAGCACATGAATGTCTCGTATTTTTTATATATTTACCTTTAATCTAATAAACTCATAGCGTAAGTGATTTCAAAGTAAATAACTTTTTCTCTTTTATAAAGATTAGACCACAAAAGAACTAGTGATGTGGAATTATTTCTTAAAAACATTTACTACATAGTGTTCACTTCTTTTTCTTTTAAAAGAATTTTAAAAGAACTTTTGTATTCTATCTTGACCTAGTCTAGACCGAGGCTAAAAGTTAGATTTTTATCACACCATCTGCGCAATAATTTAACGATTGCTACACTAATAGTATTAATAAATTGTACATATTTTTCAATCATTTTTATACTGTTAATAATTCAGAATGAGTAAAGCTTTTTTATAAATTATTTTCTTTTCTAATACGCACGTATTATAAATATTTTTTTATAATTCAAAATTGAATAGAAAAACATCTGTTGCAAATTAATTTTGTAAAAGACTAGCTTGGGCCCATGACTTTGTCCGCGTGGTTTTTTTTACGCGCTATTCGTTACGTATTTGGTTACTGCTCCGCTCCTGTAAGTCATAGCGCGGTGTTATATTATATTAGTAGTACTATTTCTAATGTCTAGCTATCATATACAATCATTTTTTTTGCAATCCCACTGGTAGTCCCAACCCGAGCGCTTTTAAACAAACAAACGAAAATGAATCTTCTGCTTTATTATATTACTAGAGATTTAGATATTCATGCAGTGCAGACTTTTTTAAAAATATGAAAATCCTTTTTAGGGCTAAGTAATTGGTAATATTTCAATTTCATAAAATATAGTTAGATTACCCTATTGAGATAGAAGAAAAAATCTCCGAGTAAATATAAGGTGTTAAAAAATCAACTTTACGAATTTCGCGTAGGTACTTGCTTAGTATCAAAAAACTAATATTATAATGCAAAGGAAAAAAATGACCATACTGAGCATGTACACGACTTCGTAAAGTTGATTTTTTAACACCTTATATGCATACTGGTAACGTACCTTTTCAAATAAGTTTTATAAAAAATAAACGATTTATCGAATATTAAAAAGATCTTATGTATGGTGAACAATAACATCGAGAATGCATACATTAGTCAGAAACAAATAGATTTCAGGAAAGCCACTCTACATCCTATTGTTGGTGATTTCCTAGAGTTTGACAGCTCAGTTTATTTAGTAGTATACACAGAACAAACGTGGCCGACGCTTCGACTTTGCAGTGTAGTGACGTCCTTAAGGGACAATGGGGTACCAAGAGGCAAGAGGTAAATTCAGGATGTTGTATTTAAATGAGAAAATGTGAACGTCGAAACCTATGTCTTTGTAGTAAAAATGTTTATAGTAAATATCTGTTCTACTACAATACTAGTAGAATGGATAATTCACAAACTTTCGCGTTATAAATGCGCGAAAGTTTGTGAAGAGGAATGAGTTGGTGGATGTTTATTAGCTTACACGGCTTAACCGAATTGGTTGAAATTTGTCATACATATAGATATTGACCTAGCTACACATAGGACATTTTGTGCTACTTTTGTGTGAGACTTTTGCTAAATTTTGAAGTCAATGAAGATGAAGTCGTTGAAGTCGTCGGCAGACTTTAGTTGTTGTGTGTGTGTTGTGCTAGTAGAAGGTATCTAATAGCAATTTATAATTTTTTTAGTTTTTTCTATTTAAGCAATTACCTTGCTTGTTTTCCACACAGAAACGTACCTATATTAATATATAGGTCTCGTTTCATCAACATAAATTTGAAGAGACGAGACTATAAAAAATATCAAAGAAAGTACTAATTAATATAAATAACAAATTCCACTCTATTTTCGTCCAGACATTCTTTTACTCACCTATAAGTAATTACTAAACTATAAACAAAGAAAAAAATAGCTTTAGTGTCTTCGAAAATGTATTTCAAATTCCAAAAAGGTTAGGTTGAGTGTTTATGTGTGACAATAAACGTACATTGGTCACGTTTCGCTGAAGGTATCTTAAGATTCGATTTTATGGTGGAGTCCGGGTCTAACCGGCGGCCCGGGGAGGATTGTAACAGACTGGTAATGGTGACAAATTTTGCGTATGAATGTGGTATTAGGTGATGCTTAGTAAGCCCTGTTACAAAGTTATAGAAGGAGAAAGAAATGGACGGGAGAAAGAGCTAGAGCAATAGGACCCCGGTTGGACCCTTCACGTCTTCATCTTTCTGCCCTTGTCCATGCGACTTGGGGTCGGCGCAACACATTTTCTTCTTCCATGCTGTCCTGTCAATCATTACAATATCACTGACTCCTTTCTCTTTCATATCATTCTTCACACAGTCCATCCATCTTTTTTTTTGGCCTCTCTTTTCCTATCCTTCTATCTACATTTAAGTTTATAACTCACTCACTCTTTTGGTCATTTGCGTTTCGTTCCTTCTCTTCACATGGGACAAACGGTTCTCTTTCAGCTTTTCTGTCACGAGCGCTACTTTTAAACTTCATCTAATATACTAATCCTTTCACTTTATCCACTCTGATCACACCACACATCAACAGTTAGGCCCTTTGGGTACGGAATCCAAAAAAGCACAGTCTGTACCAAAACTCATAAATGAAAACTTTTTCATAACCATATTCAACTACGATTACTTTCTGCGGAAGTGTGTATGTAGTTGCAGCAATAAAAAATCTCACTTATCGTTGCAATTGCCCGTATTGTTCGCTAGCCCCGTACCCAGCTGGTTCGTATTAAACCAATAAATATTCATTATGAACTTGCTTAATTTCGTACAACACTATTTTACTATTTCACTAATTTAAGCTTAACGGGCTGCTGCGGCCGAATGTTTAGGAATTGACTTTAGATTGGTTTTGGCCGAGTGTTATTGTTGTCTTTGGTTGTGGTTTTTGGCGTAATTGGAGTGATGAAACCAATTAATGGGTCTGTTATTTGCAAACCACTTAAAACCGTTGTTCCCGACTGTCATTTGAAGATCTTTGACAGTCGTTACGGATAGGTAACAGCCGGGAAGTCTGACAACCAGTCTTACCAAGAGGCATCGTGATGCCCAGTAACTGGGTTATAAAGTTTAGACAGCCAGTCGCTCCATATAAAACGCAGGTATTCAGCTGCATCTGATTAGACAAGGACCCCAACATGGTTGGAAAAAAGCTAGGTAGATAAAAATATATGTTTGTATCGTCGAGTGTTTTTAAGGAATTCTTCGGGTCTATGTCCTTTCTTTTCGTGTAAAACTTCATCTAACGAAGAGCTTTTTTATATTGCGTTTTATTCTTTAAAATTCATTTGTTAGGTATATACGGCTTAAAAAAGGTTTATTTAAGAACAAACTGAATGAATAGGTTTTATATTTCTACAATTATTTATGTTTTAAACCTATAAATAAAGACCTCTGTAAAATCCAAAATATTATGACTTGAATTAATGGAACAATAGTATTTAATGGTTTAATATTTAGTTTCCACGTAGGCGTAATATAAATGTTTATCTTTTTCACAGCTTAGGTCGTAATTCGTGCTGATCCGGGAATTATGAGCATAAAGCTCATGAACTAAATGTGCTGGGCGCGAGATACCTGCTACGTTTAGTTAAAACAATTGCGTTTATTTAACTTTTAGTAATAATGATTTTTTTGGCTCTCATTGCGTGGCTTGTGGGGTTTTTAAAGTTTTTACTGTAGTGTATTATACAAGCGTACTTTTTATATTACGCTACTGGCGAGGTATTGAATTCTAATATATCGGAAAAGAGTTTTGTTTCGTTATTATACTATGCCAAAATCATACCGAGCCCTCTCTCTGGCTTGGAAATTGCTTGGAAAGCACGTCCTTCACAGATCTTTGACCGTCGTTACTGGTTGTAAGATACCTTAAGATCAAGTATGTCGATCAGTCTTACCAAGGGATAACAGTAACTATAGATTGGCTGTCGATCATAGAAAAACCCAATAACACTTTGCTTGACCTGGAAATAAAACCCAAGACCTCTGCCGTAAGAGTCGCGCCACTAGGCTACCGAAGCAGTTAAGTACTGCTATTAAACCTTCCGAAAATATCTCTATTAGTGGCGAGACACCCACAGAAAAATACTATACCCTTTTCCACAACCCACACAAAAAACAAGCGCGAAAATTGATTTAAAAAACCTAATTAAAAACACGCTTGAAAATAGAAAACCCACTCATGTGTACGTTAAACCACCCACACACAAAGTACATAGATACCATGTTATAGTACACTGTAGTGAAAGTATAAAAAAATACTCCCTCAAGGAAAGTGTTTGGTCCGGAAAGGAAATTGAAAATCCGGTTTGTTCAGTACTGTTTCGGTCTGAAGCACTACGGAATATCATAAGTGTTGTAGCTACACGAGCTTTTTCAGTTAAGGTGGCTGAAGTTCAAATACTGGCGGAAAATAAGAAAATAAAGGCTGTGTTTGTATCATGGGGCCTGAGCTACAAATTTTACTGAGAAGATTTAAAAGAATCTTTTAAAATTAACTTAGTTACCCACAGTTTACTTAATAATGTACATATTTGCGTCAAACTAATTTAATATGCCAAATGTGTTACTTTATTAAAGAGCAATATCAGTGGGATAGTTCTCTTAACTTTTGAAATCAATCGCAATTTAATCTCTGTCTCAATCTGTCAAAAATGTCTCTAATTTACTTTAATTTTTTGACATTGATTGTCGCTGAGATGAGATTGCGAATAGATTTTACAAGTTTTTAATTTGTAGAATTGACCTTCAGTTTAATGTACATCCCACAGATATGCTAAGAATAAAATTATGCTTATAGTCTACTACGAATAAGAATCATCGTGAAATATGTAAAATCATTACATTTTTTTTTAAATGGGAGACATTTTGGCGTCGGTTGGTTCGTTTTGGTGAACTAAACCCTAATGTATTTTTGTGAAATAAGGGAGTGATTTTACATGAGCATTTATTATTCTGTTTTTGCATCAAGGTGACAACACTGCTTTTGCAATATTTTCATTTCGCGTTTGCAAAAGGGCTGAAAGCTGGGTGAACTCTAGTGTGAACCATTCTTAAGGTCCAATTTCCTTCCAAACTTATCTGCAACATCTTTGTGTGTGGTATGAAAAAATAGCATGATGAAACCTACCTACATAGCAGGTATAAATCTACTTCAATAGCTCTGAGTAAAATAATATACGTCTCTCAAGTTGTTTAAGTTTACCAGTATAACAAAACATAAATGTAATTCTCCTGACCGATTCTGGCCACGGCCAATCTTATTGCTGACTAGCTAGGAGATATTATAGTGCACAAGTGTGTGCGCAAATACAGGTGCACTCCCTCTTCCCTAACTCTCATAGTCCGATGGGACGGCAATCAGACACGACCGGAGAGAGATCAGGCGCAAGACCAACGGCTTTTACGTGCTTTCGGAGCCACGGGGTTGTCACACCACCAACTTCCAGACTCCGGACTGCTACTGAGAAATTCCTAAAAGAAAAACCCAATAACACTTTTTGCCCGACCTGGGAATCGAACCCGGGACCCCTTGCTCAGCAGTCGCGCTTGCGACCACGAGACCAACGGGGCAGTCCGGACTACCCGGGTATAATATTAATAGTCCGGGGGCCTATTAATATTATTATTGATACAAAGCTATTTCCAATCGTAACATTATATTTCTCGGGAACTAAATAATTATGTTTGTTTACCGACATAATTGATGTTAACAAAATAATGCCGGATTGAGTATTATCAGCACGTGTTTATAACATTGAAGATATCCTTTATTATATAATGCCATGGATTTGATAAGGGTGATGAATGGCTGAATGCGATGTTGTTATTATTTGATGTATTAAATCTAATCTAGATAACAACGTCATATAAATGCATGTTGATAGCGTGATCTTTGTATTTTTTTTTATTGTATACATATATGATTTGCCGATGTTTATTTTAGGGCTTTCCCAACATTGTGAATTACGAAGTCCAAGAAAATAAGTCAAATCAGTGTTTTTTTTTTGGTATTATTTATAATGGTGGGTAAAACTAAAGATGTTAATCGATAACTGATTGTAAGTCTGAAGGCAGGTTGCTCTAACGAGTACCTCCCTGAGATAACGAATTATATAAACAGTAAAAAATAAGTCAATGATAGAAAAATTTAACGACAAAATGGAAGAATATAAAAAAAAGAGTTAACGTTAAAAAAGAACTTAACCATAAAAAAAGGTTTTCCTCCTGTCAGGAAAAACTGATTGAAACTTTTTCAAAATTTGAACAAGATTTAAAACAAAATTTATATGGGATTTAAATGGCAGATGTGAGTGGCAATGCCGGGAGGGGACACCCTAGAAAGACCTACCTTGACCTTATCGGTGAGGTTCTTCAGAAAGGTCAGGTGCGCAGTACTCGTAACCGGCGTGCTTGTATGACCAGATGTATGAATGTGGACGAGGCGAAAGGAGTGTGTAAGGATCGTAGCAGGTGGCGGTCCGTGGTTTCTGCCTACCCCCATGGGAAAAAGGCGTGAGTTTATGTATGTATGTATGTATGTATTTAAAACAAATGGGCACAAGTTCAAAATAGCGCTATTTTAAAACGCTCATAACAGAAAACACATCACATCACAACACAACAGACCTCTTCAGTACCTTCATAAGTAGGTACATAGATTACCATCTTTTTAAATTAACAGATCGTTGTAAAAGATTTCATTTGGCGCCGTTTCCTCTGCGAGGGAGAAGAGACAGATTTTTATCTCAAGCATAAAACCATGCTTATTTTCTGCTCTGTTTTAATAACCCTTTTAAAATAAAACTAGGTTTTCACAGAAAGGGTGATTCTGTGTGACCTAGCATTTAAAAATAAACGTCTTTTTCGGAGTATTTTTATTCATACCATCATCACGCCTGTTGCGAGTTAGGCAGAGGTGTACCAATGTATATCCACAGTTCGTCGGTTTGTTTAGGTCCCATGTAATAGGGCCGAGCGTATTGCCATTAACCGGACACAAATCCTAACTCCGAGCTGCTACTGAGAATTTCATAGAAAACCCCAATAACACTTTTTGCTCGACCTGAGAATCAAACGCAAACCTCTAGCGTAGCAGTCGCGCTTAAGGTGCTAAGCACGACTGCTACGACTGCTGCTAGAGGTCTTGGCTAGGTTAACGAGGCAGTTCAACGAGTCTTTTCAGAGTGTACTTAATCTAGTTTTCTTTGTGACCTTCAGGGAATGCCTAGTTCTCAGACTAGGGATATTATTTATGCTAATCCGAAATTAGTTGTAGTATTAAACTAACAATGTTGTGTTAACAAAACTATTCATGTTAAACAAGCCACCACGGCTACCACTGTTACTATACGAACAACGCAAATTAGTTACCCATATTCCTTTTTTGAATTTCGATGTTCGAAAACTCGCACAATCCTATTTGTATAACACAACTTTCATACACTAGAATAAAGCCATCACCAAGAATAGAAGGTCCCAAACTTCTGCTCACATCATAGGGAAAACGAGCATGAAAATAGCAAAATATATGTTGAGGGAACTCCATAAACCAGATGTTGCTTTATCTAAAACGGCTATACGCACTCGTCTCCCGAAATAAGTTTGGCTACAATCGACTTACCGGGATTATTGAAAGTTCTTGATAGTTGGGGGAATCTTTTGCTACTTAGATACGTGGCTTCCGACCAAAACTTTTCTGCTTTTGCAGGAAACTTCGCCATGATGCCTATTAGCGGCCGGGATCACTTATTTTGAGGGCAACATAATAATTTAAGTAGCGAAACTTTTTTTCCGGATATTTTTGGCTTCTGTTATTGAGGCTGTGTTATGGGCTGTTATATTGGACTGTTTTTAGGATTTATAGATGTAATTTTATCATAACAGCGCTGTAGACCAAATAAAATAAATATTTTAATAATGTGACAGCACACTAGCACAGTCCTCCAAGTGAATCTGCATCTAGACAGTTCTAAAACTCATGTTGTGATGGAAATTTCAATTAAGTACCTATAGGTATGTACACAATAATTCTTATATTGTCTCTCTGTAACAACGCATTATATTTTACTAAAATAATAAAAGGGCACTGTTCACTGTTGTTTGAAAAGACATTCATGTTGGTTGTTCAAGAGGATATTTGATAAATCGAACTGAAATATGGCATTCGATTTTCAATATGTTATCGTACAAGATTTTATAACTTTGATAGCAAACTTTTTAAACTTAACGATCACACACAATGTGGGAGCAAAAATCTAATGGCGGTTCTCTAAAAAGTGTTTACACGGATACGTTTTATGAGCCTTTAATACCAGAGCAGGTATCCCGGTAATAATTTTTACTTAAAAGTTTAATGAAATTTATGGTATACATGAAAATTTATCGCATAAGCCTCTCTCAGCCAATTTCGGAATGCCGACAAAATGTAACTTAATTAATGTTTCGTAGTACTTATTATTCCTGTATCAATATTGAATAGTAACTAAACTACTACCTTATCTAATAGTTCGGAGAATTATTTAATAACTTAGTTAAGCTACCTTTAATATAAATGAATGTTATAATTACATTTATTAGAGGAACGCTGTGCTATTTGTTCGTTAGTGGGTGTTTATTTTAGGACATGAATAAATAAAATAACCAAATTATTAATAAGATAATTACGTACCTACTTAGAAAATAAGTATTTTATTTATACCATTGTTTTTAAATTTTGCTTATATTAGTCAACTGTATACCGGTGTACATTTATATCACAACAATCATTATTTAACAGAATAAAAAAATACAAAATGCTAAAAATGTACTTTTGTAAGTAACGATACATAGGATAATGCAATACTTAATTTAATCGGCTGTTATATAACATATATGACATACAGCATTTTAATATTTTACGATTTTTAACATTGCCTCTGCGCTTTCACTATCTTTACAATCACAAAGTTCCAACCCAAAGCTGCTGCCTCCATACCCATAAGTCATAGCAGCCTATTACTGTCCCACTATTGGGCAAAGGTGTCTTCTCATACCGAGAAGGGCCTTCTCATACAGAGGCGGATTGACGATGTCAGATTCATTATAAGTCCAGGTTTTCTTTGCCTATGTTTTCCTTAACCGATGCCATTGACGTTCAAAATAAACTTAGAAAGCACATATGCATTGTAAAAGTCATATCCTCCTCCATACGTAACCAAACAAGAAAAAATATAAAATTGCCAAAAACAAAACACAATACAAATAAAGCTGTTAGTAAACCAATCGCGGTGACTCTTTGATAATTGAAACATGTCAACAAGTCTTTGATGTTTCGGACGCTAGATGGCTGTCTTTGTTCATGCTGATGGACAGATATGTCAGTCGAATGTATACGTCCATCGGCATCATGTCAGCTCTGTCCATACTCGATAGTTCGCATTCAATTTCCGTTGGTGCTATGTGCGAATACCGTGCCAGACAGCGGAGTATTGACTGAAACGTATGAAGATTTTGATAGCACTGCGATTTACTGGCGTATTTCAGAACGTTGTTTTCGTTGTAAAGTGAAAATGTGGAATGAATTTGGCTGTGATTTAATTATGTACATGTGTTTGTTGGTTGGTTTATTTTGATAGGATGCTGCATGTAGCTGTGTAGCTGAAATCGTCACATTTAATTAAATTTGTAGCTGTGTCGTCAAATTTTATATTAATTGAATCTATACAAAAAAGTGTTTGTTTGTCATGTCAAAATAACAGCTTACCAGTCAATGCATGCGAATATTTTTACAAGAATTATAAAGAAAGATAATTAATTATTTTTTTGACTGTCTGTCACTATTTATTTGCTTCGGCTAAAAAAAATGAAATTTATAAATTAGTTTCAAATATAAATGAATCTTACACATGGCCAATGGCTTATATTAAAATTATGTTTACCGTTCTAAAATACAAATTATGCCTCTGTATAATAAAATTCATAATGCGAATCATTTAATAGTAATATCAAGACACCTAGCTAATTCAAAATGTAACTGTATCATAATGAAAAGTAGATACTCAACACTCAAACTTAGTAGGTACTACTAAGTTTCGCACTTAGTAGTACTTACTAAGTAAGTACTACTTACAAATGTAAAGTTATCCCTGTTCACAGTTCTCACGTCTCACCATAAATTCACTTTTATCAAAACCAAAGCTGTATCGAATTTTATAGGACATTTTTTAATAAAATTTCATAAACTAAAGTCATAGATTAAAATAACGCGCTGAACAATACTTAGAAAGCACTACTCATAACTTGAACTCATTGGTATTCAGGATGCGAGCGGCGAGTGGAGCAAATTCTTAAAATTGAATCTGGAGTAGAATTCAGGCTTGGATACAAGCACTAAAGACACAATGCTTTGGTTTTATCAAACATTGATTTTGTTCCTTATATCCATTATTATAAAGTAAATAATTGTTTTTTTTTGCTTATAAACTTTTGCTCGAGGTTTTGATGGCGTTTTGTTTACGGATCTCTAATTTTTTGGTAATAAAATATGGACTAATAAAGCACTTAGAGAAAACGTAGCTTTAAGCGTAGTAGGTATATGCGGAAAAAAAATCAGAACCAGTACGTCAGTCTGTAATTTCGGAGATTAACATGGTCAAACAAAAAAATGAATTAACAAAGTTTTCAGCTTAATATATTAGAATACATTCGCATAATATGTAAAAATCAATTACTATAATAACTACAGCATATTTAAAATATTATTCAGTCTCTGTAATCTTCGAACAATTTGACAAGAATACAGCGATGTTCTAAATCCGTTTAGTAATACATATAGTATGTTTTCTTATACATGGTGTTAGTTTTAAATGTTAAAAAAGTTACGAGTTCTTTGTTTTCTTTCGTGAGTTAAAAAGAAGAACCTGTCCAGTTTGACCACTTGCCACCCTCCCCCAGTAACGCCTTAAGCCGAGGTCTTTACCACACAGGAGTTACACCAGATAAGGTTATCAAGGGTGCCGTTAGAGTGTAGTTACTTAGTTTCTTTAAAAGTTTTTAAGCCCTGACTAGAGGCCTTTCTTTTGGCACCACAGGAACGTCCGGTTAAGCAGACGACAACCTCCCAGGTTGAACTGCGAGATGCCATTAAAAAAACAAAAATCACCTACGTGTGTGCCCGGTGGTCAAAGTTCGTTCATTATTATGCATTAAAAGAGGTTTTTACGAATGTAATCGTGACATTTACATGTTAAAAAGTAAGTCATTTTAAATTCTATTTTTTTAAACTTACACTTTGAGGGGTGTAGTTTCAACGGCTCACAATTAGTATTTTAAGGGCTTTTCGCACCAACTCATTTGTTGCAAATGGAATCATAATAAAGACTTTATTTGAAGCCATTAAGTTTATTACGTTACGGTTATATTATTATTACCCATTTTACTACGTGTTTGTACTTGTTGGTACTTCTATTTTAATGTACTGTTATTATTACCTATATTGTGAATGAAAATATGATGAGTTCCAAGCGATTTTTGGTGTATTTTACCTAGTTTTCGTGGAGTTTTCCTTGTTTTTATTACTTTTCTTTTTATATCGGTGGAATCTAAACGAGAATCGGTCTGTGGATTGATGATAAAATTGCCTCGTCAATAAGATCTCTCGATCTTAGAGTCATGTGTTGAAATACTTAAACATAAGTAGATACTATTTTAATTGGTTAATATTTTTTTCTTTTATGTTAATAAACTGCAGGGTCCTAAATCATTTAAAGACGTAGGTCTTTAAATGATTTAGGATCCTGATATTGAGTTAATTTAAAATATTTTTTTTTTGTTTTGGGCCATACTTAGGCGCCTTAAAATTACGGACATTATTAAAGGTCAAGTTGCAACATTTTTTTTTTATTTTAAATATCATAATTAAATTTTAAACACTCCTTTCTCAAGTCCCTGTACTATTGCATGCACGTTAATACAATATTTTGCCTGCGATTAATTGCTGGTTAACATAAACAGTGATTTTTCTCACCAGAAAGAAAAATAATTTCCACCAAAACATTTTCCTCAATGTTATACGGTTAGACGGATAGTGTGCACGGCAGATGTACGTTTTACACCTCGTGTTGTACAGATAGATAGGTACATACACAAATTAACTACTATCAATGCCTGTAAAATATACAGGTCATAATAAACACGTACATACAAGTGACATGATTATGTAAACAACACTCTACGCCCTTGTAATATTACATCAATTCATTAACCTTTTGAACGCCACAGTCATGTATAGACGACAAATGCAATTTAATTAAAAATGCAGTTTTCTTGTCGTCTATAGACGATTGTGCCCTGTTGGACACATTTTGATTTGTCGGCTATACACGACTGTGGCGTTTAAAAGGTTAAACTCATATTGTAGGCCCCTACGTAGAGGTCCTGATTCATTTACTTTCTCTCATTATGTCCTGACGTAAACGATTTAATGTCTTCATTTACTGCACAAAGAGAAATTAAAGAGGCTGCTAAAAGCTTGACATGACAAAGTGCTCTTTCTATTATAACTTTTAAGACTATAAGCTTACGTACGTGCTGTAATTTTCCTAATTACTTTCGTCATTTAGTTTGGAGTAATTAAAATTCGTTAGGCATATTTTTGGGTAGTCTGGTGAGGCATGGAAGGCTTTTTTCATGCGTGTCATTTTAGGGGGGCAATACTTCTAGCTTTTGGCAACAATTGCAATCTTATCTACGGCATTTGTGCATTTCTCGGCACGGTTGGCACAGTGGTTGGGCGATTGGCTACTGCGCTTTTGCGGGCTCGATTCAACAACTATTGTAACAAGAACTATTGAATAAATATTTGCATGGCCTAAGATACTTATTCCAGGTCTGGCTGCTTGTGTATCTGAGTAATTGTAGTAAAAAAAAAAACAAAAAAAAACTCAGTTTCAATTTGCAAATATGGTTCTAATTTACCGACATTAGTTGACACTGATTGTAGCAGAAATGAAATAATAAATCCGCGTAAATAATTGTTGACAAATCTTTATTCTGTGATAAACAAATAAATAGAAATCTATGGATTATCCGAATTCTTTTATGCTATTTAAGATTGGTCTCACAGTAAAAAGTTTTTACAATTATGAATTCAAAAAACAAAGTTGTAAGTCATTACTCTTAGGCACCTACCTACTCACATTTTCTAAACTATTATCTGTACCCATTACGTAGAACCTAAGTCTGCAATAAAGGGGCGTCTCTCAGAGCTCTGCGTGCTAAAGATACCGCCGCCTGATATTGCTATACTGCACTGAATAATGATAAGTGGTGCCGCAACTCACCCGAGTGCTGTGCGAAAAGGCCATAGCATTATATGAAGCCTATACAGTATACACAATAGTCGATTTTAGCCATACTTGAGCGACCAACATAGAGCGGAGTTAGGAACACAGTATTGTTGTGAAAACTATGAGACACAATGAACTGAAGTGGGCTTAGTTGATGGACATGTTATGGATTGCGAATAATATTCTGTTTTGTGGAGTGAATTTTGGTCGTGGCGGCTAATTTTAATGGAGACTGGTTAAGTAAGCAGGAGATATTTGTGCGACACAAGTGCTCTCTTTCGTTCTTCTCTCATACAGTCGGATGGGACGGCAATCTGACACGATCGGGGAGCAAAGAGGCGCAGGCTCGACAGCTTTACTTATTTTACGAGACACGGGTGGTCACTCTGCACTCTTCCTAGCTCCGGACTGTAGTGTGCCAACATTATATACAAGTTTCTGCCCGCGACACTGTGGAAGTCAAGTATGTGTACCTACTCGTATAAGTACCCGTAAGTGTTAGTTTATAGCTCATAACACTCGGCTATCGTGTAGCTTTCTATTAGTGAAGGACTTTTTGTAATTAAACCGGTACTTCCAGGGATTACCTCCCAGAAGCCCTATACCTGCACAATACAACGTTATTAAAATTTTGAATTAAGAGTGCCGCCCTCTTTATAATATTATTAGGTTAAGAAAAACAAAGTTGTTTAAACATTAGTGGCGACTATTAACCACAAAGCATAAAAAGAAAATCTAATTTAATTCCTCAAAAAAGGCTTATGCTTAAAGACTCATACATCTTCTACAATTTCGGCTAATAAAACGCCAACATAAACTCCAATCTCACTGTAAAAGCTTGGTTCTTGTAATGAAATTCCCAACAGCGTTCATGAATCGGAAACCAAAGTTCAGTTTGAAATAAGGCAACGTTAGCACTGTTTATATTTCGACGCACGGCCGGCCGTGCATTGCTGCTAGAATATCAATTTGTAAGCATAGTAACGCTATTCGCGGTCAGATTTAGACTAAAGCATGGTACGGTCAACGGCACGTCAAATGTGACGCTTGAATTACGAAAACCATCCATGCTGCTACAAAATTAATTGGCTGTCTATGTAAAATTGTTTCAACTATGTGCGGTTGAGTGTATTTGTATTGAAGTTGGATGTCGTGTGTTGCTAGTCAGTTTAATTATTCTCTGAATGTTTAAGCTAAATACGCCTTTAGCAATATGAGTATAAAGATTTAGGCCCACGTTCACCAAAATCACTAAACATATTTAGCGCTAAATATGTTTAAATTATCATTCTGTCACCGTCACCCTTTAAGAATGTGACAGGGATGCAATGATGTTGTAATGTGTGTATGTGTTTCGACAGTTTAAAGATCATCTTTTATATGTGAATTTATCGTCAGTGTTATTGGGGTTTTCCATTACGAATTCCTCAAAACTGCCCGGAGTTTAGGAGTTGGTGGTGTGACACCCTCGAGCCTTGGAAAGCACGGAAAAGCCGTTGGTCCTACGCCTGGTCTCTTGGATTGCCGTCTTATCTATATCTGCAATACTAGAGACTTTACAAATGCGTTGCCATCCCAGAGACAAAGTTGAAATGTCCGAGTGCCTGTTATTTCACCGACACCCAAACCCTTCATACCGGATCACAGCGACGCTGCTTGCAGGAATAGGTGGTAGTACATCCCCGGACGAGCTCCTTCACAAAAAGCTCTCCTACTACTAAAATAACATTAAATAACTCTCGTTACTGTATGTATTTTCCTGATCGATTCCGGCCGCGGAATATTGAGCCATTTTGCCCGACCCGGAAATCGAAACCAAGACTCGAGAAGACTCAAGAAGCGCAGTCGCGCTTGCCACCACGACACCACCGGGTCAGTCACACTAACGTAGTAATCAAATATTTAATATGGCTCGTACTTTTCATCCCTAACCGGGATAAAGCGTGTCATCCAACACAAGTTGCGAGAGTCAACTCAGCGAATGGCCCATTGTGGTGTCCATTGCGAGGCTAGCGACCTATTACGGACTGTTCACTGCGACTATTGCGATTCCTAGCCTCAAATGTTACGGCTTTCAGAAGTTTATATCGGTCAAGTGGTTTTAACTTTCGTGGATACGTTAACTACTGAAGATAAGTAGCAACTTTGTGGGGTCTAATTAAGAACTAAAATGTTTCGTATCTTTAGACTAGGTATATTGCCTTTTTTGTAGGTCAGTGCCTGCTTGGATAGTTTTGAATTGAACAGAATCTTAACTAATATTATAAATGGGAAAGTGAGTTAGTTTAGTGAGGATGTTTGTTACGCTTTCATGGCTAAACCACAGAATCGTTCTTGATACAATTTGGTACAGACTAAGTTTGGACCTAAAAAAGGCCATAGGCTACTTTTTAATCGGTGACTTCGTCTGTATCCACGGTACATTCATGCATTCGATGTCACTGGCTAAAACTAGTGTTTGATATTTTATCATACTTTTTCCAAAAATCATCATCATATCAGCTGCAGGACGTCCACTGCTGGATATAGGCCTCCCCCATAGATTTCCAAAAGAACCGGTCGGAAGGTGCTTGCATAAGCATTTTTCTGTGGTCTTAATCAGGTCGTGTGTTCACCTCATTAGTGGACGTCCTACGCTGCGCACCCGACCTTCCTGAAGAACCTCACCAATAAGGTCAGCGTAGGTCTTTCTAGGGCGACCCCTCTTTGCGCTGCCACTCACATCTGCCATATGAATTTCTCTCAGCATGACCATCATGACTCTGCTACTACTAAAACATGAATACAATAGTATAGATTTAAAACCATTAATCTACCATTAATTCACTAATACCCTCACGTAGTCTAAAAGCTAAACTGTGTGAAATCACTTTCAGAGCATTATCTTCAGCTGCAGTAGTTAAATTGCACAAAGACTAGAATTTAATGCCCGTGCCGACTTATCCTCGACTTTAACTTGTAAGACTTAAGACCTTGATTTTTTCTTGTCTCTTTCAGGATAGTTAAATAAGATTAATCTGATAATTAAGACTTTCGTCTTGTTTCAATATTTTGTTGAGAGTTAGAGTGAGAGTGCAACTTTATAAAAATGTTGTATAGGTATCTACTTACCTACTTATGTATTCCATGGATACCCACTATCCTACTACTATTATAAAGGCGAAAGTTTGTATGTATGGATGTATGGATGTATGGATGTTTGTTACTCTTTCACGCTTAAACGGCTGAATGGATCTGGATGAAATTTGGCACAAAGATAGATTATAGTCTGGAATAACACATAGGCTACTTTTTATCCCGGGAAAATGTACGGTACCCGTAGGATAACACACCAACTGTGACGCGGACGAAGTCGCGGGCAGAAGCTAGTACCTTTATAAACGCGAAAGTTGGAGACGATGGATGAATGGATGTTTGTTTAAATATGCACACATAGTATTATCTATAACAATACTATAAAGCTGAGGAGTTTTTTTAAAACCGCTTATCTACAAAACTATCAATCGGATTGGAAACAATATGTTTGTATATGATAGCCAGATTCATGAGGAATAATATAAGCTATATAACATCACGCTACAACACACGGAAACGGAGCAATAACCAAAGATTTAACTTAACTTACGCGTAAAAAAATCACGCAGTCAAAGCAGCGGACAGAAGCTACTATACCTATATGTAGGCGGTAATACCGAGGGCATCTAAGCTGTGCAAGCAAATCTTTGCATTCAGCCAGAGATATGAAAGTTCAAACGAGCCTTACAATGTCCCCCGATCCCACTTAAGTTTTTGGGTCAAATAGGGAGAGGGTTAATACATCGCTTTCATGTTAAATAGATCCTTAGGATAGTTTAGTAAAGATAGAAAGAAAAATAAAAAAGTACTAGTGTGGCTGAAGTTACCTACTTTAAATGGCTTTCATTATCATGCCTGCATTTGCCAAAGAGATGGACAGATGTGTTAGGGCCTTACTTATAAAAATAACGCTGATTCATACAGCTACCTCTTATGTGACTGACTGAACGATGAAACACTATTTTAATCTGCCAACTCTTAGACGGTCAGCATAGAGCATGACCAAATTATTCGACTAAAGAACGAAATCGAACGAACAATTGAGCATAATTGTCAAAATTTAGAATAGAATCCATAGACCAAAAATTTCATCGTCACAGCTGATTGTAGCCCGCCATCTTACTTCCGAACTATATAATTAAACAACGGGTCGCCGCTGTTTAAATTTTCTGTTACTTAGGCAACATCTCAACGCTGATTAACGTTTATAGGTAAGATTTTTCACCTGAGACACCGTTGAAAGTGGTTGCTATGTGAAAACTAATTGATTTTTAGTCAAGGATTTGAGAGTCAATCAATTGAGAAGTAGCTGAGAATACTCAGCTACTTCTTCTCAGTTGTTTTTAAATAATAATTTAGCGTTATTTTTATAAGTAAGGCTGTAAGTGTTTTAAGACAATTATATTCGCCTGTTACAAGCCTCATATACTTAATTTGCTTGTACTAAATTTAAAAAACAATTTTAACCTAAAAAAAATATTATTTGCATGTTTAAACATAGTACTTAAATTATTTAAGTAGCGGTGCCAGCCTTCCATTTGGCTCTCAGCTCAGCTTTCTTCTCTCAGCTTTCCAAAAGGACCGGTTGGATGCGGCCTGCATCCAGCGTCTTCCTGCTATCTTAATCTATTGGAGAGTGCTGTATGTCCAGCAGTGGACATCCTGCAGCTAAAATGATGATGATGAAGATGATGTATATAGATATAAATAGGTAGGTTTTGCGATTTAGAAGCTTAGTATGTTTGCAAGCATATTTTGAAATAAAATGGGTTGGTGAATTATTATTCATAAAAGAGGATTACAGCAATAACAGTACCTAATCGTTACAAAGCAAAGCTATTGTTTAACTCGTTACAAAAAAAAGACAAAGTCCCAATCACTACCATTCTAAAAAACCACCAGCAAACCAGCGAACCAGCTAATAAGGCCGGATTTGTCGTAAAACAATCATAAAAGTCATTGTTAAAATGATAAAAATCTCGTTACGTTTTTCAAGTTTGTATACCCCTGCCGTGTCGCATTCAACTCGTTTCCGAAAATTCAATTTTGGGAATTTGTTTCCTCCCGTCGAACGTTGTACGGAATACTGATGGGGCTTGAGACTTCCCGTAAAGAAGTGTTCTTGTTTTTTATTTATTTATTTTATTTTAACAACATAAAATATGTGTCCACTTAGCGCACTTGACATTTTAACTTATTGCTTAGCAGCAGAGTTGAAAATGGATTTTCGGAAAATTGTCTGTATGCGTAATTTAATTTGTGTTGTTTGGCTGAATTGAATGCATAATATTCCATTTAATAATTTAATTAAAAAAAAGGACCAAATCGTATTAAAAAAGCACGGAAAAATATAAGTCATAAAACGTAGTCCAAATTATCCCTTTAACTTTGTTTTTATATTCCTGTTGAGTTATGTTATGTGTATACTGTGCATAAATGTGTAAATAAATTGTAGAAAAAAACAATAGATTATTTCTTGAATAACATAAGTATAGAGCAACATAAACTCTAGCTTAAAATCCTCCCAGGGCGGGGGAAGTTATTTGATGATTTCCCGTCTATAAAAAAAAAAAAAAAAAAAAAAAGCTTAAAATCATAAAGTTTAAGTACATTTTCATCCAACATACTCGTACAAGAAAAGATTATTTGAAACTAACGTAAAGATTCAGCTGTGGTGGATACTTATTCTTTCGGACTGCAGTGCGGTGAAACGTAGGCAAACTTTATACTTTATGTCCCTGATTTGATACGGTACCTACTTTTAGAACAAATCTTTAGCTACATCTTATTTAGTAGCAGTTAAGGCTTAGTTTTGCTTGTCGTTTATTTATTTTATTAATTTGTTTTATACTAGTGGTCCTACACGCGACTGCTACGCTAGAGGTATTGGGTTCGATTCCCAGATCAACCAAAGTGTTGTTCTCGCGGGCTTCTCTATGAAATTCTCAGTAGCAGCTCGGAGTTAGGATTTGGGCCCAGTTAATGGCAATAGGCTGGCCTCATACTTCATGAGACCTAAACATACAGGCGAACTGTGGATATACATTGGTACACCTCTGCCTAATCCTTTTGGGGAATACAAGCGTGATGGTATGTATGTAAGCATGTATGTATCAACATCACCAGCGTGCACGGAAATAATGGTAATGAATGGAATTAAACGTTAACGTTAACGTAAACGTATTAATATCTTTCTTCATTGCTTTTTAACGTCAAATTGTAGTTGCATTTTTAGTATTAATTAAAGTTTGGTATTGGTTACTGAACGTTAATGAACATTTGTAGTTTTAGCCATTAAAACCATAAGTAGCAATTTTAACTGACTTTTAGTGTGAAAACATCAACATTTTAAACAACGGACTAAAACGTTTACATGCCTATTTCACTAATATTCGCATAATTAACAAAATATAGTGGTATTCTCGCAAACTACTAATTTAGTCGTGGAAATGACTCTACACTACATGAAATTGTATAAAATAGCTGATTGCATGATATAGTTGTTTAAACGAGAAGAGGTTTTAGATGTGTATTATTTATTATACAAATGAATACTTGACTGATAAGATATAAACGCAATATAATACATATTATTGTTATAAGCTTCTTTTTATTTTTATTTTAAGAATTGTTATTTAATTTTTTTTTTTTTATTTAACTTTAATCTTTCTAATTTTAATTACTACCATGTTGCTGTGCCCTAACAGGGTCCATAATTGTACTGTAGCTTTAAACCTTATGTCACACCTTTTTAACACATTATGGTATGCAAATAAATATGAATAATATGAATATTTATATCATTTAATATATGGGCCAAATACTGACAACTGACGATATTATAATTATTATGGTATTGTTATCAATCAATAGGAATCGTCGTGATGGCCCAGTGGTTAAAACACACGTGCAAGTACTATTATCTTGGACATCACAGTCTTAAGCGAAGGAAAACATCTTGAGAAAACCAGGACTTATTATCAACATAAGTCTGAAATCGCTAATACGCCTTGAGCAAGCGTGGTGCGTAGAAAGAGGCCTTTGCCTTGCAGTGGGATAATAATAAACTCGTTAACATAACATACCATCACGCCTGTATTTCCCTAAGGGTTAGGCAGAGGTGTGCCAATGTACCCCCACGTTTCGCCGGTATGTTTATAAAGCTGATATTATTATCAATATTGATGCATAATCATTATAAATGGTACAACAATAACAATATAATAGTATTTTAATAGCACCTTAGCCACCTATATCAAAATCACACAATCTAATTTACCACACCCAAAATTAAATCAACGCGATCCCACAAACACCTAATATCCACGTATTTATTTAATCGCCCATAGCTAATGTACTACGGACAATTATACCCTCAGTGGGCAAACTAATTACCGGATCTACCTGGCTTGTGCCTAATGACAAGTAATATGCAGTGCATTATCGCAATGCGACGCAATATTATAGAGTTATCCTCAGCTTTGCGAGTAATGGACGGCCGGTTCACACCATCTGAGACCAGTGTTGCACTAAATTAATAGACTATTGTTAATCCCACGGATCAGGATTAAGGCGTAAACACACTACATGATGTGTTTGGCCTGTTTACACGGTTCCAGTTGTTAGTGTTGCATTTTTAGCTATAAAATATTCACTCCTAAAACTTGTCAATTTTCGAATTTCACATATAAATTGTTGGCGGTTTGCACTGGAACGTATCTACTTCAATTAGTGATTTAGTTGTTGTAAGTTAGTGAGGAGCCTGTTTACACGAGGCATGTTACAATGTAGTTATCAGCAGATACCTATCTAAATAATATAGTGGTTTACAAACTATCTAAGTCGTACTAGTAAGTACAGTAAAATAATACCAGCCTGTCCTACTGCAGGATAAAGGCTTCTTCTCATACAGAGAAGGCATGAGCATTGGTCACTGCACTTTCCCAAAAGCACAACTCGTAAGTTTAGTACCTAAATGTAAAGTTAGTCTGGTGCCTGAAAATACTAATCAAGTACCTACAACATTTCATAATGCACAGCTGACAGTCAACTGTAAAGTGTACATCGGTCTTAATAGTTGGTTCAACAAGATTCCGTTAACTCCCCTCCCTTTTGAGGTATCCATGCAGATTGGAACCAGTGTTTGGCGATTCAATCGAGTTAGTGTTAATACGATTTGTAGCTCAATAGCTACAAATCGTACACCAATGTGTAATCGAATGAAGAGTATCGTTTCCATTTTATTTTTGAAAATAAATAATAATCAGCAAAGAAATCAACCCATGTTGATTCGCAGGTAAGTATAGATAATATAAAAAAAAATATTAAAACAAAAATGTTTTTGTAATGGGTGTAAAAAATGTTGTAAAGAAAAACATGTAACTTCTGAAAAAAGTTGCATGCTTTTCTTAACTTTTTTTGTACTAGATCATAACTGGGTACATTTATACCTGTACGTCCATTCTGTAAAATTCAGACATGAACTCGCATCTCACGTCGCTATTCAATGACATCAAATAATTATACAATCAAATACAAATGACATTGTTTTATTTGACACTTTGAAGTGCGAAGTGATGCCAATGCTGGTACCTGCGTACTTATTGGTTACGGAGATATTAAAAATCTAACTTTTTGTCTTTGATAACCAGTTTTGATAGGAGATGTGCATATACCTACCGTAATTTTGAACATGTTTTATAAACTCATTCGTAGTAGTAGGGCTCTTTGTGAAGGAGTTCGTCCGGAGAAGTACAACCGCCATACCTATTGCTGCCGCAAAGCAGCGTTGCTGTGTTCTGGTTTGAATTTGGGAGCCGGTGTAATTACAGGCACATGAGACATTTCCACTTTGTCTCAGGGATGACAACGCATTTGCAAGATCTCTGGTATTTCAGATGCCTCTAAGTAGCGGTGACCGCTCAACATTAGGTGGGCCGACGACTTGTTTGCCATCTATTGACATAAAAAAATCTCTGTTAGGTGTTTTTTTTTTATTCAAATGAAATTAATATTACAACAATTAATTATATCTTGCTTTTATATTAAAACCGTATTACTTGCGTTTCACGCCCACTCACGGCGCCCACCACAATCGAAATAAATGTCTCAAATTACTACTTCATAAATTAAATACGAAAATCATTTTAATAATTCAAAATAATTGTTTATTGTTACTGAAACAAAACAAAAGATGAAATAAATATTTCTAAAATCTGATATTAACTATTATAAAATATACTATTGCATTATTTAATTTACTAACAAATAAATAGAATTTAATTTAAAATGAGTCGCAAACGGATTAAATTAGTTTGTTTAGGTACCCCTTTTAGAATCAAAGGTTATTTACCGCAAAATAAAACTATCGTAGATACAGGTGAAAAAATACAAAATCTTAAATATTGTCGAATTTTAAACAAGGAATCCAGAAGAAGAAATTGACTTATTTTTATAACGTTTTTAAGGTTGCAAACCCATTGGTTCTAAATGGAGAACTTTTGCGCTAGCTCATCTGTCCGTCTGTCTGTGACATTGCTGCATCTTTCAAACATGAAATTATCAGTGTTGATTACTGCCACTATTTTAACAAATAATAAAACAAAATACAAGTTAGCTTAGTTCGAGCTTACCCACAATCTCTTCATAATTAAATTAACGACGACGAATTAATTTAATATGTCAAATGCTAATGCTATGACAGTTCAACGTATCTACATAATATATGTACTTCCATCCTTAGGCTAAGAATATCAAATTATCTATTAATTAATTTGAAAATTGGAAAAAATATTATGTGTGTTATTTTTATTTTAGATGGTTCGGTCATGTTGAGAAGATAAGTGAAACGCGACTAACCGTGAGGTTCTTTAGAAAGATCGGATGCAGACGGACAAGACGGATGCCAGATGTATGACCGTGGACGAGGCGAACGGAGTATGTAAGGATCGTAGCAGATAGTTTTTGTGATTTCTGCCCACGAAAATTTGCATGTATTTTTTATTTTATTTTGGCAGGACTCAAAATAAGCATAAATGTTGGAGTCTTATGATCCAACATTCTAGATCAACCTACATGTTTTCAAAACACGAAAAAATCAAACGTATCATCTAATAGCGGTATCAAAGTTTAGTTATGGAAGCAGGGATCTCACGATTAAGAGCTTCGTTCTTCCGACAAGTTTTCTATACACAACTATGCTAGTTTCAAAATAAATGACTGCCACAAACTTCGCTGCAAGTTATTTCTATTCTATACGTTATTATGAAACTCCAAGAATACCTACTTTCTCATAAGAATACGGCTGAGTTCTAGTTGGCGTACCTACGCGATTCTTAGAAACCTAAACAAGCTGGTTAGTCAATCTGTTTTCAAGGTACGGTTAAAGTTATTTTCTCAAAAGAGTTGCGAGATTAAAAGTGGGTCTTAGCCCACTTTCACCCGGGGCTGCGGGTTGTTCGAAAGAGATACCGCGCCCCCGGAACGCAAAGAGCACATGAAGGAACATAGACGGGTTTTAGTCAGTAAAAGTCTGACACTCCCTCCCGCCCCGCCCAGGGCGGGGGAAGTTATTTGATGATTTCCCGTCTATAAAAAAAAAGCCCACTTTCACCAAAATCACTAATACATTTAGTACCTAAACGTATTTAGAACATCATTGCAGTCCTGTCACAATATTAGAAGGTGCAAGAGACAGAATCATAATTTAAACACAGTTAGCGCTAAATATGTTTAGTGATTTGTTGTTGGTTAAAGTAGGCCTTAACATAAGGTTTAACCCATAAGTACATATCTAAATGCCCTTTTTTTATATTAAGCAGGCGGGATGATGTACGCGCATGCATACCTCGGTACCGCAAAAAAAGGAACCGCATATGCAATCGGGCAATACTGCTCTCTTTGAAGGAGGTATCGTGTCTTCTGAAATATTCTGAAACAACTAAAAATAAAACAAGCATTTATCAATTATTGATCAGGTGCCGCAATTTTATTTAATTAATTATGTCCTTTATGATAACCTCCAGAAAGACGAGGATGCAAAAGTGCATCCTCGTCAAATTACCTTGTATTGATTATGAGAAGGTTTCCTCATCAATCCAATTGATGTCTTAGAAAGATAATATCATACTTACAAAGAAAAAATAAAGCAGTTCTAATAAAAAATATCCAATAAATTCATGTCTTGTAGTTGGCAAACAACTCAAAACGCTGTACTAAGGTCCGGTTCATACTTGCGGATCGTTCACAAGTTAAACTCAACTCCAAGTGCACTCACAAGGGATTCTTATAGTTTTATAACGCAATAACGTTACGTCTCCTACACACTTGGATATTACTGGTGTTCCCAACTTTTACTGTAGTACCACAACTTACTTTATGATACATTGAATTGTTAATAAAATGCATTGATGTTGTTGTGTTCCTGGCTTTCTTGGTACAACTTGAGTTGTTGGAATTGGCAATTATTTAAATACAAGATGTAGTTTTGCATCCTCGTCAAATTCAAGGAGTTAATTATGCTCGTGATTCTTAACACGAATCTATAATAAAATAAATTGGTTTTGAGATTTTCGAATTAGAACTAGCCATCTTACCAGAGGGTTTAGGCGGTACACACATTGATATAGCCGCGCGACAACTCTGCCTACCGCATACGCAACTGGGCGATTCTGCAAGAAGTGTAGGTATTCTGGAATACTGTTATTTGATAGCTACAACAAAAAAAAAAAAAACAAGTATTTATTAAATATTGACCAGGTATCGTAATTATATTTTATTACTTATTTTTTTTATGACAAGCTTTAAAATTGTACTTGTACAACACCTTGTGTAGGGTGCTGTATGACGAAGATGTTTTCCTTTAAACCACAGGAATCGTGACTGATGTCTGCAATTAGAAGTTCTAGTAAGGAGCTCACGTGGTTTTTGGACCACGATCTCTCCACGTGACTATCCGTTTGAGTTCGAGACGGTTACCAGGTGTCGTTCTGTTATATTTTTTTATAAAATTACACGAAAAAACTGAGCATGATAGGTAGTATAGAATAATTCAAGCAAAAAACTGGCCAAGTGCGAGCCGGACTCGCAAATGAAGCGGCGAATATTTAACATTACATACAAAAAAAAATTGGATTTTTGTAGTCCCTTTAATTTGTTTTAATATAATTTTTTTTTTGTTTTTGGCGGCAAATAATATACATACTTTGTAATAAAATTCAACCTATAGGCTTTCTACCTATAGGCAGATGAACAGCGGAGGCTTAGGACAGGGTCCTGTTAGCACCATTCGGGTACAGAACCCAAAAATCAAACATCTCAAGCAAACATCTCGAGCTCAATTTTTGGAAAAAAATATTAAATGAGCAAGCATTTTGATTGCATGACGTAATCCCTCATTACAAACAAAGAAGCTATCAATAACGTTACTCAGCTGAATGATTCAAGAAGTTAATCTTCATTAACATAATATTTGTTCAAGTACAAAACAAATACTATGGAGCGTTTATTAAACATTTGTCTTCAATTATGTTTTATCATGTTAAGATTTCACGCTACTCTACGCTGTTTTTATTCTTTTTAGATTAGATTTTTAAAAACAAACATTATTGTTTACTTTCAATAGCGTTATCTGATATAAACAATGCGCACTTATTAAGATAAGAAATTGTACGAATACGTGGTGAAAGAGATATCCTATTGAAAACTTTTACCTCAGTACGTGATTCTAAACAGGTGGAAATAACAATTTTTATTGGTTAATAAAAAACAATCAGTCGTTCCTTACAGAAAGATCCGTGTGTGTAGCTATCAGAAAACTGGAGCAGCTACATGGTAATAAAAAAATTAAATTGTTATAATCAACGAAAATTAAAATCACGTACAGAATCCACGGTAAAGTTTTCCCGTGTCCCTTTCATCCGTAACAAACAGAGGAATACAAACATCAAAGGATTTTTTTATAACCAAGGACTTCTTCCCAAACAGTACACAAAAGTTTTTCCTTTAAAAACTTTCAAAAACTACACACCTTCCCGGACGTCAATGGACTTTGTCCAAGAAGTGTTTCAGTTGTCTATGCCCGAAGTAAGGAGGGGAGTTATTACCGGTGCTTTTGTTCGAAATATAAAAGCACAAGTTTTACAGAACTGAGTACGGCCCTGGAAATAACAGATAGCTGGTATTCTGAATATACTTCAACGAAGTTTGGTTATGCCTAAATAATGTTTTGAAGTGATAAGAGAAATCTAAAATAATAACTGAAGCACTTCGTTAGTGTTCAAGTGATCATTGTGAGACTAGGACAAGTTTCTTCGATAACTTTAAAATTGAAGTTGAAAACTTTTTTGGTACTAGAAAATAACGTTCGTTTCGTTTGCGTTAACTGCCTTATCTATTTAATAAATCATTATTTTATTTATAGAAATAACTAAAATTGATGTATGTTTTTGTAATGCCGAAATAATAGCTTTTTATTAAATACCTTTGCATTTACACGGTACATAAAAATAACCAAAACATTTTTTTTACATTTTTGTCCGTTTGTGTGTGTGTTTCGGCTTATTTCCTAAACGGTTGGACCAATTTTGACGGGGCTTCCCCCAACAGATACCAGATGTTGAAAGGAAAAACATTTATTTTAGAAGAAAATAGGGTTTCGAGCAAAAATATTTAAACCTCCGCAGATAACCGCTATTAGCACAGACGAAGTTGTAGGCATAATCTGAAAATTAAAATGTATATTTCGCAACAATTAATGACCATACTAAACGTGTTTTAAAAGCATTAAAGAAAAAAACATATCTTGCGAATGTTATCCAAAAATATGATCTATTTCTACAATGTAAAAAATTCTAATTTCAGGAAGTCCACACTCAAATCCGGCCCTGTACAAACTGAAAATTCACAGACCAGCGTCACCGATATTTATGCAGATTGTACACACACAGCTAACATAAATTACTAAGTAAGTGCACAAGACGACGAGAGTCAGCACCAGCGTGTCAACAGTCCCACAGCCTCTCTCAAAGCTGTGACGTCAGCGTATCCTGAGCTTGACCCGTTCATTGATCTACAATTATTGGTGCAAGCCTTAGTACTACAGTTAGGTGTGATCCGAATTTTAGTTTGTTCGAATTTTAAAACAGATTTTTTTAATTATCCACATATGTAATATATTATAACACGAATGTTGAATAAAAATGTGGTGCCTATTCTAAATTCAGCTCAAATTTAGAATAGGCACATTTAAAACATTTCGTAAAATTATAAAAGAGTGATTGTCATACATAAGTAAGTTTAAAACTACACGCACTCGAAAATGTTTAATTCTTTTCATTTCAAATCTAGAACATTGTGTTATGTTCAACAATAATTATATTCCACCTCAGTCTTGTTTTAATAATATTCGGCGATGAGTAGATATTATCATTATTTGTTTTTGAATTACAATGCGTGTCACTCGCTTGAAATAAACATTTATTGAAACTGAAAACGAACATGTGTTTTATTTTTATTTTTAATAATATAATATCTTATTTCGTCATTTTTCAGGTATAGAATTTGAGAGCATGAAACTCTTTTTTTTTCTATTATAATTTTATGGAAATCTTAAACAATGGTGAATTTACACATCGAAAACGCTATAAACTACTTTTATTATTTCATTGATTTAAAATGAAAAAGAACCAATAAAAAAAAGTGCCAATAAACTATTAAAATTTGCGAAAATTATATAGCAAAATAATGTTAGCCGGGTCAGCGAGTGTTACTGTAAAAAAAAAATATTAAATTATTACCTGGACTTTTTTAACTACTCAAAAAACCCATACAATTTTACCCGTTAATCCTATCAAATAGTTATACCTCTCTACATAATTTCCCAATAAATCAAATATCGTGACGGTGGTACTAAATTTCGGAGCGCAGCACAAGCAGTTAACTACAACGTACACTTGCACTAATCACCGAGTGTGCCATGCTAGTGACAGCACTGAGCTAGAAGGAGACTCAAGAACAGCACTTCCAATAAACCACAAACGATTTGTCTTTATATAGGAATAAATATAATTGAAGTGTCGGTTTGTGTAATAATAATATACACACACATATATAATAATGCACATAAACAATATAAAAAAAAACAATTAAATAAAATTGAAGTGTCGGTTTGTAAAAGCATTTTACTTAATCAGCTCAATGAATGTTTCCAAAGTACTAAAAATTATACAAGGTGTCTACTGATATGTTGTACCTGTCAACATAAACGATATTATAAGGAGGAACTTGAGACTACTTTTATTCGTAAAAAGAATTAAGGTTTCGTCAAAAAAAAAAAACACATCTCCGATAAAATCGACATACACGCAGAGTAAGTCGCTGGCATAAGCTACTTAAGAATAAATTCTAGAATGGTTTGTAAATACTGATAGAAATAAGTTAATTGAATGAGAGTAAAGGATTAATTGCGTTCTCCGACAGCTTTTGGTAAACAATTAATGAATTTTGGTGCAGCTAGCAATATCGCACCTAGAAATCCCAGAAATGCCAGTTATTTGTCAGTATTCAGCGACAGATGAAAATAGTAATAAAAAAAAAAAAATACCAGCCTATTATTGTCCCACTGCAAGGCAAAGGCCTCTTCTTATAAAGCGAAGGCAAACACTAGAAAACACAGGCAGTATGAAATTTAAACAAACAACTAATAACAACAAAAAAAAAACAACTAAAAAAAAAACGAATAAAAAATAACTAATAACTAATTAAAAAAATAACTAATTATAATTTTCAATTTAAGGGCATTTCTGAAGGACATATTAAAAAAAATGAATACTTGTAGATTTAATCCTTTTTTATAGCCTTTTTTTGTAGATATCCTTTTTACTTGTGTCTGACCTCATAAAATGTTGTGTCGCATTGAAAAAAATGGGCATGAAACTACAGTTATTCTTTACATACAAATAAATGTTCTACAATATTTTTCATACAAGACTTTATACCTAATTATAAAGCAAAAAAAGCTGCTTTTTAAACATTTCAAGGAATACAACACAAGACAAGATGTTTTAATGTTTCCATTTGTTCTACTCGTAGAAAATTGTGACCGACTCTCATTAACAGAGAAATCTTTTGAGAATTTTCGCGATAAAATTGAATACGAAAAAAGTTGTTCCTATCGCGTACTTAAACAATCACATCACGGTTGATTGTAAACTTTTTCGAGCTTTCTTCATTGTTACAAGTTACAATGGCAATCATTCTAAGAATTTGGGCCAGTTCTAAAAGAAATTTGAACGTTAAAAATAAGGTTTCTTGTAGGGAATTAAAATGATGGAATAAACGTGACCGAGGCTTCATTAACTTAGGTTCAAATGAAGTTTCCTGGTAGATTTTAACAAGAAAATTTAATCCTAGTCTCGAATAAACTACTGTTAAAATGATAATATTCTTTGTGTTTATTATAAGAGCATGTCGGTGAATAAGGTGAGTTTATGATAATATGTAAACAAATTATTTTTAGAATATAATATGTATACCTATGTTTTTAATGGCCTTAATTGTCTTGCTGCTGGGTAAGGCCGTCCCCCATTCCTTTCACTCCCTTTTGTGTTGTGCCTCCTCTCTCCAGTTTCTGAGAAAGCCATTCAAGGCGTCCCAGCATCTCAGTCTGCCGCTACATCTTCATAAAAATCCAACTTTTATTTAAAAATAAATATTTCGAATTATATTTTGACATTAAATATTTTTTTAACAAAACCTGTAGTAGTATTATTCTAAAAGCATGAAAGAAAACATTACGAATATTTAAATGAATTTACTTCATTTCAAACAACAAAGCCTACAAATGAAACCCATGCTCTCATTGATTCCAAATAATTTCATCAAATAAACTCTGTACCAAAATTTCAATAACACAAAAGCAAACACTTTGCACCGAAAATGCAAATGAAGGTTCCAAATAACAAAAAAAGGAGACGGACTGATACCGCACTCTGTCTGCGAAGTTCGTCTTTCAAAAAGTTTGAGAACAACTAAACAGCGCACCTGTCTACGTCAATAGGCGTTCAAAAGAGCGCCGTATCTTTTGGGCGTTTATGCTCGACTGCAGTGTAATAGCCTGCCCCCTTACTGCCATAAAAGAGGTACAGCTGGTACATGATTCGGGAAAAGTTTTAGAGTCTCTGTTGTATACGAACACATTTAGATACCAGCCATTATCGTCCCAAAGGCCTCTTCTCATACAAAGAAGGCACGGACATCACCACGCTTGGGCAAGGCGGGTGCGTGAGCCCAACCCACTCACAATCTCGTACATATGAGGGTAGGTACTACTACAATAAGTAATAGTAATAAATATAAGTCACTGTGTGTTAAGAAGACTTTTCGGACAACACACTCCATACAAAAGACGTTTAGTCATATTTTGGTCAATAAGTAATTAAACTCAATCATTTTATTTGTAGATAGAAACACTAATCTTTAGACTTTATTACTAAATGATTGTTTTTTTCGTGATTTCTTATTTAATCCAGTAGTAAACGTTGTTCATAATGATGAGTTCAATGAGGGGTCATTGAACTCATCATTTTCAGGTATTTGATAAACAAAGAATAATAAATATTCTATATAAGAAAATACTGGTTCCTAATCAACAGCACGTAGAGAGATAAGTAACGAGTATTTTTAAACCAGCAGATATTCATTTACACACTTGTATAGGCCTGATATCGAGTCGATATGAATACGCTTTTCCTCGGATAAAATAGTTTCACGCTGCATGCGATAAAACAATGACAGTATTCCGACCGATTCCGTTCCGGAACTGACACCATTCAAACTCCTTTCCAAAAAATAAAATGCGTCGGAGCAATAACGCGAGTAGAGTAACATGAAACATCGGATAGAATCTACATAGTAATGAGTAAAGCCTAAATTGTATAAGTTTTTTGTCTAAAAGATACGAGTACATCTCATGGCTGTTAACCACGCATACTGGCCATCAAACTAAGTAACAATTAAATTTAATTTTCGAGCAAATATTATTGCTGGCAAATGTCTTTTATTTTTGGTGTAAAATGTCACTGTTTACCGTAACAGGAAGTGTGATGTGTACATACTGTACATGGGCCCTACGGGTATTTAAAGTTTAGTAATAACATTTCTCTCTCAATATCTCCATAACAAAAAGTTACCCAGGAATGGATCGAAAAAAAAAATGGAAAAACATATTAATTAGTGTTTTTTCACATCCGTTATACATTTTCATACACGCAACTTGAAGAAAATCTAATCTGCTGCTAAGGTTAAGCGATTATCTGTTTGACAAATTACAAGAGGCAAGACAAAGTTGCTTTCAAAAAAAAATTGTCTCGCAGAATAATTCAATCAGAATTGCTTATTTAGATACACAACTTTTTTTTACCTGCATAACAAGGCAATTTTGAAATATTTTAAGTTTAGCTACAGTAGGCGGCAAAAAAAAAAAAACCGGTAGGTTAGATCCGTATCAAGCAACATTCAACCAATCAATCAGTAACATAATTTTGGCAGTTGATTAAATATTCTATTACTAGACTATTTTAAATGTTTGATTAAATCTGGTAAAACAGGTCTCAGTTAAGCAAAAACATTTTAATATGTATTTGTTTTTAATTTTTGGAAACTTTTTGACATTCCAAGGTCAAACTTGATAGGTATTTAAATTACTTATAGATAGAGACATCAACTATAAACGGATTTGACTTTGATTTTCTTGCAATTTCTGAGATAAACTTCACGATAGAATACTAAGTTTAATTCTTTATTAGCTGAAACCGGCGACTTCGACCGCGTAATATTAGTTACATAAAAAAAATGTAAAATTGTTGCTGGGGTTTCAATTTTGTTTTGCAGCCCTATTTTTTTTTTCCTAAATTAATAAGCCGAAACAAATTGGCTTCTTGGTATAAATATCATGTAAATATTCATATGCATTTATTATGAAGCTTTTATTTTGACAATACAAGCAGACCGTTCAATTTTATTTATTTTTGTAAACGATGTGTAGGTATATTAGAATAAAAGCAAAAATAGATCATTATGCTCATTTTGGAACTAAATCAGAACTACCAAATAGAGAAACATCTATCACAGCAAAGGAGCTTCTAAATTAGATCAGTAGTTCCTAAGTCCGGACAGATCGTTTCTTGATGACTGGCAATTCAATGTCTGGCTATCTCTAATGGCCAGCTGCCAATGTAATGCTGTCTGTAAGACACGGCACAGATTAGTGCCAAAAACGAATAGGTACTTACGTAGTTTCTAAAACATTTAGGGTAACTCCACCAAAGTCTGGCGTTGTGTGTCTAAAATCGAATTGTTGGCGGTTCAGAAGGTTTAGAAAATACTTGATATTGGTAAGTAGATACAAAAATATTTGGAATTATTATGTTTCTGGTGTGAACTCAGTGTCGAAGTGTGTTTAGCGATGGATTCGAGAGCTTTCTGTGGGAATTTTCAAATTTGGAATGAATAACATTCGACGATCAACACTGCAGCACGCTTGCTTATAAATTGTTACATATAACACACACACACACACACATTCATGCTCAATATTTTTATGATGGCTCGTTTGTTATCATGAGTACAATCATGTGTTTAAGTATCCGTCACTTGTGTCATTCTATCGTACGTTTGTATGTCACTGAACTCTTTCTAAACAGCTGCACCTATTTTACTGAATTATTTTAAGCTAGTGTCTAGATTCACTACTAGACTCGGCAGGTGGCGTTGTAAGCCAACGTTCCGGCAGGACAACGTTTGTCAGTTACTGAATGAATTCTATGGCAGTAAAAGGAATCGAGAAGATAAAATTAAGATAAAATTTAATATTTATTTGTTGTTTACATAAAATCTAGGTTCAGATTCTAAATTTTATTACACGGGTTTTCCTAATTATCTTACGTGGCAATAAATGAATAATGATATTCGTTTTCTACAAACTCGACCGCTTGTTTAAGGATGAGCCGTTCATAAAATTATCATCAGACGTCACATAAGGTGACTTAGTTTTTTTGCCTTTGATTTCCTTATTAAACTACAGACGCATAATCGCCATGCTACTCAAGACTTTACAAGTTACGATGCATTTTTACGTAAAATTTTCATCTCAATTAATAAAACATCAGACGGTTTAAAACGGTAGAGCGAATAAACAAAGCGAGCGGAAATTAGGAGTTATGTTTTATAAAAAACCGCTCAAGCCGGCTATTCTATGGATTCTAAAAATGGAAAATTTGAGCGAAATAAAGCGAAAATAACTTTTAACACTTTCGAAAACCGACATTTATAATTTCGGCGCTGAATTGTTTCTCGAATAAGTCGTCAACTACAGTCTAGTGTATAACTATAGAACTTTAGATTACGCTTGAATTTCGAAACAAATTGTTCAAAATTGTTTTGTTTGACTGAAAATTGCATTAAAGTTTCTGGTAAGGTAGAAGAAACGAATATTGTGGGGGCATAATTAATTATTGAATGTACCAACTTAATTGTATTTAGAAATAAGACAAGGGATTCAGCCTGTCTAGCTAAATAAGACAATTAAATCCAAGTAAGTGAAGAAAATCCTTTTGGTTTTCTTTTAGCATTTTTATTGCTTTATTTGACAAAGTGGTTTTGAATTAATTGAACTATTTTATAATTAAAATGTTTTGGGCATTTGTTTTTGACATATTTAGCACACTATTGCTTGTTCGTTTTTCTTTTCTTAATTCTTTAAAAAAGAACGGTGACTTAACAATGAATTTCTTCTGTATCGTGGATGCGTTTACAAACCTATTTTGTGTATGTGAGTCTGTAGTTTGTACGCACCCACAATACAAGAGCAATTCCTAGTATGCGACAACGTGATTTTTAATAATTAAAAAAAAAACTTACAAACTCACATACACAAACGGCCAGACGACTCTGAACATGTATCCATAGGGCACACAAATATTTCTTCCGTGTGGGAATCGAATCCGCGACACGCAGTGCAGCGGCCCATCGCTCAACCTGACATGTTAATGCCATCAATGTATTGCAAAAAAAGGGATGATGCTATCGGTCATATATAGGTCTATCTTTTTTGCTCTAGACAAAGGCGATATAAGGCGGCGGTGGGGGCTTGTATTGTTTCTAATAACCATTTAAGTACCGAGAGCTAATTAAATACATGAGCTCCTAACAGGATCCTGTAAGAGTCAGGTGTACTGTTCTGCTAATATATTGTTCATAAATTATTATTATAACGTCCTTTGCTTAAGCTTACATTTAGCTTAAGGGTATGCTTTTCGTCTTTTCTCCGTTAAAAAACTCGGGTACCTGCTGCATTCTACTTAGAAAAGTTGCTACCTACCTGTATTAAAAACGTAAATAAGTACACAAAAAAAGTCAAATTGACATTTAGTCCATACTCATATTATAACCGTAAACGTAAGTCGACTGTCAGTTTGTTACGCTTTCATGACCAAACCACTGAACCGATGTTCAGTTGTAGGAGAGCACGGAGCACGGGTTGGGGTTTGAACCCCAAGAAAGGACATAGGTTATTCAGAAGAACCTCAATTATTCGAACTAATTGGGACCGAGACTAGTTCTGATAAATTAAAAGTTCGGATAATCGAAATGAGAGTATTTTGGGACAAGATCAAACAAAAACCATACTTTTTCACCTAAAACCTATACAGTCTATTAAAGTTTGACATACATATTAATGTTGAAATATAAACCACCTAAACAACGCAAAATTTTCATGATTATCAGTAATAATAGAATAGATATGATAGCCTTCCCTTAATAAGGCACGATAAAGCCGTTAATAATCCAGTGCTTTGTAGTGTTAAATGGCTAAGTCTAGATTTAACTCAGGTAATAGATACGACATATTAATGCTAATATAAACTAATTGTACTAACACGATTATGATTTAATTGTTGATGTATTTGACGATTATGAACTGAATATATGATATGGATCAGTAAATTTATTATGGTTTAGTATGAAAAAAGTATTTGAGTGTAATGCATCCTAAAGTAATGAAGAGATTTTTGTTTGTTTAATGGTTTATACGCGTTAATCTCTAGAACTAACAGTTGGATTAGAAAAAAATGTTTTGGTAAATGATAACCAGATTCATAAGGAGGTCTTTACCTTTCTTTATCGTGTTGGCAGCAAGGTCTAACGACCCCATACATCCTAGTGTCAGAGTTTCTAAACCGCCTCAAGGGCCTCTGACATGGGCACTGATGTCAGTGATATCTTTTTTTTTTTTTATAGATTGGAAATCATCAAATAACTTCCCCCGCCCTTAGTGTCAGACTTTTACTGACTAAAACCCGTCTATATTCCTTCATGTGCCCTTTGCGTTCCGGGGGCGCGGTATCTCTTTCGAACAACCTGCAGGTCAGTGATATCTAAGATAAACTTAGAAAGTACATATGAATTAGAAAAAGCCAGATTGGTACTTGCTCGTCCCGTAAGGAATAATATTATAGGCTATACAGGATAAGTTTTCAGTTCAGTAATAGAACACATTTCCGTGTTTAGTAAAAAAAAAATTAAAAAAAAATTCATCCTTATCCGAGTTTGAAATAAGCAAAACATGGACATAATCTATTCGCCATACTATCAATGAAAACTCTTGGCCGCCGCCCGGGCGCATGGCTGGGGTGAGGGGGTGGGGAATGCGCTAGCGCCGAGGGACAATAAAATATGGTTTTTAAGTAAACATGTTTCGTAAGCGATAACTTTTTTTTTAGTACTAAGACATATCAAAATAAAATATACGTGTTTAATAAAACGTGTTGAAGTTTATTATGGCAAAATTTACGCACTGGTTAAAATTTTTTCCTGTATAACATCACGCTCCGTACAATCCATGTGAGCGAAGCGCAGTCTGTACTATTCCTGATGAATCTAGCTTTCATATACTTACACTTAGATTTTTTCTAACCTGGCTGGTAGTTCCATAAATTAGAGCGTTTAAAAAAAAACAAACAAAAAACACAAAAGATAAAAAGCTAACAATAAAATATTAGCGACACAATAACTCAAAAACTGCTATTAAAATTACCATATTCAAACGCAGGCTGAATAAAGAACTGAATTACACTACACTTAGCCGACAGACAGCACATTAAAAGAGGCGTGTCTTGGAATGTTGCTAAATCTCCCCAGACGTGCCATAGGAAATGTTCTCTTTATCTTACACCATCCTGCTTCCGAAGGCGTACCTTCCGCTACCCATTCCGCCTCGCCGCACTACACACCGGAACTGACGGGGATTTATTTAGAATATAACAGCACATTTTTATTGCGCATTAAAAATAGCCCCAAAAAGTAATACCTACTTTATTCTTTGTAGCGAGTTAATTTTAGAGATAAAGAATTTAATGTGGGTATTTAATTAATTGGTTTCTCAAGAAACAAACGAACATGTATCATTTGAAATGATTGTTCGATGAATTTATTTCACATAAAGAAGCAAAAAGAATATTGATAGAAATTGGAAAAAACTAATTTGAAAACCATGGAGTTTTTTTCTCGTTCTTCTTCATAACTGTAAAACGTCATGACAATTCAAAAGTGCCTGTAAACGGTCTAATTGAAATAAATGCTTTGACTTTGACTTTTCTATGAAATTTTCAGTTATAGCTCGAAGTAAGGATTTGTGCCCGATTAATGGCAATAGGCTCGCCCCCTATTACATGGGACCTAAACATTCCGGCGGACTGTGGGTGTACGTTTGTACACCTCTGCCTAACCCTTCGGGGAATACTGGCGTGAAGGTATGTATAAGTCAAGTATAAGTAATACTTCATTCTTTGGAACAAGTTAATTTTAGAGATAACGAATTGAATGGTTTAATTAATTGGTTCATTAAGGAATAAACATGATATAAATAATACGTCGTAATAGCTAGGGCACCCGCTTCTCATGCATGAGATTGTGGGTTCAGTACCGGGCACATAACATTGTGACTTTCTAAGTTTATCTTGTTTATTTAACAGTTGTAATGTTCTAGTGCGCGGGGGTTGGATTGGAAAGGAAAACCACATAAACACAACGTTTCATTAGCACGGTTTATTCCTGACAGCCGTGACAGCTCACCATAGGTTGAGTGTTGCCCTCTATGACTTATTGTCTATTTACAACTTATGTCTAAGTAGGTTACTACACTATAATGTTGTTTTCTTTTTTGTTTTCTATTGAATAGCATTTTAGTTAGTATATCTGTGTGCACATGATTTGTGTCAATACACTTTTTTTTTCTTTACTTTTTCTTTCTTTACATTACTGACATAAATGACGGAAAACCTTGAAAGAAAACTTGAACTTAAAAATTATAAGATATAAAATTTTTAAATCGCCAATCCGTCATTAGAAAGCGTGGTGATCAATGCTCGTGCCTTCTCTGTGTGAGAAGAGTTGTAAGAAGCCTCTGCCCCACTGTGGGACAATACTTAATCTCCGGTGCTACTACGAAAACTAAATTCCGTTTGTTACAAACGACGGATAAATCAAATCTAAAATGGTGGGTGCCATATTATTGTATTCTTGATATTGCCATCTCCCTTCATTGCCATGACAATGACTATTGTTGTGGCGTGTAACAGTAGACCTCGCTACGGTCATTGACCTTCCTTAATATTTATTTATAGGCATCTGAATAAAAACTATTTATCGTTTTCATTAGTGAAACAAGTTGACGGATTAATTTGTAATCAATAAAAATATCAATTTAGGATGTAAACGATTTTTGTTCCGATTTAAAAAAAATGAAAATTGCTATAAAACGTACGTGGGTCAAAGACCTATATTGCCATGCACAAACACCGTAGCTAAAGGACCAACCACTTAACAAAGCATTTGACTTGAAAACTTCACATGAAAGCTAAAAGACTTACGAAAAACAAACTCAAAAGAAAGTTTCACTCACAATATCAATATCTCCGTCCGTCTAAACGACAAAGGAAATTGATAGGGACAATCGACGCTCACGGGAAAAATTGTATTAGCACTGCAGACGCGGCGAGTGCATTGTTTTGTCGCCGCACAGATGCGCCGGGGATTATCATCAATCACCAACTGCAAATTGCACATAGCCTTTCGGAATGCACCCTGTACCATTTGTGTGCCACCGGTCAGGATTAGGAGGCATTAGTTGAATCGAATTCCGTGCTAAGCGCTCTGCGGGGCTATGCGTTACAGTATACGAAGCTGGGTCCTGTAACTGCACTCAAATAGCCTACACGATACACACTCGAATCCCAACTGAAGGAATAAATTATTGATACCTCCTGATAGCGGTATAAATTGCAAGTTAAGTAAATTTTAATTAAACTTGGCCGATTTTCGTATCCTGCTGAATTGCTAAATGTTCCGCGACGAAGTTTGTTGCTAAGAGATAGATGTAACTTATTTTTATCGGTTCCTTGAACGTGACCGCAGCCGGCTTGTTTCGCTGCTAAGAAAATGTTCGTTTATGGTCATTGACTTCGTATAAGAAACTTAAGAAGATATTGCGATATTATAATGTATTTACCAACTGGTTGGTTTCATGTAATTTTACTGGTTTCACCGGACATTGAGAGTGAGGGGTTGCACATATTATGTTTGCGCACAATGTGCACTATAATAATTATCTTCTACGTACTTGGATAGTCTTTATAAATATTGACCGCCGCCGCCTTTATGAATATTGAAGTTAGGGGTAAATAGATAGACTGTGGATTTTTGCAAAATCTTCCTTGTGCTTTGCTTAATTTGCTTTAATATTTTTATTATTTAAAAATAGAAAAAATCAAGACTAAATACGATGAAATATTCACGAATAATGCAAGAAGTACCCTCTCAAGTATTTACATGTAAAACTTGCTTAACAACACAACAAATAACTGAAACAGTTAGCTATAACTGCTTGCAAGAACATTGTTCCTCCAAATTAAGCTCTATACAATTAAAGCCCAGTCACAGTTAATTCCAGTCTTCTTTAATTACAGTACCTTATGCAAGTAGCTCGCTTAGATCCGGAGTTCCGAAACTATTTGTGGCCCTAAATCCAGTTGCCGTACAGCACTATCTAGAAGCGCAACATGCATACCCATGTAAATTTGGAGCGAAGCCGGTGTCGTTAATTTGGGCCTTGTCACGAGGCACATCCCTTTCTTAGTAACTCTGTACCCGCTGCGTCGCCGTGCTTTCACCAGCTAACGGCTCCTTGGCTGCTCGAAATTGCCTCGGTTTATCTTCGTACGATCGACCCTGAACACATTCTGAATAAATGTTTCACAAATTCGCTTTCCTGTACTCAGAAATGCCCCTTTTATTTATCTTTACGATTGCGAGATTTGCTTCGGTGATTTTGATAATGTTACCTTCTTGGGTGGTCTTTATCAAATGTCGATGTTAATTTGTCCTAATTTGATTAGATTTTTATGCTTAGATGAATGACGGTGTTATCGAATCGAAATACGCAGTTCTGAAGGTTAACGCTTCCCGCTCACGTCAGACAATCGACGACCGACTTTTTTGTTGGTTAAAATGGAACATAATATGAATTCTAATATATCAACGCACACCTCGTATATCAAGTCGGCCCACTAAACTATGGATTTATTGAACGGTCCGATAATCGGTCCTACAAAAAATAGGATGTAGGCTCTAAGAAGTACAATCACGATTCCACAAACGTAAAAATTGTCGGAAGGTACTAGTCAATTTTTGAATTTGGAACGACTATCATTATTGTTGTTGCATTGTGATTTAATTTTACAGGATAAACACAATTATAGTATCACATTTTTTTTTTTTTTTTTATAGGCGGGAAATCATCAAGTAACTTCCCCCGCCCTGGGCGGGGCGGGAGGGAGTGTCAGACTTTTACTGACTAAAACCCGTCTATGTTCCTTCATGTGCCCTTTGCGTTCCGGGGGCGCGGTATCTCTTTCGAACAACCCGCAGCCCAGTATCACATAATGGTAACCACAAATCCTTCAAACTAAATAAGTATTATGCGCGAAACGGGTATTTCCCATTAAAAAACCGATCAAATGACGTTGCGTTGCACATGGTTGTGACAGGCCTTCTGGTGCGTACATTCTTTGTTGGACTGGCTGATAACATTTGTCATGTTGTTTATGAATAAAATGATTATAAATAGGTATAGAATTTTAAATCATTTAATCATAATAGTTACGATCTATAACAGATGTGACAGTAAACAACACCGTAAGTTACCTTTTCTTTCTATCATTGTGATACTTGGGAAACAGACGGTTCCCAGGTATCACAATGGGAACCTTCTGGTTCCCATGTATGGTTCAATTCCAAAACCAGTTCTAATTTTAGTTTACTTTTCTTAATGAAATTAAGTTTGAAATTTTATAACTAAACTTGAAATACCACCACGACTCCTGTGCATTGGCAATCATCCATAAGTACAATGTCTTCATTTTCCAGCAATTTTTATACTCAAAGTGACTTGTTTTATGGACAGTATGTGTAGTTCACGGTTAGGTAATCAATCAATCTTTAATTGTGAACACAGGTATTACCATGAAGGTCTTATGCAAACGTTTTACTCGAACCCTATCTCTTACCAATTAAATTGATGTAGAAATATATTAGTTTATTTAATAATAAGTCTAAATCTCTACAATACAAAGTTAAGTTCGAGTAAATAATATAAAAAAAATGTATTATTTAAATTTCTTTTCACAAGCATGCCATTGGTAAATTACATTAAAGGACTGGTATGTGATGCCATATTTTTTTATTAAAAAATCTACAATAGAGTAATACGTCTTTTTTTTAGAAATAAATACAATTTACTATTGAATTTGATATTATATATTAGCGTTACAAGCTAGTATTAAAAATAGGTCGTACTTTGAAAAATGTAATCTTTATCCCAAGACAATGTGCAGACAACAGGCGTCATTTAGCATTAGTGGAAAATTTCCAAATTTTTTACGTCTGATTAATCATAATTTACAACGTAGATACTGAACTCGATTTCTAAAAGTGACTACACATCCGATTGCGTTTTCTTTATATATAGATATCTTATCGATTTGTAAAACTACGGTGATAAGTGGTCAAGGGCAAAAAGTTGGAAATAATCCACTGCTTTTGTACGATAAAAATTTGTTCACAAGTGAACATATTTTGAAATAAGTAAACGGTTTACCATATTAAAAAGTTTATAATGACATAACGTATAAGTTTAACTTAATACAGTCAGAATATTGCCAATCACTATTAACTCTCCTCGGAAAAATCCTGGGAATCGAACTCATGTCACTAATTCTGATATGTAATAATTTCTATTTAAAGAAGCAAAACGACACTAACGTATAGTCTCTTCAACGCAGCAGTACGCCTAGCAGTACTGCCATGTCTTGATTGGCTTAACTCTGCCCACACTTTATTAGTTACTCAAATACCTATCACTATACAAAACGCGTATGAACACGTGTGTTCTAAATAGGCAATTATTATGAGTTCGTTAGTATGAAGTATGGGGGGTCTCCATGTTTTACAGTCCCATTTACAACCTCCAGACTATCAAGCCAACTATACAACTTTTGGCATTTAAAAACTTTGTTAGGATTTTAGTACCTACTTAACATGTTTGCAAACAAAATGTAATGCGATTAAAAGATAACTTTTAATACCTGCTTATTACTGAGTACCTAATGAGGGTATCTGAATTAGAGTGACTTAACCCAATTTCTCTTAAACAAGGCTTAATATTTTAGCTGGAATGTAGGTACCTACAGACCTGAATAAACCCTTTTTCTTTTCGTATTGATGATAATATAGAATAATTATTGTTCTGGAAAAGTTTGTACCTACGTAATTAATTATAGTTATAGTTTGAAAATTAGAGCAACGAGCACGTAGCACGCACGCGCGATTTCATTTAAGATAATTTGATAAAAAAATGATATTTGATCCACCCTTGTTAATTTATATAAAGAAAAAGTACGCTTGCCTGCATCAAGATACCATAACGTCAACATAAACTCAGTTTTGTCATGGAGATGTCATTTAGAAGCCTTTTTCCAGCATTAGGTCGCTATGGGTATAGTAGAAATGGACGCTGGGAGGGGACGCTCTAGAAAGACCTACCCTGATCTTATTGGTGAGGTTCTTCAGAAAGGTTGCGCAGTACTCGTGTATGACCAGATGTATGACTGTCGACGAGGCGAAAGAAGTATGTAAGGATCGTCGCAAGTGGAGTTCTGTGGTTTCTGCCTACCAAGTAAGTTTATGTATGTGTGTATGTGTACAACTGTACTTTAAATACCTAAAATGTTCCTTTATTTTTAAATTAATAATTTATTTAATTACTTAGATAAAGTCCATTCATTGTTACTGATTGCCTAATTTCCATATTAGTTTACGTAATTATGACATAACGTGATAACAATATCGATTTCCTAAGAACCTTTCATTCACGCTTCGGTCAGACAGTCCATAATACAGGAATTATATTTCCCAGCAATCACTTGCAAATAGTATTTGTGCTAATTGTATTACGTACATACCATCACGCCTGTATTTCCCGAAGGGTTAGGCGGAGGTGTACCAATAGTTATGGTACACCCACAGTTGGCCGGTATGTTCAGGTCCCATGTAATAGGGGGCGAGCCTATTGCCATTAACTGGGTACAAATTTAAACTCCGAGCTGTTACTGAGAGTTGTATTTGTTTGTTTTCGGTAAGGTGTTTTACTTTTTATATGAGAAATATCCTATATCTATATAGACCATACACCATTGGTTTGTAACAAGAGCACCTAATTTCGTTTTCCGATAAAACAATATATCTACCTACGTGTTGTATAAACACAACATGCTTCAACGTGGAAGATTACAAAACTGAACGTGCAATACTACACTGTTTGTTGACACTTTCGACATATGGATTTGATTTTTAAACAATCAAGCTTTGGAATAATTAGGGCACAGCTGATGACGAGCATCAGCTGTGTTGATAAGAAATATATAGTAATTAGTACAATATAAATATATACAAATAATATTAGGTATGCATTTTGAAAGTTATTTACTTTTGAGCTGAAATTTTGAATGGAGATAGTATCGGATACACTCTTTACCCCGTTTGTATGGATAAACTCTTTCCGTACTACGCTGTATAATCTTAAAATAAGATTTAAAAAAAAAGAAAAAGCTAAAACTACATATCAAAAAAATCCCAAAAGAAAAGTGCCCAAAAGACGAGAAGTGTCAACCTACCATTTGGATAATTTCTTGCAAAGTCTAAATAAAGCAGTTAGTTAAATATTCTACAAGACACTCAGAGTTCTTACCGTGGCAGAAAACCGAACATGTTTTCATAACAAAATTAATATAAATAACACTATAAATCAATAACTGCCTCGTTAACCTAGTGGTTATAAGCACGACTGCTACGTTAGAGCGGTATGTATGTATGTAATTAATATAAATGTAAAACATCCTTTTACAATCCATTCATAGTCCTTTTGATTCGTCCACCTTCAAAATTATTATATCAGCATTTACATTGTGCAATCACAGAAAAACAAATGAATACATACCTATGTATGTAAAATGAAGTGAGCACATGTCGAGCTAACACGACCTAACCTAATAAATAATGATGATTACCTAATAACTAAAGTATTTTATTAGGTGCAGACTATCTATAATTCTATACTGTACCTAATATTATAAACCTGAAGAGTTTGTGTGTTTGTTTGAACGTGCTACTCTAAGGAGTTACTGGTCCGATTTCAATAAATCTTTTTGTGTTAAACAGGATTTTTTTTAACCAGTGCGTAAATTTTGCCATAATAAACTTCAACACGTTTTATTAAACACGTATATTTCATTTTGATATGTCTTAGTACAAAAAAAAAAGTTATCGCATACGAAACATGTTTACTTAAAAACCATATTTTATTGTCACTCGGCGCTAGCGCATTCCCCACCCCCTCACCCCAGCCATGCCCCGGGCGGCGGCCGCGAGTTTTAATTGATAGTATGGCGAATAGATTATGTCCATGTTTTGCTTATTTCAAACTCGGATAACGATGAAAGTTTTTTTTTTTTTTTTTTTTTAACTAATCACGGAAATGTGTTCTTTTACTGACACTGAACTACCAAAAAAAAATTACGCACTGGTTAAAAACTTTTCCTGTATAGCCCGTTTATCTAGGAAGGTTATACGCAATATAACCTCTAACTACGACACACGGGAGCAGAGCAGTAATCAAAGACTTAACGCGGGTAAAACCGCGGGGTATTACTAATTTTAGATAAAATTTGTAATCGATAAAAATAATTAAGGAGGATTTTTTTTCATATCTAGTAATAGTATCTAGATTAACTATCTTAATTAATATAGTACGACATTTATTTTTTGATTGCGTGGGCGCCACGGGCACTCGTACCTACTCTTACGTAAATGTATCACAAATAACTAATTCATGATGACACACAGTATGTGATAACCCTAACAAAATGAGTCACCAAAATTACTATGGTTTGCACATTGTGTCGCAATTGGCACCTAATAGTCCTAAATATAACTGCCTCGTTAGCTTAGTGGTCCTAAGCTCGGCTGCCACGCCAGAGGTCTTGAGTTCGATTCCCAGGTCCTGCAAATGTCAATGGGTTTTTCTATGAAATTCTTAGTAGCAGCTCGGGATTAGGTTTTGTGCCCAATTAATGGCAATAGGCTCGCTCCCTATACATACACACCAGACATGAGTTAGGCAGAGGTGTACACAGGTACACCTCTGCCTAACCCATCGGGGCATACAGGCGTGATGGTATGTGGTATTTATTACCCATATTATTGTCCCACAGATGAAAGGCCTTCTCTCATACAGAAAAGAAGCGTGGTGTGATCAATGCGTTGATCGCCACACTTGCTCAAGCCGGATTGGTGATTATAGATTTATCTCTACACTAGCTTTAATCCCCGCGGTGCCACCAGCATTCAGTTACGTCTTTGGTTACTGCTCCGCTCTCATTGGTCGTAGCGTTATGTTCTATACGTATAAACCTTCTTCTTGAATCACTCTATCTATTGTTGAACTAAATCTGTTTGAAAATCTGTTGCGGAGTTTTAAAGATCTAAGCGTACATACAGTGGGAGCGACTTTGTTTCACACTAAATAAATAAATAAATATCTTGGGACAACTCACACACAGCTATCTGATCCCAAGCTAAGCAGAGCTTGTGTTATGGTAACCAGACAACTGATATACATACTTATATAATTTATAAATACATACATATTATAGATAAATCACACCCAGACACAGAACAAACAATCATGCTCATCACACAAAGTTTGTTCTGGGTGGGAATCGAACCCACGACCTCCGGCTTAGCAGTCAGGGCCACTAACCACTAGACCAACAGGCCCGTCACTGTGTAAGGAAAAGATATATTTTCAGTTTTGTTTTGCCCAATAACGACGTAGGTATCATAAATAAACATTCCGTATGTAAATTCTGCCAAAAACATCAAAAGACAGACCTCGCCAATCGTTGTTTGTTGCTAAAATGACACCAATAGGCCTAATATTACAAGCGATTAGGTATAATAACAAAAAAATATTGTACAGAAATATACAAAACAACATATTTTTTCTTCGTAGAGATATCACGAGCTGATGTCATGATCTACTTACTATCATTGTACATAACAACCTCGCAGATTACTACTAAAAAACAATAAAATACGCAATTTGATTATAATTTTTGTACTAATCCAAGGAAATTATACGTAGGTACCTACTGTAATTGGTCGATGTCCGAGTTTTGCTAAAGTTTTCGCGTGACAAAAGCGTTTAGCTGTTTCGTTTTTTACCTGGGACTAAGTACAGAGTAATCGCTCTAAAGACTGGATATAAGTAAGTAAATGATTTTGTAAATAGTATTATTATCTAATGGGTAATTGATTTAAGACAATACCTTATCTTTATAGAAAAACTTTTTATACTCTACTTGCGAACTGACCGCGACTCCGTCCGCGTGGCTTATTTCACCCGCGTTAAGTTATATCTTTGAGCACTGCTCCGCTCTCGTGGGTCTTAGCGTAATAGTATATAGCCTATGTTACTCAGGAATAATGTAGCATCTATTGGTGAAAAAATGGTTGAAATCGGTCCAGTAGTTTCGGAGCCTATCCAATACAAACAAACAAATCTTGTATAATATTAGTATACAGGATGACATTGAATAGATGCGACAAATTTAACTAAATAATATTACGTGTTATCAAGAAAATTTTGAACATACCAAAAGAAAAATTAATAAACTTTTATTAGTGTTACGAAAAACGTTAAAAAAATTCAAGTATCAAAGAATTTCGCGCACTACCGTTTTCGTGTAGCGGCCACGATACGAGTATAAGTACATTCTCGCTATGAATGAATCGCTCCGCCTCCCGTCAGCCCGGCCGCAGCGGGATTTTTTCGCGCGCGAATGATTAAAGAACAATTTTGTGAGACTAAATTTCCCTTCATACTTTCGTCGGCTTAGAACGATCAAAAATACAATAAAAGTAAATAGTAAAACAATGATAACGTATTAGGTATAATCTGAATAATGTTTGTCACAATAACAAATCAATTAGGTATTGTATTTTTGGCGTATTTAAAAAGTTGGAATCACGGTATTTACAACAATTATTAAGTATTTACAATAAATTAAATAGATAAACTTACGTGTATTTTAATAATTGTTCAAAATGTCCACCACCGTTTTGTAAACACAATCGAGCACGGCGCCGCAAATTGTCCTTAAGTTTTAATAGCACTAATGTTTGTGATTTCACAGTTTCAAATGCACTTATGATTTTGTCTCTTAGCTCGTCTAAAGTTTCGGACTCTTCTTCCCACAAATAAAAATCTAACGGTGTTAGGTCAGGTGATCGTGCCGGCCATGCTATGGGGCCGCGGCTGCCGCGACCTATTTACCTATCACCGTATTCACTTTGTAAATATCTTACTGTGTTGTACCACACGACAATATTGAGATACTGTACGTTGGTCAACGGTTCACGACTATTTCGTCTCGTCCTAGGCATTGTTACACAAACACAAGACAACAATACGAATTATTCGCGATACGTAAAGTAGGATTTGCGGAAGGCGCGCGCGACCATGACCTACAAATGTTTTAGGGCGACTAATTAACGAAGGAAGGGTGGGGGCGGCGGGGCGGTCGCCGGGAAGGGATGTCATTGCGCTGGCGCACACGCGAGGTTTGGCAACGTCGCGCGATACTTATCTTACACTAGCAAATAAATTAGGTAAATGACCGCTATGAACGGCAACGTTTAATAACATTGTAGTACTCCACGACGATTACTGAGGACTGCGATGAGTCGGACGAGATTTCTTGATACTTTAATTTTTCTTATTTATTTTGCATATTTTTTTTTTCTGGAATGCCGATAATTTGTATTTAAATGAAGATAACAACATCAATGGGCCATTTTAAAACGATAATAAATATTTTTTTTTTAACAATTTAGATTGTAGAAAAAACATTAAATAATTACTATGTTACTGTAACTGAAGCTCCCATTTCATTTTGTCGCATTTATTCAAAGTCATCCTGTAGAGAAGAGCTAGTTGGACTTTCCGAGTACTATTATCATCATGTCCTCGACACTAGCTGATTGATGAGAGAGGTCGTTGACCCCGACATTTGAACACAAACATATACAAGGTTACATAGAACATATAACACATAATTATATAGAAGGTTACTGTGTCAATCGGGACTTTAAGTTTTCCATACAGATGTAGTTCCCAGTCGGGGATTCCATGAAAGTACTGATTAGCGTTATAAACCTACTAAGATATAATAGGTAAACGTTTAAACAGCAGGTAATCCATTAAAACTAATATTATAAAAAAGTAAAGTTTGTTTGTTTTTGTTTGTAAGAGTGTAATCTCTTGAAGTGTTAGTCTGATTACAGAAATTCTTTTACAGATAAAAAGATACACTATTGCTGAGTGTCATACGCTGTTTCATGGTATAGGTATATGAAGGTACTTGACATCCATGCGGACAAAGTCGCGTGCTGGAGCTACTTAGTTTATTTTTTAGGATAGTTATCCTCATTCTGCTTAAGATGTGTATAGATCTGTTTGTTTAAGTTCATCACGATGTTTTTTTCTTTTTCCTTATTTAAAGTAGGTACCTATTAGTAGTTTCAGAATATACATACCATCACATCTGTATTCTCTGGAGTGTTCGATAGAGGTGTACTAAAATACACCCACAGTTCGCCGGGATGTTTAGGTCCAATGTAATAGGGGGCGATCTTGTTGCCATGAAATGGGCACAAATCGTAACTCCGAGCTGCTACTGACAATTTCATAGAAAAACCCAATAACACTTTGCTCGACCAGGGATCAAGCCTCTAGCATAGCAGTCGCGCTTAGTACCACAAGGCTAATGAGGCAGTCAATTCCACTAATGATTATTAATTAAATGTTTTTAATAACAGAGCACATATTATGGATTTAATATATTTATTATAAATTGTAGAATAGATGGCAGTCACTACAATAGAATAATGTATCTACGCTTCCTATTTGACTTATTTTAAGGCGTTAGTTATACGAGTACATCCGCAGGTTGTAATAATATATGCCTTGTAAGGGGTAACCCCGCAACTGATTGTGCCTAAGGAAATCCAATAATCACTCACAGATACTGAATGCATTGTCTACATTGGTGACTTGTATGCCAGTAGTAGAGCTCTTAGTGATGGAGTTCGTCGGAGGAAGTACTACCAAAATGCCAATGTCTGCAGCAAAGCAGCGTTGCTGTATTTCGGTTTGAAGGGAATAGCTGACGGTGTATTATAGGCACATGAGACATTTTATCTTTGTCTCCGGGATGGCAACGCATTTGCAAAGCCTCTGTTATTGCAGATGTCTTTAGGTAACATCAGGTGGATCATGGGATTGTTTGCCATCCAATGACTTAAAAAAATGTATTGTGTGTTATTACTTGTATGCCAGTAGTAGAGCTCTTAGTGAAGGAGCTCGTCCGAGGAAGTACTACCACCATACCTATTTCTGCTGCAAAGCAGTGTTACTGTGTTCCGGTTTGAAGGGTATATGTGCCGGTGTATTATAGCCACATGAAACATTCCGGGTTTGATTCACGCACGGAACAAATATTTCTATGGCCTATAGATAGTTGTTTCGGGTCGGGCAGTTTGTGAATGTTATTTTTTATGTTTGTAAGCGCACCCATGAAACAGGAAAAAACCTAGTGTGGGACAAGGTTTTTTTTTTTAATAATAAATAAAAATATTGCCGACTTTTCTTGTGCTTAGTTTTCATTGGCCAGACACTATCAGCAATGTCAAAGACATGTCCTGCATTGCCACATTATTGACATCGCTGTAATATCTCATATGCTTGTATTTACAAAGACATAATATATGCTCTTCAAATAGAAAAAACGCTGATTGGCGGCGAAAATCAGTACCTATAGTGTCGATATTTCCCCGGACGAACTCCTTCACAAGGATCTCAACGCTACTATTATATTATATTGTAATATCTATACTAATATTAAAAACTTTAACTAAGTTTGTGAGGTTGCAGGGGGTAACCTCAGGACCTACCAAACCGATTCAAAAAATTATTTAACTCATTAAAAGCCACATTCTTTGTGAGTGCCATAGGCTATATAACATCACGCTACGATCAAAGGGAGCGGAGCAGTAACCAAAGACTTAATTTTACACGGGCTAAATAAGCCACGCGGACGAGTTGCAGGCAGTACGTAAGTATTTTATAAATATAGGTCCATACCTATACAAAATACGTAACGTAACCAAATAACACAAACAAAATAGTTTACTACTACGATTAGTAGTAAACTATATTGTACTAGCTGCGCCCACGGCTTTGCTTAAACGAATGAACAAACGAACTTTACGATTTCGAACAAAGATTCTCCTATAGACAATACAGGATAATGGTATATCAATATCGAAATGTGACGTCACTTATCGGCTTACTCAATTGGGTAGTTGATACCACTAACCAATAATTTCAATTCACAACTTTTCTAAAAGAGCACTTTATTTTACCCATGAAAACCGATTAATTTTCGGCTTATTGTTAAATTCGATTTTTACTTACTTTAAAATCAATAAATAGTCAATTGAGTAGGCCAATAAGTGACGTCACAGCGTGCTATTGCATACAAAATTTATGGAAAATATTTTTTTTAAATCCTTCATCTTCATTATGTTAGTGCCTATAGGTAATGTCATAATAATAACCAATCTCCGTACCTAGTACTAACCTATTCTGTATGAACGTAACATACATTCATAGATCTATATCTATTTTTACTTATCTATTTCTTGAAGACACATCTAATTATGCTAACTATATCTACGTTCACCTTGATCTTGGTCGTGTATAGCACTGTGCAGGTACGTCATACGTTCAAATATGATTTTAATGATTAATTTACTGAGAATCGACGCTGATTCATTACACTTATAGCTACTCGTAGCTACAGCGAATGTTGCACTCGACCTCTTTGTGATAATATGTGCATTGAGAAGTGAAAACATTGATGTTCACAGTTATTTGTTTTGAATTTTTTTGCTACACATTGACAATCCATTGTGAAAGTAAGAGTTACTATAAATAATAAACTATACGCCGACTCATAATATCGGTCAGAACGGTTTGTGAAAAGCGAACAATTTAAAGATTTAAACGAATCATTAATGATGAATGTATAACTAACTTTTGATCGCGACTTTGTCCGTGTCAAAATTGACACACCTATTATTTCACGGGAACTGTACATTTTTCCAAGAAAAAGTATCTTATTTATTTATTTATTAAAACTTTATGCACTTCTAGGCTTGTGTGCTATAATTATTACAGACTATAATCTATCTCCATGCTAAATTTCATCCAATTCTGTTTAGTTGTTCTGGCGTAATTAACTAACAAACATCTGTCCATCCTAACTTTCGCATTTATAACAATTATATATATATATATATATATATACATATGTGTGTGTGTGTGGATGTAGATATATATACGTAGATATATACATAGAATATATAACTAAGGAGAGTGAGACTGTACGATCCCCCAGTCAAACCGTCTAGACGGTTTTGGGAGACAATTCCTACTTTAAGTATAAAAAATTTGTATGAGTAATAAATAAATAAATAATAAATAATGTAGTAAGATTTACTTGAGGCTAAAATAAAAACTTACAAACTCTAATTTTATGGTAGAACAATATATTGTGTATTCTTTTGTTTAGATTTTAAATGTTTTAAAACTTTTCCTGTCTTTTATGGCGTTCGTGACCACTAGCCATGATCACAAAGTTTGTCTGCTGTACCGACGGTAGACGGTATTGTGTAAAACCCCAAGTGCGGTAATACTTAAACTTAGTTTTATTTTGTTGTAAAGTCGTATACTTGCAGAATTTTAAAATTAAACATGAGTTGACCACTAAAGCCTTAAAAATTGTATTTTATGAGTAGATTATGACATGCCACGTAATTTTGCATTAGGTATTAACGAGTAATTTGGTACGATATTTATTCACACAAACTAATAAAAAAACGAATATTTTTTTTTTGTCATAACTCAAAAAAATCTAATCTTATTTTGGACAGTTAATAGCATATTGGAAGCAATTTGATGATATTTGATGAAATGCCATTATCTGAATTAGTGATATGGAGATGCCAATTTAAAATGTTACAAAAACAGGTACAAGTTGACGCATTGGTCTAGACTTAAACAACACGGAAATAGTACCACTATATTTTACTACTACATATTATAAATGCGAAAGTTTTGATGGTCGAATTACCTCAATCACGCCAGTATGGCTTAGCGGATCTGTATGAAATTTAGTGCAGATATAGATTAAAGTCTAGAATGGCACATAAGCTTTTTTTCCCTGGAAAAATGTACGGTTCCCGTGGGATAATAGATAATAGATAGACGCGAACAAAGTCGGGGGCAGAAGCTGATAATTACTAAAGGAAAGCGACGAGGAGTTGCCTTTGCGGGATTATACAGACATATACCCAAAAAGAGAAGCAGATTGTGGTAAGCAAGACATCCATCAACTCATGACTGCTTGAGGCACCAAGAACTTCTGCCTCCCGGTCGTAAATAGAAGTGGTGTACCTAGAAGGCACTGGATCGGCTGCGCACCCAAGAACGCATCTTACAAAATATAGGAAATCATAAACCATCAGATCAGACTATGTCCCAAATGCTGGTGTGCCCCACTTGCACCCTTGGTGATTTCAATAATATCTCAGATGCACCAATAAACGAGACCCCAACTACTGGGACTAAAAACATCGTTACCTGGACTTATTAATTTAAGTCTGAAATCTCCAGTGCGCCTTAAGCAAGAGTGGTGATCAAAGCTCGTGCCTTCTCTGTATGAGAAGAGGCCTTTGCTTTCAGGGACCATAATATGCTGTTTATTTTATCATAGATGCATCATCGATACGAAAAGAAAAAGAAGTAACAGTAAGGTGATAAAGTGTTTCATTGGTAGTTTAACCCTTTGCTCGCGAGTACAATTCTGGGCCATTTCTCTCGGTTGACCCATACGACCTGCACTGAATGATAAGCAGTTGGTACACTCGATATTTTTGTTTGGTTGGCCATAGTGTGTTGCGAAATAAAACATTTATGTCATGTGGAATTTTAGTGCTATTATGGCAATATAAGTACCTACTTAACTGCCTTGTTAGCCTTGTGGTCTTAAGTGCCACTGCTACATAAGGGTCTTGGGTTCGATTCCCAGGTCTAGCAAAGGGTTATTGGGTTTTTCTATTAAGTACTTACTAGTCTCGGAATTAGGATTTGTGCCCGGTTAATGGCAATACCGTCGCCCCCTATTTCATGAGATCTAAACATACCGGCGTACTGTGGGTCTACATTGGTATACCTCTGCCAGACCCTTTAGGGAATACAGGCGGGCCGTTAGCTTGTTTGCCACCTACAGTGGTATAAAAAAAAAAAAAAAGGCTTGTATATCTAATTAAGCTTAAAAACACTTAGTTGCCGCAGTGAGCAATCAAGGGTTCCTTATAACAGTTATTAAAAAAAAATACTCTGAGCTCTTTAAAAGTATACATTTCAATAGAAGATATTTATAATTTGGTTTACATGACGCTTTTCCAAGTAGGTGTTATTGATCCCTAATCCGTAACTCCCCTAGTGGTGAATTCACGAGCCAACCTCCCGTCCCTAGCGTGGCTCAGAAGATGGAGCACCGTGGGGTTACTTTAAACTTACTACAAGTGACATACCAAACTATCTGTGACCTTATCATTATGGTACAGTTAGCAACAAAAGTTGTTGAGTACTTAGATTTTTTTATTCAAATTTTGGAGCACAATGTTTAAGTAAATATGGAATGGGTGTAAAATGATCACAGAATACACTTTTGGTATTACCTGAAATTTTGGAAAGTTGTGCAGTAGGTATTATTATTGTATGTCTATTTAGATGATACTAACTTTTGTCCGAGATTTCGTGTGACTTCGCGTTGAAGTAAAAAGTTCCCTTAATTCGTCCCTGTTGAAAAAATGTAATTTTATTTTTTAAGTCAAAGTCTACCTATAAGAGTACCTGCAAAATTTTTGCAACGCCCTAAGCCGAGGTTCATACCCCACAGGGGGTGCCCTTAGCGTGTAGTCGCTTAGTTTTTAAGTATTTTTAGTAAGCACTGGCTGGAGGCCTTAACTTCTAAGGCAACCACAGGAAAATCCGGTTAAGCAGTACACAACCTCCCAGGTTGAACTGCGAGATGCTAAATCGAAAAAAAGAACTGCTTTATAAGTTAAGTAGTTCTGTATATTATTATGTGTATATTATTGTATGTATTATCATCATCATCATCATATCAGCATATAGCCGTCCACCTCTGAACGTAGGCCTCCCCCAAAAAACGCCAACCAACCCGGTCATTTCATGTTTAGTCAGTGAATAATAATTGACTTTTTGCTTTTATACATTTAGTTAGATGATGTGTAACAGTAACAATGTTAGTCGACTTTGCTCTCCGACTGTGCCCTTTGGGTACTCTCATCACAAAGGAAATAGCTGCGAGCTAAATACCTATTGGACATTGACGCGTCACAAAAACATGATAACTAAAGATATTGTTTATTACTACACATTATTTCATAATTACGCCTTCCTGTCATAAACATCTGGGCTGATATCAATGGTAGTACACGATGTTTTATGTAATAAAACATGATTGATTACAGTTTTATCGTAAATTAATGTAATTTAATTAGTAGTTAGTTGCTTGGAACCGTTTTTATGGGAGAATTTGCATTTTTGTTTTTACGAGTACCTAAAGTTTCTGATAACAATGGCAGAATTGCTATTCTTTGAAAATCTTTTGACTTTTGGTGAAGTGAGTTTGAGGTGAGTTGTCAAGCGTCATGTGGTGTGACAGCTCAACTTGAAGTGAGTTCACTAATATTCTTATTACAAAATAGACTGGATATTCTTAGTTAGAACATACGAGCTTCTGACCGCAACTTCGTCCCATATGTCAAAAACGTCCCATATGTAAATCTACATCAATATCTATGTCTTATTTAAATTTCACCTAATTTCGCTTAGAAGTTTAAGGCAAAAGAGTAACAAACATAGATTCATACCATCCATTTTCACTAACGTTTGCGTTTATAATAGTCTTGGACCACGTTATACTTGCGTGAATTTTTTCACGGATGTTTTTTATAATTTTGTTACAGCCATTAGGGATAACGTGTCTTGCAGAAGAATATTCAGAACGATAACCATGTCCTGACCAATGTTAGTTAGAAGAACACCGTGGGGTTTTAGTCGGCAGGAGTTTTGACACACTTTCGCCTTCCCTGACGCGTATGTAATCGATGAGAAATACCCCACGAAAAAAAAAAAAGTGTGTTAGGTTCACTTTTCAACTGATCATACAAGCACCCATAATGTTTAAATAACAGTTGGAAAAAAATGTTATACTATTTTAATTATTAAATATGCTACTATTAGGTACTGCTATTACTCTAAAAACTAAAATGTTATTTCATGATACACGTGTACGTTTTCCTGTTACCTAATAATCAATATAAATTTATTATTTATTTGCTATCTAAGAGCAACTATTCTATTTATATACCGTCATGATTAACTAACGTAAAGCCTGAAACAATGTTTCATTGAACTCTATTCAGCTGCCAATCCACGTGAATATTGTTTACGTAATTATAAGGAATGTAAATATCTAAACTAATATGATAAAGAAGAAAGATTTGTTTGTTTGTTTGTTTGTTTGTAACGTATGGCTCCGAAACTACTGGACCGATTTTAACCATTTTTTACCAATGGATAGCTACGTTATTCCTGAGTAACATAGGCTATATAACATCATGCTACGACCCACGGGAGCGGGACAGTAACTTAAGGCGGCTGAAATAAGCCACGCGGACGAAGTCGCGGGCAGAACCTACTAAATATTACAGGGCATCAACTGCGGTTTTGATCGCAAAAGCCAGTTTGAACATGTGGCAATTTGATACTTATAAAAACTGGCGGTCAAAATTACGAGCGGCAATTTTATGAATAACGTTTTTTTTTCATAGCACAAAACAGTAGACACATTTAATTTTAATAATTTTATTTTTGATAATTTATTCATATGAAAATGATTATGACATTAGAGCAATAATAAACCAGGATTTCAATCAACTGTAGTAACACTTCAATAGAAGACAGCCTATTGGAGCCATATGATAGACTAGCTTATGTCCGCGATTTCGTTCACGTGGCATGTCGGATATCACGGGTTTTATTTTATGCAAGCGAAATCTTAGTTACTTTTTCTAAAATAAAATGTTAGTGTAAGGTACTCCTTATAACATCAGCTATTTATCTGTGAAAATCCCGTCAAAATCGGTCCAGCCGTTTTAGAGATTAACCGGAATAAACCAACAGACCGACAGTCAAAAATTTTAAAATTGTTTTTTGTGTATGTACTTATCCTGTAAACATTTTTTTTTATTTCGTCAAAAGCTGTTATTTTTACTTGACAAGCAGGCACTTTAATTTTATTTTAACAGAAGAGTATATTGAAGTGTATGATATATTTCTAGAGACTCTTTAAAATCTAGCATACACACCAATATTCGTCCCGTCTAGAGTGATTTCCTTCATTCCTGCTTGGTATTGCTTAAGATTTCCGCTGTGTTGACAAGGCATTAGAGTTCCACCAGACACGAGACAATAGAACTGGTTATATACTTTTTGTAAATAAGCACACGGTAGAGCCGCGCTTGTCGCTTGTTGACAAGCCAAGCTCTTCAATACTGACCGACGACGGATCAAATACTTAGCAACAGTCCTGATAAATTACTAAAGGTAGCATCGCGTATTATCGCGTTCGCTCGCTTAACGATATACGATGTCAATGTTCATTGAAGTAAGTGCAGCCACAGTGAACGGTCGTATTAAGAAAAACAGCTGATGAGTCAGTGACAGTTGCGAACTTTTTGATCGGACCATTGTTTTACGTGATACAATTTTGAATATAGAACTAACTGTGAGAAGTAGGTGAGCAACGGTTTTTTTTTCCTTTTTCGTGTTAGTTTTCTGTTATATTTTGTGGCCGATAACAGTAATATGAAAATAAGGTTTATTTTTCCAAATAAATTCAGGTTACGACTTTATTATCAAATATCAGCGATCCAATATTTTGTGTTTGAGTTGCGAAATAGTAAACAAACAGATTGACCCAGTTGTGATAACAATATTTGCACATAGCTACCTTTAACCAATAATAATACCCAAGTACTTCCGACAAAATTATTGATAGGAAAGATCCAAAAATAAAATTAAACCGCAATGTTGCGTTCAGTAGGCTCAGTTAGTTTTTAAACGATTTATAATTAATGACTCAATCTGACCAAATATTATGAAACTTGCAAAAAATTGTGATTCATATGTTCAAAAATGTACACAAAATCTAAACTAACCTAGTTTAATTATTTTAAATTAGATCACGAAAAATAACTACGTAACAATAATGATGAAACTTGGGCGTGACTTATGTATTGTTTCGCGCCCGAAAATTGGCGCTAACTATATTTATACGTTGAGAACAGAGTTCCTAGACAAAACTCATCCTATTTTGACGTTACGTACGTACCCAGTGACTTTTCAGTCATTGCCATACATTTTATTCATCAACGGTTACTTATAATTACATAGAGGGCCTAAATACCGTAACTAGCGAAAGTCTACCTATCTGCGATCGACATTAAGCGCGAATAGTCTAAATAAACTATAACACGAAGGTTATAAAGATCATTTTTGCACTAGCTAAATTCGTCTGGAGATGTACCTAGTAGAAAAAATCCTTTAGAAAGGCATTAGGTTTTCTTTTCTTCTCTTTTTTGTATAATTTATATGAACAATTTATCTCCAACGATTCAACTGTTTAGGTTCCCTAAGAGGTGTCATGGATCACATGGATAATTATATTTAGCTAGCTAGGTGTTAGGTCTAAGTGTGATTACCATGATTGCTGGCTCTGCCATACATTTTTTAATAAGCAAAATAGATTTTGTACTTTGCTCTAGTACGGATTTACTCTAATAACTACACAGATACAGAAAGTGATAAATGGCTTAAGAGATTTACCAATCTATAAAACAATATGTCGGCACCATGCCATGTAACAATATCTCACCACATACCAGTACTTTCCCACGATTTCGTATTTTATTTAAATAAAGAGAGTATTAGATAATCTACATTCATTTAAAATGACAAATACCATCACGCCTGTATTCCTCGAAGGATTAGGCAGAGGTGTATTAATATACCTACACCCACAGTTCGCCAGTCTGGTACGTTTTTAGGTCCCATGTAAAAGAGGGCGAGCCTATTGCAATTAAACGGGCCTAAATCCAAACTCCGAGCTGCTACTAAGAATTTCATAGAAAAACCCAGTAACACTTTTTGCTCGACTTGGGAATTGGACCTAAGACCTCTAGCGTAGCAGTCGCGCTGAGGACCACTAGGCCAACGAGGTAGTAAAAATGAGTCAGTATAGAGATCCTGCGTAAGACTGCGCAAGCGCTGACGGTTTGATATCACTTAGAACAGTACATGTGCGTGCGTGTATTCGTAGATGACAATCAGTAACAACAAAATTACCTAATCAACGCTGAACGAGTGTTATCAACTTGATAAGTTTTTTTTTACAAATGATTACTGTTTAATACATTACGTAAAAGAAAGTTTTTGATATTGTTGCTTACTGCTGCTTACTATTTTAATTAAATACAACAACAGCATACAATCTCACCGGTATTCCGCAAAGGGTTAGGCAGAGGTGTACCAAGCCGGGGCTGCGGGTTGTTCGAAAGAGATACCGCGCCCCCGGAACGCAAAGGGCACATGAAGGAACATAGACGGGTTTTAGTCAGTAAAAGTCTGACACTCCCTCCTGCCCCGCCCAGGGCGGGGGAAGTTATTTGATGACTTCCCGTCTATAAAAAAAAAAAAAAAAAATGAGGTGTACCAATGTACACCACCAGTTTTAGGACCCATGCAATAGGGGACGAGCCTATTGCCATTAGCCAGGCACAAATCCTTACTCCGAGCTGCTACTGAGAAGTTCGTTCACATCACTTCAGAGAAATCCAATAGCCTAGTGGCCCTAAGTGCGATTGATACGCTAGAGGTCTAGGGTTCTATTCCCAGGTCAGGCTAAGTGCTAAAAGTGGAGTTAGGATTTGTGGCCGGTTAATGGCAATAGGCTCCCCACCTATTACATGGAACCTAAACATAACGGCGAACTGTAGGTGTGTATTGGTACACCTCTGCCTAACCCTTCGGGGAATACAGGCGTGATGGTATGTATGTTTTCATAATGGTTGTAATTTCATACACAGACTGCATGCCACCAACACAGCAAATACCGCTGTTTTAATACAATATGCAAACAGGACGCAATATTTTTTAATAATAATAAAGTTTCTAGACACAATAGTATTTAAGTTAGCTACGGGAACTATGGTCTGGTGGTTCAATTCTCTTAGTGAGATTATCTCGGGTATAATTAGCTGTACGACAAATGGCAATGTCCGGTCGCTAGTTCTAGCAGAATTAAACTGCGTGAATAAAACAATATATATTATACCATGACGCCTGTATTCCCTGAAGGGTTAGGCAGAGGTGTAACAATTCGCCTGTATATTTAGGTCCCATGTAATAGGGGGCGAGCCTATTGCCATTAACCGGGCACAAATCCAAACTCCGAGCTGCTACTGAGAATTTCATAGAAAAACCCAATAATACTTTTTGCTCGACCTGGGAATTGAACCCAGGACCTCTAGGGTAGCAGTCGTGCTCAGGACCACTAGGCTAACGAGGCAGTTAAACAATATTGCATTATTATTTTGAAACAATTTATGACAAGAAGTGTCAAATCATACTAGTCATAAAAATATTTAAAAAATAAATGCGAAAATGTCTCAAGTTAGGTAACGTCTGAGAATTCGGGGTTAATGAGGTAAAGCGATGCCTCATACAAACCTATTGTGATGAGAATAATTACTCAACAGTAGTTTTTTGCTAATCTGGATTGGCTTTGTGACTCCGTGACAGGATATGACGTAAAGTAAATTTGTTTAAATGTCGGTGACTTGCGATTAGATCACGTTACGCTAATTTGCATATCGTATCGTATATACAACTCATTCATGAAAAATAAAGGTCTTCCATTGTTGGCGTCTGGAGTTCCCGACGCAGTCAGCTATTCAGCCACTCAATAGAAAACTATAGAATTTGTATAGTTTGTAGACCGACGTTAATCCTTGTACATATTAAGGCATGCAAACATTTTTGACTATAATTTTTGAATATAAGCAACAAAAATTTAATAAGAAATTAATTATTGATATAGGTTGTCTAGAACTAAAACTTAGTTTTTGCTACAGCCAATCAAAAAAAAGAATTATGTTTATTTTTATCTACTTTATGTAAAATTCGTGTCCTTATTATGAATTAAATATTATACCTGGTTAAACAAAAATACGGGGATCAAAGATTAGTCTTTACTTATAGAAAACTAGCTGACCCAGCAAACGTTGTTTTGCAATTTTTTTTTTTTTAGGTATATGAAAAATAGATGTTGGCCGATTCTCAGACCTACTCGATATGCACAAAAAATTTCATCAAAATCGGTCAAGCAGTTTCGGAGGAGTATAGCAACGAAAACTGTGACACGAGAATTTTATATATTAGATAATAGTTCTAATAGAATAGCAAATCCAGAGGTACCCACACAAAAAGTTGTTTTTTTTTTACATATTCAATGCTGACGTGCTTGCTTGCTTGTTTGGTTGTTACTTATGAAAATTTTATAAAAAAGAGACCATTGGATTATTAATAGACTAGAACACAGTAATAAATTAGCTCAGTTCAAAAAGTCAAAAGTCAAATCATTTATTTCGAATACACCATTAAAAGGCGATTAGAACATCAACATTTGCAAGAAAAAATTGAACAATTTAAAAGCAGAATGGGCAAGAAACGCCAAACTTAATTAAAAAATGGTTTGCAATATTTTGTTTAGATATACAAAAAATATATAATAGTGAGGATAATGTCCATAATTTGAATAAAAAACACTAAAACTCCTACAATGACAGCTAAATTAAATTCTTGTTTTCAGTAGCAGAAAACAATTTATGAATCACGCTGTTATACTTTGACTATGTTATTTAATCTTTATAACCGTTATAGAATATAATCGTTATATTAAATAGGTATATAATCAATTAATCACGCTTCCAATAAAGCACCTTTATATTGACGTTATAAATACAATCCGTCTCTTTGAAGTTCAATCACATGTTGACTGAGTGATGCATTATGACGTAGCTTTATAGCAATAAAGCTAGCATGGGCAAGCAAAGTTCTGACTTCGAATCTTTTTTTAATTAAAAAATACCATACCAATCATCACGCCTGTATTCTCTAAAGAGTAAGGCAGAGGTGTGCCAAGTACACCCCTCAGTATGATTAGTCCCATGTAATAGGGGCGAGACTATTGCTGTTAACCGGGTATAAATACTGATTCCGACCTACTACTTAGAATTTTATAGAAAAACACAGTTTTGTGATCAATGAAATACTATACCGAACACACATCAATTTTGTGACTTGAAATTATTTTGTACATGTTATCATAGCGATTACTGTTCCGCTCCCGTTAGTCGTAGGGTGATGTTCTATACGTATGAAACTTCCTCTTGAATCTCTCTATCTATTAAAGAAAACCACATTAACATCCGTTGCGAAGTTTAAAAGATCTAAGCGTACAGACGGCAGAAAGAGACTTTTATAGTATTTATACCATTATAACGTATGGTTTGTGTTGGTGACTCCCTAAGACGACTGGTACACTGTCCTGCATCACGGAGCGTAGCGCGGGAGTGCATGTTCTCACGTTGTTTACAAGTATCTGCGTTTGTATAGAACACACGCGTAGTCAAACAAACAGAAAACACGTTCATGCGCAGTGTTGCAGATCACCAGAGCTCCGTCGCCACGCACCACCAAACGTGGCGCGGGGCAGTGTGCGAATTTCCTAAGAGCCGACCCGTCTTCTCTTGTCTCGAACAGCACGTAAAACCATTGTTCCTGCAACTGATCTCTCCCTGATCATTTTGAATTCAGTAATCCGACGCGATCAGGGAGAGATCAGGTACCGAACAGGTGCATGCTTTCTTCCCTCACTCTAATAGTCATATGGAACAGTTCCCATGGGACTACAAATACGAGGGAAGAAGAAATGCACCTGTGTTTGCAGACACACTTGTGCACTATAATATCTCTTGCGTACTTGGCCAGTCCACTTTGAGATTGGGCAACGTGACCAAAATTCGGTAATTTGAGTGCGCTGTTGATAATTTGATCTAAAAATCGAATAGAAATATAAACGCCCTAGAAGAATTAAAAACCGAAAAAGATGAAGTAATTGTCACGTTAAATGAAAACATTTTTATAATTTATTCCAATTAGTAAACTGAACATAGTGTACCTACTCTAAGAAAGAAAAAACATACTATAATTACCATTGTTTAACACTACCCTGAACAATTATATACCGATTATAATTAAATAGTTGAAAATAATACATTGTTGCAATTATATAAGCCATGAATGGCTTATTAATTATTTATTTAATTTAGTTATCGTGATAATTAGATACTAATCAGGATGTTTAACGTTTAATATTAGCATTGTATTAGGCTAAGATTATATTGGATTTACTGTAACTTAATTCTGAAGGTGCTGATTATTCTGAGTATGATTTGTGCCCATAAAACAGTAAATAATAAACGAAACTTCATATTTCATCAAAATTAAAACTCCCGCCACACAAAAAAAGGATGTCTATTTTTAGAATATACTTCACGCTCCCAACGATACTAAAAAAGGAAACAACAGAGTACGATATTGCATCAACACACTGTACAAAGTGCCACACAATATTGTTCAGAGGGCGGAAGTTTCACCAATACAAACGAAAAGACCTTTAAAAATGCGTCATACGAACGTAAACGCAAAATATGTAGATACCACGTTATCAATGTAGAACTGTGTTCGCGGAAAAAAACAAAAATCTTTATACAGCTTTATCCCTACCGGATATTTTACATTTTCGGGGTCGTAAGAGGAATAACATTTTCATATTTTCCCTTTTCTCTCGGTTCGGTGGTGTCTGTCGGTTTTCTTCGAAGTCTTATAAGTTAAAATGAGATTTGTGTTGGGCGTATAGCGTAAACTACTCTTCAATTCCTTGGGTTTTGTATCTATTCATTTTTGTACTATTATTGTGGTGGGTGTATCTTATTAATACTATAAAAATAGGACGTCTTCGATGAGCGAGACATTTTATTAGAATGCGTGGGAGCAAGTGCTTATAGTGCGAGTTCTTAATAGAATTCATTGGCATTTATATACATTATTATAGTATATAGAATAATTGTGTTTCTTATTGTTGTCACTAAACGCCGATATTTCTGCTTCAGCTCAATCGAAGTTTGTGTTAGTGATTGAGTCAGGCCTCCGTCACTCTATGTACTTGCGCGCTATAATTGCCTACCGCCCGGCCGAGCGGTCTCGGGCCGTTTGCGAACCAAATTCAGTGCGGTTTTTGCAAGCGCATCACGCACGTTGTTCAATTTTAATAGTTTCATTCGTTACCTACGATGCCGTCTGGTGCCTTATGTGTTGTAGAATTGTAGATGGGTGCAAATCAAGTAAAAGAAGGAATAATTATGTTTTATCTAGATGTATTGTACAGTCAGCACCAATTTATAAAAAAAAAAAAAATTTTAAACATTTACGATACAATTTTAAACTGCCACATATAAGTCAGAACATATTCACAGTTCTCAATAACATAGACATAAAAAGTTATGTTAATTTAATTTTATCGAAGAGGCAGCCTTACGATTGTTGTGGGATCGCGCGGTGCGAAGCGATCACAACTGTACGCTTGAGCATTTAGGCACATTTTAGTTTGCAGTGGTTGCTGACGCGAGTTGACGCGACGGAGTAGGCTATTATAGCAGTAGGTATTGGAAATTTTCTACTGAGTGAAGTATCTGTACTTATTTAATCTGTGATTGAGTAGGCAAAACAAACTCGCATTAGACATTTAGGTTGCCTAGTGAGAGATTTCCGGGATATATTAATCAGCACTTTCGATCACGGCTATTGACAATAATGGGGAACTTTTTTCTTGATGGGACAAGCCCGCCACACTGTTCCCAAACCACTGCAACTTCTGTAAGCCAGAATCAACAGAAGCGACCACAAGAAAAGCACCGAGACAATGAAGCTCGACGAGTCCCGGAGAAACGATTCAACAATGACGACGATTCAATAATGGGGAACTTAATTATTTGATAGAAATTGGGACTAACGGAACTCGATCGAACGCGTTTAAATCTGTAGATCAACTAGCACTAGGCACTCTGAGCACCCAAACGTTTACTTGAATGTAAACCGTTTGGTTGGAAAATTCGACCCCGGCCAAAGCTTAGATGGTTGTATGACGTAGAGCAAGATTGAATAAGTATCGAAAAAGAAATTTGAGAGCTAAAACATTTGTCTTTGTAGTGTTTTTAACCAGTATTGTCCCACTGCTGGGCATAAGTATCCCCCATTGCCTTTTACTCATCCTTATGCATTGCCTTCTCTGGCCTATCTTCCTTACACGTCTCTAAGTCATCATATTGCTTCCTATGATATTCGCGTGCAAAAATATACGTTGACAACAATAACGATAGCGCAAAAAATAGAAGATACCTAATTCAATTATAATCAATAGGTATAATTATATTGACGATCTATCCTATTATCTCTAAAAATATAACAAGGATAGGTCACGAAAGTTCACACAACAAACTAAGTATTTAGAATAAAACGGATCGCAAATATTGTTTTTAATAACATCAGATTGACAATATGGCACTGAACATTGGTCCTCAGATAAAAATTACAGAAGTCATATACAATACAACTTAAAGTAAATAATTATGTTGTTTTTAAACATATTTACGTAAGGATTACGTCAAATCTTCACTTTCAACGGAACGTGCGAACGGTCTTTGACCTGGTATTATGTTGTACATAGTATATAGCTATGCAGTGATAGTGTTGATTGATAAGATATAGGATTAATGCTTGATCTTTTGCTCTATATTCTACTCGTAGATATAACCCTAATTATTAATTCATTTGGTATTATAGTTTAGCTTAATTATTTTCCTTATTTACATTAACTTAGGGTATTGTTTAGAAGTCTAAACAATATCCTAAAAAATTGAAGTCTGTATGAAGTCATTCAGACTCCAATTTTTTTAAGGGATTTTTGATACGTTAATATTGATTTTAAGTTTAGCATAAAGATTGAAGTGTTTTTGATTTTTTTATGAAAATGATTTAAAAAGGCAGTTCCTACATTTCAGGAAAAAAATATGATAGAAGTATTGACTTGACTTTGGCTACAGTACTTTTGGGAAAATTTAATTTTCAGTAAATTTTGACACGCAAATATGGATTATAGGTGTAGCAAAAAAAAGGGAAGAACTTTTAAAATTTTATAAAAAATTTGAAAATAATCATAAACCGCAGTACATTCCACGAAAAAAAGAATAATAATAAATAATTATCATAATATTATTATGTTGACTTTGTTTACAGTACTTTTGGGAAAAACAATCTAAACTTTAAACGACCCCACACGATCAATAACTCGCAACACAAACAAAGCAACGATTTACTTTTATTTCTTTAACAAACATTGATATAGGTTAAAAAAACTGTACAATTCCGTTATTACTGTTGACACTAGATAAAAGGTCGCAAGTGTGAACTCGATCTAATTATAACACTCTCATATCAGACACACCCCACTCGTAAAACGACGTAACTGTACAGTGTACATTGATGTTTATCTTTTGCGTAAATCTAACTTTTACGTAGGTATTTCTTTTTAAGGTGGAACCTTCACAGTAGCCCGCGAAATTCAAATTTGCTTACGTTTTTTGCAATTTGCAAGTCAGTATTAAGTTATATGTTGATTAAAGTATAATTCGCGGGCGTAAGAAGTATGTATTTTCAGAATTATAACCATTTAAGTCAGCAATAAAACTCCATACGGCCAGGTAAACCGAAAGAATGACTATTTCATGAAATCTTGACATTTTGGAATTATACCGACTTATGGAGTTATTTTACTGATTTTAATGGTTATGATTCTGAAAATACATACATCTTACGCTCGCGAATCTTACTTTAATCAACATTAAACCTAATACTGACTTGCAAATTGCAAAAAACTTAAGAATATTTGAATTTCGCGGGTTACCGTGGAGGTTGCACCTTAAGCATGGGAAACCCTCAAATTACTTCTTTCGCTCTTGGTGGAGCGGAAGGGAGTATCAGACTCTTACTGGCTGAAACCCATCCGTGTTTCTCTTAATGCTATTTGGGTTCCTGGGCCGCGGTGACTCTTTCAAACAAATTTCGCTACCCAGGCTTACTTAGACACTGTACTGTATTCTCCAGATTGGCCACAGTGGTTAATTTTAATGCACACTAGCCAAGCACGCAGGAGATATTATAGTGCACAAGTGTGTGCGTAAACACAGGTGCACTCCGTCTTCCTTAACTGTCATAATCCGATGGGACGGCAATCTGTCACAACCGGGGAGAGATCCAACGGCCAATGGCTTTACTTGCTTTCCGAGGCAGAGGGGTATCTCTCCACCAACCTTCAAACTCCGGGCTGTTACTGAGAAATTCCTAATGGAAAAAAACCTAACAACACTTTTTTCCGACCTGGGAATCGAACCCAGGACCCTTACAGTCGTGCTTGCCACCACGAGACCAGCGGGATAGTTGTTTTTTTTTTCGTAGTTACCCAAGTAGTGAATACAGGATGTGTTGAAATTAAACCAAATGTTTGGTTTGACATTTGGTACACTGTTTGGTACACATGGGCAATCGATCTGTTTACATTGTAATGTGGATGTAACAAGATAATATCAGCTGATACCTACTACTAACTATACACTTAAAAACTTTTTGATTGCGAATTTTAATTAACCATTAAGTGATACTTGGTGGGCTTATCTCAAGTGACATACTTAGCATCAAAATATATTAATTAAGAAGGATATGCGAATTCTCTGCTACTTAAAAATTGTTGGATACTCCAAGCATACAATGGGCGTAGCAAAAATGACATATACAAATCATTATTGATAAAATAAAGATCGTTTATAATTATAATATTATGAACTTTCTTGACCTACCTTTACCTAACGACATACCTACTAAAATATTGAATTTTATTGAAAATGTTATGACCATTCTGTACATAATATTTACCTAATCATAGTGTGCAGATCTGAGGATCTATTATTAAAATATTATGAATATTTTGTATCAACATATACATACAGGACTAGGTAGCGTGTCTACCTAAATACCATCACGCCTGTATTCCCCTAAAGGCAGAGGCGTACCAATGTACACCCACAGTTCGCCGATATGTCTAGGTCCCATGTAATAGGGGGCAAGCCTTATTGATATTAACCAGGCACAAATCCTAACTTCGAGCTGCTACTGAGAATTACATAGAAAGACCTAATTACACTTTGCTCGACCTAAAAATCGACTCCAAGACCTGTAGCTTAGCAGTCGCGCTCAGGACCACTAAGCTAATAAACTAAGCTTATAGGTTTTGTTATAAATCAATATCTTCATAATTTTAAAAAGCTTTTCTTTTTGTTTCAGGAGTCAGAAGAAGAATTCGAAAATCAAATTATGCTAAGCTAATTTATAGAAAAAAAATACCAAATACAAAATGGCGACGGAAAAGAACGCGTTGGCGACAACTCCAAAGACACAGAAAGTAATGAGATTAGTACCGCCCGACGGTGGATGGGGGTGGATGGTCTTGTTGGGGACAGCTATGTCTAATGTAAGTATTTTAATGTACTATTACATGTCATTAAAAAGCAACAGCCTGTAAACGTTCAGTATTGCAGGCCATAACAATATACGGTCATAATTTTTATATTTTTCGTTTTTGTCTTTTATATTTGAAGTTTTGTGTCTTTCATTATTATTTTTTTGGTTTTAATTGTTGTAATAATAGTGAAATAAATAAATATACAAAGTAATTGGTAGACTCATGCTAACAAACAACTTTTCCCAAGAAACATTTTTTTTATTTGCAAATTTTTGACCTCAATCACCCCAAAAGTCATATTTAAAACTATTGTTAAATGATTGTAGATGAAATAATGAAACTATCCCGATTTTTTAATTCATACATCGTTAGAGACATACCGTTTTAGATCAATATGTTTAACTGACAATACAGCAGCATTATAAAAAAAATACTTCCAAAAATATATCCATAACCTAATATAAAAAAAAAACTCACAAAATTATAGATCCCATAATTTTCCCAACTAAATACTATTTTATATGAACCAAAATGAAATGAAGTGACAAAAACAACAACAGGATACGCACTTTCAGCATTATCTTTGGCAATGTAACTAGAAGGCCGTTTAATTTATATCATAACCCCACATTAGGGAAGCTACCAGTTTATCAGCAACCGATATCGATTGGTATGTAGATAAAACAACAATATTTGTATTAGGAACGAACTTTGTCGCGATAAAATAACTCACCCAAATATCAATCATTTATTAGGCCGAACGAGATATAGTTACTAAGCATAAACATTACGAAATAGTCTACAAATTGCCTTTTTTTTCTCAAAAAATAGAAATATACCATCAAGCTTGTATTCCCTGAAGGGTAAGGCATAGGTTCTCCCAAAAATTATTAAAATGAAATTAAATAAATAAATTAATGTCAAACGCTTTAATCTCTAAAAATCAGAAGGTTAATTCCCGAAATTAAGAATGTTTAAAATCGAATCCCAATATCATCTCAACGACAACCAATGTTAATAACTTGACAAACATAGGTAAATTAGAGGCATTATTTGACAGATTAAGACTGCATTTAGAATGCGAACGTTTTTAAAAATACGAGAATTACCCTCCTCAAAGTTTTAAATGGAGGGAGGGGGGCAATTAACATGTTTTATGAATTACCAGTGAATTTCGAAATGGTCATAATATGACTATTACCTATGACTTTCTTTCTCTAACCTACAACCTTGAATATTTTTGTAGTGTAATATCACGACCTCAGCTTATCTCCGCAAAAAAAAATGGGTCAAAAACTATGGTAGTTTTTATGACTGACACTGCAACACTAACATAAAACCCTCTCTTACAGATTTTCAACCAATCAATGCTGTCTCTATTCAGCTTGCTATACGGCGATGCATTAGAAGCAATGGGACACAGAACTCAAGGGGCTGCCATAGTAATGAGTACAATGTTGTTCGTCACAAATTTCGGGGGCCCGATAGCCGGCGCCGTTGTTAAGTTGACATCAACAAGATTTGTAGCGGTAACCGGAGCGTGTTTCTGTACTGCTGGAATTTTCTTCAGCGGATTTTCGACAAATATCTGGCACTTGGTGTTAACTTACGGCGTCCTATTAGGTAAGACTGTCTTGTTTGTTGTTCAATGTTTATTGTTTAGCATAATGCGGTATAGTGGAAGTGTGTAGGCTTGGAACGGTTTGGAAGGAAGAGTGATGTACATAGTAGCGGATCGTATGTTGAATAATGTTCTGATTTATATTTTATATTCTTTTTTTATTCTACAAGCTTAAGGGTTAGGCAGAGGTGTAACTACCTATATACACCCACAGTTCGCCGGTATGTTTTTAGATCCTATATAATCGGTGGCGAACCTATGCCACTAATCATTCCGAGCTGCTACTGAGAATTTAATAGGAAATCCCAATACATTTTGCTCGACCTGGGATTCGTATCTAATTAGGTACTCTAGCGTAGCAGTCGCTCTTAGCACCAATAGGCTAACGAGGCAGTAACAAGCAAGCTTAAAATACCTACAAGTTAAACCCACTCAAAAAAATATGACAAATTATTGACTGAATTTTAACAACAACCAATCAAAAGCGCGTAGGTGCGCCCGCTTGACATTTTGTCACGTTAATTATGCGTAGATTTTCGTCCGGAAAACCGGGGGCCAGTTATTTGCTATTCCATTGTATTATACTAATTGACACTATGACCCAGTTACACAAAACCATAATTCTGAATCCCATACATTAATATTTAGAACGGCCCAAATCCTACCACGGGTATCGGTTATTTTACCCGAAGCCGGTATTGTTTGGTAAAACAACTAATCTATTATGTTTGTTTCAGGTTTGGGTTTGGGTTTCATCCAAAACTCGTCATTTGTGGCTATAAATAGCTACTTCAAGCTAAAGAAAAGCCGAGCAGTGGGCCTCGCTAACGTGGGCACAGGTGTGGGACAGACCTTAATGCCGCACTTAGTGAGGTATCTCTTGGAACATTTCGGGTTCCGTGGCGCATGCTTGCTGCTCTCGTCTTTGAGTTTACACGGGGTAACTATTTTATTACTTGTTTACGTTGGAAAGTTTGCGTCAATCAATAATTTACGTTGACATTTTTGGGAATGTTTTTAACTACACTTTGTTTGATAATATTGAGTATTTTTTTTTTTTAATAATGCCATCCTTTTGCTGCTTTACTGCTGGGCAAAGACATACTCATATAGAGATTGCGCGAGCATTGATCATCACGCTAGCTCAAATAGGATTGGCAATTTTCAAATTACATTTTTCTTCATCGATGCCAGTAATGTCCAAAATAAACTTAGAAAGGACAATTATGAATTGAAAAGTCACATTGGTACTTACTTGACCCGGTATCGAACGTTCTATCACGACATTAATTATTATTATACCTTGTTACTATTTTAGATTGCCGGAACAATGCTAATACAACCAGTGGAATGGCACATGAAAGAAGTAGAAGAAGAAATACCGGTAGACGAAAACCTACACTTACTACAAGACAAATCCAAAGATGCACTTGTTCAAAGAAAACCGTCTCAACCGAATGTTGTCGCACAAAATCAGCCAAATGGCAAAGAAAATTGGGGAAGCAAAAAAACACTGAGCAATAAAGAACTAAGCGGTGGAAAAGTAAATAAATCAGACGCAAATGGTCTAAATGGTAAGTAACGCAATGTTTCTGTGTTAATTTAAAAGTCTAACATTGGGTATATTTAGGTCAACTGCCTTCTGTAGTCTAGCATGAACCTCAATGTAACGGAAAATTGATCGATTTTTGAATCGGTAGAACTTATTTATAATAATACTAAGGCCGGCCCAGTAAGAGGTGGGGAGACAATCTAGACTTGCACCGGGAAGGCTGGGTCAAGTCAAGGTGGCTTAAGAAAAGAATATTTGGTAGGACATGGGAGAGTCTTTACCTAGCAGTAGGACATTATAGGCTAGAGAAAAAAAAAACTCATTTCGCACTTAATATTTATTTTGTACTTACTCTAAAGGTTATCTCAACGACTGATTTTTATTGTGGTTGTCGTATGAAACGAAACCAAAATACTCCAGGGTAGTCGTACCTATTACTAATTCGAAAATCGACTCGAATCGTGCCGCGTCGTGTTTTTAGAAGAAAAACCATTTGTTTCTTTAACATTATGTATATCATTTATAGTTAAAATACATTAGTTCCATGAGCGAGCATTGCTGATCAAGGTCTGATAAATATTTTCAATTGACGATCATTAGTTAGTTCGCAGAATTTCAAATTATTGTAGTTAGTAGGTAATAGGTACAGTCGTAGTCTCTAGCAGTGTTCTTGGAATTCTACAACAAGCAAACTTCTCTCAAGCATAGAATTATTGTCTTCATGTTTCAATATTATACAGACACACGCATTGAGAAAATGTTTCAAATAAGTAATGTTGTATGAAAAAGATCTTTCTAAAAACGGATACGATAAATAGGTATTGTTAAAAAAGAAGCCCGTCTCGATCTTCTAATCCTCTTCGCCCACAACAGAGTTTTTACCGTTTTTTTTTGCCGGCAAGAATGAATCATAATTATGAATTCCAATACATCAACGCACACGGCCGACAAGAATCGGTTTTGAGCGTTGAGGTTTAAAGCGATGTAAGAGATCGAGGTGTAGACTGATGCAGCTGCATCGACAAGAACGTAGCTCAGAAGTTTATGCGATTATGCGTTTAGCGATAATTTATAGATACTAATATAATAAAGTCGAAGAGATTTTTTGTTTGTTTGTGTATGTTTTTTTTGTTTACGCGGAACTTCTTGAACTTCCACTCGGATTGGAAATATTTTTTTGTAAATCGTAGCCAGATTCATAAGGAATATGTATTTTACATCACGCTATGACCTACGGACGTGAAGCAGTAACTAGTTAATGCGTGTGAATAAAATCATGCAGACGAATTCGCTAGTCTTGTGATATAAAAAAACTATGGACATCGATAGTACACCGCCTTTTATTTACAATTTGACCGTCTTTTGTTTCAGGACCTACTCATGTACCTACGTCACCACAAAAACAAAACATGCTGAGGAAGCTATACGATCTATTCGGAATCTCCCTGCTCTCGAATATGCGGTTCCTCAATATTGTGATCGGCACAGCCCTGGCTGTCACTTCCATACAAAACTTTAGTATGCTGTTCCCATTCTTCTTACAGGTAAATAAGTGTTTTTAAGCTGTTAAAAGTGTCGTTATTGTACTATTTATTATCCTGAGATATTTATTTATTTATTTATTAAAACTTTATGCACAAATGTAAAAATACACCGTACAAAGGCGGACTTAATGCCTTAGGCATTTTCTACCAGTCAGTTATATCGGTCTGAGGCCCTTGAGGCGGTTTAGAAACTCTGCCACGAGGGTATGTGGGGTCGTAAGACCTTACTACCCACACGATAAAGAAGAAAGATCGTTCACACACTACGTTGCTAGAAGAATCCTACTAATAATATAGGTAACTGCGAAAGTTTGTGAAGATGGATAGATGTTTGTCACTCTTTCACGCTTAAATGGCTGAACGGATCTAGATGAAAGTTAGCACTGAGATAGATTCTAGTATGGAAAACACATGGATACTATTTATCCTGGAAAAGGTAGAGTTCCCGTGGGATAATAATTATATTAAATTCTATGCGAAGAAAGATGCGGGAAGAAACTAGTATAAAATACATATACAATATTGTAACATTGTGCATATAAAAACTAAAAAAGACAATAGTCTTTTAAAGTTCAAAAGAGTATATTATTATCATGTACCGCCAAGCCATTAAAATATACTTCCGTAGATACTACACATAAATATTGGTAAATATGTAGTTCTGTAAATCAAAATGACGCCACATTTTAAAATGGACATTACCTACACTTTTTAATCGAGTTTCTTGATAACGCGAGTTTCTCAATCACACGTTTCTATAAAAAATAATTAAGTGTTAATTAATGATGTTATTTCCACAATACATAAGCAAATGTGATTAACAACAGAAGCTTGTTTATCGTTTTATGTGAATACCCACGTACGATACATTGTTCGCAGAAAAAGTTACTAACGTGCACAATTTGATTGATTCAAACTTATTCAAAGTAAAATGAACCTATCGTACATAATGGGTTTTTTCCATTTATGAAGTTCTATTTTGGTAGGGACCTTCTTTTTAACGATGGGAAATCATTAAATGACTTCTCCCGCCCTGTGCGGGGCGGGACGGAGTGTCAGACTTTTACTGACTAAAACCCATCCATGTTCCTGCTGGTGCCCTTTGTGTTCCGGGGGCGCGGTATCTCTTTCGAACAACCTGCAGCCCCGGTAGGATAAAGGACCTTACATTCTTAGAGTACACTTACAATATGGTAGCTGACACCCTACCCTCACCAATCATCAATCATCAGTTGACACACTTTTTGTGAGCTGTTAAAACGCAATTAATTCATAGATTTTGTCTGAAACTAGTAACCTGTGACGTCACTTAGACTAACTATTTATTGATTTCAATGAAAAAAAAACTAAAAATATAATTTTGCAGTAAAATAATAAAGTGAATTGGGTTAAAATAAAATGTTTTATTAGAAAAGCTCTGTCTTGATATTATTGGATGCTTATTGATTGGTAGGTGACAATATAAATCATGATGACAATTAGCCATTTCAAATAATTTATTAGCTTCTACAAATGACGGTGCAAAAACCTTTCCTTTTTAAAAATACCATGTTTTAAATCCCGCATTAGTTCTCTTATGTCAACGATTCGAAGTGTTTGCACCTATGCACGGGCAGGTGTAATGCGATCATATCGCTGATAAGAAGTTATTCTTGTTTAATCGCTACTTTATCAGTGTTTATAGACTCCTCTGCGTTTATCTGCTAAACTGTACATTCAGTAAGGATGTGATGATCACTGTTTCAACAACTGTTGTGAATCATTAATAAAATATCACTTTATCAGATCATGTAGGTAACTATGTGACTGATATGTGCAGACAAGGTATAATCTAGGTCAGGGGTTCCCAACCTTTTTCAGTCCGCGGCGCACTTACATGTTTAGGAATTTGTCATGCCGCCATGACTTGGGGTGGGGGGTCTGTCAGATTCGCTTTCCGCGTACTTCTCTTCTATAATAGCATGAATTTTAATATAATGCTAAAGAATATTGTTCGATGTTTTTTATAAAGATTTTAGGTTATTTTTTCTTTTCTTTTTTGAATATTTTTAAGTTCAGATGATCTGTATACTTTCTACGGGCGGCGCCCAGGTTGGGAAGCTCTGATCTAGCTGATAATATTACTTGTTAGGTAAATATTTGCTGTATATCTTCGCTCGTTTTCTTTACAACACACACGTGCTAACTATAAACATTAACTCCTTTATTTTGTAAACCCGGAGTAAAGTTACGCTAACATTAACCTCGGCTTAACCATACATTTTTTGAGGTTTAAGTTTGGGGGTATAACTTGAGTCTAGGTTCAACAAAGAAGATATAAAACATTTAAAATATCACCTAAACAATCGTAACGAAACGAGGCTGAAAACAAACATAATTATCGAATGAAACTAGCACATAATTATACAAAGTCCAGGAAAAGATAATAAAATAGCAGCTGATCCGAACCTTAGTCTATAATCCAAGTCAAAGTCTAGAGATAAGGTTCATGATTCAGTTAATAAAATGTAAATACCTGTACAGTTATTAGAACAGGGTTTGATGGCATACATAGACATAAATAAACTCACGCCTTTTTCCCATGGTGGTCATGGTAGACAGAAACCACAGAACGCCACTTGCTACCATCCTTGCATATTCCTTTCGCCTTCTTCACTTTCATAATTATATCTTTCATACAAGCACGCCTGTTACGAGTACAACGCACCTGACCTTTCCGAAGAACCTCACCAATAAGGTCAGGGTAGGTCTTTCTAGGGCCTCCCCTCCCGGCATTGCACTCAAGACATCATTGATTTTACAGAAAGTGGCGTCGATGGACAAGCAGCAGACCGCAAATTGTATGTCAGCAGTCGCCGGCGCAGATATAGCAGGACGTCTCATCCTGCCAATCTTCCAAGACAAATACAAAATCAAGGCCAGATGGATGCTCATCATGACAAGCACGTGGCTCATCGTCGTCAGACAAAGTACGTGCAGGCGGATACCGTGGACGCGGTCTGTGGACGGTGAGCAATGGGTAGCTCACCGTCCGTACGTTATTAACTAGCGACAGACCGTGTCGACGGCGCGTTCATGTTCCGCGCACAGAGGTGTCAGCCATCAGAAGGGGCCACTAAGGGCCAAATGCCTGCCGGGGCTGCGGGTTGTTCGAAAGAGACACCGCGCCCCCGGAACGCAAAGGGCACACGAAGGAACATAGATGGTTTTTAGTCAGTAAAAGTCTGACACTCCCTCCCGCCCCGCCCAGGACGGGAGGGGTCATTTGATGATTTTACCATCTCTAAAAAAAAAAAAAAAAAAAAAAAAGACAAAGTACGTCACACACATTACTTATCTCCACAAGCACCTAATCTAACTGAACCACTTAAGACCTGAACAAGAAAAATGGAAAAATTATACGTCCATGATAAGACTATTATCGATTGGAATTTGATCTTCGATAAGCATATTCACCTTAACGGTCATACGCGTATCTATTAGTTGATTCTGTGACTAAAGTACTATTTTCTTTTCAGTTTTGGCGTACCAGACTAACATTGAAGTGTTGATCGTCATGTCCTGCCTCTACGGTGTTGGTAGGAGTATGATCATCGTTGCGAGGAACATCGCGATATCGGAGAACTGCAGAATGGATCAAGTGCCGGCTGCCGTCGGTCTTGGGATGTTAACCATGGGCATCATTGTACCACCAGTTGGATACTTCCTCGGATGGATTAGAGATTACTCAGGAAGCTACGTCACTTGCATAACAGCGCAAAATATCCTCTTAGTAATACTTCTTGTGACATGGATCCCTGATATGATATACTTGATAATGAAGGAAAGAAGACAGAAGCAGCTGGATGCAGAACAACCACAAACATAGGGACTGATTACTTTGTAGGTGGGATTAAATTATTAAGTATTTGGAAATACTCTCTAGTGCCTTGCACTCTTCTGTCAGGAAAGGCGGATGGTTAGTTTAATAAGAAGAGCCGAAACGACAACGAGCTCTATGTAGTTCAAGATAATAAGTAGATAATAATATGCTATTTGATTGGGAAAATGTAAAAAAATAAAGAAAGATATGAATAGTTCCTACTTAGAATAATACTGGGACGTTTACCTCTTGTAGAAAAAAATTGATTGTTATCAGTACTATCGTAAAAAACAAAGATAGGTCTATTCTAAGTGATACCTGTCTTTCAAAAGCCAAAAATAGAAACGGAACTTTCAAATATGTGAACTGAGTACCAGTGGTCATTAGTAGACTGAAATGTTAGTTGTCTGTGGCCAAAGTACCTGAAGTATATAGCGTTGCGGCTGTGAAAACATGTTTTATATTAATTTATTAAGAATATTTAAAGTTAACCAGTTAGTACTTACTTTAAATTTATGAGAAGAGCGGAAGAAATAGTTTATAATGTGCAAACAATATCTTCAACGTAACAAGTTGGGGACATTATCAACTAACTAGTTTAATAATAATGACTGTCCCGTTGATCTAGTGATGGCATTCGCTACTAGAGAACGAACGGTCCTGCGCTCGATTCCCGGGTCAGGTAAACTGTAATTTAATTTTTCCATGGGCAATAGAGAAATTCTTAGCAAAAGCCCCGAGGCTGGATTGGTGCCCAATTTATGGCAATAGAAAACCTATTACCATTATATGGGAATATAACTAGCGATTTCTAAGACGTATCCACCACTGCCTGCCCCTTGAAGGGATATAGGTGTAATATTTCACTATAGATTAATGATAATGACTGTCAGTGAGTGAGATAAAGTGATTTTAGTGTAAAATACCATTTTGTAGATATAAAATGAAAATAATGCAATATACCTATAGAACATTGAATATTATTATTATGGATATAAAGCTACCAATGTTAAAAATAAGACTAAAAATGTTAGATAGTACGAATTTTATTAAGTTGTTAATATCTTTCTAGTCTAATAAATTCCTCTGAATAATATTCCAATTTGATTTTTATTTATTTCTTGTCGTTGGAGAGGGCCAGTGTGCGACTGTGTGGCAAGTTGAACTCATACTGCGATGAATTTCGGGTAAGAGGCTGATATCGATGCAAAGGCTGACAATTGATGACCGATTTTTATGTCGGTGAGAATGAAACACATGAATTTTAATATACCAACTCACACGTTCCACAAAAACTGGGGCCCACGAAACTATGTATCTATTTAACGGTCCGATAATAATCGGTCCATCAAAAGTCGGACGTGTGCGGAGGCCGTTACAAAAATCATCTCCGTAAACTCAAGTATAGTAACTGCAAATTATTTACATTTATTTACAGTCCACATGACTGTAAACAAATGTAGAATAATTTGAAATGCAATATTGATCACGTATAGCTACGAGCACTACATATAGCTACTAGTAATAAAAACAGATGAGCATTGTTTTCAACACTACTTTTATTTTTATTTGAGTTTGTTTTTGTTAAACAGTAATTTATGTTCAAGTATAGTAATGTAGTATAGTATTAAAGAATTTATTATGAACAAGTTTACATTCATAGTACCTGCCTAAGCACAAAACAAATTAATATAAGAACACCAAGATTGCATAAAACAAGTTTGAGTACAATGGAGTTACCCTATTGTGTTTAAGGTCTAAGAAATTAAATAACGTTACGTTTAATCAAATTAAATGTTACATCGTCTGGTCGGATACATACGATGTTAGCCGCAGAGACAAGTGTCGCTTTAGCGCATGTATTTTAGACGACGCGTCGTCTATGCAAATGTGGACATGAGACGAGTCTACATCAGACATTATATCTACGGTTACGGCACTGACCACAGCGTTAAAAAAACTTTTGTAACGAATACTGAGAGATCTACATTAACCCTATTCGTCTTTGCTATAATAATACCAGCCTATTTTATCCCACTGCAGAATAAAGGCCTCTCACAGAGCAGGCACGAGCATTGATCACCACGCTTGCTCAAGGCCGATTGGCGATTTTATTATATAAGCAGGTTTCCTCACGATATTTTCCTTCACCGATGTCAGATATGTCCAAAATAAACTTAGAAAGTACATACGAATTTAAAAAGTCATATTGATTCTTACACCACGGCTCTTGCATAAAAGGCGGGACCACTGGGCCATCACGATAAATCCTACAAATACATATTTAAATGCGAACGTTTGTGAGGATGGATGTATAGATGGATGTTTGTTTCTCTTTGTCGCGTAAACGGCTGAACGGATCTGGATTTAATTAGGCACTGAGATAGGTTGTAGTGTGGAAGAAAACATAGGGTGTTTTTTATCTCATACGTGGCATAACACATTAACTTTGACGTGGAGAAAGTTACGGGAAGAAGCTAGTAAATTTTAAATAATATAATGTAAATAGCAACCGCTAAATTAGAATATTTACGTAGCAACCTCCGGTGTCATAGTTCTGAGAACACAGTCACGAGGCATACCTAATGAATCCCAATAATAGCCCCCCGTGTGGAAAAGAATATTACAAAACAAAAAGGTATTGCAAAAGGGTGCAAGCACTAATATGGATTGCGTTCTTTTTGGATGTAGAAGGTTGACTTGTAGGCTGTCTGCTTCCAGCACAAATTATTTTGACGTTTCTTCTTTAATGGACCGTAATCTATCACTTACTAGGCTAACTGCCTCGTTAGCCTTGTGGTCCTCAACGTGACTGCTACGCTAGAGGTCTAGGATTCGATACCCAGGTCGAGCAAAGTGTTATTAAGTTTTTCAATAAAATTCTCAATAGCAGCTCGGAGTTAAGATTTGTGCTCGGTTAATGGCATATACTAAAAGTAGTACTGTTTTCCTTATAAACGAACATGGGTCCAATACAATAGGATATTCTATACGTTTACTAATTAGCGCGATTTGTGATATATTACACCGCTATATGATAGACTAACTTGTGCTCGCGACTTTATCCACGTGGTTTTTTCATTTAAGGTTACTGCTCCGCTTCCGTAAGTCATAATATGATGTTATAAAGCTTATACTTTTCCTCATGAATTTGAGGAATACTCCCTCTTGAAAACAAAAAGATTTTTCCAAGCCGACTGGTAGTGCAAGGGATTAGCGCGTTTAAACAAACAATCAAGAAACTCTTTACCTCTATTATAATTATTATAGATTTTGAAGTTAGAAGTGTAACAAAGGAGTTTGAATACAATATAGTTACAACAGCTAAAAGGTTTTATAGCGTCGTAAGTATCCAGGGTTCGTAAGTTAATTTTTCAGTGGTATCAGTGTAGTAAATGTTACTTTAATTAAGTATTTATACATAAGTCATGTAATACATTATTATGTATATAGCAGTAGCAAGTAAGTACATCGTTACTGACATCGGCAAAAGAAAAATTGTGAGGAAACATAGACTTATAATGTACCTAAATCTGATATCACCAATCCGAGTTGAGCAAGCGTGATGATTATAATACTTCTGTATGAGAAGAAGCGTTTGCCCTGCAGTGGGTCACAATATATTACGTCAAAACTAATTTAATATGCCAAATATGTTACATTACCAGCAATAACAGTTCTAAGCGTAAGTCCCAAACTTATGTTTAAAATAAATAGATTTTAAAATATTCAACATGAAATATTCAAATAGAACACTTCAAAAAATCGTAGAATTTTGACGTTACTTTCGGCTAAACGAAGCCTACTTATGCTAAACATTGCGTTATTCGAACTCACGTTTTGCCCACTCGCCCATCCGAAGGCAATAACTATTTCTACCGACAGTTTGTTTACCACTAATCTAGCATTCGTGTTATTTCCAAGCGATTATGAGAACACCCTTGTTATCAGGAATACGCCCTTCATATTCCTTGTTTCAATTATGCAACAACAGATTTAGAAAGGAGGAAAACTGCGGCTCATTTGTAATAGGTATAAGCAGATATATAAGGTGTTGCCAAAATATCTGCCACGGATTTAATGGGAAGTAGTATTGTGTTTATAGATTACAATAGTAAAGATAAATTATTGATAATGTGTCATATTTTTTTAAATTTGTGAACCGCGTTATGCAGAGTAGAGTCAATGTTTATTAAATTACTTTATTTTCTCAAATTGAATTAACTATTCTGGGGTATAAAATTTCTTCACTATTATTTATTGTAATCTTTAAACACAGTACTACCTCCCATTAAATCCGTGGCAGATATTTTGGCAACACCTTATATAGTAAGTAGATAGATTTTCTTAAAGCCAGGATTAGGATTAGATAGTACCTACTAATCCATCTTATAAGGAAACTCCGTTGGGTGTAGTCGTAAATACCGGACTAATAATTGTTTTGTTTTGATATGTTCTCAACTGATGAATTTTTATCATCTAAGGATGGGAAGTCCATATGTAGGTACTCATTGAGGCAGTAGTCAGTGGTGGGACTATTCTATACCCACCCCTACGGTGAAGCAATACGCTATGGATTAACTGCGCTATTAGTCTCGTGGTGGCAATCACGACTGTTGAGATTGTTGCCCTGGGTTGGATTTCCAGGTCGAGCCAAAAGTGTTATTGTGTTATTCCATTAGGAATTTATTACTAACACCCCGGATTTTGGAAATTGGTGGTTTGATACTCCCGTGCCTCGGAAAACACGTAAAGCTGATCTCTCCCTGATTGTGTCGGATTGACGTCCCTTCGGAATAAGAGAGTTAGGGACGAGGGAGTGCACCTGTGTTTGCGTAAACACTTGTGCACTATAATATCTCCTGCGTACTTGGCTAGTCTGTATTAAGAGTAGCCACCGTGGCCGGAATTAGAACTAATGTGTCTATGGAGTGCAACTGTGTCTGCGTCTTAAGGCAAACCTCCCTAGTGGGCAATGTGAAACCGTTCAAGCTAAAGCAGAACATTTTCTAATGATCAAACAATCACGCCTGTATCCTCCGAAGGGTTAGACAGTGGTGTACCAATGTACACCCACAGTTCGCCGGTATGTTTTTAGGTCCCATGTAATAGGGGGCGAGCCTATTGCCATTATCCGGGCACAAATCGAAACTCCGAGCTGCTACTGAGAAAAAAAATCTGATCTAACCAGGGCTTTCTAATGATCATTTAGATAAATTGAAAAATCTTGGCCACACTGAAGCGGACAGCTGGCGAGATGGTTCTGGTCACGGAAGCAGTCAGCGGCTACAAATTTCTTGTCGGTTATTTAAAAAAAACCGGTTGTCCCATACAAAAGTGCAACACCTACACGGTTCAAATGCATGGTAAATCTATTTTTAAATAACCGTATTCCGTTATTCCTTTGGAGTCAAGAAACATGTTCTGAACCGTCCATAGTAAAAGTGTATGATGTCGACGTCCCCTCCACCGTGTATACCCACTTTCATCCCAAATATTACGAATCTCACAAAAATCTTCGCAAACAAGACAACGGTCAATATCGTAAGTATGAGCGATGTCTTCCAAAATACCTCATGTATAATGCAGATGTCGCGCTATGCGTAGGTACGTCGCGTCGTGTCGCGTCGCGTCGCAGCCAGACGGTCACCGACACGCATACGAGATGAAAAAATTTGTCTTGTAAACACCTCGATCTCTTATAAAGAATTTGATGTAAATATAACGTATTTCAGAAGGATTTTTTTAGTGCTTACTTTCTATCAATTTTATACGAAATGTTCTGAGAATTTTGAATTTTGCATTATGCAGCTACACTCTAACTAATGAGAAATTCATACAAATTAAAATCTAGTTACAAAAAAAAAAGGTTTTTAATTACCTATTTATCAAAACCACAGTTTCTTTTAATTTGGCGGTAGGCGGTTCAGAAATGTATACCTAATGCATACCTAATCGTACAGCTTCCCGCTTATGAAAATTGACCCCTAACTATTGCATCTTAAACATTATTATTCCGTAACAACGATAAACTTAGCCGCACTAAACAAGGCGACAATTCCTTTAGACACAGCCACCGCATATAGAGCAAGTCACGATAATTTCTAAGGTCTATTGCTCCTCGACAACCATAATAACCCATTTTGCTCAGTTGCCTCTCTGGTAAATGGGGAACAACGGGCTTTACTTCACGCTAACATAATACTACTAAATCAGGTCTAGAAACTTGGGAAGATCAGAATTATGTCATTACTTCCTTGATAAGTTTTTTTACAAGAGTTGGCTAGACTTAGGTACGTTGTTTTGTTTCTCATAAGCCATTGAAAGGGTGTTCCAACAAATGAATCGAGAAAAAACAATCTTGATAGAAAAAAAATGTACAAACATTGATAATAATCATCTTCCGATCATTTGTTTGAAAATTAAAAAATAATGTTTTTTTCGGGGGGCGAAAAATACCAGTAGTCAAACCTCATTTTAAGCGATGTCAGCGTACAATATACAAGATTGCAATGCATTAAAGACTCATCTCATTAACTACTTTTAATGAAAAAATAAACTTATAAGCAATCTTTCGGAGGAGATTCAGCATGTTTAAACACTACATTGTACCCTTTCTATCCGTATATGATTTACCCTTGGCGGCGCTTAAACCATATTTACATACAATTTTATTTTTACATTAATATTTTTTTTATTTCTACTCAATTTCTCAATTAAACTACTTATTAGTAACTATCAATGAAAGTTGGAGTGATACAGATATCGTCCATTACGTTTAGTGAAAACAACACGTTCCTAGAGATAACACAAAAAAGTAGTATCTACAGTTATCACGGAGTTTATCTATTATTAGTAATAGTAATCATAGTACAAATCCTTGAGATTACTACAGGCATTGTTGTAACGTCAAAGTACGATAAAGGGTAGAACACAAACAATGTAATAAATACTTGTCTTGACTGCCTCGTTAGCTTAGTGGTTCTAAGCGCGACTGCTATGTTAGAGGTCTTGAGTTCGATACCCAGGTCGGGCAAAGTGTTATTGGGTTTTTCTATGAAATTCTCAGTAGCAGCTCGGAGTTAGAAGGTTGCGTTAAGTTACGTCTTTGGTTACTGCCTCGGTTTCGTGACTCTTAGCGTGGTGTTATGTAGCCTATGTTACTGAGGAATAATGTAGCTATACATTATTGAAATAATGGTTAAAATCGGTCCAGTAGTTTTAGAGCTAATTCGGAACAAACAAAACAAAAAAATCTTACCACTTATTAATACTTGTATAGATATAGAGGTCTAAGTTGGTGTAGCCGTTGACGATCTAAACGAAAAACTCGATCGTCGTTCCCAAACGCCATTTTTCCTTCCACAAAGTGATCATGCATAACACCCAAAAAAAAAAATCCGACTTATAAATTCCAGTAACAGCGAAACCCGCTTACATTCGGAGTGCATTATGAATATATTTGTGTTTAATTTTGCCGTGGCTAAATAAATTCATTGCCTTGCGTGAATCAGGAGGGTTCTTTTCCTATTTTCAGGCAAGATAGCAGGGATTACCGTTGCGCCTGTATTTCGTTCTTTGTTGCCATATTACAGTTTGCTGTTATTAAAATACTGGTTTTAATAAGTTGCCATTTCTTGTTCTAACCTGTTCTTTTTTCGTTTATTTAGTTGTTTAAATATTTTTTGTAGGTAAATTATTTAACCGCGTTCTTTTTTAACCCCCTACGCAGAAAGAGGGGTGTTATAAGTTTGACGTGTCTGTCTGTCTGTGGCATCATAGCTCCCGAACGGATGAAGCGATTTTTTGTGCCCTTTAAAAAGTAAAAAAATAATACGTCGCGTTGGGGGACCGCTCGGGATGGTCGTATCTTAAATGCAACATCGGTCCCACAACGCGACGTATTTTTTTTATTATTTTTTTACTTTTTAAAGGGCACCTAGGATTTTGTGTCGGGTTTTTTTTTAATTTTTAATTTAATGGAAGCTTTAATATGGCAATAGCCCTTAAATACTTGTCCTTACAATTCAACTTAAATCAAAATTTCCAAGCGCATCTACGCTAATTATTCATAATTTGAAATTCGAGTTCTAGTTGAAACTACAGATTGTGTTTCTAATTAAGAAGGGTAATTATAATGTTACGAGAACCTACAGAATAAAATGATTGCAATCTAATAATATTCACCTTAATCTAATATCATTTTAATATAATGTTATGTAACATGACTAAAATATTAATTTGATTGTTACAGAATTCAAAATGTGTTCTTAAAATCAAATTATTGCGGTTAAAATATATTTGTATTAGGCCTCATTAGGGTAATACAGTACCTCCTTTTCTTTTATAACACCTTATAAACACAAATAAAATATATTGTTTGAACCACCGTGCATATTTCCATGTTAAATATAAAGGCCTAAAAATCAAAATAATAATGAGTAAATAAAAAACCGCTGAAAAAAAAAGTGCAAAGTGAGTTTATCCATTTATAAGTAAAAGAGCGTAAGATAATGGTTTGAAAACAAATAATAGTAAGCTGTAAGTAATAGTTTCATTACAGCCTTCTAAAATAATAAATTCATAATTATAGACTATATCCATCATAATATTATGGCATTTGAAATCACAGTGTGACCGTCACAAGCAAAAACAAAAAAAAAACACAAGACGCACTTTTCAAAAAACGAACGATCTATTCCTATTCAAAATAATACATGCAGCCATGTAGAAGACATCCCTGCGGATGACGTCACTGTTTTCACAGTAAAGTATTGTGTTAGACAGAAGGAGGATCACACGAAATAAGCCGGCGGTTTGTAAACAGCGGGTATATTGTTTCTTCGTCCACAATGAAACAAGCTAGACTAGAGTACGCTTATACAGATTTAGGTTAGGTTTAGACAGACGGATCGTGTAGAAAATTGTGAATGTGTTCGTGTGTCTTTAAGGTCTTTAACCTATGTATAAATAACTAAAAAATATAAATATACCATCACGCCTGTATTCCCCGAAGGGTTAGGCAGAGGTGTACCAATGTACACCCACAGTTCGCCGGTATATTTTAGGTCCCATGTAATAGGGGGCGAGCCTATTGCCATTAGCCGGGCACAAATCCAAACTCCGAGCTGCTACTGAGAAATTCATAGAAAAACCCAATAACATTTTTTGCTCGACCCGGGAATCGAACCCAGGACCCCTAGCGTAGCAGTCGCGCTTAAGACCACTAGGCCAACGAGGCGAGACCTATGTATACTGATGAATAAAATTATAGTGTTTGTTTGCAATATCAAAATGTTAATACAGTACATAGATCAAAAAAACAATTTCTATGTCATCGTCATATCAGCCGCTAGACGTCTCTGTACGTCGGGTATAGGCCTTCCCCAAGGATTTTCAAAAGGAAAGTGGTTCTTTTTGTTTTTTTGTTTGTATGTCTGTTTGATTAAAACAAACAAACTATTCCCTTTGAATGCGCCAATCTCATGAACTGCTAGTGCGATTTGAATAAATGGTTTTTCTATGAAATTCTCAGTAGCAGCTCGGAGTTAGGATTTGTGGCCGGTAAAAGGCACACCCCCTATTGCATGGAACCTAAAACTTATCTGCGGACTGTGGGTGTAAATTGATACACCTCTGCTTAACTCTTTAGGGAATACAGGCGTGTTGGTATGTATAAATAACTACGTGTTTACCTAATATAATATATGATAGAAGCACCAGAGAAAACCCAACTTAAAAAGTAGTTGTGTAATTATATTCTGCTTGCTTTTGAGTGTTGTTACAAACGTTTGTTGCACATACGCTTTTGCTAAAACAAACTTGTTTCTGTTTAATTAAAATAAAGAAATACTTTTGTATCCGTAATTTGGTTTGGAGTGGATGGAACTAATTATGAAACGTTTTGAATTTCTTGCAATTATTATGAATGCGAACTAATTAACAAGAAATTAATTATATCGGATAAATATTATTTAAAGTTATAGTATAAGTTATATACCCCGCGATGTCACCCACTGTTTAGTTATGTATTTGGTTACTGCTCCGCTTCCGTTAGTTCATTTTTCTATCTATTGATGAAAACTGCATTAAAATTGGCTGAGTTGTTTAAAAGATCTAAACGTACAGATAGACTGACGAGGGATATTTTATATTATGTAAAGATACGTAAAACTGTACATATGGTGGAGTGTCCTTTGATAGCAATTCTCAGCCAAAAGATCGACGGAAAGATTGCATTAAACACATAACCTTCCTTCTAGGACATTCGGGTAAAATGGTAATGAAAACAAAGTAGTGAGACAACTATTTACAAGCGCATCGGTGGGCCAATGACCTTGTTACCAATTGGTATTCTGTTCAGATAAAACAACACTAGAGTAGTTAGGTACTTTAAAAAATCCTACCCTTAGTTTTAATAACAAAACATAAAGTTGAAAAACAAACAGAACAAAAACAAACTTTTTGATTAAAAACCATATTAGTTCGGGACGGTGACACGTGAGTATTAAACTAACATATTTTGGAGCACAGTGCAGCATTTTAATAATTTCATTGAGAGTTCTAAATAATTTATAAAGCTCTTGCACAGTGGGCGATGTTGAACGTAAACAAAACACGTACTGTGCAACAGAATATAAATTGCTATATTATTTGCAAGTTGGAAATTAATTACCTGACGTGTCGTGCTTCGTCTTTCATAAAAAAGTACCTAAATATTCTCATAGTGAGAAATATCTGCATCCCACTAGGTACCTAATTAAAAAGGTGTTCTGCAGCATTGTTTAAAATGACAGACAGTTTTGGTTTTGTGTTTCAGTAATGCAAACTGAGGTGTTGTAGTTGAAATGCATTTCTGAAAGTCTTTACCGAGGTGAAGTGATATTCTGTAAAAATCTCTCTCCGTGAATTCTCTCTGAGAGTTCAAATTGACTGTCATAATAACTGCAGTGCTATTCTACATTTTGGTAAAGCGATTTTGAGGTGAGCTGTCAATCCTAAGCATTACGTGTGATGACAGCTCACTTCAAGCTCATTGTATCTAAATTCACTGATGAACATTTTCACAAAATACACAGACTGATGCTGGGATGGCTCATCCCAAACTAGAAATTAACTGAGGGAATTTTTCACAGAATAGACCGGCAGAATAGGTAACAAAGACCCACAATATGGATAAAGATGAAGAGCAGTTGAATAACAAACTGCCGACAAATTGCTTTGCAGTTTGGCAGATATTATTATTAAGTTTATGCGATGTATTGTTGAGAATTAAATAAATATTTAAAAAAAATATATATATAGATGGGTCATACGCTAGTGCCAAAACCTTTTAAATACCGGATAATTTTCCAAAAATAAATAATAAAGGTCTTTTTGAATGAAGAACGATTGAATTGAATATAGGCATCATCAAATAAAGGTATGTACATAACATGATTGATGTGTTCGAGTATTATTGCGACTGTGTCCATAATTCTGCTAAAACTAATACACTAGGGGCACTGTGTCACCAAAGTAAATATAGTTACAAAACTGAAAAAAGTTATTCACAAAATTGTTGAATTGACCACCTATGTGTGTACCTGCTTATGTTGATTCTAGGAGATTGATAATACATTAGTTTCCAAGTCAATGACCCGTATGTTAATAATATGGAACACTACAAACGGCTAGATAACGTAATCAATAATTCGATAGGAATCAATAGAAACGTATGTTTCTGTGGCAACAAGGAGGAAATGGATAAAGTAAGCTGTTTGTTTCTTTAAATACGCTAATCTATGGAAATATCAGTCGTATTGAAAAAAAACTTTACATTATAATAAAAAAATATATTAATACACACACTAGCCCCACATTAGGAATTAACAAAAATATAAACTCACATACACAAACAACCAGACCCAGAACAATTATCTGTAGGCCATGCAAATATTTGTTTCGTGCGGAAATCGAACCCGTGACATGCAGCGCAGAAGCCAAACGTTCAACCACTGCGCCAACCCATGCCGCCATATACAGTTGGACGCGGGCTAGCTAATCTAGCTGATAGCTAGATTCGTGAAGAATGAAATGAGCTTACCCAGAGATGCTTAGTCTTAAACCTAATTAATAATTAAAATCTCTCCATCAATTCATAAAATGTTACCTAAACTTATTAGTACACGCCCAGACTTGAAACAAGAAAGTAAAACGCTACGATCATCTTTCATCTACATAATGATGAGTGATTAATGAGCTTGTTAGTATTAAATATGAGGTATAAGGAACGAAATACATATTAACTGCTAAACTAGGTGGATATGATGCCAAGCTTTGACAAGATATGTCCTGCGGGTTCACCCGAGTTTAGTCTTGGTTTCTGCTCCGCTTTCGTAGGTTGTAGCGTGATATTATATATATAAAAGGACATTATTATTATTTTTTCTCTCTTGTAAATGATATTCAAAAGTGCCTCCTAATGGTCTAACTGAAGTCAAACTCTTCATGAGTTTGACTCTGACTTTGGCCTTCCTAGATAAAAAGTGGGACTTTTTAAAATCGAACAAGTAGTTTGTATGATAATCGTGTCCAAACCAACTCTTCAGTTAAGCCCATGACATTGATAAATTAAAATCGTTAAATCAAAATAGTATATTAAAAATTTTCATGTCTTTATTTGGAAGAGAAATAGGTTATTCTTGATATATTTTGTGCACCTTTTTGAGCCTACTTACATGTTATCGCATATTTAGCGCCATCTAGCGCATAAATCCGTACATAATTGGCGTATTTATAATAGTGAACTACTCATCATCATCATCATCTGCCTAGCCTTTTCCCAACTATGTAGGGGTCGGCTTTACGTATAATAATAACTACTATTATACGTAAATGGGAACGTTGGGATGGACAGTTGTTTGTTACTCAATCACGCCAGAACGGCTGAACAGATCTGGTTGAAAATTGGTGCAGAGTTAGATTATAATTTGAGAAAGCACATAGGCTACTTTTGATTCATGAAATAATTTAATTTCGTAGCGGGACCCAAGACGGTTGAGTCGTATCTCCGGGACTCGTCGAGCTTCATTGCCTCGGCGCTTTTCTTGTGGTCGCCACTGTTGATTCTGGTTTACAGGAGTTGCAGTGGTTTGGGAATAGCGTGGCAAGCTTGTCCAATTAAAAAAAGGCTTTTGATCCCGGAAAAATAAACGGCGACTTCGTCTGCGGGCGAAAGCTAGTATTAAAATCTTCATTTACAAACAATAAGTTCATAGTAAGTAAGCTCGTTCTTACAACGGTGCAAAAAGCAAGAAATATAATTATTACATTTCAGTCTTGGTAATATTAACTACACCGTTTCAGACCGACACAATATGCTTTCCATCTGCGTGATTGTTTTCCGTTTCACATTAATTTATTAACTGCATTAATAAACATCATAGCACTTCGAAACAATGAAGGTAGGTACATCATAGTTGCTTGTTGTTCCATTTTAATTAAATAACTTACTTAATGTATTTTATTTAAATAAAAAAATAAATGGCAAAGAAGTAAACTAAGTACTTTTTATGTAACTTGATACCGTTATATTTGTAAAATACTCGTACTTACAATACTTCATCAAATAATGCTTAATGGGAAAGAAGGAGTACTATTTCTTATTAATACCTACTTTAAGACCTATTTCACAAACACTAAAAGTTGCTTAAAACATTATTCTGTCTCTGTCAACTTCAAACGATTTGGCAAGGATGCAGTAATGTTAAAAATACGTTTAATGTTTTTAGTGATCCTTAGTGCAAGTGCGTCCTAAAGTCAGTCTTAAGTAAAGCTCAGCAATTAACGCATCAAGCACGGTTTTATACGTGGTAGATAATTATGGCCATTTTCCTTAGATTTTATTAAGTTTTTAACAACAATTGCGCACATTACAGGGTAGTCTTTTATTTTTATTTATCATTAACCTAACATCAACATACACACATAAACTCACGCCTTTTTCCCATGGGGGTAATCAGAAACCAAAAACGCCTCCAGCTACGATTCTTACTTTACATACTCCTTTCGCTCTCCACGTTCATATGACATACGAGCCGCGTATCTAATCAAACGAGCACGCCGGCGCCGGTTACGAGTACTGCGCACCCGGACTTTCTGAAGAAGAACCAATAAGGTCAGGGTAAGTCTTCCTAGGCCCCTCCCGGCATTGCCACTCACTTCTGCCATATAAATTCCCATTGTTAGTAGCCTTTCACTCATCCTCTCAACATGACCGAACCACCTAAGCACACTCGTTTTCACCTTTGTCACTATATCTTCTTTTTAGCATAAACTTTTTAAGTAACAATCTCTATACTCGTGTGTATGAAGCACCATTTTTGTAACTGAAACCTTTCATTTCCTACTAAAAGTCACCAAAGCGAGAGAAACTATCAATCATTCCAAACAAAGTCGACTATCTCCCAAGTTAAATTCGCAACTAGTGTTCTCACGTGGCCTCGAACAACATCTTAACGTTCCCAAGAAAAATAAAAGCATAGTCAAAAAAACATCAAAATCTCATTAGTTCCATTTCATACCGAGACGACACTACGGAAGCTGTATAACTAATGTACAGTAATAAACAGAGACGGAGGAATGTCGTATTTCTTTTTATAACTTCACTGTACCATCCATTTTCTGGTTTAAAAGGTATCTACTGAGTGGCGACGTGAAAACAGTTGGTATTACTCGATGTTAGTGCTGACGTAAAATACTTGGGAGTTATAGCCGAATGGAGGTTAGGTGCCGAATGTGCTGTTGTTACGTACGATATTAGGATTGTGAACTCTTTTTGGATAATGCTTTTGATGTTCTGCTTTGATGTTTTCTTTTCGTGGATTTTTGGTTTTGTTGTTTGACAATTGGTGTGCCAATATACCTCGTTGCAATATACCTACTAAGTATATTATTTATCGTTCAAAACCTAGACGTAAAATTATATCAGTTAAAATCACAGCACTTATTTCAATTAGACCATTTACAGGAACTTTTGAATTATCAAGAAGTCGTCAGATAGTTGAAGCTTACTTCTCGTTCAAAAATTTAGGTAGCGAGTAAGAAGCTCCACGGTCGGTCATGGTCACGGAACTCAATGACAACTTATGTAAAAAAAAAAGGTAAATTAGCGGCATTTTTCATAGATTGAGACTGAGATAATATTACTGTCATTCCTTCAAGTTAGTAGAATTGCCCCCTTGTCATACTGTATAACTATTATCTTTCTAAGACTTTAATAATAATACCAGCCTTATATTATTATCCCACTGCAAACCAAAGGACTCTTTTCATATAGAGAAAGCACGCAATTTCAAACTTATATTCATTATAAATCCAGGTTTCCTCACAAGTTTATACTAAGACTTTATGTTAGAAAAATATAGCCTTTGTTTTGTGGCCACAGTGTTTAAAGGGTAAGACTTAGACGTTTCGGTCAGGTAAATGGAATTCTCTTGCTCGGCCGGCGAGCTATCGTACTTGTCTGTTTAAATTTGCACAGGCGAGGTATCGTCCGTTCACTGCGAACTTTTCACTACTTCCGACGTAAGCCCCACTCACTGCCCCCACTTGATTTTTCTAATTCGACTTTTTGTTATACGAGTACAATAAAAGAATGTTGAACTTGCCTACTGTTTTATCACCAAGACAAAAATAACTTTTTTTATATAATATGTCGTTTTCTAGGACCTTCTACAGCTGTGTTGTAGAGCTACTATTTACATTGTAAGTACTACTAACCAACTGCCTACATCCTACCCCCTTTTCTGGTATAGTTAGGTAATAAGAAAAAATATTTTTATTCAACAACGCTTTTTTGTTAACAAACTCTTTATTGTTTTTTTTTTTTAATGAGGCTATCTAATGTGTTATTCTGGATAGTTAAGATGAACAAAATATTAGACAGCATTTTTTTTAGTTTCGTAATCATTTTTTTTTAATTCATGAGATTGTTCATATTTAACTTAGATCGAGATTTTACATTGACACTGTTATGTCAAATGTGACTCTGTTTTCACTGCAAAACTTTTTGTGCAGAAACAGGAGTAATTGTAGTATTGGTATTACATTTTCGAATAAAACTTGTGAAACGCTTGCAATCATAATAATTATATCGGTTCACTTCTGCCCTTCAGAGAAAATTGGCGTTATAATATGTTTTGGTGAATTAAGTTTTGCTATTACAAAAACAATAAACAACAAAACTAAAAAAAATAACCAATCAGCCTGAAAGCTTTTACAAAATAACCTAAAAATAAATAATAACAAAGACAGTAATTAATATTACGCAATTTCTTAACGAGAAGAGAAATGTTTAATCTTTTGTCAAAGTAAGTAGTGAATTGTGATTATTTTCCTTCACTGGTTACTGCTGAAAGAATTCCACCAGGATTAATTACCTGAAACGGCTTTGTAACTCCTTTGTCTAAGCGAGAAGCATTCCTTAAGAAACCTTTCAAGATTTAATTGAAATGCTCAGATACTATTTTTGTGGACGGACACTGGTGTGCGATGAAATTATTTCTTTTATCCGTCGACTGGATCCTTACGTATGTTTTAATTTGACCGTTGTTTCTATTTAATTATGTTGATTGGAATTTTCTCTTTTGAGGGACGTGAGTTTTCATATATGGCTGCTCGATTTTTTGTTGGGTAAATTACACGCAACAATTGCGATATATTCACAGAATTATAACCATTACAACTAATAAATAACCTTCTCAGTTATAATTGGCCGCAAAGGTCGTAGTTTAGTTGAATACGCAAATATGCTGAGCTGCAAATTGCAAAAAACGTGAGATAATTTTAATTTCAAAGGCTACGCTTGCGCCATCTCCTTTACCTTCGACACATTATTGGCGTTGAAAATATTTGTCGACCAAAATAATGCATTTCCTAAAACTGGGTCACGCCACAACTAACAGCGAACAAATTTTTACGGTCCTCCCCTGTTGCGCTAAGGGCTCGGTAATTAAACAGCGTATATATCATTGCTTTATATCTGCAGGGAATTAGTTGGCCAGTTCAACAACCGAACGTTTATTACCCCCTAGCAATAAATTAGTTAACATAATCAACCCCCACTGTTCATTTACCAACAAATTTATTCACGCAAATTGAGAAAAGATAAAAATTAATTACTAACCGAAAAAGAAACGTGGGAATCCAGTTCGCCCCTAAATAAATGAGTGCTTAAAAGAAACAAATAAAAGGAAGGGAATAAAAAGAGCTGCATATTGTGAACGCTCGCAGTCAATGGTTAAGCGTAGTGTTTTACTGAAAACGAGTATTCGCCAGCCATTGGAACTCAGGAGCTTCTGAATGGAAAACGAAACAAATCCAATCAGCCGCAAACATTCCAGCTGCTGCGGAAAATGTTGTTACATTTTAAAATTCCACTTCTATTTCAAACGTCTTTAAGTAATTAATGAGACTTTTTTGGTTATCCATTTGTTGGTTTCCATGCATAATTGGCGGTAAATTTAAAAGTTGCATTGCATTTGTAATGTGTGGTGTTTTCATTTCTAGTTTTATTTTTATTTATCGAGTGCCCGTGACTTCATGCGCCTGATTTTTTTACACGCATTAAGTTTCGTCAATGGTTACTGCCCCGCTCCCGTGGGTCGTAACGTGATATTAAACCGCCTATTCTGTTCATTATAAGTCAGACTACCACACACAGAAATATTTTTTTGTAAATCGACTGAATGTTTACCTTTAATTTTTGCTATACCTATCTTTAGACTTTTCTTTGACAATAATATCTTAAAACTTCATTGTACGGTATTAATTCGGTTCTACGCTAGTGCATTGTGCTCTTACCTACTACTGCCGCAGGTGTAAAAGCATAAATTATCATTTTAATGCTCCTCTCCACAATCACATTTAGGATAGAACTATTAATTTATTATCGAACGCTTCGTGATTCTAAGGAAAGACGGGCTTATCTGTTTCTTACTACGAGAATAATTATCCTATCCTACTATATCCTTCCTACTATCCATCTAATAATATTATAAACGCGAAAGTTTGTGAGGATGGGTGAATGGATTTTTGTTAGGTACTCTTTCACGCTTAAATAGCTAACGGATCTGGATAATTTGTCGCTAAATGTATGGTTCCCGTGGGATAATATATCGAAGTTGGCACGGACGAACTCGCGGGCAAAATCTAGTATATAATATTATTATATGAGCTGATGGATAAAGAAACACTTATTTAAACTATGCAAAAGTTATTTATACTATAGGCACTGTAGGGACTGGCTGGTTAAGCCGAATCCAACCTTATTTGAATAGTTTATGGTTCCTAAGAGAAGAACAATGTATGAATGTATTAGAACTATGCCCGCTACTTTGACCTCGCGAATTTACAGATCCCTATTTTTTTTGTAAAAAATAACTATAGCAAATAGTTAGGGATCGGACCAGTAGTTCCGGAGATTAGCGCGTAAAATAAATTCTTTATTAAATAAATTCATGAGGTATAAGCTATAAATATATCATCACGGTACGATACTTGGGAGCACAGCAGTAGCCAAAGACGTAAAGTAACGCGGGTAAAAAAAAAACACGCAGCTGAAGTCGCGGGCAGATGTAGTAGTGTGATAGTCTTTTTATAGTCCAACAAAGTCCGCTAAAGTTGACAATACGAGCAGTGGCGCGTTGCCTATAGATAAAGACTAGTTTTCTATTATACCTATAAACAAAGCCAAGTCCCTACCTATTTATTACGAACGCCTACGCGAAGCTCTTTAAGAATTTCTAATTTTGTTTACTTAATTAAATTTCCCATTGATTGCTCAGTAAAATACGAAATTGAGATATTGTAGGTACAAATAATTATATTCACGCCATTCCAGCTGGCACTAATTGTATTGTGTCTGTTTTTAATAATTTTGTTTGTTATCAAATAAAGGCTAAGTAGTTACGACGCGGCTTATTTCGGCCGTAAGTTTTTCTCGTTGGCTAACAAGGGAAAAGAAACAATAAAAACGACGCGTCACGATTTCTTTTTCATCGCTCACTTTATTTACAAATCAAGTTTAAAATAAGGCCCATTTAGATCCCTTTAAAGTTGTGAAAAGTTTCTTGTAGGAGCGCTCGCGGGCGATACCGGTGCAAATTTAAAGTATGTATTACTAGCGCCGCAAACCGTGAGCGGAGCGAGCATGAGAATTCCATTACTGGTGCTGAAGTGACACGTTCGCCGCGTAACCCCGTCGACGGCGCGCCGCTCACAGCCGCATCACGTAACTTGCGATTGCGATTAGCAATTGCTGCGATAGCGGTTGCTGAGTTGCGAATTTTATAGAATGGTACAGAAAATAATTAAAACAAAACATACATTTCCGTTAATAATAATTGCTTGAACCTTATACTTTTACAGTTTTGTCTAATACAGTGAATCTGAATTATTTATACTGATTTACTAAATCTACAACATATTTCTACAATCGGGACACAAATCCTGAACGAAAAACAAACAGAGCGAAATGGAAAACAAAAAAAAGCGGTAATAAAGCAAGTAGCCTGCACTATAAGTTTATAAATGTTTCAGTGACACAGATTACTCAAAAGTTGAAATTGCAAAGTTGAAATTGATGTTGCAAAAATTTTATAAATGTGCTGACAATGTAAACCTGACACGATCAGAATTCAACGGCAGTATTATAGTCATAGCATTAATATTATAAATAAACAAAATCAAAATCCGTCTCAATCCAATTCAAGTGAGAAACGCTTATTCAAAACTGATATTGCCTATTACAGACAATGTAAACAAAACACAGACAGACACCACAAATAGCGCAATAAATCTAGCACACGAAAAGGTTATCAAAAGTGCAACCCAATTAAGAATTCACGGGTTTACCGATTGCAATCGCAAGTTACATAATACGTCTAAGAGAACGCTCCAGCGATAACTAGTGGATTTATTTAAATCGCCCATTGACGTTACGCGTTTACACAGGGAATTATAGATTACCACTGTTCTGTTTCAGCCGCGTTCGCCAGTATTTTCTGCGTCATAAAGTGCGAACACTTTTGTTAAAGTGGTGATATTTTTTGTATATTCATGCATGTGTGTGTGTGTAGTGGATAGTGATGCGCATTTTGTCGATGGCTTTTTTTTTAAGTTGGTGTGTTTTCGGTAAACATAAAACTTTCGCTTATCTTTTTGTGAGTTTTGAACAGATAAGGATTCAAGGATAGAGAATATTATTTTGCTAACTCAAGAGGTCTCTTGTTTCTAAACTAGAGATAAGAGATTATTTCAGGCTGTGTGTGTAATAAGAATAAAACCAGTGAATAAGACTACTTAGGTTGTTTTGTACACTTACATTTTGTAATAATTTTCCCTTATGACTATGATGATAATGACTGTAGATATTCCTACTTTTATTGAATAACAAGCTTTTGCTCGCGGTTTCATCTGCCTAATAATCAATTATAACGACCGGTCGCAGAAGGAGTGGCGAATTATAAAGAAGTCTATGGTCCTTTCCATTACCATCGTGAACGCGTGACAGACAGACATACAAAGTATTTTTTTTCGCATTTATAATTTAGTTATGGTCAAGTATCAAGTTATGCTTCATTTACAATGAGCTCTTATCTAGTCTATGCAAATTATACTGCACGGGGTAATGCATTACAACGTGATAACAATGACATGGTCGATGACCGAACGAAATACGGAGTGACAGTGCACAGTTCACAAATGTACACGAATGGTGTATATTTGTGTAACATAACAATAATTAACACTACTCGATGACATTCGTGTTATCTATTCCTGGTCGTTTATCATTGTCATGAAATAGTTGCATTTTCAAATTACTTACCTATGTTTTCAAAATATTTTTTTATTTATTTATTTATAACTGCCTCGTTGGTCTAGTGGTCCTAAGCACGACTGCTACGCTAGAGGTCCTGGGTTCGATTCCCAGGTCGAGCAAAAAGTGTTATTGGGTTTTTCTATAAAATTCTCAGTAGCAGGTTGGATTTGTGCGCGGTTAATGGCAATAGGCTAGGCTATTACATGGGACCTGAATATACCGGCGAACTGTGGGTGTACATTGGTACACCTCTGCCTAACCCTTTGGGGAATGCAGGCGTGATAGTATATATATAATTAGTCCACTGTAAATGCTCTTTTAAAATTGCATCACTACTTTAATAGGTAATTGCTCTTTATGTCTTAACTTCGCACTCAAAAACTATCATTATTTACACTAAAAACACAATAGCCTAATTGCATCTGAAAGTCATCAAAAAATTATGTTACAAAGGCGAAAACTCGTTTAGTTTTTTAATTAATTTCACAATGTCCATGTGACGTGGCGCCGCAGAACATAGGTAAATGACCGACAACCTGTGTATGTCAGACACAGACGTGTGTTGGAATAGTGGACGCGTATGTATCAAGTATGTTTACGAGTCTACGCAAATGGGCTCGAATTGTGTCTGTGTTTTGGGAGGTTCATTATTTGACCACTTATGATGAGATGAAAAGTATTTTCAATTGGCGATACTGTTTTTCTAAGTAAGTATAATTCTTGCCCTTTTATAAGTTATTTTTGTATCCTTAAGGAACAGTATGTTTTAGATGAAGGGACCTTTTTTGTAACGCTAACACCATTTATGCACAATTTCATCGGTCGGATATGATAGTTAAGGTTTGATAGCGTTATTGATAAACACATTGACAAATTCACTTTTGAATTTACAATATTAGTTTAACAATGATGAACGACTGATTGAAATCTTAAAATTATATTTGTACAATTTAATTCATTGACTGTTTACATAAATACACTTATCCGCATTTAAATTGACATTTTTAATGAGCTTTTACCAGCTAACACACACCACCACCACCTCTGCCTAACCCTTTGAGAAATACAAGCCTGATGGTATGTTATTGTTTATCAAACTAACAAGCATACTTCATTCTAGCCTCTCAAACTTAGTTCTATGAGGAAATTCAAGTATAGTTTCTACATATGCGTCCCGGGTAGGCACTCGTATGAAGATGGAAGCTTGTGTGTGTATGCTCTGCGCCCAATAACAGAGATTCACAATTACTGACACACTAATTAGTAGTTCGCGAAATTAACTATGAAAGGTTCGACTAGGTAACTAAAATGTCCGAAACAAGTTGTTATTGCTTATTGATTTGTTTTGTTTTCGGGTATTTATTTGTATTGTAGTGTAGCTGTAATGAATGGAATGGAATTGTTTTTATTATATTGACTTATGAACTTATGACTTACTAGCAGAGAAAGCTTTTTTTTTCAAGTAAAACCTACTGTGACAAAACAAATCTTTTATTTAATCTGAAACAAGAATAAATTTAACGCTGCAGTTGAAAAACATGTTTTCACATACATTTTAGCTGCAACCGTAAGTGTGTACAAATATTTAGCCATTTCATTTTTAGACCTTAGAACATATTCATTTCATATATTTTCTAAAATATTTTCTTTAAAATTTTAATAACACATACAAAAAAAATACTATCTAAAAGCCTCACAATAATCCCTTATATTTTATATGTCACACAGCATTATTAAATTGCTCATTTGCCCCTAAAAGTGATACCCATACCTAATCAAATAACATATATTTAGGTAACACGTCCTTGATAAGGCCAAAGAAATTCATTATGCGTACTAAATCGGTCTAGTAGATTCGGAGAAAATTGATTGTGACAGACGGACATACGAGTGAAAGTTTCGTCTTTCATTATTACCCACAGAACTCAAAAAACAAGAGACAATCTAAACTTAATCTACTTCACACGATCAACGAGTAGGTGTTACTTTTTAAGCGTTCTTTTGTCTCTCATTATAATAGAGCGAGCATAAAACAACAATCAAATGCTAAACAAAAGATGAGGTAATTGGTTTTCTGTACAAACCTATGTAGTGCACATTCGCTGTTCCCGCACAGAAACGACGTGGCGAGCTCATAAAACCTTATCTGTACCCTTCGTGGAGCGTTCCTGTTGATTTAGCTACTTGCCACTTGCTGAAATTATCGGGAGAGTGTTTTTTTTTTGTGGTTTCGGTTTTATTCTGTTTTCACCCCAGAAATAAAGTGCAATATGCGATTAAAAAAATGTTCATAACGGATTAAAAATAAATTGATCTTCTTAAATCTAAAAGAAGTCAAATAATATTAGATATTATTAGGCAGATAACGAATGTCCATAGAATAAGATAACCTTAGCCGTAGATTAAATAGGTAAGTACCTATCTAATCTATTAAGCTAGTGAATAAGTTATTTGAAATACATTTATTCAAGTTTTCATCTCTTTGGGTGAAACAAAAGCAAAAATTTATTTCAGCTCCTATTTAAGTACCTGAATGTAGTTTAGCTTTTTTTATTTCTTGTAGTTCTTCAATAAAAATGTATCAAACCATTGCTCATATATTAAGAGAGTAGTTACCCCTTTTTAAAATTCTCAATCAGACTACAGTAATTGCCAAAGTTGGTTAGTTGTGTGTTTATTGAGCTTAGTTGTGGCCACGGAGTAAGGAAAGAAGGTTGTGGCTTAGTTGTTTTTAAATACGTAATTATATTGTTTGTGTATAGTATTTTTATGTTATTGTATGTACTGACATAATTATTTCCTATGGGCCTTGATGACTGACTTGAATAAATAAAAATAAAAAACTAGCTAATCACAACTTTCAATAATTAAACTAATTATCTCAAACTTATTTAACATGCCGATAGCAATTTCTGCATTAAAGCATTAAGCATTCAAAAAAAAAACATATGCTTTCAATAGATTTAAAATAGATCAGTGTTAGACAATATAATAACAATTACTTTTATGGTGAAATTTTGCCGTGTATTAATTAATTTTGGAAGTACTAAACCCAGTTCTAAAGTAGAAACATGATTATTTTTGTAGCAATATTGATTTATGGTGGTCCTTATCTAACAAATGAAATGCACTAATCATGACACAGACATAATTTAAAACATATATTTACGTTACAGTGGATTTTATATTCAATGCAATAGTTACTTATTGAATTAAATGTGTCAAATGATTTCTATAACAACTTTTCAGGCTGAATAAAGTAACCTGTATAATAAAAATAAATCTATTTTAGTAACAACAATATATTTTTTCCAACAGTTATTTATTATTTACTTTTCATGGCGAGCATTACCAATATTTTACCGCACTCGTAAAAACCACTCTCATTTTGACTATTCATGGCAAAGTAAAAGTGTAAAAACTTGTGAAATGCCTCTTTCCCTTTTACAAGGGCAGCTGCAACTAACCCCTTGATAAAACCGTACCGGTCGAGTTAACTTGCCCGTTCAAACGAGCCAACGCGTCGGGGATTGAAGTACCAGCAACAATGACGGTCTTTGGCTTTTGTAATACTTTATTATGTGCCGGCAAAGATCCCCTGACAAAACTTTATTGGAACATCGAGTATGAACACTCGGCCTGATATGAGACACTAGTTATAATAGAGTGACATTATTCGATAGATTTTCATGACAGAAGCCATATAGAGCTATGATTTATATATTCAAGTAAATGGTTTTCTCATTTATGGGAATGTTTGCTTTATATTTATATGGTAAATTATATTTTATTTTACCGTTTTCAATAAAAACAATTCTTAAGTAAGAAGTGTATAAAGATTCCCAACCAACCAACTATTTTGATAGTTGATTGCCATTACAACGGTTTTGTGGAGCTTACTTGCTAAGTTGTTTATCATTCTGTGACCTTATAATAAATAACAATAATAATAAGAATCGAATAATGGGTATTTATAATTCTAACATTATAATATTAAAAAAAAAAACACTGCAATGGCAATACATCACAAAGATACATTGAAGGAGGGATTAAAATACTGATTATTTTAATTTCTATTGTTGAATTTTATGATATAATATAACTTGTGGGTATAATATCGTCTTAGAGTCTGTAAGATGTTGTAGGTACTTATTGCTATGAATAAATAAATAAAATCACCAAAGAAAGTAAAAAGCACAAAGCAAGTTTGAACACAGACAAATTTGCGACGTTGTAAATAGGAAATTACTTTTTGTATGATGATGAGTAAGGAACCAACATACTTCCTGTAAGCAACGCATTCAAATATTTCTTCTCAGGAAAACCAATTACGTAAATAAAGCACAATTATTCTTCAAAGTGGAAAGTTGTATGGTTTTTTTCACCGTGTTTTCATACAAAAATATATGTATATGTCACCGGAAAATAACAAGATCCGTAAGTTTATCAATTTACTAGGAAGTTTATAAACTTCCGTAAGATTCTAAACGGGAGATAAATTGTAATATTTTACGTCCACATTTTCGTAAATTGATAAACTTACTGAACTCACTCGTAAAATAATAAGTAAGCAGTAACCAAACGCTACGCGCGATCTGATTGGTTGGCTGTCACGTGTCACTTCTCCTTCCTCGCGGCCGCCAGCTGGACACAAGCATTGCCACTATGAACATTGACCAATCAGAGAGCAGTGTGTTATTTTACGTATTTCAAAGATCGTATATTTAAAAGAGTTTCTGTGATTGGTCGAACCATATAAAATCTTACGAATAGATATTCGTTAGTTTATAAATTTACCGTATGACGTCGGAAATTGATAAATTTACGAAAATGTGGACGTAAAATATTACAATTTATCTCCCGTTTAGAATCTTACGAAAGTTTATAAACTTCCTAGTAAATTGATAAACTTACGGATCTTGTTATTTTCCGGTGACATATACATAAAATACCATACTATCACGCCTGTATTCCCCGAAGGGTTAGGCAGAGGTGTGTTAACAGCCATAGTTCGCCTATATGTTCAGGTCCCATGTAATAGGGAGCGAGCCTATTGCCATTAACCGGGAACAAATCCTAATTCTTTTATTAGCCTGGTGGTCCTGCTACGCTAGAAGTCTTAGGTTCGATTCCCAGGTCGAGCAAAGTGTGCCTTTGCAGCAATTAGTGCCCGGTTAATGGTAAAAGGCTCGCTCACTATTACGTGGGTGTACATTGGTACACTTTTGCCTAACTCTGAACGTGATGGTGGAAATCCTAACTCTGAACTGCTACTGAGAATTTTATAGAAGAACCCAATAACACTTTTATGACGATAACTTCGAATGAAATTAGTCACAGTCATAATATTGTATTTATATGGTAACAGACGATGTTTCGACGTCGACTTGGAGTCGAGCGCACTTCCTACTATTTGACCTGTTATTTTGGGTTCAATACATCGCAACGGTACTCACTATGTGATTTTGCTGGAGCAGGAAAAGCTAATTATTTATTTTAATTAGGAGCAAATTATTTATTTAGATTCAATTAAAGGTGCCTCCTTTAATAGAATCTAGGCTGCCCATTTCAAAATGTAGTTTCATATGGAGTAGAGTAGGATTGCTGTTTTAATTTTTTATGTGTAATACACTACGGCTTCTTAGATCAATCCTTACAAAATCATTAATTGAATAATTTAAATCTCTTTTCAAATAAATTCTAGCATCATCATCATCTAACGTTTATTCTGACATCACTATAATCAATCTGCCAGGAATCCCAGTTTAATATTACTAGGCGAAGTGCTCTTATCATATAGGAAAGGCCCGAACATTGATTACCACGCTTGTTCAAGGCAGATTGGTCTTGTCAGACTTATATTTATTACAACTCCAAGTTTCCTCACGATGTTTTCCTTCAACTATGTTAATGATGTTCAAGATTAACGTAGAAAACAAAGGAGACGGATACGCTTTCATACATTCTTGGGCCCGGGTGTAAAAAGATAAAATTGGTGTCAATTAATGGCTTATAATATAATAACAAAGTATTACTAAACATTCGGCGAATTTTGAATGTGAGAGCAGAGTTATAGAAGGTTTTGTAAAAGTGAGGTTATGCAATAAATTGGCAAAAACCTATACTAAACCGACGAATTTTGAAGAGCGATTGCTATTTTATTATGTTATACTGTTATTTACTATATTAATTGTATTACAATACGAAACTCACAAAACGATACTACGAAACGAGTGATTGACAGTCTACTAGAGCTGTCAAAAAGTATTCTATGTCACTGCCGGCACAGATTAAAAATACAAGTAATAAATCGAATTGTAAACGAGAATCAACTTTAAGATTTCTTTATATAATGTTTTTTTTTTAACTGCGGGCATTATGTTAAATCAATCATCTGGTGCAAGATATATTGTGTTCAATTGTTGAAACTCATTCACATTAATCGATTATAGTAATCGATATCCCCTTTTAGTCGTGACATAAACTTATTTTTAAGATTTCTCTTCTTCCTGACATTGAATTAGGCAATTTTTTTTGTAATTTGAAATAGAAAAATATGACGGTTTTTTTAACAAATATCACAACTTAATACAATTTGGCCCAGAAATCCCCGTCTCCTTTAAAATTTATTGGTACTTGCCCGGTATCGAACTGTATGAGAAGAGGGCGCAGTCATCACTGTGCATTCCCGCCATAAGCAATGCAATTTTACGTGTAGATTAATTTTGACATTAATTCCATTATTTATTCAATAATATAAAAATGTTGATGTTCTAAAAAAACATCTGTTGCGGTTGTTTGCGTAAGTGACTTTATATAGTATGACATGAGGTACCCATGATCCTGTCAGGGTTGCGGAATTTGTTCGAAAGATTCACTGCGGCTCTTGAACGCTAAGGGACGCAAAGGGGCCAGTAAGAGTCTGGCACTCCCTTCCGCTCAATGCAGATTGCAGAGCGGAAGAAGTCATTTGATGATTTTCCGTCCTTAAAAAAAGGTACCCATGAGACAACAGAATTTCCCAGTATTGGGCAAAAAAATAAGAAAGAAAGAAAGAAAAGAAAGCTAAATTAAATTCTCCATAACCCCCCCGTATGAACCGACGAACTCTTGTCATGTTACAACCACCATTGACTGGTCATTCCTCCTACCGCCGCCGCGTAGTCTAGTCGAACACGATATAATGTCATACTCCAGTGGAACTGCAAAGGTAATCTCGACACTTGACTTAACTTATCTAGGTACCTACTTATTGAACCGTGAAGATGCACTTGTATCTAGGATTAAGTAAACAGTTTATATTCACGACTAGCTTATGCTAGGAACTCCTTTCGTTTGAATGTGTGTTAAACACGTGGTTTTCATTACTTTTTTTTAACGCATCCTTTATTATTCTTAATGAAATGAATTATTGAATTAAGCCTAATTTACTCCTTAGAACATCAGCTAACTGCCAGTAACAGTTCCATCCACATTGGTCCAACCGTTTCGGAGATTAGCCGGGTATAAATACCTTATGCACATTCATAATGTATTTAATTTAACTAATAGCTCATTAATTAAACAGCTTTTGTGATGTCAAAATTGGCATGAAGTATCACAACCACCAGCTTTCCAAACTCCGAGTTGTTACTGAGAAATACCTAATAGAAAAACCCAATAACACTATATCTTGATCCTACGTTCAACAGTCGTGCTTGCCACCACACGACCAATAGGGCAGTTAACTATGTATAACGTAGAACCTATAGAAGAAAAAATCTCAGGTAATTCAAGTAATAGAAAGTACCAACTTTCTTTTAGTTTCTTTTGCGTGTCTATTTCCTGAGTGAAAAGGTTGATTTTTTAGGATTGTGGGTATCTCGGGAAGTGATTGCAGTTCGTAAAGTAATAGCTTGTTGCCAGAGAGCTTGTCGGTTTAAAATTCTGTCTATGAGAAATGAAGTATAAGTGTTTGCAAGACGCAGTTTTGATAAAATAAGAAAGACAGTTAGAGCGATGGACTGTGGCCGTTATAAACTAGAAAATAAATAGACACAATATTTCAGGAGGTGAAGAAGAGCAATTTTTTTTTTGGGGCTTGCCCGCTTTCCTTTTTACCTACAACTCCGAAAAACCAGAATCTACAGTGGCGACTACCAGAATAACACCAAGACAATGAATCTCAGTGATATTATCAAACAGGACAACGCCTGGTGCGCGCTCTTCCTTTAGTCTTCTATTAGACAAATTGAACAACAACCTAGGTTATTTACACAAATCAAAAATTTTAGCTAATTTTTACCCACCAATTACCGGAAAGACGTTTATTTCTGGACGTAAGCAGTTTCTCACATAGATTGTTATGTTTCTTATTTCATCAATGTAAAGCCAAATACTCATTTAAAAATACAGAAGCGCTATACTATCACCCACGAACACCACTTAAAAATTATTACACTTTGTTTACTCCATCTCATCTGAAATGTACAAGAATTAATTACTTAGAAATCTTAGCATACCCAAGACGACACTCCGTGAAAGATGTACAGTTATACACAGTTCCATTTATCACACAAATGGTCCTACCCTACTCTAATTAGTGATTGGAGTAGAGTGAATCAATGATTTCCGAATGTGTTTTAAGTCTGTGTTAGCCGTTCACGATCCTAAATAAACATGGCCGAATTGTATACTTCTTTATATACTGGTAAAATTAGAGGGTTATTTTTAAAAAGTATTTGTTTGTACAATAAATGTACCATCACGACTGTATTCCCCGATGGGTTTGGCAGAAGTGTACCAAAGTATAACCACAGTCCACCGGTAAGTTTTAAATCCCATGTAGTAGGGGGCGAGCCTATTGCTATTAACCAATATGTTTTTTTGTAAATACGTTGTAAATACCTTTAATTTTCTGAAGGCCCTACTAAAACCATCCATAATTTTGTTACAGATCAGAATGTCACATTATTTCAAATATGGGAATTATAATAAAATAATTATGGAATGGTCAAGAATCTCCTTTTTAAGGTTTAAGTTTTGTGCCCTAAATATTACATACATACCAACCGCCTGTATTCTTGCCATGGTCAAGAAACCCCCTTTTTAAGGTTTATGTAAGCAGGTGTAAGTTTAATACCTACATTAGCTATGTTTGCCCTTCAAAAGACAACCCTTTCAGATTTAAAAAAAAAAAAAAAAAAAAAATATACCATCACGCCTGTATTCCCCGAAGGGTTAGGCAGAGGTGTACCAATGTACACCCACAGTTCGCCGGTATATTTAGGTCCCATGTAATAGGGGGCGAGCCTATTGCCATTAACCGGGCACAAATCCAAACTCCGAGCCGCTACTGAGAATTTCATAGAAAAACCCAATAACGCTTTTTGCTCGACCCGGGAATCGAACCCGGGACCCCTTGCACAGCAGTCGCACCTGCGACCACGAGACCAACGGAGCAGTTAAAAAAAGCAGATTTAAAGGGCAGAAATAAACAAACGCCATGAGATACCGTGTATCATACACGTGGATCACCTCTGATCCATCTATTTCTTATTATTACTAGCACAAACAAAGTAAAGGTACCACGTGTAAAGTTATTTTTCGAAACTAAAAGTATTCTTGATAACTTGTCATCCTATCTTATTATTCTATAATATTATATACGCGAAAGTCTGAAATGGTAACATGAATATTTTATTTTCTTACTCTTTTACGCTTAAACGGCTGACATTTAGCGTACATCATAGATATATACATATCTAACTTATATATATTTCATTTGTTCTATCTATATTTTTTTTTCCAATAACTTTTTTGTTCCCATGAGTGAGTTTTCTCACGGGAACAACGGGAATTAAGGTTCAATTCCGAATTCTACAGAAGCTATTAAGTACTTGTTTAATGTGTTTTTGATGTGTAAAAATTTTAACAAATTCAATTTTACTATTTTACAGATTTTAACAGCACTTAAATAACAACAATTAGCTCCTAAAAGCCTCCAATAAACTTACAGGACGTGAGAATACAAAAAAGCGTCGAAATTATATTAAAAATGCGAGTAAATGGAGTGATGTGTGCTGAGTTTTACGGCAGTAATAACTCATAAGTCATGGGCGTAATGTGCGTGAAATAGATTCTGCGCGCCCTCTCGCAGATTCTAGAAGAAATGTTTAAATTCAGGCAGCGCGGCCCGGTGGCTCGGGACGCTAAATTAGCCTGCCACGCCGCAGATCGCGTTGTTTGAAATATTATGTGAAATGATATGAGTATCAGCCTCAACGTGTTTTATGTTGACAGATTTTATTCGCATTATTTTTTGGGATCTGCGAATCTTTTATGATTTCTTATGTAGGTTGGAATAAGGTTGAGACTTCATTAAATTAGGTAGGATGTAGTATGTTGTAGGTAGATAATTAACTAGTCTTCGGTCTAGTGGAGATTAAAATTAATTAAAATTGAGATAAGGCCTTCGCCCTGCAGAGAGACAATGAAAGGTTGGTGTGTATGTAAATAAAACTGAACCTTTTACTTATAATTCTGTAATTAATTTAGGTATTTCTTCTATAGGTTATTTTAAAGTCTTAAAGTTATTTAAAGTAAAAATTATTTCGATAAATATAAAAATGAATTACATAACAATAAGATTTATAATTGCTATTGAAACAGTACTTATCTATGTTTTCTGTTAATGTAATAGATATCATTTTAATTTATTACTACCTCGGGTAAAATAGAAATTATCTAAACATGATTTTGATAAGTATTAATAGTCCTCGTGGGTGCAAGTAATTCTGATAACTGATTGAAATTCAGAGTGTTCTAATTACTATTATATATTTTTTTCATTTATATTGGACAGTAAAGTAATATTTATAATAATTTTAGAGAACTTACTAACAGTCTATCTCGTCATCAACAAATAATATTAGGTTTTAATTATTTTCAAATTTCGTAGCAAAACGACATAAAATTACAGGTATTTATTACTTCGACTTGACACTCTTACACCCCGCTCTCTTACTTCTCATATAAACTGAGACTTAAAAATATTTTACCATCTTATTATGTACCTGTATTCTGGCAAATAAATAAATTTCATTTAATTCACTTAGGAGTAAACTTGTACCATTTATAACTAATCAAATGTGCACTAACAAATCATTGCCACTGATAAATAAAACATATAAAAAACCAACCATATTTCAAGCAGAATATTTCGCGTAATTTACATTCCCATTAAATACCTACCTACATTTATTTTCATCAACATAATATTGAAACATTTCGCCCTAATTCGCTAAAAATGTATTGTGTAAATTGGCAACGACGGCGTATTCCGCGTCGAAATCAATTCGTGAATGTTGAAAAACCACAACAAATTGAAATATACCGAGACCGACAAAGCTCGCAATATTATTAATTGATTAAAGTAGACAGAATGCGAATATTTTGATCTGTTTGATTGTACCGTATCTACCTACATAGGTATGCACCTTCATAATCACGAGGTAATTCATTAATTAAAAAATGTCGCGATAGGTAAAGACGCGCGCATCGCATACATGCGGTTGCAGGTTTGATATCGGACAAGTACGAATGTGGCTTTTTCTATTCATATGTATTTTCTTAGTTTATCATGGACATCTTTGAAATCGATGAAGGAAAACATCGTTAGAAAACCTGGGCTTATAATTAATATAAGTCTGATCGACGCCTTCTGTGTGAGAAGAGGCATTTGCCCTGCAGGGGGACAGTGTTATTATTTTACTATTAATATTTTTAAATAAAGTTTTGAATTAGTTAATATGTAGATTTATACATTCATAAAATTCACGAACAAAATGCACAAAGTTCATAACAATCATAAAGCAAACTTCAGCACATTACCAAACTATATCAACATTCAATACCTACTGCCCATTAAACCAGAAATCTAACCGAAGAAGTTGATATATACCCAGTAAAAGTTAAAACGGGCTAAAAAGGCCGGAGCGATCATAAAAAAATCCGCGCAGAATAACGGCGCGACGAAGCGTTGGCTCTGAAGCGGCTATGAATAATCCTCGCGTCAGCACCACGCGAGCTCACTGCCCAATTAAAAACGTACTCTTTCCACGATTTTTAGCTTAGAATATTGTATAATAAGCCAATAAAATACCCCACTTAACGCCCTCCAAGCCCCGTCGCTATGAAATATGCACTTCTCAACCTCATTATGGCAAGCTGAAATTAAATGCAAGAACTACGACTGGAACGTCGCTTACAACTTAACTAATTGAAATTTAACGTTTTCATTTTATATTATTTTTTTATATGGGTTGTTTGTATTGAGATTATGATTTAAGTAAATATGAGAGATGATTAATGGAATAAGTATTTATGTGAGTTAAGATACAAGTGATACAAGTTAAGTAACTTGGTTTTGTAAGAGTACCTAAGTTTAAACGCTACATAGATTACGTTCTTATCATTCAATTCATCAATAGAGTCTGCATGTTTAATCTTCTTCTTTATCGTAGGCAGTAAAGTCTCTAAACCGCCTCACGGGCCACTGACATGGTTAACGATGTCAGTGATGTCCAAGATAAACTGAGAAAGTACATAATATGAAGTAGAAAAAGTCACATTGGTACTTGCCCGTGCCCTGTTGCGAATCCACAACTTCGTGCATGAGAGGCAAGCGCCCTAACCACTGGGTCATCACGACACTAGTAAAGTAGTACTAGTAGCTGTAGTAGTACCTAGTAGTAATAGCAGTAGAGTCGTGCATTTTTAATGAATACTTTTGATGCCTAGAATTGTGACGTTTGGTAGGTTAAGTGATGTGCAGCACATTTTGTGGAGTAGGATAAATACCAAGAAGGGAGAGAGGCATTGATGCAGATTTAATTTAAACAAGTTCGACCAAGGAGTATTTCTTAAGCATATTTGCGAAATCAACATCGGACGCAGCAGAATCTCATCTGTTGATGACAGACTGCCTATCTATTGATGAAGACCGTATTAAAATCCGATACATGAGTTAGTTTAAAAGGTCTAAGCGTACAGAGGGACAGACGGTGGGAAGCGACTTTGTTTTATTCTATGCAGAGATAGAGACTAGAGATTTTACTGTAATATATTGTGCTTACTATACAAGTAGGTACATGCCTATTAATCAACATCTCCACGTTAAATACGTAACGCATCTATGCACTAAATTAAATGCCACCGATTACAGAGTAATGTATATATGTCAGAGTCTTCGATTAGACACATCGCTACATAATCAAATTTCACACTCTGTAGGAGTAGCTAATCTGTGCTGGGAACACATCTCTGGCTTTGACGCGGCATTCTGGGTGATTCGAGTATGAACGGTACATATGTACGTTGTGTAAACTTAGCTTGATTACATGGAACTTACCCGCGGGTTGGTTACTGAGACAGCTGGTTTGAAATGTTTTTAAGATTCTTGAGGTAAAAGTAATAATATGTACGTGTTAGTAGATTTTTGACAAATTTGGCTCATATTAAATTTGTTCTTAAAAGTTTTACTTCTTAAAACATGGCCTATTTCTATGATTAAATATTATACATTCTAAGCTCAGGTCTTGTAGTTTTAACAAAACTTTTACTTTAGATCTTGAAATATAATTGTCTCAATTTTATTTGGTTTCTTTTTTACCATTTTATTTCAAAGGAAGAAATGTAATATTTTTATTATTTATATAATTTTTGCCTTTCATCAATCTGAAACAATCTCTGAGATTCTTCTACTGAGAAGGTCTACTGAGATAGGGTATGTATTGAGTGACAGAAAGAAGAGACGAGTCATTTATGAAATAGAAGAAGATCACGCTCTCAAATACAAAGATATATAAATCTTTAAAATATGCTGAAATTTTGCCAAAATTCTGTGTAAAGGAGCAGGTATTTATTTCGCCCCAAAAATCTTGAAAGGAACGTCGGAAGCGTCTCCTTTAATTCATCGCAAAAAATGGCCACTTAGGTATCTACCTGCTTGTAATTTGGATTCAATTTTCTAGGTGTCTTTTATGCTTTATTAAATCTTTATTTAGACGTTTTTGTCTGTCTGTTTGGCTGCTTAGATCTTTAAAACCAGACAATGGAATTTTATGCGGTTTTGCTATACAATATTATGCAAAACTATAACTTGAATACAGCACAAAAAAAATGATGTTTTGACATATGTTACCACGAGTACCTATAATCCCACGGCTCACCTAATGTTAAGGTGAATGCTCCGACCAGCCCGCGAAATTTAAATTTTCTTACGTCTTTTGCAATTTGCAAGTCAGTATTAGGTTTAACCCGTGGCACGATAGTATATATAGACACAATAGTTAAACAATACCCTTATGATCAAGGTTTGATCATACGACGTTTGAAAGGTTAATGTTGATTCAAGTATGATTCGCGGGCGTAAGAAGTATGTATTTTCAAAATTATAACCATTAAAATCAGTAAAATGACTCCATAAGTCAAGCTTCATGTAAAATGTCAAGATTTCATGAAATCTTGACATTTTAATCTTCTCTCATCTTAAATGGTTAAAATGTCTCATGTGAGTATAATTACACCGGCACCCATACCCTTCAAACCAAAGTTGACATAGTCCAAACAAAAATAGTCGTAAAAAAAATTCGTATCTATAATTTCTTTCACACCCCTTATAATAAATAAATCGTACCCTAAATATTAAAACTAACGGATCAAATGTGTTGTGTTTGTTTTCCTTCTACCGCTCCGATGCGGCAACAAGTGGGCTAACACAAACAAATGCCGGTTATGGTTAAGTATGTTTGTGTTATGGTTCTCACACACAACGTCGTACGCGCCGCTTTTTAACCGACTTTGAAAAAGGAGAAGGATTTTTGTCCGTCTGTATTTATTCTTTTGTATGTTCATTTATATTTTCGTTAATAGTGGTTTGATTTCATCTTTTTCTTTTATGGTAAAAGTAATGCACCTCTTTTAAGTTTATTAGTCAGATTAATCTTATTATTATGTGCATTTTTTCTGTATTGTAAGATATATTTTAAAGGTTATCTATAGGTGTAAAAAATGTGTAACTTTTTTTACTAATATTATAAAGAGGTACAGTTTGTTTTTTTGAGTTTAAAATAAAAACTATCAGATAGTTAATCACTTTTGTACTTCTATGTAACAATTTCCTAATGCAATTTTTATCCTTAATCTATAAAATCTATACCATAGCAAGACGTCCCTCATTCACGCACTTAATAAAGGCAAAATATCAAAAATTACTTAACCTATATAGCTCTAATTCGACCAGTAGTTTATAGGAGAAGGCCCGAGAAGGTAGGAGACGTCAGGTAAGAATTGATTTTACAACAGGGCCGAATTAAGGGAGTCTGACATCCTAATCTAATAATTAAAAAAAAACTCGAAGCAGTTTAGAAAAGTTTGTATGTTCACCCTATTTCAATGGCAGCGGTCGCAGCGTAGAATTTGTAAACAAAGTGGAGTAACACATTGCTCTCATGAAGTGATGACAGGTGGTGAGAAAGATCGCCTGTTCTTCAACAGTACTTTTTTTTCTACAATTTTTGGATACACAACTTGTCATTAATTATAATATAACCATTATAACGTGCTTATTTCACGATTAGTTGAGCACAGTGTTATTGCGACTTTCTATTAAATTTTCCGTAGCAGCTCGTAGTTAGGATTTGTGCCCGGTTAATGGCAATAGGCTCGCCCCCTATTATATGGGACCTAAACATTCAAGCGAACTGTGGGTGTTCTTTGGTACACCTCTGCCTAACCCTTTGGGGAATATAGGTGTGATAGTATGTGTGTGTGATATATATAACGATTGTGCCTCCTCGTCAAATTCCAGGAGATTGACATAAATAATCAAATAAAATTACGACACCGTTTAAACAAATAAACAAAAAACTCTACAACTTTACTAGATTACTGTTGTTTTTTTTTGGCTCAGTCCCTAGTTAACCTAGTTTTGTTTTACAATTTATGAAAAAAAAACCATTACGAGGTTAAAAAATACATTTAAAACTCTTGTTAACTAACTTCAATTTTAAACGTTGTCCGGAACACCATCGTAACCCTAACTTACTCCATTATTTACACAATTTAATAAATATAATGACGCCATTTAAAATTACGTGCCTGTTACCAAATTGGATAAATTCTAAGCGCAGTCCTTAGTAAACCCATGGAGACAATTTCTTTAAAAGCCCCTAATATCTTTTTAAGAGTTCTTATCGCGAAAGGGGTACTAAACAAGGCGAGTCGCGAACATTATTTAGAAAAAAAAGAGGAAACCGCAAGGAGTTTACTTGTTTCGAAAAGGCGGGCGGTTGTGGCATCAGATAGCGGCAGATTTGCGGCCGTACCATTAACAAATTACCTCTTTAAAGCACTCCTTTAAAGGAATGTAAAGGCTTCTTTATTTCTGCATTATGAGTACCAACAAGTTTCTCATAATTTTATGATAATCTAACACGAGAGGTTTTGTAAGGTGATTTCAATCAATGTCCTGGTTTTTTTTTTACGTTGTAAACATTGACGTTGTCTGATAGACTGGAATTTGGTGAGAATAGATGCAATAATCAAAAATGATTACATTTTAATGTATGGCATACTATAAGTTGAGTTTTTCTATAGTGATGGGCAGGTAATTCAATTGCCACACAACGTGGCAATGCAGCCAATGGTTTAGGCACTTGTCCCATTTACAGCAATGCGGACGAGTTTTTTGATGTCCTATGAGCTTTTTCTTTTCTTTTTTTATGAATTGTACATACTTCGTAATTTAATTATTTTTTAGTTTATTGTTTAGGTTAATTAATTGACAATAATTTTGGCTGTTCTTTTCAAACTCCAAACGTCAAATTTCACTAAACAACCATAGGTCTAGCAGGTACACCGCTCTTATTAACTGTAACAGAAAAACTTTCGTATTATTGAAATACTTAGTTTTATTTCCACATAGTTACGCTCGCGTGATTACATGCGATAATATACGAACATTCTGTATAGAATCTAGTATATAAATAAGGCACATACATCCCATTCGTGTACTCCTTTTGTCTAGGATATTATCATAAATATCGTGCGCTTCTTTCTTTGCTGTACTGCATAGATAGTCACAGTCAACACGAGGTTGTTATTTCTCTTTAAATACGTGGAAAAAAGTTGTTTAAAATGTGTTTAAGCATGTATTTATAATGAATATCTTTTGCCCACGATGTCGGTTATTGGGCACGTGGAAGACACGAATTAAAAAACTTTTTACAAAAAAAAAAACAACCGCCTTCAAAAACTAAAAAGTGAAAAATAACTGGTTCTGTTTGTTGTTTTGTATTGCCACCGACTTCTAAAACTAAAGTTATATTTAACTTTTTAGAATCTAATTTTATGTCAATGAAATACAAGAAGAAATGGTAAAACTACATACATTTACAGGGCTCCACTTAAAAGTCACAAGAAAGTAGAATATGCATCGGCGCAAATATATTAACCTTCATGAAAGTTATATGTTTGAGCCGTTTGGGGTTGAAACACTAGGGCCATGGGGACCGAGCGCTCATCTAGTTTATCGCGACATCGCGAAGCGACTGGTCGATTCTTCACGTGACAAGAGGGCTGGCCTATTCTTTGGCCAAAGAATCAGCATTGCCATGCAACGTGGCAATGCTGCCAGCCTTCTGGGCACATGCCCCATTGACAGCGATGCGGATGAGTTTTTTGTCGCCCTTTGACCTTACTTTTTTATTTTTTTTAACTGTACATAGTTTGTAATTTAATTATTATTTAGTTTTTTTTTTTCATTCTAATTAAATTTAATATGAAATAAATGAGAGAAGAAATTATTAAAATATGCATTGAGTATGAGTATGAATATTATCTCGATTTATAAACCAAACTACTTTGATGACCAAATTCCATCACAATCGTGCAAGCGTAACAGATAGAGAGTCAGACAGAGTTACTTTAGTGTTTTTAATATTAATTAATGTTATATGACAAGGACCAGTGTGGGTATTCAGCTGCATTCGGTTGGACTGGAAGCCGACCCCAACATACATAGTTGGGAAAAAGCTAAGCAGATGATGAAGAACTAGTATAGATAAAGTGATCTTCTTTTTTTCTAGTAATTATCAGTAGGATAGAAGGGGTGTATCTATACAGTTTTAGGTTTCTTTGTCGCTGACACAATCAATGTCAAAAAAAAATTGGTACGAAAATTAGAGGTTTTTTTTTACAGATTGATACCTAAGTTTAGATTGTGATCTTTCATAAAAGTTAATAGAATTGCACGCCAGGATTCGAAATTTCGTTCTTATCCTAAATTAAGTACATGTAAGCTATCCTAAGCAGTAACAATTATAGCCATTTAGTTAAATCTATTGCGTCTGCATTATACGCTGCAGCATCTTGTATGCAACCGGCTAAACCAGCTTAATGGTCGGATTGAATTTTAATGACCTGTAATCTGTTACAGGTGTGTGCTAATATAAAGTCTTAAAAGTATACCTGTGTATCTAGTACCTATTTGTCAGTATTTACAGTAATATGATGAGTTATTTTTCAGTTTTTATTTTAAAAAAAAAATAGGAATTTGTCTCATTGAAAGGGTTTTTTTGTGTTTTTTTTATTGTGTCATTTAGAAAATAAATATAGTTAATGTATTGCCACTTTTAAATAAATATATTATCACGAACATTCCAGTTAATGTAAAAAATCGTCGTGTTAAATATAAAATAATAGTACTTTGAAACAGAGTATAATAGATTTTGGCAAATCTCAGTATAAAACTAGATACATCATATTATTATTACTTATTTCTTGTGAGTGGTGTTCAATGCACTTTTTAATGGCCTAATTGAAATTAATTATTTAACTTCGACTTTGACTTTTACATCCGCCCACTTGCTTAACGTAAAAACTATTATGTACGCTTAAGTTGTAGAACTAATATATCTACAGCGTGTCCCAAAAAACTCAATTTCATTGTTTGCAACCCTAAAGTGTACCCATTTCACTCAGTTGACATTTACAACTACAGCGAATAAACAGCTGACACCCGGAGCCGTAAAATTAAAGCAATAAAAACTGTATAATACTTATTGCACTAAAATATATCTTAGAAGAAGGTGGTGATTGCGTAGTGCTTAGGCCCCCGCTTCTCGTGTATGAGGTTAAGGGTTCGAAACCGGACAAGTACCAATCTGCCTATCTCAATTCATTATGTATTTTCTATTTATCTTGGACAACATATGTGAAGGAATATCATCGTGATAAATGAAATTTAATAAAGCTGAAAAGCTTTTTGTTTTCTTGTTTGTTGATTGCTTATCTTTAGAACTACCATTCGGATTGGGTTTTTTTTTATATGGTCGCCAGATTTATAAATCATAGTATAGGTTAATCTGTGGTATAGGCTAAAACATAGGGAAGCGGAGCAGATACCAAAGACAACTAAATTCGAGTAAAACTGCGAGGTTAACCTAGTAAGTAAGTAAGTAAGTTAATGTCTGAAATCACACTAATCTGCCTAAATATCGCTAATCCGCCTTGAGCAAGCGTGGTGATGCTCGTGCCTTCTCAGTATGAGAAGAGGCTTTTGTCCAGCAGTGGGACAATAATATTATTAAGTAGCATACCCTACAAAACTACTTATTTTAACATGTCAGTAACAAAAATTACCCGCAGTCCCAAGTATGAATAAAAATAATATTTCTTAACGTCCGTCGAGATATTTTCACTTCGGAATAGAAATATTTTACTATAAATCAGTCTGCTTAAAACGAAAAAATGGTTCGCAATAATTTACAGTCTCGTGCCATGGTTCACTTAATTTCTTTAAAGTAAAATCTTATTTAATACATTCTTTTCTTATTATTTTACAGATACATATTATGTTCGGAGGTATACTAGGAGTTCAGGGTTGCGGATTTTGTTCGAAAGAGTTACCGGGCCCTGGAATGCAAAGGGCATTAGGAGAAACACGGATGAGTTTTAGTCAGTAAGAGTCTGACACTCCCATTCACTTCGCCCAGAACGAAAGAAGGCCTTTGAATTCCAATACAAAAAAAAAAACGAGATGGGTAAGCTGTTGACTCTAGTCTTGGTCAGAGGTGACATAGACAAAGTCTACGATGGAGTGAGCTTACCCAGAAGAAGCCTGTTCACTCTAACTTTGAAGAGATTAGGGTGAAATGCGTTCAGAAATACAAACGCAGGTAGAGTTCGAAGAATAATAAGAGAAGAAATAATAAAGAAGAGAAGCTATAATAGAAGTGGAAAAGCCTGATGAGATTTCGTTAACGGCCAATATTAAATTTTCCTTTCGCTTCCCCTAATTATAGGCGGAATGTCGTTTTCATAAAAAGTGCACTTAGCTTCAATAGACTTCCTCGTGACCTTAATATCGACTTGTTCTGCACCAGCGTAGCGACTGTAAGATGCATATTAGTAAAGTCACATTTTGATGATGACAGTTATTCAATTAAGTGGTACTTTTTGTTATTTTTTTATTGAGATGCTTTTTTATTTTTGAGTTAAGTTTAATCGTAATAATAATACGAGCGTGCGTTATTTAAATATTTACTTTTTAATCTGCCAAGTATTGACTATTAAGACACAGGCTTGCGTCTCTCGGTGAATTAACTCGACCTGTGTGCATACTTGCATTATTTACTCGAAGTTCCTAATTTAAATTACGTACAAACCTGGCTCATTAGGTATCCATTTTTACCTGAAAAATAAAAAAAATGTAAAGTGATAATTAATCATCCCAATAATTCTTATTTAGTGCAAGGTTTATAACAATTGTGTAAAGATTTAACAAAACAGAATTTCGGAGTAAAATACTACTGCCCTGATAACAAAGAATGCAGTAATCGTCATTTTTGTGATTTTCACTTTTTTCCAGAAATGGCATCCCAGGAGGTTCATGCACATGAAAAAAAATTATTTTCATAAAAAAATTCACTCGAAGTATGTTTTTTATGATATGATTTTCGCCGTACTTGCATGAAAACTGCTTCAATGATAAGAAAAAACGCAGTAGTAAGCATGGCCTAAGAAAAAATGCAGTACTTGCAAGAATACCCTAAAACAGAATGCAGTAATATCCACTACTTTAATGTTTTGTTTTACATCATGTAGACAAATTGCTAAATTAAAACGCAGTTCTCCACATTACTGTATTTAAGTGTAGTAAAGACTTGCGAAGTCGTAGCCGTAGTCGTGCCGGGGTCGTGCGTTCGATGGCCCTTTACGGGGCCCCGGTGTGGGCGCGGGGCTTGAGGCGGCTTGCCGCCCACTACCTGAACGCGTCCCAGCGGGTGATCGCCATAAGGGTCATCCGCGGATACCGCACGATCTCCGGCGAGGCAGCGAGCCTCCTTGCCGGATTGCCGCCATGGGATCTGGAGGCGCTGGTCCTCGCGCGCCTACACGAGTGGCGCGCGGAGGCACTGGGCCGGGGGGAAACTCCGCTGCCGCGGCAAATTGCCGCCCAGCGGACGGAACTCCGGCTCGATCTCATGGCGACATGGAGAGAGCGACTGTCGCAGCCTCGTGCAGGGCACGCCTCGATTGAGGCGGTAAGTCCCCTCTTTGAGGAGTGGCTGGAGCGGCGCCACGGCGCCCTCACCTACCGCCTGACGCAGGTCCTCACCGGACACGGATGTTTCGGGAGGTTCCTGCACCTCATCGGGCGGGAGGAGACGCCCGGGTGTCACCATTGTGAGGATCGCCCCGAGGACACGGTGGAGCATACTTTGGCGGTGTGCCCTGCTTGGGCTGAGCACCGCCGAGTCCTCGAGGCGGCCATCGGCGCCGGCGCCCTCTCGCGTCCGGCACTGGTTCAGGCCATGGTCCGGAGCGAGGGGGAATGGGAAGCAGTCGCCTCCTTCTGCGAAGCTGTAATGCTAGAGAAGGAGGCGGCGGGACGGGAGAGGGAAAGGAGGGTCCCCCGTCCCAGCGGCCGCCGCGGTAGACGATCCGGGCGTCGGGAGCCACGTGACGACTCCCGGCCACCGTAGACGCGGGTCTGTGGACGGTGAGCAATGGGTAGCTCACCGTCCGTACGTTCACTAGCGACAGACCGTGTCGACGGCGCGTTCGTGTTCCACGCGCGCCTCAAAGAGATGTCAGCAAAATTGGATGGGGCCACTGAGGGCCGATGCCTGCCGGGGCTGCGGGTTGTTCGAAAGAGATACCGCGCTCCCGGAACGCAAAGGGCACATGAAGGAACATAGACGGGTTTTAGTCAGTAAAAGTCTGACACTCCCTCCCGCCCCGCCCAGGGCGGGGGAAGTTATTTGATGATTTCCCATATATAAAAAAAAAAAAAAAAAAAAAGCCGTAGTCGTAGCAGTGCGATCCATTGCCGCGTTTTGTCTTAGTAAATCAGTTCGGCAACGTCATTCGGTGGAGTAATACGAATACGAATTTGCAAAAACATGTTTTTTTTTTATTTCACCCTAATGCTGCATATTATAAGAACATAAAGTAGGTTTTTAACATCCGTATAGTTTACTCAATACTTTATTTGCATTCCACGATGTAAAAACTTAGGTCGTAGCTAAGAAACTAAAAAAACCTTAACCTTAAAATGCACCTATATAAATCGTTGAGAAGACACAGTACACTTCAACTTAGTTCCGAGCATATAATAATGGCAATAATTACTAAAAAAGAATGCAGTAATCAACTTGTGCTAAGACATAATGCAGTAGTAATACGCGCAAGTGCTGCATTTAGTTTTAGTATCCTGTGACTCGGAAACGACCTGATCCTAAATCGAAACGCAGTAATACGTATTATAATTGCATATATTAGTAAATTAAATAAAGGAAAATTATTTTATAAAAGCTTGATTTTTTTCCGATTTTTTAGATATATAATATGGCCAATAAAATACGAACAACTTGCTCAGATCATATGAAATATGTTTTTTGCGTTTATCTCGGAACCGCCATTTTGCGATTACTGCATTCTTAGTTATGACGGCAGACTAGGCTCGTCCAACTAACTCAACGCGTACATTTTAGTGAAATTAAAAGAGCATTGCTGGCTAGAACTTAATTTAATAATTTTAAAAGCAAAGTCCGTGCAATATTAATATTTTTAAGAACGCGTCCGCTTAGATTAGAGTGGTAGGGTCGAGAACGGCCGCCGCAGTCCGTTGCGGCCGGAAAGGAAGATTTACCCAAATTTCGGGCTACGTTAAACACTCAGTTTCATTTTTAAATATTTAAAAGTACCCGCCGCATGTGCTGGTTGAATGTGAGAAGGTACTTTGAGTATCTTGGATACGTTTGGGTTTTTAGAGACTTTAAAAAAGTTGTGACTTTGCTTTGCTGGTACAAGTCAATCTAATGGATAGAGAATATGAAGAAGACCGCTTGATTTTCTTTTGTTTCTTTTTTTTTTTGAATTTGGAATTTATTTCGTTTAGGTACCACTATTTTCTCCAATGATAAATTTCGAGGATGTATCACAACCGTTGTTCTTATTTTAAATGGGGCGTAGCACTATGCGGAAGTGACATGCCGTGACGTCACATCCGGGCGGTGTTACGCACAGCGCAGGCGCAGGCTTGCCACCGGAAGCAGGAAGTTGTGGTGTTGCGGCGCACAATCTGGAGTTGGACGGCGGGAAACACTGAATCAAGTGCAGCCTGAGCTTTCTGTTTTATATATGAGAATGTAAAAGATATATGGGAACATTTTCATTTGATATCATCCGTGGCTGAGGTAATTCCCGTTGTTAGGTTTAATTGTTCTTACATGCGTGTATCCGCTGTAGTGGTGTGTGATATTCATGCGTATGTAGGCCGTGCGGCTGAGTCGGCATTGGTGAAGCTATGTACCTACGTACCGTGGGTAGTGACGCGTGTGGGATTAGTTTAGTACCGGCGTTTAAATCGATGCTAACTATTAGTAGCGACTGATTAAATGCTGATTGTCTTTAATGTTGCGATTTGATACTTGTTGTGTCATGATAGCCTAGTAGTTAAGGCTTGCCTCTCGTGCATGAGTGCTCGAGCAAGTAGGTAGGTACCAATGTAATTTTTACAATTCATAGTAGATAAGTCATAGACTTCAGAATTAAGATTTATGTCCTTTTCCTGCCTGGGGCGAACGGAAGGGAGTGTCAGAATTTTACTGACCAAAACCCTGTTCCTCCTAATGGCCTTTGCGTTCCAGTGTCGCGGTAACTCTTTCGAACAAACTCTGCAACACTAGAATTTAGCCTAAGTCCTAAATTATTTCACGGGATAAAAATTGTCTAATGCATTAAACTAAACGAATATCTAAGTGTTCAAAATTTCTAATGCCGTTCAGCCATTTAATCCTAAAAGAGTGACAAACATCCATCCATCCATCATCACTAAAAATTTTTCTGCAAAATTAATTACCAAAACTAGTTCTCCCGAAAATCTTCATAACACAATTCGTTCCGAAATTTATTTGTAGACATGTAGAGACGTGAATCCGTGGATCGCAAGTCTTCCGGGACATGTGTCGGAACTTCTACTCGAAAACTTCAACGGAACAAAGAGTAAAGCCCTGTTCCCGTAACATGCACCGAGAACGGTTTTATATCTTCATAATTTAATAAAACGGGTAATTTGAGAGCTTTTATCATAATTAGGTAAGGTTCTTATTACTCAAGTGTTTTAACTGAAGGAGTAATTCGCGTTCTTGTTTTTAAAATGTTTTGTTTTGAGCTGGAAAGTACCTTATCGTGTTTGGATTAGTGTCTTAAATACCGTGTTGGAGCAAGGTATAATTACAATTGTTTTTTTTAAATTTAATTTACGGAAGTACTAGCTTTTCCTTGTAACTTTCTCGGTGTTCGCGTTCGTTGTAACGTTCTCCACTAAGCCTACTGCCTCGTTGGCTTAGTGGTCCTGAGTGCGACTGCTACGCTAGAGGTCCTCGGTTCGATTCCCAGGTCGAGCAAAAAGTGTTATTGGGTTTTTCTATGAAATTCTCAGTAGCAGCTCGGAGTTTGGATTTGTGCCAGGTTAATGGCAATAGGCTCGCCCCCTATTACATGGGACCTAAGTATACCGGCGAACTGTGGGTGTACATCGGTACACCTCTGCCTAACCCTTCGGGAAATACAGGCGTGATGGTATGTTATTTCTCCGTGTAGATTTAAGAATTAATATAGTTTTGAATTTACCCACAGGAACACAAAAACTGTTTTAAATAAGCTTGTTTGTTTGTTTTTTTATTTAACGCCTTTGGATGGCAATCTTTCCTATGGCCACCTGATGTCAAATGTTCACGTCTATCTATAGACATCTACAATACCAGAGGCCTTGCAAATGCGTTGCAATCCCAGAGACAAAGATGAAATGTCTCATGTGCCTGTAATTTCACCGGCAACCAAACTTCAAACCGGAACACTGTAAAGCTGTTTTGCGGCAGAAATAGGTATGGTGGTAGTACCTACTTTCCCGAACAAGCTTTTTGACAAAGAGCACTTCACTACTTTATACTAGTACCTACAGTTCGTGCCACGAAAGACGAAGACCTCCAACTTTATTATTTTGTAATAAAAATTGTGAAGAATTTTTGTAAGTATGTTGTTTTAATTCCAATGTCATCGAAAAATCTCTTAATAGATATACAAATTATGGATAACTATTTCGTACACTTAGTACCTGCGCAAGCTCCCCATACTGACACTCGCCAAGTCTCATCTTTCGTGGCACGAACTGTACTATACTACCTTCTACTATTTTACTTCTACTATATACTGTAATTATGTTGAATCATACATGGTTCAAAATCGCTTGTCATTTCGCATTTCACTCGATGATTAAACAAAAATACTGTCTCGTTGTTTGTGCAACTTACTGTTAACATTTATAGTCTGGTCCGCATATACCAATATGATCCAAAATATCAACTTCAGATGAAAACAGTCATGCAACCAAAATTGGTATTTGTTTTTTATTTATTGATATTAAAAAACCCATTACAGTAAATCCAGATTTCGATAGACACAAAGCCTTCAAAGCCATCAGACTTATCTTTTTAAATTATCTTCGATATTGATGAAATCACCACAAGATTCCTTATCGAACACCTCTGTGAGGCATCCAGCTGCATTTTATTCGTTATAAAACAGAACATAAAAGTTTAATCAAAACCAGACTCTGGCACCTCAATTTCGGTTAAAACAGATGTTGGAATAAGAACGTTATTTAAGGCAATAATAAGATCCAAATAGGCTTTAACATGATCATCGCTAAATCAACTTAGTTTGTGGCACCAGAAGAAAAATAATCTTGAACATAAATTACATTTAATTTCTCGATACAATACATGGCAGTATAACTTTTAATACAATTTATTTAACAAAAATATCTAGATTGGCAATCAACATTACATTTTCATAATTAATAACAAAACATTTTTATTTAATTAAGGTTTTGGTTACTTTTTAAGCGACTTCAAAAAAGGAGGAGGTTTTGCTTATTTTTTATGTTTGTTATTTCAGATTACTCATTGGTGATTTCGGATTTATATTAATTATAAGTCCAGGTTTTACTCAAGAAGTTTGCTTCCTGAGTGATGTTAGTGATATCCAAGATAAACGTAAGACATCAGAGACAAGCATAGACGGGAACACCACTTCCCAACTCAACTCGCATGATGTAATTTTAATAATTATGATTTGTTATTTTCAATAGATAGCTACATTATTACATCACGCTACGAGTACGCGAGCAGAGCAGTAACCAAATACGTAAATAAACGCGGGTGAAATAACCCTCGTGGACAAAGTCGTGGGCGGTTTGCTAGTTCGAGAATAAAGTTATTCTACTTTACATTGATACCTGTCGAACTAGCACACTTTACCGCTCAATAACAATTTTACTACTCAATTATTAGTTGCAGCTTGCACGTTGTGGCTCGGTGCGAAACAAAAATGTATCAACTTTGCCTGGCGCATTCTGTCAAACAAAAGTTAGTGTTTCAATCGCAACAGTTGTGTTCGACAAACTACTGTTTTGTGGTTAAAAATTCTGTCAGTTAAGTAAATGTTCGTTTGAACCAAGCCTTATGTGTTTTATTAGAATAACTTAATTTTGTTCTCCATTTTAAATATCTAGTTCTTTGCTGTTTAGTGGTCACCGCTACCTATTGACATCTGCAACACCAGAGGCCTTGCAAATGCGTTGCCATCCCAGAGACAAAGTTAAATTGCCTTATGTGCAATTACAACCGCCGTGATAAAATACACCTGGTGGTAATTACACCTTCAAACCGGAACACAGCAACGCTGCTTTGCGGCAGAAATAGGGATGGTTGTAGTACTTCCCTGGACCAGTTCCTTCACAAAAAGTTCTACTATTTGTATAGGTTTTTTTTTTTTATTTACATGAAAACAACCTTTTTTTGGTTTGAACTGAAATAAAAAATGAAGTCACAAAGTGACAATCAATGTCAATTTTGTTTTCATGACAAATTGCATAGCTTTGCAAAAAGCACTGAAACGTTTGTGTCTTATTTACGAAATAACATAGAAATCATGAATTTTTTACTATCGAAATCAATAAAAACGAATCTGGCAAGAATTTTAACACGTAATATTTATAATAGCATCCCTGTTTTAAGCAAAACTGTGGATGTCACGGATCCCTGTTACATCGAACCACTAGAGAGTACCAACTACACTCTCAGGTGTCATGACAACTCAAGGCGTGAAAAGCTGTACCAGTTCGGTATATACGTCGCAACATGTTTACCCAAATATATACAAAAGGTTCAAATGCAGCAAACTGATGAATTGGAGTTACTGGTGGCTCCAGCCGGCATGTACCCGGTCATGAACTTCATGCGTCTGCACCAAAACGCCTGCTTCAATCAATGTTCCTCAGCAACCGCCATTGACGTTCCAAGCAGGCAATACAGATTCGAAGTCGAGTACGACCTTCTCAGCCTCAGGTTTAGCGAAAGAATACGTCTGAAGACCTATACAGATGAACTGACGCCACTCCGTTCCGGGTACGGCGTCTGGAAGTCCTGCAATTGGTATGAAAGGGAAATATACGACATGTACGGAGTAGTCTTTACTCATCATCCAGACCTGAGGAGAATTCTCACAGATTACGGCTTCCTAGGACATCCATTGAGAAAAGACTTTCCTTTAGTGGGATATATCGAAGTTCGTTATGATGATGAATTGAAGAAAATCGTTTATGAACCTAATGAACATCCTCAAGAAGCGCGGCAGTACGATTTACAGACTCCGTGGCATTATTTGAACAAGTTCCATGAGGGATACAGCGGCCAAAAGCCGAAGCCTGAAGAAAAGAAAAAGCCCTAAACCCTTGCTGCTGTTAATGATAAAAGGTTTCCTGCATAATTGTTTTAATATTTATAGCTATGTACTTTATTTAAAAATAAATATTCATCCCCTATAATCTTGAGTACCTTTATTGGTGAAACTACACAAAAATATCCTATAAAAAAGAGATTGGTGAACGCGCTTGACTTTATTTCGGGGATGCCTCGTTTGAATCCAGCTTATTCCCTAATGAGCTTTTGTCCTGACACAATGGAAGCCGTTTAGAGCGTCACACATAGCTCAAGATAGCTCCGGCCAGATGACGGCCCTTTCTAACGTCCCAATTAATAACTTGGAAATTAGCGGAAAGTGGCTAATTATTCTATCTCGGTTTCATTAAGTGGCCTAGTAAGTTGAACTGGTGTAACTCAAATTGGATTCCGATTCCTCATTATTATGCAGTCAAAGTGGGATTTTAAATTGGAGGAATAATTCTTTAAGTGTGTTCTGACTTTTGGTTTCGAATCTTGGTTGTATTTTTGTTACAAATACAAAGATTTTTCTCTGACCTAGGACCTGTTTTAGCACCTTCGAATAAGTTATGATGACTGAATGACTTGGCAGATTTTATGCGCATTCAGAGGTGGTGAAGTAGGCCTTACCAAAAGCATGTTAATATGGCAACCATGTCTGCTGCCTACCAAATGGTAAGTGATTACTGTTACCTCTGGACAGCTGCAATACCAGAGGAACCGCATGCAGACTGTTCTCTCTCAAAATAAGTAATTTATAAAAAGAAATTGCTTTCTGTTTTATGTTTTTCTAATAATAATACAAACAATAATTGTCCCACTACAGTGCAAAAGCCTCTTATCATACAGAGAAAGCACAAATATGGCGCTTGCTGGAGGTGAATTGGCGATTTCAGACTTATATTAATTACTAGCTTCTGCCTGCGATTTTGTTCGCGTGGCTTATTTCACTCGCGTTAAGTTACTTCGGTTACTGCTCCACTCCCGTGGATTGTAGCATGATGTTATAAAGCCTATCTTACTTGGGAATAATGTACCTATCTATTGGTGCGAAAATTGTTAAAAACCATATAGATATGTCCAAGTTTTCTTACAGTGTTATTAAACCAAAACAAAAAGAAATAACAATCACCTTCGCTAAAAATTTAATGATAACAATACATATTATTTATCTAACAGACAGTTTCTTATTGTAATTGGAGAAGTAAGGGATTATGTACAGCATAGCTTGTCCCTACCAAGTTCTACAACTGACAATAAGTAATCAACGACTAATTACTGCGCAAGCTACAATTATAATCATCCGAAAACCCTCAGTGGAACGAATGAAAGAATTATTAATAAAATTCCCGGAGTAAACTCACCGCTGTTGACTCACAATATTGTATAATCAAAATAGCGACGAAAAAGAAAGATTGTTCGAATTTTTCGAAGGATTCTATCGGCTCTATATCTGCCTCGATGATACGGACATCTGCGTAAGAATAACGGCGGAGTGAAGGACTGAATGAACAATCGGTTCAGTGTGTGTCGTGCCTTTCCGTCGAGCGCACGGCCTCGCTCCCCCGAGACGGGCAAACTTCACACGCGCTTGGGAAACTTTCCACAAACAACGGGTGTCACGCACAATAATACGTCGGGATAAAGAAAAGTTTCTGGATCATTCTAAACACTTTTGAATGTTGATTGGCTTGTTGAGGTAAGGCTTTCTGTTTATTCTAGTTGAACTTTCTTTTGCGGTTTTAGTACGTGTTTTTGTTAGTTTTTTTTTTACCGTAATGTTGTAGCTATATTTATTTTTAACAGAGGATTGCTTGTAGATTTTTCTTTTTTTGAATAATTATTACTCGATTATTATTTATTGTTGTTTATTGGGTACCTAGTTACTATTTATTTTTTAAATTATCGACAGATTACTAAAGATTACATTAATATAAGTTGTTCGTACAAATCAAATCATACCCTCACGTTTAAGCTTAAACTAATTAAGAGACTTTCAACTAATTACGGGAAAATAATTAAACTGATTGTTATTCGGCGGGAATCAATTTAAATAATTGGCTCCTTTGACAACAACCAAGAATTTACTTCATCGGTTTTTCACAATATCTTGCTAAATCAGAAAACCTTTTAGGGGTTTATTATAAATTACCTAAAACCCTTGAAACTAAATAATTCTCGAATAGAATAATACGGGTTGGAACATCGTAACGAAAACTTTTACTATGGATTTAGTAAAAGGTTCAAAATTCTTCCGGGATTATTTTATTTACTGGTTATTAAGATTTGTTGTTCCGTTCAATTGCAATACAATGCATTTTTTTTTCAAATATCCTACGAAAATGGACCTAGTCAAACCAAATGGTACCATACCCACAACAATAATTGGGTTCATTACGTCAAAATTGATCTGCTTAAAATTCGTAATAGTCTTTTTTTTTTTAGGAAAAAATTACATTATAGACTTATGATTAGAAGAGAAAAGATTTGAAATGGACCTGATTTATTTAGTTACAGTATTTTAATATACCAGCGTGCATCTGAATCCAGTAACACTGGATCGATATTTGCCCAATGCTGCATTCCAGTGCTGGAGGTTTTTAGTCAGTAAAAGTCTGACACTCCCTCCCGTCCCGCCCATGGGGGGCGGTCATTTGATGATTTCCCACCTCTAAAAAAAAAAGTTTTGGATTGAAATACTTCATTAGAACTGGGCACAATAGGGTATGAGACTAACCAACTGAAATATATTTTTATAGGCAGTCAAAACGCGATTCTCCCATAGATTTTGTATGACAATACTAAGCTGTGACGTCACTCTTTTGCTACCTCAACACACTTACTATTTATTTATTTTAAAGCAACTAAAAATCTAATTTTACAGTTAAGTAATTGAAAATGAATCGTGATTTTACCGCTTAAATTACGTGATTTTTAGAAAAGTGAAATTGTACGGTCAGCGACAGAGAAAAGGAACCTTTGGTAATGACATCAAACCGTATAACCGTAGATTTGGGGGGTTCCTTGTCTCTGCAGCTGACTGTACTATATGTTAGAATTACTGGTTACTGGTGTTTAACTACCCAGTAATACTTTCCATACATGATAAATAAATTAACGAAATATTTAATTAAGGTAAACTAAACGTATTTGTTCCTTTCCAAATACCTAATAATGACTCTTCAAATATTTATTTCCGGAGTACACAACAGAAGTTTTGGTGTTATTAACACTTTTAGTGTTAACTGAAGGGTTTCTTACCGGTACTTCTGTAAAGCTGCTGGTACTTAATTAGTCTTCATTAACACGTACTTTGGAAGTACAAGAACAGGCAGGTATATCTGATATTTAGACTGCCTCGGTGGTCTAGTGGTCCTAAGCGCGACTGCTACGCTAGAGGTCATGGGTCCGATTCCCGAGTCGAGGAAAGAGTTATTGGGTTTTTCTATGAAATTCTCAGTAGTAAATGCCTGCTCGGAGTTAGGATTTGTGCCCGGTTAATAGGCTCGCTCCCTATTACACGGGACCTAAAACATACTGGCGAGCTGTGGGTGTACATTGGTACACCTCTGTGTACGAATACGTCTCTTGGACGAATACGGGTGTGGTGGTGTGTATCTGTATATTCATTTGTGAAACTATGTTGAGTATAAATCACGAATCGCGTACCTACGTACACGTTCGTGTGATTTAAGTAACCAGTCGGTGGCGCGGATCATGCGTCATGTGAATACCGGGCTTCCGACTCACGGTAGCAGGAGGAACCTTGGGGTTTAGTCGGTAAGAGTCCGACATAATACTCCGTTATCCCCAGAAGAAGGATACCTATGAGGATTTCACCACCAAAAATAAAACATTTAAATAAGAGTTACCTTACTGGTTATGTCGTGATGGTCCAATGGTTAAGGCACCCGCCTCTCATGCACGAGGTTGTGGGTTTACAACCGAACATGGGCAGTTATTAATATGACTTTTTCTAATTCATATGTACCTTTTAAGTTTATCTTGAACATCATTGATATCGGTGAAGAGAAACGACCTGAGGAAACTTGAGCTTATATTAATTAATATAAGCCTGAAATCGCTAATGAAATGCTCGTGCCTTCTCTGTATGAGAAGAGGCCTTCGACCTGCAGTGGGACAGATATAGGCTGGTATTATACCTTACTGGTTACTATCACTAACCTATTCCTAGAACGCGCCGTACACGGTAACACGGTAACAGTCGACACGCGTTCGTGTTCCACGCGCGCCTCAAAGAGATGTCAGCAAACTTGGAAGGGGCCACTGAGGGCCGATGCCTGCCGGGGCTGCGGGTTCTTCGAAAGAGATACCGCGCCCCCGGAACGCAAAGGGCACATGAAGGAACATAGACGGGTTTTAGTCAGTAAAAGTCTGACACTCCCTCCCGCCCCGCCCAGGGCGGGGGAAGTTATATGATGATTTCCGGCCTATAAAAAAAAAGCCTATTCCCAGAGAAAATCTTCCCGCCACAACGTTCAGCTATTTCTGTCCACGGCTAATACAAACTGTTGTTTGTTACCTTGAGTTGCTTTATACTTTTGGTAAATGTAGGTCAAAGATACAAACTAAGTAATATAATAATACTCATCTACATTTCCATTCATAATTTAATAATATCAGACTATGATTGTCCCACTGCAGAGTAATTAGATTAAATGTTGCCTATTCTTGGTGTTAAAGGGTTAAAATCCGATTATCTTAATATCACAGAGACATTTTTTAAATAAAGAATATTTTTAGAAATAAATTCCAGAAAGATTTCTTATAATAACTTTTCTAGGGCTTAGCAAAGAAAATCTTCCTACATACAAACCTTATTATTTATTAACTAAGTAGGCACGTAGTTTAGTGATTTTCTAAAAATAGTTACGTATTTATGTTTCGTTATAATAGTAGATACCTTTTTTTAAGGATGCGAGTTCGTTAAATTAGTTTTTCTTTTCTGGATGGAACGGAAGGGAGTGTCAGACTCATACTGACTAAAACACATCCATGTTCCTCCTAATGCCTTTTGCATTCCAGGGCTGTGGTGACCCATACAGACAGCATACAATCACGCCTGTATTCCCCGAAGGGTTAGGCAGAGGTGTACCAATGTACACCCACAGTTCGCCGGTATGTTAGGCCCCATGTAATAGGGGGCGAGCCTATTGCCATTAACCGGGCACAAATCCAAACTCCGAGCTGCTACTGAGAATTTTAAAAACCCAATAACACCTTTTGCTCGACCTGGGAATCGAACCCACCTCTAGCGTAGCTGTCGCGCAATTCCGCAACCCTGGCAGGCACTGGCCCTAGTGGGCCCCGTCTATTATGCTAACATCTCTTTGAGGCGCGTGTAAAAGTAGATACCTATACCTGCCAATTCAAGCAACTTATATTTAAGTGCCTTTCATTAAAAAAAACTTAGGTACCTATTATTGCTGTTTTCTGAATGTTTGGATTTATTTATAACTTTGAAGATGAGCGTGGGTTATTTTGATAGTAGTTTTTTCTTAACCTGTACTTATATTAAAGGGCAAAATCTTTCCACTACTTTTATAAATAGGCTTTTCATTATATTGTAGGAGTAAGGCTTTGTTTGCCATCATTATATTTGTCTTGAGGTTTTTCATCTTGTAAATTTTAACTATTTTTGTTTGTTGATCTAGGTATAAATTATTTTATATATTTTTTTTAACATACCTGTTTTCCGTGAAGGGTTAGGCAGGGGTGTCCAATGTACATCCACAGTACGCCGGTATGTTTAGGTTCCATGTAATAGATGGTGAGCCTATTGCCATTAACCGGGCACAAATCCTAACTCCAATTTGCTACTAAGAATTTCACAGAAAAGCCCAATAACAACAAATAAAAGAGAGTTTTTTTTTTTTTTTGTAAATCTGTTTTTTACAAATAATTAATCGTGCCCGCAGAACTAAAAATAAGTGATTTGCAATGAGTCGTTAATTGTGTCAACTACCCTTATTCTTTCTGCGGGTTGTTCGAAAGAGATACCGCGCCCCCGGAACGCAAAGGGCACATGAAGGAACATAGACGGGTTTTAGTCAGTAAAAGTCTGACACTCCCTCCCGCCCCGCCCAGGGCGGGGGAAGTTATTTGATGATTTCCCGTCTATAAAAAAAAAAAAAAAAAAACCCTTATTCTTTACGATTCATTGTAAAGTGGGTCCTGCAATATAACGTTATACATAGTACGTAAAAGCTTTTGTTTGTTGCTCGCGGAAATACGATGACAACAAAACTTTTAACAGACAAGATTAGAACGGAGGGACTGCGACTTCTTTCAACTGCATTTAAAGAATTCTATCTCAGTAGTCTATATTACAAGGAAGTTATGGTGAGGAAAGCTAGACTTTAAACGCAGTGTGAAATCGCCAATCTGACTTGAGCAGGCGTGGTGATCAATGCTCATGCTTTTTCTGTATGAGAAGAGGTACTGCAATGGGAGAGTCATCTTCATCATCATAGCCGTAGGGTGTCCACTGCTGGATATAAGCCTCCCCCATAGATTTCCGAAAGGACCGGTAGGAAGCGACCTGCATCCAACGTTTTCCTGCAGCTTTTTTTAGGTCGTCTGTCAACCTTGTGCACTCCTATGCTGCGCTTGTCGGTGCGTGGAGTCCATTCGAGACCCTGTGGCAAGGGGCCACAGAATGGTAGAATAATAGGCTGGTTTTCTTATTTTGTTTACGTTTCATAAGATACAGCCCTGTTATAGTAAGCCAGTCCTAGTAATAGACTACCGTTTGGCATTACTAATATAAATGTAGTTACATTTTGCCAAGTAGCAAGTAGGCATACTACATAATATATTTTGTTCAATATATTCTCAAAATTTCAGTCAGAATAAAAACGTAGATCTGACGACACTGGGAGCTCAGTCCAACATAATTACTTTACAAATCCATATGTTGAACCACAGAATTCCTGAACATTAACACTTCAAGTTACGCGTTCTCAGTAAACCTACTAAGTATAAATGTTTAGGATATAAAGTGGAGTTTGCCGGCCGGCCGGTATGAAATTTCCGACAGGGTTTACAAACTTTGTTCTGACTAGCAAGTTTGGTGGGAGTCTAAGACAGGTCGTCCAAGACAATGCACATCAAAGCAAGGCCTAGAAATTATTGCGATTATAACAGCTGTTTGTACTTTGGTGTGTTTTAGTCGAGGAAAATGATCGTTTAAGATAATTCTATGAAGGAATTGTGTTCCGTGGGAGTCTGTCGGCTGTAGGCACTGACGCGGGTATTGATAGCTAAATATAGTTTCTGTATTCAAGTGTTATCCTACTAATCCTATAAATATATATGCGAAAGTTTGTGAGGATGGATGGATGTTTGTTACCCTTTCACGATTAAAAGGCTGAACGAATCTGGATGAAATTTGGCACTGATATAGATTGTAGTGTGGAATAACACCTAGGATACTTTTTATCTGGGAAAAATGTATGGTTCCCATGGGATAATAACAAATTTGATGCGGAGGAAACGCGGGCAGAACATAATACAATTTTTATAACTGTTATCTTATCATCATCATCACCTACTTAGCCTTTTCCCAACAGTTATCTTGTGAAGGTATTAAATGAAAGGATGGTACACCTTTCATTTAATACCGGGTGTAAAATTAAACACCCCAGAACACATAGCCTTAACTACGCGTACTCATAATCAGACTAAGTAACATTAAGCGAAAACTATAGCTGTTATTTTGGAGTGAAAAGTCACTGTTTATGGTATTGCGCAATGTAAAGCATGCTACATACAACAAAACAGGGCTTGTGGGGTTATTTAAAGTTTGGTTATAACGGTTTGGTTTGACGATCCGATTGGCGCAGTGGCCGAGCGATCAACTGCTGCTTTTCTCTACACTGACCGTCTTTATTTCCCAAACAGTTTTAAACTTCGAAGTGCATCACTACTACAACAGTAATAAAATTAATTATTCAAAAATGACAACCGGCCCTTGCTAAAAATAAACCTAATTTAATTAATTAACACGTAAAATGTCACGCATGAGCGCAGAATTAGTCGTGTTCAAACAAAGCGTTGTGTATAACATATTGCGACGTTGCCAATAACAATTGAGACCGGGATTATTCTTCGACAGGGATGTTCCAGTGACCCGCCTGTCGCGCGAACCAACATTTACCTTGTTTATTTAGATATTTCGTGTTTCATTACATTTTCTGATTAAAATCGATGCCGTTTCTAATACAAGGCCGCGTTTGGCGCTTTGTTAAATTAATTGTTGGTGACTTTCTATTATATTTCTTTGGATGAAAGGAGTGTTAAAAGGATAGAGCGTGTATTTGTTTTAATTAAAATTGTAATTGAAAAATGTGAAATTATAAATATTATTGTTTTTTGTTCTATAATTTCTGGCATTAATTAACCCACGGCCAGGCAAATGCTTTTTTCCCCTTTATTTATTTGTAACGTGATTAGGCCCAATCTTTCAGGTAAATATTAATAGCGCGTACCTAGCTATAGCTACCTAAGTACATATTCCTTAATTTCTTCTATAAAAACTTTGTTAAGAATTATTTAGTAGACACAGAAATCAGCGCATAACTAAAGAGTAAACATATTATCGTCCATCAAAATAGCACCTTCAACTGGAAAAAGCTCTATAGATAACACAGTTCGTAGGTACCAAATATTCTGTTATGAGAGCATCCTACAGCATTCAAAGCGACATCTCACAACACTCGACCGAAAAAAGAGCCATACATTTTTATCTAAACGCACACTGAAATAACACTGTTCATATCAATACGAGGGTGTTTGCAAACTGTTTTTTTTTTCTCAAACGTTATATCTTCGCGGAAAAGTAGTTACCGGTGCTCGATCGCATCCGTGCTCATTTCACACGCTCTCTCGTTGTTATGATGCTCAAGTATGCTCACACGAACGACTGATAAACAGGAATAGTCGTAACAACGAATCATTATTGAATCGTGGGGTCGAAGGGATCGCAAACCTTGGGAGCCTCGCTGTTGATGTCACACGCATCATAATTGCCGCGAATAGAGTGACAATGTGCCATCAAAATGTTTATACTAGCTCTCCGGTTTTATGTTGATGTGATGTATCGTAAACATCTTTAGCGGTTATGGTGCAGAGACTTTTTAGCCGGCGTATCCCTGTAAATGGTATCGTTAAGATATTAATAGAAGCCATAAAAAGATTGGCTCGATGTTTATATTATAAATCAATGGGGCGATTGTGTATGTTTGTAGAATGTTTTGATGGCATAGGCGAGACAATCGGTTTCTATTTGCGGATTTTTGTATCGGTATTCAACTCATGATTACTCAATTTGGTACCATGGTTATCATTTATTTTATAAATAAAGAAATAAAATGATTAATTTTGTAGTAGTCATCACAGTCAATCGTTTTTGGGTTCCGAAGCCAAATGGCAAAAAACGGAACCCTTATGGATTCGTCATGTCTATCTGTCTGTACGTTTATATGTCACAGCTACTTTTTCCGAAACTAGGTATAAAAGCTAGATAGACTAGATAGAACTATAAGAGAGAAGAAGTAGATGTATTTTGTGAACCGCATTAAGATTTTCACAACAATGATGGATATAATAATGAATTAAATAATGATGTGCAAAAATAATACTTTTAATATAATATCTTGAACTGCTTCGTTGGCCTAGTGGTTCTTAGCGCGACTGCTACACTAGAGGTCTTGGGTTCAGTACCCAGGTCGAACAAAAAGTGTTATTGGGTTTTTCTATGAAATTCTCAGTAGCAACTCGGAGTTTGTATTTGTGCCCGGTTAATGGCAATAGGCTCGATCCCTATTACATGGGACCTAACAACATACCGGCAAACTGTGAGTGTACATTTGTACACCTCTGCCTAACCTTTACAAGGGAATACTGGTGTGATGGTAGGTATATATATTTAATATTTCGAGCACTCGTGTCAGGCCGCTTCGTCTAATATAGGACTAAGTTTTCAATAAAGTCATTCATAGCGTAAAGACCACTTTTAATATATTGTTGGCGATATAAGTTGTACCCGTCTGTCCATTTTAACATATTTATTTTGTTGCAGTATCCCATGGCTCGAAAAGGCTTTGCTTGAGAGCAGAGTCGGTCCTTGGGACTGGAAATATGCAGCAGCCCTGGTGGTCTATATATTTACTGGCCATTTTCATGCTGGGATTAGACTCAAAACTTGTAGGTGAGTACCTATATAGAATACAGATTCGAAAACATTAACTTATTATATTTTAAAAGATTTATTACTTTTTTTAGATTATATTTTTTAAATTGGACTAGTAGTTCCGGAGTTTGATACGTTCCTCCAAAAAACAGCGCTTTCTCTTTATTTTTAATGCTGTGATCTACTGAAACATCGCGTAATGACATGTCAAAACATTCAAATTTTTATACTACGTATTTTTTATAACATTAAAATATGGTCTACTTATATTATAATTTTATTACACAATACGTCATACAAAAATCTTTAATGTTTTTTGAAAAACCTTAATATTTTTTTAAAATAATTCTCCGAAAAATTGTGTAAGCCGCATCAAAATTTGTGGCTAACGTTAGAAGAACAAAACGGCCAAACAGATTGACACAGAAATTGCCAATCGTTTTGTAACTGTGTCCATCTATTAACAATTAAGAGCAACTTTCAGGTCAAGCCTTTCAGCCAGAATTCGCAGAGCCACTAATGAATTTGACTGTACCGATCGGACGAGATGCAACATTTAGATGTCTAGTACAAAACTTAGGTGGATACCGAGTGAGTGCGAAATATTGGCAAGAAAAAACAAATAATACACTCTTACATAATTTAATTTAATTTTTAATATAAAACTCAATTACAATTTGCAGGTCGGATGGGTAAAAGCAGATACTAAAGCGATACAAGCGATACACGTTCACGTAATAACAAATAATCACCGTGTCGGCGTGTCTCATAACGGTCAGACCGTTTGGAATTTACACATTAGAAACGTACAGGAGGAGGACCGGGGTCAATACATGTGCCAGATCAATACGGACCCGATGAAAAGCCAGGTACGGTAAGCAGTAACTAAACAACCTCAGGATTACTTTCATTTGATGCCCTATCGCTCAAAGAGATCTCGTCACCCAGGGATTCATCACTTGAAACTTTCTTCGCCTTATTCGTTGTAGACGCATTCGGTTTCTTGTTATAACCACGTATACGAACTTGTCGGTACAGAAATTCTCTCGTCATTATTTCAGGCACAAACATTTTCCTACTCCTATACAATATCTTATCCTTTGGTCCAAAACTTATTTTAACATGAAATAGCGCGTGAAGTTTACCACGACGATAGTATTTTATCACTCGTGCCAATAAACCTACAACAATGATGAAGACGTATACGCTTAGTAAAATATACAGTAATAATAAATCACATGTCATAGAAATTGATTCAATGTAGTATGAATCTTGAAACTGATAAGTTTTCATGACTTCCCATCTCGCGTATAGAATAACAGCGATAAGAACCGGGTTTAAAAGCCACGATAGCTTCCAAAAATAGTTAGTCTTGATCCCTATCATGAATATAATGTCCACGTTGTGATTTTGAATACCATAAAACCAATACAATGAAACAGAAAGAAATAAACTGTTAATTGATTGAATGATTTCTGTTGCATCTGTAAGGATACCAGTCAAATCGGAACATAGAAACGGTAAAGTACAAAATATAAGAAATATTAACATGAACAAACAAGACAGTTTATTGTACCGACTTGCTAGATCCATATGGAGCAATAATTCTTTTAAAAACAAATACATAATCCAAAAATTTATGTACAAACTAAAGAATACAATGGAAAACCAAAAAAATCCCCATATTGGTAACGCGTCAAAGTAACTCATGATTTCGGACATAGAAGCAAACATTGGGAAAAATAAACTGATGCCGACTTCAATAACGTTTTCTTCTTCACCGTGGTAGTAAGACATAGTTTTAATTCCACTGAATGCGATAAGTGCGAACATAAATGATACAAATAGTGAAAATAATGGCGTACTTATGGCAGTCATTGTAGCTGGACTACGAAATGATACATCGCGTGTTAAGAAAATTAATATACCGTACCCAGTGCCTACCGATAGAAATCCTCTAGTGATAGTACTATAACAATTTAGAAATGTATAGTTAGCCCAATTAACATTTATCTTTGAATTATACCAAGTACCGCTGGTTGATAGCGCAACACAAAACAAAGCCAGGATGACACCACAAACATAAACTGCTGCTAGTTTGACTACTATTTGAATAATTTTTTCTTGCTTAATTGATAAAATGTAAACAGATAAGCATGTCGTAATAACTGCTATAATTGTTTTCCATGGCATTAGGCAATGTATTCCGAGTTCCGCAGTACAGTTTCCACCTATTTCGCGTTCAAAGAAGCAGTTGCTCGCAGTTTTCATGCCACAATCGTCCTCAAACAATATTTGGGCTTCTATACAATGTTGGAAGATAGAAACATTCACCCGTTTCACCATGCATTTGGTGTCTCCGTAGTCATCACAACTGAGCCAGGGCGGAACATCCAAGGCCGCATAAAATGAGTACACCAAATACCATGAAGTCAACACCAATAAATATATTGATTTCAAGAATATCAAATATAATGTGCCATAACCAACATTCCGGAACAGCGGGAAGAAATTCCACATGGTGAATATATTGCAATTCGTGTACTGAGCCAAACATATTTCCGAGTAAGCCAGTGGCATCCCCACAAAGATGACTGCCATTGTTTGCAGAACAGCATGCGCATAAAATCCATTGTGTGATATCTCGGCAGGAGAGAACATCACTGTAATTTCGTTCATCATCCACGCCCATACAACAAGTCTGTAGCTACCATAACTATTCCAACGAGTATCCATTTCGGGGCAATAAGTTCCATCAATATCGATGTGTTCTTCACGTTTCATTTTTTCAACACAATATTAATTTTGAAATGCCAACTTAACTGACTTTATTATCAGATCGTGGCCATGTAGATTGAAATTATTGTTTTCTATCTTATCGTGTCATTTATATAAAAGTGGTACCCTAGATGGAATGAATTGGCGTAGGATATCAGAGAAAATTAAATAGCAGTTAAAATAAACATTGGGGAGATAAAGTGAATTAAGCCACGCAGACGGGAACGAGGCGAGGGACGCAGCGGGTAATGATTCGTGCATGGTGCACCTAAATTATTGCGCTGCGCTGTAATTTATACCCGGAGCTGATAACGACATAAATCGCCAGCGGCGACAGCGCTCGAGGTTTCGACTCCGACGTTGACGCGGCATGACGCCACTTGACGCAATGTACTTTCGATAATTGTTTCACATTGTTTTGTACGCTCGTTGATATTATTTACTTATACAATAGAGGTCTTTTGACATTATTTAACAGTGGTATAATTATTCAACGCTTTTCTGTGGCTACAATTTTTATATCTAAAAACGTGTTCTGTAAAGAGTAAACATTTATCGATTCGTACATTCATGTAAACATAGGAAACATTTATGATTTTACTGGAAATGTTGACTTTATTGTTTACGTGTGTATATTTTTGCCAGATGGGTTACCTAGAAGTGGTGATCCCACCAGACTTTGTGCCAGAAGAGACTTCAGGAGACATTATGGTGCCAGAAGGAGGCACCGCCAAAGTGTCTTGCCGCGCTAGAGGGATGCCAGAACCTCGGGTTCTTTGGAGGAGAGAAGACGGCACTGATATTGTTATCAGAGATCCTAATGGTGGCAAAACTAAAGGTTAGAGAAGACACTATATTATGTATTTAGATGTTTCTATCATTGGCACTTCTGTCTTTAGTGATATTTTTTATATCATAAATACGATTATTACCAAAATGCCAACATTCACGATGAGTACTGTTGAACACAAAAAGGAATTAGCATTATAAATCATGTTACATGAACAAAAAAATATATCTAGCAGTACAAGAATGTGACATTCTTCAAAATTGTGTATACTCTCTCTTGACATTTTGGTGTAAAGGGCTTACATAACGGAGAAATATAATATGAATATTTCATTTATTCCATTCACCGAATGTTCGAGAGTTCAGTTATTTATTTACATAGATTATATTTTCCATATAGTTGCGACGTACGAGAAAGAGGTGTTGACACTAACGAAAATATCTCGCTCGGATATGGGCGCATATCTGTGCATCGCGAGCAACGGAGTGCCGCCCTCCGTGAGCAAGAGGATCACTATCAAAGTACACTGTAAGTGTATTTTACATACTTGCTGGAACCGATATTACTTCGTTTTCCAAGTAGGTACTTGGTTTTGTCTATCAAGACATAACTTCGCCTGTTTTTCGCTTTTCTTTTTTACTCTTTTGACGATGTGTTTGAAGTACCCTTTGCCAAAAATTCACTAATAAATCTTCTTCATGTTGTTGTAATATTTATATTTAAATATTAATGTAAATTGACAAATAATTTTGTGTACTGTTAAAATGGAGGGGCATATAGCACTGTGTGATATTATAAACACCTTTGCAAATATAACATGTTTTTTGCAAATAAATATTATTTTCTATACTATTTGCATCGAAAGATTTTATAAACTTATGTTTTGACCAGAATTCTGCCTAGTCAACAGCGTCAGTTAGTGACCTCACACTGAAAACACTAGACTATTTATTTGATCCAGACTTTACTATACTACCAACAATAATGTTAGCTTCTAGAAGGCTCCAGTAAATCCATGTTTCCTTGATAAAAAGTAACAAGACTAAAGTAGCAATTAGGTTTTCTAGGAGTCGGATATTTTTTCCTCAAAAAAATGTTTTAGGACCAGCGTCATTCTAAGGACGAAATAGGTCCTCCCCAAATTCGTAGTAATTGTTGTTTATCTCGGCAACTTTCAGAGGTTGCTTGTTATTAATGGTGTTATTTAATGTCAGCGAGTAGTAGCTTTTAATTATTTTCTGGCTGTAAGGAGACTGTTTGTGTCTTCGCGTCAAGTCGGGCGGACATTTCGCTTTTATGCAAGATTTAACTTTAATATTATTAGTCTACACTTTTCTTAAACAAAGTTCGTTTGCTCTTTGCATTGTGCAACGTGTTAAATTTTGCTAACTGTGTTTAATTTTGCCAGGACGAACCTACATACGTCGAAATTTCTACCGTTTGACGAAGTAATTTAATACATTTTGGATTTACAACGCTGATTAATTTTAAATTTATCCTCAGCATTAATTTGAGCTATAATTTGGCATATATGATTGGGTCCTTTTGCAAAAATCTAGCTCAATTATAATTATTGTGGTATTTATCTTTTAGTTTTTAATGTTGATATTTTTCTCTAGTTCACCCAGTGATTCAAGTGCCGAATCAGCTGGTGGGTGCTCCGCTGGGCACTGACGTCACAATAGAGTGCTACGTCGAGTCCTCGCCCAAGTCTATCAACTACTGGGTCAGAGATTCAAGTAAGTGTTTCTACTGTACTATCATCATATCAGCCGCCGACCGGTTGGAAGCGGCCTGCATCCGGCGTATAATATAATTACTATAATTTACTGCTCCGTTTTTTAATATTTATTCATCTATGTTTTATTATAAGATTCGTTTACATCCGTATTACGTCACACCTAAAGGTCTAGTTGAAAACTAGAGTCAGGCACAAGTGTACTGGCCTTTTTTGCTGAACTGGGCCTATTCGGCGTAGCGGGCACGTAATAATTCCTTTTTCTTTCTTTTCTGTATTTTGAATCGAGTTCTCTTTTTATCATTTTCGTGTTCCACATGAACTTTCCTTTTTCCTTTCAATCACCATTTTATCGCTTAAAGTAATTTTATCAAGAAAATAATTTCATCTTTATGGCCCATTATGTACTTTAAATTTGCGTACCTACCTGTTAATATTTTTTCGCAAAGTTGGCAAGATTGAAGCTTCAAAACCACAGCAATGAAAATTTACTTTGACTTTCACTTTGTTTAAACAGTTTTATTTAATTTCCAAAAGGTTTTAACCACGTTATCTGGCTGAAACTGTTAGCGTATAATTCAAACAATTAGACGGGATTTAGTTAACGTTGTTTGAAATGTTTCATTTGAGTTGTAAAAAGGCTAAAATGTTGAAATTGTATTAGTTTAATTAGGTATTATATTTTGTTATCGATGATAATCTCTTAAAGATAAACTCTTTAATTAGAGGTGAAAGAGACATCATAACGGAGACCATGGATTCAATACAAGACTGTAAGATCCCAACAACATTTTTCGACGATAATAAAAAAAAAAACTTTTTTTTTTTTAATCTTTATTTAAGGGGACTCGGTCAAAAAAAAAAAACTTCTTTTCCATACATTTCACCGTGTACTTAGGTGTTGCAATTTTTATGAAACAGCTGTTTCAGTGCCTCATCCAGATCCATTCAGACATTTCCTCACAAACTTTCGCATTTATAATATTAGTAGGATAACAAACAATATAATAAATGCCTTAGCCCTATTTGTAGTGCCTTTTACTAAACATCATAATTGCCACAATCAAACTTCCTATCCACTTGCTAAACTGCAGATCCTGAATATACGTACTTCATCACACGACCTGGCACAGGTATACCGGGTCAAGAGCGCGTTCGTGTTCCACCAACAGGTCAGTTTGGTCAGCAAACCCATTAGGGCTACTCAGGGCCGATGCCTGACGGGGCTGCAGGTTTTTCGAAAGTGATACCGCGCCCCCGGAACGCCAAGGGCACAAGAAGGAACATGGATGGGTTTTAGTCAGTAAAAGTCTGACACTAAGGGGCGGGAGAAAACCTTCGATGATTTCTCATCCGAAAAAAAGGCACTCGTTAGGATGCTCCATATCTGTGGATGCTCCTAACTGGCGGACCAATGATGGTCCCATAGTAAAAGTTTTTATTACAATGTCTCTTCCACCCGCTATTATGTTATTGATGATACTCTCTAGCGCAGACAACGAGGCTTTTAATTACTATCTTCCTTTTAAACACTTTTTAGAAGATTACATAAATGATAAAAATGCTTGGCTTAATGCTGGTCCTGCTCCACAGCCACTCGGGCTTCCAAATTAATAAATAAACATAATGAAATATATATATTTCTTTTTAAAGGGAATGTTGTTTCTTAGCACCTTTTTATTGACGTAAATAACGTTTACGTTATTATTATTGTTTCTTTTTTAACATACCACAGGTCATCTGTCAAATAGGTTCACTGAAAAACTTTGTTTTATATAACTTAACATCATTTATTTCGATTTTGTAAATGTGAGTACCATGGAGCACTTACTATATTTTTTCTCTTAAGTTACTATGTGTTGGACATTAAGGGCAAGGCGGTTGAGAGCTTTGTCATGCTCACTTAAATGTCTCGCTGACGGTGGCGCGTGCATTGGATCGTTCAGTTCCCTCCAAGATGGTTGAGCTGAACGGTGCTGAGGCACGCGTCATGTTCGTGAACGGGCGCTGTCAGTTGGGATTGGTCATCTCTTATCTGCCATGGCCTACATCTTTATTAGTATTATTTAATTGTTTAATATTCACCTTCATTGTTTTCACATATAGAAGCAACATGAATATTGTAACCAAGATTTTGTAAAACCAAATTGAAGAAAAGGAGTGTCCATGGAGTTTCTTGCTCGTTCTTCTCCATAGAGATCTACGCTTTGGAACGAGCAACTAGCTTCAACTTTAAACTGTAACTTCTTGACATTCAAAAGTGCCTGTATATGGTCTAATTGAAATAAATGCTTTGAATTTGAATTTGAATTTAAATACCTAGCACAGAAGGATTTCCTTTTTTCATTTCTATACACTAATAATTAAAAAGTATATTTCCATTAATTAACTGTATCATCCTTTTGCAACAGTTGTCTAAGCTTATCTGGTTACTAGCTTCAGCCCGCGATTTTGTTTGCTTAATTTTTTTTATATTAAGTATACCATGGGAACCGTACATTTTTCCAGGATAAAAAGTATCCTATGTGTTTTTCCACATTACAATCGATCTCAGTGCCAAATTTCATCCAGATCCGTTCAGTCGTTTAAGCGTGAAAGAGTAACCAACATCCATCCAACCATCTATCCATCCTCACAAACTTTCGCATTTATTATATTATAGGAGGAAGTAGGATTTTTCTTACTTATTTATTCAATAAAGTAGATACACCAACAGCATATACAACTATACATATACCATAAGCTTACAGTATTACGAGTTATTTGTTTATTTATGTAACCACATCTCTACAATTTTCCGCTGTACATTTGTACCGTTCATAAATACACAAATGCAGTGCTAAATTGTGTCAGTGTTGTTGTGTTTAGAGCATGCCGACATGATTTAATTTTGAATTGTAATAACAATTTCACTAGGCGCAAAATGGCCTACTAATGTAATGCGCAGTACATAACTATGATTCGTTGTTGATGCGTAGCGCCGAATTAGCGCTTTTAGCTCAACCTTAATATTGAACGATGGTATGGAACCCCTCGTGTACGAATCCAAGTCACACTTGCTAACTTTTATAGTTGCCATGGATACATACAGGTATTTATTCTTAATTTATTACTGACAGTTATGCTTCATTCTTTCATTATCATTATCATCATCAGGGTCCGCCCGCCCCCACGACCGATAATCGGCCCGATCATAGGGCCGATTTTTCACAGGTTACTTCCTCGGAGAGAAGAAACTGTCAAAAGTCGGTCCGATAATCGGTCCGATTCCCGGTCGTGTGGGGAGACGCTCCTCATATCAGCCGCAGGACGCCCACTGCTGGACATAGGCTTAGATTTCCAAAAGAACCGGTTGGAAGTGGCCTGCATCAGGTAAACAGGTCGTGATGCTTCATTGTTACGTCATAACATAAGAATATAAATTAAGGATAGATATACCAAAAAATAGGCACGAACCAGAGCGTAAAATAATGTTTACCGTTTACAGACTTTACCCATGGGAAAGCGACAACAAAAATGTACAAAAAAATGTTTATTTATAAACTGTATCTAAAGCCGTTAAATAACACAGATTGTGTTGTGTTACTAAGACGCTTGGTGTCGTGTCCAGCTCAGTTTAGTGTTCCTCTGGGATTACGATCCTTGGTTACTATGGCAACGGCACGCAAGTGACCTCTAAAACGCTGAGTTTAATCGCAATTGCACAAGTAATTTTGCACGACATCACTTAGGAAGTGTTGCTAATTACGACTAAGATTTATATTGATAGTTACTCCGCTGAGTGGTCCGCTTTTGTACTCGTGAAAAAGTAGGTAGTTAGTAGTGACTAACTATCCACTTTTACTCTTATTAATAAAGTAATAAGGGCCATTTAGATTAATTGGATAGTCGCGCTGTAGTTACGCTGTTTATAGTGGAAAAATCTAGGCTGTGTTGTTTTTCTGACTAGTGACATTGAGGCAAATAAAAAAATTATATTCAAGGAGAAAGTCTCGAATTAGGATTCTAGTTCTGTTATTTTTCTGCTTGACAACGTCCCTTAAGATTTTACCTCCAAAATTAACCGAAAAAAAACATTAAGAAGCGTTAAATTAACAGTTCAACAGACACGCAGAAAGAAAAACAAAGGAAGGAGGGAAAGACAAAGATTAAAAAAATAAAAAATGCAATGAGATTGATACACTTCGAGACCGCCGGAAAAAAATTAAAGCCAAAAAATCTGAGCTGAAATAAAGAAAGTCTGGTTGTAATTGAAGTTTTTTGGCTCGAGCCAAACCGGGGCGGGGTAACGCTTGCAAGTAACGAGATATTAAGTTTTAATTTACGAGTGCGTCGGGTTTAAGTCTTAAGAAAAGTGACCTATTGTGGTGAAATAAGACAAAGCTCGTTAGTTCCGAACGACTGGACACGACCGTTTACGACTCCCTCCGTGAACGTCCAACAATGCCTTTATAATTTATCACTTAAGGATGTACGATATTGCCGACGCAGCCATTAGCTTTTATGTAGTTCAGTGTTTTTAAAATAACTATTAGAAATATGTCGTAAAACACTGCGTGTTATGACGCAGTTTCTTGAAGGTCGTTCTGTGTTCATCGTAGTGGAGTTTATTAGAGCTCATGCTTAGCACTTGGATAACACCGTCTTTATTAGTTGATTTAGTAGAAATGATAACTACCTGTATATATACACAAGGTTACTTTTCCTTCACCTGCCATATTTCAGGGGTGAAAGTAATGTGTCTATAGACCGAGCAGACCAGTAGTAAATATTCATAAACAATTTGAAAAAAATCTATCTTATAGTAATTGCGTGATGCTTAAACATACATCACTTTGTTACGATTTTATTATCCCAATATGTATAAATATGGCAATAATACAGTCTTTCTCCTTACTCTGCCTAAACTCTTTTTTTAATTCCCTAAAAGCACATACCAATCTCAAACCCTCAACAAAATAAAAATAAATTAATATCAATAAACCTTAACATCACAAAACAACACTATCACTATACACTACAGTAGTCTAGTTATCTTAGCATAAGTCTCAAGGCAACACACCAAGTTAACTGGCAGCGCAAACATTCCACCAACTCCAGTCAAGCTTTTGATTCGGTAAGTTTCTGCTTAAACGACCAAGCCGACCGAGACGCCACGACGCTAGCGCAACTACATCGCTACAAATACTGTTTGTACGTACCAGTGTACGTATTAGAATATTGCAAGTGAAATAATATTGAAACTAGTGGTTGAGGCGCCCGGCTCTCATGCACGAGGTTGTGGGTTCGCAACCGTGCACGGGCAAGTACCAATGTGACTTTTTCTAATTCATATGTACTTTCTAAGTTTATCTTGGACATCACTGGCGTCGGTAACCATGTCAGAGGTCCTTAAGGCGGTTTAGAAACACTGGCACTGGGGTGTGTCGGTCGTTAGACTTTACTGCCCACATGAAGAAGAAGAATATTGAAACTAATTAGCACGGTGGAAGGTTTCGATTTGCAGTGCTATTCTGTAAAATGTCCTACAGTGAATTGAGGTGAATTAAGAGTTGTCATGAGTTATGTTAGAGATTGATAGTTCACCTCAAGTTCAAATCATATCAATTCGCCAAAGGAGATTTATAATGAATATGGCCGACTGGTGTTACTTACACATCATTATATTCATTAGTGATATTTTGTAATGAGTTTTTAATAAACGAAACTTGCAGTTAGGCATTACCTTTTGACTGCTGATTTTTACTTCATATATTTAACAGGATATTGTTTAAAATCAACATATATTATTGCCTGAGATAAGACTAGCAAGTACGTGTATCTTAACGACATAATTATTCCTCTATCCATCCTTAAAACTTCAGCCATCCTAACTTGATACTACCCACTCCACTCCAGTCCTACCGTAAGATTTTTTTTCAATAAAATGTTACGAACACGAATAAAGATGTAACGAACATACCTTTATTCGTGTTCATAAACCACAACACACACCATTAACCTTTACACAGCCCTATTATGCAACGCTATAATCACAACCTCATAAAAAACTCTTTCAACACATAAAAGAAAAAGCAATCACCTTAAAAATCTTACCCAGATTGACAATGATTCAAAGATGTACCATCAAATATAGGATATTTGACGGAACTCGAGTGATCATTACACACTCCGTGCGAACAACGTTATTCGAGCTCGAAATGTTCGTTTATTCAACTGATGAATCCATATTTTATTCATATTGCCATGTATGAGGTGTGGAAGGCCTCCGTCTCTGCAGGATTCCTCCCGAATTTCATATAAAATTCTTTACAGACGCCGAGTTTTCGCATAAATCTTTTTATGTGCTACTGATATTAGGAGTTGTCATTCGAATGGTCTTTATCAGTTTGTGGTGATGATGGTGGCGAGATTTATTTACCTACGTTTTCTTTTTAGACTTCTAAATTAGTAAGGTGTATGCCATCTTACAATTGGGTAGTTAACACCACTAACCAATAATTTCAAGTCACAACTTCTCAAAAAAAGCATTTTATTTTACCCATGAAAACCGATCAATTTTCAATTTATTGTAAAACTAGCTTTTGCCCGCGACTTCGTCCGCGTGGATTAATAGTTCCCGTTCCCGGGGGATTTCCGGGATGAAAACTATCCTATGTCCTTTCTCGGGTCCCAGACTATATCTGTACCAAATTTCATTGAAATCGGTTCAGTGGTTTAGGCGTGAAGAAGAGACAGACAGACAGAGAGACAGACAGACAGAGAGACAGACAGACAGAGTTACTTTCGCATTTATAATATTAGTACGGATTAGATTTTTACTTACTTTAAAATCAATAAATAGTTAGTCAATTGAGTAGGCCGATAGGTGACGTCACGGCGTGCTATTGCCATACAATCTATGGGAGAATCACGTTTTGATAGTTCATAAAAAGTATGAAAATTGATGGTGGTGTCAACTACCCAATTGTTTACCTTCTAATGGGATTTTACAGTACCGAAACATGTCGTTCTTAACAGGCAGACTTATTCTACTGCACATCATCAGGGAGTGAAAGTACTCATGAATACAAACAACTTTTATTATGGGACCAACGTGTGTGAGAGAAAAAACCGCTGCTTCATATATTTTGATTGTGTTGATAGTGCATTCATGTAAGAAACAGTTGTTTTGTTTTTTGTTCATAATAATCATTTTGGAGTGGGAGTCATTGGATAGCAAGTCTTATTCATGGTATTTATAACACAAGAAAATTGGACTAATATTTACTTTCGTGACTTATAACTTTATGTAATAAAACGTTCCACATAACAATATACTAACTACTTCCTGTATGTTACAAGTTATAAGCTTCTTAATAGGTATCCAATAAATAAACCTATTTCTTTTTTGAAGTCAAGTATCAAATACCTAACTGATTTCCTGAACACATAAATTGCCAACAATTATTTGTTTTTCTGAATCAAATTTTGAAGTTTCTGTTTTGTCATCTGGCTAGGTTTTCCTCCCTTAGGGGTTGGTTTCCAGTCTAACCAAATATCAGTGTGCCAGTGACTGCCTATGTGACTTTCACAACCCAGTCACTGGATAACACGATACCCCTTGGAATGACTGATTGTTTGAGTTTCAGGTTTTTGACTGCCCGTAACGACTGTCAAGTATTTGCAAATGATAGACGGTACGAGCTTTACTTGCTTTCTGAGTCACGGGAATTTTCACCTTACATAATGTAAACAACAACATAATCCACACCGGTACCTATAATTCCACAACAGTTTCAGTCCCTGCTTAAACCATCTGCCATTGATCCTTGTTATGCAAGTTACAAGTCGACATAATAACACACGCAACGCACAAAATGATGACATAAGAAATGTGGAGATTACGTGACGTCATCTGGTGGGCTCGCAACCCCCCAAAGCAGTAGATACTATGACATATCGCTTTATAAACGAGTCGATAGCATAATTTGAATCGCGTTTCACATACTAAAATGACATAGATCCCTGTTTCAATAATCGGCGGCGTCACGCAACCAGGAGCTCGTAATACAGTCGTATAAACCAAATGTGTTCCACATTGAAAAGTAGCAAACATTACCACTGGTAACATAATAAAAGCCCACGTGATATCACTGTGAAAAATCCATTAACACTTATCCGGGCGTAAAATAAACCAAAGTAACTTAGGTACGTAATAAAACAATAAATTCTTCTACGCAATTCCGTTTGATAATAAGGTATCTGGTTTTGAGAGTGTAATGTGAAAGTACAAAATCATATTATTATGATATTCAAGAAGAATGATGGCGCGTCAGGCAAATAAATGTAACGCCGTATATTTATCTAGCTTGGAAACAGAGATCGGAATTGTTCGCATAATTCTGTACATTTGGAATCAGTGACTTGTTAACAGTAATTTTGCTCTTGCAAAAAGTTGTGCAACGTGTTATTGGCAGTTGACAGCAAAACAATTCTTTAGGAAAATTCCTCTGGAAATATATAAAATATAACAGTGATACTTTATTTTATTATTAGGACAGTATTGTTGAATTAAAGATACAGATTGTGTTTTAAAAGCCTGAAGGGGATCAATAAATTAACTGTCTAAGTACTTAGTTTAAAACTATCAAATGAATTCCAACCCTCCCAATGCAGCATCGCGATACGAAAGTTAACCATAGACGCACGAACCGCAAATTTGACGTATCAAAATCAGTTTTCATTCACACACTGAAGTAATGAGCTGGATGAAACTCGTGGCTGTTACTTCGTTCCGTTCGTTCGCTCATTCGTTCCCGCCCCCGCTCAGAGCCGTCGGCGGTTTCGCAAAGTTCCCCATTCGGCACTTGTCGCGCGAAATTTACGGGTTAATTTTCAATGGGACTGGGTTTTGAGCTTCTGGAAATTTTAAGTTCCACATTATACTTGGCTCTCATCCGCAGCGGGAATGTATGACGTAATAAAGGGAGAAGTTTCTTTTTTATGTTCGCAGATTTTTCTGTTTATGAAATTTTGATGAATCTCGGATATGATTTCTTACTCGCGCGGGAGTCTGGACTGTACTTTACTGCTCTTTGTGGACCCATTCTGTACAACCATTTAGGATATTGTTTAATTTGCCTGTTAGCAAAAATGATATACTTACATGATTATAAATCAATTGAACTTGTAAAGGTACGACCACATCAACGTATTGGACGCGTGTCGGCATGATGGCGCTAAATATGCATAGCATAAATTGGTTTACGTAAAAGTATTCGATTTGAGTCGATTTTCGTATTGAAAATACGACTATCTTTCAACATTTTAAGCGCATTATTACAAGTAAAGACTTCCAACGTAATAAAAATAATGTGCGAAACAGCAATTTTAATTAAAAATCGTTAAACTTTACTTCACGTTTTTTCCGCTCATTCGTACTAGTCTCTCATTTGTTTTATGAGCTTGGTGCACACCGTACGTCCTGCAATCGCCGCGTGGCCAATAAACGCATATTTTTGCTCGCCGTCGCGGATGCATATCGAAGGCGGTAGTGCGGCCGTATCTTTACATTTTCCCACAAACCCACACTCAAGGTCTCATGAACATTAAAACATTACATAACAAGCAATTTTCACTACCAACGCTGACTTGCAACTAATACACTCGATAACTTCAACTTTCAACCAATTCAGAAGTCCCGAAATTAATATTAGTTGTTGTTTCATAAAGGCACATTCATTCCGTCAAGTGTTTCGCTAACATATGCAAAGAGTTGACTGCCTCGTCGGCCTAGTGGTCCTAAACGCGACAGCGATGCAAGAGGTCTTGGGTTCGATTCCAAGGTCGAGCAAAAAAGTTTTGTTGGATTTTTCTAAGAAATTCTCAGTAGCAGCGCGGAGTCAGGATGTGAGCCCGATTAATGGCAATAGGCTCACCCCCTATTACATGGGACCTAAACATACCGGCGAACTGTGGGTGTATATCGGTACACCTCTGCCTAACCCCTTCGGGGAATACATATTGTATGTTGTTATAGTTACATAATAATAATTTAGAAGTACATTAGCAAGTATCTGAACTATATTAATTAAGTTACACTAATAATACCTCGGTCTATTTCAGTCACCGACAAATGTGATCGTAATAAATCATCCGAGTGTTATGATTAGCTTTTATGATTGTTATGTTGTATGTAAACAGATAAAGTGTCTTAGCGTAAGACACAAATACTATTACAACTAGACCTATACACACACACATCCACATATTATTTCAGAATAGAATAGATCAGCTTAATTTCAGCTGTTAAGTATTTTATTTTAATACAGTTTAAGTTTCTTTTTATTTTGCCTAATCTTCGATCTCATTTAAAAAAAAAGCGGGTAACCTTGGCTTTAGTAACCAAGCTTTCTCTATGCATCTTTTTCATTGAGTTTGATTCCTTCCTACTTATACAATACAAATACCAGTCATTTAGAATTAGAATAAAAAGTCTCACTGATTCCTGCATGAATTTGTTTTTCTTTTAACACACACGCGATTTTTTACTTCTGTCTTACACTGTACCTATAGATTAAATATGAATAAAGAAAGTAACTGACAATACTTTTATTTAAAAAAAAAATATGGAGGTTCCTTTTCAGTCTTTTTCAGCCTACTGTTTGGAACAAGCAACTAACTATGACTTTCTAACTGACTGACTTTCCAAATTAAAACGTGGCTGCAAATGGTTTATTAAAAATAAATTAGTAGAATTGGGTAGATGACACCATTAAACAATAATTCTAAGACACGATTTCACAAAAGGAACTCTTTGTTTTAGCCGTGAAATCCCGATGAATTTTTAAATAACTACACAATTCGATTTTTGTGTGCTTTGAAATCAATAAATAGTTAGTGAATTGAGATGCCAAAAAAGTGACGTCATAGTTTAGTATTGTCATACAAAATCTATTGGGGAATATGCGTTTTGACAGCTCATAAAAAGTACGTCAATTGATTAGTGGTGTCATCTACCCAATTGAGTTGAACCGCGATGTGAGTGCCTAAAAATTAATGTAAGCCTCTAGATACTTATAACGTGGTACATTTACCAGATTTTAACACACCAACTCGGTACCTACCTATAGTTCGTCCATAGATTTGTGTTCACCCACAAACCCGCTAGCCATATCTCAGTAATAAGTAGCCCCTATGTTACACATAATTTCATTACCAAGCATGGTTTGTGGTCGCCTTTAGCACACGAGTGCTTTGTACGCTTAGTCCATTACGTAGCTTCGTACAGCTCTTCACAAACCTCGGGGGAGACTAGTAACAGTCATAATAACTTCTGTCGAATGCTCGATACTGTTTCTGTTGCTATTCACACAACTCAATATTACCTAGTTGTGAAGTTGGAGAGCGTAATGCGGACTTTATATCACTTGTGTGTTTTATGACTGAGATCCCAGAGTTGGTAAACCTGGTGTAGGTTTTTAATATGGCTGAAATAATATAGATGAATATTTTTATTTTCTTTAACATTGCCCCCAGTCTAGAAATTGCTCGTGTATCGTGGGTACATTTACAAACACATAAACTCACTTACAAAAACAGCGAGACCTGGAACAACTAAATACAGGTCATACAAATATGTTCGTGCGAAAATCGAACCCGCGACACGCAGCACAGCTGCCAATCGCTAAGATACTGTGCCAACCGTGTCGTCCAGTAGGTATGTAGTTGTGAAGGTATGCACACTTTCTAGGTTCAATGCTGAGTCTTTTTATGTATACTAGGTATAAAGGTATCTTTACATACGTTCAAAAGAAACAGTGAATTGCTATTAGTTTACAAGATTTTAAAAATTATAACTATTCCAGATCTCCGTGGGCAGACGTTTTAAAATTCCGTTACGTATAATTATGCTATCTTTTCTCTAAATTTTAGCTTTGTTAAAATGACGTAAAATGGCGACCTTAGGATCCTGGACTAATACAATATTTTGCATATTTTGTTTTTTAATGTTGCTTGGTGAAGTGGTAGTAAGCTTGCTTTGTAAGCTATCTTTAGTTATATGAAGGTACGGAAATACTGAGTGACAAAGGAAGCCAGTCAAGAGTATGATGTTAACTTTCAAGGCTTTAACGGGTTTCAAGGACTTGTTCTTGTTAATTTGCGTCTTCTGTAAGAGAATACAAGTAAAGAGCAGTTTGCGTTCTCGAAATATTCACAATATTGTGGTTTGCACAAAATGTGCCTATAGCAACCAGTATTCGCTGTAATTTGAAAATTCGAGTCTGTTTGCTAATATAAACTCTGTTTGCCAAAATAAATTCGGTAGCAGCAGTCTACAATTTCAACAGCGTCGAGGGCTAATTATTAAAACGCATTAAGGTCACAAGTTGTTTTACGTCTGCGTTATGATCCATGGGGGCTTTGTCGGCCGGCGTACGCAGCCCTTTGTTCTGCCGCCAACTTGCGCCCAGTGACTGGCGCTTTCGCCCCGGCCCGCTTCCAGCCCCAAAGGGTAACACTACAGGATCGTCATTTTCGTTTGTCATCAATCTATGTTAGGGTGGCTGACATGTAAGTGTTAATTAAGCAGGCCTCACTCGAGCGTAATTAAGAGTGTTACAGTGTTATTTTAGACATTAATTGAGATGAAATTTCTTGTTATAATGAAACGAGTAGACTTTGAGATTGTCGAGTAATTTCCTCCGAAGGCCATCTCCGCCGCACGTCGTAAAGTCGAAGCACACTGGAGAGTAAACAAACCGAAGTTTCGATCGGAATGAAGATTAAGAAAGGCGTTACTGGTGTTATCGTTTCCTTATAAAGTTCATAGCGGGCGACGGAGCTTAAATTAATGCCTTTCTAAATTGTGATGTTAAATATTGTGTAAATATTTAGGGAGGTGTAAATAGTGCGGGAATATTTTATTGGTTCTAATAAAACGGAGCGGTTGAAAGGAGTGTTTAACAAGGCGGCGGGCGGTGCAGTGTTTCCGAAAGAAAGCTAGTCGCTTTATCATTTGCGGACAACAGGCAGTAGAGGCTTACCACAGCTCCGAGGCGGCGAACGACATACTTACGTACCGCAATGTAGGGATTGTTTGGGCCACCTCTCTAAAGGGGTCTGCCAGGAAATGTCGGCGATTTGGAGCTTCTTGAAAAATATCGTTTCCCCTGCAACGGAATTTTGTGAGGGACAACTGGGACATTGTTTACCTTATCTAAACACTTTAGTTCGCCACAGCTGGATTCAATATAAATGTATGCGAGCTAAGGGGATTCCGCATTTTTCACGAAATAACACGCGTATCTCGTCTAACAATTGAAAATGTATCTCTGAATAATAAGTAAGATCTCGGTGCTGTATCATATTTCAACGAAGCTACGGTTGCGTGTAATTCGGTGTAATAGATTATTGTGTGAAAACTGTGTGGCTTTCTTATATTCGCGCAAAATATTCATGAAATGGAGTGTCAAGTAAAAGAAACTGTAGACGTAATAATTCTTTTTACGAGTTCTCTCCACGCTGAACTGGAAGAAAAAGTTTACAGTAAACTATTTTGCTTTGCCCTGAGGTAGTGATATTATATTATTTGAATCTGTTTTCTTTTTGCATTCAACAGTTTATTGCTCTAAGTTTCTTAGTACTCACTGTGAATTATAACGTTTGCTTTACGGGCTTACCTTTACGACTTCTTTTTAAAGTTAGTTTCGAACCTTGTTTTACGACTAACGTAGTTGAACATAGATAAAGTTAACTACCATTATAGTAAAGAGGATCACATTGTTTCATACTCTTATAAGAGAAACTGGTAGCTTAATGATACCCATTTTTGGGACTATTTTTGAAAAAAAAAAAAACCTCGATTTCTCTTGCAATAAATATACTATGCTTGAAGGAACAATGACGTTTTCGCCAAAATCTCTTGAAATAATTCAAGAGATTTTGGTGAAGACGTCATTGCAAGTTAAAATGTGTTTCACACAACTTTAAAAATTAGCTTTTCCCCACGACTTCATATGTATAAACTTCTAAATTAAACCAAAGTCCTAAATTACACCCTACAAGACAACAAAATTGTGACAAAAATAGCCCTATGTGTTAAACTACAACAATATGTGTGCCAAACTTCATCTAATTCCATTCAGCCCTTTGAGCGTGAAAGAGTGACAAGTATCCTCATAAATCATCGCGTTTATAATAGTAGTAGAATAAAATATAAAAATCACATAATTATAATTATTTCTTTTCTCATAGACGAGATGGTGATATCATCAAGCAAGTACGAGGTGGTGAACACCGTGGTCAGCTCATTCGAGAGTCGCATGGCGCTGACGGTGCGTAGGCTGACGCCTGCTGACGTTGGCGGGTACAGATGCGTCGCCAAGAACTCCCTCGGTGAAGTCGATAGCGTCATCAGGTTATATGGTAAGGATAAACACTTGCTTATTTTTTTTTAATGTAGATTGTAGTCTCCCACTGCTGGGAAAAGGTCTCCCCAAGTCCCTTAAAATACTGCTCCCTCGCACAACTTCGACCCCTCTCAGTGCGAGTATAGGTCATCTCACTACTTCACATACACCATGAAATTTTTATGATTGTGTTCCCGCAGCTTAATGATTTTATCTTCAATCGGTCGGTACAGTTTTTATTAGACTCAAAAATGATAGATAATAGTGTAAGCAAAACTCGAAAGTGACCCTAAGCAATGAATATTTTATTAAATTATTTGAAAACAATTTTTTTTTATTTAAGTTTAACTCTATGTTTCTATAGTACGTACGACTATGGTACTAAGGACAAATCGCTCAGCCGCGGAAAAACGACCATTAACATTTCAGCTTGTATATTCATTATCATCCATATCAGCCAAACGCCGGTCACAGCTGGACCATAGGCCTCCCATAAAAATAGCCACAATGACCGCTCCTCGCTGCCGCTGCCCGCTTTTAGCGATTTCTCGCGACCTTTACCAGGTCGTCGATCAAACTCGTAGGGGACGTGTATATTATTAAGTATGATGGAGGTGATGACTGCCACCAACAATAAATAAAAAGTACCATCAAACTCCACTAAAATAAAATATTTCTTTGCGCAATGTAACTAAAGAAATATCCTCAGAGAAAGAGCATTTATTTCCAAGCTATCTCCGCACTGAAGTAGAAAGCGAACAACTAACTAGCGCAGAACTAAAACAACAAGTGTAGTGTAATTACTGCACATCGATACAGCTTGCTTAATTAAAACAACAACACCGAGTTATAGATTAAATTGGTAAAACACCAAGAATAACGGGGGTGAAATGTGTTTTCTACCGGTACTATTTTGGTTTATATTGTACGGAACCTTTTGGTTATGGAGATAATGAAGGTTGATAGTTCCAATATGCTATTGACGTATTTTTAAGAAATCAAGTGCGCCCTACATAGACCTACCCGTACCTTATTGGTGAGGTTCTTCGGAGAGGTCAGGTGCGCAGTACTCGTAACCGGCGTGCTTGTATGACCAGGTGTATGAATATGAACGAGGCGAAAGGAGTATGTCAGGATCGTAGCAGGTAGCTTTCCGTGGTTTATGCCTACCCCCATGGGAAAAAGGCGTGAGTTTATGTATGTGTATGTACTACCTAGCAAAATAAAAGTTATTTTCCAGTAATAATTTGCGCAATATTAATTTAGTTGGATGCAGGCCGCTTCTCCGCTTCTTGTGGTCTTTTAGGAAATCTATGGGAGATTCCTATACCCAGCAGTGGACGTCCAGCGACTTATATGATGATGATGATTACCTTAGTTTGTTGATGAGTATGCCTAGATCGGCCATGTAATGTGCATTTTTTACAACCCGTATATTATGTAATAGGTACACAAAAAAATTGTCTCGGTTAAGCAAATTACAATACAAACATTCGTCCACAGAAATCCCGGGGCCCACAGTGCGAAACACGAGTCCTGCCTACAAAAGAGAAGAATACAAGTACTCAACGCCGATAGAGGGACCTGACAATCAATTCGGTTCTGCTGACAGGTCGGATGACGAAGATGAACGAGACATCGCCACATACACTACGGACAGACATTCAAATGCATACAAACACGAAAACGTAACTAGAAACAGAACAATCAATTATCCCACAACACCGGAACAAAAGCTTAGCAATAAGGTTCGCAAAATTATTAACAAATTCGAAATAGAAGAGTTTGGGAACAACAGATGCTGTGTGCATTCCCCTTTTGTAATAAACTGTATTCTTTTGTTAGGAATTATTGTAGTACTAGATTATACGTAGAACATTATTTGTGTTAGCTGTTATTACTCTGTATGGATGTTTACAATGTTAACCAAACAATACTTCGGTATTCATTCCAGTATAATGTAAGTTATGCGCTGCAAGATTTTAGCGCCTTCAAACATAATTAATTGAACGTTTTGAAGTGGATACGAAATTGATATTGATGAGAGAGTTCCGTAGCTATGGAAATTAATATTCTATTGACGCGATATCGGTACATTACGTTATTACCCGTTATAATCGAATATTTATAAAAGCTTTACCCGTTTCCCGGATACGCGCGTAATATGATATCAGATTGAAATCAATACAATGAATAAGGCCTACACTACAAATATTGTATTACACTTTGGTCTTCCAAACTGTTAACTATATTGGAAAATATTGTTTTTTTTTAAATAACGCAACATATTTTTTCAAGTTAATTTGTGAATATAAAAATATCATATTGTGGCTAGTTGATCAAGACGTGCATTCATATTACTGGTTGGCCTTCTCGCAAGACGATCAAAAAGTGATAGTCCTTCAAGTAAACGCTTACCCATCAATTGAGTTACTGCGTTGTATTTTTTTATTTTACTTTAAAATACAATATCGGTAATTAACCGATTTCATGAATTCACATGCATGTATCCCCTAAAATCGTGTACCAAAGGAATTTTGAGTTGTGCTGTTCTGTTTGCGTGCTTGCTTTTCTGAGCGCAATTTTCTGTACAACTACTTGTTGATTATGTTAACTGACATAATGTATGCTTTTCAAAACCAGAGGTATTGAAAACAATATTGCACTATTCTGTTACCTAGCTTTCCTTTAGCATCAAATATTTTTCGCAAGATTTTCATCCCAAAAAGTGAACATAATGAAAGGCTTGTCGCACACCGACAGACACGATTTTTTTATGAATGTAAATGCGGCTTTAAATGCGAATCCGTGGCGGATACAACTTTGAATGGATGTCGCTGACAATACTTTTCTGAATATTTTAAATTATCATCCCATACCATGTGTTGAGGGTTTTATTTCGTCTCTTATGAACAGTTTGCTTTTGAATTTTTCGCCCCTTCTTTTGTCTTCTTTTTGTTTTCCTTTGAATTAATTCAAACGGTTTTATCATAGAAACACATATATCTTATAATAATATATAAAATTCTCGTTATTATATAGAACTGTAGTTACATAATATTTTTGTAATTATGAGTGAAATAAACAAGTACCACTTTCAATAGATTTCAAAATAGCATCATTGCGTGCAAGAAAATAAATGCCACTCGTAATTATACTGCACACAATTTTTTACTCTGTTTCTGATACTTTAAGTAAATAATCAATTAATGAATGAAAACTGCTCAAGCTTAATGCTGCTCTGTTTACTTTAATTACTCTATGAAAGTTTAAGGATGGTATTTTTTCCGGTTTAAACTTCGTCCACGACAAACAATCGGTGACCTAAAAAAGTCGGTCCTATGAAACTATGGACTTATTGAACGGTCCGATAATCGGTCCAGCAAAATGTTGGATGGACGCCGTTAAAGAAATAACCGATTGCTCATATTTTATTTATTTTTATTTATAGTATGGCTTTTGTATTCTTTTTGAAAGTTCTTACCTAATTGGTATTGCTCACCCCTCTTGTATAAAGGCGGCCGTTAAACAATTACATACACCAAGATTCACTTATTTTGGGGGATGTTAGGCCGATATATCACAGTGCACCGGTAGTTAATAACTCCTGTGACAGATGGCGCCACGCGTCACCGTTCTCAGCAGAATACATTATTACTTTTAGTTAATTAAATACGTGATGCGTTCGCGCGGACACGAGGGGAAATCAACGTACTTTCCGAAATAATTATAATTTCCTGATCTCATATTGACTGAGTACCTAGATGATTACATTTAAGTACCTGTTTTTTGAAAAAAAAAATAGTTTTGTTAAATAATATTTAATGATACAGAAGGTATCTACTGAGCAAATCTGAAGAATAGATTTCTAATACAACTAGTTATTTACTTCGCTGTGTCACCCGCGTTCCGATACGTTTTTGGTACTGCTCCGCTCCCGATGGTCGTACCGTGATGTTCTATCCACCCTCCTATTCCTCCTTTACTCTCTATCTATTGATGAAAAAAATCCGTTGAATAGTTTAAAAGATCTAAGCGTACAGACGGCGGGAAGCGACTTCGTTTTATACTATGTAAAGATAATGGTGAATTAGGGACTAAATACATTTATTCAGCCGCATTCAGCTTGTGTCTATAGAAAACAGCAGTTTTGTATCGCATCCGTTCAGACGCGCAAAGCTGAACGCACGCGTACGCGTCTCCATAATAGAATAGTATTTTCTATGGACATAAGCTAAATGGAGCTGAATAAATGTGTTTAGTCCCTTAAAACTATTTCAGTTTGCTAATACTTATGATGTACCGTACCTATACTATCTAAGAAAAAGCGTACCCGCCATTCTTATCTCATTCCAGGAAATTATGTTCTACATAAATAATTATATCCTATAAGAAACCTTTTCACTGCCCTAATTTAATTACGATTATCTTCTCTCAATGTTCCATTTATACAAATTGATATAAAATATCTATTTATACGAGTATAAATATAATCATTTACTCTAAGCGTCCACGTGTACCTACAATGAAGCCTTTGTTAAAGATATTTCTTGTGATAACAAAAGTACAGTCAGCAAAAGAGATAAGTATGCAGGAAGATATTTATTTTCAACGATTTCTAACCAACGAAATACGTATTGTAAAATTAGAAGAAGTATTTCCCCTTTATTAAATGAGTTTTGTTTTTCAACACCTTGATAATTGGGGATACTACCAATTAATTGACGTAGTTTTTATGAGCTGTCAAAACCTTAGATTTTGTATGGTAATCGTAAATTGTGCTGTCGCTTTTTCTATTTATTAGTTTCAAAGCACCTAAAAATTAAATTTTACAGTTAAATGATCGATGATCGGGATTCAAAGGTTAAAATAAAGCGTTTTTTTTAGCGAAGTTATGTCTTCGAATTATTGATTATACTTTTGACCAACTCAGTCATGTATAGTTGACAAACCAAAATGGCGCCAGCACGCCACTGTTGCGATTTTTGACGTGGAGGTCAAAAAGGTTAATACTGTCTAATGCCCAATTCCGTAATAATACTATGTACATAATCCCAACGTTCCCCAAATACATTTTCTATTTTCCTGCAAACCTAGCTCTTTTACTGTCTGTACTAATAAGAGAGGACTAAATAATTCAGTGTAAAGTCCATTTGTGTAATTTACATAGTTGGACCAAATTGTTGTTTAAAGTAATAAATATTTAATTTTGTGAACTTATCCTCAAACGCAGACTAATATTATGATACAAAGTAGCTAAGGATTACGTGTTAATTTTTGTAAATATTTTAATCTGCGTTTGTTAGTAAGTATCTATTAATAATGCTCTTATTATTATGTGCGTATGTACTGGTAAATACGCTAAGAACATAAAGCTACCCCGAACTGTAAAATTTTCCCAATTGAATATGAACCTTATTCTTTTGTAATAACGTTAAAAAACTATCAAAGAATTTTGACAGATTGGGGCAGTTTGATGCGCTGGATTATTGTACTTATGGTAATATGTGTATTATTAGTAGATACTGCCCGGGCAATATATCACAAAGTAAATCTTGCCCGAACGTTAATAAATAAGTATGTCCAAAGCATTCTTTAGTCTTAACAAAAAAAAGTACCTACCTAACCATTTTTTTTTGTGATTTTCAGAACTGAATCGCTAGATAGAATAATATGGCATTATAAATAAATGAATAAACAAATAAATTATTATTCTAAACATGTTGTTTGAATCGACACACTGTATTTCACAATGTGGTTGCGGAACAAGTGTTGCATTCTGATTTAATGGCTGACACCATTAGAACAGTTCAATGGGTACATTGAAACAGTGTTGGACGTGTATTCCGAATGTTACCATTTGTTAAACATTTTCTATTCTTTGAAATAACATTGCAGGGAGTGAATGTTAAGGGTTCCGCAATTAAATCCGGTTTTTTTTAGGGTGATAAGCCCCATTCATCTGTTCATCGGTTCTCATGAACCGTAACAGGTTTTAACTTATTTTTTTTTGTATGTAGTATTAAATATTGTACCTATACGTTGGTACAAAACCCTTTCGTTTGAGATTTCGACTCCCATTTGGCCGGATCTTCATTTTTATTGTATCAGATGAAACTTTACGCTCATTAATTTATGTCAGTATATTATATTGCATAAACTTACTTAAGACTTTCAGTACTAAATAATAAGATTCACTAAATAACTCACAAAAATTTGTCTAAATAGAGTGCGCAAAATATATTATGCAAATACTTGTAACTACATTTATTTACACTTCAGTTCTTTATCAATTTAAAAATGACTTGGAAAGATTTTTTTTTATTACACTATGTAGAAAAAACATCGTGTGTTATAATGCATGTTTTTTTCTGCTGATAGTTTCTCCTGTATCATGAGTCCGTTTACAAACATAATTTTAAACTCACATACACAAACATCCAGACCCGACAAATGTACTTTTGTATGGAACTGATATTTCTGTTTCAAATAACCGACGAAAAAATGTAATATTATTCCAAGGTCTAGTTAGATGGTATACTGAAGAATCCATGACAAAAGTTGTTGTTCCGATTCCCCCCATTATAACTACAGCTAACATTAGATAACAATACATATCACGAATCCACACGCCTGAAAAATAAGTGCCAACTCTCACGAGTCAACTTGGAAGCCCGACTTGTGGTTTGTAGCAAGTTTCCCCGATGTGTGGCGGATTACCCGTCTTTCTTCATCTTCATTATACAGAAGGAACTTTCCCATTTTCACACTCCCTACTTCCACACGAGACGGCCGTGTTTTGTTGCTATGTATGCAAATCAGGCGCTAAGTTCACAAACAAATAAACTTTTTGGTTATGGGTAGGGGGCGTTAGGTTAATACGCTCTGGTTGCTTGTTTAATTTTGTTGAAAAAAGTGTTTTGATGGAGTTTTTTGAAGGGTACAGTAATGGTATGGGGAATAAATCTTCTTGTATGGTGTGTGGGTTTTGATAATACAATATTGGGCAGATATCTTACTCGCAAGACTTCTGTTATTTTAGGATGGCTAAACTTTTGAGGATAGATAGAAGAATATTAATTTCCTGGGCCCTTTTTCAGATATCAAGTGTAAAAGATACCTTACTTACTACAATTAAGGGAGACTGGATGTTATATGGATTGGACAGGTGTGATTTAATTATTACATGATTGTGAGACACGTTCCGTTTACCATAATATCAGCTACTAGTTTTTAAGATCGGCGTAAAGCCAAAAATTGAAATGACTGTTGGCATTATCAAAATAACAGGTTTTTACTAGATGTATATGAATCATCATAATTTTTTTGTTTATGTGTCTGTCTGAATGTTTCGTCTTGCTAATCTTTGAAGTGGCAAGACGTATTTTGACGAGACTTACACAGGCAGATAGCCCATGTTATAAGGAATAACTTAAGCTTTTTCTATTTTTGCAAAAATACTGAACGGACGGATAACAATTAGTAGGTAACATTATCTTCTATGTTTAAAGTATAATTAATATTTGCATTACTGACATATAATCCATAGGGCCTTATTAACCTACCTTCCCCTGAATACTGACACGTAAGTATAATACCAAGTAAACCCATATCAATATGTAAAGAGGAACAGGTACCTCCTTACTACTTTGATAGAGGTAGCAAAATTATACGCATGAATGGTCGTGACCTGCATATAATGGATTACTCATTCTCTTGCGTTGATCATAGAAGATCCGCAGTCCTATTGTGTAAAAAACTTCCTTCGTGAAGTGAGTTTGAGATGAGCAGTTAATTTCTGAATCAGAAGAGTAATATTTTACAAAACTACATTGGCGAATTTAGGTGAAGTGAGTTTGAGATGAGCAGTTAATTTCTGAATCAGAAGATTAATATTTTACAAAACTACATTGGCGAATTTAGGTGAAGTGAGTTTGAGATGAGCAGTTAATTTCTGAATCAGAAGAGTAATATTTTACAAAACTACATTGGCGAATTTAGGTGAAGTGAGTTTGAGATGAGCAGTTAATTTCTGAATCAGAAGAGTAATATTTTACAAAACTACATTGGCGAATTTAGGTGAGTTTGAGATGAGTTGTGGATACCTGCATCTGGTGCGATGATAGCTCATTTCATAATTGCAATTTTTTACAGAACAGATCCCCTGATATTGTAGTCACTAAATGTTTTGGTAAACGTGGTGATCATTGCACTATTTTATTGCAACTGAATTTTGCAGCAGTCCTGAAAGATAGTACTTAGGCTTTATAAGTAAGAATGGTCCCATAAGGTTGTGGATTCGCTACCAAGCAATTAGTATTAATACGAATTGTTCAAATCATAATCGTTTACTTTCTTACACTGACATTGGTAACATCGGTGAAGGAAACCTGAGATTAAAATAATAAAAATATATATACCATCACGCCTGTATTCCCCGAAGGGTTAGACAGAGGTGTACCAATGTACACCCACAGTTCGCCGGTATATTTAGGTCCCATGTAATAGGGGGCGAGCCTATTGCCATTAACCGGGCACAAATCCAAACTCCGAGCTGTTACTGAGAAATTCATAGAAAAACCCAATAACACTTTTTGCTCGACCTGGGAATCGAACCCGGGACCCCTTGCACAGCAGTCGCACTTGCGACCACGAGACCAACGGAGCAGTTAAATAATATAAGTCTTTAATCGACAATCTGCCTTTAGCAAACGCGGTGATCAATTCTCATGACTTCTCTGTATGAGAAGAGGCTTGTACCCACCAGTGACACAATAATAGACTGGTATTATATACGTAAATTGTCCCGCCACGTCTTCACAACAATGCAAACTGTCGATTTCACTTAACCGTCTAGTGTAACTAATATGTAGATGGTATCCGTATGGCACAGTTTGTTCCCGCGCCAATCCATTGTACGGTTAATTAAAACTCCACTGAATTCCGGTTGTAAATTGTACGTTTTTGAGTTTTTTTTCACGAAACTTTTCGACAGAGCATCCAGTTTTGTTTATTTATGAGCTTTGGCCAGTGCGAACGGACGAAATGCTTCGTCGACAATATATTCACATTAATGCTGGCCGCTTTTTGCAATACCGATTTAGGGACAGAATAACATACGTTCTAAAGGACCTTTGTTTAGGACGTCTTTAAAAAAATATACTTTAACGTTTTGAATATTCAAATGTTCTGAGAATGCGAGCTGTCGTGATGTTTCAGGCGGATCTGGGAAGCGCGTGGATGATTTAATTGTTATGATTTAAGCTTTGGAAAACACATACTTAAATATATAAAAATAGAACTGTGTTGTGTTGCCGTGATTATGACAAGTTGAGTAATAATGAAATTAAAATATTTCATATTTTATTTATTACTTTGGTATCTGTTGGATTACCTCATACAGTTATCTAAAGTCACATATAAGCATCACTTATGTTCGATAATGTTAACCACACATAAACGTCACAGAATCCCTGTTGCTTCTTACACTCTATCTTCCAGACATTTCTGATTAAAGGTAAAATTAAAACTATATACGACAATGTATATAAAACAACGGAGACACGGACGGAGTAACGAGAAAATAATCAATCTTCCAAGTCCACTTGGAAGCAATCAACGGTCTGTTATTGCGTCCGTCCAATCCGATAAAAGGGCCGATATATCAAAGACGTCCGTGGTTCAATTACTAACCAATGTGCTATCTCTTGGAGGCAGCAAATAGAAAATGAAAATACTGGCTGCTCGCTGCAGGCCTACGACATTGCACTGAACGATGGGGTATGTCAACAACAGCGGCGATGTCGGGTAAATCGATGCCCCGACATATTGAAGTGGACTTAGTGCCTACAATGATCGGATTGTTTGAAGTTTATACTTTGAAGATCTAGTTTCTTCTTTGCCGGTATTCCGAAACAGAAATTCTCTTAGTAATTTTCTATTTTCATATCTTTTGCAGAGATTTACAGCAGTGAACACCAATTATAAGAATCCACTAGATAGAGCCAACGCAGGATTGTATGTTGTGGTGATGCTTTTTTATTACAATCTCGACCAATTACTACCAAGACAATTTTTTGCAGGCTATTAAAAAATAAATAATTAAAAGGTTTATTTTACCCATTCTTGCCTATTCTTCACTATGCGAAACTACCTTTTGGAAGAGGCAACTGGATTCAATTCTTTTGAATAAATAAATTATTGAACTTTGACTTTGAAACAGGAATGTCAGTCCCTCATCCAAGGACTTCTCTGTAGAACTTTGATTTTGCTTGCATGGTTATTAGAATATTGGGAGATATTAGAGTGCACAAGAGTGTACGCAAACACAGGTGCACTCCTTCTTCCCTCTCATAATCCAATGGAACGGCAACCCCACACAACTGGGAAGAGATCAGGTGCAAGACCAACGGCTTTACGTGCTTTCGGAGGCACCGGGGGGTCCCACCACCAACTTCCAAATTCTAGGTTGTTACTGAGAAATACTTAATGGAAAACCCAATAACACCTTTTGCCCAACCTTTGAATCGAACAACAATAGCAGTGATAGTACTGTGCCATTATTCTATATAACCTTCATCTCAGCAAAACATAATTACAAAAAGAAACAAAAATCAAAGTATGTAGGTACAGCACCGGTTCATTTAATTTGTAGGTGTCGTACGTCGGGACATATTAACGCAATTACGTGTTAAAAGGCTCGCCGAGTGCCCCGGGCGTCGCTCTCAAAGACATACACCTATTGAACACCGCTCACACCGCTCACACCGCTTACATCGCTCATACCGCTCCGTGTAGGCCGAACACAATGAGTTTGCATATTGTGGTGTGGAGCACCGCTTTACAAGGTAACGGGTTCGTCTTTGGAATTCTGTTTCTAAGAATTGGTAAGGGTTTTGGTCTCGTATGTTATTATATTGTATTGAAGGTTCTTTTTAGGGTTTCATGTAAACAAAACAGAACAAAGAGCCTCAGTGAATGACCGCTTCTCACCTTTTGTGAATAAATAGGTACATAGGTAAATAAGTAAGTACTTACTGAGTGGTGAGTAGGAGAGAGTAGATTATCATTATCAAAGAAAATAAAATGAAGACATTTTAATTGTAAAATATAATGTCTGCCGAAGGAAAAATAAGCAGTCATGGGGACTATCGACAATAGAGAAATCCTAACGTCACATTGGCTTGTCGGTGACGCGAACACATAAGTTTTGCCCCTACCAGAAATCGCTCTACACGGCTAAAAATATTTCTCTTTAAAAATCTAAGAAAAAACATCGCAGTTCACATTGTTCGAAGCCGGTGTACTCCTTGTCTAAGGTACAAGCCGAGCACATAGGGTATAATTTTGACATTAAAGATACTAATTTGTCTCCACGAAGGAGATGAAAGTTGCTTAAAGATTCATTCAAAAATTAAACGAAGTGTATTTCGCTTTCAGTCTCCTTCCAGATTAAACCTGTTAATAAGGTTCCCGCCTTCATACCAAATTGTTTTAGTGTGTTTAACGGCCAATTTGAGCAAGTTCGAGCTCATTTTGTATACATAAAGAGAAATTAGGCAATTTGTTTCTTGTTCCTTTTTATGAGAGGCTTTTGTTATGGAACGTTTCGCTGTGTTCGTGTGTCGATTTATTGATAATCTTCGATAGATGGAAAACATTTGTGAGAGATATTGTAATAATCCCGGCCTATTATTGTCATGCTGTACGGCGAAAGCCTCTTCTCAAACAGAGGTATAATGTATTTAATAGTTTCTTCTCCAAAGGCGTTTTCTGTAAACCAAGGTATCTGGAAACAGTGGTTTCTATGAACAAAGTTTACGGGGAGAAGTACTATCTATGAACAGAGATCTCTGTTAATCGTGCTTTTCATGGACCGAGATATTTACGAACGATGTTTTCTATCAACAATGTTTTCGGCGAAATGTGCTGTCTAGGAATAGTAATTTCTATGAGCTCTGCTTTCTGTATAGTCATATCGAACAAGCGTGATTCTATCTTACGTTCCACACACTTTTTATATAAGCGAAAGGTCATTTACTCCAGGGAGTAAATGAGTTCTCGAAATTTCGTGTTTAGTCAGGACTAAACACGAAATTTCGAGAACTATTGGATCTATGATGTTATAGATAGAAGGCATCAGCTAATAACGGATTTCATTTTGACTTCCACACGGACCAAGAAGTAGGCTAAGGAAAGCTAGTAAATAATAAAGACAATTTGGATAATCTATATCCATTTTAAAATTTACAACCATTAACTGCAATAAAACATAAACTTTTTATCAAAAGCCGCACAAAACTTCCGACCAAAGGTTTACGAATCCTGCCTCGAGTTCCTAACAAGGGAGTGCACAACTTTAGGTAGGCATTGCAAGCTCTAACGAAATCCAACTGTAGGTACTGGAGCAAGTGCCCCAATTCATCGGGATTGAACTAATGTGAGTAACAGAGCGGATTTGGAATTCGAAGCAAACGAGAGACGCAATTGTTTGCCTAAATCTGACAGCTGTACGTAATATCCAGCTGGTAAGTAGTTCCAACTATTTCGAGTTCGGACCTGTGGTATTAGAATATGAACTGGAAGGAGATAGTTTGGTAAAACTAACATAATATAAGTTTTGGTATTGTACATACGTAAAGCTTGCTTTAAATACAAAACTAATCTGCCAAAATTGACTAACAGTTTGAAGTAATTGTAATGATTTCATATTTTTCGGTAAATAATTTAAAATGTATAAGCATAAGTTCACCGCTTGTATTATACTATTGTTGCTGGAGAGTGAAGTAAACATTTGGTAACCTGAACTAGTTTGACATCGTAAATATTTTATATTACAAAATTAAAATAAAATTAAAAGAGATTATTAGTTGGTTTGTTGGTTGGTTAGTTCCAAAAGGAACTAAGCTCGACTGACGTCTTGGATTAGGTCGTTTAGTTAGTTACCTTTGTATAGTATTACCTTTGTTTACTCGCTAGTAAGGGCAGTTATTTTATCGATTCCTAGAGAAAATATTATAAAAGGAACCTACGTCAAGGAGAAAAATTTAATTGAGATAAAGTTTTATTCCGTTTGTTTTATCACTTATTGAATATTATTTATTACTAGTGCTCATAAGCCGCTATACAAATTTTCTTCATGGGTCTACTTCTTTTAGTTTTTCATTCTAGCTGGAAAATAAGTACCAACCTAATTATTCCAGGAAAAGCCTACTAAGGAAAAACGTCGCGAAAACTTGGTACTACAAAAATTAACATTTTACTTAACGATGAATGTAATGGTGCGGCGTTCATTCATTACAACGTAAAGGATAATTAATTTTGAAAGAAAGTTAAGTGCTGTAAAAATTAATCGTGTTAAGGAATATTAACGGCACGCGTTGCATGGAATTGTATTAAAAATAATGGAAGAAGGAACTCACTTAGTTTATTTACAGAGATTTTTTTATGGTGTTTCATTTTAGCAGTGGTATTCTGTATAAATCTTTGCAAGAATAAGTAAGTGAGTAATAGTCTCGCCCCCTATTACACGGGACCTAAACTTACCGGCGGACTGTGGGTGTACATTGGTACCTACACCTCTGCTTAACACTGCGGGGAATATATGCGTGATGGTATGTATGTAGGAATAAGTGAAGTGAACTTTAGGTGAGCTGTCAAACCTTAGCATTTGCTTGGATGATGACTAGGGTTGTAAACTGACGGTCACATACGATAAGCGTCCGTCAATTAACATTAAATGACCGGTCACATTGGACATTTATTGTCATACTGGTCAGATAAATTAGTATTCTTTACTTGGTGTAACTATTATTTTCGTAAAATATTGAAAGTCAGGCAAATTTTTAACTTTATGAATGTGAAATAATACCTATTGACTTTCTAAACCAACATAGTGTGTAGATAACTTTTAAAAAATATAGACTCTCACGTAGGTATTTATTTATATTTATACTGTATTTTGTTAAGTATTTTTTATTACTGTGTTATAATCGATGAATGACATCTGGTTAGCTTCGATGATTCTAAAACTTCCGTAGTTTTATAAAATAAAGTCTATTTATATTAAAAAATGTTTCTGACGTTGCTGACAATAAATGACAATAAGTGACCGGTCAAATTGGATAAATGTCCAATATGCTCGGTCAGATTAATCGGTCACATATAACCTGACGGTCACTTTACATCTCTAATGATGACTCACCTCAAATTCACGTAACTTAAATTCTCATTTTTGCAGAATTCAGGCGTCTGTCATCTAGGGCAAAAGATACAAAACAGAACGCATAAAAAAATTATTTCTAGAAAACAACGCTTCTTGCTGTGTTTGCTCACACTTTTTACAAAGTCATATCACTTATTTTAATTGCACCATTAAATTGCACTATTGGAAGTTATTTACAAAAAAAGTCTTGTTGCCCATTTTAAGGTAGTTTCGCATGGAATAGTAATGCAAAGGTAAATTTTACTATGATAAGATGTTTATCATACACGTATGTAAGTAGAGACTATTACTCACACAGTGTACTATACAAACGTTGTCAACATAACACTGTACTATTGTTATGTACTCGAAAACTCATTTGTCAGTGTCACCGATGTACCAGAATGTACCTGCAGCCACTTTGAACGCAGCATCGTTTCAATACGTTGTAATAATCATGTCAAGTAGGTACTTAGTTAAAGTTTTCAGTAGTGCGGAATGTTCAAACTTGAATTTTCAGTTTGTTAGTGTGGTATTGCAAATTCTAAAGTTTTTTTTTTCCAATTTATTTCCAATAACAAAAATTACAGACATGTTGTTTTACATATACACACCAACACAAACCATCGCGGGTTTATCCGTGGTGTGGCCAGACACGGCAACCGATGTTACCGATGTATCTGAGAATTAATCTGTGTTAGCAAGTACCTTCCATCTTTACCTTTGTTTATGTTTCATCAAAAACATCACATATAAATTAAATCTACGTGTGTTTACAAAAATAATTGTACATTAAAATATGTATGTAACAAGCAGACTTAGATCAACGACCTGTAGGACATGTGTTGTGTGGACAAATGTTTGTTCCGTCCGGGAGCCGAACCCATGACACTTAGCGCCGCAGCCAAACGCTCTGTCACCGCACCAACCTTCTCGCCAAAGTAATTAGGCCTTACTTGCTTCTCCTAGTTACCAAAGTATCTCTCAATTCCAAGCCACCCAAACAATATGCATCCTGCAAAATTGAAGACAAAAGCACAAAAAAATACTAACTAGCATCCAAACAAACTATAAGCACAAGTCATATCAAAAACAGCAAGTAACATCGAAGCGTGAGTCGATCGTCTGAAACGTGCCAAAAAGCCAAAGAGAGCGCATCCATCGCTTCGCACCCATGTCCCCTATTGCGCCTGACAATATTTTATACAGCTGCGAAAATTGCAACCGCCCTGAAACTTTAACAATTTACAAGCTCGTGCAGTCGTCGCTTGCATATTGCTATAGTAAAGCTGCGGCTTATTGTGTACGTGCGTCTCAATCGGCTGGCGTGTTTTCGAATTCGGGTTTGAATAAAAATCTAAGCAATTTTGAGTCGTCAAGAGAATGTATAGGATCTTTCTGTAAAATTAAACAAAGTCCAAGTGTTGATATCACAATTCATTTGGTATAAGTGTAGTTACTTCCTTCTCTTCTCTATCTTTATCAAACGTCATCTACGTATCACTCTCTTTTCAGCTAGTAATAACTAGCTTTTGCCTGCGATTTCAATCGCGTCAATTTTCTTAACGAATCTTTTATTTATTTGATAATAAAATTGAACACTCAGGAATGACCCAGTCTCTTATGTGCAACAGAATTTTCGGAATGGGACCAGTAGTTCCCGAGATAAGCGGGTTCAAACAAAAATAAAAACAAATTCTTTAGCTTAGCAAATAAAAGCATTAAAGTAAATATTATAGTATATTTACACGTAGATTAACAATAAAGAGCCCGTCGATTATAAAAACCTAAGATCAAATAATGTCGACGGAAAATCGATTTATGCTCCACAGCTTACTTTGGCTATAATTGCCAGCTTACAGGTCTATACACAACCAGGTCCAGTACACAACAACACCATGTAACTGTCATTAGCAACAGTATCAATCAACTGTAGTATCACGAAAGGCTAGTATGAACTAGTGACCCGAATCACTTGTCGTTACATTCTGAATACAGCTGCAATATACACGCTGGAAAGCTTCAAGTGTGCAGTCAAAACATACCCTTATAGCGTTCCTTTAGCACGTTCCTCTGATTCTAAGCTTAATTCCCCAGTGATAAGGACTATAGCTCTCAGCAGCAATTACGCAGTAACAAACAACCTTTTTAGATTTACTACGTGTTTGTTACTCGAGAAATAGTGGAACAATGGCATTTAAATGTTCTGCGCAAGTTTTTGAATCAAATTAATAAATTAACTTGCGTTCTCGGTGTACGGAAGTAAATATATTAAATTGATTTTGAGACTTATTATCATCGTATGCTAAGTATTTATTCAATTATATTGGGGTTGGATTCCAGTTTAATCAGATGCAGCTGAGTACCCGTATTTTACATGGGGCAATGAAATAAATTTTATATTTTTTTAAATTAAAATTGCTAGTTATTTTATTATTAAAAATAACGAAATATTAAATACTTTTTATCTGCAATTTGTTACTAAACGGCGGTAACTAAACTAAGTGGCACCTATATTTTGGAAACGATTAATACTTAGTTTTCTTTTGACAGCAACCAAAAACTATTAGGTACCGACTTTTACGGCCACTGCAGCCAGCAGAGATATGCACGAGCAGATTTGTTGGCGTCGGTTAATAATGAACTAAATAGCAACAGAAACAAAAATGAACGATATAACTTGCTTTTAATTTTCAGCTATATTTGTGAAGTGTATTAGCTCATTATCACTCAATAAATGAAATGAGAATGTATGTAGGTAGGTGTGCTCTGCGTGAAAGATAAAGCTTGCTTACAATTTTCAACACTATTTTTGTGAAGTATGTTAGCTCTTTTTCAATCAATAAATGAAACGAGCATTATAACTGCTTTGTTTGCGTTAAGCCTTATGTCCAAGCAATAAAAGATAAAATCCCTAAACAGGTACATCCCAAGGGGTTAAAGATGAAATATTATTTATATAATTTGGTACCATGTTAAGCATGCGCCTTTTCCGCAACAGAATCTACCCCTGAAGGCAGACTATCCCTTCGTCAGTCACGTAGGGCCATACGTGATGAGATTAAAGATTTTCAATGTGAAAATGATAAACATATCACCTGTTTACGCTAAAAGCTTAACATGAAGCTATTGTTATCATTCGCTACATAAGAACATAGTACCGGGAACGTCTAAGTCAATGTAATTGCATTAATTGTGTGCTGCAAGTGATACATTACTTAAGCCCACTTGCACCGCAAACTTAACTAACGTTGCTAACACGAGGTTAAATAAGGACACTCATCATCACCATCATAATGAGCCGAACGACCTCCACTGCTGGGCACAGGCCTCCCAGATCTGCGGGTTGTTCGAAAGAGATACCGCGCCCCCGGAACGCAAAGGGCACATGAAAGCAACATAGACGGGTTTTAGTCAGTAAAAGTCTGACACTCCCTCCTCCCTCCTATTACTAATTAATTCGGAGTTGCTCCGAATACCCTGACTGGTGCACGTGGGTCAAAAGTTTTTAGGAAACTCACAGTCAATTATTATTAACCCAGAATAAAGTAAAACTAATATTAATTTTGCATTAACTAGAAAAATTAGAGGCTTACAGTTCGAAATATTTCTGAAAATCCTGAAAAAAAATCAGAGATAATCAATAACATAATTATCAAGTTCTCATCTTTTTAGGTTTTTTAAGAATGCCGTTCTTCAAGACAAAATTGGTACTTTATTTTATCATAAATCTGAGAAAATCCAGTTTTTGATTAGAAACCTGATTTTATCATAAAACTACGTCATATTCACTAGACTATCATTATATTAGAGGCTATCATTTTACTACAAAGTCATCTTAACACGCGAGTGAACCCAGATGGTATATTTTAAACCCATAATTTCAAACTTCCAATCGCACTTTAAGATTCGAACCAAAAATACGAAGAATCCAATTAAACTTGTCAAAGTTATAAATATATGAGCCCCAAGTTAGCATACAAGCTTATCAAATCGGGTATCGAACCAGTGGCCCAGAAACGATGGCAAATGAGATATTCACTAACGTGTACCACAGAAAATATGTTTACCTATAAGTGTACGTTTATTGGAATTGAAAATACGAGCAGGTTGGGAGGAAGCGATAGTTCTGTGGTTTTACGGATCGTGTGTCGGATGCCTTTGCCTTGAACTCAGCGGTGATTGCGGTTCGGGAATATTAGGTAGGTATTGATAATTTGATTAAATAGTTCTGTATTTTGAAGATAAGTTTGAGTGCTGATTCGTTGCCTTTCAAATGTTAGAAGTGATCATCTTCGATCTCAATATTGGTGTTAAGTATTACAATTGGTTTAGCTTTCATTTCTTAATTCGTGGCACTTAGTACGCATTGTAGTACTTTGAGTGACTTTTATTGTTAACAGATCGTTTTGACATTAGCATATTTTATTATGGAATGCATGTAATTGTACAATATAATGTAATACGTTTTTTTTTAAAAAGAGTATGTATGGAGTTTCTTGCCCGTTCTTCTCCATACGAAACTACCTTTTGGAATGGGCAACTAGATTCATTAGTTTTAATTTTTTTTGACGTTCAAAAGTGCCTTTTAATGGCCTAATTGAAATAAATGATTTGATTTGATTTGATTTGATTTGAGTAAAACTGCGTTTATTTGGCAAGTATCTTGTATTATAATTAAAAGCTTTGTTTTATTACTATAATGTACTGGTTATTTCTAACTAGCTTAGATACATCTTCGTTAACTGCTACGATCCTGTTAGTCGTAGCATTTATATAGTTCCTCGACAACCGGGCTATATAATGCAAAAGATTTTTTTCAAATCGTATCAGCAGTTCCTGGCGTTATCGCGTTCAAACAAACTAATTCTTCAATTTTCTAAGATAACAATAGAATCTAATAAATAAAATGATACACATCAATATCTTAATAAATGACTAATAACTTAACACGACGTTATAAAAAATACACGTAAAAAGTATTAGGTTTCTGTAATAAAAAACCATCATTACGTAAGTAAGATGATATTATTATCGAAGTACCTACTACTATTACTTATTAGAACTCCGAATACGAAACAATTAAATTGTACAGAATTCCTCGGCAACAGTATTTATTGCTCACACGTGGTTTGGATAAAACAGTGAATTTAAACAAATCACTCCTAACCACTCCTAACGGAATATTTACCAAAAAATATATAACATTATTCTTAGTTTATGTTTTTGAATATATCACCACTTTTTTACTCTCTTGAATCTGTCGTTCTGTATATGTTGATATGTGTTATTTTATTTCTATACAATGCTAGTTGGCCTTTTGTTGGCGACTGTATAAGTCGGATTTACAAGGGACTACAACGGTTCTTCAAGATGGGAGTAAATAGGGTTTATAAGGGTCGGCAACGCGCGTGTGATGACTCTGGTGTTGCAGGCGTTACGGTAACCGCGTATGCTTGTAAGTTGTGGTAGTATAAAATTTATGTAGAATGGCAAACCTTAATAAATCTTACTAATTATGTAAATACGAAAGTTAGTGAGGATAGATGGACGGATGGATGAATGTACTATTTCACGCTAAAACGTCTGAATTTGGTACACATGCTACACATATAGACATGAATCAAGCTTAGCACGTAAGATAAAATTTGTATCTCATTTTTACGTTCCTGTGGGATACTTTAGGTCGTTTGCATAATTTTAAAGTCCACGCAAACAAAGTCGCGAGCAGAACCTAGTAAATAAATAAATATAAACACCAAGGCTCGGGTTTTATCAGACTAAACACAGCACATTTATTAAAATATCAGTTGTGTACATAAAACTCGGCGAGACGAGACAATTGTTTTTGAAACGAGAGGCGGGCTCAAACAAACGTAATAGTATTTATGTTCCTAGAATATACAAACGAGAGGACATTTTTTTCTCATACAACGCTAATCCGGACGAGTCCGCACGTACCTACGTTATTAGCATGCCGAGAAACAAATCCAATCTGCCAAACGCGTGGTGGTAACAAGACGCGGGAACTTTACGGAACTCGGCACGTATACGCGAAACGAGAGCGTGTGTAGATCCATACAAAGTTTTTCGGACTGTACCCTACAACTTTATTTCTAGCGCTGTAAGGTTGGAATTTGCTTGAAGGAGATGCAAGGTAAATGGAGTGCAAATAGGAGGTGTTTCTGTTCAGCTAGGAGTATTTCTATTCTCTACAGACATGAATCACTTGCGCGGAGTAATGCACTCGATGCCATTGTCGTATATTCGATTTGTTATTATTTTTGTTGATATTAAAAATGTAAAAATATATCTTTGCAACAAAATAAAGCTTTTACTTAATTGGTCACGTATAGCTATCTTAATACTAATAAAAATGTAAATGAATACAATGGAATATGCATTGAGTATTTTTTTTTCATGGGAAGTTCTCGTGGGTGCCCTTCTTCTGGGGAAAGCAGACTCTTACCAACAAAAACCCCATAGTTCCTTCTACCACCATGAATCAGGAGCCCGATTATACACTTGACTGAAGAAGCCACCTACAGAATTAACTACAGTGTGTAGTTACTACTATTACGTGTGCTATAATACCAGCCCATAAAGATATGTAAAACTACGAAAACATTTCTATAAATTTTATTGATGCAGCTACTCTGCTCAATATGTTTTCCCATACCGAAAACTGGCATGCATACCATCACGCCTATATTCCCTGCAGGGTCAGGCAGAGGTGCACAGATGTACATTCACGATTGGTATGTTTATGTCCCAAATAATAAATCGTCTATTGCCATTTAACAGGCACAAACCCTAACTCCGAGCTGCGACTGAGAATTTCATAGAAAAACCCAATAACACTTTGACCTCCTCCTCCTCCTCTCCTCGACCTGGGAATAGAAACCAAGACGTCTAGCGTAGCATTCGCGCTTAGAACCACTAAGTCAACGAGCCAGTTCTAAACCGAAACTGAAAACCGAAAACTTATTGTGTATATAGAAACAGAAGCTATACTTCATAGGTACTATAGTTTTACATATTAATGTTAAATTGCATTGAGGTCTACTAAAGTGCATATCACTGAAAATACTTAAATCTCTCTTCCATACGAAATAAAGTGAAATTGTGTATTATTTATAACATTTCACAGGTACATACACTTTTATAAATTACATATTATCCTGTATCTGTAGCAACAATTTTGTTTTGTTCTTACTTAGATACTTTTTCCGTAAAAAAATAGTATTCTCTTTCGGAAAATTCCTGTCGCCTCCTTTTGCGAAGCTGTAATGCTAGAGAAGGAGGCGGCGGGACGGGAGAGGGAAAGGAGGGGCCCCCGTCCCAGCGGCCGCCGCGGTAGACGCTCCGGGCGTCGGGAGCCGCGAGACGACTCCCGGCCACCGTAGGCGCGGGTCTGTGGACGGTGAGCAATGGGTAGCTTACCGTTCGTACGTTCACTGAATAACGACAGACCGTGTCGACGGCGCGTTCGTGTTCCACGCGCGCCTTAAAGAGATGTCAGCAAACTTGGATGGGGAAGAAAAACCTTACAGTGACATTGTATTTTTTTATTGTATTATTGTAATTTTTTAGAATTTTAAATTAATCAAGTTGTAAGTAGAATAGAATTATTAATTCAATATGTTCAACACAATTTTGTAAATTGTTACGAATAAAGATACTACTACTACTACTACTACTACTACTACACAGTAAGTATTGTGAAATAATGTTCTACGCCCTCTCTAAGAAATAATTTGAAAGCAGTACACGATCATTGACTAGTGCCATCTATAGGAACATTCACAATTCATCTAGCGAAAACTTTGCTACGCCATTGCTACGGCACGGCTGCGTAGCTTCGTAGAGCGCTACGAACACGTAGCGCCATCTTTGTAAATTAGACGTGATCCAAATACATCTCACCTTTTTATTCTACTTTCTCCATTTACTTTTATAAGTACAGAATTAATAATAATAATTTAATAAATCCAACTTATTTTGGTCTAATTATATCTTGAGAGATAAAAGTTTCTGTTTAAAAAGTCAACACTAGAGTCAAGAGCTTACCCATCTCGAATAAAAAAAAGAAAGGTCCGAATGTTAGATGGCGCTGTGGATACAGCTAATTAATGGTAGATACTAAAGTTTGTCAACTGTTTGTTGTTTTGTTTGTAAACTACTAACACTAAGGAATAACTCGAAACTAACGAAAAACTCACTAGTGCCATCTACAGGAAAGAGCTCGAAATACATTCAGTGGAAGCTTTGTTACGTCAGTGCTACGCCACAACAGCGTAGCTTCGTAGCCTGCTACGATAGCGTAGCGCCATCTACGTCAAATGATATATGCAGGAAAATAATAAAAGCTGGTGATGGAATGTTTCCCTGAAAATGAGAATATGTCGTGATAAACGATTCGCGGTTTAATTATACTAGATGGCGCAGATTTTACGGAGTAGAATTTTGAATTTACGTGGTGGTTTTATTCAACAGAAAACATTCTTACCAGCAGCAATATTGAGAAATTACAGAATTTTTGATCACAGTTAATTTTACTGCATTTTTATGCAAATACATTAAAATGTAGTAAAGAATAGAATATAATAGACTATCCTAATAATATGACTTTCGTAAACTTTGAGCAGATAAGTGGTTTTTAAGCTCCGATACTCAGGTTAATATCATTAACAAACTTTTGCCCGCGACATCGTTTGCGTAAATTTTCTTACATGTCTCATTTTTTTCTGTTAATATTGAAATACAGCTTTAATCACTTGTAATGTAGTAATGGTAATGTAGACTAACTAAAGAATTTTCAGAATCAGACCAGTAATTAAAAAAAAATTGCGCACCATACAAAAAAAAACCAAAGAAACATTCTCTTCAGCTTTATAATATTAGTATAGATATCAAATCTTCTTAACTACAATATTTTATCCTCCTTTTGATAAGTAAATATAATGAGGAAAATTTCTTATTTCCTGTGTAATTTAATCAATGTTTATTTAATTACCTGTTTACTTTACTACATTATAGAGTCTGATTTTCAACCGGTTATTAACCAGTTTGTGTACCTAATAAATAGTGGATCCAACCAAGTAAATGCAAATAGATCTCTCTGCAAGATCGAATCAGAAAAGAAGAGATCTGCAGAAGACCTAAGATAACCGATATAGCTCTCAAAATTTTTAAACTCGCACCGTTTGCCCATCGAGCTGCACATCAAGCTATACTTAGCTATATCGAGTAACTGCTCGATGTGCAGACAGCGACGACGACGACTCTTGAGTTGCAACCACGCACCGTGGGCCTACACCCACGCCCACGCCCAGGTCTTCAGTCCTCCTCGTAGGGGGCCTTCTTACACTACTCCAGCAAGGCCCCCCACGAGGTGGACTGAAGACTTGGTAAAGTTCACAGAAAACAGCTGGATGCGGGCAGCACAGGACATTATGGCTAGCTATAGGGGACGCCTACTTTTTTTTTATAGATGGGAAATCGTCAAATAACTTCCCCCACCATGGTCGGGGCGGGAGGGAGTGTTAGACTTTTACTGAATAAAACCCATCTATGTTCCTTCATGTGCCCGTTGCGTTCCGGGAGCGCGGTATCTCTTTCGAACAACCCGCAGCCCCGGCATTTAGAGGAGGCCTATATCCAGCAGTGGACGTCGTTTGGCTCTTTATAATGATGATAAAATCCAAGCAATTATTAAAACAGAAAAGTAAAATCTAATCAATACTTTAAATCACACTCCAGAAAATAATTATTGGAATGTGTAAGTAACGCAAAAGAATTGAAATGGTAATAAAATAAAGGAACTTAGTAGGCACCCGATAAGGTCCTAACAAGTAGAGTTCAAGATAAAGGAAAGTATTAAAATTCTCAATGCATTCGACCAAATGAACCAAGTTTTTACAGATGTTTGAATACGACGTCTGTGGAGTCGCCTTTTAAATATATTTAAAAATATTTTTTTATGTATATTATTTTTTTACGCTTCTGCACCGCATGCACTGTGTTACGCGAATTATATTTTGATACTTTGATATTCAATACTTTGTCTCGTTTTTTAACCTCGTTTTGCCTATTTTAATTTTCATGTGAGGTGACCAGTTAGGCAAAGACATCTATGTTTTTAGTAAAATATAATTAACATTTACCACAGTTTATTTTTGATAACATCACCTTCAGAAACTCCGTTGTACATTTATAGGTTTCCCTATTCATCAGTTGTTCTATCAACAACCAAAACCTAATTAAAAAATAAAATCTAAAATTAAATAACAATTGACTACTCCATTCAACTGCTGTGATGGCTCACGATGGAAAACAAGAGCACCTATTGAACTTCCTAGTGATTAGGTTTGTGTTTTATTTTTACTTTCTGCTTTCAACGCGTACTTCTGAGAACTAATTTAATTATAATGTTAATACTGTAAACTGTAAGTAGGTGCCTGTACTAGTTTCACTGAGTTTTAGTCATTTTATTCGTCTGAAGGAAAAAGACAATACATAGGTACCATACCGTTGGCAATAGACTCGCCCTCTATTACATGGGACCTAAATAAACCGGCAAACACCTACACCTCTGCCTAACCCTTCGTACAGGCGTGATGGTAAAAAGAACCAATAAGTATTATTGTCTGTTATGTGTGCTTAACGTTATTATTTGAACTTTAACCTAATCTTGTAATCCGTCATATACTACTCAAGTTCATTTCTGCTGCCTCGTTGACTCCTAGATGATTGCCCAGGTTTGATCCCCAGGTCATGCAAAAGTGTAATTTCAGTTTTTGATGAAGTATCTCTAAACCAAGTCGAAGTTAAGTTAGTTTAACTTGGTACCCACTTTGAGAGTAAAGGCTTATTTATTGTATGGGACTTGTGAAAAATATGGTTGAATTTGTACTTCTTAACCATTGAAGAATACAAAAGCGGTGTTATGACGTTTTACTTGCAACAAATTCGATGTTATTCAAGTTATTCGCTTACACTGCATGTCCTTAACGCCAGAATCAAAAGTGGCGATCACCAAAAAAGCGCCGAGGCAATGAAGCTCCACAAGTCCCATCGATAATTCAACTGTCTCGAATCCCGCAACGAAATTAATCAGAAAATAACAGCGAGGAGTAAAATAATACATATAAGAATGATGAAAAAATTATATTATAAGAAAATTTCATTGACAATTTTTTTCCCACGCAATGTTTGCTGATTTGCGGTATTCACTCAAAGGCTCGCCCACTCCACATTCCGCAAATATTGAACTATACGACATTTTCTTGGAAGTTCATATTAATAAGTACCAGGAGACTATTTGTCTATATGAATTTCAAAGATAAAACCTATTTTCCATGTCCTACTAATAAACTTTGTTTGAAGTTTAGACCATTCCTTGTATAAACCCCTACAGAAGAATGTTTTATGTTTATTCCATTAAATGTAACTAAAGAAAAATAAAAAACGCCAACACAATCCCAACCGTAATAAATCCGGGCCCGCCTCAAACGAAGTAGCTTAATAATTTCATCTCATAAAATACTTTTTCGTTTCTTCGGGTACCAGGGCTCCATAGAGAAGCGGGGTACTGCATCGGAGTGAGCTGCATAGCTGTTGTAATGTTCAACTTAATAACATCTAGGTAGTGAACGTCGCAGCAATTATTGCTACATCCCAAACGTCTTTAGAGACGTGCTGAATACAGATGGTTCTAAATATCGAGCGTTTTTTGTTTTATCTAAATGATTTTATTTTAATGTTAATGTTCTGTGTTTTTTATAGCGTTTAGGGTTGGTAATAGATTGAAATAAATTAGGAATTAGCAATATAACATCTTTCACACTTCATTTTCTTTGTGTATGAAATTGTTATAATTCTGTCTTAGACATCTTTGACATCGGTGAAGGAAAAATATGTGAGAAAACCTGGACTTGTAATGAATATAAGTTTGAATTTGCCAATCTGCGTTGATCAATCGTGGTAATCAATGCTCGTGCTTACTCTTTATGAGAAGAGGCCTTTGCCCTGATATAGGTCAGTAATAGGCTGCTGGTATTATTATTTTATTACATTGTTGCTCATCATTTTAATAGCGACTATACAATTTGTTGCGCAATTAGGTCAATTCTAGCACCAAAATAGCCACAGAATCTTGTTCCTCATTTTCACTAACAAGTTTACTCAATGCTCGGGCGCTAACACAATGAAACACAAAACAAACGCAGTTATAACGCTGCAAATCACTTCGCTGCAGCCACTTTCGCAGTGAATTTGGCGGATAAAATTTACTATATCCGAGATATCGATAACCGCCCGGGGGCAAGGCGCAGCACTGTCTGCCAGTGACTTATGTTCGCCTAGTGTTAATTTCACGACGTCGTCTGACAAATTCACTCGAGGCGTAGCGCGCACTCTCACACCTTTTTAATGGCCCTCCAGACCCACCCCTAGATCCGCCAAAGGCTTTCTTTCTAGAGAATTAGTTCATAATAGCTTCAGCACGGTAGTTAAGTTTACTTCGCTGAGTTGCTAAGACTCTCTTATTATCTCGTTATTGTAATCTGCTTATTTCTTCTATTGCTGGTTGTTTTGTTCTTTTTTTATCTTGTTACGAAGTTGAATATTGTTCAAGTGTTGCGTACATAATGTGTTATTACAGCTGACTGTTTATTCTGTAAATTCTCCCTAGAACAATTTATTTAAAGTGTATGACAGCACATTTTAAGCTCTTTTCAGCTAAATATACTGCAATTTTTACAGAACACCCTGGCTAATTTTGAAGATAGACAGTTCACTATCAGCTCACTTCACCTACATTCACCGAGGCATTTTTATACAGACTAGACCGGCTGATATTAAATAAATAAATAAATATCTTGGGACAACTCACACACGGCTATCTGATCCCAAGCTAAGCAGAGCTTGTGTTATGGTAACCAGACAACTGATATACATACTTATATAATTTATAAATACATACATAATATTATAGATAAATCACACCCAGACACAGAACAAACAATCATACTCATCACACAAAGTTTGTCCTGGGTGGGAATCGAACCCACGACCTCCGGCTTAGCAGTCAGGGCCACTAACCACTAGACCAACAGGCCCGTCAATATTACATACTACATGTGATCAAAAGTGAAAATTCAAAAGGTCCCAGACTAAATCACGTACTAAATCAAGGTAAACATTACAACTGCTCAATCTAGAACAAAGACAACAAACACTGTTATCATATTCATACCGACGTATAATAATAATGCTACCCACTAAATCTAAATCAAAAGCTTCTAAAAAATATTTACCGTTACACGGTCGCATGCAAAAGATGTTCTGAACGCGAGACAGTTTGCATGAAACTTTGCGTCTTAAACATTTCTCTTCAAAAGTGTTTTAACACCTCAAACTGCACAAACTTAAGGTTGAAATTCGCGTAGCATATTGCGAAAGTTAGAACAAGCATTTTTAAAATGTAGTTGCGTGTTCCCTGGGCGTACTAACCGTAGCACTGAATAAGTAAACGGCGGGAATAAATCAAGTTAATTGCGTCGGAGCACCTCCTTGTATGAGGCACAAGGCCTAAAGTGCAGTTTCGATAGATTCTCCACCCCAGGGTCTTCAATGAAATACACTAGCACTATTTAACACCGTATACCGTACACTTTCACCTCCATACAGAATCTCAAAAAAAATTAAATTTCTAAACTACTTATACTTTTGCCGGTAACGAAACCATAGCGCGATCTAATTCGACGCCAACGCCATCTAGTTAGAAAAACGGTAACTAAAATTTGCACAATCTTACTTAATGTAATTGAAATACAATTAAATAAGGTGATATGGTTTGACATTCCGCCCACCAAGGACATGCTCGAATGAGTTGTCCTTTAAATTAAAGCCGCCCACCATGAGGTCAAGGGGGCTATATAAAGTAATAAAGAAATACACATAAACACAAAGAAAAAAAAAGAAAATATCAATCACTGGTTGGCAATACACATAGTTTACAAATTGGTCTTTTCAATATGGAACCACTACATTTTATGGTCACCACTCGTGTGAGTCCGTCCGAACCAGGATGTTTTTCTAGAATCCTACCCAGTAACCATTTGCCGGGAGGCAGGTTGTCCTCCTTTACAAGGACAATGTCGCCAATATTAGGCTCTATTTCTTTTTGCGACCATTTATAACGCTGAAGCATTGAAGTTAAAAATTCTCTGGACCATCGTCGCCAGAAATCTTGGGTCATTTTTTGTAAAAGTTGCCATCGCTTCAACGTGCTCACAGCGCTGCGCTCGTAATTACGTTCTGGCACAAGAACCAGAGGTTCCCCAATTAAAAAATGACCGGGTGTCAGCGGCATTGGATCATCGGGATTTTGAGGAATTTGAGAAATCGGCCTTGAGTTGAGGCAAGCCTCAATCTGCACAAGTAACGTGGCCATTTCCTCGTAGGTAAGAGTAGAATCACCAATGACGCGCTTCAAGTGAAATTTTGTTGACTTGATGCCGGCTTCCCAAAGCCCACCAAAATTTGGGGCATGGGGAGGGATAAAATGCCACTTGACGCCTTTGCAACTGAGCCAACTCTTAATTTCGTTAGCGACCGCTGACTGTTCAGCAGCGACCAATATCTGCAGTTCCTTAGCTGCGCCTATAAAATTCTTTCCGTTGTCGCTCCAAATATCACTGCAATGGCCTCTTCTGGCAACAAATCTCTTGAAACCGGCTATAAAACCTTCAGAGGTAAGGTCACTAATGGCCTCAATGTGCACCGCTCGAGTGACCATACAAATGAATAGGCAGATGTACCCCTTATAAGCCTTATTGCCACGACCCTTAGATACCCTAATGTTGATCGGACCGGCGAAATCAACACCTGTGTGCAGGAACGGTCTGGCTGGAGATACTCTACAGGTAGGCAATTGACCCATGAGTTGATTTTTAAAGGTCGCTGAGTGACGAACACATACTACACACTTGCGTACAAATGCTTTTACTACATTTTTGGCAGATATTACCCAATATTTTGTTCGCAAGTAGTTTAACATCAATGTTGGACCTCCATGAAGAGTGTTTTTATGAGCTTCACTGACGAGCAGATTAGTAAAGTGATGGCGCTGTGGAATTATGATAGGATGTCTCATGCTAAATGGCAGTTGAGACTTTTCAAGTCTTCCTCCTACTCTTAAAATTCCTTGCTCATCCAATATAGGACATAAAGGTCGTAATTTGCTCTTCTTGCTTACCCTTCCTATGTGTTTAATGTTTTCTATATCATCCTTAAATTCTTTTTCTTGACAGTTTTTTATGCAGATTTCCAGAGCGGCTGTTAACTCTTCATTTGTCAGGTAAGTTTCTTTATGTTGCTTAAATCTGAAGAATCGTCTGCAATATGCCACTACTCTAATTAATTTCTGAAGTGATGAGTATTTTGTCCACAGCCCGTCTTCTACATTTGTTGTCACATGTGCTTTAACACTTTTCGATGATCTTTCTTCAAGTTTAGTTGTAATTGAATCTGGTTTAACATAGTCGATTGGTTCTTTCTTTAACCACAACGGACCGTGCTTCCACAGAGATGACTGTGACAGTGCTAAAGGTGTCATACCTCTTGACGCGATATCTGCAGGGTTGTGAGTAGATTTCACGTGTCCCCATTGAGTGTTATCCAAATGACTCAGAATTTCAGACACCCTATTACCAACAAATGTTGTCCAACGGCTGGGGTGACTACTGAGCCAAGCCAAGACAACAGTCGAGTCTGTCCAACAGTGGATACGGTCTTTCGATATTGCTAGTATCTCAGCTACCTCCACAATCAATTTGGCCAATAGAACAGCACCCATCAACTCGAGACGAGGAATCGAAAGTTGCTTTATCGGAGCCACTTTGGTTTTTGCAGATACTAAATTAATTTTAATGTTCCCGTCAGCGCCAATTATCCTCAAATACGTAACAGCCGCATAAGCTACATTTGACGCGTCACAGAAGCCATGTAGCTCTACCACTACGTCGTCTTCTCTGGATTCAACCCATCTTGATATATGAAATTCAGGTAAATTGAGTAGTTCCTTTTGATATGTTTGCCATTCTTTTAATAAATCTTCAGGTAATCGATCATCCCAATCGATGCCAGCAAGCCAAATCTTTTGAATCATTATTTTCGCAGATATAACACACGGTGCTACCCACCCTAAGGGGTCGAACAGTCGAGAAATATCTGATATCACTTTTCTTTTTGTTGCAGATGCAGGTTGCGGAAAAGTTATTGAATATCTGAAACTGTCAGATTCTCTGTCCCAAGAAAGTCCGAGTATTTTTACCACCTCGTTTAGTTTTATCGCCACTAGTCCTTCCTGATCTGTACTTTCTCCCGTTATTTCCTCTGCTAATTTCTTGTTGTTTGTTATCCACTTCTGTAACGGAAACCCACCTTTTTCCAGTAGTTTTTCCATTTCCCTGTGAATCCTTTTTCCTTCCTCTACCGTCTGACATCCTGACATATAATCGTCTACATAAAATTCGCTTTTTATATTTTCAGATACCAGCGGAAAGTTAGCTCCCTCATCGTGTGCCAGTTGCTGCAAAGACTTCACGGCCAGGTAAGGTGCGGATGCAGTACCAAAGGTAACTCTTAGTAACTCATACTCTTTTATTTCAGATCCAGGTTCACTCCGCCAAAGTAGTCTTTGGAAGTGTGTGTCTTCAGGAGCGACTTTGATTTGCCGATACATTTTTACTATATCTGCACATAGTGCAATTGGATACGTCCGCCATCTCATTATGATGTGACGTAATTCCGGTTGTATGGTAGGACCTACCATCAACATATCATTAAGGGATCCACCGTTAGAACCTTTAGAAGAAGCGTCGAACACAACTCTGACCTTGGTAGTTGTTTTATCTTCGCGAACCACTGCGTGGTGAGGCAGGTAGACTGCTTCAGACTGCTTAGTATCAGTCTCGCGAGACACCAACTGCATGTGTCCAAGGTCAAGGTATTCCTTGATTACTTCGGTCTATTTCCTTTTGATCTCCTGATCTTTCTTGAAACGCTGTTCAAGATGATGAAATCGTTTCAGCGCGACGTCTCTGGTAAATCCGATTTTACTTCTTGGATCTGATTCGCGAAATGGAAGCTTGACTACGTATCGCCCGGTAGCGTCTCGTCGAGTAGTACGAGTGAAGAATTCTTCGCACAACTGTTCTTCTTGGGTAAGTATCTTTTTCATATTAGTAACATCAGATTCGATCTCCCAAAACCTTTTGAGGATATCATTGTCACTCATGTGTGAATGCATACTAACTATAACATTGTGACAATTTGCCGAATTGAGATCGCAATCTGTGGGTGTTACTCCAGACAAAATCCATCCTAGGGTTGTATTTTGTGCAATTATGGGCCCTGGAGAATGTTTAACTAAACCATCTTTGAGAACTTGGCTGTAAACTTCTGCTCCAAGCAAAACGTCGATTTTGTATGGAGTGTGGTACTCTGGATCCGCCAGAGTCATATCTTCTAGTTCAGACCAAGTTGATATACATAGTTTAGTGGAGGGAATCAACGTTGTAATTCTACTTAACACATATGCTCGAACTTGAATAATTGCGTTTGGATCGTGACGTGAATGAATGGTTACGCAAACCATGAATCTAGAGGTACAAGCGCCTTCGTCACCTCCTATGCCTGAGATAATACTGTTATTGCGTATTTTCTTAAGTCCGAGCATTTGAACTGCTGACTCGGTTATAAAAGAGGCCTGGGATCCTTGATCCAGTAACGCCCTCAGCAATTGTTTACAACCATTCTTCGTCTGTGCTTCGACGAGAGCAGTCGCTAATAAAACTCGATTTGGCACAACTTTTTTAGAAAAGTGTGTCGCTATAATTGGAGACTCTGATTCTTGTGCCATACCGGAAGCAGTTTGCAGTGTAGACACTGCTGATTTGACAGCTACTGCCTCTACCGGATGGCTGTTAGGTGACGATGATCTCGAGGATGCCTTGGGGTGTAATAGTGAGTGGTGTCTACGCTTGCAAACGTGGCATGATGTTTTGGCACGACAATATTTAATTGAATGATTCGCGCCTAAACAATTGTAACACAAATTGTGAGTTCGGACAAACTCACTTCGAGTTTGGTAACCTTCCTTACCAAATTGTTTACAATGACTTAGGTAATGATCTTGTTTACAGAATGGGCACACAATTTGCACAGAGTTGCTACTATTTGATTTGACTGCGTGAAAAACCTTTGGTTTACCAACTGTGGACCTTTGCTTTGACTTGGATGTGTCTAAATACTCCAAAGAGCGAAACCTTGACTCTAAAAATGTTTTAAATTCTTCAAAGGTTGGTAATTGTTCCTCCGCACAAATTTTCAGTTCCCACAACTTTCGTGATTCACTATCCAGCTTAGCGCTTATTATATAGATTACTATCGCGTCCCATGACTTAACATCAATTCCGAGAGTATTTAAGCCGTGCAAACAGTCCACCGTGGTATCCAATAATTCCTTAACTGCAGTTGATGACTCTGTTACATTTGGTTGATTTATCAATCTTGTTAACATAGAATTAGACAAAAATCGTTTATTATCATAGCGTTTATTTAACATTTGCCAACAATCCTGATAATTTGCGGCTGTCACTGGAGTGTGACGCAACAATTGTTCTGGTTCACCCGATAAATGACCTTTCAGGTAATGCAGTTTTTGTACATCGTCAATTGAATTATTTTTATGGATAAGTGATAAAAACAAATCACGGAATGTAGTCCACTCCGTATACTTGCCAGAGAAAGTAGGAATAACAACCTTAGGTAATTTCACATTTGTATACGTATTTGACGATGACTCTTTATCTACACTTGCCTTTATAGTTGATAGTTGTTTAATGGACTCTTTCAACTCGGATTTGTAAGTTATGTAAATATCCTCAACTGTGTCATATGTCTCCGAGGTAAAGTAATTATGTTTCGGATCTAGCTTTCCTACTATGTTTCTGTGTGTTTCTATAAAATTACACCACAGTTGTTCTAATGCTTCCAACCTGGTTTCCAAATACGACAATGTTATCCGTTCTTTAGGCGATTTTTTATAATTTATTCTACCTTTTTCAATATTTTTCAGGTTATCTAATTGTAAGCTAATTAATGACTCCATGACTATAAAGTGCTATCAAACTATTCAATTAATTCACAAAGAAAACCATCACCAAGTTGCAAGAACACAGAAATTCTACAAAGTGTAAAACTGATGAAATTTTTCTAAGTCTATGACAACAACAGAAAATTATTCTAAGTCTTGATTGTTTCATTAAATTTGAACTTCCAAATCTTGATGACTTCACAAATGAAATAATTGTACTCACGGTTTTATTTTCTAAGTCCAAAACACGTCACTCACTATCACTTCTCCAACGCCAACGCCCGCCAGGGGGCGCGCAGTACGCTCTCAGCCTCGGTGCTCAGCTGCTTGGGATGCCACTTCGTCTTCTTCTAGATCCGGCCGTCCATACTCGGAACTTCCGGATGACCGCAAGCAGGCAGTACTTGCTGCGGTGGCGCCCTCTGCACTTCTGCAGGCGACGCTAAAGCACTTCAGTGGCAATCCACCACTACTTTCTGTGCTGATACACAAAAACTCGGTGCGCAATAATACGATTGCGCACTGATCCGGCTCGAAGGACCATGTAAAATTCTCCACCCCAGGGTCTTCAATGAAATACACTAGCACTATTTAACACCGTATACCGTACACTTTCACCTCCATACAGAATCTCAAAAAAAATTAAATTTCTAAACTACTTATACTTTTGCCGGTAACGAAACCATAGCGCGATCTAATTCGACGCCAACGCCATCTAGTTAGAAAAACGGTAACTAAAATTTGCACAATCTTACTTAATGTAATTGAAATACAATTAAATAAGGTGATATGGTTTGACAGCTATATTGCTTGCATCCTCTTTATTTTAGAGGGAACATCAATTTATGGTTGAAAAACAAAAGATTGTAAAATATGTATTTCATTGCAAGTTGTCATTGTTAGTTGACAGTTACTTTTTAGGTTATGACTTGTTGATATTGACCTAAGGCAGTCTTTCAAGTACAGATCTCGGTTGAATAATAACAATAGTTAATACAAGCCTTTTATCGTCCAACTGCAGGATAAAGCCCTCTGAGCATTGATTACTACAGTTGCTCAGGGCGGGCCCAGATTTTCTTGCGATGTTTTCCTTCACCGATGTCAGTAAGAGTGTTTATCTCTTACTTCGAAAGCCGATGACTGAATCAAGTGGAGTAAATACAGTTTAGTATAATTTTATAATATGAACCTTTCTCTGGCATTCAAGTAAAAACGATTTAACATTCTCTACATAAATATAAGTCGGGGAAAAATAACTTCAGATATAAAAAAGTAAAAACTTGAAACCAACTATTTCACTGTACGTTAACTTTAGTTGAATTAAATAACTTGTAATTTTAAAATTCTACAGTCTTTGAAGAACTTAACTTCAATAAAATTATACTCCTTCATGGATTTTTCAAATTACAAACGTTGAAACACTTTCGAAGTAGTGTAAGTGACTAGGTAATGTCTATTACTAGCCGCCGTTTTTTCAACAAAAATAGATAGATATTTTCCAATTCCTAAAACAAAATAATAAAAAAAAAAAAAAAACCATCACGCCTGTATGCCCCGAAGGGTTAGGCAGAGGTGTACACCCACAGTTCGCCGGTATATTTAGGTCCCATGTAATAGGGGGCGAACCTATTGCCATTAACCGGGCACAAATCCAGACTCCGACCTGCTACTGAGAATTTCATAGAAAAACCCAATAACACTTTTTGCTCGACCTGGGAATCGAACCCGGGACCCCTTGCACAGCAGTCGCACTTGCGACCACGAGAAAAACGGGGCAGTTCAAAAATAAAACCAAGTAAATAAACGGCCAGGGTAGACATAACAAGTTTAAATTAATTGAAAAAGTATTTAACATTCGAACCAATGAACAAGAAAGGATTGCTTACTTCAGAAGCGTGATTAAAACTTTAGATTAGTCCCAACGTGAAGTTTAAATAAAAAGCACCAATATTGAACTATACATTTAATTTGAGCGAGCTAAACTCACCCGAAAATGCTAAACTTGTGAAGTTGAAAACTAATAATACAACTTGCGTAACTAAAGAGTGGATGGAGGTTTTGAACAAAAACTAAAGCTGCCTCCAACTACGTCAGGCATTCTTCTGAGCAAATATTAAATACATTGTTGAAGGATTACAGCTAACAGGCTATCGGAAGTTGATTAAAAAGTTTGTTTGTTGTTTATTTATCTAATAATTTTATAAGATTACGCTTCTAATGTAAGACGGGTTGAGTAATTAGCTAAGTTGTGCTAAAGAGCGTGTTAGTAATAAATGTGATAAGTAGCTGATATTTAAAAAACTGTGAGTATAGGCCGCCATTTTTATTCGACTTCATGAAGGAAACCTCCTTCATGAAGTCGAACAAAAATGGCAGTCTCGAAAACATAACCATGTTTTCGAGACGTTTTTTGTAGCGTGTCGATTTCTCCGAGGTTTTAGGTCTTGTATAATTATTATGTAAATATTTTTAAAACTTCGCTGTTATGTTCAAATTGTGTAGATACCTAACTAGAACATCACAGAATATGCTTTAGATGAATTTTACTCGTAAAAGTTTACGAACAACAGTTAAATGTAATCAATAGTCAGAAACACCAAGAACTTTTGAATGTCGTCGCAAAAAACTATTTACTAGAACCATATGCTAGCGTTATAACACTAATTTTAATATTTAAATAAAGAAGAAAACCAGAAATATTTAACATTCATATTTGGTGTCAAAACTACGTTAATATTGCCCCCATGGGCCTCTGAATTTATGCCTTCTTCCTGCAAGGTAATTCAATCAAAACAAAAATTCTTACAGACTTGATGTATGAAATACATAATGTGACTGTTTGTTTTCAACGTAGACAATCAGTATCAAAACATGTGTAATTTAAATCTAATCAATCTTCCACAGACCACTGTAGTTGTATAACGGGTTGGAAAGGACATCGATTGAGTACATTCTAGACCCCGCCAGAGCTAACATACTTCGCTGGGTATAAAAAGAAATCTGCCGTTCCATATATTCTTACCGTGTAGGTATTGTACGTGTCTATGTTTTTTTACACAAATACATACCATCACGCCTGTATTCCCCGAAGGGTTAGGCAGAGGTGTACCAATGCACATCCACAGTTCGCCGGTATGTTTAGGTCCCAAGTAATAGGGGGCGAGCCTATTGCCGTTAACCGGGCACAAATCTTAATTCTGATTTGCTACTCAGAACTTCACAGTAAAACCCGTTAACACTTTTTGCTCGACCTGGGAATCAAACCCAAGACCTCTAGCGTAGCTGTCGCGCTTAGGACCACTGAGCTAACGAGGCAGCGAGTTTTTTAACTTAGTGGGTTTTATCTCTGTGTGGTTTACCATCATGTAATGAATCTATGATAAAAGTTGGAATTTTGATGTCCTAACATAGTCAAATTACAGTAACTTGCGAAATCTAATTCTGTACAAATTATATTTGTACAACACAGAGAATCCGCGAGAAGGAAGTAAATAAAAAACAATAAAATCCTTTGAGTAACTTCAGCACCCAAATGTAAACAAAAGCAAGATATTATGTTTATCAAATAAGAATTCCAACCAAGCGCATTTTTGCTAGCAGCAAATAAAATTATGAGACGAATGAGAGCAAAACGCAAGTTGATTTTAATATATGTACGTATTCGCGAGGATCGCAATCCTGCCGTTTAAAAATGCTGGCATGCTCCCCCAAGCTTGAAATTACATTCAAAAGGAAAGCAATACACTTTTTATTCTATTAAATGGGTTTTATTTGAACTATGGAATCGCTGATGGAAACTGTTCTTCGAGTGTGGCTTTGTATTTTAATTTAGTTGAATTTTACACTTTTTTATAATAATATAATAATAATAATATACCATCACGCCTGTATTCCCCGAAGGGTTAGGCAGAGGTGTACCAATGTACACCCACAGTTCGCCGGTATATTTAGGTCCCATGTAATAGGGGGCGAGCCTATTGCCATTAACCGGGCACAAATCCAAACTCCGAGCTGCTACTGAGAATACACTTTTTTATTGAATAACAATACAGGTATATCCCAATACTATATTGGCTAACCAATATTTATTCAGCCAAAAAAAATGGTATGTGTGAAATATTTGATAATTTATAAAATTGGGTACCTAGTAGTTATTATTACAGAATAATTCAAAAACCCAACTTTTCTAAAAATACAGTATATTTTAGACCTGAAAACCTGAATAATTTTTAAATAATAGAGTTGCCAAATCATTGGGTTTTGTCTCGTTTGCCATAAAATAATTTGTCCTTTTATTGTTTTCCATAGTCGTCCCACCTCATAATGTTTACTTGTACTAATATCGTTTATACTTTTAACGTTTGTCATAACAACTTACTAGTCATAACTTTCATTTGCCATAAACTAAATAAATATATAAATCATTGACGTCACAGTTTAGTATTGTCACACAAAATCTATGGGGAAATAGCGCTTTGACAGCTCCTAAAAATATATCAATTGATTACTACTGCCTACTCAATTATGAAGTGTCAATTAGGTTTATGTACAGTCGCAAGTATAAATATGTTACAATTACCTGAAGGTCAAACGCGATTTTCTCTGATTTTAAACACTCCAGTAAAAGCTCATCGTATATACTAGTTCGACTTGAACTTGCTATAATTTACTTTGACGGTAGCCAAAGGAATGTTAAAGCACTCGATACTTCAACCTGGTTCGCAGTTCCTTTTATTATTACCTCTTTGATCAGCGCAGCAGTAACAAAGTTAAGAGGCGTTTAGCACGAATCATTTCAGAATATATTAGAAATCAATCATTTGATTCTATGGTAACTGTTATTGGCTTGAATTTTTCTTTTAGTGTGATAATGAAGCAATAATGCGCTGCACCAATAAATTTTAACACATTGGAAAGGAATATGCACTGTCCATGATTCTTTTCCTAATATTATTTTTTTAACCGTTGCTCCACTCTAGGAATATCTGCGGTATTTATTTATTATTTATTAAAAAAGGTCCACCAACAGCTTCCATGTGTTACATATTATAGGTATTGGTTGATAAATCTAGGACTCACATAGTTGCCAATTACTGGTTAACCAACATTTACAAAAAATAAGTGATAACATTACACAGACAGAAAAAACAACAAAAACTAGATAGAAATAAAAATAAAGATAAAAGTATCGTATCGGTATCGTGGGTATAGACATAAAAATTATGTTAGAGTGGTTGGTTATGAAAATAAGACGTTTTTACATACATGCATACATACATACATACATAAACTCACGTCTTTTTTCCATAGGGGTAAATAAAAACCACAGAACGCCACCCGTTACAATCCTTACATATGCCTTTCACTTCATCCACGTTCATAAACCTTGCCATACAAGCCAATTCCAAAAAAAACTCCTATACTTTTCCGGACTATTTAAAAACTAACAAAAACCTACAGTCGTCACACGTCATAATCTGAAAACCAACAAAGCAATATTGCTCTTACCAATCCTGAAATTCCCTCAACATGCCAAATGAACACAGCCACCACGAATTACATATAACCAAATTAACTATCGTAAAACGAATAACAACTGAATTAATAATTTAATGCGTGAAAGATAATTAGCGCAAATCAAACACAGCAACATCAATTATCGCAAAATGGCAAACAATCGTTTAATTACTCAGTGGCATGGAAACCGCTAAATTAAGCGACAACCGACCCCATGTCGTAAATATGTTGCAGACGATAATTAACTTTACATGTATACTGCAATCACTATGTAATAATTATTGGAGTATAAAGTAGGAGGCTTTTGTTTATAGGTTTCTTTTTTCAATGAGGGGAGCGAAAGATGAAAGTTTAATTCGCTATCGGCTTTTTGGAACCTACGTTCTAACTGTGACGTCATCATTGCTTGATAACTTGTTGCACATACCTAGATGTTCTCAAGAATTACTGACCAGATGGAAGTAAAATTAATAGATACATAATATGTACTTATTATATTAGCACGTATTCTTTTTCTTATAATTTTTTTTTTCTTACCAATTTTTTTAACGATGTGGTTTTGGCTTTGAAGTTAAATATTAAACTGCCAAAACCACATCGTTATTTTTGATATAACTAGTTTCACACTTTTTGTTTACTTTTTTTTTCGGGGCGATCCTGTTTTGTTTTGTTTTTTCTTCCGATATTTAAAATACCGAATATATCTCATCAAAAAGTTCTTGTTATCATAACAAGAAGTCACAATAAGTTTCATTAGTTCAAAAACATTCCAAGGCAACCTTTGTCAGGATAACATCACACACACTTCTACTACACTTGTTAAAACTTACAATGACGTCATTATAGAAGTAAGAATACCTAATCAAGAGAGATAAAGAGGAAATGGTGATAATGGCGAACATGTAACACGTATTATTATTTTAATTTCTTCGCAAAAGGAGGTCGGACGCATAGATAACAACAATACTGAGCCGAAACCGCGTATTCCTGTAAACAATAAGATCTGCTACGTTAAGGCGAGGCGACCCAACTCGCTATTGTTTAAGAAACTCGCTTAAACACGATGGGCGACAATAGAAGGACATTTAAAATTTATACAGTTCGACATTCTGTTTTAAATATGGTTTTTGTTGAATTAATGGATGTTGGGTGCTTAAAAGTAATTCAAGCCTTAATTAAGTACAAATATAGCTTTGCTAATTTCCCTTTTCAAATAAGAGTTGATTAAAAAGTTTATAAACTTTTATAAGCATTAAAGTCAGTTTCTCCGTTTATAAATAAAATAATTTACTTTAGGCTTTAAGTAACTAACTCGTTACTATACTTCTGAGAAAAAACGCCAACTACGAAATGTTATTTAACTTGGCACAAAATGAGATCTGAAAAATGGATCTCTTTCAAAATCCTTATAATTTTTCCATGAAATATTTTCGTTGTAATTCCACATTCTTCCTACTACTATAATAAACGCGGAAGTTTGTGAGGACGGGTGAAAGAATGGATGAATGGGCGTCTGTTTGTCCGTCTTCCACGCTTATTGGGCTGACCAAAATTAGCTGAAATTGGCACACAATGTACTAGATATTAATCTAAATTAAACCACAGGTTGTCTTTATCCCGTTTATTCCCGTAATATAATGTAGGGCGTAACTGTAAACTCTTCAAAAATCAAATACCCTTAACATCTCTTGGAGAACAATCTTGTAACCACAAAGTTGATAGTTGCAAAAGGAATCATTTTCAAAGTTCACGCAAAACAGACTCAACTCTTCTAGTTCAACGCATGTTTACGAACAACCCAAACACCACTGACCACACAGACCTCACACTAGTAACTTTAAAAGAGTCATCCACACAACTTCTGTACCAAAAACTTGTATGAAATATTACGACTGAAAACTGAAAATTATTTCAAGCGGGCATTAAAATAAACTAGTAGATATTACATCGACATGAAACCAATTAGCGGAACCCTTTGGGAGTTATTGGACGAACAAAAAATATTACCCATTTCATTTTGAACAAATTTTTAATTAGTCTTAATGATGGCCAATAAAATAAGTGGAATAATTAATTAACTAGACTCTTCGCGTGTAATTAATAGAGTGTATGTGTGAGAGTTTTATGAAATAACTGGAATGAATCGTATTGACAGAGAATGAATTGAATGTGTAGATCATTAGGATCAACTCCCGTACGAAAGACATTAAGGCATTAAGTCCGCCTTTGTACTTTTGTTGCATAAAGTTTAAATAAATAAATAAATAAAATAAAGACCGTACCGACAAGCGCAGCGTAGGACGTCCACACACGAGGTGGACGGACAATCTGTTTTACACCGCAGGAAGACGCTGCAAGCGGACCGATTCCAATCAGTTCTTTTGGAAATCTATGGGGGAGGCCTATGTCCAGCAGTGGACATCCTGCGGCTGATATGATGATGATGACCACCAACCAAAATAAAGGAGTGCTATAAGTTTAAAGTGTGTATCTGTCTATATCATCGTAGCTACCAAATGGGTGAACTGATTCTGACTAAGCTAACTTACCAGCTGAATACTCAGGACCTATGATTCGCTTATTCTAGCACAGCATAAAATAATCCTTCAAAATAACTTTTTTAGAAGCAAAAGTAATAACAAGTTATACACGAGTACAGAGAGCCCGAACAAGTTATTCATAAACCATTGAATATACTGTCAAGAGTACAGGTGAAGTTTTCTTTTTACCTAAATGTAAATAAAGAAAATTTGCCTAATATAAAACAACTTTCCGTTCAAATGGAAGGCTCCTTCCCCTTTATCGTATTTTCCTGTTTCGTTCTATAATAAAGTTTATTTATGTTCATTTCATTATCTAGATATTCTATAATAAAATCTTCAGTCTCCACTCTATTTGTAAAAATGAGGGTATTGAGAGAAAATAGCGTAATTTGTTTTACAGTTAAAAGGGTAATTTAAAAGTTGTTTAGTGAACTACGTTAGCAAATGGTAAGGTAATTTGTAAGGCTTGTATTTGGTTGTTAAAAAGCTTTTTGAATTACCTACAATCTATATTTTATGTTTATCGAAAGATGTAATAATAATATTTTCTCGACCTTTTGATAAAGGAGACCAATCTCAATGGAAACTAGCCAAGTACGCTGGAGATAGTGCACAAGTGTATGCTCAAACATAGGTTTAATCTCTCTTCTCTCAATCTCATAGTCGGATGTGACTGCAATCCGACCCTTTTTTTTTTTAAAAGACGGGAAATCATCAGATATCTTCCCCCGCCCTGGGCGGGGTGGGAGGGAGTGTCAGACTTTTACTGACTAAAACCCGTCTATGTTCCTTCATGTGCCCTTTGCGTTCCGGGGGCGCGAACGTACGGACGGTGAGCTACCCATTGCTCACCGTCCACAGACCCGCGTCTACGGTGGCAGGGAGTCGTCTCTTGGCTCCCGACACCCGGAGCGTCTACCGCGGCGGCCGCTGGGACGGGGGATTCTCTTCTCCGCAATCCGACCCTACCGAGGAGAGATCAGGCACAGGGATTTCCAACAACTTCCAAAATCTGGGCCGCTACAGAGAATTTCAAAAAAGAAAAACCCAATAAAACTTTGTCCAGTCCAGGAACTGATTCTTGATTTATTTATATTTAATTATATTACAATATTAATAGTCACTTGTCTTGACAACTTTATGGCTATATATATGTTAACAATATTAAATGCAATAATAACTAAAGCAACGCTTCCCCAATCTCCAATAAACAGGTATTGAGCTAGTTTGGAGATCACCATCTGATAAATCGATGTATCTATTTTAACAAGTTACATTTAAACTCTCTTGTATTAGCCCAATAATGTTTTTTTTTAGTAACTGTAATAAATATTTTTGTTATTCGAAAGGGAATTATGAATTGTTTCCTGTTGGTAAAGGGAAAGGTAATCAATACCTAACAGGCGTAGTATACTTTAATCCTTTCCTTAACGAATAAACAACTACGTAGTCTGCAGTGCAATTCAGTAAATATCTTTTTCAATCAACTTAGATACTAAGCTTGAGAAGAACTGTCATACGCTAGCATGTTGGGATGACATATTACCTCAAGCTTACTCCACCTTAATTTATGAGAGAGAGACTCTCACAGAATAGACCGTCTGAATTTCTAATTCGACATCTACAACAAACAAAATAAAAACAATAAAACACTGCATAAAAATCAATAAACTCGTTTGACGAAGTAATATTTCCTCGAGTTGAATCATCGAAACAGCGTCTAGTGAGCCTCGATTCCGAATCCCACCAGAGTTGACTTAATCATAAGAACGGCCGCGAAATCGCTCCGGTTCAAACGAGGCCCGGGGGAGCAACCGACTATCGGCCTTCTTTTGCTTCCTTTACCCGGACACGATCAAGCAAACTTGCCAGGATTACATCGGACTTACGACCAACAGCCGTATGAAAAACTTAAACCGTTAAAGTGTTGTTGCATTTTTTGTCGAGTTTTAAACGTTAGCTTGATTTTAAAACTAGCTCAGTTTATAAACTACGCTTTTACGGTGGGTTTTGCTTTTTATGATTCATTCGCTTCATAAATAGTTTGTTACCTGTTCGTCTTGTTTATTTTATGGTATGCTGGTACCTATTTGTAGCTGTTTATTGTGGAGTGGGAATTCGCAAGATTGTTTTTGGTTTGGTGAGATAAAATGTTTGTTTGAACTCAGTTGTAAATAATAGAATTCTGACGAAATCTTTAAGAGTATGAAATTGAAATCGATTGTGGTTTCGGTAACGATTTTTTTTGTCGAAGCCGTTTAAAGTGAAGGCCTTCTTTTTAAGAAGAAAAAAATATTTTGATTTGGTTTACGGTAGCACCTGACAATTATTTTTTGGAAAATTATCTTCTTTTTCTGATAAGTGGAAAAGTTCACATACGGTGTCCCTGGAGTGTTATGGCTTGTAAATCTCTGTAGAGATCCACCTATGTTTTGTAAAAGGCAATTAATTTGAACTTTCTGACCAACTTTAAGTCAATTCGAAAGTACCTGTCAAAGGTTAAATTACAAAAAAATACCTTGACTTATTTTTTTTTTAATCTGTTACTAATCTTTCATCATGCCATACGCCTGTATTCCCCGAAGGGTAAGGGAGAGGTGTACTAATACACTTACAGTTCGCCGCTATGGTTTAGGTCCCATGTAATAAGGGGCGAGCATATTGCCATTAACGGGCACAAATCCTAACTCCGAGCTACTACTGACAGTTTCATTGAAAAACGCAAAACACTTTTTGCTCTACCTGGGAATCGAACCCAAGACTTTTGGCGTAGCAGTCGCGCTTAGGACCACTAGGTTAACGAGGCAGTTAAAAATCTAGTTAAAAACCTAATTCTCCAAACAGAAATGTTGAACGAAGTTACAAAAACTGAATAAACACTACTTCTTCTGTAGATTTTAAATATTCAGTCGTTCTTTCATCGTTTACTTTTCAAGTTTCAATATGAACTCCTAGCAATCTTATTTCAACTTCTCAGCGTTTCTCAAGTAAATTATTATGAAGCCAGGTGCTAATATCATATAGCGCAATTTAGTTTATAGATGTCAGTCGTCATTAGTATCTCGTTACATACGACACTAAACAAATAGGTGTACACTTAATAATGATTGAATACGAACATAAAAGCTTATGTACGTTTAGAGTCACAACTGGATTTTACACTCTATTTTTGGGTCAACAAGGCTGGTATTACTGTGGATGTGTTCTTAAAATTTGATACGGTAAATAGAAGCCCCAGGACGGGGGGTATTAGAGCTGGCTTATGGCACTGTATTAATTTTGAACCGTAGTAACTTAGGTGGTGACAGAACTAAGATACCAACGCATAATTCACTTGGTAACACAAATGAAACTACGCTTAATTTACTGTTATAATTTAGTGAATTCCTTTACAGTCCAAAGCGTTGAGGAACTTAGCCGCGGTGAGATGGAATTCTGGTGTGTTCAGGAATTAATACGATATTACTGTTGTGGTTTGTATTATCATTCTCCCCTAGTGTTGGATGCAACAATTGTTAATGGAATAATTTTTACAAGGACAGTTTTTTCAATAATTCGGTATGTCGTTTTCTTCAATCAAATTATTCTTTGTTTTAAATTAGACCATTAAAAGGGACTTTTTAAAAGAAAAATAATTGGATTTAGTCGTTCTGTTCAAAAAATAGTTTCGTATGGAGAAGATAAGGAAAGTAACTCCAAACTTATTCGTTGTTAATAATTAAGTATATTTCTAAAAACAGTAGATAGGGATAAAAAAAGTTACAAAAGTTTACCTAACAAAGCATATCGTACCACTTGTTCTTTATCTAACAAAGTTGCCCAATTTTTATTATTATTCCTCAACATATGAACAAGCAACAGCACGTGAAATTGCCAACAAAAAAGAAAAGGGAAAATCACACGGAGCGTAGCATCACGGGCCGACTCGGTTCGCGAACTACATTACAGTTTACATAAAAACATCGCGTTCAACGACAACGGGGCATCAACTTTCCCAGCGAAGACATAAGCGAAATTGAATTACACATATTGAAAAAGAAATGTGTAGCTCCTTGGTAGGCGTGGTTTTGTTCGAAGACTCCTCCTACTCAGTGATCCGCGCATGAATCGCACGGCATCGCTCTCAAGTCGGCCGGTCGCTCCGTGTGTCGCACGATCTAAGTCAGTGCGAAACGGGCCGCGCGCCGGGGCTGTGTCGCGCCACCGCACAACTTGCCACTCCACACGACGAGCTTACTTCCCGTTTGTGTTTTGTTACGCTAAAACACACAAAACTTTCGTGTTCAACTTGCGCAAAATTTAATATAACTTTACTGAATCAACAGAAGTGAGACGAGGAGAGTAATGCCCGTAAACAAATAATTTGTTAATTAAACCAGGTTTGAGTGGATTTCATGTTCAGTGAGTGTGGCGAGGATGACATCCGAACGTTTATTTATTACAGATCTGCTACATAAGCTATGACCAGTTACAGAAACATTGTTACGTTTCATTGAATTATTATTTATATAGGTGAGTATTTGCTAACTAATGTTTATATACTATGAATTATACTTTGTTAAAAAGTTACATAAACTTGACTGCAAAATTATTCACATTATTTAAATTGTGTTTACATAAGAAAAACATAATTTATGAACAAATATTTAAATAATATAATTTATATTATTATACACATTTTCTGTATCACAAATGAACAAGTTAGTCATGCATGAATGAATAATTCAACTGTAAAAGGCTTCAACTATAGAAACTTTGACGCAAGAATAAGTAAATGAAGTGGTTTAAACTCATTAATTATGTCTGAACGTTTGTGCTGTAAGTTTACACAGTAAAGGAAGTTAAGGCATGACTGCTCGTCTAATTAAGTGTACAATTATTTAGCGAACCTATTCCAGACTTAGGAGGAAAATAGAATAAAATTACCTAAAATACTGAAACCAAATTAGAGCTAAGGGATACAAAATTTAGCAAGTGGCAAACAAAATTGTTGTAGGTTAGCCCTGCCAGTGACGCAGGTACCCACTTAGGGATTTTTCCAAATCGCCCCTTAAGCGAGGTAAAAGGGATAAAGTACGTTTTCACGGGCAACGCCGCGGGCCGAGCGGGGCAATAAATAAAGTTGCCAATTGCTCTCCCCAATGAAACTCGAATTTCCCAACCAGAAATGGGTCGAATTAAAGATTTATAAAATCGTTAAATTGACCGGTTGGACATATAAAGTTGTATAAAATATTTTCGAGTGCTTCATATATTGAAACAATTTATTTTGCTTGTTGCGGAGAGAAAATCATTATTCCATGTTGCCAATAAATAATAATTGAAATCAACCAATTACGAACAATACCGGTTTTTATTTTAACCGTTACATAAATATCGGTATAACAATTTTACTGACCGAAGTATTAAATTTTAATCACATTGCGCAATACATATTTAAATTTAGAGCATTTATAAATCATTTTTGCACAACGAGCTAATGGGGAGGAAGTATAGACAAATTGAATATGATGTAACTACCTATAACTATTATAAAATCAAAAGATAAACAGTGTTTATTTTATTTATAAGTAGCATAACAAACTGTTATTTTAACTAATAAAATCCGGAAGCCAGGAAATAATTAGGAACAAATATTCTAATATTATTTTGTTACTGGGTTAGAATGAAAAGGTTCTAAATTCAAAGTGTTCCCTATTTACACAATTCATAAATAATGAGTATTATTTTAGGTCAAAAGATAACAGTAAAAGATGGAAATCAGACTCTGAATTCCTCGTTATTACTATTTTATTATAATACTTGCTTTTGCACGCGAATTCGTCCGCGTCAATTTTGATATAATATTATCCCACGGGAACCGTACATTTTTCCGGAATAAAAAGTATCCTATATTATTCTAGGCTATATTCTACCTCATTGCCAAATTTCACCTAGATGCGTTCAGCCGTTTAAGCGTGAAAGAGTTACAAACATCCATCCATCCATCCTCACAAACTTTCTTCACATGTATAATATAATATGTAGGATGTAGGACTAGTTTTTACCCGCGTCTTCGTCCGTGTAAAGTCAAAGACGTAGATGTTACCTATAAACTACCTACCTGTAAAATTTCAGCTTCATAGGTCAAGTAATTTACGAGATTTCGTGTTTATTCAGTGGGAATGACCTTTCGCTTTTATACTACACTTTTGCCGTGGATTCAGTTCATAATTATAGACCCCTCGTGACAATATATGTCGTTGGGAATGTTTTAATTGCTGTTTTATACAAAACTAGCTTCCGTACGTGACTTGATCCGCGTAGCTTGTTTCACTCGCGTTAAGTTACACTTTTGGTTTCTACTTTACTCCCGTGTGTTGTAGCGTAATGTTATATAGTCCAATAACTGCGGAATTATGTAGCTATCTATTGGTAAAAAAATGATAAAATTGGTTTAGTAGTTTCGGAGCTTACTTAATACAAAGAAACAAAAAAAAATATTTCCTCTTTACAATATTATTATGGATTGCAAAACCTATTCAGTCAAAATGTATGTTTTCTTTTTTAATTAGTCTAGAATCATTTTCTGAAACCATGGTAAAAGTCTTCTTAACGATGTCCTTTTCATTATGTTTAAGATTATAAGAAAATAATAACGTTCACTGTTTTATTAATAAACGTTGATCAAACTCTTACACAACAACCAGTATAAAAGTCAATAGTTTTTTTTTAATAAGTTGTTCATTAACTTAAAAGCTTCTTGAAAGCTTAACAAGAAGCTTCGTCAGTTTTACAAAATGCGGACCAACATAATCTAATATTCCATTCATTTTCTGTATGAATTCCTGTGTACGGAATTTTTAGGAGCTTTTTAGAAAAAAACCTTGTATTTTTTTCCTATATTTAAACATTCTGTTTTCACGTTATGTATATTTCTCATTAAATGGAGTTTTGTTAACATAATCTTTATGTGCTCGCTCTCTAATGAGAACGAGTACTTACCCCTTTATTTATTAAAGAACATAATTTTCTAAATCTGACAAGTATTATAAAACTGACATTTTGTAATTCCATTTCAGGCTTGGGTGTACTTACGTTTATTACAAAGATTTTATGTTTTAGTATACATTGAGAAATTTGGTTAAGTATTACAAAAAAAAATTGTTCGTGTCTTGTCAATTAGATTTGTGTTTAAAATTCTATGAAGGGGGATCGAACTTACTACCTTCTTCCGTCAATCAAATACCTCCCTGTGGTTCAAAGTGATGTTGAGCTATTGTCGCTAAAGGTAATATTAGTAAATGCTGTCGATTATCGCGCCAAAACCTGTAGAAAAGTAGCCTATATCCTTTCTCGGGACTCAAGATAATTTTGTACCACATTTCATCAAAATCGGTTCAGCGCTTTAGCCGTTTCAACGTAACCGACCTGTCAGACAGAGAGACGCTCACTTTCACATTTCTAGTATCAAGTATGGATACAGACACTGCGATAGCCAGCCCTAATACAGAAAATCGTCGAAAGCATCCTTTGCTAAAATCGTGCATTTTCCATACATTTTTAAATTATTATATCGATATTATTATTTAGATTAAATGATACGTTATTATTGTGATCTGCTAAAGTATTTATCTGCTTGTTAAATTGATTTTATTCTCCAAACTTAGCTTAGCTCAAAACTTAGCTATATCTAATTTTACTTAAACATTCCTTCTAAATCTTACACGATTTTTATCAAAGACTACCAAGCAATAATTCTTTGAGACGCAATCTCCCTGTAACAGGATACAATTAAAATCAATTACAACTAAGGGCAATTTTTATTAGGAGCGCTTATCTAAATAGTGTGAGAAGTACACTTAAGTGGATTTGTAGTCACGGCAGAGCCAATGCTTCCGTAACAGTGAGTAATTTAAAGACGGCCACGGCTGATATCTGCGGGCGCATCCATTACCCCCAACAACGGGGTACCAGGCTACCATAAATTATAAAGAGGAATACTTATACGCTGATTTATATAGAGCTGTAAATTTTCTATTCTATATAGTATTTAGACGCGTTTACTGCTACGGTCTTTATAATGGGGGCCAGCATATGGGCCTCAATTACCGCAGCTGTTCGCGGTAATACGCGTTCCGTTGTGGTGTGAGAAAGATAAGTTACGTCGTGACCGAAATGTATGAGGGATTTTTAAATTGGGCTATAAGTCCTGGGCTACTAATATGCGGTGTTAAAATCCGATATAAAAGCTACATGGCTGACCGTGATGAATTTGAGTCGAGTCTTTAGTTTTATTTAAATTATTAATAAAATTTGCTGGTATTTTTGTCACCGACTATTATAAGAGTACACGGTTACGCATACTCCAAGGTATACACTTATATGTATAAACCTCAACGCCATGCGCTAAATGGAAAACCTACTTAGGCTATAATAATACCAGTCTATGATAGTCCCACTAAAATGAAAACGGTTCTTCTAATACAGAAAAAGTAAGACTATTGATCACCACGCTTGCTCAAGGCGGATGAGCGATTTCAGACTTATCCATTAACTAAAAGATCAGGTTTCCTCACGATATGTCTATATTCCCCAAAAGGGTTAGGCAGAGGTGTAGCAATATACACCTACAGTTCGACGTTATGTTTAGGTCTCATGTAATAGAGGGCGAACCTATTGCTATTAACCGGGCACTCATCCTGGCTCCGAGCTACTTCTGAGAATCTCGTAGAAAAACCCAATAACACTTTTTGCTCGACATGAGAATCTAACCCAAGACCTCTAGCGTAGGACCACTATGCTACCGAGGCTGTCACGATGTTACCTATTAATATTATTTTTCGCTACCAATAGAACCCATATGATAGATATTATATTCAGGGAATTTGTTATTATAATAACTATTATTTTAAGAGTTACCTCTGAAAATAATTTTATACAAAATATTTTGATAAACTATAATATTTTATACAAAAACCACCTGTCAGATATTCGGGAAAACCGTCAAGTTCTTATTTTATTTTCCAACTGTGTTTATCTAATTAAATAGTTTATGAACTATAAAATAAGGTTAAATATGGTTAAACTAGCCAAAACTTCACCAGCGCCTACCTATTCCTATTTTATCAAATTTAATCGAATTATCCTATATTCACTGTATACAGATTATTGTATTTGAAACAAAGTAATATTTACCAGGGTGTACATTGGTACGGGTCCCTGCCACCTCTGCCTAAGCCTTCAGGGAAAACAGGCGTGATAGTATGTGTGTACAATATTAGCTATTAATAGTAAAAACGTACACTAACTTACCTAAAGTTAAAAACACACAAGAGAAAAAGGCGAACCAATAAATAAACGTCATTCAAAATGTAAGAAAGGTATTTAAAAAATCTTAACTCTTTGCTAGACAATTAAACGGGGATAAATACTCGTAGTGAACAAAGAAAATAAGAAACAAAAACAAAGGAATTGCGTCAAGTTGGTGTAATGCCAACTTGAGCCGAGTTTTCTTTCTCTTATTATTTTCGTTTAATAAATATTCACAGTTTATTCACTGTTTTACTTAGAGCAGCCTCTTTGATGTAGTACCAAAGAGTTTTAGGGTATGGTATATACTATTTTTATAAATGGTAGTCATAAAACTTCTCTAATATCAAAGATCGACAACCTTTTTAAAACAGCTCGAAGTTGATCTGCCACGTGCTACGAAAGCGTAGGCGCCTACGTCACGGTAGCTACGCCGTAGCAATCATTCAATAATTTATTCCATAGCACATTCTCTTACACGTCATTCTTAACCCTTTCTGTGCTGACAACAAAAATGTGCGTTTTATGACGCATATGCGCGTCGCCCGCACTTAAAGGGTTAAACACATTTTTACAGATTTCATTGTAACCTTTGTTGTATATTAAAATAATATGACTACGTATTTCCGTTACAAAAACCCAGTGACATCAACGTTTTTGTTAAAATTTAAAATTTCAAAAATATTGCTGATTTTATAATATCATTGGAAACAGGCTGACGACTCACCTGTTGTTATGTGGTCACCGCATTTTTTTTTTATAGATGGGAAATCAACCAATGACTTCCCTTGCCCTGGGCGGGGCGGGAGTGAGTGTCAGACTTTTACTGACTAAAACCCATCCTTGTTCCTTCTTGTGCCCTTTGCGTTCCGTGGGCGCGGTATCTCTTTCGAACAACCCGCAGCATGTGGTCACCGCTGTCTATAGACATCTGCAATACCAGATTCCTTGCGTTACCCTCCCTTTTTTTTTTTTTTTTTTTTTTAAGATGGTAAAATCATCAAATGACCCCCCCCGTCCTGGGCGGGGCGGGAGGGAGTGTCAGACTTTTACTGACTAAAAACCATCTATGTTCCTTCATGTGCCCTTTGCGTTCCGGGGGCGCGGAATCTCTTTCGAACAACCCGCAGCCCCGGCAGGCCTTGGCCCTTAGTGGCCCCTTCCTTGTGCTGACACCTCTTTGCGCGGAACATGAACGCGCCGTCGACACGGTCTGTCGTTAGATAACGTACGGACGGTGAGCTACCCATTGCTCACCGTCCACAGACCGTGCCTACGGTGTCCGCCTGCGGGAGGCGCAATGGTGCCGTTATTGGCAATCCATTGCGCCGGCGGACGCGGCGTCAGCGGCGGCGGCGGGTGCGGCCACGGCAACGGTGGCGGCGGCAGCGGCGGCGGCGGCGGCGGCGGCGCGGGGCCCTCCCCCGGACCTGGCGGGTACGGCGCAGGCCTTGCCCCCAGCCCGGTGATCGGCCGGCCTGTTAGCCCCCGCACATGCATCGCAGTGCGGCGGGGCATCACAAGCCGCGGCCTTGTGACCGGGCTGACCGCAGCGGAAACACAGGGCGCTGCGGTCCACCTCCGAGGCGCACCGACATGCCACGTGCTTCCCCACGTGGCAACGGTAGCACCTCAGGGGCCTGGGCTCGAGCAGGCGAACCCGCGCCGACACCCAGCCCACCAGTAAGCGGCCCCCCCCAACAATGGCTTTAGCCGCCGTCACTGGGCAGCTGACCATAATGGTCTGCATGCCCGTGCGCTCTGGGCGGATGGTGCCTGCCCTGACCTCTTCGGCACGGCATCCACCCGCCCTGGTGACGGCGGCCACCACCTCTTCCGCGGAAACGGAGTCGTCGTTACCCTCCCTGGGACAGAGTTGAAATGCGCCTGTTATTTCACCGGCACCCATACCCTTCAAACCAGAACACAGCAACGCTGCTTTGCAGCAGAAATACGTAATGGTGATAGTACTTCCCCGGACGAGCTCCTTCACAAAAAGCTCTACTAGTACAAAAATACAATATGTTCAGGTGGGGATTCAGTGATGGTAGCGACTTGAGCTGTCTGTGCGGTACAGCACATACGATGGCCCATCTCACATCGTGCCCTGCATGCCCTAACAGCTGCACGCAAGAAGATTTAATGGCTACCACCGACAACGCAGTCAAAGTGGCCAAATTCTGGGCCGCATCAATATAATTTATAATAATAGTATATATTATTTATTTATCTATTATAATATAGTTTGTCATCGAAACGGTAAGAAGAAGAAGAAGTACAAATAATAAATTATTATTTAGAACAAAGCGTCCAAATATAAAGTAACACGTTGTTTTCGAAGCCCGAACATTTCTCACGTCTATTTTAATACGCGATGTTGGGCTAATAAAAATTAAAGGCTCCACTGAGACATTTACTGGCACTACTGTTTTTGCCCTTGGCTGTAAAAGGGCAATATTTGTTTTAGTGGTACGGCTACCTGCCGTTATTCGAGTCTTGCGGCTTTTGAACAAGCGAACTTGGGGTGAGTAATGTTAAACGGGTAACATGTCATTACTTTGAAATTACAGGAGGTAATTAAATCACCTAATAGCTTTAGGCAAAGATAATTAAGTGTTCAGTTTATTTAAAATGTCTATTGCTTTTTTATTAATAGATCAGACACGTGTACATACACGTGGCTATCATCATCTGCTTAACCTTTTTCCCAACTATGTCGGAGTCGGTTTCCAGTCTAACCGGAGGCAGCTGAATACCAGTGTTTTACATGGAGCGACTGCCTATCTGACCACCACAACCCAGTAACTGGGCAACACGATATCCCTTGGTTAGACTGGTTGTCAGACTTCTTGGCTTCTGACTATCCGTAACGACTGTCAAAGATCTACGAATAATAGCCGGGACCAACAGCTTTACGTGCTTTCCGAGGCACGGGGGTGTCACACCACCAACTTCCAAACTCCGGGCTGTTACTAAGAAATTCCAAATGGAAAAACCCATTAACACTTTTTGCCCGACCTGTGAATCTGGGGTCTGGTACATAAACGTGGCTATACATTTTGAGTATTCTAAAATTTCGTTTTTAATTCTCTTTAGTGTTCGTAGTGGCTAAGCTATTGGCTGCTGTACTACGTGTCGCGAGTTCAATTCCCTCACGGAACGTATCCACGATACAGGAAAAAATCTTAGCGTGGAGCAACGTTTACAAAAAGTACAGAAAACAGTACCTTTACAATGCCTTTACAATCTAGCCTTTTACAATGTCAACCACAATATCATCAAAACAAATCTATTAGATACATTCTATTCGACGAAAAGACTAAAAAAGGACACAAGTACCTAAATAACTTTAAAAACTTACAACAGTCCTTATTGTTATGCCCCAAGAGATGGAGAATGAAATATTATCTCTCTTTGTTATTCATTCGTGTCTCGGCGGATTCATAATTTTGTCAACACTTAAAATCTGGGAGTGAATCCTACTGTATTTTAGTTATCTTCGCAAAAATAAAACTAACTAGGTCTTTGTGAGTAATAATAAAGTAAATACAGTTTTCCTTTTACTCGATTGCGAAAAAAGGAGTGTAATGCTTTCAGGGTATATACCTGTGTCATGTGTGTGAGTTCTTTAACCGACTTTACATGTTTTTTTGTTTTAAGAGTTGGGAAATCATGCAATGACTTCCCCACCCCGGGCGGGGCGGGAGGGAGTGTCAGACTTTTACTGACTAAAACCCATCTATGTTCCTTCATGTGCCCTTTGCGTTCCGGGGGCGCGGTATCTCTTTCGAACAACCCGCAGCCCCGGACTTTACATGCTTGCTGCTTAGATTATTTAGTGTTGCCGTTTCTTACTGGATTTGAATGGTGAATGGTAAGAAATAGGCACCTACTTAAAAATAGAAAATAAAAATCTTTTTTACAAAAAAGACATTCAAGGAAGTAGGTCATGGAGTTCAGTGGACTTAGGTCACATGACCTACGCCCCTAGGGACTCTGTAGGTCATGGGCCACCACGAGTGTAAGTGTGGTGAATCGGAGCTTGTCGGGGCTGCGGGTTGTTCGAAAGAGATACCGCTCCCCCGGAACGCAAAGAGCACAGGAAGGAACATGGATGGGTTTTAGTCAGTAAAAGTCTGACACTCTCTCCCACCTCGCCCAGGGCGGGGAAAGTTATTTGATGACTTCCAATAGGTAAAAAAAAAGTGTATCAGAGCAAGCGGGAAAATATATTTTCGGTAACTGTTTCAAATAAATTTTAATATTGATCCCGTACTACGTAAATTATTGAACACACAAAAACACAGTCATATTTTTTTAACTATTCAACATATTTTTTTAACTTGCAAATAAACCACCTCGTTATGCTGCATAAATAAAAATTAAACGTAATTGCATATTTGCCTCCAGACAATCAAGCAACTTGTTTTAAAATTTGCTATGGGTTTAACTTACATTATATATTTTTACATCAAGCAAACAATATTGTTCCGGATAAAGAACCTGATGATGCATAATAAACTTAAATATTAAATACCTCCTCTGTACTGAATTTAACTGGAAAAACATGGGATCCGAACACGAGGCCAGTTCGCAAGTCAGTTCAATTGAAATTTCAGAGACTAACCTTTCAATGGCTTCATTTGCGAAAATATTTCTGCAAGTGAGTCAGTAAATTCTTTCACTGAACTAGCTCAAGAACTGTCCTCGTGTACGGAGCTCATAATACTTTTACTTTAATTAACTTTTTTTAAATAAAACGTTGCCCCACATTTTCTCCTGTACCGTGTGTAGGTACGTTTATAAATATAAATTCACACACACACCCGGAACAACTACCTGTAAGTCATACAATCGCACAGCCACTGCGCCCGTGGCGAATACTGAGTTCAGTTTACCTATGATAATTAAAATGTCGTGTTTATTAAAAAGGTATCGTCGTATGTGAAAAAGAGCAGTTCATATTTTAAGGCTGACATTATGTTGTTTCTCCATAGATAAATTTGCAACGTTCGGTCAGTGTCCGGGTAAAATCAATAACCGTCCAATATGTGCCTATCATTTTGACATCTAGAATTTCGTACGCAGCTTATGGCAACGCTTCAGTTAAGTGTCGGGCGCAGTGAGAGCGGGCAGCGATAGTCATATCGTCGATTTATAATATGGCATCGATTTTTAAGACATAAAAGCGCAAGGTGGTGTGTGTCTGTGTTTATTGGTAACTTACTTTATCCAAATGTTATACGTATTTTTTTTTTGTAACTATCACTTGCTCCTATTTTTTTTTTATTATACCTTTATAGTCTCACTGCTGGTCAAAGGTCTATAACTATACCTACACCTACATACATACTTTAAATCTAATATTTTTTATTATGTATGTGTGTAAGTAAGAATAATGCATAATTTAAAAAAAAAAATGTACATCCGAATGCCAATACACAATTTCTCAAACCTATATCCACGATCACCTAAAATTTGAACCCATACATTTTTTATCAAGAAATTATTAATAAAATTCCAGTACACACCAAATCTACCTCTAAATCAATTAGCTCACCAAACGCCATAAAAATTGAAAGCCCAATAAGTCCCGGACTGTATCGGCGTTCCACCCGCTAACAGTCGGCCGCGCCTCACTGGCCGATAGCAACCGCGTGTTGTATGACGGTCCAGTTTTTGTGCGACACGGTACACCCGCTATTCATTAGGCCGACGCTGTCCATGTCCGCATTAATTACAGGACGCCTCTGACGAATGACACGCAAATACGGTACGGATAAGGCAATAACAGCGGACGGGATGTTGGTAAGTTGATGAGCGTAGGAAATAGTAGGTGCTTACGTTCATTCGAAAATATTTGTATGAATTAGTTGGGGTAAATACTGGTAAAGTCCGGAAAAAAATTGTGTAGTTTGCTCCGCTCAAGTGGTACGGAAGTCAATCTATGTTTTACAATCTTCTTCTCCTTCTTCTTTTCATGTCGATTGAATCGTTTTAAATTTTGTCCGACTATAATGCAATCTGTATTTAATTGCTTTATGATTATTTTACAATAGTTTTGCCTGTCAGAAGAAAGGTTGATCGGTTGTGATGTTGAACGATTTCAGATGTGCCGACATAAGTATCGGCACTCTTATAGATTCTACATAATCATTATTAAATACTAATATTTATACAACCAGCAATATTTTTTTAAAGGCAAACAGAACACCGGTGAATTTATTTGATAAAGTTTTAACAAAAATCCACAATTAATGGTTCCCAAACAGCCCTCGAAATGTCGAGCGGTATTGAAATAAAACGTTCTGCAAAATGACCCGTAAGTTCTTCAGTTTAGTACAAAATTCGGGGAAATGTCGATAATAAGCAGTCCGTGCCTCAACTTGTATAAAGTTCAACTTGTAACTACAATTTTAAAAATTCGCGGTGAGTTACGTAAATCGACGATTTATATAAAAGTAACTCCGACCCGCGACCAGACTACGTAGACTTCAGAATTAAGGCAAAGTCCTTAACTATCCCACGGGAACCCAAACCGGGACAAAAACGTGTTACGCTACATCAATACTTTATATGTGTGTCAAATGTGTGCCGTTCAGCCGTTTAAGCGTGAAAGAGTAACAAACATTTATCCTCACAAACTTACGTTTATAATAATAATAGGAGTAATAAGAATAATATTTACTTTTCAAAACGTGTAGAAAGTACCACTAAGGAAGTCGCTTGTGGCTGCTTAACTAAATTCAGAATTTTAGGTACGGTAATTCCACTGTATGTTTTTATAATATGAAATGGCATTTCTTAAAAACAAAAGTACCTATTTATATAACCCTAAGGTTATGACTGGTTATAGTTTGACTTTGACCTAATTCAAAGTCAATCATTTATGTTACGCTATTAAAAGGCATCGAGTATCATTTATAAGAAATAAAAAAAAACTCGTAATCTTTTGAAACAGTGACAACTTAAAATTGACTACTATTCCGATCATATCTCAATACGTCCACACGGGAATATTACGTTTCAACACACGATTTTCTATTCAAAATTCATATAATACAATCCAGAGCTTTGAAACGGCTAGAAACTGCATAATATAATAATACTAAACTCTCAACCACGACGCATACGCATCAGAAAACAGGTATAAAGTAACACAGTTCCCACTATGTAATGTATAGAAAATGTATCGCTAAATACGGTTGGTCAAAGGATTCTCTCCAGTCTGATGACGTAGGAATAGAGAAGCGAATCAATAACATCGATATTTTTTATCGATTCACATAGTTGCATAAAGGTATCGATATAATTATTCGATTATCATTAAATTATCTTTGTTATCTAATCATGATATACTAAAAAGTGAAACATACATATATATACCATCACGCCTGTATTCCCCGAAGGGTTAGGCAGAGGTGTACCAATGCACACCCACAGTTCGCCGGTATATTTGTAACATACATAAGTAATAAATAGTTAAATTAACTTTAAAATTTTGATTAGACAGTTAAATTCACCCTTTACCTACAAGTCTACCCGAAGGTTGAGAGGGAGACAGACAATTCCCATAAAGACGGAACAGACTTTTTAAAACAGCCTATATTTATTTATTTTACTTTAATTAAAACGGAATTATTATATGAACGGACCAACATCAAAGCAAAATTATAAGTACCTATTAAATACTAACTTCTGCCTACAACTTTGCCTACAAAAACATATCTTATGACACTCGAAAATAATAGCTTTCTATCAGTGAAAGAATTTTCGTAATGAGACTAGCAGTTACTAAATAATAATAAATAATAAATATCTTGGGACAACTCACACACGGCTATCTGATCCCAAGCTAAGCAGAGCTTGTGTTATGGTAACCAGACAACTGATATACATACTTATATAGTTTATAAATACATACATATTATAGATAAATCACACCCAGACTCAGAACAAACAATCATGCTCATCACACAAAGTTTGTCCTGGGTGGGAATCGAACCCACGACCTCCGGCTTAGCAGTCAGGGCCGCTAACCACTAGACCAACAGGCCCGTCAGTTACTACTCCTGACAAACATAAAGTCAGTAAACTTTATCTCTTTATAATATTATTATATTATATTCATAATACGTACGCGAGCATCTGTCTTAATTTCTTTTAAAAATGTTTAATTTTATTATTTTACGCTCGTACGATAATTTCCACCTGTATTTGGTTGACTGAAAAAAAATGCCTAAGGCATCAAGTCCGTCTTTGTACCGTTTATTGCAAAAAGTTTAAATAAATAAAAAGCATCGATTACAAGTATCGATATTACTTTGGTAGGTATCGATACTTTTTCCGGACCCTAGCCCGAGTTCGATACGCCGACCATTCACTGATTACGCCGGTTTATAATTGCCGCTCTCCCAAATGAGCTCGAACTGCCAATCTGACGAAAGCAAAATGTGTTTCAGTCGCGTGATCATTAATTTGAGTATATTGTGTCAACTCTCACATTGATGATTTAAATGGAATTGCAATCGTTCTGTTTCCAGTTGTTAATATTGCTAAGTATGAACTGATTAACGTTTGATAAATGTAGCGAATGGAAACGGAACAAATAAGCACTATTTGAATTTCGATTCCATTTATATTTGTTTTTTTGTTATTTGGTTTTTGAAATACTGGACAGTAAGATTAATTAGTTTTCAACGAAGCTTATTTTCAAATAGGCTGCAGATGTCGAGGCTAGATGTCTTACTAGATGTCGTTTAATATCAATGTTTTATGTCGATCAACGTTCATCCGTCCCCGCAAGTCAATTACGGCAAAGGATGAATGTTCTAATGTGGTGATGGCACAGTGGTTAAAGCACTTGCCTTTCATGCATGAGGTTATGGGTTCGCCACTAGGCACGGGCAAATTAATAATTGTATTTTCAAAGTTTACATCAACTATGATAAATATAAGTCTGAAATCGAAAATTTGCCTTGAAAAAGTGTAATGATCAATACTCGTGCCTGCCCTGTTTGAGAAGAGGCCTTTGCCCTGTAGTGGGATAAAAATATTTCGGTGTTACTTTTTCTAAGGTTACCTAGATTAATTATTTTTCTGACATCTCGTAATAACTGTTGTGTGTGTAAATAAATGGTCAACGATTAAATAGTACATTTATGGTCGATGATTATACATTGTATTCTCAACAAAACCAATAAATACTAATAATTAGTCGTCTATATATCTATATATATATAATAATTATTCGTCTATATAACTAGTCTATACTAATAATTTTATATAAAGAGGAAATATTTTTTGTTTTTTTGTTGGGATCAAATAGGCTTCGAAACTACACCACTAGATAGCCAAATTATTCCTGGGCAATATAGGCCATATAACATCGCGCTAATACACAGGGGAGCGGAACAGTAACCAAAGACGTAACTAGTGTCAGGTGAAATAAGCCACGCAGACGAAGTCGCGGGCACTTCGCTAGTATACTATATGCTTTACACCATTAAGTTCATGCTTACTTTTTTCCGCAAACTCAAACACGTATTCACCAACTTTTGCGCTCACACGTTAAGAATAATTTTCTTCTAAAGAATGTTATCTTTCCTTTTTTATTACATTCTTTGTTCGCAAAAACTAATCAAGCGGAACAATCTTTAAAGTTAGTTAGTTAGGAACAATTTGAACCAGTTGCGAATTGAAATAATTCAGTGTGCCGCGACGCGTAAGTTTACAGCTTTCACCCGCAAATGTAGTGGCAAGTAAAGGGTTACGCTAAACGCACTTATTTTCCCACAATCTGGGGAAACATGAATGTAGGAAGGTAGCTACGAAAGAATAGACTGGGGAATTTCTGTAAATTTCTGGAAAATCGTGAGTAAGTTTACAAACATAAGACATATTTGGCGCAGTGGCTGCCTCGTTGGCCTAGTGGTCCTAAGCACGACTGCTACGCTAGAGATCTTGGGTTCAATTCCCAGGTCGAGCAAAAAGTGTTATTGGGTTTTTCTTTGAATTTATTTTTTGGTTACGGTTAATGGCAATAGGCTCGCCCCCTATTACATAGGACCTAAATATACCGGCGAACTGTGGGTGTACATTGTTACACCTCTGCCTAACCCTTCGGGGAATACAGGCGTGATGGCGATGGTATGTATGGCTGAGCTCATAGCTGCTGCGCTGCGTCTCGCGGGTTCTATTCCCGCACGGAACAAACATTTGTATGGTCTACAGATAATTGTTCCGGATCTCGCTGTTTGTGTAAGTGAGGTTAAATTTTTGTAAACGCATACACTATACAGGGGAAATTCCTAGTGTCAAATTAGTAGCCAGTGCAGTAGCGTCAGTTAAACTAGAGCAGAATTTACAAATTAAATACAAATGGCAGTGAACTGCTGTTGTATTCTGTAAAAAAAAAATATTCAGTGAATTTAGGTGAAGTGAGCTTTAAGTGAGTTGTCAATGATAGCTATCAATGGGGTATCATCTCACTTGATGATAGGGATTCTCACTCTCACTCAAGCTCTCCATTTAAGATTTAGGTATTGCACCAGATTTTTAACAGACTAGTCTTTTTTTACAATTGCTTGTTACAGATTTTTTTGTTTTTTTTTTTTTTTTTGCTGTCTGGTGATAAAAATATATTATGAATAATGGAGTTCTTTAATTAAGATGGTTTTATTGAAAATATTTTTTTTTAATTAAATCAAACTTTAATCTTCAAGACCTTTCCACATACAGTTTTGTTCCAATAACTAACAAAAATTCGGGTATCGCTCTGTCTACATAAAATCATTACTGAATAGCCAGTAATCCTACAGAACGATTTGTTAGCTCACCCGAACTGTGCACGCTATCCAATGGAAGAGGAATACTGCGGAGTTTGTGGTCCCGTTTGATACACTTGCAAACTACACACACAAATCCTACGACGCTTAAATCAAACGTGTTATCAATGCCCCTAATGCACTAGAGCTAGCGCTTGATGCAACTGGGCTCTGACCAAACCCACTCGTGTATAGTGTTTTGTTTCAGAAACAAAAGAAAATCTTGTATGCGCTAGCTTTAGTATTTGGAAGTAAATTGCCTGGTAATCCTAGATCTGAAAGAGGGTAGAGTTTTATTTTTGAATACTGGCTTTTTTTATGAGACAAGCCTGCTTTACTGATGCCTTCCACTGCTACCTAAAGCCAGAATCGATAGTGATGGTAACTAGAAAATCGTCGAGTCAATGAAGCTCGTTAACATAAACACACAGTTTAATTACATACCTGTTTGAATATTAAAAAAAAAACATTTTTTAATATAGTCTGAAATTTCCAATCCACCTTGAGCAAACGCGGTGTTCAATGTGCCTTTACTATGTGAAATAAAAAGGTATTTTCCCAGCAGTAGGACAATAGTATACTGTTCCTATTAGATTTTTTTAATACATACCTCTACGTTTAGATTCCATCTACATCTGCCTACAATCCAAAACCATCTCGAAACATCTACTTAACCACACAACCACACACTGTTGTCCAACATGCAGAAGGGCGTAAAGGAAAAGCAAAAGCAAAAGGAAAGGCAAAAGGAGTAACAAAAAAGTTTATACCTATATGTTTTTTTTTTATGCAACTCACCAATCCACCTTGAGCAATGGTGATCAATGCTCATGCCTTTTCTGTGTGGGAAAAGGTCTTAACCTACCCTGAAGTGGGATAATAAACGGTATTTTTTTTTAAATACGTGCCTCCTTTGAGATAAATCATCTGCTTACAATCCAAAACCAACTCCAAACATCTACTTAACCACACACTGTCGTTCAACATGTAGAAGGGCGTAAAGGAAACGCAAAAGGAGTAACAAAAAGAGAGTTTGTATATATTATTATTTCTTTTTTATTCATATCACCAATCCACCTTGAGCAACGGTGATCAATGATCATGCCTTTTCTGTGTAAGAAAAGGTCTTTACCCTGCAGTGGGTCAAAAATAGGCTAGTTTTTGCCTACGCTGAGATAAATCAACTGCCTACAATCCAAAACCAACTCGAAACATCTACTTAACCACACAACCACACACTGTCTTCCAACATACAGAAGGGCGTAAAGGAAACGCATAACGCTCGCTGGCATTAATTACAACTTCCGATGGCGATCGCAGTGCTATCGCGGTTCAGACGCGGCTGCGCTGCGTTCCGGCGATTTGTCATTGCCAAGCTGCTAGCTTGAATCAGTTATTGCTTGCTTAGTTGAAGTCATTTTTGGGTATTTTTCTTTAATGTCGGTGTGAGACGTTCAGACCTTGCAATAGAATATGGTGGTTCTGTTCTTAGAACTGAAATGTTAAATAATCTTTTTAAGACTTTCTATGAAATACAGAAATATATTTAAACATAAAATATACAATTTATTAAATACAGGCATATTTCATGTTACATAAAAAACATACTTTTATGATTTATTCTAAGAAATAAAAACATAGGTTCAAACTAAGAATACAAATTTAAAACACCAAGTAAAAAAAGATAGTACCTTCTACTACTTAGTTAGTCTATAGCCAGTTGATATTCATCTAATATTATCATGTAGATAAAAAAGACCGCACAGTCGAAAAACGGCTCATAAAAGTATTCCATTAGCTAACTATGTGATGTATCTACCTACCTAATGCATAATCTGGTAACGGAATCAGAGCCCAAAAGACACAACCGTATCCATTTTGTGATTATGTTATGTTGAGTGCTAACAAAACCTTTCCCTGGAAGAGATACGAAAAAATAACATTGATTTATTTATTTATTTTGGATCTCCAGCAAAAGATATACACAAATCGTGACTTAAAAACAAAATTTAACAAAAGTATTATGTTAGTGTACTCCTTCACATACAGGAGACCACAGCATGCTTAAGAAAGGTAACAAATAGCTAAGAAAGTACTTAAAACTTTTGAATAAAAAATTATAAAATCATCAAACAAGAGTAATCATAACTCAGATGAGTAAGAGTCATTTATTTATTTATTACTGTTTTGTATACAGTTGATCGATTATATCCAAAATCAAAAGTGAGGTTTGAGATCATTTATTCCCATAAGAATTACAAAAGTCTTAAGTCAAAAGTCATAGTCAAAAATCATTTATTTCAATTAGACCATAAAAAAAGTAATTCACAAGAAGAAAAGAACAATAATATTGAATCTAGTTGAATGTAGCTGTCCATTATAAAAGTTTCGTTTGGAATCAAATTTATATTAAATACATCCATCTATAAATCGATATTTGCGCTAAAAAACGGCTGAATTAAAATAGGCATTTTAAAAAGTGCTGAGTACCTAAGCTTTGTTATGCCAATAATTAGGTACTTTTCCCACCAAAAAAATATATTTGTCCACTCCGTTATCACTTTTACGGACAGCTAATTAGTTAAAAAACAAGGTCCACGTTAACTCCGTTATCACTTTCATGGACAGCTAATTAGTTCATTATTTATAATTCCGTTACAGCAGTTCGCTGAAGCTAGTATTTAATAAAACTTTAACGTTACAAGTCGAACAGTATCTAGAAAAAAATCTTAACAGCAAATCAAGTAATAAGGATACAAAACTCTTATTTCCCTGGCATTCGATCTTGCGGAGGCAAGTAAACATCCTTACACGTATTAAGGGAACCATATTACACTTTGACACCCTAATAATGGCTCTTCCACGACCCCTAATTCCTTAGGCGGGCCGGCACGAGGTCCATGTTTATGCTGCCTCCAACGAATCTTTGATATCAAAATTCTTTTAGAACCGACCGCACGTACTCCCACATTCACTCATATTTTAGATAACGTTCGACTGTTTCTCTGGTGCTCCACGGAATGTGAATAAAAATACGAATATTTTACTACCCCTGCGAGTTCGTGCATAGATACCGGAATTTATTGTTAGGTTAGGTTATATTTTTATTTCGATTTTGGATGAATAAAATACAGCGTTGATAGAATTTGTTCACAGATCCACGGAAGCCAATGAGCAAATATTTTGTTAGAGCGAATGAAATTGTTGAAATTTTAAACCATTTCAAAATTACTATTTGATTTATACATTTTAAATATGAATGTAAAATACAAACATTTAAAAATATAAATAAATAGTAAGCCACCGGCATCGGCAAGAAGCTCCAATAAAAATTACCTTTATCATCACGGTATATGTTTCAATGCATTCAAGTAAGGGTTACAAATGCCCAATCAAAATGAATATAAAAACAGGATTATTTTAGCTAGGTAGTACTCTGTCCACTAAACTACAAGCTCTAAGTAACTTATCTAATCTGGTTTCATCCTTTTGTTACAAACCTTAAGTCCTCGGCTAAGTAAAACTACGACCACAATAATAATTCGGAGTTATCATAGCCCATTGGGTGGGGTCCTGGGTTCGATTCCTAGGTCAGGCAAAAAGTGTTATTGTGTTGGGATTTACGAATTTCTCAGTAACAGCCCGGAGTTTTGAAGTTGGTAATGTGATATCCAAGTGCTTCGGAAACCACGTAAAGCCGTATTGGTCCTATGCCTGATCTCTCCCCGATTATGTCGGATTGCCGTCCCATCGGCATCAGACTATAAGAGTTAGAGAAGGGGGAGTGCATATGTGTTTGCGCACTCACTTGAGCACTGCAATTTATTATACCATCACGCCTGTATTCCCCGAAGGGGTTTAGGCAGAGGTGTACCAATGTACACCCACAGTTCGCCGGTATATATTTAGGTCCCATGTAATAGGGGGCGAGCTTATTGCCATTAACCGGGTACAAATCCAAACTCCGAGCTGCTACTGAGGATTTCATAGAAAAACCCAATAACAGTTTTTGCTCGACCTGGGAATCGAACCCGGGACCCATTGCACCGCAGTCGCACTTGCGACCACGTCTGCAATTTCTCGTGCGTATTTGGCTAGTTTTCATTAGGATTTGCGAAATCAGTCCGGTGTGTACATTTTACACGTTAATGCATTGATAACACAAATAAAAACATTATAGGAATGATTAATTCAGAAAAATGTCCTCTCTTTTTATAATTGTATTGAAAACGTAATAAAAAAGTCTCCTGTGCCTTGCAGTACTTACACGTGATAACGGATAACATGACCCAAAAAATAAAAATATTAAAAATAATTGCAACAATTTTTTTTTAATTTACTAAATTAATTGCTTTTTTTACAGATATCGCTGACCAATCAGATGTCGGACTGCGTTAATTAGTACTCAAAATGAGAAGGCTAAAGTGGGTGTCGAGGTTGGATAGCGGTGGTAGGTGGCAGGACTGGACAGTGACTCGCTGAAGCAAGATGGCGACGCACGCGCAGGGCGGCCCGCTCGCGCGCCTTCTAGTATTGGCTATCTTACATGTCAATTTTATTGGTAAGTTTTATTTTACTTTTTATTTAATTAAAAATTATAACAAATTACAAAAAATTAAAAGACCATTATCTTACATGTCAATTTTTTTGTTAAGTTTTATTTTACTTTTTATTTAATTAAAAGTTAGAAACAGTTACAAAAAATATAAATTACATTATTAATTAGTATACATTACGTACCGAATTGGTTGTAACTTTTAACAACACTGAATTAACAAAACTGTTGAGTTAATTATTTTTTTGGCTCTTTAATATTTTTTTTAATTAATGAAATTATCTGTAACTTGTGAAATATACGTTGGCATATAACAACAGTTTTGTAAATTAAATGTTAATCATTCTAAAAACTAATATCCAAAAAAATAATTGTAATTCTGACCAACACTAAAGTCAAAAGCTTACCAAATTAGAATATAAAAAAATAAAAAATCTTGTTAACTATGATAATCAACTAACTTTTCGGTATACATATTATTTTTAACTATCCAATGTTCCAATTTTCAAATCTCATCTTCCCTTAATTTTAAATTTGACTCACCTTTACTCTAGTACGTATAAAAAAAAATTACATGTAACACTTAATTTTCTTTTTAAAAGCCGTTTGTTTAAAATGTATTAAAAAATTGCACCACTACTTTGTAGTGCCAGATTATTCGCTCAAAGCCTGAGGGCACTCCAGCAGGTTATTTCCCCGAGTTGACTCCTAAAATTACCGTGGGACGGTAAACAACTGACAAACTGCGCTTTATTCTATTTTTAAACAGGTTGCAGTCGGGTCCCTGTTATTAACCGACCGTTTTTATAGTAACGGTCAAAAAAAATATTAAAAATGTGTTTTTTGTTTAAATATATTAAAATTTTAAGACAATGACGCCAATTCTCGTAATAAAAAAACGTTCAAAATCTAGTCGCAATCTCAACATCTCATTCTAATGTGTATCTAAAATAAAAGCATTGTTGCCAGATTCAGACTGAAATTAGAATACAAACGTTAATAAATGTTACTAGAACTTCCCCCCAGATAAGAACTTCACATGGATTAAAGAAACAACTTCTTAATATAATATCATAGACGGAGTAATGTCATATCCATAAATGAGCAAATTTTAATTTATTAGAAAAATATTAATAACGTTCCTCCCGACCGAATTTCGGTTACGGCGGTTTATATCAATCATCAGCATTCCATCTTCCGTCGCTCTCATAATCCAATAGGACGGTAATAAAAAATATAAGTAGTATGTACCCTAATATACAGGATTTTTTTTTAACCAGTGCCTAAATTTTGCCATAATAAACTTCAACACGTTTTATTAAACACGTATATTTTATTTTGATATGTCTTAGTACTAAAAAAAAAAGTTATCGCTTACGAAACATGTTTACTTAAAAACCATATTTTATTGTCACTCGGCGCTAGCGCATTCCCCACCCCCTCACCCCAGCCATGCGCCCGGGCGGCGGCCGCGAGTTTTCATTGATAGTATGGCGAATAGATGATGTCCATGTTTTGCTTATTTCAAACTCGGATAAGGATGAAATTTTTTTTTTTAACTAATCACGGAAATGTTTTCTATTACTGACACTTTTTTTTTTTTTTTTTTTTTATAGACGGGAAATCATCAAATAACTTCCCCCGCCCTGGGCGGGGCGGGAGGGAGTGTCAGACTTTTACTGACTAAAACCCGTCTATGTTCCTTCATGTGCCCTTTGCGTTCCGGGGGCGCGGTATCTCTTTCGAACAACCCGCAGCCCCGGCAGGCATCGGCCCTCAGTGGCCCCATCCAATTTTGCTGACATCTCTTTGAGGCGCGCGTGGAACACGAACGCGCCGTCGACACGGTCTGTCGCTAGTGAACGTACGGACGGTGAGCTACCCATTGCTCACCGTCCACAGACCCGCGTCTACGGTGGCCGGGAGTCGTCACGTGGCTCCCGACGCCCGGATCGTCTACCGCGGCGGCCGCTGGGACGGGGGACCCTCCTTTCCCTCTCCCGTCCCGCCGCCTCCTTCTCTAGCATTACAGCTTCGCAGAAGGAGGCGACTGCTTCCCATTCCCCCTCGCTCCGGACCATGGCCTGGACCAGTGCCGGACGCGAGAGGGCGCCGCCGCCGATGGCCGCCCCGAGGACTCGGCGGTGCTCAGCCCAAGCAGGGCACACCGCCAAAGTATGCTCCACCGTGTCCTCGGGGCGATCCTCACAATGGTGACACCCGGGCGATTCCTCCCGCCCGATGAGGTGCAGGAACCTCCCGAAACATCCGTGTCCGGTGAGGACCTGCGTCAGGCGGTAGGTGAGGGCGCCGTGGCGCCGCTCCAGCCACTCCTCAAAGAGGGGTCTTACCGCCTCAATCGAGGCGAGCCCTGCACGAGGTTGCGACAGTCGTTCTCTCCATGTCGCCATGAGATCGAGCCGGAGTTCCGTCCGCAGGGCGGCAATTTGCCGCGGCAGCGGAGTTTCGCCCCGGCCCAGTGCCTCCGCGCGCCACTCGTGTAGGCGCGCGAGGACCAGCGCCTCCAGATCCCATGGCGATTACTGACACTGAACTACTAAAAAAAAATTACGCACTGGTTAAAAACTTTACATACAACATGCATGTTATTAATTCCACGAACATTCCTCATAGTCTATTACAAAGCCGCACACGTCAAAACTTGCTACATATTAGTCAGTACTTTGTAATATTTTTTACTTTTACTCGAATAATAAATTAATACTTGTTCCCTTTTGATGGCGGGCTTCATTTTAATTTTAAAGTTGTTTTTCATTTTAATTTTGTTTTCTTTGTAATACCTATATGATGATGAATCATATAAAGTGAACTGGATGAAATAAAATTTTGAAATTATTTAAAGTAAGTTCCTTTTCTCGTGAAAATTGTAAATCCACAATATTTTGTAATTTACGTAACTGGCTTGTTATTATCTACAAAATAAAATATTTTTTAGATTTACATAACAAAAATAAGAAAACAATATTTTGTTTGTGACTTTTTTTATAATTATAATATGCTTAAATATAATATAGGTGAGGTACTTATAATGTTTTTAAGTGATTAATCAAAAAAAAAAAATTCTGTAATCATATTTCAAAAGCAGCTGAACTGAACTGTAGTTTTCCCTTTTAAATAGCTACGGCAAAACCCCTATATGGCACTTTTTAAAATTAAATCATCATCAGGACACCATAACTAAAAACTTCTCAACAGACTATACTTAGCCCTTTCCCAATTAAACCAGCAGACTATAACGTTCTTACTCATTTTAACACACATGTCAGTCAAACCTCGTAATATTCAGCAAATCGTGGTAAGAGAATCTGTTTGTCTAGGACATTGTGTGGGCTGTCAAAGCCTAAACTCAGCAGCCACGTGTAAAGGGGGACTCAGACTTGCCAGTAAAATAAAATTTTACGCGCGTAATTTTAGTGTGTCCGAATATACGAGGGTCTATTTCGAGTGTGTCCAGTTGACCAAAGACTTGAATCGATCTACAATGGTAATTTAGTAAGTATTCTGTATTTTTTTTTGTGCAAGGTTGCGCATAAAATTACGGGTTCGGTACCGGACAAGTGCCAACGTAATCTTTTTAATTCATAATACTATGTTCCTGCTAGTTTAATCTTAAAAATCGTCGTGAGAAAACCTAGACTTAAAATTAATAGTGGTGATCAATAACCGTACCTTCGTTATACAAGAAGAGGTATTTGCCCTGCAGTGGGATAGTAATAGGCTAGTATTATTACTATTTATGTTAAAATGATCGAAAACAATTATGTAACACTAATGATTTACGCCTGATTGAGCTAACGCTGATTTCAGCGTTATTTAAAATTTGTGAGTGATTTCACACACTAATTTTAAATTAAAACATGTTTTCCTATAATTTAAATTTCATGACTGTATGTTATTTGGGTTTTTATTCACACAAAAAGTGTCCGTATTCCGTAGGGAATAAAACCCTTTTATATAATTCAAGTCATATTTTAAATCAAGCACAAATGGGCTATTTACCATGACTGTAATCCCGTGATACTATGCAATAGAGCGGATAAACAATAGACATTAACAGATTGATTTGCACAGTGCGGTTTCAATCAACTAATCGGGACCTACCGGACACAGAATGCCCCGAAACGTCACAATACTCTTTAAGCTTTAGTGCTCTATTCGTGCGTGTTCGGTTCGCGGTGACGTGTATGAAGGCCTTTACAACATTCGAGGCCGCGTTCACGGTGCTTTGTTTTGGACTCGCTCTCATTTCACAGAGTGCAAGCTTTCGCTGCGTTAGCGTAGAACGCTTCATAATACTAAACTATTGTACTTTACACCGTGACGGTTACAGAATCCCGGGCTAAAATGAATCCAGAAATCAGTGGAATGAGTATTTTTGTTTTCGCTCAAGTGTGAATGTTAAAGTGTTTTGGTGAGTTGTTACAATGGTTGGGGATTGTTAATGCGTTGTTAAAAACTTTCAACGTTTCACAAAGTCGTGAGCAAAAGCTTGTCTATATTGTATATGAATAAATTGAAAGGTCACTCATTCCTCATGATTAACACGAAATCTTTAGAACTATTATTAGTGTGAAGCTGAAATTTGGCAGTTTAGTTTCATCATCTGCTTAGCTTTTTTCCAACTATGTTGTAGTCGGCTTCCAGTCTAACTGGATGGAGCTAAATATCAGTGTTTTACATGGAGTAACTGATTATTTGACCTCCACAACCCAGTGCCCGGGCAACACGATACCTCTTGGTTAGACTGGTTGTGAGACTTCCTGACTTCGGACCATTTCGTTTAAAAGTGATGTCAGCTAAAATCAAATTTTGCGACTGAAATGAAAAAAGGGGTTTTCATGATTTAAAAAAAAATGTTTCATACAAAAAATTCGTTCTCATAAATTTTCATAAAGTGTTCTTACCTGTATGCACACAAAACTTATTATATATTTATATATTTTGTAAATGACAGGTAGTGGACAGTGCCATAAATGTAAGCGGACACAAGTAATATGGAGCTGACATTTATTACGTCTAGACAGACGTACTGGACTATTCCTACTTTAATACACTATCTAGAATTGAATTAGACTCAAACCAACACTAAAAGCTTTATAAGAATGGAGAATGATATAGTTGAAATTAAGTATAATATGAACTTTATGGTCATATAAACTAAGTTAGTTTTAGAGTAACCCAAAATTTTGAAATAGGTCGATTAAAATGGAAACGGGCTGCATCACAGATACTTTTGAATTCAGAAAAAGAATGTTCTCTACATTTAAAAAAAAGCACGTTCTTACTTATTAGGTACTTTAGTGTGTACTCAATATTATAAAACAATTTCAATTTTTATATAGTTAGAAAATAAAATAGGTATGCAAAGTGACTTTCCAAAATGTGACTCGTGTTACTTATTCTTTAACACAGATAATTTTGTATAAATTCCCGTATTCTTAATTACACAAAATATAATATAAAAAGTTCCTTACTACGAGCTAAGCTATTTCTGTTCGCTGTTAATACAAGCACATTTCTTTCATCTACCGGATATTAAGTAAACAACCGGAACGATATTTAAAATATTTTATAACATTCCTAAATTACGTGGCTTCCTCTTCAAACCTCTATGAATTACTAGAGAAATATTCAAAGAATTTCCTTTTCAGCGCAAAAGGCAATATTAATTAACTACATCATCAAGCGGTCCCTTTATATCTACCCTCAAAGTGCTTACATAAAAAGAGTATTTAATGTTTGCATAGAATAAATCCGGTGAGACATTTTGCAAATGGATTTTTTTGTAGTCACATCGGAGCAATTCATTTGACGTTGATAAAAATATAAAAGCATCGTAGAACAGCGCGGGTAACCCTTTCAGGGCTCAAAGCGGTGTTCGGTATCCTCATTGAAAAACCGTTGAGAGGTCAAATAAAGAAAAGGACATACATCCCCGCGTCCTCTGTTAATTGCTGATATTTGCCACTTCATGTTGGTATCTGCAAATCCGTACTAGTCCGTACTAATATCCGTACTAATACTATAAATGCGAAAGTAACTCTGTCTGTCTGTCTATCTGTCTGTCTGTCTGTCTCTTCTTCACGCCTAAACCACTGAACCGATTTCAATGAAATTTGGTACAGATATAGTCTGGGACCCGAGAAAAGACATAGGATAGTTTTCATCCCGGAAATCCCCCGGGAACGGGAACTATTAATCCACGCGGACGAAGTTGCGGGCAAAAGCTAGTTTTGTAATAAGTAAGTAGGTATGTAATTGTTCTTCATTAAATAATCCACATCTAATATTATAAATGCAAAATTAACTCTGTCTGTATGTTTGTTGCGTCATCACGGCAAAACTACTAAACCGATCGTAATGAAATTTGACATCGGGGTAGTTTGGGATTCGAATAAAGATATAGGCTAGGTACTTTTTCATTCGCTTCAGCGATTACCGACACTCACACGAACGAGAACGCAGGCACAATTTAGTAACATAAAAATCTCGTTCAATTGTTTTTTTACTATTTCTATCGTACCAGACATATCTTTAGCATAAATAAAGTTTTAACAGCCCTAAGGCCAGTTATTTTTAATTGAATAATATAATATCACTCAATTTCAGTAATAGTGGTTTTAATCCGGTGGATCAGGTACCAATTTTGTTGTCATGAATTGATTGTATATGAAATTGGATTGTTCAGTTAATCTATTAGTAACAAAATGGCTAATAATCAAATACATTGAAATATGAGATGTGGACTTCACTGTTATTGTGTTGTAGTTATTATGGGAGCGACTGAATGGCGCAACTTTAATGTTTGCGTGAGTGGCAGAATCGATGTAGCAATTTAATACGCAGGTTCCCAGCGATCCATAGTTTATTGTTTTAAAAAACGACGAAATAATAAATAAGGTTTATTATTACTTTTAATGTTTATGCATGTGTTGTGAATGTCAATTTTAATCAAATAATTCCAAAATAAACACATTCTTAATAAATTCTATTACACAAATTAGGTGGTCCTAAAACTGAACTCACATAGATCGAGATTGTCTCAGCGAGTAGACACCACCCGCGTCGGAATTGAATTAATCTCGTTCTAAAATTTTCACTTGCCACCTTATCTCCTGTCGTATTGTCGTTTTATTGTGCCTACCCTGGAACCATTAGCGAAAATGTCACAGCGACGGCATTGTAATCGCGCGCCCGCGGCCTGCCCGCACAATGATGCGGCCGTTCGACCCCGCCCGTCTACACGCGCCTTTTACCTTTACTATGATACAAATTTGAGTTTCTATAATAAATGAGAATACCCCCAGCACTCGCATTATTTACGGAATAGAACGCCGCTTTACCTTTCCACAATCCCGGAGCGAATTCCAGAGATAGTCGCCGATAGACGTACAAAGCTTAGCTCCGAAACGTTTGAATGAGTAAACACTTTTACGAATTGTGTCGTGTACATTTCACCTCTCAGATTCTTCGCATAGAGTTAGCAAATCTCGTATGGTGATTCACGTCACGTTGCTAGCGAGTGGCCGACAAAGGAAAGAGGGCTTGCATACCTTATTACCACCTTTTTGCCAAATCCCCACTTATGTGAAACACGACGCACTCGCGTCGGCAACTCGGAATTACAACTACGTGTTAACACAAAATAATGCTGTAGGTAGCTGTAATATTTTTATTCGCTCTAGAAATATCTTTTAATACTATTCAAAATTCATATCTCACCTTTATGGAAGTATATCTGCTTTAACACGTGGATCGTGTTTGTTTTGAGTAAAGACTTGAAGTAGATAAAATACTATAACTACACAATAAATGCTACAAAAGAGCAATAAAGATGGCAATTCAAGTGTGATACAAGATTAACAAAAATAAATATGTATGTCGCCTGAATAACGAATTATATCTAAAACTACTTAAACTTACAAGGTACTAGGACAACAGCAAAGCAAGAGGGGTGAAACTCCAAAGCTTCCAAGTCATTAGACAATTAGGGCGTATTTATTTCTATGCATATTTTGCCACATCGGAATGTCACCACGGGTCTCCTTGCAATTAATCAGCAAGTCAATGAGCCGTTTTGTTTGGACATCGTCGATGAGTAATCCTTCCCTAGTGATTTACTGACGGACCCAAAATATTCCTGAAATAATGTTTATGTCAACTCAGAATTTTATCATTTTTAATGGCCGAAGAGCTCTTTGAAATTGAAAAGGCTTTTACTTCTTGTTGTTTTAGTTAAGTAGTTTTGGATATGGAAAAAAATGAGTTTGTGAACATCCCGGCAAAAATATGTAGGTACGAAGTTACTAGTGGTAGCAAAGTTAAAAAAAATAACACAGTTAATGCAAAGAAGAAAGTAAAATATTTTTTGAGAGAATCTCTTGCATTTTTTATTTTCTATCTCGATTTTCAAACCAATAAATTATTACCAATTCTTTAGAATTCTTCAGAAACAATATTAATAAAACAAACTATCTTATCCACAACGTTACAAAGAAACTCAATACCAATTCAGACCAATATCAATTTCAAGAAGATTTATCGAATGCAAATTAGTGAAACGCAACATTACTTAGAAGAAAACAAAACAGAACTACAAAGAGCAACGCTCGTATTTATTGCCCTTATCTTATTTGCATGCAATTCTGTATATTGCTGTCCCCGACATACACCATAAGCCGTGGCTTCCGACTTGTTTATAGAATATTCGCTCATAAACATGCAGATTGCGGATGAGACGCGTTTTTATGTAAAATTGGGGAAAGGGGAGCAGTTTTATTTATTAGCCTCTTGACTCGCGGCGCGTCACGACTGACAGAACAGTCGCTTGAGAAATTGCTCGTAGTTCATATCGAGATTGAGCGAACATACTCCGAACATGGGGGGAATTTAAATCTTATTTTGGCGCCTCGTGACAAACAAGTGAAACAACTGAACTGGGGACGTACTGTGAAGTGTTAAAGCTCGATCCCTTTCCCGGAAAGGAACAATGATTTGTTCCATTGCGGAGTAGGGATGCCATTCATTCTGTATAGTTTTATCACTGGGTCACAGTAAAACAATGGTGGCTGGGACATGTAATAATACAATCAATTAAATAAAAAATAAACTAAAATTATTTACAATGGCAATTTAATTATTTGAGTAAATCAAGTTAAGTCAATTCAAAATGCTTGATTTACTTCCTTACCGCGACGTTCTTGACATGTAGACAAGGTGAAATGCCAAGAGCGTGAAACACCTACGGCCGCTCTTTTTAGGATCAAAGGCTTGTTTTAGAAAGCAGTACATCTGGACACGTCTCGCGTTGATAAGAAATTTCTCTTGTAGAAGGACCCTATTCCCAACACCGATGGGTTATTATTATCTTAAACAAATATTTAAAAAAATGGCAAGTAACATTAATAAAAAAAGGAAATTAAATTATAGTACCAATAAATTATCTAATATATATAATGCAGACGCTGCCAAACTAATTCATATCTATATATTTTATGATTTTTCCCGAGACTCAACATTGCGTTTCCATTCAACATTGCGAGGCAATAATTTCTAAGTCCTATTGTCCATACTCATGTTCCCTGGGCATAGTTTCAAGTCTAGAACTCATTTAGTCGGACGATTATCGGTCCTGCAACAGATGAGCCCGAGCGTGGCCACCCCATTATAGTATTATGTTTGGGTTATTCCCAGTTGTCCCCACTGTGAACGCCACCACTGGTGACAAATGGGATTTCTTTCCATAAAATGTCCCATTTGCCACCAGTGGTGGCGACACCAGTGGTGGCAATTAGGAATGGCCACTCTTTTTGTTCCCAATTGTCACCACTGTGACAAATAAGAAAAATAAAATGATACGCCTCCATACTAGTACGGTACACAAAACGAGAGAAATAAAACATTGCACAGACTAATCAAGGTTTTATTCACAATAAGTCCAATTTTTTTTAATACGTAATCCTTTAATTCCTAGTGCTTTATCACAGAGTTACAAGCTTCAATGATCAACTTTCTTATTATTATTTATCACAGATCAGTGTATACAGGAATTTTTTTTAACTAGTGCGTAAATTTTGCCATAATAAACTTCAACACGTTTTATTAAACACGTATATTTTATTTTGATATGTCTTAGTACTAAAAAAAAAAGTTATTGCTTACGAAACATGTTTACTTAAAAACCATATTTTATTGTCACTCGGCGCTAGCGCATTCCCCACCCCCTCACCCCAGCCATGCGCCCGGGCGGCGGCCGCGAGTTTTCATTGATAGTATGGCGAATAGATTATGTCCATGTTTTGCTTATTTCAAACTCGGATAAGGATGTTTTTTTTTTATTTATTTTTTTAACTAAACACGGAAATGTGTTCTATAACTGACACTGAACTATCAAAAAAAATTTACGCACTGGCTAAAAACTTTTCCTGTAGGTATTATTCACAATAATTGACGTTTTATAATATTCTAACTTACCAGCTATTATTTTACTCAGTTGTTTTCCAAGATGGTGTATCAAAGATTAATCAATGCAGTATTTACAATAAATTATATTTCTTTTTTTCATAACACAGATCAACTTATTATATACAATAATTATAGTAAAAAAAAAATATATGAATGCATCTTCTTGTCGCTCATAAGTGCGTACACAAGCGGCACTATATACGTGTTGTTCACAGTACTTCTCAAGTCTCCATGAATACTGTATAGTTGCACAAACGGCGAGGGGTAACTTTTAAAAGTTCCATCGCTATAGAATTCATTAACTTCGGTCATCATCTTTTTTGCCTTTTTGCATGTTGTAACTTATCGTAATCGTCCATCTTGGAAAACAATTGAAAATAATAGCTGGTAAGTTAGAATATTGTGAATAATGTACGGGTACACCTTTTATAGCAGACTTTTTTAAGTCATAATTTTATTTTGCATAACAACTCATATAGCATAAACAGCTCTTTTCGCAGAAAGTCATTTGGCATCATTGATACATAATAATTAAGAAAGTTGATCATTGAAGCTTGTAGCTCTATGATAAAACCCTAGGAATTAAAGGATTACGTATTACAACAAAATTGGACTTATTGTGAATAAAACCTTGATTAGTCTGTGCATGTTTTATTTCTCTCGTCTTGTGTACCGTACTAGTATGGAGGCGTATCATTTTATTTTTCCTATTTGTCACTACTGGTGGCAATTGGGAACAAAAAGAGTGGCAATTCCCAATTGCCACCACTGGTGTCGCCACCACTGGTGGCAAATGGGACATTTTATGGAAAGAAATCCCATTTGTCACCAGTGGTGGCGTTTACAGTAGGGACAACTGGGAATAACCCTTATGTTTTCCTATTGCCGTGCTAAGGCAAGCTAAGCTAGGCTAGCAAGCACAGCAAAGCAAGCTAAGCTGCACTGGATTTTATACTAAGTTATTAAGTAAACAAATATTTTCTCTGTTAATATGGTTATAGTTCCTCGGTGGGAATTTCGCTTACGGGTATTTTTTAATATAAAACTTTTCGTAATTAAATTCTACTAGCTTCGGCATGCGACTTCGGCTGCGTAGAGTTCAGAATTTAGCGAAAGTCCTAAATAATTCCTTTAAAAACACAGAATATTAAACTTATCCTATGTGTTAAGCTAGATCAATCAAAATTTCAGCAAATACCGTTCAGCCGTTTAAGCGTGAAAGAGTAACACACAGCCATCCATTTATCCTCACAAACATCCATGTTTATAATAAAACTTTAAGTTTCTGGTCCTGAAAGTGACATTTATTTTTAGCAATATTATTAAATCAGTTTCCTCTATGTTTCTACGTGTCACAATTAAATTATTTAATTAAATCTAAATATATTCGGAAGTTTTTTGTAAAGCAAAGTTCAAGATTAATTTCTTTTACTTAGTAATGAATTAAGAATGTCATCTCGTCATTCTCGGTTACTACCCAAAGTTTACTAACACCATTAACCAATCATTCTAAGACACATCTCTAAAAACTTATTTTTTAGCCCTGAAAACTCGTATAATTTTCAATTAACTGTACAATTAGATTTTATGTTGCTTTGTCTTTGTAATCAATCAATAAGTATTCAATTGAATTGGCAAATAAGTGGCGTCATAGTTTCCTATAACCATACAAAATTTATCGAAAAATTGAAATTAGATAGCTCATAAAAAGTTTGTGAATTGAGTGGTGGTTCCTATTATCCAATGTATGCTACGCGCATACTACGAAACTGCTACGAGTTGATACGAAAAGTAAAACTCTTATGACTTATCAAAATCTATTCAGCATTGCTTACTTAATATTGATACCTCACAAATCTTTATCTGATCGTTCACAAACAAACAAAACCCAATAAAAACAAAACAATATTAGGTCCTTGTTCAATAAATACTGTACAAATAGTTATAGTTTCTATTTTCCAGTTCGTGATTTCCGTCCCGAACGAAGGATATAAGTAAACGACAAATATTGTGTACACAAAATGTCCTACACACAATAAAAAATAAATATTAAAAAATATCTGTCCAGTCGACACACAACTAAAAATAGGGCAACGTCGGGGTGTTGACAGAGGTGACCAAGGGATAAAGGACGCGAGACGAAAATAGTTCCTGTAAACCTACGCTAGTTCAGTAAAATTAAATTAGGTTAGGGTTAATCAATCGGTATTTTCGTTAATATTATATTGCGACTTAAAAGTAGGTTACCTACTTAGATGGCACGGCATTTTTTAGGATGGAAAATCATCAAATGGGTTCTTTCGTTCTTAGCGGAGCAGAAGGTGTCAGACTCTTACTGACTAAAACCCATCCGTGTTCCTCTTAATGTCCTTTGCAGTTCAGGGCCGCGGTGACTCTTTGGAACAAATTTCGCTACAGACGGCATGGTTTGAGCAGAGGCTAAGCAATTGGCTATTGTGCCGCATGTCTCGCGCTCGATTCCCGCACCGAAAAAAAATATTTGTATGGCCAGTATGTAGCTGTTCTGGGTATGACTGTTTGTGTATCTGAGTTTATATTTTGTAAACGCACCCATGAAACAGGAGAAAGTATGTATTTGTTGTGAGGCAACGTTCAAAAAATACTGTAAGAAAAAGTATGGATATTGTCAGTTTTAAGTAGCGATAATTGTTCTGGTACACTTTCATTAAGTCGTGTAATATTAGAAACTTATATGTTAGGGAGTATATTTACTTTTTCATTATACTAAATGTAAAAAATAATAACACAACTGCAAGTAGGTAGACAGCCCCCCTAGCCAAGTCACAAACGATAACGTTTGTGACTTGGCTAGGGGGGCTGTCTAATAATCTATTAAAGCCTACTCAGCGATTGCGTATAAACGCAATCGCTGAGTAGACTTTAATAGATCTTCAACTTTATGTGCTTGGTTTTAAGTTGAAGATCTAATGAAGATTGCATAGCGTTTTCGTTCGTTCCAGTCGCTAACGCTTACAAATCTTTAATAGATTTTCAACTTAAGGCTCTTGGGTATTAAGTTGGAAATCTATTGGTACCTACCGAGCGTTTACGATTATCGTTTGTGACTTGGCTAGGGGGGCAGATCAACCTACCAACTTTGATGCGGACGAATTCACGACCAAAATGTGTAAACAATATTTCTCAAGGTATCACACGTTGTTGTAAATAAAAAGTCACGCAGTTAGTAAGCAATCGTCGCAATCATTGGTTCGGCGAATCCGAACTCGACCTATAATCACACAAACACGTTAGGTTGACCACATACCTGACGGAAGATGCTCTGCGGATTGGTGGTAAAAACAGTTGAACACATAATAATACTCGTAATAAAAATTTCTCAACGGAATTTTGGTCACCACTGCCAATCCTAATTCACATTAGTCAAGTACCCAGATATTATATTGCATAAGTGTATGCGCAAATACAGGTGCACTGGGGTCCTTCCCTTACTCACATAGACAGCAATCCAATCCGATACGACCAGGCGCAAAGGCAACGGCTTTACAGGCTGTCTGAAGCATGGGGATGTCCCACCTCCAGCCAAAGGAAAAACTTAGTATCAATTTTTGCCCAACCTTTAAATCGTACCCAGGATTACGCTCAGCAGTCGCGCTTACTACCACGAGACCAAAAGTGGTTGATACACACATAACTAATAATTAATGTATTGGTGCGTTGAGCATATTAACGACGATGCCACGGACGCATCTTTCGTCAAATGTGTGTCCACCCTTAGCCTTTCCGCCCATGACCTACTTCATGACCGATATTTGACAGTTTTTTTTTTGTCGGCGAGAATGGGACATATCAATTCTAATATGACTTTCCGCCCACTGCAGATTTTTCGATCGATTACCGGACCGTCGAAAAATCGGTCGTGAGCGCAGAGCCTTTACTAATGCACACGGCCGACAAAAAATCGGTCATGAAATCGGTCGTGGATGAAGAGCCTTAAGATTCGCCGAACAAATTTGTCGCCCTGTTCCTGTTCCCTGTTCGCACTACTATCGCTTTCTGTTAGAACAGCGCCTAAAGCCCTCAATGAACAAGCCAACTCGAAGTACACAGGCCAAACTCCCCCTGACACGTTACGGATGAGACCGGGTGATTAAAAACGTGACCGTCATCACTTGTCGTCCGACGCCCATAAGGGTTTTATCTACTGCGAGCCACCCCCGAAGCTTTGTTTATTTATTGTAACGAAACTTTCTTGTTTGATCGCTTTTATAATCAGCTGTGATTATGGTGAACATTTTGCGGTAATGATGAATATTTTGTTACGGATTTATTTTATTATTATGTCGCGAATGCACAATTTCAGATGTCAGAATAACCAATATGCATTTTAATTGGCTTCACGTTGAAGTTGCTCTTTTATAATTAAACAATAAGTATGACAGGCTTAACGAAACAAAGCTACATGTTCTTCCCAATACATGAACTTTATTTTTACCTTATTTTTTACAACATTTTTTTTGCTGTCACTAATTTTTTAATACTGTAACAACCCTGCATACACCCATAAGCATAATGTTTTGTTTGCGTTACATTACACGATACCATATTATGGTGATTTTTCACACCAAAAAAAAGGTCGTTTCCCAACAAAAAAAAAGATGTTCCATGTTCCTTACTTGATGGGCAGTACCTATATGTCTTTAACGGCCTTGTTGAGTCTTTTTACAACCCATATAAGTACAGTTTTATCAATTACTATTGATGGTGCAAGATACTCATAAAATGCTCCCTATTACAAAACAAAGAAGGTCGCTGTTACAATGACGTAAATCATTTTTGAGAACAGTTAGAACAGTCTCTTGATGCATGACAAGACAAATTGAGCTATAAAACCAAATCGTAACCCAACGAAGAATAGAATCACCCATTTTGCGTAAAATAGTGCAGATAGATAAAAAGCCTCGTGAAAATATTTTCGTTTCAAAGCTTTTTTGACTATTTAGAAGTTTACTTAACATAAATGATGAACATTCAAGTTGCATCCCAATATAATAGTATACTTATATTTTAATGGGACTGCCTCATCAGCGTGGTGGTCCTAAGCACGACTGCGACACTAGAAGTCTTGGGTTTGATTCCCAGGTCCAGCAAAAAATGTTTAAGGTTTTTTGTATGAAATTCCCAGTAGCAGCTCAGAATTAGAATTTGTGCCCGGTTAATGGCAATAGACTCGCCTCCTATTACATGGGACCTAAACATACCAGTGAACTGTGGGTGTATATCAATACACCTCTGCCTAACCCTTCGGGATATACAGGTACGATGGTATGAATTTTATTGAAATAAAAAATCTATTTCATACATTTACGAGTACATAAAATGATACCGTAGCACAGTCCATGCAAAAAAACCGCACGAAACTGCGCATACAAACAGATTTCATTGCAAACTACATTGTAAATTCACATTGAAAAATCTCTATTGACACTTACCCTGGGACCGAGGCTGGGGGTTAATCCTAGTAATATTTTACTACATGTTATTTTTATAATGTAACTAAACTTAGAAATATGAGTAGGGAATTTATGTGTTGTAAAAATGTTATGTGTGAGGCGATTGGGTCACGCACGGGGGGGCCATTCCGTCGGCTACGATTTTTATTAACTGTTTGGATATGTTGTGTCGCCGTAAAACTAAAACGACCCTCACGTCGATTGGGCATATTGATAGCTGACGTTTTTCTAGCGCCTTTGAAAATTTTATCGTGCATAACGCTTTTCTGTTAAAATTTGAATCTTGTACTTGGTTTAGTCATAACATACCATGACGCCTGTATTCCCCTTAGGGTTAGACAGAGGTGTATCATTGTACACCTCCGGTTCGCCGGTATGTTTTGGGTCGGTAGTAATAGGGGGTAAGCCTATTGCTATTAACCGGCCACAAATCCTAATTCTAGGCTGCTATGCCTGCGGGTTGTTCGAAAGAGATACCGCGCCCCCGGAACGCAAAGGGCACATGAAGGAACATAGACGGGTTTTAGTCAGTAAAAGTCTGACACTCCCTCCCGCCCCGCCCAGGGCGGGGGAAGTTATTTGATGATTTCCCGTCTATAAAAAAAAAGGCTGCTACTGAGAACCATTTAACCGCTTACTTGTTTTTACAGGTATTTATTTAAACTTTATGGAACTAAATAGGACAAAAGCGGACTTAATGCCTTCGGCAATTTCTACCAGTCATCCAAAGGTGGTTAAGTGATAAACAAGAAAGATGCAATTTAAAGTGTGAGCGTTAAGCATTAAAAAGCTACCTAAAGTACCTACCTATATCCGTACTAATATTATAAATGCGAAAGTAACTCTGTCTGTCTGTCTGTGTCTTCTTCACGCCTAAACCACTGAACCGATTTCAATGAAATTTGGTACAGATATAGTCTGGGACCCGAGAAAGGACATAGGATAGTTTTCATCCCGGAAATCTCCCGGAAACGGGAACTATTAATCCACGCGGACGAAGTCGCGGGCAAAAGCTAGTAGTATATAAAGTATAAAATTACTAGCGAACTGCCCGCGACTTCGTCCGCTTGGTTTGTTTCACCAGCGTTCAGTTACGTCTTTGGTTAGTGCTCCGCTCCTGTGTGTCGTAGCACAATGCTATGTAGCCTATGTTACTCAAGAATAATCTAGCTATTTATTGGTGAAAAAATGGTTTGAATCGGTCCAGGAGTTTCGGAACCATTTCACTACAAACAAACAAGAAAATATTTCTTCTTTATAATATTAGTATAGATGACGGCACTACACGGATGTAGTGTGATGCTTTCTTTTATTATGACAGAGAGCTATTTCTTCCTACATAATAAAAGTAAAATAGTTTATTGTTAATACATAATTATAATTAGTACGGCAGAGTCTAGCACAAAATATATTTTCATAAATCATTATAATATTAAAATCAACAAAATTGTGTCACCCATTTTATAAAACCACATATCAGGCGAATTAAAGAAAAACATTGAACACGTCGGCTGCATATCGTGCTTGTGGGAGCTGTATCAACCACGGAATTTAGACACTATGGTTTTTAAAACTATGTGTATACGATTGATTTTCCAATGACTAGCAAATTTTTTGTACCGTCGTCGCTTCGTTTTATGTAAGTAGACTTTTCATACACTTTAAAGCTACGAAAATAGAACAACATTTAGGCTTTCGAAAGAGACTGCTAATTAAGCTAAAAATAGCTTCATTTTCTCACATTTTAATCGTTTGGAAAACCTGAGTAAGTGTAGTTCGGCTTTCATTTTAAGGTAAGTATTTCAAAGTCTGGCTATTTTCGGATCTAAGTTGAAAAGCTCTTTAAAATTATGAGTTCTTAATTTTCAACTTCAACCGATAGTCTATAGGACTAGTCAATAATGTAGCTTTCTATCAGCTAAAAAAAAAGTTGCAATCCGCCATTAGGTAATCCCAGAGATTACCTCTTACAAAACAAAAAAAAAACCTTTACACTTTTACAATATTTAGCATAGATTCACACGATGCAAAACGACAAATCGCAGCGTCAGTCCCGAATAAAAAATAGAACCAAACAAAACTCATAAAAACGATAGATGACTTTTGAATATAGGTGTCTACAGGATGTCATATATTTTCAGGTCGCATTGTGTTGTTGGTGCAAACTGCCAATACATCTCAATTATGGAGCCGTTGCGCTTCAAACTAAAAACGTGAAAGATGTGTGATTTAATTAAAAAAAACCAAATTTGAAATACATTGGTTCATGTATATTAGCGACGTATGTACTTAAATATTGTAAATTAAGCCATCTATCTGCCTTGTTGGCCTAGTGTTTCTAGGCGCGACTACTAAGCTAGAGGTATTGGATTCGATTCGCAGGTCGAGGAAAAAGTGTTATTGGGTTTTTCTATGAAAGTCTCAGTAGCAGCTCGGAGTTAGGATTTGTCAATATCCGGCTTAATGGCAATAGGCTCGCCCCCCATTACATGGGACCTAAACATACCGGCAAACTGTGGGTGTACTAGGTACACCTCTACCTAACCCTTTGGTGAATACGACGTGATGGTATATATATAATCCATCTACTAAGGCCTCCTATCTACCCCTTTGGGGGACACAAACATGGGTCATTATGTCATGTAAAACAAGCCAAAATCTCGGTTTTTCCAAGCATTGTCTAAGTTACCGCAGCTATTTCACGCGAATCAAACTTTGGTTGACAAAATTTATTCATAACGTGATCCCTCGTAAATACATTTGGGACTTTATTGTCGTAATGAATTTGATATGGCTTATGAAAACCGACTTATCTTTTGCTCTATTATGTTAGATTATTTTTAAATGTTACTTTTTGGTAGAATGCGATTTTTTTTTTGTTTTTAAATAATTTTATAATACCAGCCTTTGTCCCACTACAGGGCTTTTTTTTTATAGACGGGAAATCATCAAATAACTTCCCCCGCCCTGGGCGGGGCGGGCGGGAGTGTCAGACTTTTACTGACTAAAACCCGTCTATGTTCCTTCATGTGCCCTTTGTGTTCCGGGGGCGCGGTATCTCTTTCGAACAACCCGCAGCCCTGGCAGGCATCGGCCCTCAGTGGCCCCATCCAATTTTGCTGACATCTCTTTGAGGCGCGCGTGGAGCACGAACGCGCCGTCGACACGGTCTACAGGGCTAGGGCCTTTTCTGATACAGAGAAGGCTCGAGCATTGATCGCCACGCTTGCTTAAGGTGGATTGGCGATTTCAGATTTATATTTATTATAAGTCAAGGTCTCACAATGTTTTCCTATACCAATATCGATGATAAACTTAGAATGTACACATTAATTGAAAAAGTCACATTTTTACTTTGCCCGGTGTCGATCCTGCAACCTTATGTATGAGTGGGCCGCTGGGCCATCACCACATTTTTTATTGTTCGCCTTCGAAATCTGGATACACAAAGCACAAGTGCCTCCGTCAGGACAAACCAATAAAACAATTCTCACACTATGAAAATATTTTGAATCCCTATTATCCATGTATTTCCCACAAATATCTTTCGAGCCAAAAAGCAAACAAGCATTGTAATATTATCAACGTAAATATAATTTACTTGACATCGGCCGCGTAGTAGAAATAGTTTTATTCGACAAGTATTTCAAATATTGGTCCTATCTTTATTATTCTAGAGCTTCAAGTATTTTGTACATTTTAATCCAATTTTGAACGTCCTTCTCAGAGGCACGAACCGAAGGTAAAATCCCAAGAAGTCTTATGAAAAATCCTAGTAAAATCAGTTCCCTTTTAAATTCTTTTCTATTGTCTACTGGCGTACTGCAGAGGTGAAAAGCGCGAGCTAGCACATATTTCTTCGCGCTTATTTCACCTACTGGCTTTATACAAAATTGATACAATAAATCGGGAACTAACCCACTAGGAGGCAGGCGGCAGGCGTGCGTTCTCCGCGAGTACATGCAGATTTCAACGTTTTGTTCTTTACTTGCGGTCGCATTCCACAATCAAATTGAAAATTCCACTACTATCTATGGTACTTTATGGGATTCGTGTAAACTACATTGAAACTGTCTCGTAAAGCCGATGCATGTAGTGAATATTAAAAGAATAGCATCCTTTTTATATTTTTATTACATACAAGTTTACGAAATGGTGAATGTAACTGACAATAGTGTATCTCGAAAAAGAACAGCAAACATTTTAAAAGTAACTGACAGCTCAAGAACGACTTGTCTTTGAAGTATATAAAAAGTGTGTAAATGGAGTTTTAATCAAAAAAGTCTCAGAAAAATAATTTTAAAACCAGACAAATTACTTTGAAGATTATTTGTTGTGTGTTTTTTTAATATCTCATAGCAGATTTTTTTTATAAAAGCTGCATATTAATAAAAAGTAAAACATTACGTTCGAGGAAAATCAATTTCGCCGCCAACTATTACATCGCCGACCACAAATTGATAATAAATAAAACCGCTTAAAAACTTTTAATATGAGGAAAGAAATTTATTCACGGAGAACATGTCCTATCAAAATATCTCGGGCCACACGTTATGTCGGCACATTCTTCTCCTAAATTGAAATTCTCGAACGCTCCCTTCGCAACTGGGACGGGTTCAGAGCCAAAAGACAAATACTTTGAATGTTCGATTAATGTGATCAAATATCATCTTTTCTTTAACGGTTTATTTTATTAAGCTTTTTCTGTATTTTTTTTCTTTTGCGGTTGCCCTTTTTGGGTAATCTAATAATAGATTGTTCGAAAGAAAAATGTAGTAAATTCGTAATAATAGTAGATTAATAAACGAAACTTGAAATATGAATAGGCCGGTCGAGTTTGCCACTTTTAGGGAAATTGAGTGGGCTACAAATTAGGTAGTTAGGGTTAATTATGGACGCTTTTTATTAATGTTTTAATTAATAGCAAGTGTTTTAATTTTACTTTAACACGAGCAAGCGTGAAAATAATATAGATCTTTTAAAAAAATAAGGAAGTTATTCTCTATTGGTTATAAATCTTTATTCATTGTATTTGTTACATTATTATCTTTTTTCAAACGTTTTCCGTTTTCCCTTTAATTCTAAGCTCTGCATATTTTTGTTTGACACGTCCATCAATGTGTTATCGCGACATTTTTCCTTGTTCAACAAAACCGAAAGGATCGCATCAACATTCGTTGAAACATTTTTTTTGCTAAATTCTAATATACGAGTACTAAACTCATATTGCAAAGATGTTCAGCTTGTTTATCTTTATGTATTTTTATTTGTTAGAAGTAATCTCTGCAATCCTTTAAGAAGCCTTTTAGGATTAAATATTGTTTTTACAGTTGGTAGGAATGGCATTATGTCCAGTTTTAGATTTTATTCTTATAAGATAGTGGTAATAACAAGACTGGGTACAAAATACTAATAGTATACAATTGTTCACAGTATTCTACAATATAATATGTAAGTGTCCCAACTATTCTTGTGCAATACATGGGTGAAAAAATTTTGTTTGATATATACCATCACGCCTGTATTCCCCGAAGGGTTAGGCAGAGGTGTACCAATATACACCCACAGTTCGCCGGTATATTTAGGTCCCATGTAATAGGGGGCGAGCCTATTGCCATTAACCGGGCACAAATCCTAACTACGAGCTGCTACTGAGAATTTCATAGAAAAACCCAATAACACTTTTTGCTCGACCTGGGAATCGAACCCGGGGATTACTATTATAATGTACGCTTAAAAATATAGCTACAGAATAAAGGAGTAAGTGCACTATCAAAAATTAAAAATCACAGTTGACACCAAATAGTTTCCAACTCTGTTCCAAATTCAAAACTACAAAACCATAGAGACTTTGAACACTTTTTTCTTAGAGAAAAAAAACACTCGATAAACGTCCTCACAGAAGGATAAGAAAAGATGTGTTTTGTACCAAGTGCTCATGATTGTAGGAAAAAGGAGCTTCTACACCCTTGTACATTGATCTGAGTGGGAACGTACGGCTTGTTTCGCAGAACATCCTTTGAGGCGGTCGGGCGGACGGGCCTTTGAACGGTAGCTCGGTTGCATTTTGATAGCGGTATCGATTTTAACAGTGAATAGATTTTTACTTTATTTCTTTTAGTTTTCTTCGGTGTAAGTGTGAGGCTTCTATTCGAGGCAGAATGCGCTTATGGGTATGTAGGTATATGGGGATAGGTACGTAAATGTTTTGTCTCTACATGATGATCGGAATGGACTGAATTTTTTTAAAGACTTTACAAGAAAGTTGTGACTTTGGCATTATGTCGTTAAGATTACTACTTGGGATCGCAGGAAAAAAATAGTTTCATTCATTTTGTGCTTTTTTTTTGAAGAAGCTTGCTAAACCCTGTAAAGCTTTCCTACAGGTATGGCTCAGTCTGATAAAAAGAAAATAACAATACTTATCTAACTGTCTGAGTTTTGCGGACACAAATATAAGGTTTGGCTCCCGAACCTCTTAGAGATTTTCAAACAATTTTCAAGTCAAGGTCTTTTATTCCCAATAAAGCCCTATTCGGCCTAGGTCCAACAAATAAATCGAGAACATATTGCTACGTATTCAAGTGCTCCCTACGCACTACTTGATTACTGCAAAAAATATAAGAAAAACAGGCATGAAATAAGATTTAAAGAAACCCTTGTTTTGCGTAAAAGCTTACAAATAATCAAATCCCATAAGTCACCCTCAAACATAACTTCCTTCCTACGCAGTGGGGTGACTATGAACCCCATTTTTCATTTTCACTCTATTTTGATTAAAATTACTAAAGGAAAGCTAACGGAAAGTAATAAATAATAGCATAGCTTCCGCGTACATTCTAGACTCGAACTTTAAAAATGAGATTCACGGATGTACGTTGAATAATTTACTTTCTTTTTGTACTAGTAAGACTGTTTTGGACGAGTTATTTCTCGTGACGAAGAAAATCCGCGAATAGAAAGATGAAGCAATTATTCAGCTTAGTCATGCATTGTATTTCCGCTCATTAGGTGTATATTTATTTAATTTACAACGGCTGGGGGCCGACGATAAGCTCCGGAGCGTGCGCCTCTGTGACTTCGTCGACTGAATAACAATGCAAACGGACGTCTAAAATGCTGCTCCTCTGTTATGCAAAAGAAACGGGAAAATTGTATTATCTGGCGGTATCGTAACATTTTAGCGGTGCTGATCTGGTTGTCGATGATAAATTGAAAAGGAATTTGCTTAATACAGTTTATGGTTAGAATTAATTTGATGTTGTTAAAGTGTCAATGAACGTTACATTTTGAATTTATAACATGACAGCTACATGTACAGATAATAGTACAGGTTCTAGTAAATTTCATTAAAAATAGCTTAGCAAAAAAAAGTCTTAAACTAAGTACCTAAGAGTATGTTTTCGCTGTACCTTCTTTGTTCTTCATAAACTCTTAGATAATGAAAACTAAACATACGAGTAGGTACTCAAGCAGAAAATGCCAGACAGCAGAAAAATCCCTTAATTGTACCTGGCGTGAAAAACAAACCCTCGCTAATCATGTGCCGTGGCAAATACAATTAACTCAAATTAAAAGCGCTTTGTTAATAAACAGAAGTGTAACAACGTTAATCTGAGAAACAATGAGATTACGAGAATATTTTTCAAACAATCCAGGGGTCGTATTATGCCGTGTTAACGCCATTATTGTTCCGTTGCGAGAAAGGGATAGTGATATCGGTCACGATAGCCCTGTCTCGCTCTTGTACTGGAAAAATTATAGCATTAACACTTTATAATATTATAGCCTTATAATTTTTTCGGTGGCGAGCCTTTCGCGCATACTAAAATAACGTGCAAATTGTACCTGAAATCGTGGAATTTTCATTTGTTAAACGTTTGTTATTTGCTTTATTACAAAAAGTGTAATGGCGACTTGGTTTTTCCATTATGATTTATTTGAAAACGAGAAATATTTTACTAACTTTGAAAGAAATTCATAAATTCAAATTAATTTATTCATATTGTACTGTTAAAGAATAGTTTTCTATTTTAAAACATTTTCCTTTTAAAAAACAGTCTATAAAATCTAACTTAAATATAGGCTTAACCAATTTCAATGCTTTATAAAATAAATATACATTTTCGGGTGAACATCTCCTTTTCACGAAGTTAATTCCATTATAGTAGGTAGACAGGTACTCAAACCTTTCTAGTACCCTAGACCCTACCCTATCCTTAGTCCTTTAAACATGACATACCATAACGCCTATATTCCCCCGAAGGGTTGGGCAGAGGTGAATCAATGTACACCCACAGGTCCCATGTAAAAGGGGGCGAGCTTGTAGCTATTAACTGGGAACAAATCCTAACTCCGAGATGCTACTGAGAGTTTCATAGAAAAACCCAATAACACTTTTTGCTCGACCTGGGACTCGAACCCATGACCTCTAGCGCAGCAGTCGCGCTTAGGACCACTAGGTCAATGAGGCAATTAGCTCCTTTATAACAAGCGAACTGCGCGCGTCTTTGTCCACGTGGCTTATTTCACCCGCGTTAAGTTACGTTTTTGAATACTGCGCCGCTCCCGTGCACCGTAGCGTGGTGTTATATAGCCTATGTTACTCAGGAATAATGTAGCTATCTATTGGTGAAAAAATGATAAAAATCGGTCCAGTAGTTTAGGAGCCTATTCGTTACAAACAAACAAACAAATCTTTCCTCTTTATAATATACCATCACGCCTGTATTCCCCGAAGGATTAGGTAGAGGTGTACCAATGTACACCCACAGTTCGCCGGTATATTTAGGCCCCATGTAAAAGGGGGCGAGCCTAGTCTTTATAAAATTACTATAGAAAATACGTAATAAACTAAGTAAAGCTACTAAATTCATTTCGAATTGTGTGAACCCGTGTGTACAGCATGTCGAGTGGACCCACGTCATAGGGAAGAGCAAAGTGGCCCGATAACCGCGCGAAACCGCGGCCTATCGCTTTTTGATAACATCACTTTGGCGAACTTGCCATCTGTCGGCCATTAGGTACGGGATATTGAAAAAGTGAGCCTCGTCGATCGGCGTGGTGTGTCCGTATTTGTGACGTCATATGTTAGCACTTATATCGCGATAAGATGTTTGATATCTTCTATTGGTTTTGGAGAATTGTTTTATATTCAATTTGGATCTTTTCATTATATTTTTAGATGATAATTTTAAATACCTACTTATTATTGTAAAAGTGTTGTGCATCTTCGTCAAATTTCAGGAAGTTTTCTTAAGAGATATAAATAATCAAACAAAGTGACAAGTATTTCAGAATATACCTCTTTCAAAGAACAGAATCGCCCTGTTGCTTATGCGGTTGGCAGTATTATAGCCCTGCCTACCTAAACCCAGCCGCAAGATGGCTAGATCGAATGCGAAATCACGTACTGAAAAATTAAATCCATTTATTTTATTATAGATTCGTGATGAGAATCATTAGCTTAGTTACCTCTTTGATTTTTTTTAAGCTTAGAATTTATTTATAATTTTTTATAAGAAAAAAAAGTGCTATATCGTTTTCAAGTACACAGACTAACTCAGAAAAAACTCGAAATGTTATACCGGTTACTCCACTCACTAAAACTGAGAGGTTACACCTCAATTACCTGACCGAACTTGATAGCTGCAATTTAGCATATGTATTAAATTGGCTTTCACCAATGTACGATACATTGGTATGGTTTGATTACATAAAACTTACAATAATAAAGTAATTGAAACCGTACCCGTGCTTTTTGTACCCAGATTTTATGTATTTTAGTTCTTATATAGATAAGAGCGCCTTGACTTCTATAGTATATTTCTTTTTACTTAGTAACGAAACACATATAGTATATATACAAACCTACCTTGGGGCAATAGACGATTTTTTATTTCAAGTATATGAAACAGTCTTTAAAAGAATTACAAGATTATTAAACTAAATAGGTACAATTTATATCTTATACTTTTTGCGTACTTTTTTAGAGTTACAAGTCGGAATGTTCCTTGTTAGTTGTAGAGTTAATAATCTAAGAATGTATAACATTTATCTCCCTATATTAAAATGTATATGTTGAGTATTAAACCCTCATAATAGACATCACCCAATATACCAATAACCCCACTATAACGTACCTAAATACTCACATAAAAAATCCAATAAACCAGAGAAATTCCTCCACCGAGTTGCAAGCCTAAAAAATCTTTCATATAAAAATTCCTCCAACTTTGGCAACCCTACCGCAGTCGCTAACACAATAATAGTGGGCAAATTGGTTTGTTATCGATAAATATGTGGCTAACACGAATCACGTATAAGTTCGAGCAACACATCATTTTCTTTGTAGGTCAATTTTGCTAATAATCAGAAGGGGAGGATTTATTGTCTATCGCGATTAAGTTTACGATTAGTGCTGTTTAGTGCGTCCTTTTGGTGGAACATTTACGCGCGATGTACTTTCGGTGTTTTTGATATGACATTGCAAATTACACGACATAATTTCAGCACGTTTAAATTGAAAATGCAACGTTATTTTGTTAGTTTTATAATTTAAAAACCATACGATGGTCCCTATAAACAATATTAGTTCGGCAGAAAGACTACTGTTCAGTAGATCAGTTTTAAGTTTGACTTGACGAAAAAATAGTTATTGCAACCGACAGTATTGACTAAGAAACTGACTAAATGTAGTGATTTTCAATAAAAAAAAATATCTCGTAACCTTTTTATTTTTATTCTATTTATGTAAAAAATTGGTAAAAATGTATTTCTGACATTTTTTAATCAGCACCATCACATTGTGAGCGTATAATCATAAAGTTAATGTTTTCGGAGTCTCTCATACCTGATCTTTTTTTTTATTTTATCATAACAGGTCAATTAACTAAATACATCGTTCATATTTAAATAAACGCGTGATTCAAAGTAAAAGTTGTGAGCAACCCTCTACAATATCATATTGTAACAAAAAAATCTCAAACAAAAGCTCTTTGTCAGAACTAAAAATAAACCTCTTATTTTAGATATTGCCTAATGTTTTTTGTGTATCTGTCTCCTTTTTACGAGTTATCACTGAGCACAAAAGTTCTTTTTTTTTGTTCTTTGTTTAGTCCTCGTTATATTGACCTTTTTAGAAAATAGGTACCTACAGCTGGAGTAATACGAGTAATAATTGATAACAAAAAAAGGGTGTTTTTTCCAGACCGATTCCGGCCACTGCGGCTATAATTCTTAATGCAGACTAGTACGCAGAATATTATAGTGAACGAGTGTGTGTGCGCATACACAGGAGCACTCTCTCTTCCCTAACTCTTTAGTCCGGGGACGGCAATCCGACACCACCGGAGAGAGATCAGGCGCAGGACCTTTACGTGGCGTGTAGGAGGCTTTACGTGCTTTCCGACACACGGGGGTGTCACACCACCAACTTCCAAACTCCGAGCTGTTTCTGTAAAATTTCTAATGGAATAACCCAATAACACTTTTTGCCCGACCTGAGAATCGAACCTAGGACCCCATGATCAACAGTTAAAACCAAGGGGCAGTTGAATTGACAACAAATTCTCTTGTAAATGGATCAAAGTCGCATTAAAATTCGCTTTGCGGCTTTTGAATTATTATCGCCTTACCCATTGTACAAAAGTTGCTAAATAAGATTTTTTTAATCAAATCGTTTCCGCTTTTTAAGAGCTTTTCCGACAGTCTTAGGTTTTTTTTTACTATTGTTGCAGATCAAATATCTGCAACAATAGTAAAAAAAATACCTATGATTGAAAATACCTAAATAAAAATATAATTATTTGTAGTAATAAACCTACAAGTTACAGCAAAAATATTATGAAACCGGTATTTTTAACAAGTTTTAAATGTACCTTAAATTGGAAGTACTGTTGCATGCATCTGTAAACACACCCCCATAAACTGCTTTTTTATACAAAAATAAATGAAAGTCGTTTCCCAGAAATTATTTTTGCAAAATGTTACTTAGTTCATCACTTAGTTTGATGCGTCTTGTTACACCCCTTATGAAATAGGTTTCCAAGTCATCGAAAACATAATAACTTTCAATATTCACAAACATAATACACCTTCACCAACATTTGTATTGAAGGAAATATATTATTATTCTCTGTTAGCGCTCCCTAAGTAAAGATTTTTCGAAATTCGACCCGCAAGGAAAGAAAGGTCTGTAATGCGTTCGTGGACAGTATCGTCGGCTTGTTTATATTTATATAACTTTTGTCTGGGTTCAGCTCCTCTCGCCCCATAATATCACATTTGTTCATGTTCACCCTCAATTTCTTTCCCACATACTTTGCTGAATCATTGAATCCTTTTTAGTTGGTCGTAGCTTTTGTATTTGAGTACGCGTATTTTCTATACAGATGAACTTTAATACATTAGGCGTGTCACATATTGGTGTGGTAGTACATTGTACAATCGCGGACGCACGGTAAAGGCGACCAGCCCGCGAGCCACGTATAAAGCACATCACGAATTTAATTAAAAAGTGCGATGTCGGTGCGTGCGTAGCTTTACCGGTATAGCGTATAAGTTGCAGCGTTAGCCCGGATTTACCAATGTACACGCACCCTTAAAATGAAACATAAAAAAAATAAAAAAGCAATCGTCGAAAATAATCCCTCACTATCCATTGTTTCAAAATGTAAAAGGAAATAGCGAAATGGTTGACTCTGTAAATAATAAATGACGGCTAATGTAAACAAAGTACAGTCACGGCCATTAACATTACAGTTTTTATTCCTTCTTACTTTAATTGTTATACGGTTTATTCTTCGGGCAGTTTCTTTTATTTATATAGAGCAGGTAATTCGTTTACCCGTGAGAATAGTTTCAACACGTGCCTCCTGCGTCTAGACGAATTGACTGTAATGGACTTTGTGCCCGCAGTAGCCCGTCGTATCCGTGTGTTTACACAAAGAGGGAAATATTTATCGAGAGAGGTTAATGCTGCAATAAGTTCTGGTTTTTATTTTGTAGGTGTCGTTTTTGGCTTGAAATTATGTGGGAGGTTTTCTTTGGGGGATACTTATCGATTTTTTTTACTGAGCTAATTACAATGAAATTCCATTAAAAATATATTTTCTTTAATAAAGAATTTTCGACTGATTAAATATAAAAACAAACTAAAGTGTATTGTAGATACTACAATAAAATAATACGTGGAAATTCAACATTTTAACAATAGAAATACCCTATATAAAAACGCTTAATGATTATAATATTCGCCAATAGTTCACACTATAATAGTTTGTAAGTTAGGACAAAAATAAACTGCCAAAGATCATAAATAACAATAATATTTCAGGCTCATGAAGAGCAATGGCGCAAAAGTAGCAGACAAATTGTTTCGCGTCCACTCCGAAAACCATTAATTAACCTATTTTCTACCGTCACTTTACAAACTGTAGAAAATAAACTACAAAACTGTTAGCTTTTGAACAATTTGTTACACATTTAACTAATCATTTTTCTTTATCATCACTAGGAATTTTTCTTTTATTGTGGGTGCGTTTTCAAGATCAGAACAACTATCTGTAGACCTTCAAAATATTTGTTCAGTGTGGGCATTGAACCCGCTACACGCAGCGAACCGATCAATGGCTCAGCCACTGCGCCAACTGTGTCTTTATAATATGTTTTTCAAGTTTAGTAAAATTTTGCGCAATGTTATTAATAGAAAACGTGGCTAGAATAGGATATTGCCTTACCTTATACATTGCCAAACACCGGGATAAAGCTGAATAAATAATTGACTTTCCTATGTGTGTTACTTACACACGAAACCTCACTAATTACTTCTAAAAATAGAGCTTTTAGCTAATCTAAAAACTAAAAATATGAACCCTAAAAATGTACTACAAAAGTTGACGTAATTTTTTAGAAAAATGCAGCACAAAAATCTGAATACATTTCCAAAAATACGCAAAGAATGATAGAAATCTGTTCACATCAAAACTTGGTAGACGACCGACCTCAGCAATTAAGTCACTCGAAATATTTAATGAACAGTGCTAGTTCCGCGCCGGAAATGACACTTAATCGGCTTAACTTCGCCTCAAAACTTACCCCGGGCAAACACCCCGCCCCCCGCCCCACCCCGAACCTACACTGCATCAAAGAAGTTGGAGAATGTGCAATTATGAGATTGTTTTAATTTAGAAACAATGTTTGTTAAAGAATTTCCTTGAAATGAGCTCTCTGAAACCCCAAACCAGAATTCTTGGTTCCTCCCCACATTGTTCCACCGTTATTGCTTACTGTCGATCTTTAATTTATTTTTCTCTAGTTAACAATTTCTCTCGGATATGTTTGCGTTTACTTTGTTTGTTCCGTTCAGCTTCTGTACTCTTTGTTCACACAGGTTATTTGTTTTAGAATAGAAACGGAGAATATTTGGTTGTAGCCGTAATGAGTATTATTTGTGATGGCTAAAGTTTGACACTTCTATTTCTGTTTCATTTTCTTAGTCAGATATTATTTCTGTTTATAACTTACGGAAACAGAGTGATGTATGTCGTCTTGCCTTCATGTGGTGTGCGATATGAGTGTCGCACGGCGCTCTCGACGTTTCAGCTGTTTGAAAAAAGACAACCGTCCGTCTGCAGACTGACACCCAGAGTGCTTCAGCGCCGCAGCAATCTGGCGAACGACCAACCGTATTTTAATGGAAGACTCATTGTCATACAATTATTTTTATTAGCAATTTTTTTTCTTGTTATTCAAAAGTCCCCTTTATTGGTCTAATTTAAATGTGATTTTACTTTGTCTTATAGTTTTAAAACTACTAAAATAACTATCTCAAAGATATCACCAATTTTTTTTCAACAAGACATTGCAAGTTAAACTATCCCCAAATGGGAACTACTGGGTCCATTTCGTCTGGCTTATTCATATTATGAATAATGAATAAGCCAGACGAATGTTTGTTTCTAACGGTACGTCTGAACCTCTCTAAATATACTTGAACAACAATAACAAGGGTACAACATCTCGGAGACTTCGACGTCCGAAATAAAGTTTGGGCCAACATTTAACTAGTTGGAGCAAACAAATCCGGAGTGCGACTCTAGTGGCGCGAATTGCACTCGGGCTGTGGACCAGCGTATAACTTGTTCGTAACGACTTCAAAAACGTCTAGGAAAATATTTGTTTTGCAAACCAAGATACGAGTACACAAGATCTGATGCCACGTCTGTTTAGATGTATTGTTTCTGTGCTGGCTCGGCGGAACTTTTATTGCGGATGATGTTGTGTATTTGAATAATACTTTTTGGAAAACAATGTTAGGCGGTAGTAGAACAGTGTAAGATTAAGTAATTTTTAGTAGGTAATCATCATAGATCGGAATTTGGGTGCTATTACTATCAAAAGTATGGATATGACCTAAAATTCCCGGGAATCGTTATTTTTACTTTTTAAATTTAAACGCATACTAATAAATAAATGTAACAAAAGCGATTTCAATACATTTTCAATTATATAAAAAATATTTTTCAAGCCTAAACAGAATTATCAATCTAATTCTGTTTAGGCTTGAAAAATATTTTAGGTCATATCCATACTTTTGATAGTAATAGCACCCAAATTCCGATCTATGGTAATCATAGACGTATTACATATTAGCTCTTGTTGACGACCACTAAAATTTGTTAGTAAAAATTCTAGTATTAGGACAATTCTAAGTAACTAGATTATTCTTTTCTCTTTTATATGACATTCAAAAGCACCTTTAAGAGTCTAATTAAAATAAATCGTTTACTTTGTTTTCATTTTTATAAGTTGTAGGTACTTTGTAGCTTAATTATTATTCATAACTAAGTTTTGTGTTTAGGTTAATTATTCAAATATTATATTTAAAAAAAAAACTAGATGCTTTAAAAAAAAAAAATATATATATATATATATATACCATCACGCCTGTATTTCCCGAAGGGTTAGGCAGAGGTGTACCAATGTACACCCACAGTTCGCCGGTATATTTAGGTCCCATGTAATAGGGGGCGAGCCTATTGCCATAGATGCTAGATGCTTTAATAAATAAAAATACATTTTGTTTGAATGAATTCATTAAATAAATTGACTTTGATTCAAATATAATTAAATTCTCTATTATTTATTACAAACAACAATTCTCTTCAATAAACAAGAATTTACTCAAACCAAACCGCGCACCATTCCATTGTAGACTAATAAAAAAACGAAACATAAAGCTCGTAAAAGGAACTCAAGTTCGAAATCTAATCTGCCGTCAGTACTTATCAAGTTGTTAGAGATAACCTCTGATTGAGATCCGCCGACAGCCGTAAGTGGCGGGAATCGGATCCCCTCAGCGACAATAGGCGATTTACCCACTGCGGTGTTATTCTGTAAAACCCTCCTTCCGTGAAGTGAGCGTGTGGCGACTTGTCAATCCCTAGCATCGTATAGTGACTGCTCAGTCTTAGCTCACTTCACCTTAATTCACTGAGGGAGATTTCTTACAGAATAAGCCGGCTGATCCACTCAGTGATATCATAAGTCGATTCGTCTACGGCCTCGGTCGAGGTCCCTTGAACAAATGTATCGAACGTAACTGATTGTTCGTGTAATTTATTGGGGATGTTAATGTGATCCCCTCTTGACATATTGCTTACGTATTATATTGTAAGAAGGTGGTACTTGAGCGGTTGTATTTTTGGAATAAAGGAAGGGTTTGTTTGAATGTTTACCTGGTGGTTTATCGATATTTGGTACCTACCTTAAAAACATTGTTGTGAAAATAAAAACTAAATCGATGACAAGGAAAAAAATTGAGAAACTAGTGGAAAGGAAAAAAAGCAGGTGTCCACAAGACAATATGAGTCCGTGGCACTATGTATTCCCCGAAGGGTTAGGCAGAGGTGTACCAATGTAAACCCACAGTACAACTACTTACCTATTATTTACAGTAGGTTTAACTAAATGATTGTAAAGGAAGCATTGATGATAGAAAATTCATTATTATCATCTTCTCTTTTTAGAAAGCATTTTATCATGCCTTCTGTTGATAATTATTTATATAGTAAATGTTTTATTAACAAAAACCTATTTTTGAAACATGATCTGTAAGATCTTATTGTGCCATGAATACAAAAACACAACCAGAAATACGAAAAAGTAAACCACCTCAGTAACTCAAATACACCGAATAATATGAATAGGGTCGTTTTAAAAGCAATTTCTGTAAAAGGACGTCGAATATCTCCAAACAAGGCACAGTAATGCATCCTTTGCCACTGGAACAACAACAATAGGCATAATTCACGGGCAGCGTTCGCTCAGTGGAGAGCTCCAACGAAATCACTGAACCAAATTGCAAATGAAGCGCCTGCCTAACTCTAGTAATACCGTATATCAGATCTTATAGCTGTGCTACGTGTTTGCTCGCGTAAGTGATTAATATTCCACTTTATTGCACGTTCTAGGAATGCTAAGGATTTGTATGTTGTGTTTTATCACAACTTATTCGTGTGTCGCCCACGGTTCTTGTATCGCGAAATTATTTGTGCTCGATTATTGCCGCTGCGTAGGTGTAACTTGTGTGAACTAATAAGTACCTAACTTTAGTTATGAACTATAACTTTATAGACAGAAAACTGTTTAAATCCACAGAGGGCGCGTACCCGAAATAATACCCGATATAGGTACCTACACGTAGGCTTATAACATACAAATTCAATACATTTCAAACATTATACTTGCAAAATGTTAACTACCTGTTTGCCCTAACTTTCGAGACGCTGTAAATCAAATCTCCATGTAGAAAATCGTCCAATTAAGCCGTGGGACTTTTGGCCAAGAGTTGTTAGGTGTACCAACTCCGAATCTCGACGAAAGTACGAAAACGTGTTAGCAAATTGTTCGCAGTCGCACACGTGCTCGAATACCGTACTAAAATTCGTAACGGGATTAATTTAACAAATTAGAACTATACATGCGATTATTATACAATTGCTGACGATACCAATGCGTAGATAATACACAAGGGGTCCTTTATACGCGCTCCCAATGAACGCAACATCCAAATAACCGTCTATTGTTTTTAGAATTTATTTCAACCGCTCCGAATGGAAAGTAGGATTAGGCTCAGAGTCGGATTACCATAGAATTTACAAATATCAGTTGGTCGGGCCGGTACTTACGATTTCAGCTGGTATCGACTGGCATTGGCCGGTTATTGGCAGTGCGATCTCCCGACCTATACAAATCCAACTCTATTTACTTTCCCAACGTCTGTACGTTTCGGACATTTGATATTCACTACGAGATCGTGGAATCATTTCCACTGAGATATTCCAAGAACTTTGTCCATATTTCAAGAGTAATACGAATGTACTTATTATTTATTTATTTATTTATTTATTTATTTTCCATGTGACCGTATTTAATCATATTTTATTGCGCGTTTACCGCCTACAATTGTACATTTGGTCGAACTCGCTTTTCGCAGTTAATTATATTTTAATTGCCAATGAATATTTGGAAATTTAAATGTGGGATGTTAACACGGCTTCGAAGCCCGCCGACATTTTGTGTGTTCCCAATATAGAACGGAAAGGCTTGTGTATATCGACGACATTTAGTCTGGCGACATTTGCTCTGGTGTTTCAATTGACCCATTCCGTTTGCCACACATGGACGTGAACAAATAAGGGCCGAAATGAATTTAACTCCGTTATGTATTGAAATTTATTGGACCCAGTGATGTGTTTTCCCGATCTGTTAATGAAAGGAAAACATAAAGAGCTTATCTTTCAGTGCAAATTGTCGAATGAGAGAAACACGGTACTATTGAGTCTGTGTACACACATTGCGTGTAGATAATGAGTTTATTTGTAGTATTTAATACTAATATCGTTAAATGCCAGTATCATCTCTAATATTGGGTTAAACCTGTATTTATATGTACCTGTATTGATATGTTTTTTTATGTATTTGCTGTCGAGTGGTATATTTATATTTATTTTTAAGCGTTTGACAATTCTACTTTACTATTAGTCTCTATTAGTTAACCGTAATACAATGTTTTTTATGGCTCAAATATAATCTTACGCCACCTGAAAATAGTATAGCTTTCTTTATGTGAAATATTATAATCGGATCAGTACATAGTTTTAAAAACCGTTTACAAACATACAATTGTCCTATTTAAATTATTATTGAACTAATCCGTTGTTCACCCAGAAACACAGTCCCCAGTTTAGAGGAAATGACAACGATCAATCCCAACCCGAAAACATAAACGGATCGAATGCACCATGTAATCCGCTTCCTGGCGCGTATGTAGACGCGAATAATTCAGCAGTGCGATCGCCATTCTATGAGCAAACAGATAGTCTTCACTTCCGACACATGTTTCCGTGGCCGACACAAGTAACTGGTCACGTAGAATATTGACGCCTCCAGCTATCCATTCGCCCGGGACAATACCTACGGCGCTAAGGGAGACATTTTTATGCGGAACTTACGTATATCATTCTAAACATTCGGCGAAGAATAACGAGTGTGTTCTGCGCTTTAAATTCTGTGAACGATTCGTTTGTGATTTCGAGAACTGGTCGTCCGAAGTTGTAATGTAGTGAGTGGAGAAGGAATTCTGAACTCCTTTGGGACGGGAGTTCGGTGGGTTTCTAGGCAACGGGGAATGGAAAATAACTTAAGCGCCTACACGGAACTACAGTGTGTTCTATTACGCAGCAAAGTGGTACCTGCCGCGTATTTTATTTAGTTTTCTGTTTTGTTTAAAGTCAAATTTTGTTCTTATTAACAGTAAAAAAAACGAAAAACTCTCGTTTACATTTTTTTCTTTTCAACGAAGTACCTTCAAAAGAGTATTCTTTTTGTTTTTTTTTTCATTATTGCTATTTCAGTTTTGCCAATTCTGCGATTTATTTGCTATAATTCTATACTTGAATTATTATGATATTCCGTAATAGAGTTCTAGTGCATATCTACCGGCTCCATCATGAGATCAGTGCAATGGTACCATATTTTTGTATTGTCATCGGTAACACAATGCGTCTGCAAAATTTCAAATCGAAACGACAATTACAAGTTGGTTAAATTCAACTTCCAATATTTAGTCCACAGTTAGGGAGTTGTACGCAAAGCTAATAAAAGTATGTTAAAAATAAATATATTATTTTTGTCCTCAATTATAATTTTAAATAGAAGTGAAATTTAATCTTTCTATTAGCTAAAGACCTACTTTAACAACATTGATCAATATTTAAAAGCGTTTGTCAACCTAATTTAATGTCTTTCAAAACAAATTATGTTATAATAAAGTATGATCAAGTTACATTTAACCCTTTATGTATTTTTGGGGTTAAATTAAAAGTTAACAAAGCATTCTGTAAATGTTTGTAATACAATTTGCAAATTAAAAAGGTAAAAAATATATGAAATTAAAATAGAATGGTGAACATAATATTAATAGATTTTTATATTCATTGAGTTGAGTTAGAAAAATGGCTCAGAATGAGGTTGTTGAGGTGTGGGACGGCCAATAGTCAATTTTGCATAATTGTAATAACTGACATAAAAATTATTTAGCATAAATCAATTGACACACACACACACAAACGCGATTGCATCATAGATTTTGTATGGCCATAGGGTGCTGTGACGTTACCTATTAGCTAACTCAATTGACTAACTATTGTTTGATTCTGTGTTTCGGAATTATTAGTTAATGGTATCTACACTACATGAGGAGCTCGTGGCTAAATAATTACAGCCACATAGACCGATCTTCCGGGTTAAGTCACGCTTGCCGAGGTTGGTCTGTGGATGGGTGACCATTAACTATAGCGAGTTTCCTCCGTGCCTCGGAAAGCACGTTAAGCCGTTGGTCCCGGCTGTCATTTGTAGATCTTTGACAGTCGTTACTGTTAGTCAGAAGCCCGAAAGTCTGACAACCAGTCTTACCAAGAGTATTGTATTACCCATTATTTGGTTTGCCGGGACTGCGGGTTGTTCGAAAGAGATACCGCGCCCCCGGAACGCAAAGGGCACATGCAGGAACATAGACGGGTTTTAGTCAGTAAAAGTCTGACACTCCCTCCCGCCCCGCCCAGGGCGGGGGAAGTTATTTGATGATTTCCCGTCTATAAAAAAAAAAAAAAAACCCGTTATTTGGTTGTGGAGGTCTGATAGGCAGTCGCTCCATGTAAAATATTGATATTCAGGTGCATCCGGTTCGACTGGAAGCCAACCTCAACATAGTTGGGAAAAGGCTAGGCAGATGATGATGGTATCTACACTGCATCCATATGATTATGTCAAACTGAGAATTTACCGCCACTGGGCACCACCGAATGTCTGAAAGATGCAATCTGCAAAAAGTTGCAAATGGATTCGGTTTTTTTTATTCAGTTTAAATATGAAAATAACGTCTCTTGCTCTCTATATAAATCTCTCTCTCTCTCTCTTTCTCTTACTTTATTACACAACACGTAACACATAACAAATCACAATAATCAAGAATTCTCACGTGTTCTTAAAAACAAACTTCCAAGGTTGAATAATAATAATTCAGTAGACGTTCACTCATTATTACTCAGGTCATGTTCGAACATTTAGTCTACCGTGGGTACAACATTAGGTAAAATGTGAGGCGTTATGCTAATGTAACTTGACAATCGTATTTAGTGAACTTTAAGTCATTGTTAGACGATGGCTTGGTTAAAAGATTTATTCAAGAGGTTTCATCCCTGATCTTATGATACCGGTGAAGGAAAATATCGTGAGGAAACCTGGGCTTATTTATATAAATATAATAAAGCTGAACAATTTTTTTGTTTTGTTTGTGTGTTTGTTTAAACGCTTTTAATCTCTGGAACTAACAGTCAGATTAGAAAAAATATTTTTGTTTATGATAGCCAGATTTATGAGGAATAGTATAGGCTATAGGTTATATAATATCAGTCTAAAACGCACGGGTAGAGCAGGCAGCAACAAAAGATGTGACTTAACGCGCGTGAAAAAAAATATGTATACAAAATCGCGGTTAGAAGCTATTGGAAATTGCCAATCTGCCTTGGGCAAGCTTGATGATCAATGCTCATGTCTTCTCAGTATGAAAAGAGACCCCTGCCTTGCGGTGAACAACAATAGGCTGAAATTTCTATTTTTTTTTCTACTCAAAAGTTTGAATTTCGTATACCTATTATTATCTCTAGGTATTGTGTTTCTGTACTGTGTGAAATAGGCAATGTTTTGAAATATTCACGTGAATATATTAACTTGGTGTCAATATTAGGTATTGTACTCAAGAAGACTTTTCAGACAGTGTACTCCATACAAAAGTAGTCTAGTCATACATATTTTGATAATAAGTAATCAGACTCGATGGAATTTTGTATATTGGATAAAGGCTAATGTAGCTAACCTCGCGGTTAGTCAAATGATTTATTTATTTCAATAAAATTTGTTTGCTTAACTAGTGTTTGAAGCATTATTTTAGCCAACGTTATATTTAGGAAATGAATGTGTACATAGACAAAAGTTATTCTAATTTTAATATGAGTACTATTTATATTAAACAAAAAATAATATTAAGAGTACCTACCTAGATAAATGACAAAAAAAATCTCGTGAAATAACTTAATTTTCAGCCTAAACATGCATTTGTTATCTTATCCTATCTACAAAAAATCTTCATATATATATCTCTACCTCTTTAACCAAAATATAACTACATTACTTATGTATGAAGCGCACTGATGAAAAACTTTTATTAAGGCATTTGTAAAATAAATAAATCTGTTTGTAGGAATATTTAATGAAAGCAAGAATGCATTGAAAGCGTCCCTAACAATATCAAGTTAAGAAGCATTGAGTCCTAAGCCCACCGTTCTTTCTCTAAACCGATCTTCAGATGAATTGCTACATTCGTACAATATCTATTGTCACAGAAAACGATATTTCTAAGTATTTCAGGACAATTTGTATCTACTCTTATTGTATATAACTATCCTGGAATTCATTGCAGAGCGCTTGCATTACCTGGCCTAAAATAATCCTGAATTTATAGAGATAAAATTACAAATTATTTTTGTGCCTTTATGACTTGTTATTGGAAACATCTTAATACAACAATACATTGTACATTCCTACATTAAAATAGTGCATGATAGACGTACAAATCTTAAAAAAATTGCCCAAGTGCATGTCGCATATGAAGGGTTCCGTCTTACCGTACAATACAAAATTGTGCAAAAAAACTTTTTTTATCCTATAACATTTAACTTTACCTACTTCCAACCCATCACGCCTGTATCCGCCGGAGGGTTAAGTAGAGGTGTACTAATGTACACCGACAGTTCACTGGTATGTTTAAGTCCCATGTAATAGGGGGCGACTCTATTGCCATTTAAAATACAGATAGATAGAGATAAATAAAGATAGATTTATTTTTATTATTGGTTTTTATAACGACCAAAGTGCCTAATGAACATTATCCACCTATTACGGTTCAAACGTAAAATTAAAAGTAAATACCTAAAACAATTACACTTCAGCAAAAATTGACTTTAAAAGAAACGTTTAAATTAACCTCAACCGAAATTCACGAGTCCATTTTAAATAAAGTACGTAATGGACCTAACGGTCCCGAATAAAGTTAAAATCTAGAAAATAATGTACCTATTAAAGCAACCCGTTGGAAAACCGGCATTGTAAATCCGAGGTTAGCTTAATCTCAGGAGAAACGGCTCAACTGCGAAAGCTTACACATAGCTTTCTTTTTCTATAAAAACGGCATTCCTATTTGCTTTAAAACTACCGAGAATTCAACCAAGGCTTCAAACGATTTTGAAATCTGGAAAATATTGCTACTAAGTCCAATTTCGATTTAGCATTATAGCTAAGCTGAAGTAAGTAACTGAGTTTGCGGAGAGTGGTATGGCTGTCACAATTCAGTAAAAATGCATTTGGATTATTGCGACGAAAACTAATAATAGCTAGGTTTTCTATTCTTTATTTAGCAAACATCTACCAAATAAACACACAGAGTCAGAGAGAATTGCGATATATATTTCAAAGACTATAACAGTTTTGAATGAAATAGAATAGTTGATGTAAAAATAGTACGAATATTGACACTGACTATGTGCTTTTTATTATTTGACAAAACCTGAAATAAAAATTGCGTTTTCGACCTATGAAGTACAAGCTTCCTTGCGTATACATCATGTTAACGCGCTATTACCGCGTCTAAAACGACCGCCATCTGAATCACTAGCATTGTTCATTAATGCTATTTAATTAATTTCCTGAGCTATTTCGCACCACATATTATTTTTAAATGTTTCAACTGAGTACAAAACTACACAAAGGATAGAACTATCATCTTTCATAAATATATATATTTTATTACAGTACTGACACTATGTATAAGCACGACTATACATACAACTCAAAACCACCAGTAACTTTATAATCCAATTAAAACTTGACAAACATTTTTAATCAAATAACTAAAGTCTTTAAACACTGACTAGAATATTGTTGGCACATCTTTAGTATTTAGGTAATTCTTAACGTTTTCTTTGAAGAACAATCTTCGTGATTTGACAGCGTTTTTATAGAAAATTCGGGTTGGGTTTCGAATTACGTCCCGCGAATTTGAGGATTCTGAAACTGTGGGGGGGTCGAGGGGATTTATCTTAAGCGGGGAGCTTACACCAATTTTTGCTGCCGGAGCAGCGTTAATATATTTAAAATAATGTTTTTAAAAATCGATAAATCATTAACTTTTGCTTGAAACGGAACGTAAATTTCACTTAATTCTTAGGTTTTTTTATGTTGCGTCTGTCAAAATGCGTAAAACGAATCGCAAGCCGCCATTTTGTGGCCACTGACATTGACAGGTAAATACGATTTTGGCGTCATTCCGTTGCTCCCGAGTTTACGTGAATGTGCTCCGTTTTGTTGTTTTCTGCCTCCTGTTTTCCGACGACCTTGCTACCCCTCTGGACACCGACTGCTTGCTATTTTGTGACGACTTCGCTACCCCTTTGGACACCGATTGGATTGCTTCTCTGGACAACCTTGGCGTACTCATTGGACACTGATTTCAATTTGAAAATAATGGCAACTGACCGCAGTTCGGAACCCGAGCCGTCTACGAGCTCAGGACTGAGAGGGGCTGCGACTGAACCTGCGGTTCCTGACCACGACTTCTTCGCGGACGACGGGCCCTCTGTCGAAAGACGCTTGAATTCTGAGGAGATTTTACAAATGTGGAATTTGACAAGAGTCGTTAGAAATTTGGGAACAAATGATCAGTGCATAGCATTTGCTGAAGCGAATGGTATGGTGCATACTTCCAAAACTTGCCGCATACACCGTACACCAATGCGACTGGCAAAGTTGTCAAATAAATCGTTTGGTTCTTGGTTTTGCACGAAAGGCCAATGCAAAACAAAAAGCAAAATACCAAGAAACAATGGAACATTTTTTGAAAATATTAATATTCCATTGGTGCATGTATTCTACTTAATATATGCTTTTGCTCACAAATGGAGCTATGAAACAACAATTAATGAAGATTATAAAGAAGAGAGGCAGCAGTGCTTAGGTAGAGTCACAGTTTGTGACTGGTTCAGCTATTGCAGAGAGTCAATTGTTAGGGTAAAACCCGGATAGTTGCCCCACTTTTCGAAAAAGCTTTGTTTTGTAAAAATATGAACTGGCTGAAAATTATTAAGTATGTATCTCAAAACATAGGTCCTTTATCTTCTATAAAAGCCTATTTTTGTATACCTAATTAACACTGGTTTTGAATAAATACTGTTTTATTTCACCTCTCAGAAAAGGGATAGTTGCCTACTATGGCGGATAGTAGCCTAGCGTGGAAAATCCTTCCGGGGATACTTGCCTCGTGCGGGGATAGTAACCTCGGTATGATTTTTATTTTGAAAACAAAGAAATTTGTATCAATTAAAGTAATCTTTATTATTTATTTAACAGCGTTTATAATTTCCTGAGATATTTTATTAAATACAATTTGAAATATTAATTAACATTATTAAATAATTTTCAGTTTTAATGATTTTAATAAGATAATAAGGTTCTAAAGGATACTCCGTATGTTCGAGAAATTTCATTGAAACTTTTTTTTTGTCTTAATTCTTCCAAGGCAAGTGCTAAGCTATCTTCTGTCCAGTTGATGTTGCTTGGCACCACGCCTGGTTTTCGCTTATATTTGCAAGGTATTTTGCTTATCTAAAATAAATATATAAAATAGTTAAATAGATATTTATGAAGAAAGAAATTAAAGAGAAGAAATTTGCGTGCGTTAACCACGCTTTATTCCCTCCTCAATTCTCGCTCTCCTCCTTCTTATCTTATTTCTCATTTTCAATATCTTTGTTCTACTCATGATAGGAGTCTACGTTCCTCTAATAATCTTCTTCTTAACTGTCCTTCTCATACTTCTGATTTTATTCATTCTTCCTTTCATATTCAGGCTATTCTTCTTTGGAATGCGCTTCCTCTCGATATCAGGACGGCCATCACTCGGTATGCTTTCAAGCAGAAGTTGCGGACTTATTTTTCAGAGCAATAGTAAGAGTTGTCTCATTTTTCTCTTTTCTATACTTTTCATTAGATATATATGTATTTTATATGTAGGTATATCGTTGTGTATGTATGTATGTATGTATGTGTGTATGTATTTTTATGTATGTATATTTGTGTTATATTCGGTATTAGGAATAATATAAATTATTAAGTCATTGTTATAGTTCTTTTGAAGTTTAGAGTATTAAAATTATTTTGTACTTGTGTACATTTAATTTTGTTTACTCTCGTACAATAATTTGCACCTGCTGTGTTATCTCTTCACCACCTTTGGTTGGCTGGTAGAGAATGCCTAAGGCATTAAGTCCGCCTTTGTACTTTTTTTTGTGCATAAAGTTTAAATAAATAAATAAATATTTATTTTATTTGCAACAAGTTAGAGTCACAGTAAATTAGAAACAACAGAAAAAAATAATAATCCGGCTTTGTTTGTTAAAGAATTTTTAGTCACTCTAGGGGCAACTATCCGCGAAAGTAAGTAGGGCGACTATCCTTTTTGATAAGGATACTTGCCCTTTTTATTTGCAAAATAAATAATTATTAATTAGCAATAAAACATAATAAACAATGTTATTTAAACTCTAATGCAGGCAAAGAAACAAAAAGTTGACTGAAACCGCGATCAGTAATAAGAATATTCAATAGTAATTACTTACCAATATAATTATAACGCCCGTCAAAGTTACACCGCGGAAGATTTTTGCTGACACGGACAAAATAGGTGGGCCTATGCCGATGGCTTATGCTGCACTAAGGCCAGCAGGGGGGTCACTACTTATTGTAGTAAAGTGCCAACACTATTTATATTCCTAACATAGTGTATTAAAAACCGGGGCATGTATCCCCCCGAGGCAACTATCCGGGTTTTACCCTATATATTACCTTGAAAAAACTAATTATTCTGGAAAGATTGGAGGCCCAGGAAAAGTGGTCCAAATAGATGAGTCTAAATTTGGGAAACGGAAGTACAATAAAGGTAATTTTGATTTAATACTCTAGATCAACTTGCTCTCATAAACTTCTCATACATTATTGTAATTAATCCAACTATAATTTATGTAGGACGTCATATTGAGGGACACTGGGTCCTTGGTATGATAGAGGATGGGTCTGAGGATCTGAGACTCGAGGTGTGCCCTGATAATGTGCGTTCCGCTGAGGTTTTGGTGCCTTTAATTACAAAACATATTGAAACGGGCACCACAATCCATACTGATTATTGGAGAGCTTATGACTGCCTAGCGGAGCATGGGTACACCCACAAAAAGATCAACCACTCAGACCCTGACAATCCATTTGTGGCTCCAGACGGGACTCACACCCAAAGAATTGAGTCACAATGGAGAGCCGTAAAGCGATTTTTTAAAAAAGATAATTATAATCATCCAGAAAATTTTGGTGATGCGATAGTGGAGTACTTGTGGAGAAGAAATATTATTAAATATAATAAAGACCCATTTTTAGAAATAGTCAAAGCTATAAATTATGTATACAAATTAAAATAAACATATTGAGTTAACATTTTGTTGTTTTATTGTGAGCATGATCGGGAAAAGGTAATATTTTGTTGTTTTATTGTGCCGAAGAGCGAGCGAAGCGAGCTCGGGACTTGGGGCACCCCGACTCGGACAGATTAGGTTAGAAGGGGATGGCAGGGTCCAGTGAGCGAGCGAAGCGAGCGAACAGACCCTGCCATCCCCTTCGTGGTTATTTTTTTTTAAACCAACCGGAGGTAGGAGCCCCGCGTAGCGGGGCTCCGTCGACTTTCTCCGGCGGGAGGAACGGCTGGAGAGTGTCTCTACCCTCTTCCCGCCTTCACCGCCCCCCTTACGACCCTATTAAGGTGACTTGATACAAAACCCCAGTAGGGCTCCGTCGAGCATCTCCGGCGGCGAAAATTGGTGGGGGGGGACTCAACACCTCCCCCCCCACCCGTCCGACCCCCCCCTCCCCCCCTCCCCCCTCAGACGTAATTCGAAACCTTACCCGAAAATTCGTCAAAACATTTCCGATAAGAGCACTCAACAATAATGCTAAAAAAACAATGCACAATAATTGAAACGTAGTCCCAAAACATCTTGATAACAAACAACGCAAAATAACATCAATCAACAAATATTTAGGACTTCATTTCCCATGACAAATAGGCCAATATCACGCTAATCGACTTGTTTATTAGTTTTCGTGGCATCAGACTAATGATGTTTTTTCTTTCAGCGCTAGGTCTGGAGCCGGACTTCCTGTACCCCCTGGAGAACGTGACCATCGCGCAGGGGAGGGACGCGATGTTCACCTGCGTCGTCAATAACCTGGGCGGTTACAGGGTGAGTGGCGACTCCGCCACAGCCAGGGTGTGTATCAAACTGACTCATTACAGCTAGCCCTAGTGGAGCACCGTCACAGCACTTGTACTATGAGATCTATAATTTATAACTACTCTAACGTCTTTCAATATCTTCGTGAAGTTCTGGAAAATTCGTTTCATAATGAAACCGTTTTTTCTGTTCAGATTTTTCCTTCCAATATTGTATTTTTTTTTTTCTATCTTTGATTACTAGTGAATGAACTAACATTTGAATTAAATTTAAATGGCATGTTTCTATTCTCACTAGACTTTCTTCTTGGATGTAAATTAACTCTTGACGACAGTAAGTAGACTGTTCTCTGTTGGATTTAATCTTATTGTTGATCTAAAACTAACTTTTATATTAGAAATGGAACAATTATTAAATAGCTGAAGCTTACTCTTAAATATATTTCTTTTAGAATCAAGAGACCACGTTACTGAACTCACATAAAAATTATAGATCTCAACAAATAGACTTTGCACCACTTCTACACTTCTTAGCACACTACCTTCAATGCACTTTCTTCAGCACTCTTCGAAACTCACAGCACTACTTTATAGAACCTATCTCTATCCTAGAATAGAGTTACACCGGTACTATATTTGCACAAATCTACTGTAAGTTTGTCCACATAGCCGTAGTGTTGGCACACTGTGCACAACTGCATTAGACACTAACACTTGCACATAGAAACTAAGATCCAAGAATGTGATAAAAACAGTGATTTATTCAACAGTGAACGAACGTTACGAAAACTATTCTTGGGTTTTAAACACTAATGCACAATTCCGTTTGTTTTGAAACACAAGTTTTGAGCATGCTTTTTATACCAAATGCACTTTACGCGACCTTTTAATTGGAAAGATAATTTAATTTAGCGATGCACATCAGTCAGTTTTAACGTCAGTCAATCATTGTCGGAACAAAAACCGCACCCCACTATGATGGGATCACTTTAGTCCAAGGAATTTACGTTGCAAAACAGTCACTTTAGGAAATTAAAATAAAGCCAGGACAAACCCCCTCGGTCCCCGTTCAATCATTTCGAGAGGCGGTGCTCTCAAACTGTCCCGGGAGTTAATCTAGTACACTATCATTATGATATACGATACTGTATCGTATACGATATATCGTGGCTTGAATAGCCAGTGGTCTGAAGTAAAATTGTACTTATTTCTTGTATTTATCCTCTCAGTTACATCATCAAAAAACGAGAATGCGTATGCCTAATTATTTACTTATTAAATTATAATTAGGGAGCGTTTTCTTTTTTAATTAAAAGAGTATCCATCCGATTTCAACGAAAGCATCAAGACGTAAGATATAAAAACAAAAGATCGTGCAATAAACCCGCACACAAATACTTTCGCGAATCTTTCCTCTACGAGAAACAAGATTCGATAATAGTCTCACTGGGGCCGTTAGCTCAGGTCACTCGATTTCTACACGACTATCGATATCCCCGTATCGATACATATTTGCTTTCTCTATCGATCCCGCGTAAGTAATTACACAAGACTAATAACATCTTCGCATGTGTTTCTCAACAATCCCCACGTGAATATCGAGATGAAAATCGTATCAACACGATGGTTGTATAAGGAATAACCGCCAATTGAGTTGTTCCACTGAAAATGAAGTGGAACAACATTGTTGCGTCTATAAGTTGCGGTTTCATGCGGTTCGTTTGCAGAATATATATAATAATTAATTAAATATGAATAAATTAAACCATAGAAATAGACTAAAACGTTTTAATTATTTAATCAATTTAATTTAGGCAGACAGAATTAGTTGGTAAATTCCAGATTAATCCACTACTAAAACTTATGAATGATTTGACTATCAGCACGAAATTAATTGTGTAAGATGCAAACAACACAAATACAGTCTCAATACATAACACACAAATAATCAAAAGATTTTAAACACATCTTCGATATGCACCGCTGGTATGGATGAGTTCAAAATTTGGTAAATATGTCTTATTTTATACCCATTTATTTATTGTGTGATTACGCGATGCAATTTCTGAAGCATTTTGAATCTGAAATTACATCGCTCAACAGCTCTGCAATCCTTTCTCCGCTCATTTCAATAATGCAGATAAAGCAAAATGCGAGAATTGTAAGGCTGTTGCTGCAAAACAATATTGTGTTAAGCACTCCGATGTTTTAGTTATATTTGTTCTGATTGTAGTTCCTAGGCACCTAATTAGTGACTAATTAGAGTTGCACAAGCACTATACAATTGTAGAACACTTCCTAAGTCGCACCTCTATTAGTGCACTTCTTCTTGCACTTCCTGTATTCACTTACGTTATATATTTAAATAAATATAGAGATAAAAATATAAGTCCCGGCCAATTAAATATTTAACAAGAAAAAAGCAAGCATTGAACTATAATTCTCTCTTTATGAAAAATATTTCCAATGCCGAGTTTAGCAGACACATCAAAAGGCTGATACCCATATAACTCTTTCAATGAGGCCATTGAATTGAAGTACTTACGCTCACATTCGGCTGGAATTACGAAAAAAACATCGCTCGAAATAATATTTTCAATAATAAAGTTATAATACCGAGGGCGACGCGTATCGTAGACAAGTACAAACGCCGTATTTCTGTTCGTATTTTTTTGTTACGCGCTATGCAGGAAATTAGCTTCTATTGCGATGTCGACGCTTTTGGTAAAGCGGGTGAAACGAGGGCGTTTTCAGTGCGCCCGCAGCCCGCCTCATGGCGGCGACCAGACGAAAATGTAATTAAAAATTCCGAGAGCATTTTGCGCGGCGCTCGCAACAAGATAGTGTTGCCGGTTCGAGGATCGTTGTCGTGACTGCCTCTTGGGAAGCATTCGCTTGTAATTCGACTTGTTCGTTGAAAGTCTTCGCCGTTTACAAACAAAATATCACACGTGTAACGGATAATCGTGGCAGGAATGCGGCGTTTGTGTACCTTTTTATTTTTCGTTGTACTTACAATATTCTTTCCTCCATGCACACTTTGGGCGTACAATTTTCGCTGACGTCGCCTCGCACTCGGATCGTCGCCGGGTAGGTAGCGTGGATCAAAGCGGACACGAAGGCGATCCTGGCGATCCATGAGCACGTGATAACGAACAATGCGAGGCTGAGCGTCACGCACAACGACTACAACACGTGGACGCTCAACATTAGGGGGGTGAAGCGGGAGGACAGAGGACAATATATGTGCCAAGTTAACACTGACCCAATGAAAATGCAGGTAAAGTGCGGCTAATTTTAAACCATTAAAATGTTTCCTCCTCACGATTTATTTCAGAACGTGTTGTGTATTTTTTGCTACTTCTGCCTTATGTAGTGTGTCACTCTTTAACGAGAAATGCAGGTACTTTTTCGGAACGACTTTTGTTGTGGTTCGTGAATGCAAGCCTTATCGGCTCGCCCGTATAACGGTGTCATTTCTCCGAAAAAGCATTGACGCTATAATATAATCAGAGTAACGATGCATGCGAGTGTGAAAACATGCCATTCTTAAACCAACAATACACAACATACAAAACGTTGAAATCATTATAAATTATTGTAAATGAACCTTATTATAATAAATAGATAGCCAGAGAGTAAACCAGCTACTGTTTTTTGTGACTAGATAATTATTTATTTTGTTATATTTCAGACAGCATTTTTGGAAGTGGTAATCCCTCCAGACATAATCTATGAAGAAACGTCAGGTGACATGATGGTACCAGAAGGAGGGTCAGCCAAGCTGGTCTGCAAAGCCAGAGGATATCCTCCTCCCAAGATTGTGTGGCGTCGAGAAGATGGGGGAGACATCATCTCAAGAGGGGGACCTCAGGGAAAGACGAAAGGTATGTGTACCATTTCTTTTATACCTATCCTTAACTGGTATCGTACTTTTTGGTAAAAATATAACTGGACGTCGAAAATAGAACACCATTGCAGTTCACATACAAGACAAAATTGCTACATCAATAGACTGACTTACTTCACTGACTGACTAACCATATTTTATGCGTAACAAACAAAGAATTATTGCCATTGTGCACCTTGAATTGACGGTGGGTCTGTACAAGCTTAGAGGATCACGAATAATTTGCGGAAATGACCGACGCAATTTCGGCGATTACGAACGAACGGTAGCTCACAAATTAGGAAAACATTAAGAGAAACAGTGCGCCAGTATTTGAATAAGTTTTATTGTACTATCCCTCAACAAAAATGCATGCACTACACAATATTTTATTTTTGTTATTTTATTTTATAGTTAACGTGTGTTAATCAGTTGGTTTGTTATAAGAAGCAACCTGTGGAAAATGTGGTGGTTTTACGTTTTAGTTACTTTTCAAAATAATTGTTTTTTTCCCAATCAAAATAAATAATTAAAAATGTGCACTTTTTTTTTTTTTTTTAGAGATGGTAAAATCATCAAATGACCCCCCCCCCCCCCCCCCCCCGTCCAGGGCGACTGGCACTTGACACAATAATTTCCGAATACATTAAATCCAATTAGGCACAAGACACAGACCTCATGACTGTCGAAACCCAACAATGTGAACATGAGACCTCCAAGTTAATTCACATTACAAATGCACTTCGATACGTCTTGTTGGTCTGGCTATAGGATATTGAACCAAGACGTTAATAGACTAGTAACTCAACACTGCTCCGTTGCAATCTATAAATTCAATATGTTACCATTAAATATGGCTGGGAGTACATTGACACACACATGTATGCGTAGGAACTCCAAGGCTGAGTTTAATTCATCGCTAAGCGTAAGCTGGTAACTTATACGAGAACTTGCTCTACTCTATTAGCACCAAACACCCGAAATCTGTAGTTTGATTTTCAACACATTGCTTATGTATTATGGTGTGGTGTGTTTAACTGCCGCGTTGGTCTCGTGTTGTCGAGCACGACTGTTTGGGGTCCTGGTTTTGATTCCCAGGTCAGGCAAAAGGTGTTGTTGGGTTTTTTCTTTAAGGGTTTCTTAATAACCGTCCTGAATTTGGAAGTTGGTGGTGTCTCTGAAAAGATGTCTCTCTGATCTCTCTCAGGTCTCTCTGGAAAAAAACTGGTTTGACTGATATTTGTCTAAAACAGATGATTAATAACCGACGAAAATTATCATCGCTGGGGGGGTCTAGAATCATCTACTAACTCCAAAATAAAAGTGGTTGTTACGATGTCCTTTCCACCCTTTAATTTATTATTATTTGTAACAAACCAAACAAGTGTTACAAAACCATTATTAATTAATATACAAGTAAACCATACGGAACCGTTAAGCAAACTACCATTTTCTATTAATTCCTATTTCAATCCAATTAATCAAATAACATTATGACGTCAACAACAGTTGTCAACACATTTGTACCGATTAATATTCGTTACTAAAATCCCTGAATGTTAATAAATTAAACTGTCACGTCGTTTGAACCTTTGACCAATGATTAAGTTATGATTATTCTATTAGTATGATAAACATGTTACGGTTTGAGCAGTAGTGGTGTTCCATTGTCAAATGGAACACCACTACCACAGTTTAAAGTTACATGCCGATTTAAAAATAGAAATACAATTATGGTGCCGTTGGGCTTAGCAAGAGAGCGCGAAAGTAAAATTAATTCGATTCCTTTTTTGAATTGGAAATACGACTATCATTATTATAGTATCTTGGTTTAAATTTCGAATCACCCATTGGTGTAAATAAAGTTTCCAAACTAAAAAAGTATAATTATTTAATGTGAAACGGGAATTTCTAATTTGAAAATCCATTGAATTTACGTTACATTTTCTTTTTGCATTTAGGCAGATGATGACTTATTAGTCAATGTTAATGGTAATACGAGTACTTATACCAAATGCAGGTGAAGCAACATGTTCTAAAATCAAAAAGAAAATAAACTAACGATATACATATAAACAACAATTTTATTAGCAAATTCAAGCGAAATTTACGTTCTACTAAGGTCACTGGCGTTCGCGTGCTATAAGCGTATCATTTACTACTATGAGGGAACTTAAGGCCTCTTAACACGATAACTCCTGGCTAATCTATCGTTAAACTCACACTAAGGGAGAAGGCTGACGTTCCGTACGGATTCGACTTTCTGATTGCAGTTAATTTTAATTAAAATAGATAAGAAAGTTTGTTTGTGATTAATTAATTCAAAAATGTATTATTTATTTGGTGTTATCAATTGTAGAATTTGTTATTAGTGCTTAACGATTAGATTAGTAAAGTCTGGCTTTGATTATCTATACTAATATAATAAAGAGGTAACATTTGTTTGTAAGTTTGTATGTTTGTAAGTTTGTATGTAGGGGGTAATCTCCGGAAGTAATGAACCAATTTTAAAAATTGTTTCACTGGTGGAAAGCTACATTATTCGTGAGTGCTATAGGCTATATAACATCACGCTACGACCAATTGGAGCGGAGCATCAATGAAAAATCTGGCAAAAACGGGAACAAAATATTATTTTTGAGGGATTTCGTTGCATGTGCTGCGTGAACGGTTAAAGTTACGCAAAAATAATGTATGAGAGAATTGTTCCTCTTAAAATATACTAAAAAAAAGTCCGCGGGGGTAACTGCCTAACTTTTAAGGTTGACTCACTATAGCCATTTTTATGGCCAGAAAATTTGTTTTAAAATAATGCATTATTTGCGAAGATGTTTTTATGGAAATAGTATAATCCTTATCAACATAAATACTTTATTCATCACAAGTGTTTAGTTTTGAATGAAATTGCCCTTTACATCATTTAATTTCAATAAATATCTTAGGAGATATCACAGTTTTAAAATAACTTGGCCGCAAAATAATGGCTCTGCGAGACATTCCGTAGCTTATACATCAGAATAACATATTATAGGCTACATAACATCGCGCTATGAGCCACGGAACGGATCAGTAACCGAAAACCTAACGTAACGCGAGTGAAACCGCGGGGCACTGCTAGTTTAAAATAATTTGAAATTTAAATATTTATATTTAATTAGTGGTTTTGTTTACCATTGAAAAGATATTCTTGCTCTATGCAATACATTCGGTTTATATTATTATCATTTCTTTTATTTGTAAAGTATACAATTCCAATAAACTTGAATTAAAAAAAAAACTGGACAGATGAACAAAAAGTGCTCTCAAAAAGGTTCCGCTGTACCTTTTAAGATCAGTACCCAAAAAAATTGAATGTACCTCAATTGTTTCGATTAAATCTGTTTCTGTCAAAGGAGAACATCCGTAATAGTTTAAAACATAGTAAGGCCTTTTTAATGTTACAATACCACACCTATTTCGAAACAGCAACATGAAAAAACTGCTTTAAAAAGCACGCTTTTTTTCTCCGGCCGTTTTAAGCGGTTACGTTATTTATATTTCGATTAAAACTATAATAATGCATGAAAATGCAGGCTGAGTTCAAAGGTTCATATAAGTTGTACGAGGTCGACCCTCCACAAACTCTGGAGTAGAACTGGGCAGAGCTTAACCTAACCCAGTTTCTCTGTATTATCCACCTCTAAACTATTCCAGCTTAAAATGTCGTTAAGCACATTAGTTTTAGAAGCATTACTTGCAAATATGATGACGGGAGCCGAACTTATACCTGAGTTTAGTTGCTGAACGCTTAACTGTTTCAGATTTTTTTGTAAACAACAAAGGAAAATGAATTCTAAGTTATTTTGTCTGGGATGGATTACAGAAAAAACTTGTTAAATTGAATTTATTGATATTCAAGATATTCAATTTTGTATTAATTCTGTTTTTACGTTTTTTTTTTTAATTTCTACTTATAACTTGTATTTAAATAATGCGCTACAGTTAATTTTGCAATCCATGTTGAAAGGTTTTAACAACTTCAAGAAACGGCTAACAAATAAATCAGAGCTTAAAATATTCACTATTGAATCTTAGCAGTAAATCACACCGCAGCACCTCAGGAACTCCTATTACCATTCACACCGCCCTTCCTAATCCCACCGGATTACAATCTCGAGACGGTCCAGGAATAATTACTTACCTACTCATCTCTGCACTCGGTCAAATAAAAGCTGGATAAAGGGTTATCACTGAGCCCCCAAATTAACCGCAGAGTTCAAATAATAAAACATTTTCCATTAAAACAAATACCATGTTGCATCTATACACATTTTTGTTATGGCAATAAAATTAATCGACCATTGCCTAAATTTCGAACATTCCATTTATGAAATTGAAAACGTAACGGCTTATTTTTGGAATGCAAACGTTGCAATAAAATACTATTAGATTGGTCTATGGGAAAGTAAAATGTACAAAAATTATGCCAGCACAAGGGGAATTCGTGACGAGTGGCAATTGGAAACTGTACTGACAGGGTGATTAATCAGCAGGTCCCACTTAACCCTACCACTGTTCAGACCTCCTCTTGCCATCAGTCAATTCATTAAGCTAACAAAGTACTACCGGTAATGACTTTCACAACGAGTCGAGCACTTCAATACTACAGCTAAGATTAGAGCACACTTAGACCTTTTCAATTCTGTACGTTGCAAATTAGTGTCAATGTAGACTATGCCTGCATTCAGGTGCTATATTGAGTGCCAAGTATTACCAGCCGCTTATAAGAATAAAATCTTTGGGCTCTATGTTTTTAATGTTATATTATTAGAGCGAATGAAATGACTACCTAATATGTTTTATGATCAGTACACCTTCCAAAGCAGCTCTACAAAGGCATGATTCAATAAATAATTATTCATTTTATTTGACGTTTTTTATGTCGATAATAGTACAAAAATAAATTTAAATATTAAAAAATAAGAGCATTAAAAACTAAGTAATGAAATCAATTAGAATAATTAATGTAAAGTGAATACTAACACCCTAATAAAACACACAAAGCAGGAACTTTCCGAATTATCGGTAATTGAATGAGTGGCGAGGTGAAACCCGCCTCAACCAATTTCAAATTAACTAACATCAATAACAATCATCAATTTGAGTGAAGAAGTCTAATTAAAGAAGCCGTTACAAGTTACCTCCATAAATCTGAACAGAAAACAATACAAGCTATCCATTACTTAGGTCTATGTTTCTTCACGAATATTCCAATAAGGAAACTTTGAGGCCGGCCAAGACAAATATAGTTTTTTAATGACTAGCACGGCCACTTTCCAATTTGTTATCTCCCAATGAGGGGCAACTTCAGCCACGTAAATCAAATTTAAGTGCAAGAATTTAATATTGTCATGATATATGATATTGCTGCATCGATGTACTTACAGAACTAATAGCTTTAGCGTGTCGCGGGATTGTGAAACCATAATTTCGAGTACTTTACTTCGTTATCTATTGAAACAAAAAATCTTTTTCACTTTTATCCTATTCCTTTTGTCTTTGGGAATCCTTTGATATTATTTCATTATCTTTACCTTTCTTTGAATTGTTTCGGACGAAGATTTTTATAAATCTCATAATCGTTAAACACATTAGCGGTCTGCTTTGTTCTGAATATAAATCTGAAAATCTCGAGACAATCATATTTTAGTAAATCCGAGAAGAACGAAATACGTTCTATGTTGTGTAGGTAATAATAATGATAGCGGCGACAGAAAACAGCGTCGCCAACAATAGGGTATTATTCAAAATTTGCCCTTTATTGTTTCGCATAAAACATGTTCGTGGTGACAACGGCGTGTCGCGTGCCTATTTGTTTCATGTTCAACACCAAATTATGCAGATAAGCGAATGAATGGTGGAAACTTAGTCGTAGACTGATGCAAATTAACTCTACCATCCTTCTATTGGACGCTTTTCATCAGCACCACGAAGTTTGAAACAGATAGGACTACGTTCTACGATATCCAAAACTGTTAATCCCAATTATCGAGTAAGTTGTTCAACGTTGGTATTCGATTTCATAACAATGGTGCTCGTGGTTCAGACAAAACTTCTTAGCGATCACACCAATTAATAGAAACTCCATTAAGTGCTGTATTTCTGCTTATTAAATTCAAGTACTTGTCTTAGAAGGGTGGTACACTCACTCTAATAAAAAATAAATAATTACCCACTCAGTACAGAACGTTTCGAATTCATAATTAAAATTATAACTTTGGAACAAGGAGTGATGAGAAAATGTTGGTTTTCCATTTTACTCGAGGACACTTTACCAAAGTACTGGACTTTTGTCGCCTTTACCGTAGAGTTTAACGGCGACGCGATTAGTGTCAATATTATTAGAAAACTTTGAAATTAACTTTGAATCAGAAATGTAATAAATTGAAATTCCTTTTATCAGTTACCTATTTTATTGGGGAATGTTAAGGCAACACTTCATTAATTAAACACCGATTAATTAAAAGTCAGGTCACAGTATCGTGAAAAACACCGTTTTATAATTTTCTCATGAAATATTTATGACCTTGTCTCATTTGCGTAACAGTTCTTTTATTTTATTCGAAAAAGCTGAAAAGATTAAAACGTTACATTTAAAACTTCAAAAAGAAAAGCTTGTTAAACTATCATGAGGTGTTTTAAAAGGATTCTTTAAAAGATTTCGTGTGTCTGTGGTAAAGCCACTAGGGGTCCGTGGGGCTCAAGCGTCACTTGACTTATGACACATCGACAGGCCAAGTTTATTCAACGGTCCGCTTCGAAGACAGCACAACAGTCTATAGAGTAGAGTGCGAACTATTTACTTTAATATTGTTGATTTGTTTTTATAAACTTTTGTTCTATTTTAGTTTATTCCAGTACAATGTATGTTTAGTATGTTACTAGGTTCGACGCGACTTTGTCTGTGTAGTCTTTGGAATTAAGCTAAAATCTTAAATTATCCAAGAGGTTTATAAAAATGGCATAAAAATATCTATTCTATCTGTTACGCTAGATCATTTTTTATATGTGTAAAATTGCAGATGAATATATTTTAGTATCACATACCAGTTGAAAAGTATTATAAAATCTAAGTCATTTAAGTTCTTGTTAAAAAGTTAATTATTGTTTATAACATTTATCACCATTATCATATGAGAAAAGAGTTTTACACCTTCAATCCATCGTTGAATAAAACACACCACATATTTTCCAAACATCACATAAAAAAATAAAGTATAAAACGTGTTGCGACTCAACCGCCGCCTCTGTGCGCGCATTGTTTGCTAACGAAGCGTCGTCCCGCCACCGAGAGCTCTACACTTTAAACCATCAACGGTGTACAGCTCCTTCGGAAAATATTGCCCTAGCTTTTTATCCTCTTGTTTGAATAATGGCTGTAAACGTACTTGGACGCCATTCGAGCAAGGTGTCAGGAAAACAGCTCGAGTTCGAACCACTAACGGCACTTGTTTACATAACCCGTCAACTTTTGGCGGTTCACAAGTGTTTTCCAACAGTTACTGGCGGAATGTAATGTAAGCACTTCGAGAGATAGTGCTCAAAATCGTTTTCGTTCGTCTTTGCTTTAGCAATTTCGGAGTGTGTACGTAGGTGCGGTGGGTACCTTACTTTTTGTGTTAGATGGGTACATTTGAACAAACTATTTGGTGTATAGGCAAAATTGTTTATCTTGCTACTACACTGCCACTATTTTATTTTTTATTTTATGCGTTGTAACTTTTTAAGCTTATGACACACTTGAGAGTGTGATGTAAAAGAATTGACTGCTCAGCACACTCACTACGTTGTTTAAAAGTAATTGCAAGTAAGCTGCCTATGCCGGGGCTGCGGGTTGTTCGAAAGAGATACCGCGCCCCCGGAACGCAAAGGGCACATGAAGGAACATAGACGGGTTTTAGTCAGTAAAAGTCTGACACTCCCTCCCGCCCCGCCCAGGGCGGGGGAAGTTATTTGATGATTTCCCGTCTATATAAAAAAAAAAAAAAGTAAGCTGCCTATATACCAAATAAGAGTTTGTTTGACTGTACATTATTTATATCTTTTCGCATCGTAGTACCTAAGTCTCTCGTGTCAGACACGTTTCAACAGATTTTATTCAAATTACTTAGGTAGTACCTACTCACTTAGTCGAAATTATAATTTTATTTTGAAAATACGTTCCTAGAATATATAATTCTAGAACGTAATATTGTTTATAGCTTTAAAAAAACTTTTAGACGTTTTCTCTTGAATTAAAACACGACTGAAGGTAATGTTATAACGAACAAAATAGTTAATTAAATAGATCAAAGCCACAACAACAAAAAAAGCTCTCATCACAGAATACTTTTTTCTTCATTATCCTGTTGATTTTGTATTTCTAAACCAGATGTATTTTTTATTATAATAATGCATCATCATCTGCTTAGCCTTTTCCCAACTATGTTGGGGTCAGCTTCCAGTCTAGCCGGATGCAGCTGAATACCAGTGTTTTACATGGAGCCTATCTTACTTCCACAACCCAGTTACTGGGCATCACGATACTTCTTAGTTAGACTGGATGTCAGACTTCCTAGCTTCTGACTATCCGTAGCGACTGTCAAAGATCTACGAATGACATCCGGGACCAACGGTTTTATGTGCTTTCCAAGGCATGGGGATGTCACAACGCATTATAAGAATGCATTTTCTTTAGTTATGTGCTTAGCAGTGTTATTATGTAAAAAAATCCTTTGTTAATTTAAGTGAAATGAGCTACAGGTGAGTTGTCGATCCCTAGCATGACGGAATGACACTGCACCTCAAGCTCACTTCACTTAAGTCACCGACGAAGTTATAAATACGGAATAAACCGTTTATTCGAAGCTTAAAAACAAGTGAAGGTGCTTCTTCAATCTTTCCTCAACTCGCGTCTGTTACACGAACGTAAATCGGACTCATTTATTTTCAAGTCAGGCTTCAGTGATTGAATGAACGGAACACGAAATGCTCTGATTTCTTCACTTTTTTCCTTTTAATCAGTTTTCTGTTTTTTACTAACACGAGCTATTAGAAAAACTTGAGTAATAGGTAGTATAACTGCTGGTAATATCACTTATGATTTGAAAGACTCAAAAATATTTTATTATGTTTAGGGGACGCTGTGTTTTTCAATAACATTGAATCTAATCGTCTTATCTTCATATTATCTTATGTGTTCTTGTAAATTGCTATAATTCATTAATGTTACACAAAACTTATAAATAATAATTAAACTACAAAGTTAAATAATGTGTTCTTGTTATACATTAAGGCTTATAACAAGAACACTTATTAGACAAAATGATAGTATAATATTATTTCTATAATATATATATATAACAATGTCGCAAAAGTTTACATAGCAACGAAAGCTGCTGAAAAAGAAGAAACCGTTTCTTCTCTATTTGTTCTATTTTTAAGCTTTATTAGAAAATTTAAGTATAATTATGGGTATTTGACGACCAAGAACCGTTTTATAAATAAAATTTGATAATTTCTATCGTTCATCTTCTTAGCGTATTGATGGCAAATATGTATACTAAATAAAATTTTCTTAAATCATTACTACAATTTCTACCTTCAGACTTTTAACAGATTTTTTATCTCCACAGTAACGTCATTGGAAGGGGAAATAGTGAACCTAACGAAGGTGACACGTTCCGAGATGGGCGCATACCTGTGCATCGCAGCCAATGGCGTGCCTCCCTCAGTCAGCAAGAGAATAATGCTGCATGTACACTGTGAGTACTCATTACAGATAAGATAACTGATACTAGGGGAGACAAATGTAGCTGTGGCTGTAACGTAGGGGAGTGAAATGAATTATTATCTCATTTATTTATTTCTATTACATATAAGTTACATTTTTAAATATTAGTATAAAAAAATAAAAACATTTAAAAATATAAAAAATAGTAGCCCACCGGCGTCGGGAACAGGGTCCAAGCCACCGGTGGTCAGGGCTCCTGAGAAAGGAATCTCCTAACAATACGCGCCGTGTCTAGGAGTACCGCTTTCTGAATCAAGCCCTTGATCCAACCGCCCAACGAGAGCCTCCTTAGGTGTTGGTCGAGGCTCTTGGCTATTATGCCATTGGCCGTCACGACTATCGGCACAATGATTGCCGTATTCACATCCCACATGTCGACAACCTCGCGAGCCAGATCAAGATACTTAATTTGTTTATCTTTCTCAGCTTTCACGAGGTTCTCGTCATGCGGGACAGTAATATCAACGATCACTGCGCGACGCTCTAATCGATCTACCACCACTATGTCAGGCTTATTGGCAACAATAGTCCTGTCAGTGATGATAGATCGGTCCCAATATAACGTGATATGACCATTTTCAAGAACTGGGTCGGGCACATATCTATAGTATGGTACTTCCGATTCCACAAGGCTGTATTTTAGAGCAAGTTGCTGGTGAATAATCCTGGCTACAAGGTTGTGTCTATGTAAGTAGTCTCCGTTAGCCAGACGAGAACACCCAGATATAATGTGACGGATTGATTCCCCGGGACGATGGCATGCCCGACAAATGTCAACCGTACCGTCCTTCACAATATATCTCCGGTAATTGTTCGTCATCATAACTTCGTCCATAATAGCACAGACAAAACCTTCGGTTTCCCCAAAGAGGTCACCAACGCGCAGCCAGGATACGGACGCCTTGAAGTCCACATCCGGCCCATGTAGGGCGCGGTAGTAGCGCCCGTGAAGCTCCTTGCTCTTCCATACCTCCATGCGATCATTAGTATCTAATACTATAGGTTTGCGCCAGTTCTCATTCGCTAAAGAGAGCGGGGTGAAGCCCTTGTCCACTGAGACCACATCTCGGTGCATCCCCACGTCAGCTTCTAGGAAGTATTCCCTGAGACTGCATATCTCACGGTTGTGCAGGGTCTTAGCATTTAAGAAGCCTCGACCACCACACTTCCGCGGGATATACAGTCTCATTACTGACGACCTTGGGTGATGCATCCGATTTGCGGTCAACAGTGAGCGAACCCTCCTATCCAGGGCGTCAAGCTCTGTCTGAGTCCATTTGAGTATGCCGAAAGAGTACATCAAAACCGGCATGACCCAACCGTTGAAAGCACGCACCTTATTTCCGCCTGATAAAAGACTGTTTAAAACTTTATTCAGGCGGCCAAAGAAGCGCTCCTTCAACGATTGCTTCATGTCAGTAGCATTGATGCCCAACGCTTCCGACATACCCAAATATTTGTAGTTTTCAGTTGAGGAAAGGGATCTAAGGTTTATGGAATCCGAGAGTTGGGTTCCCACAGATTCCATAATCTCTCCTCGCTTCACATGCATGACTGCACATTTGTCCACACCAAATTCCATCCTGATGGCGCTACTGAAAGTTTTTGTTACCTTCAGTAGCTCCATCAGTCGCAAATTGCTGGGGGCAAAGAGTTTCAGATCATCCATGTAAAGGAGGTGAGATATGACCTGACCACCTCTTCTCAACCGATAACCCAGCCCCGAACCCTCCAGCAGTGTACTTAGAGGGTTCAAGGCTAAACAAAACCACAGTGGACTCAGACTATCGCCCTGAAATATACCACGCTCGATCTTTATTGGTTCACTGTTCTCTCGGATTTGCCGACATCCTGGATAGCGTAAGACCGTCCTCCATTGCCCCATACACGACATCAAGAAGGTGCGCAGAGTTGTATCTACTTTATACAATTCCAGCACCCTCATGAGCCATGTATGTGGCACCGAGTCATACGCCTTTTTATAGTCTATCCAACATATAGACAGATCCTTTCGAGAACGGCGAACCTGCTGGTTAATGGCCATATCAATGAGGAGTAGCTCCTTAGTACCACGGGACCCATTCCTACATCCATTCTGAGAGACAGACATGATAGCATTGTTATCAATATGATCATTGATTTTAGCTCTCAAAATAGATGTAAGAACTTTATAGACCGTCGGTAAACATGTGATCGGTCTATAATTTTTGGGTTCCGTAGTACTACCCGATTTATGGAGCAGGTGGGTTATACCAGTTGTTAAGAACTGGGGCAACGATCCAGACTCTAAGGCTGACTGGAACTGGGATGCCAAGCGAACGTGTGATCTTTGGAACCACTTGATCCAAAAGTTGTGCAGTCCGTCCGGCCCTGGAGATTTCCAGTTAGGCAACGGACGAACTGCACGAGCTACGTCCTGGGGGCTAATTGTAATTTCCCCCATCTGTGGTATTGGATCACACATTCGTTCAACCTCCCGGGTCCAATCGCCCTCAGCGTGGCTGACAGGCACCGACCAGATGCTGCGCCAAAACGAACTCATGGCATCATCATCCGGCAGGCGCGCATCAGTCACACCTTGGTCTGGCCGCTCCCAAGCCCTGTAAACCCACCTTTCATCGCTCTGGAATGTGCGATTCAGGGTGTATCGCTCCACTCGCCGCTTGTACCGACGAATACGGTTTGCCCATGCACTTATCTTCTGCTTCAGGAAGTCAATACGTTCTGTGACGCGGGACAAATAATCTCGAGGATTAATATCAATCCCCGAAAATGCCCGCCTCACAAAACGCATCACTCTAGGGCGAGTATTGCCCTCCCTGAAGCAGATTAGCTTGCCAATGAGTGCTCTAGCCCTATCGATACGAAGCTCAATCCTGGACTGCCATGCTGGTACGGCCGGTTTTGGTCGTGCAGTTCCATCACAGGGAAATTTGACGTGGGCTACACGACATGCCGCTACAGCCGCGCAGTACAAGATTGAGTGGGTATCGACAAGGTCTACGCTGCCATCAAAACAATTTGACAGCTGCGAATCTAGAGCACACACCAACGCTTTATTTTTGTTGTGCATAGGCAAACGTGGTAGTCGCGGTCTAAGCTCAGGCGGTGTGGAGCGATACTCCCGGAAAGCATCCTCCAAAGCACTCCTCAACTGTTCATTACATTGGGAACTCACGGAAATAGCCACGCCATCATCCTCTTCATCAACGCGTTCAGGCCGCGGTGAAGCACTGTGTAGACTTTGCGATTGCACCGCGACCGTGTGCTGTGACAAAGTAGGTGTAACATGAGTACTCCGTGATTCGAGCCTAAGTCGATCAAGCACAGTATTATCCAACATATGATTACGTTGTATAACCCGTACCTGATCCGATAGTCGCTGTGCCGATACGTTGACAGTTGGCTCAAGCACCTGAAACAGAGAGAGCATCCGACCACGGTACGCAGTCAGGTTACTTCCCCCCTCTGTAGCCCCAAAGTATGAGCGCATGACACTTTCATTAATAGACTGTGTCCATCTCATGCGCTGCACACTTCCACCGGTGGCGGGGACCCTATCAGAGGCCAGTGGGCCTCGGAGTCCCAAACCCCCCGGCGGCCGGCGTCCTCCCCGTCGACGAACAGGTGGTGGCGTCGTCGGCGGAGAGAAGTACTCGTCGCTGGAGCTCGACGCAACTGCCGCGGTCGGTGTCACTGCACTCACTGTGGGGCTGGTTTCCGACGGCGGCGAGGCGGAGCTGGGCGACGAGTCCGGAGATGGTAGTCGTGTTATTTGTTTCGCTCTGGCGCGAGTCAACATATTCGGTAAATTTTCTTCACATTTTTATCCATATTTCATTTAATGACGGCCTTGACAGCCGTCATTCCTGTCGGATTTTCTTCTTTTCTTCATATTTTTGTTTATAATTTTGAGTTGTGCTGAGGTTTTGCTAGTATTATTTCCAAATATTATTAAATGATTTCAGGAGGAACAATGGTGTTGGTGATTCTTTAAAATATTAAAATTGAAATATTAAATAATAATAATATTATTATTATTATTATTCTGTGTCTCTAGTGTGTCGTCGGTGTTATGTGTGTTGGAGATGGTAAGACCTTTATAGACATGTCTTGAGTTTAATGTGGTTTGTATAGCTGTGTATTGTTATTTTATAGAACTTTATTTTATCGTTGAGTAGATTTTTTTCAAGTTACATCTATACTAATACATAGTTAAAAGACGGGCCCGATTACAAAAAAAAATCATTTACTAATGGAAAGATACTCTATTGCTGAGTATCACAGGCTATATTTTACTTTTACGCGAATGAAGTCGCGTGCAGAAGCTAGTTGACAATGTCATCAGAAAACGGGCAAACAAATTTCTAAAATTCTAATGGTCTACAAATGCAGCCAGGTAAAAAGAAAGTGGGTTTTCAATCATTTGAATAAAAAGCGGAACCAAATCAGTCACACAAAAAAAATATCCGAATATTAATTTTCAAACCCAACTCACAGAGACCCAATCTGATTACGCATTCACGACATGTATCAATTCAATCATCGATAAAGTCTAATCGGTTGCGTAAAGCACGAGCAAAAAGCGTTACGTTGCGAACTCACTTATCAAACGATCGTCCTAATTTATAACCAGGAGTTATTCAATGCTCGGGTGGTCTCAAGTTCTCAACTTTGTACAGGGAGTAGGAAGTAAATGGAGTGCTCATGTGGTTATTTCTTGTTGTTGATATAGCTGGGTGGTTTTGATGGTGAAAAGGTTTTGTCGTTGGATTCTTGTAGTGATCGTTTTAAACTCAAATTGTGCGAAAAATGTTTATTACATCATCATTTTCACCGTTTGCTTTACAGAAAAAAGGTCAGTTATATTTTGTTGGTCATGATTTGACCAACAAGCATAGTTTTGATAAATTTCTATCGAGTCTAATACTACACAGGCATTTTCAAAATATGTATTCTGAAAATCAACTATCATAAACTTACCGCGATTTATATTTAAGCACACAAATTTTGTTCCATTATCCAGACTTGTCACTCCATTTGCTTACTACTCCGTGGCTGTAGCACACCGGCCCCACCGGCTCGAACACGTAAGCAATTGGGAGATTTTCGTGTTATCACGTATCATCTTCGGTGCGTGTCTTGCATCCGAATTACTCGCACCAAAGCGTAGAAAGTTACTGCCCCGTTGACTATTGGAATTTAGTTTTAGTACCGTTTTCAATTATAGATGAAACGGTCTGATAAATTTGAGTTACAATACTTTATCCGCTGTTGGTTTAATAATAATGTGTTTGTGAGTGAGATAAAAAAACAATCTTAGCTTGTAGCTAGTGGAATGGTATGCTCTCGTATTTTAGCATAGGTAAATTAAATAGATGTACTGTAGCTACGGAGACGTGTTAAGAAGTACGTAGCGTCTACGACGTAGCTAAATTAAGGTATCATTCGCTACGACGATGCTACCACTGCATTGTTTTCTAAACTTCAGACATTTTAACAAAGTATTGGTAAAGGTATATAAACGAGTTCAACATTTTTAGTTAAAATTTCAAACGACTTTTAAACCGAGAACCCTTTTCCTCGGAAACCGACAAGTTGTACAAATATAAACATTACCATTGACACAATGCATTACAGAAAAAGATAGAAAAAATACCTACCTATGTTTAGCTCGAGCCAGCACTCAGACAAATTAATCTCCTATCTGGCCGGATCAACCGTTCGCATTCGCACGCCGATCGCGAAATCACTGCTGGAATTATAGTGTGCCGCACAGGTGCATACGCCCATTTCCATTTGCATGGATAGTGTTATGCTATTGGGAATTGATGCTGATCAGTTCATGAATCTGAAAACCGATGACAGTGTAACCATTTTGTATTAAAGTTTAGTTTGTTGGAAAAAAAAAGATATTTTCTGGGTTTTAAAAATGTATGTGAACTAAAGTATCGATGTTGTTATTTTAATTTAAAATGAACCTTTATTTTTAATTTTATTAAAACAATTAAATAACACACTTCTCCATTAAAAAGGGAGCAAAGTCCTTCCCATCATTGTAACCTTGTTTTTCTGTACCATACTGTTACGCAGATGTTTAAGGTCGAAGTTTATTTTTTTTTATGTCTTTTAAGGAAACAACTTCTAAAAATTATAAATAAACTTTCAATATCTCCTGTACGTGACCTCTGTATGGTCGCAAGTACTCATAAATACAATATCTTGCGTTCGTTATAGTGCGCTCTATTAATAGTCGTTTCTCTTTCACACTATATGAGCGAAATTCACAACTAAAAGAGTAGTGTCACTAAACAATTTAAATTTATAAAATCTCAATTTTATTCATAGCAATTTTATCACCAACAGGCCGTAGAAAACAACAACAAAATACTTAAATCTAACTCTTACTAATACACTACCAATTGTTAAAAAGTATAATTATGTTTATTTCATTACCGGTGAAGCTTCTTTTTCTTTTCGAGTCTCTGCTAATTTACAATTTTTAGGCCCAGTAGGTGGCCACGTTTAACAGCGTCAGTAGCGTTGTTAATGTTCTAAAGTGTAGGGACACTAACAACCAGTAAAGGCAAAATAATCCTAACTAAAAACGACAAATACTACAAATATTATGTCCGCATAAAGAAACAGTAGTCACCTGTGAACTAATAACATCGCAGTGATTGCACATCCGACCGTGTTCATTATAGCATCATCCCGAGGGAACGTTACGTTCAAATGACTTTGACGACCATGTTCGGCGGAGAACAATTACGTATGGCTTGATTATGATGGAAGTAATCATGATGAGTGTAAGGAGTCTGTGTGTAAATGAACTTGTAGTACATTAAATGTTGAACAAATATTATAAAGGTTAAGTGTTTGTATTTTTTAAGAAAATAATCGTTCGATTAGTTTTATATCCTTGAGCTTTATTAGCGTGTTTATCAAGTAACGATTTTGGCTATATAACATTACGCTAAGGCTTACGAGCAAGGAGCAGTTATCGAAGATGTAACTTAATGCAGGTGAAATCGCGGGGTAGAGATATCATAATAATCATGTAATTTTCGTCTTTGGCTTCATAAAATCCATAAAATAAACTCACTTGTCCACCATGTTTTTATGCCCCTTTAAACCTTTTGTGATCTCTATGATACAAGAATGATTTTGAAAGGAGAAAATAAGGTATTTATCCAACATGCATACGTACATAAACTCACGCCTTTTTCCCATTGTGGCCGGCAAATGCCACAGAACGCCACCTGCTACAATCCTTACATAATCCTTTCGCCACGTCCACATTCATACATCATCATACAAGTACGCCGGTTACGTGTCCAACAGTGGGACACAAAATAGACTAATTATAAAAGGTTGCCTAACATTAAGTATGCCTTTTTTTTTTTTTTATAGACGGGAAATCATCAAATAACTTCCCCCGCCCTGGGCGGGGCGGGAGGGAGTGTCAGACTTTTACTGACTAAAACCCGTCTATGTTCCTTCATGTGCCCTTTGCGTTCCGGGGGCGCGGTATCTCTTTCGAACAACCCGCTGGAGTGCCAGGACTGCGGTGACTCTTTCGAACATATTCCGCAACGCTGGAAGGGTGCTAGAAAGCAGATAACCTTGTGTTAGAAATATATCGCCATCATCATTTTCATAAGCTAATTTTGGTGATAATAGCATTTGTACGACATCAATACTTATCAGACAGATCACTGAAATACATGATCATAGTCGTGTTCAGAAGTAAACGTTTACAGACTGATGAAAACGCTAAATATAAAGTTTATTTATCATTCAGAAATTATATTTAAATATTTATGTGTGTGGATTTTCGCTCAGGCATAGGGTAGGGTAGGTACAGTCAAACAAGCTATTTGGTATATAGGCAACTAATTTATAATTACTTTCAAACAATGTTGTGAGTATGCCGAGTAGATTTTTTTCCACACACTGGCTCGTAAAGTGGATCTTATTGCACCGCTCTTAAGGTCGCAATGCGGTGAATTACACACGCGTGCTTTTTAAATTACATTTTCGCCCAATTTTGATAGATTTTTTGCTAAATATTAGCGAATTATTGAACTAAGTATGTTAATAAATTCAAATTGAGCCTCGAACTTAATGACATAATGTACTATTACGACACTCTTATAAGTATACTATAAGAATTATAACTTTATTACGCACACAATATAAATGAATATTTTCAGTGTAATAAAAAGATGAATATAATTGCCTGTACAACCAATATCTCTTTCGTCAGTACTATACAGAAATCTATCACAACTTATAGAACAAACTTGTAATGGTTTCTTACTTTGTATTACCACTTCAAGCTGCTCAGACAATAACCGTAAAAGACGCAAAGGTAATAATAGTATAATTCCAGTTTCAGTGTCTGGTTCTCTCGCGTTTTACTTCAATGTCGTGCCTATAAAAGTTTTTCGTTGAGTTAGCGGGTCACTGGACGCTCTGACACGTTGTCCACTGCGTATTTGCATTCTGTTATTGGCTGTCCGGAGTAAACAGTCTGATTGGAATGCTATATTTATAGGAACGAGCGAACGAACTAAATTACTCAGCAACTTATTTAGGTACTATCATAGAGAAACATCGAAACCTAAACATTTAAAGCAATTAAAATACTCATTTGACATAATCCTTAATACGACTCACATTACGCTCCACAAATATACATATTAGATACTTGACATTTCATATCTCGTATCTATAAAACAAATAAAAGCCTCGCTTGACGACAACCAAGAGAAATTCACTTCATAGGAAACGCAATTTCAAGCGAACAAACAAACTACTGCCGTCTGAAACCCTTCCACTCAGTTTAATTACTTCACAAAGAATGCGTCGCGTTCGCTCGATGAGGAGACAAAATTAACGCTCTCAAATATTTAATTTAAATTTCCTTCCCCCGAAAACGAATGATAACAGCGGGTTGGGTGGACTTGCGGCCGCGAACGTACATAAAAACACTTTTTTAGAAGCAGAAGTGAAGCAATTCATTTGTAGCAGTTAAGTGCCACGTAACGCGATGAGTATCTTTTAGTTGATTCACTGGAGCCCGGACGACGGTAAATCGAGTTTAGAGAAAAAGAAACACGCCAAACGAAGTGAACAAATCGCGATCAATTTGCAAAGAGGATTCAGCAGTTAAGGATAATTAATTTTAGGATATATTTTCTCTTGTAGTGTTAATTCCGAGCTCGCCCTGATTTATAACTAAGTCTGCGTTCAGATAGCGCAGTGAATGCAACGTATTTGTAAGGATTGTTAGGTTAAAACTGCAGCTCAAGAAATTCCAAAGTCAACTAAAACAGGTAATAGCTACAAAACGCCAAGAAATCCGAAAACGGCGAAAGCGTGTGCGCCGCTCGGTTAATCAAACTGTCACTTCAAGAATTCCGCGCGGAATCCTTCCCGAGAAAACTCCCCTAACTTTTGATTGCTGCGAGAATTCCTATCTACTTATACAGTTAGAGATTGCTTAATCACGTTCTTTAAGTTATATGCTGTGCACTCAGCACACACGATATAATTTCAATGTGAAATATTCCACCGCTATAACTCTTATAAAATACAACTGAATAAAACGCAATTGCAATTAGATTAACATCTCGACTGTTCATTATTCCGCTTTATTTAATAAGCAAAAGGCTACCCTCGTAGCCCCTTGGAGTTATTAATTAGAACAAAAATTCTGATCGTTCAGATTTTGTTCGCTAAATTGGCCACTCAAACTCGTAAAAGCCGTCCAAAGGAACTTAACGACGGTCAAAGAGAATAACCGCAAATAAGCTCCGATCTAAGGTTGTGGAAGAAAATTCCGTTTTCCTTAATTCACCCTAAATAGACTTTTGGGGATGCTGGTGCGATTGTTTACATTTTCGAAATAATCCGTTCGCTTTAAGAACAACTTGACGCTTTCGTTCCGACATTTCAACCTTTTGGTATCTTTTCGAATCACGGCCTTTGTTAATTGCGAAACATCTTTTGATTCTAATAAAAGCATTGTTGTAGTCCTTTTGCGACTTAATATTTCGTTCCGTGCAGATGAATAAATACAATTTTCAAAGTTATAATGAATGGCGCTCTGAGCAGGAGCTTGCGTTGGATTACCATCATCATTATAAAAACAGAACGTTCCTCTACAAACTAACCGTACCGTGTCTGAAACTGTAGTTTAATTGCGTGCAAACATCTAGTCCGTTAAATAGTTAATGCAAACAGAAGTAATGCAGCCAGGCGGGATGATATTCAGTGTAAACACCTGACAGACGCAGTGGAGTTTTACCAAAGTGGCGGAGCGAGGAAGGCAAACAGAGTGCGCGAGCGACGCCGCGCGACACGGCGCCGCCGCGACGTGGCGATAGCGACTCGTTGCACTGTCAACAATATCACAAGTTTTCAACTAACTCATAATTTTGGGGAAACTGATGTGTAGCGAGTTTTTTTTCCTGTGTGTTTTGCTATTACGTAAGTCACTTTTAATATAAAAATGAATGACAGTTCAATTGGGTGTTTTGCGTAGCAAACCGCTACGCCGTAGCAACTGCGTAGCATAATAGTTTTAAGTTTGGTAAAAAAAAATAACAAAAACCATAATCATATTTTACATATTAGTTCAGGTAAGACTTTATAGTCTTGTAAAAAGACAGTAATAGTTTCATTTTATTTTAAAATCCTATGACGCGTCAATCTAAAAACAAATATTTCCCCGAAACAGAAAACCCTTTGAACCAAAACACTTCCCAGTATGAAATATACTCAATTTACATATTCGCAACTGGATAGTCGAAACCATAATACTGAAACAGATTAGATCGTATCACGTTGAACGCTCACATGAACGTAAAAGTTTATTCGGAACTAATGCAGCTCACCCTGCAATATATTAACGTCATTCCATTTATTAACGCAATCGTTTCATTAACTACAGCTAATAATATGACGTCATGGTGCAGTTGGTTGACGTATATGAATGATTTTATATGCAATTGCAGTTCATTTTGAGTGGCATGAGAAACCCGCCCAACTGTTACTACTACAACACTTGTAAGTTTAACTAATAGGTGCATTTTTGAAACTACCTTTTGGACCTGCCCCGTTGGTCTCGTGGTCGCAAGTGCGACTGCTGTGCTAGGGGTCCCGGATTCGATTCCCAGGTCGAGCAAAAAGTGTTATTGGGTTTTTCTATGAAATTCTCAGTTGCAGCTCGGAGTTTGGATTTGTGCCCGGTTAATGGCAATAGGCTCGCCCCCTATTACATGGGACCTAAATATACCGGCGAACTGTGGGTGTACATTGGTACACCTCTGCCTAACCCTTCGGGGAATACAAGCGTGATGGTATATTATATATATACCATCACGCCTGTATTCCCCGAAGGGTTAGGCAGGCGTGATGGTATATTATATTTTTATTATATTACCTTTTGGAAGTGGCAACTAGATTTGTTTTTCTTGTATATGACTTTCTAAACTGCCTTATAATGGCCTAATTGTAATAAATGATCTGACTTTGACTTTGAATATTCAGAACGCGTATGTACGAACCGTTCATAGCAATTATTTGAAACAACGAAACTTAGCTTAGATAGTGTAATTAAATGATAAAAAATAAGAAAGAATGAAGTTTATGAAGGCATAAAAATATAATTGTTCATTCTGTCGCTTTTTGAATATCTTATCCAGACATCCATTACATAGATTAGAATTTTAGGACTAAGAGAACTCTATTTTATTATTATCTGAACAAAAGATCATATTTCTACTAATATTATAAATGCAAAAGAAACTCTGCCTGTCTGTCTGTTACAGTTGCACGACTAAACTACTGAACAGATTTTAGTGTTTGGTACGTAGTACCTCAAAAAAGAACATATAGGTTATTACCAACATTTACGTAGTCGCGGGCAAAAGCTGGTTTAAGATGAACTCTTAAACCAGCTTTTGGTTTAAGAGTTCATCTGAACTCTATGATCAATTTTAGGTACAAATATGCTTTTTTTCTAATATAATAAAAATAATATACCATCACGCCTGTATTCCCCGAAGTGTTAGGCAGAGGTGTACCAATGTACACCCACAGTTCGCCGGTATATTTACGTCCCATGTAATAGGGGGCGAGCTTATTGCCAATAACCGGGCACAAATTCAAACTCCGAGCTGCTATGAGAATTTCATAGAAAAACCCAATAATACTTTTTGCTCGACCTGGGAATCGAACCCAGGACCTCTAGCGTAATAATATTAATGTGAAAGAAACTCTGCCTGTCTGTCTGTTACAATTGCACAACTAAACCACTAAACAGATTTTAATGTTTGGTACGTAGTACCTCAAAAAAGGACATAGGTTACTTTTTATTACCAACATTTACGTAGTCGCGGGCAAAAGCTGGTTAAGATGACTCTATGATCAGGTACCAATATGTTTTTTTTTTCTGTATCAAAATTAAGCAAGTTCTATTAAATTATAAGACGCATAGATGTTAAGTTAAACGTTACAGTAACGTGCTTCTAAAATCCAGCTTTGCGTTATTTCAAACATTTTGTTAGCACATTTCCCTTTATTAGTCCAAAATCGTATAATCAAACAACGCGACGCTTCCAGCGTCACGTATTAAAATACTACGAGTAGTTTGGGACATATGAGGAAGCTTTTGTAGTCCAATTCTACTAAAAAAAAAACATAGAAAATCTAGTTGCAATTTCATCTCAGCGACAATCAATGTAAAAAATGTAGGTGGATTGGGATTTTTTTGCAGATTAAGACTTAGATTACATTGCGATTGTTACTAAGTTATTAGAATTATTAGAATTGCCCCCCTAATCTCGAACATATATAATGGGCATATATGGCTTGTTCAAATCCTTTGAATGAGACGGGTAATCAAAAAAGATTCACAAAATTAGTCAACAAATATTTAGTGTAACTGCAACAGTAATGGTTACAGCAACATACTTATCATACTTAAATTCAACTTTGCGTTATTCCAAACATTTTGTTAGCACATTCTCCTTTATTAGTGCGAAAAGTTATAAATATAAAATAACATGTTCTGGAACTGTGCAAGCAAACCGAATGTGCGGGGCGTATGCATACCATGCCAAATGCAAAGGCTTTGAACGCGCATTTATAAGCGGAAGGCGAAAATAGAATGTAATGTTACAAAAATGTGAATGAAACCACTCACTAGGCTTCGTGTTACTTTTTAAATATTTTGTGGTGAATGGTAATATGTGGTTATATTTTTACATTTATGTGTTAGGTGGAACAGTTTCTTATTAATTATTATAATTACTCCTTTATTAATAAACTATAATACCACTTTTTTTTTGTGTCATGGTTTTTATGTCGTTTTTATTTAAATGGGTATTTCGTTTTTTTACTAGATTTATTTCATACAATAGCTGACAAGTTTTATAGCACATGAAATCGTTATAAGAATAGACAATCAAAAAAATATTTTCATTTCAAAAACGTACTTACTATTTGCTCAACACTATACTTTTTACGAATTAGTATAGTTTAATCTTCTTTTACAAAGAAAGAAACCCTTGAGATTCTATCAATTTTTTATATGATCCTAATGTTTGTAATTTAAATTTTCTTTTATATTCGCTAAAAGATTATTAAGTTAACATAAAATTACTTGATAAGAAAAGAGCCTAAAAGAGGTACTTTAAAATATTTCAAAACAAACATAAAACTATTTTTTAAGGCTTCAACTTCATCAAGATTATCTGAATAACTATGTCTTAGATGGTTTATAATTATGATGTTAAGTAAATACTATCTTTATGAAATATTTTTAAAGTTTAAATTATTCTAACAAGAGATAAAACAATGGATAGCAAACTAAGTCTGGCCACCACAAAACGAAATATGAATGAAAATTGACCGTTGCCGTGAATCTTGTGTATACAATAATGTTTGGTACTTTGATGTTTTGACAGCTACGAGAAGTTAGTGATCTTCGATGATTTTAATTATATTTTAGAAGTACTTACGTATATAACAAACGATGACAGTATGACACATAGCAGAGTCTTCCTATATACCTATTTCAATGATTTTACGATTTTCTAGAATAATGTTCTTCAGTGAAGGAAAACATCGTAAGGAAATATGGACTTATAATTAAAATAACAAGAGACCTTTGTAACAATATTAGGTTGGTTTTATGTTATTATTATTATTTATTCAATAATGTATCGCTTTTGTCCCCAGTTCACCCATTGGTGCAAGTGCCGAATCAGCTGGTGGGTGCTCCGACGGGCACTGACGTCACTCTTCAGTGCCACGTCGAGGCTTCACCTAAAGCCATCAACTATTGGACCAGAGAGAACGGTGAGAAATTCTTATTATTTTACATCTATAGTGTTTAAACCTTTCAGTGCGGGCATCGCGAATACGTTTCAAAAAAACGAGAATGTGCGTCGCCCCGCGCTGAATTGATTAAGGAGCATGTGTGACGTCACTATCTGGCCATGCACTTCCAATTTAACAGGAACTGCTAATGTGGTGTTGAAAATTTGTGTCCTAACCAAATTCTGTCATTAACATTATGTTTGAGAGGATAATAATAATTATTATTTCATAATAGACCACCCCCATAGAACCTAAGACCATTCTGAACAGTAGGCTTGCCTGGATCCATATCCAGACAAGCCATTGAGCTGCTCGGAATTTCCCAAAAAATAGAATTTAAATTTAAAAAAACCTTAAAGATTAAAATTTAGTAAGTTGACTTTGATGATGACTCGTATGAGTATAATCATTTTTGCCAAACTTAGAACACAAGTTAAATTACTAATTAGTCTACACACATTTCAGTCTATTAACCTTTAACCATGATTAATGACGTAAGCTTAGGACCTAGACTCAGCACAAACTTTACCTTTAGCATAAAGGTTGCCACACTTAAACCTATTTAGATCTGTATAGCAGTCTAGCGTAATTGATTTCTTAGACTAGTCTAGATGTTACTCATATTGATTCGACATGACATTACGCGTTACGCGTTGCGTTAACTGCCTCATTAGCTTAGTGGTCCTAAGCGCGACTGCTAGGCTAGAGGTCTTGGGTTCGATGCCCTTTCGAGCAAAAAGTATCATTGGAATTTTCTATGAAATTCTCAGTAGCAGTTCGAAGTTAGGATTTGTGCCCAATTAATCGTAATAGGCTCGCCTACTATTACATGGGACCTAAAAATACCGACAAACTGAGGGTGTGCATTGTACGCCTCTGCCTAACCCTTTGGGGATTACAGGCGAGATGGGATGGTATGTATGACTTTACGCTTTTCCAAATCCTCTTGATATCATCCCAAAAGGTCAGTCACCTGACCTTTTAGGACGCCCACGGTCGATGATAAACAGATTTTTCCGACAACCATTCACATCTAAAATTTAACACCTACTACTTAGTAAGTGTTCAACTTTACCTACCTAAAAATTTAGTAAGAATATAAAAGTCATAAAATATTTCCTAGAGGCAAAGTTAAAGCAGCTTGAATAAATCTCTTGGTGTCTAGTTTTATGGTGTCCAAACTTGGACAGCCACCAAGGAGACTTAGCACAAAGTAGTGAGAACTACAAAGAAACACTCGACATTAGTCTAGTAACTTTGTCCTACATATTAAAGAGTCAAGACACGGAAAAGGGGTGTATGTGGCTAAACAGATGAAAAGGTTAATAAAGTATTCCATAGAATTGGCAATCAAGTTGGGTATGTTTAAGAACTAGACAATTTACATAGATTGTAAATAGTGATCATTATTTGGGTTTACGACAGTACTGCCTGAGGAAAATCTTTGTTAGTAATAAAAATTGTCTCAAGTCAGTCAATCAAGACTGCCCCGTTGGTCTCGTGGTCGCAAGCGCGACTGCTGAGCAAGGGGTCCCGGGTTCGATTCCCAGGTCGGGCAAAAATTGTTATTGGGTTTTTCCATTAGGAATTTCTCAGTAGCAGCCCGGAGTTTGGAAATTGGTGCCCCGTGCCTCGGAAAGCACCTAAAGCCGTTGGTCCTGCGCATGACCTCTCTCCGGTCGTGTCGGATTGCCGTCCCATCGGGCTATGAGAGTTAGGGAAGAGGGAGTGCACCTGTATTTGCGCACACACTTGTGCACTATAATATCTCCTACGTACGTGGCTAGTCTGCATTAAGATTACCCGCCGTGGCCGGAAACGGTCTGGAAAAAAAATTACAATTGTCTCAAAACTCAATCTCACATACGCCAGTATAGTAAATAATCCTCATTCGTCCTGTGTATCATAAGAGGCCTTACTTCAACATTAAAATATGGGAGCAATTTTATTAACTTTCAGTGACGATCACATTCTAATCTCAGTGTCAATTTGTAAAAATTGACACTGAAAGAAATTGCCAAATTTCTTTTAGGCTCTGAATGTCTCTGAGGTAAGATGGCAACTAAATTTTAAATATTTAATATTTTTAATTAGTAAAATAGGCCTTTTGGTTAAGAAACCATTAAAGACACTTACAAAAAAAACGGATCAAAAACAAAAGTGATCGATGACTTTTTCCCTCATTTCACGCTTCGTTTATCACCGTCCAGAATCAGTTAACGCAAGCTATAATTAGTATAATCTCTGATTGTGTTCAAAAGATGTTTACGAGCGGCGCAACTCATAAACTCTATTAAGTACTAAGCACGAACCTCAAGAACGGCATAAGCAACTAATTTCATTATTCATAAAGCACATTGAAAGCGTTAAAGCAGTCATTAAAAGGTCCGTTATTCATGTTCCTACTATCCTCTTTGACAGGCCACGGGGGCTAGTGCTTGCTTACAAGTTATTGCCTTTTTATGGACGTATTTAAAGGGAAAAAATATGCGGTTATTTCATGTCCGTTTTTCATTTCGCAAAGATTTATTTTTACTTTGATTATATGGCGCCTATGTTACGGCTTATTAACGACCTCGTAATTATACCGACGATGACAACGTAAAATATTGCTGTGCTACGAATTAATAAATGGCTATTGTTTATTGTTTAGGATTAAAGTAGTTCGGTTTTGATTGATTAAAAAAAAACTTCACTGTACATTCACGTTCATAATATCTTTATCAGGTTAGATAAACTCGTCATTTTTACGTTATTTAAACTTTGTCTCACACGTTTATACACTGTTCCTTTTCCATTTGTAGAAATAACGACTCAAAAAGCCATTTCAGCCGTATTAAGTCGGCCGGTTAACATAAATAGTCGACCGTCAAAAGGCGAACTAAATTGGACACAGTGAAATATAACCTGTGAAATACCTATATAAAAACACGTGCTAACTAATACAAATAAGGCTCTTAACCTAACAAAACATCAGAGAGGTCGGGAACTTCATTATTTCTCATTAAAATGACACCCTCAGGATAAAAGTTGCTTATTTAGTGCTCGGGTGACAGATGGACAAAAGCACTCGGAGAGGAACGAAGGGAGATGTTCCAGAGATAAGCTCAATATTTACTTTACGTTTGTTTTACGTATGTAGATGAAGGAAATAAAGATCAAATGCGAGAGATTATGTCGTGACTTTAACAAAACTGACCCAGCGCCCGCACACGCCCTCGTAAATCCAAATATTCATAAAACTGACAATGCAGTGCTGGCATTTGTATAATTTCGCAATGTTTATGAAATAGTGATGCAGCAAATTGACTTTAGTCTGTCGAGACGGACAGCAAACACGTTAAAATTAAAACAAAAAACGTGATCGGTAATATTTTAACATTTATTGTGTGAAGACAGACCAACGCAATTGGAATCCGACATGCCAAAATACGTTTTGTTCGAAGCGCTAGTTTTCAAGTGGATAATGCGTTGCAACAAACAGCCGGCACGGTCGGCGGACAACGGCCGGCCACTAAAGTCGAGTTAGGAATGGATTTACGGGTTGCGGGCCGTCCGGCGCCGTCCAGTGCCGTCCTGTGCCGTTCGCAGTCATCTGCCGGTCGCCACCGCACCGCATGCCGCGACATGTGTGAACGGTCCTCGACCAAAGCCCGATAAAACGAACAAAACTTTTTCGCAATGCGGTCTTTAAACTTATATTTTTTGTCGGTCTAATCGAACAGTTTATGCGGTCCAATGCTAGTGCAGTCAGAGTTTGTTGAAAGTTAGACGCATTCAAATTGAGATTTTGAGATTTTTTCTGCGGAATACGAATGTCCTATTTAACTGAGTAAATAAAAGCGTTTGTACGTAAAAAACTGAATGATTGTTGCAAAGTTACTCTTTGTTGTGCCTGCCAATTCACCTATTCTCAGGATTGTTTCGTGTTTCTTTGAATGTTTGCTCTTTTCTATTCGAAGTTACATATTCATACAACTTTAGTTTATAATTGAACTTCGTTTTCCGTAATGACTTGGATCACTGCTAAAGATCTTTACGTATGATCATACTAGCTCATAGACTTCTAAAAGTTTTGTCTCAGATTTTAATACTAAAATGTTGCTACAGATTCTTGCTTCTTAAATGCCGTCATATGTACCTATGTATGTACTTCAAGTGACTAAACTTCACAAAACGCTACGTAATCATATCTTACTCAACGTCTTAAAAAGATATACACACACCGCAAACGAAACCCCTATAGGTTTCAAGTACGATGAAATAATTGGTTATACCCTAACCAGGCCAACGCATAGTGCAGGCAGATTTAGATGCAGTTACAAAGGCAACCGAGCTCGCTATTACGCGGTCGAAGCGACCACCCGCGCAAAAAGCGGACCAAATTCTATTACCGCCCGATATGCAACAAAGACCGCTGGCCCACCCGCTTCAAATTGCTTTAGGCTACAGTCACAATATTTACTCTCACGTACGTACCACAATATTCGTACAAATCTAAATTCAATTTCAAATATTACTCGCCGAAACTAAACCGCCCGGATTTATGCAGTTTTTGTTTTCTATTGGAAACACGTAACCAGTTAAAATTCTCATTCCAAAAACATAGACACCACCTAATTGTAACTTTGCTAAAACATTTTCTAAAGGATCGCATTTCGAGGTTCACGCTTTTGATCTCTCGCGCTCTCCCTCACGCATTTACACATTTAAATATTCATTATAGCTTATTAATATTCATTATTTTCATAATATTCAATATTTTTTGTATGCACAACCATAAAACGTGTTTTTATTAGATGTTGAATGCAAATTGCGAGTTTTAGCTTTACAAGCCTCAAAGTTTGTAAATTTTAAAGGTCGTTAACACCTTGTGTTATGTCGGAACTTTTAAGCAATTAACAATCAAATGCTGAAGTGACGTACGGCACATATGTCTGGACCGTTACTAACAAACAGAGGGGGTAGACGGCTCTTCTGCGGCCCATAAATTGCGGGGACTACAAATTAAATTAGGTAATACACGGGCGTGACGAGATGGGACAAGCGGCGTGCCGGCCGCACCGGACATGGAATGGGAGTGTCCGCCATTCGCAGCCAGGCCTTGCGACAACTTTTTGTTGTAATTTCAATCGGGCTTTATTTAAATAAAATTGCTTACTTTATCGTCGTGATGTACAGGTTATTTTTCGATGGAGCTTTTAACGAAACATTTACGTTTTAAAATTTATATAGTATTGTATTTTTAAATACCGTCATGACTGTAGGGTTTATATTGTTTTGGGGTAAATACACACGTTTACGTTTCTGCAGTCGTGAAGGCAGATAAAAATTTAACAAAATAAACGAACTCAAACAACGAAACAATAATATTGCAAACAAAGCCAAAACTATCCAACAAATTCACAATTAATCTTGACTTCAGCTTCTCAATGTCATTCGGTTCCATTCATTACCATTCGATACGCCTTCAATTGAATGCTGTTATCTGACAATTAATTAACAAAGTTGTCAACAATAAACAAAAGAGGGCGTGTCAGTGTCGGCTGGCCACCGTAGAGGTGTCAGTTGCATCAAGCGGGCCGGCCGCCGCAGATTTGTGGTCGCCCGGGTCAAGCGCAAAGCCACGTCTCCTGACAGATCCCGATGTCTTCGGCGTTCACCGCAGTTATTAATGAAGCTATTGTGATCGTGTTGCTATTGAAGTATTGCTTAATTTATTGTCTGCTTCAATTAAATTAATTGTCTCTACTAAATTGGGTTTAGTTCTGAAAATAAGCTATGTAAAGGGCTATGTAAAGCTGTTTTTTGCAAATTGTAATTTTTTTCTACTTAATACCTATGCTAAATGATGTCATTTTTTAATTTGTTAATATTTTAACCTTTATTCATTGTCTTCTTCTTATTTTCCAAAGTCAAGTTCTGATTAATTTTTTATGTGTTATCCAATTTCTGGACATGCTGGTTAGCCTTTCATTGATTTCTGTATGAGGCCTTAACTGATATTTTTTTATAGGTACGATTTAATGTATAAAGAAGCGGTTGGCAAAGACTAATAAATAAATAGATATTGTTACTTGCACAATGCAATTTCAAAGTTGTCCTCTAACAATCATTACTTAAGATTTATTATCAATCTTAACAGTTAAACTGTGTTCGCAGTAGTAATAACATGTGATGTTTTGCTACCATTTGCTTCGTGAAGCAATATTACAACTGTAATGTGTTGAGTTCTAACGTATGATAGCGCCTCAGGAGTAATAGTGCGCTAGTGCGAGTATTCAAGCCCCAATTCCAGTTCCCAATTACACTACAATTTTGGACAATTACAGATCTTAATTTATGCTTCTGTCTTAGGTGTAATAGCGTATATATGCGTATAGTATATTTAGACTATTTCGGTTTAGTTCTTTGTTGATTTATATGAAAAAAGAACACCAAAAAAGTTTCCAAAACATGTTAATGAAAAAAGATATCAGCCTATCATTGCCCACAGTAGGGTATAGGCCTCTTCCCATAGACAAAAGGCACGAGCATTAATCACCACTGACTCAAGGCAGATTACAAAAAAATATATAAATACTAGCTTCTGCCCGCGACTTCGTCCGCGTCACAGTTGGTACCGTACATTTTCCCGGGATAAAAAGTAGCCTATGTGTTATTCCAGACTATAATCTATCTTTGTGCCAAATTTCATCCAGATCCATTCAGCCGTTTAAGCGTGAAAGAGTAACAAACATCCATCCATACATCCATACATACAAACTTTCGCCTTTATAATAGTAGTAGGATTTCCATAACAGTTTTTGTTAATATTTCCTTCCAATTTAATTCTGACATTGAAAATAGTTCTCGATATTTACAACATGACAAAGTTACAGACAGCGGCTGCAATCTCCTAAACGGCCAAACCGATTCTCACGGGACTTTCGCTTGCAAACAGCTGATGTATAAAAAGAATTAGGGATCCGTGCAAAAAAACTCCTTGAAAACAGACATTCACGCGAACGAAGTCGCGGGTAAAAGCTAGTAGCATATAAATAAAGTTTATTCCAAACTAAACTAATGCAACGAACTCACCCCAGTAATAAATTAATGCCATTTCATGATTAGAGCGACACCTTTACCCTTCGCGGGGGAGTAATATATAATCATGAAGATACTTTGTGTACATTCCTTTGGTATTGTTTTTTCTAATTTATTGTTGGGGTACGGTTTCCCTTGAGGTGTGAAGGTGTAGGTATACAGACTGACTGCAAGTCAGCTGCAGTCAATAAAGACACGACTGTTCCTGGCTTTAAGGTAGAATGTCGATCCATCTTTGTACACACACAATATTTATTAATCAACTATTTTATGCCTGTGATTACGTTCACGTGAATATCTGCTTAGGTGAGGTTGGAAGTTTTTTTTATGCAGTACCCATTTTTTTTTTCTTAAACAGCCTATCGATCACGGTTATTCTTATAACATTAGCTACGTGCCAGTGAAAGTCCCGTCAAAATCGGTTCAGACGTATCAGATATTAACCGGAAAAAACAGACAGAGAGAAAAAATTAAATTGTTTTTTCATGTAAGTTCCGTGTAAACTTTCACATTTATTTTGTAAAAAGCTGTTATTTGATTTGAGATTCCTTTTATTAAATTAACCAAATATTTGTTAAAATATGCTAGCATGTGCTTATTGTCATTACGGAAAATGAATACTGAATCGATCTCAAGAGAAACCAAAAAAATCTCTGCATAACTAAAAGTGAAAATAATTATATTTATTACAGACTATAGGTTACCATGAACCCAGAACTATCTGTTAATAATAAAAATATAAAAAAGATAATATAAATTCTAAGCCAGTAATAAAGTAAAACCCTCGAATGTAACCTCCTGTCAATAGAAGTAAGATCAACCGTCGAGTGGGTATATCAGTGTGTAATGGAGAAGCACCGTCTTACGGCGTGATTAACGATCACATCAAGTCGGCGGCGACGTCGAACTCACCGCGTTATATTACTGCGGAGTCGTATCCAGTGAATATTGAATGAGAGACGATTCTGTGACGTGTCTCAAGTTAATGGTTGATTCTTTTTAATTGACGTAGGTACCTAGAGTGGTCCTATCAAAAAGGTTGGCAAAAAAATTTGGTTATTCAACTAGAGACTACATAAATACCTACCATATAATGACTTTAACATAAAACTTAGAAATAAAAAGAAAATGACAAAGTAAATAGAAGAAAGCAATTTAAAAAAGTCACAGTCAATGGAGCAAGTGCCCAGAAAACTGGCAGGTTTGCCACGTTGTATATCAATGCTGATTCTTTGTCTTAACAAAAGGCCAGCCCTCTGGTCATGTAAAGAGACGACCAGTCGCTTGGCGATGTCACAAAAACAAAGTGAGCGCTCGGTCCCTATGGCCCTAGTGTTTCAACCTCAAATGGCTCAAACATACAGCTTCCTAAAAGTATGTTAAAAATAATATTAATAACTATCTAATCTACCTGTAAACAACTCTATAGCACCTCATCATTTTTTAATCCAAAGATACAACGCAAGAAAGAACAACAACCAAATGGATTCTATAATTAAAATGCCTATAACCAGAATTTCAATTTCATACCAGAAAGCCATGGTCACTGGCTGGCAATAAAAAATAAAAAGCCGCCCACAAAATAAAGCGACGCAAGAAGAATGCAAGCAATTTTTAATGTAGAACGAACGAGGCATCGCGACCCGCCACGATAATAATGTAGCTTACGACAAATATTCAACGGAATCGCTGTATACAGGATCTAGGTACTCACACATTTTGAACGTTTTCTTTCAATAAAAGCAGTTTTTGTCTTTCACCTCATAAAAGAGGATTTTGAGGACATGATGAAAATTGAGAATTTTTAAATGTTAATTTAATTAATAACATAAATACTTCAAATAAAAGATTTTCAAAAAATATTCAAGCAATCCTTATCCGGACAATAACAAACATATAAAAAAAGAGCCCAATCGGTCAAGCCGTTCTCGAGTTTTTGCTAGACAAACGCACCGGCAACAGATTTTATAATAATATGACAATAAACATTATACGTTTCTAGAATCAGATTACAAAAATACCAAGATTACATGTCTGTTTCACTTTTTAACTTACTTTAAAAATTAAGCACGGGCATGCAAGAATTTCCAACAATTAGAAATCTCTTCAAAAACCATTAAATTCATTGATATTTAAGAATTTGCGCATGAGCTCAATCATATTTTCAGCACATAGCAAAAATACATTATAAATAGGTAGATAGAACAAAATATAAAACGGTTACCTAGTACATTGGTACCTATGTACAGTGCAGATCAAAAGCACCAGCGCGCATCGTATCTATTATTCAAAACGTTGACTGTGTTTAGATTCGCGCGCCGATTGTTTTCGCTGTATCCACGGATTTTCTAGGCACAAATCCTGTAGAATGACTTTATTTTTTATTCATCACTTTTCGATATCATTGACCTAGGTTAAAGCTAGAGTTGGTTTCACTTAAGATTGGGCATCGCTACGTGCTAAGTTGAATCGATTAAAAAAACATTACAAAAAATTTATACTTTGACTTAGTGCATTTTCTTTTATGTACAGAGGCCAGCTCATCAAACTACTTCAATCTGTCAAATTTCTTTGATAGTTTTTCAACTTTGTAACAAAAGAATAAGGTTCGTGTTTAATTGGGAATATTTTACTGTTTGGAATAGCTTGCACCTGTCTGTACCTACATCACTGTACCATGGTACCTATTGAGAAAATCGAAACTGCGAGACATTCAGAAATTCATAGGGTGAATGTTCTAGTTACGATCGCAAACTGTAATAATAACACAGTAATTTCGATTCGTATCACACTGAATAGAGAATGAACCCCATAACACAGTACAACAAATGAATAGCCAATATTCATAACTAGGCCCCACAATTTGATTGGCAAACAACATGTCCCTCAAACCATGATTCAGTCGCGACATACACCACTATTAATGGATTAACAATCGCAAAGCGGCAGTTTATCCTTGTAATTACTATTGTTTTGTGAAGCACATTAAGCTTTCCGACTGACAAATTGAACACGAACGAATAATGTTAACACTTGCCCCAAAATCAACATTTGCTTGTTGACATATGGGTTGGGATGAAATTGAATATTATTTTAACCGAATGCTGTACTGTAACGTTAGCACATACTGCAAAGTAGATACATTATGTGAGCATATAGTGTATTGTTCCGCACACGACATGCCGAAACAATATTTCAATTCGATATCGGGCGGACAATGGTCGGAAGTGGCCGAATATAAATGGACGGAAAGGCTTGTGCCTATCGAATAAAGGGCTATGAAACAAATGACTGTATCAACTGAAACCAAAGACTTTGGCGCTATGTAAACACAATTAATAGTTGATACTGCAGCACGGTTTTAATAATTTATTGGTGTTGAACATTTTTAATTTATTTTTAATGGGTTCATTAAAACATATTAAATTTAATGTCAGACAATTTAAAGGCGGTCATATATTTTACACTCTCATTAAAAACCTACCCATCCCCAGACTATCTTAATAAATTGAACCAATTATTACAAATGTGTACATAAATATACTGAGTTTCAATTAGATGTATATATTAATGTTTATTTTACAATTTTGTTCATAAAATACAGTTTTTAATTAATAAAAATGAAAAAAAATTTTTGTTAAAAAATTTAAAATAAAATTTTATCTTGTATTGACTATAAAAACAAAAAAATAAAAATGAAAACGTATATTATTGGCTTGCAAAAAATTAACCCAGCTTTCTTTTCCAGGTGAAATGATAATATCAAACGACAAATACCAGATGACTGAGATCAACAGTTCTGCATACAGCGTGCAGATGCGTCTCATTATCCGAAACATCCAGAGGAGTGACCTCGGAGGCTACAAGTGCATATCTAAGAACTCCATAGGCGACGCCGAAGGCAACATTAGGTTATACGGTAAGTCCACAAAGGAGGATACTGTCTTTGTATTGTCAATGGAACTTTGTATGGCACGAAGCGATTGTAAGCCATGGAGTACGTTGTTCTTGGCAAGGATCGTTTCTGAGATAGTTGAACTATTGTGTGCGTTAGTATATCACTTTCTGTCGGTCAAGTTTAATAGAGAGTAGCAGATGTGTTACTTATCATTAAGGCGCTACCCTGACCAAATAACCTTGAGCATTTTTTCCTTTGGCGGCACACTAACGCGGCGCAAGAGATACGTAGAAAATACGCTCAGATTTTAGAGTAAAATCTATATAAAATCAAATTTTCGTGTTTTGAAAAAAATAAAACTAGCATAATGTTCTTTATTAAATTGCCTAATTATTAGTTTAAGTCGCAAATCAAAATAATGTTCACTTTACGAGGAGATGCATGTCAAAAATTATTATTTCTCATTTCTGTAGTTTCGTTATGACCCTATAATTAAGCATTATGTTACTAAAAAGTTAAAAATAAATCTACCATTTTCGAGTCAAGAATGTGTAGAAATTTAACGTATTTTTTATTAGTTGGTATTTCTATTTGATATAGAGAAGTGGGCTCCTAAAAACTGCCCTAAAAACGGCTGCCGCTGCGTTTTGCATGGCCACGCGCCTTAAGTGAAATGTACTATATCACGTAGTGCCCATGTATAGAACTATTTAATATGGAGCTAATTTTTTTAGAGAAAAATAATCAGCTGATAATTGAAGTTAGTTTTGCAAAACGAACAGAGACTCGTCAAAATTTCTACCATTTTTCTAAAAGTAATTGTAAATATTTTGGATATTTCACTCTGATTAATTTGAATCTATTCTAAGCTGGGTACTAATGCATTTGGCGTATTTAATTATTTTGGCGTAGATTAATTAATTGTTAGGAGGTTGTTTGTGGGTGGGCTTGTTTTGGTAGAACTAAACTCAATTATATACAACTATTTAAATATAATTTTCCAACCCAACACAGAAATGGAGTTGCCAAACCGAAAACGCGACGACGACGATCGCGACTACTCCATCGAAGAGACGAACGACGTACGCTCCAGCCTCCAGGGTCCACTCCGAGAAGGTGGTCCAAGGGAGGAGGACGCCGGGTTCTTAGGCGGAGGCATCCCTCCCATGAACAGCGCGCCCGCCCTCACCGTGAGCGCTACCTTTTTAATAACAACCTTAGTCCTCGCCACATGCTAAACTTTTACTTAAAAGCCATGTGCAAAGTTAAGACTCGGTAAAAATCCGTGAAAGTTGTTCTGTACTTTTTTATAACAGTCTCGAGGTTTACGTGTAATGGGCAGAGGTGTATGATTTTGAGCTGAGGTGCGTACTGACCTATAATAAAAATATTGCCATGCTTTGAGTTTCTTTTTTAAAACTCAAATTTTGTTGTTTTACTCTTGTACAATAATTTACACCTGTCAGGTTATCTCTTCAACACCTTTGGTTTACTGGTTGAGAATGCCTAAGGCATTTAGTCCGCCTTTGTACTTTTTTGTGGCAAGAAGTTTAAATAAATACCTGCATGTTCGTTATATCATACTCACCGTAGCTTAGGTGCGCATGATAAATGCAATCCTAAGTGCTGTCCTGTAAAAATCTCTCTCGTTGAATTAAGGCTCCCGGTAAAATTAAAAGACTTACAAAATAGACCGGCAGAACTGAAGAGTAATTTTCATTATTTTAATAACGTTCGCATTCTTATCTCAGTCTCATTCTGTCAATAATGCCTCTGATTTACCTAAAATTTTTGACAAGTACCGATTTAACATTGATTAGTAGCTTTTGCCCGCGACTTCGTCCGCGTGGATTAATAGTTCCCGTTCCCGGGGGATTTCCGGGATGAAAACTATCCTATGTCCTTTCTCGGGTCCCAGACTATATCTGTACCAAATTTCATTGAAATCGGTTCAGTGGTTTAGGCGTAAAGAAGAGACAGACAGACAGAGAGACAGACAGACAGACAGAGTTACTTTCGCATTTATAATATTAGTGCGGATAAGATGAGATTGCGACTAGGTTTTGAACGTTCTTAGTGACGGGAATTGGCCTTGTTTTATAATACATGTACCTTCATGCTCCTAGTCAGCACCTTTACGCCCATCTTTGACCAATGTTTCAAGATACAAGACAAACTATTTCAACAAATATTTTTAATAATCTGGACTGTTACTAATTATTAATTACAAGTAGCTTTTTCTTTGTTTTACACAAACTCAACATTCCGTAGACCTCTCGCCCGTCTGTATCAGTACTTAATAAATCTAGACCAATCAGACGGTTTTACTATTCCATTAACCTTTATTACAAGATAATCTCAATGTAATTTGTCACGTACTCACGTATAACATAATTGAACTAATTCTTTTGTGTGGGCTCGTCTTAAAATTGTGCATGGCTCAGCATTGTTCGGCAATTAGAAGTGTCTGTGTCTTACTAATTGGACATAAGACAGTGTTTATCGTTTAGATTAAAGACTTGGTACTAAGTATAGTACGTTTTATAGCGAACAGTGAACGAACGGTAAATAAGTGTAACTATGTTATAGTCATTAGCATTTCATCAGATGTCAGCTTGTATTAACATTGTAAATGCTTAATAATGTATGGAAATAATATTATTGAGTTATATGTTACAGTACTGTTCGAACTTTATCGTGTTAAATGTACTTACTTCATACATTTTGTTTATCTTAAATCAATATTGCTGTTGTACAATACTTTTCATTAATATACGAAGTTCGTTTTTGTTGCGTCGCGCGCGCATGTAACTACTCAGTGTCATAATAATTGTATAATCTAAAATAATAAACCGTTAATGTATATGTACATAATATAATGTAGCTAAGCGGTTATAAACGTTAGACCTTTATTTGCTCATTTATATAATTTGTTATCTATTACATTTTATAGCTGTATTATAAAAATGTATGTAAATCTGGAATGCTATAAAATATAGGGAAAATTTTGTAAATTGTTAACGTTTTTAATATTGTTGAATTTATGAGAAATAATTTGTAAACTGTATCTAAAGTACTAAGTGGACGTTTCGTAGTAATGTTTTACGCGGATGTGTTGATATGTTTATACGTTTTCTGTCAAACTGGTAAAGTATTGTGTATCTATCTGTCATGCCAGTGTTTCTTTACTTATTGGCCTTATGTAAATGTATAATATTGCCTGCGAAACAAATATAAACGAAGTAAAACTTTTGACATTGTTTTTTTTTCTCTTTTCTACTCAGCCTATTGCACTTAGGGGAAAGTGGTCACCCTTCGTACGCTTTTTAGATTTTATTTTTTTATTTTTTGATTAATTGTCGAATTTATCTAGTTTATGTACCTAAGTTTAACAAATATATTGTAGTTTGTTACAAAAAAATCTGAAACTATTGTGTTCAAAGGTTAAAAAGTTATAGTAATTTTTCTAAGATACGAGATTTGTACGAACGTACCCCACATACGGGGTACATTCGTACAGTAGGTGGGGTACTTTCATACGCCATGGGGTAGATTCATACACCGTAATTAAAAAGTCTATTAAAGTCGTTATTTTTTTATTAATAATTAGAAAATATTTATTTATCAAAGAACCAACTTAATAATATTTGACTTGACTCATAGTCGATACATTTTTTCTTTAGAAAAATAACAAAGAATTAAATCCTTCATCCTTTGTTTACTTATTGATAATTCTAAGCTTTATAATCAGTCTAAATGAGATCGTTACGTTCATGGACTCTTCATCCACCTCTTGAGTACGCGTACCCTTTTTCTTATATTTTCGCACCATGATTCTGCAATAAAATATTAATTATAAGGTTTACTTAATAAAAATATTTCATTTTATTAGAAGTAAAATACTTCATAAAAAGAAAAATATGCTGTTGTGCTGTCTGCATGATAATCTTAAAAGGGTTACTATATTTTATTTCTTAAAAATTTAATTTTGATGTTCTGGTGCTCAATAAAATTTAAAGGGGAGCGTACGAATGTGCCCCTTGTTTGGCTGTCCGAATGCACCCCATGCCTTGCACACAATTAAAATACTACTTTATACAAATTCTAATTCAATTTTCACAAATATAACAATCAAAGCTCAAAATAATCAATATTAACATTAATTAATCATCGCCCTATTGTCAAAAACATAACAATTCTACTTACATTTACGAATTAAATTTACGTAAAAAATTTACTTACTGCGTGCGAAAACACATTACATCTTGTCAGCCGATACACCGTGGTGCGACTGGCGCGACGCTCCGCTAGCAACATGGTGGCCTGTATGGCTATGCACACAAGCAAAAGCGTGTTTGTGTGTCGCTTAGTTTTTCTGCTATAGTCACTGTACGAATGTGCCCCGCGTACGAAGGGTGACCACTTTCCCCTACTCAACTTACTACGAATTTTGGAAACCTGTATCATGTAGACGAATAGTGGCGGTTGAATTTTCAATCTTATTACAAAGAGCATAAGGCTGAAAATTGGTTAACCCCTAAAGATCGCGGTTGTACCAACCTGACACAGAGGTAAGGTTATAATTACTTTAACACAATACTGCTACCTTCCAAATTTCTTAGACCATTCGTACTCTCAAACTATCTACCACCACCTTAATATGAACCTTGTCGACCCTCTTAATAGGTACCTTCGGGCGAAGCCTCTGTAAGTGCGATGTAGATAGGGTGTAACCACTTGCATTAGCAAAATTACCTGAGGCTTTGTTATTTTCATTGCGACAACCGTAGGTACCGTACATGTTAGTGAAATAGAAACTTGCCTACTAGGAATCGGGGGCCCGTAGTCACGTAATACACCCACGATGAAATGAGCTGAGTTTTCTCTGAATAAAATAATAATGGTTAACTAGAAGTGGGTTGGAACTACGATACTAATACCAAGTGTATCTAAATCTAGTTTTAATAATAGTCAATTAAGTATTTTTATCGAGATATGAATGAGTCTTAAATTCTTTTTTTATATTTAGATGAATATCAAAACATAGATGACTAGACATAACTAAATTATTTTTTGTGTATGACCTTCAAATCTGCCTTTTACTGATCTAATAGAAATAAATAACTTATCTTTGAGAATTGCGAAAAAAAAGTGTGAAAAAAAGGTTACATCTGACGAATTTAACTTCACATAAAATGTATAGGTTTTTAGAACCACTTGATTTCCTAGTCCAAAAAACAACTCAAAAGGAACTACTTGTATCTACACCTTTCTAATACACATCAAACATCCAAAAAGGGACCACACTCACATAGAAGTCACCATTTTATTAATGGCACACCCTTACTGAGGTTCCCTTTGATGTCTTTGTCCAGTCTATCAAAGCCAAGTTTAGGTGCACCGCTGATATTCAGTGATCTTTGTACTAGTAACACAATATCGGATACGTACATTGTGATCTAAGATACAGGAGTCGGCAAACCTACGTCATTTTAACATGGCTGAAATTGCACACTTGTTATTTGCAGGTAGGCGCTTTGAAGTTCCGACCTTAAAAACGTCTGACTGTAGTTCTTCTTTTCCTCTCTCCTAACCCTAAGTTGCGGTGCCTTATAGGGTCCATAATGATCTTATATACTATTTCCCACCTATACATATGGAAATGTAATGAAGATATTGAGTATTGAGAGTTATAGTTCACGGAAAGTGTCTGGCAATTCCTATGTTGGTTTTTAATAGCACCTGTATATATAAAAACTAACAGTCTAACTTGCTCAGCTTTGAAACTAGCAAGTACACATACCTTCTTCACTACGTAACGGGTCTAAAAAAAGTAAACGAAACCGAAATATACACTTTCTTCCCATGTTCCCAAAACATATTTTAAAAGTTAAATTTAAAATACCTACACAATACTGTAACTTGCTTTTTCCACGCTATCAAAAACCGTGATTTTTCTCTCCAAAAAAGGAAGTCACTTACCCGCACAACTTTTTGCCCAAAATCACTTAATTCGATGTACAGTTTACGTAATTAACGGGAAAGTGACGTGCCTTATAACACCCCATACACAAAAAAAAATTATTTTCAAAATTTCAGCCATAACAACATGACGTAGGTCAAACTACCCCGGGATCTCATTCCATATCTGACGCTCCCCTGTGTATCACGATTTGGATGTCACAGTTTGCATCTTAAGTGCTGGGACCTACCTACGTACTACCTACCTACGTGTACAGATGGAAACAGACTCTTTTTGTGACGTTTTTGCGTTTCCCCTGTGGGCCGGGGTAGTTTTAGGCGCGTAAATAATGCGTGGGGTACAAAGGTGTGGTATTGTTAAGTTGGGTTGTATTCCCTTGAAAGATTATTTCCATGATTCGATACTGGGAATTGAATTTGAGTGAAAAATCTTACTGAAATGTCTGAACTAGTATTGTTAAGGTATATAGCATCGATTTACGTTTGATCAATCTGTGGAGCGTTATTCTGCGAAAATCTTCTTTGGTCAATTTACGTGTAGTAAACTTTATTTGAGCGGTCAATTCCTAGCATCAGCTCGGTCGAGAGAGGTACAGAATAGACTGGCTGCCGTAATATTCTGTAAAGTTTACCTCGAAGCTCATTCACGCACTTCAAAACTGAGCGTCCTCGTGGATTTGACCTCAAACTTTAAAGGGATTTTTATAATATAACTTTATTGATGACAAACGATAATGCAAACAACGATGGTACAAGCTGTCATAACACCAACTTGTTCTCTCAGGAGTCAATAAACATTTTTCATTAAACTTAGTACCAACGTAAAAATAGGTTTAACAATACAACTGTTTTTCAAACAGCTTCATAAACGGGATGTAAAAAGTCCTACAACACCATGAACATGCATGCGACTTTCAGCTTTGTCACCTAAGTATCTTTTTACACCAGCTTTCCTATAGTTTTACCGTCTTTAAGGTTAAAATTGAAGTAAACTGCACGTTTTTGACACAAAACTTTTTGCAAACTCTTTGTTCTAACTCCGTAGCTTTTCACTATTGCGAAAAGTTACCTAGTTTCGCATTCAATGGAATATATAGGTTACAGAGGGGACTTTCACTGCATACGAAATGTTAATGTGGTCGTTTTGACATTAAATCGTGCTGTAAACTCACTGAACTATCTACATAAAGGTGTGTAGTGTTTATTCTAAATGCAGGAAGCAGAAAACTTATTCTTGCTTGGCGATTTTCGTAGCAATGTAGGGCCGGTAATCAACTAACTTTTAGAAACGATCGCAATCTAATCTCAGTTTTAATCTGTCAAAAATGCTTCTAGTTAAGAGGTGTTTTGAACCTTAAGGTATCCGACGTTTATATATTTTTTAAACGATGGATAAATGTAATTAACGTTATTGTCACAGGGTTTGCTTATAATAATTAAAAAGTGACAGAAAGGACGAAGAAAATTCTTCATACCATTTTTGCCTCGTTTTTTTTTTGACAATTTGTATTGTTTGATAAAATTATTTGTCTTGATACGTCCCAACTCTTTAGCTATACTTCCATCCACTAAACACAATGAACTCTAGCAGTGTCAATGCACTTCACTCATTACTCAAGTAAACTCACTTAAACAGAACAAGAGCTTACAAACTTCAACGGCACCACTATCACAATTTGCATACCCGAGAACAATTAGTAACAAACGGTTATTATCGATGTATATTTGTTTGCAAACATCTCATATTCGAAGTGTGGTGGTACGCCGACGTCCGGCCACAATCTGCATAACAATGGTGGCCATAGTTACGTACTCTCTGGTCGGATGCTAATGCTCTCCATTCATAATTCATGTCTAAATGAAGTGGACGAACGAGGCTCGGCCATAAGATGTCACGACCCTTTGTCTGGAGACCTGATTATAATATGCTGTAATCTGATTTGTTTACGAAATATGATGAAGCGTCGACTGTGGAGTGACGGAGGATACTGCTTGTACGGTTCAGTGTCAGAATAGCACGCTTGAGGCATTGACAAGACTACATACTTCAAATAGATTAATTTTAATCATCATCATCATCTATCAGCCTGCATAAATCTATGGAATTTACGATAACTTCATTCTGACAGTAATGATGCTTCCGCTATTGTCTGCTGTTTTAAAGCCTGGCGAAACCAATGTGTCTTATTAAGTTCTCTAGCTCAAATTATTACCTATACGTAACACAATCGGTTCGGCACAACCGGTTCGGCATCCTCAGCATAATTTTATCAGAAGTTATATTCTGAATTCCGAACCGAATAGGCTAACCCGCTAAAGTGTTTACCTTTAATTTGCAGGAGTTGAAACCTTCAACTAGATCAAACGTAACCTGAAACTCAACAAACAAAACCAGTAACAAATAATATATTTAGTTCTGAAAATGGTTTTTGGTACTTACAATATAATTGTATTGTATATCGCATCGTTTCAGTACATATTTTGCGCACTCATACAATATTGTATTTATAGTTTTAATTAAAATAGTTTCAGGTAGATAGGTAGTAGGCATGTAATTATGTGACTTTTTCCATTCATATGTAGTTTCGAAGTGTATACTGGATTTATTTATACTCATCTAATCTGTAATTATTTTTAAAGGGGAAAGACTTTTTTGTTTGTTTGTATTGAATAGGCTCCGAAATTACTTGACGGATTTTAACCATTGTTTCACCAATACATAGCTATATTATTCCCGAGTAACATAGCTTATATAACATTACGCTATGACCCACGGGGGAGGAACAGTAACCTATGACATAACTTAACGCGGAAGTCACAGATAGTTCGCTAGTACTTGATAAAATAATGATGTATTAAATGAAGATAAGTATTTTCGATTAGCTTTTGATAACAGAACATTGCGCTTGAAGCAAAGATTGCGTAATACCAATCTATTTTAAGCTATTATATTAACTAGACTTTTCTGAGAAATCCTATTATGTTGTTACTTAACAAAATGAAAGATGTTTATCAATAAACTAAATATGAGGTACATTTAGATCACCAATTAAGTCACAAAGCTTCTTAATCTGACTGTTCATCTAAATGCTATCAAATACTGGCTGTAACTGAAACCCACTCAGGGCCTTTCTGCCGTTATCGAAGGCCTAACTCGAGTGCACTGATCAAACGTAACTTATATCCGATATGTTTTTAAATTAAGAATACTCGTTTTGCACATAACATTTCTTTAGGGCCTCCGCCCACGACCGATTTTTTTTGGACCGATAATCGGGCAGAAAAACAGGCCCGTTTTTTCAAAAAATTCAACGCCCACGACCGTGTTTTTGTCGGTGACTTTCGAGGGAGGAGCTTAAATAGCGGTTAAATTTTATATCGCAACTTTTATTTGACAGAGTTACCGATAGTATAAAAATAACGTTAATAGATTTAAGGTTATTTAAGTTACAATTTATCGTTAAATTGTTTATTGACGATATTTTTATCGTTTTTTTTAAACAATTGATCCTTCTAAGATGGAAGTAGCGCAGGACGGAGGTGTGGCGGGTCGCCCACCTTAGCGTCGCGCTAATGTAGTGCCTAACAATACTTTGCCCGATTCTTACGAATGAGAATTATACACGCTTACTTTTACATCGTTCTGAAATCAAAAGCCATGAGATCCATCATAGTACCTAATAGAAGCTATTGGCACTATTATTTTCGATAAATAACAAAAATAAATAAAATAACTCAAACATTTGTGAAATAGTAAGAACGCGAAGTAACGATTCCTTGCAGTCAAGGCATATTTGTGTGAAAACCTTATCGACTATACATGCATAAGGTAGCCTTTAAAGAATACATTAATCGATCAGACAGGAGCGCTACTAACATTTAACTCGAATTAACAAAAAAAAAGTGACGAATTTCCAACATCTTTGAGACGTGTTAAAAAAAAACACGCAATAATAACTATTACTCGACTGGAGTTCCAGTGTTTCAGCTGCAGAACGATGTAAAAGTAACCGTATATGTTATTATTAGACCTGGTAATCGAACCCACGACTTCACGCTGATCAGACGCGCTTTGCGACCACAAGCCCAATATAGTTAATCAGTGACAATTAATATAAACGTACAAAACGGCAACTTACCTAATTTAACGGTAAAAATAACGATTAATTCATATTCTATATTAATGTTAATTAACATTATATTACTGGTAATGTTATCAAATAACGTTTTTATAAAGTTACTTTTTTCAAAAATTTCGAGTTCATGGAAATTAACGTTACGTAACGATTATTATTTTTTGATTTCATAACGTTAACAAGCCCTGGATTTAAGTCATTACATATTTAGCAAGCTTAGTCGTTGAAAACGAATGTTATTTTCATTCTTAAGAATTTATTAAATTCGTTTGATTATATATTATTTTTTTAATCCATTAACGTTATTTTTATATTAACGGTAACTCTGTCAAAGGTAATTTTATAAATATTTACCGTTATTTAAAACCCTGCGTAAATCAACACAATATGATTTACTTATTGAAATCACAGACGATTAATTTAGAAAAAATTGATTTACCATATTATTAATAAATAAATAAGCTTTTTAATAATAAATTATTGTTATTATTCAAATGCTTCAAACTCATAAGTACTAACTTAACATAACACCACAATTGTACACTTAATTCGCAATAACTGCTTTTGACTTTAGACTTTTGACTTTAGCAATGACACAACGTTCTTCCCTAGTAAATCCATGACGCATAGGGTAAGTGCCCCAGTGAATGAACACACCCGAGTGAATTAACAAATCCGAGTATTTTCCAAAAAATAATAAACTAAGATATTACCTTCTACCCAACGCAGTATTATTTTTTGTAATTGCTGCTCTTTATTCTAGCATAGTAACAACATTCATGTATTGCGATACTGATCGTTTTAAAATGACGAGCGTTTAAAGTTGGCAGTGCTGGTGTACATTTTCTTTGTTCGGGCAAGAATTTAGGACTTGGGTCAGACGCAAATTTTTTGATATCACTTTGCAGCCGTAATTAAAGTATGTACTATAAGTTATTTATAAATTCGAGTAATGGGTAGTTATAATATATGTATCAAATCAATTTCATTGCAATTTTAGCTAGTTTTAAGTAAATTATTGAGTGTTCCAGCATTGGCATTAAAAAACGTTTGAAATCCAGTGAATAAACGACCGTTAATTCACTGACCAATCGTTAATTTCATGAAATCTAGTGAATGAACTATAACATTTTCATCATGTTAAAATATAAGCTTTCGTCATAAAAATGTAACCAATAAATAAATGAATACCACATTTTGAGTTAGTAATCATCATTTTAGAGAACGGAGAACTAACAAATAGATCAAAGCTTTGAGACTCTAACTCCCAAGCTCATAAAGGAAAGACGGGAACGGAACGGGCAGTCTTCAATGGGTGCAGGTTCAGTCGGAATAAGCTCGGCTTATAAGGCAGATCCTGAAATCCATCAAACGCGACACACCTCAAATGCTGACGAAGCTGGAGACTAACGATGGCAGGATCATCTTGTCTAAACTAGAGCTTTTAAGGGAGGTAGAGAAGTTCTAAAAACCCGTCTCTAGTCCAACAAAAGACCCAAGAGCTAGACTGACCTGACACTACACCGATGAGTTCCCGGACGTCAGCCTATATGAGATAAATATGGCTTCTTAACAACTTAAGGACAACAAGGTGCCGGGGAAGACGGAATCACTTCTGTACTACTGAAGAGGCCTATGTCCAGCAGTGGACATCGTTCGGCTCATATCATGATGAATTGATTGTTGACGTTGGCTAGGCTAATGAAGGTATATAATGATTAAGTAAGAGATTGAAGGCTTACACTTTGTTAAAAAATAAAAAAAAATTGTAGCAGATTTAGAGGCTAAGGATTTATGTTCATTTATTTATTCCATTTTGAACTGCATTTGATATAATAATAAGGATTTTTCGTAACTATTAATTAAACAAAAACTTGTGTTCATTCACTGGTTCTAATGCTGTACATTTACTGGAAAATTTCATTCATTCACTGGGGTTTTAGGGTATTTTTCAATATATTGCCAAATATATAAAAAAGTATACAGGTTATGTCGTAAAACCAAATTAAAAAATATTCTTTAGTAGACATAGATTACCAAAATATAAAACCGCATACTTTAGAGGCAACATAATGTAATGATTTTTTGAAGTCTGAAGATTGCTTAAGTGTTCATTCACTGGAGCATTTACCCTATTTTCTATTTTTCTCCGATAATCGGCGGCCAGGATGCGTAGATTTTGTTTTTGGACCGTTTTTTTCTCGGCCGTGGGCGTTGATGTACTAGAATCCATACGTTCCATTCTCGCCGAGAAAAAATCGGCCGTAAAAAATCGGTCGTGGGCGGAGGCCCTTAGTTGATGGCTTTATTCGTATAAAAACGTCATATAAAATTAAAGACAAAACGCTAGGAGAGTCGTATTTCCAAATTTGAAAATCGACTCGCAAATTCTTTTACTTTAGCGCACTCGTGATGGGCCTACTGATGTATTTCCAATAGGTGGGTAAGTGCTCGATTGCCTTTTGTTTTCCGCTCCAACTCTCTACAGTCGAAGTAGGAACGCCGATTCTTCCCAACTTTTCCACGAGAAGTAAAACTGAAGAGCATTGAGCTAGAAATCATTGCACAGCTCAACGAGCCTACAGACATATCGTTCCTTGTTCTATTCTTCAAAGAAATATACCTAAGAAGGTTTAATAACTATAACTATTATACAGGGTTACTGGTTAAGTCGACCTAGATCCTTTAAGAGGCTGTTGTTCCAATAATTTCTGACTGATTTGACTATGACACACCGATACCCACACTTGGTCGCCTAGATGGGTACAGCTGCCTTGTTAGCCTTTAGTGGTCCTAAGCGTGACCGCTGCGGTAGAAGACTTGGGTTCGATTCCCAGGTCAAGCAGTGTTATTGGTTTTTCTATGACATGCTCAGTAGCAGCTTGGAGTCAAGATTTGTGCCCGGTTGATTTTGCAATAGACTTGCCTCCTTTTACATGGGCACAAGGGACCTAAACATACCAGCGAATTCCGAGTGTACACTTCTGCCTACCCCTCCGGGGAATACGGACGTGATGGTATGTAACTACAGGTACTTTATCGGAAAAATGACTGTCGGATTTTTATATCTCATAGTTTATCTGATATCTTCAAGGTTATGTGTAATCGAATGCCCAATTATATTTATCTGAAAGCAGTCAAGCGTGGAATTAAAGTAAGCAATGTAGGATACACTAGGTACCTACCTAACAATTGTCTGTATAGAACGCAAGTATTCGATTAGGAGGACTTCTTCAAAAATACGCAAAAAATTGCCTTAGGATTTTTTTGTTTTCTTTTTCTTCACCTATCCGACCCACGATAGCATTACACAATTCAGACCTTTTCTAGTAAAAAGTGGTTTATTGTGTTCTTAAATAAAGTTATTCAGTTTACTTCTCGGGGTATTGTGCGGGCCCATTGTGTGCGGCCCCAGGTGCGGCCCTTACACATTCACCTACAATAACGTTATGAATGTCAAAAACACGTTATTTTTATTTACCTTAAACGACGAAATTGTATTGTTATGGCCGATAAAGTGGTCGTAATGTTAAACGATATATTTTTTAAATTATGTTTTCTTATTAGAATGGAAATGGAGTATTTTGGAGAATATGAGAAAATCGATAGAAATAAAGAAAATAAAAACCTAAATTACTGATTATTATTTACTTTTTTCCTCCTAAGTACTATTTAAAAACATACATTTATTTGTGGTGTGTATTCATGCTCTTCATGCATCCATTAAATGTTGGATGACTGTGTTGTGGATAATAAATAAATTATATAAATGAATAAATACATGTTTTGTAGTACCTACATAAGTAATATTTTGGGAAAAAAGACTTCAACAACACCTTTAGCATACGTGTCATTGTTGTTTGACAATTCCATGATATTAACATGGATAAACCAAAAATGATAACAACTGATTCGATACTACCATTAATCACACATAAAAGCTGAAATTAATTGTCCGTAGTGCACCTGCACACATTTCATATCAAATTACATTATCGATCAATCAATTTATAAATGCAAAAATAACCCTGTATGTCTGTTACGTTTTCACGAGTGTACTACAAAAATCTATTTTAATTAAATTTGGTACTGGGAAAGTTTGAACCCTAAGGCTCTAGACAGACGGATTGCAAAGGAGACTGGCGGGTTTCTTCGGAGCGTTCGGCCTGGTCACCTACACGGATAAGTTCAATGCTTCCTGATAGCATTATTAATTAGAAAACCATGTATGGTTGCCACTTTTTCTAAAATCTTGTCTGAAAGTAGTTATAAGACTTTAACTTTTGACATTGACATAGGGTTATGTTAAGGACGAAAATCAATATTGCAGAGTTTAATGTTAATTCACTAATAAAACATAAATAATAAGTAAAGTCCGATGGTTATTCGCCAGGTCAACGTTTATGCAAGGTATACAGTCCAAAATACAAAGCCAAGGTCAAATATAATAATCAATAACACAGAAAGAAAACGACAAAACACCGGCGCAAGATTACAACAACAACGAACGTCAGATATTGACATAAAATATTGATCTACAGCTGACAAGTGACAGTTTGTTGCCAACCTAAAAACTATTTTAATTTTTTTAGTATGGCAATGTAAATAATCGATTACAGATATTAAGTGAATAATTAATTACAAAACCTGTGAATTACATTATAAATCCCTAAAAGAATACCTCATTACCCAGGCCAAGACCTACTTTGGGATATATGTGATAAAGGAACCTATCTCATTTTCAATCGCTATCATAATTTGACAAATCGCAACAATCGATTTTTCAAATTGTACTCGCTATATTACAACTTATTTTTCTCCTCTTAGACAAGTTATCTGAAAATGGTATTGAAGAAAATAGTTAAACGTAAAAATGTACTTTTTTTTCGTATAAGTTTCATTTCTGTAGGAGTTCAGGCCTATAACCGCCAGTCTCCTTTGCAGTTTGAATGACGTTGAAATGCAGTCCCTCTGTCATTACAGACAACAACTGCATGTATGTATGTAGGCTAGAGCCTATGGAAGAACATGGGCTTCTTTTTATTCCGAAGCATCGTTTACATCCGCGATAAGCTTCATTTACTTGCACGAAGTCGCGGGCAAAAGCTAGTATCAGAATAAAAACCAAGAACTAGTATGAAAGTGGTACCTATTTGACCTATAAAAAAATGTAAAGAAGATTACTTCTCATCTCACCGCTTTTACGGACAGTTAAGGAAATGAGCGAGTTAATAGGGTCGTAACTAGACGTAGATGGCGCCCTGTCAATGCCTTGTACACTGCAGTCTTACGTAGGTACTAAAAAGTCTGAGAATTATCAAACTAATTAATTACTCTAGAAAACTATCATCGAATTATCAAATGTGTACCGTATCTTCTAGCATTGTGATCAAAATTCATTTATATTTTTTATTTTATTGCAAAAAAGTGCGGTTCAGCCGGTTTTTTTAAAAGGTATAATAAAATCATCAAATAACTTCTTCCACTCTGGGCGGAACAGAAGAAAGTGTCAAACTTTTACTGACTAAAATCCATCTGTCTTCCTCCTAATGCCCTTCTGCGTTCCAGGGCCTCGGTGACACTTTCCAACAAATTCAGCAACCTAAGCTGTGGTGCAGAAGAGATAGTTTTGACAAATCACCAAATTCAGAGTGGCTCTGACTTCCTAACTAGATTACAAAGTAACCTGTATTAAGGTTAAAAACATTTAAGATATTGCCTATTGTTTTTCTTTGCCACAAAAGAGTGCGAACAACATCTAGTCAGAACTTCAAGTGATACGTTTTTGAGTTAGAAATAGCTATAATAAACTGCTTAAGGCCATTGGTAGGTACTGTCGCTCGATAGACCCACTATAATGGTTACAGAATGTTGTAATTAAACAAGTGTCGCCGACATTCTTAGCAAAAATTTATAGTTGTTGAGAATTAAACAGGAACTGAAAGAGCTCCCTCTAATCGTGTGACAGATTTTTTCCTTTACTTCAAAAAAGGAGAAAGTTCTTAATTCAAATTGTTTTTTTTTTTTTGTTATTAGATTTTTTAAACAGATACGACATAATATCTAATGAGATGGCGTGTAACAAATAGACAAAAGCCTTCTTAGCAATATTTTTTGAGGTGTGTTATAATTTTTGCCTCTATCTTCTGAGATTGAGTTAGCCATAGAGTGTTTTAACATTTGCTACACTACCTTTTTTAATATTTCTTAAAAAAGTAAAAAAAAAAATATTTCGTAGATAAAGAACCAAGTCCACAACCAGTCAGACATTTAAAAAACAAAAGCACCATTAAACGGTACTCTTCAGTATTCCATTTCCCTGAATAAATGATAGGATGCTTATTTTTTGTAAGGAAACATTCCAGGTGGGGCTTAAAAACATTGATAATGACTTTTTTGGCAATGTCACGAATTCCTTTGAACAAATTAAACTTGCCTGGTCTCCCTCATCTAATTAACTTCTTGAAGCACATTTTAAATAAACAACCTGTTGGTTTCCGCTTCTAATTTGTAACATAGACTCGAAAGTGAACGGACATCTTACTAGTGGAAATAGAATAAGTTCTTTTTTTAAATAACTGCTTTGTGAAAAGTAGAAAAATTAAAAGTTTGAACTGACGGGAAGGCTAGTGATACTATTACAAAAATAACAGCAGTTATTGTGTTATATCGTTGAAATGTCGGATATTGTCTATACGTAGAATATTGAAGCCATTGAGCTTATGATTATAGAGAGACCATTTATATACTCCAGAACTTTATATTAAGTGATAATAAACAAAAAGTTTATTTATCTTTATTTATGATGAATTTTAGTTCATTATTAATTTGGTGCCTAATTTGGTAAAAACTACTTGATCATTATTTCTACTATTTTCGCAGGCTCTTGGTAACCCCACTATGTATATATGCGGTTCGGCACATTCGGTTCATGATCGATGCAACGTTATCAAAGGTTGTATTCCAGAACACCGAACCGAAGGAGCCGACCCGGTTATATATATGTACTTGTACATAGTTACGCTTGTGCAATACATCCTATCAAACGCTCTACGCACATTATAATTGAGTTACACGACTACTAATCCTTGTCCGGCGGAGCGATGGATGCATTATTCTGATACTACGGTACACCTATTATATCTTCATGCTTTTTTTTTTTTTTTTTTTTTTTATAGACGGGAAATCATCAAATAACTTCCCCCGCCCTGGGCGGGGCGGGAGGGAGTGTCAGACTTTTACTGACTAAAACCCGTCTATGTTCCTTCATGTGCCCTTTGCGTTCCGGGGGCGCGGTATCTCTTTCGAACAACCCGCAGCCCCGGCAGGCATTGGCCCTCAGTGGCCCCATCCAATTTGCTGACATCTCTTTGAGGCGCGCGTGGAACACGGACGCGCCGTCGACACGGTCTGTCGCTAGTGAACGTACGGACGGTGAGCTACCCATTGCTCACCGTCCACAGACCCGCGTCTACGGTGGCCGGGAGTCGTCACGTGGCTCCCGACGCCCGGATCGTCTACCGCGGCGGCCGCTGGGACGGGGGACCCTCCTTTCCCTCTCCCGTCCCGCCGCCTCCTTCTCTAGCATTACAGCTTCGCAGAAGGAGGCGACTGCTTCCCATTCCCCCTCGCTCCGGACCATGGCCTGGACCAGTGCCGGACGCGAGAGGGCGCCGCCGCCGATGGCCGCCTCGAGGACTCGGCGGTGCTCAGCCCAAGCAGGGCACACCGCCAAAGTATGCTCCACCGTGTCCTCGGGGCGATCCTCACAATGGTGACACCCGGGCGTCTCCTCCCGCCCGATGAGGTGCAGGAACCTCCCGAAACATCCGTGTCCGGTGAGGACCTGCGTCAGGCGGTAGGTGAGGGCGCCGTGGCGCCGCTCCAGCCACTCCTCAAAATATCTTCATGCTTGCGGTCCTTTACATAGTGAGCAGGATTCTAGGTAATATGGATGGATAATCTGTTTAAATCCTGGATATGACAATAAATTAAGTAAGCCAAATTTATACCACGCTGTAGCAATGTTCTTTATTTTTGAGGTTTATAATTATAGTGAAACAAGAATAGAATAAAATTGAGACAATACGGTGAGTAAAAGACACATGAAATTGCGCGTTAAGTAACGTCTTTGCTTACTGTTCGGCTCCCGTGGATCGTTTCGTGATATTACTATTCGTGCCTGTACTATCTCTCATGAATCTAATCATCATCATCATCATCTGCTTAACCTTTCCCCAACTATGTTAGGGTCGGCTTTCCAGTCTAACCGGATGCAGCTGAATACCAGTGTTTTACATGAAGTGACTGCCTATCTGACCTCCACAACCCAGGAACTGGGCAACTCGATACCCCTTGGTTAGACTGGTTGTCAGACTTTTTGGCTTCTGACTATCCGTAACGACTGTCAAAGATCTACAAATGACAGCCGGGACCAACGGCTTTACGTGCTTTCCGAGGCACGGAATCAATCTAATCATCATAAACAAAAATAATATTTCCAACCCGACTATTAGTTTCAAAGATTAACGTCTTTAAACAAACAAACAAAAAACTCTTTAGCTTTATTATATAAATACAAATTAATACCCCGTGTCTCGTAAAGCACGTAAAGCCGTTGGTCCTGCGCCTGATCTCGTCCCGATCAGATTGCCGTCCCATTGGACTGCGAGAGTTAGTGAAAAAGGAGTGCACCTATGTTTGCGCACACACTTGTGCATTGTAATATCTCCTGCGTACTTGGTTAGTCTGCATAAGGTTAGCCGCCGTGGCCGGAATCGATCTACATAGATTAATTCACATTAACCTATTTCATAGTGAAACTCTTCAAGATCTTTAAACAATCCTAACTGTAATTAGAATTCACGTACTTACAAATTATCCTTCTACATGTCTACAGCATGTTACTCCTCAGAACCTTTTAGAACACGCACGAGGAGATATTAATATATATTGTAGTACTAAACAGAAACATAGTAGTACTAAACTATTTTTTTTGCCTCTATCTTTTTTAATTTAAAGAGTTTAAGTTTTTTTGTTTTAGTTTTAATCTTACAAACTGGTTATGTTATCACATATTTTTGTGAATGTTGGTTGGTATATAACTATGTAAATCCAGGACTCTAGAAAGCAATACCTAAGATATTATGTTAAGTATTCATAGAAACTGTTGGCAAACTTTTTTTAACCCCCGACTCAAAAAGAGAGGTGTTAAAAGTTAAACGTGTCTGTGTGTCTGTCTGTGACACCGACGCTCTTAAACGAGTGGACCGATTTGAATGTGTTTTTTTTTTATTTGAAATCATGTTTTCTAGCGATGGGACTTAGATTTTTTTATCAAAATCGGTTCAGACGTTTCAACATTATCAGCTCTTTTGTTAGCTGCTGTAGGGACGTTTATTCTTCTGTATTATCAAAATTTTAAATTCTCTGACTGCCTCGTTAGCCTAGTGGTCCTAAGCGCGACTGCTATGCTAGAGGTCTTGGGTTCGATTCCCAGGTCGAGCAAAAAGTGTTATTGGGTTTTTCTATGAAATTCTCAGTAGCAGCTCGGAGTCAGGATTTGTGCTCGGTTAATGGCAATAGGCTCGCCCCCTATTACATGGGACTTAAACATACCGGCGAACTGTGGGTGTATATTGGTACACCTCTGCCTAACCCTTCGGGGAATACAGGCGTGATTGTATGTATATGTCACCGGAAAATAACAAGATCCGTAAGTTTATCAATTTACTAGGAAGTTTATAAACTTTCGTAAGATTCTAAACGGGAGATAAATTGTAATATTTTACGTCCACATTTTCGTAAATTTATCAATTTCCGACGTCATACGGTAAATTTATAAACTAACGAATATCTATTCGTAAGATTTTATATGGTTCGACCAATCACAGAAACTCTTTTAAATATACGATCTTAGAAATACGTAAAATAACACACTGCTCTCTGATTGGTCAATGTTCATAGTGGCAATGCTTGTGTCCAGCTGGCGGCCGCGAGGAAGGAGAAGTGACACGTGACAGCCAACCAATCAGATCGCGCGTAGCGTTTGGTTACTGCTTACTTATTATTTTACGAGTGAGTTCAGTAAGTTTATCAATTTACGAAAATGTGGACGTAAAATATTACAATTTATCTCCCGTTTAGAATCTTACGAAAGTTTATAAACTTCCTAGTAAATTGATAAACTTACGAATCTTGTTATTTTCCGGTGACATATATAAATTCTATTACTTGTTTCTATTTAATAAATAAATAAACCGTTTCCATTTTTAACACGGCCATGAAAGTAAAACGAATAGTATAGTAAGTTAATTAAAACATTACACCCATTTCAGTCCTTTTTCGACCCTTTTAGTCATTTTAGACCTAAAACAGTGTAGTGAGTAAAAGCCGAGCACTTCAATTAGCTGTCAATTAGCGCTCAATACAAAGTTTAAAAGCATTATTATCCGATGTCATTGGTTATAAACCGCGGTACATTAGTGGTATTAACTAGATAGGTTTTGCGTAATTTTAATTAGTGAAAACATGTACAACATTTTTGTTAGGCTTGTTATTTTGTAATGCTGATATATCATACACACCACATATCATATTCAACATCATTGTTTTCACATATAAAAGCAACAAATATATTGTTACCAAAATTTTGTAAAATCCTAATTGAAAGTAGTGACCGTGGAGTTTCTTGTTTGTTCTTCCCCATAGAGGCCTGCCTACGTTATGGAACAAACGACTACGCTTCATCGTTCTGACTTCTTGACAATTCAAAAGTGCCTCTAAATGGTCTAATTGAAATAAATGCTTTGACTTTTTTTATAGGGCTAACTTTTTGAAGCTCGCAAGTTCTCTGTTATATTATACAAAAGGAAGTTCGTTTTACTTGACAAATACAATGAGGAAAACAACTCATTAGTAACTTTAGTTCTTTCTTAAATTTAGTAGGTAAATGAATACGAACATTATAACTCTACACAGTTAGCTAATACTTTGTTAAGTGAAGTCGCAGACAGACACTTGTTACAATGAGTCCTCAAAACGTAATTGGAAGTAGTGTGCCATAGAAATATGCGGCGGTATAAACAGTTCTTTTGTCGGCGGCAAATGTGTACTGCAACCCATAGGTATGACGGCGCGACGCTCGTATAGCTACCTAGCGTGCTCATGGCTTCACTTGAAAAAATCCATGCACTTAGCGCTGAAAATAAGCGCGGCTTTCGACCGCATTCACTTTTAGCGATGTAGTTTTTCTCCTTTTACACCCTCCACACCCATTCTCCCATCCAGCATCCCCCATCTCACTCCAACTTCGCATCTCTTCAACTATACTCGGTTCGCTTTAGCGTTCGTGACACAAAGCAATATGTGAGTTAACTTCAGTGTAACGGTTCTTGTTTGAGTTGCGATTTAATGCCTCCTTAAACTGAGATGGTTTACGGGTTAACCGGGTTGAAAAGGATAAAAGTATCCGCAGTTGTTTACTTTTTGGATCTGCTTCGTTTCAATAAAAACTTTGAATCCGTTAAAGGCAATCGAGCGCTTTAGACATGTACGCTTTATTATAGCGAGATTTAGTAGAACTTTTCACTCAGATGAAAATGGAATATTGATCCGGTATACAGCTTTTTCATTAGAGTTTGTTAAACATAAAATTAAATAAAAAGGCGTTTGTTACGAAAGAAATTGTTGAACTTTCGCACGATTATGATATACTTCTTTATGTAAGTATTAAAAGAGGAAACTCTTCCATTGTAGGTAAATACAAAAACAAAATTAACATTATAATTGAATAACCTTCGATGCCCATGTCTGCCCTCCTACCTGCGTAAGTATTAGAAAAGCTACTTGACCCGAACGACCCTGTCCTCCCGTGAACCAGACCCCCGTTCATCTGGAAACAATTTTGTGCGAGAATCGGTCAGATTAAGAGCTAATCTATATTTACCAATGAAACAAGCATCAGTGTCGGCCACAACTTGTCCAATTTACATGACGAAGGTGGCGATATCGCAAAAGAAAGTTTCCGACAACTTTTATCAGATCCCAGCCCACTGCGGCTGATGAGTTGGCACCGAACTTTATTTACTGATACGACGATTCAATTTAATGGAGACGGATACGGAAATCATTTAACATTTTTAATTTTTTATCTCATTTGTTTATGCTAATTTATTCCCAAAAGACATGACTTGACTTTTGACTTAATTAGCAATGCATTTTAATTTTCTACGCCCAATGAAAATGTAATTCCACAAATAATGAAAGCTGCACGCCTAAACTCAAAGCTCACGTACGTTTGAATAAGATTTAAATTCTAATTAGTCGAGTTCAAAAATGTGGACTGATTATTAAGGCACTTTGAAAGTTGAATGTAAACGTAAATAAAGAGTCCCACTCCACATTAGCCGAGCTTGCTCGAGACTCGGGAACTGGCTCCGAGGGACTGGGATTAGGCACTGCCTACAGCCGAGTACGTATTAGACGAAGAGATTTAAACTGAATTAACCGTTCGATCGTAAAATTGGAATGCCACACAGATAATTACCTGACACTCACAGAAAAGGAAGTCGCTTAGAAAGGAGATTCAAATAAGCGTGTAGGAAGGACCAGGCGAATAGACCACCCACAACGATTCGGGCGAGATCCGATCACGGCAGAAATAACTGATACCGCGCTATCAGAAAGCGATCAAGTGGAACCCGATACAAGGTAGCTATTCAATTGGGCCAAAGTGTTTAGAAATGCCAACCGAACTCTCTTGTTAGAAAATACTTTTTCGGGGTAAATCTGCAATGTTTGGTTGTCGGTACAGACTTGTTTACTATAATATCTCCAGCGTACTTGGCTAGTCTCTATTAGGATTAGCCGCCGTGACTGAATTCTGTCTGAGAAATATTATAATACACATCTGGAAAAAAATGTGATAAAACTAAAATACTTAATATTTCTAGTTATCGTTTCTGTAAACACCTCTAAATAGGTACATTAATTACTTTTACCACCAGAGTTGTCTAAAACCTGCAATTCGGATTTACGCGAATAGTTAAACTCACTCTAGTTCTATTGACATTTGCCTTTAAAACCGTTTCATAGTTTATGTTTATCTTTTCCACACAAACATGGAACAGTATTAACGCTAGCGAACTGTATTTAACTACTGTAAGCTTAACATAAAACCAATTCATTTCATTTTGAGGTATAAAAATAGTAATAATAAAGCAGTACCTACTCACAGAACGTCGCGTATTTTTAGGAGATTCCTTTCTCAGGAGTCCTGACCACCTGTAGTTTGGATCCTGTTCCCGATGCCGGTGGGCTACAATTTTATATTTTTAATTGTTTGTTTTTATATAAATAGAAGAAAATGTATTTAATTTGTATTACGAATGGAAACATGTTTTGTCTTGTTTCGCCCGGGATTTTGCCCGGTTAGTGGCAATAAGTCATTTAGACTTTGTTGTGAACAGACGTGTCGAAGAATTATTAAAATAAATAAATAATTATTTGCTGAATTGTGACCTGGTTTTGGAAATAGCCGGCAGTAAATCAAACTGTGTCATACCTACAGACATAATACGTGAATTGATTTTTTGCGAAAATGTGTATAAATCATTAACAAGTAATTAACTTGTATCGCAATGGCAAGTCCCTTCAGCCGAAGCGGCAAATGCGCTCGGAGCCCACCTCCTACACCTGTGCCCGCTCCGACATCAGCACCTGCAGCCCAGCCCGCACCCGCGCCTCACCCGCAGCCGCCCAGCCAAAGAGATGATGCCACGGAAGTGATATCAACCCCTGAAATCCAGAACTGGATGTCGTCCATTGAGCAGTGCTTAAATGAGGTGTGCGCTATTGCGACAGAGGGCAAATTAAACTCCGAGCAAAAACTGCGTATCAGTTCCCTGTGCCGAAGAATTGGAAATGGAACATCGCAGATGGCCGTTCAGTACCAGTCCGTCAAGCAGAAAGTCCTCCTGGCCAGCTCCACCATCCGAACACTTGAAGACCAAATTGATTTGACGCATCAACTACAAGACCTAAAGCTGACAATCGGTTCGTCATTTAAACCTCGTCCGGAAACTTCCTTTGCCGATATGGTCAAAAAAGGTACCAATAATTTTATACAGCCGCAGAATTTAAGCTCGTTGGCCATATACCCGAATGACAAATTGAAGTCTAGTGAAGAGACGAAAACACTTGTACAAAAAATTATATGTCCCGAACAATTGAAACTTCAAGTAAGAGGACTACGCAAGACCAAAAACGGCGGTGTCATTATCAGCACAGAGACAAAAGACGATATAGAGAAGGTAAAAAAATCGATGCAGTCATCAAATTCAGGCCTTACCGTCGACGAGCCGCAAAAAAGAAAGCCTAGAGTAGTAGTGGTTGGAGTGCCCTCATCCATGCAAGAGAAGGAAGTTTTTACTTGTTTGTTCAACCAAAATCTAGCCGACAAACTTCAGGATTGCAGCCTCGAGTCCTTTTTGACTTTAATTAAGTTAAGTCATAAGTCAGGTAAGAAGGACGCTGAGACCTGTAATTATATACTAGAAGTATCGGCAGATATACGCAAAGCCCTGATTTGTAAAGAGAGGGTATTTGTAAATTGGTCGTCGTGCCCTGTGAGAGATTTTACTCTAGTCACACGGTGTTATAAGTGTCAGCAGTACGGACATGCGGCCAAGTCATGCAGGGAGACCACCTATACCTGTGGCCACTGTGGTGATGAGGGCCACTCCATTAAAGAGTGCACAAAGACGGCTGAAGAACCCAAATGCGCTACTTGCTTGCACTTTAATAAACCGGGCAACCATAAGACCAGTGCAGCTGATTGTCCCGCGAAAATAATGGCGGAGAAAAGGTACATAAACTCGATTGATTATGGAAGTGCCTAGGAGCGGCGTTAATTACGATGAAGTCATAATTATGGAATTTCGTCTTTGACCCAATTTTACGATTCCGCTAATCCGCCGTATTGAATGTTGTACCTACCTAAACGAAAGTGCACAACAAGCAGTGCAGAAGAACTCGGTCAATACGGTCATAATAACATACGTACCTATCTCAACTGATTAGTCAGCATAATTATAATTTATCTACTATTGCTTTTTTACACCTTTACACTATATTACGTAACATAAGAACCCTATCAGAATAAGATTATTTATTTAATTTTTAAGACTATTTTAGCTCATCTCGCCTGAGACACAGGTTTTACCTAGTTCAGGCACGTAAATCTTAGAAATATAACCTACATTTAAGCAAAATTGTATTAATTTTATTTTTTGTTATCTGAATAAATGAATTTGAAATTTGAATTTGAATAGGCTCGCCCCCTATTACATGGGACCTAAATATACCGGCGAACTATGGGTGTACATTGATACACCTCTGCCTAACCCTTCGGGGAATACAGGCGTGATGGTATATTTTTGTAATTTATTTATTTAGCGTAATCAGAGTTATGTAGAAACTGTCATTTGGTTTAAACGTAATAATTCTATATTCTATAAACAATAAGGTAAAAGAATATTTGATTTGTTATTGTGTGATATGGGTATTTTATTATTATTATTATAACTTTATGTGAAACGAAATTCTATAAAACAAGGTAGGTACAACTATGTCAAAGACAAGAATTTTCCTTGACTTTTCTTGACTTTCACTTTCAATCATTCGAATAGGATGGATTTTTCCAAATTACATTCGCTGCAGAGCATGCAGTAACGAACAGGATTACGGGAGCTAGTGGAAATCATACCACGGATTCGTGAACTACATTATGGCTTCATCGACTTTGACTAGTTCGCAGTATGACGAGATTGATGACTGACGAAGGTACATCAAAAAAACAAATGTCAAAATCCCATGTCTGAAAGGGGCGACATAATAATTATCATTTTTGTATTTCGTGCTACTGAGAATTTTCATTTAGAAATAGTAGTATTGATTAGTAATAACATGCCTATTTGTTTCATTTTAATTGTTACAGGATATTATATTTATTTTGGGTATATCATAAGTTTGTAAATGCTGTATGCATTATAGCAAGAAATCATAATTATATGTTTTGTTAATTAATCTTACTTGTGCTGTTATAAATGTGAATGGATGTTTGTTACTCAATCATGCCAGCACGGCTAAACGGATCTGGATGAAATCTGGTACCGAGATAAACTATAACCTGAAATCGTACATAGGCTACTTTTTATCACGGATAAATGTACGAGCCTGTGAAATAATATATTGGCTTTGACGGACCCTGAAATACCCTGTATAAAAAGGCAACAGACACACACATAATATAGCTCACAATAATTAATTAATTTAATTTGAAGTTATAGTGGTTTTTAAGTAGGTGAAAAAATGGGAGCGCTAAAAAATAATTCATTCTCAAAGTGGGCAGTAGACAAAATAAGTTTGGGAACCTCTGCTATAAATGCGTTTAGTTACAATTGCATTGACAAACAATAACGGAAATTGATGCTCGGGGCAAAAAATCTATCATTTTTCAACAGGGTAATGGCACGGTAATATTATAATACAGTACTCCAACTTCATACAAACGGACGAAACGCGAGCTATACCTACGCGCCTCGATCCTGGGGTGCGCGCGCGGTGCAGACAGATTAAAATACTGGAGACGGGCAGCCCCTAACGCATGTTTACGTACTGCGCGGCTGTAGGCATTTATTTCTGTCATGCGGCCGAGTTACACTACTGTATTATTATATTACCGTGGTAATGGAGCAGCGTTGCTTTTCAGACAATGACAGACACGATCACTTGATGAACTCAACAATACCTAGGCATCACTCACACAAGCACAGGTGTGCATGAGATAGCACAACAGCCCGTATTAGTGACGTCAGTATTACCCATCCGATCTCACACGGCCCTGCCTTCGACAGCCGGCTGACATATGACGATAATTCCGTACAACCAATACATTTTAAACCAGTGATGCGAACTGCTCGATGGATTGCGACTTTGTCGATTACAGACACGAATTGAATGAACTTAATAGGCGTTAATCATTCGCATTGTGTTTTGATTTGGCTTTGTTTACGGATTATATTAGGAAGAGTGATGAGATGAAAATATCAAGTGTCTATACGATGCAGACTGGAAATAGAAACTGCTTTCTAAGCATACTAAATACTAAAGGTGACCGGCGAGGTAACGCCCGAATTGAATAGGAGAGTCTTGCAATCACGCTGAATCTTTCACACCGAAAGATGTATCGCGCCGACCAGCGTTTTTTGCGCTACATTTGTGTATACATTTTACAAAGTAATAAATACTCTATATATGCAACTATACAGTTTAATGTTGTACGTACAAATATTTCAACTCTCACCTCGCACATGCACGCATCTTTCACACCAATGATTGGCGCGACGTGAATTAAAATACTTATAAACATTGTACTGTATTGCTGCATGAATAGAGTATTAATTACTTATACAAATTTTGATTCTCACCCATCCAATTCGCTGTTCGTCCCGCGGGTGTGAAATCACCTTTTCCGTATTTTATTCCTCAATACGAGTTTCCTTCGGTCAAATGATGAACTGTTCTCTGAGGATTTCATAATCACGGCAGCTGAGAGCCAAGAATATTAGATCTTCAGATGGTTGGTGGTTGAGCATTTGATATACTGTTAATAGTCAAAATCAATATCGATACTGTAATATTTTACCAGCGTAGGAACCTTTTATAATGTGCCTAAATCTATCCTAATATTATAAGGCTGAAAAGTTTGTTTGTTTAAATGTACCAACCTCCGGTAAAACTGCTTCCGATTTGATAATCCTTAGGTAACAAGGAGCTACGTTATACCTGAATGCTACACATATTACATAAGAAAAAAATGGAGATCTGTAAAAAAATCACGCAGTGTAAGGGGCAGGAAAAAGCTAGTTAGAAATAAACTTTTACATATTTTAAAAGCCTTTATTTACCTTCACTTGTATATGATTTTATAAATGTTTTTTTTTTGTAACATGTAATTTTATAACTTGTATGTATAAAATTTATTTCGCATTCATTATTTTACCTGTAACACCCGAGAAAGCCTAAAATTTGCTAAAACCTAGATCCTGCGGGGATCCAGGTTTTAGCTAATTTTACAAAATGATAACAAAGTATCGCTTTTCCAAACGATATTCTTTACATTCTCCACACACAATATGCAGCTTAAAAAATTCTGCCTAAAAATTCTTCGAACACAAAAGTATATAACTCATAGGTGTGCTTACCGATACGAGCAACACACTTTTTTTCCTTATTGCTATTATGGAGACACCACTGAAATGTAAGCCAACCAATTTTTGCACGCACCATTTTCCATGTAGGGGCAATGTTGTAAAAAACGATACTGTGTGCTCGTAAGTTCATGACTAAGCGTTTTATTTTAAAATACCAACAGCATCACGCCTGTATTCCTCAAAGGGTTAGGCAGAGGTGTACCAATGTGTACAGTTCGCCGGTATGTTTAGGTCCCGTGTAATAGGGGCCATGTATTATGGGGTGAGCCTATTGCCATTAACCGTTCACAAATCCTAACTCCGAGTTGCTACTGGGAATTTCATAGAAAAACCCATTAACATTTTGCTTGGCCTGGAAATCGACCCCAAGAACTCTAGCGTAACTAACAGTCGCGCTCAGGACCACTAGGCGAACAAGACAGTTAGCCTAGTAGTAAATATTTTAAAATTGTTTGTTTGAAAGTCTAACATTTTTAAATTCAGTCCGTGCAGAAACACTTGCTCTGTGTTCTGTCTTTCCGACTTGTGAGGAAAAATATGGAACCCGGAACTTAGAACTCGAGAGCTTTTTTTGTACGTTTCTTGAATACCTACTACCCTAAACTTTATTGTGCTTGCTGTGGTCTCCTGTTACGGAAGAAGGACACGTACATGATAACTTTTGTTGTATATGAATTGTAGGTGTCATGATTATAAGCATATCTTTTGTTGAAGATCCTAAATCAATACAGCTGCCGGTGTAAATAAGATTTAAATATTACAGAATAAAACTCGATAAAAATGAATCGACAGTACCATAGAACGTGGCAATGCTGTCAGCCTTTTGGACGAGTGGATGAGTATTTTAATACCTTATGTGCCCCTTTTTTTTTAATTGTCAATAATATTATTAGTAATATTTATAAGTTTTATGTAGACTTCTGACTTTGTTCATTCTGATTTTAAGCAAAAATTTGTCTGAAGTTGTGTGAATACAACCGTATTGCTAATGAGGAACATAAAATCACTACCTACATTAAAATTATCCAAACTTTTTTGGGCGCTTCTGAGATCCTTGTTAATATAAATATAAGTACCTTTCCTAAGTAGGTACCTAAAGAAAACTTCTGTACGAAGCAAAACCAACTTACAAGTATAGGCAACCAACTTTCAAGTAGGTAACATGTGAACGTGAATATGTTAACTATGAGGTATTAAGTTAAAGGGACTGGTACCTTTCGAACAATTAGGGTAGTTAGATCCAAGGTACTTGATTAGAACGATGTTCGTATCCTCGCTCGCGGCTACTCCCCTATATTGTTTTAGACAAATGAACCATATACAGCGGTTTTAATAAGCTAAACATATCATTAACTAAGTATTCATTAGCTAAGTGTCGTCATGGCCCAGTGGTTAAGACGCCCGCCTCTTATGCACGAGATTGTGGGTTTGCAACCGGGCATGAGCAAGTACCAATGTCACTTTTTCTAATTCATATTTATTTATTTATTTTTACTTTAATTAAAACGGTTACAAGTGAACCAATTACAATAATTACATACGTACTTTCTGAGTTCATCTTTGACATCACTGACATCGGTAACCTTGTCGGAAGCCCTTGAGGCGGTTTAGAAACTCTGACACTAGGGTTTGTGGGGTCGTTAGATCTTACTGCCCATACGATAAAGAAGAAGATCATTTAAGTAAGATGTATGACCCATGTAGATATCGTAAGGTTAATCGATAAAATCGGTAATTCGCATAATTTTGTAAAATATAAACAGAATCGGATTGCCGCCTCATCGGATTACGAGAGTGAGGGAGTGCACCTGTGGTTGCGCAAACACATGTGCACTATAATATCTTCTGCGCACTTGACCAGTCTCCATTAATATTGGCCTGCGTGACCGAAGGAACTTTTTTATTTAAATGAGTTTATTATTTTGTTGGCGGTCTTTCTAGCCCTGCGTCAATATCTCTCGCCGGAACGCCTATACCAACCTGCTCCGACTTTCGGTACCACGGGTCGCTTGTCCAAGGAGATGGCGGAGTAGACCGAGACGTAACGCACCGGATCAACTCTGGGTGGATGAAATGGCGACAGGTCACGGGAATCACTTGTGACCCACGGATGCCTCTCAAGTTAAAGGGGAAAATATACAAGTCCGTGATAAGACCTGTCGTTATGTATGGATCGGAATGTTGGGCCATGAAGAAGACGGATGAAAAAAGATTGCATGTTGCGGAGATGAGAATGTTGAGGTGGATGTGTGGTGTGACCAGAATGGATAAGGTAAGGAATGAGTATATTAGAGGAAGTTTGAAAGTAGCGCCAGTGACAGAAAAGTTGAAAGGGAACCGTTTGTCTTGGTATGGGCATGTGAAGAGGAGGGATGACAAACACGTGACCAAAAGAGTAATGAGTATAAATGTGGATGGATGGAGAGGAAGAGGGAGGCCAAAGAAAAGATGGATGGATTGTGTGAAGAATGACATGAAAGAGAAAGGAGTGAGTGATAGCATGACGGCTGACAGGATGGTATGGAAGAAGAAAACGTGTTGCGCCGACCCCAAGTAACATGGGATAAGGGCAGGAAGATGATGATTATTTTGTTATGTACTTATGAAAAACTTATGTAACCAATAAATCGATCAAAAATTATTCCGAAGTTAAACCTGTTCTTCTTCTTAGCGTTTGGATGACAAACTATACTAGAGATATTATATTGCTGCGGCCCAGAATTTGGCCACCTTGACTGCGTTAAACCTATTTAAAATAAACATGGTGGAATGTCTAACAAACTATTTGGTATACAGGCAAAATTTTCATCTTCCTACTACACTGCCAATAATCATTTTTATTGATATTTATATACCCTTTCCGTAACACGCTGTACTTATTTATTTATTTAAACTTTATGCACAAAAAAAAGTACAAAGGCGGACTTAATGCCTTAGGCATTCTCTACCAGTCAACCAAAGGTGGTGAAGAGATAACATGGCAGGTGCAAATTACTGTACAAGAGTATTATAACAATGAAATGTACACAAGTACAAAAAAAATTAAAATACTCCATACTCTAAATGTACAAAAACAATAATATTATAATAATTCAATATATATTATTCCATATACATACATTTTTACATATATACAAACATACATACATAACTGTATACCTACATATAAAATACATATCTGTATATCTGTACTTTGTACCACAGACGTTTACCATAAATTTAGTTTAAGATTTTTGACCCCACAAAGATGAAGTTTACATTCACATCATTTGCTGTTCCATTCAAAAGTGCAACGTCGGTGTTGCCCTTTTATATGAAACAGTAACTTTATACTTCACAACCGACGCAAAATGTTAATCCTGTGAACTCCAGAATCACATACTGAATGCTTTTACCGTGTACTGATTTAATAAATAATTACTTCCACGAATTATACTAAAGGCTCTTTATGAGACCAGCGAAAACCAATAATTTCAAAATAAACCGTGGGCAAGTTTTCCTTTTACCAAAAGCATAATAACGAAATTGAACTCTATATGAACGCAATAAACAGCTTATATACATACGTGAAGAGCTTACGGCTTTTGAGTTAAATTTTATTTGATTGCAGGCTCGTCACGCCGACAAGACTGATTGATGTATTGCCGTCGGGCCGGCCTCCCTGGCCAAAGATTACTTAATTGATGCATCGTGTTTGCAGATATTCATATTAGGTAGGTAGTATATCACTGTAAATAATTACTGTTTTGCATGTGTTTTAAATAGTGTTGATTTATGGTGAACAATGTTTGTTGTTACGTTAAATTAAACCTGTGAGTCAACACCGGCTTTTGGAAAATTTACAACATCTATTTTACGTACATAAACTCACGCCTTTGTTCAATGTTGGTAGGCAGAACTTTCACCACGTTCATACATCAGATCATACAAGCACACGGGTTAGGGTGTCCCTTATATGGGTGAAAAAAAATTTTTTTTAGATATCGAAATGCATACCTTCTATTTCTTTTTAGACTACCCAGACTTACTTTAATACAAAATTTCATCTTCCTACGTCAACGTTAACCCGTGCCGACAGAACTCTGAAGATTTTGAAAATTTATGTTTAAACCCTTCAGATACATCACAGATAAATCAATTGAAATATTATTTTTTTATGAAATATTTATTTATAGAATATAAAATTACAGATCAGGCAGGATTTTTCTTTTAAGGTTCTCTTTTTTACAGTCTAGATACAGATTTATATGCTCTTGAACACAGCGTAACACACGCTGATGCTTCGGAACGGATGAAAATTGAAGAATCTATTTTTTTTTACAAAAAACAACGAGGAGCAGGGCGTCCCAGGTGTTTAGCGGGTGTAGGCAAAACGTTAGCCGAAAAAGAAGACAGCTAAAGGCAAAGTAAATGAAATGAAGAGAAAAAATTATGTGAGCAAATGAGTTTAGGAGGTTTAACGTCATCTGTTACTACGCAAGATTCTATTCAAACGCAAGGACATCACGATCAACTTACCTGCTCTGGTGGAAGTCTTAAGGAACCCTTGGCAACCACTTCTCAATTGGTAAGTTCTGAAGCTACTAAAAAAGAGGAAGGAAATACTTTATCACGCCTAAGTTAGTTGCAGCTTTGGATAGATGTTAATTAAGCATAAGGGATTCTGTCTATATACTTCAGGCAGTAGTAGAAGCACTAGATCTTTACTGTGATGATTTTCCGATAAACCAATTTATCGTGATAATCGTGTAATTAGGCGTGATAAAATATTTCCTTCCTCTTTTTTAGTAGCTTCAGGACTTACCAATTGGGAGGTGGTTGCCAAGGGTTCCTTAAGGCTTCCATCAGAGCAGGTAAGTTGATCGTGATGTCCTTGCGTTTGAATAGAATCTTGCGTAGGTAGTAACAGATGACGATAAACCTCCGAAACACAAATTTGCTCACATAATTTATCTCTTCATTTCATTTACTTTGTCTTTAGCTGTCTTCTTTTTCGGTTAACGTTTTGCCTACACCCGCTAAACACTCGGGACGCCCTGCTTCTCTTTTTTTTTGTAAAAATATTTAGATTCTTTAATTTTCATCGGTTCCAAAGAATCAGCGTGGCTATATGAAATAAATTATCTAAATTGTTTTTAAAGTACTTTTCACAGCGCTTGTCAATATTTTGTATTTTTTTTTCATCTCCCTCCTGGCATGTTGATGATCCACAAGTATTTTTACACAGTTAGGTGTAGCTCTGGTAGGGATTCTAGCTATTTCCCAAAATATAATACACTCCCGAATAACGACATTAGCGTTTTCACTAACAGTCATTTAACTTAGCGCATGTTAAAAAAAATACTGAAAGAACTTGACGATTAGACGGTAACTTTGCGCCTGTTATTTGATAATTTACGTCATAAACTAAGAAAACACATTTTTGATTGCTTCTTAATTTCTCTGCCATCTTTTAAATGTAAAACAATACGTGTTAATCGCGGGAATAATTGAGAACAAATAACAAATGCCGTGAATACGCACCGCTACTGCCGCGCAAATGTATGAAACATGATTCGATGCAACTCGGCACGGGTTATCGTACTACAAATAAGGTAAATATTTATTTCCGAGTGTTTTAGAGGCAAATGAACAAAACTAAGACCTATGCGTTAGAAATGTAAAACTTTGAAAAATAAGGGACACCCTAACACGGGTTACAAGTAAGTACTGCCCACCCGACCTTTCTGAACATCTATTTTAATCCTACTTCCTACTACTATTATAAAGGCGAAAGTTTGTATGTATGGATGGATGTTTGTTACTCTTTCACGCTTAAACGGCTGAATGGATCTGGATGAAATTTGGCACAAAGATAGATTATAGTCTGGAATAACACATAGGCTACTTTTTATCCCGGGAAAATGTACGGTACCCGTAGGATAACACATCAACTGTGACGCGGACGAAGTCGCGGGCAGAAGCTAGTATTTTATAAATGGATTTAAGTATAAAACTAGATTTTTAATTCGTTTTACATCTTTCAGGGGGTGAAACTACTAATATTAACAACTTTTATTTCGGGACATATTCTGAAATACACAAAAAATATCTGCTTTCCTCAAAAGAAATGGAGCCGATATTTCTCATTATTTTAAATCACGTTATTACAAGAAAACATATACAATATTAAAGACTAGTTAACATAAAATTAAGATTAAGATGATAAATAAATAAAACCAACAAAATTTGATTTCAATGTTGTCCTCTTCCTTTATAACCAACTTTGCAAGAGTAAAATGTTGTAGATTTAGTCAGTTCCCAAAGTAGCTTAACCAGATAGAGCGTTCAAGCATACCTACCTTAGTACTGTACCACACTCCTACGTTATGCCAATTCTGAACAAACATACTAAATGAAATCATAATCCCTTAGCTAATAGATCAAAAGTCACACATCCCACCACTAATCATCGCACGCTCCCTAAAGGCCACGACACACGAATCCGCGATTGAGATAAAGCAATAGCGCCCCTTTCATACGACATTAGCTGCGTTAGTAACGCCACATTTCCTAACAATCTGCACCGTGGCCCATTCGCGCGTGAATCCTTAGATACAGACGCTCATTTCCTCTTACGTTCGCGGGTTAATATTGTACATGAAACACGATCGAATTTGCGATTTATTCGCTGTGTGACGTAGTATTAATAATGTGACAATATATTGTTGGTATGTGTTTATTAGAGGACGGATATCTTGACTAAGTACTGAGGAGGAGGTGACTGAATAATTATTTCAGAAATAGAACTCACGATTGTAGAGTACTTTGGGCTTCATAGCCCGCTTAGAGAGCAATGGAAATATAAACAGAAATTCGCAGAAGAACTAAGATAAATGTCATAGTTTTCAAAATTACAAAAATCAAGTGGCAACATTGCCAGGAAAAAATGGCTCATAAAGCGGACAGCCGTTTGGGTCGTAAGGTTCTCGAGTACGACATCAGAAGGTGCAGTATGGGAAGGCGGCTCACGAGATGGACCGACGATCTGATAAAGGTCGGGGGAAATCGCTAGATGCAGGCTGCGCAAGACTGATCATTGTGGCTATTATTAGGGGAGGCCTATGTCCAGCAGTGGACGTCGTTCGGCTAATATGATGACGAATAGAACTCACATACTAAGGCCAGCCCACTAATTGCACTTATATTCTGTAAAAATCTCCCTCTATAAATTAAGGCGAAGTGAGCTTGAGGTGAACTGTCAATACCTAGCATGACAACAACAAACACAAGAAAACAACAACAGCTGGTATGACAGCTTTTTTATCGTGAGGTAATTCTCATGGACTGCTAGCGCCTCGGAGAAGGACGGGTTGCACGGGTGTTGGTCTCCTACTGACTAAAGCTCCTGGAACTACCTTTAGCCTTCCACGGAGGGAGATTATTACGGAATAAAACGGCTGGTACTGTTTCTTTTCTGTATGTGTCCTGTGGTTAACGTGGCCATGGCGTGTGAGAGACCGCAAACAAAATGAATTTTCATGAAGAAATATTTGGTACATTATTCTCTACGACAGTTATTTTTTCACACGCTATTGCAAGTTGCAAGGTCTTGCATCTAGTGCTACAGCACATAGTGGAGTTTAGAAAGTTTAGGTCTATATTTTACGTTTTATTGGGATAGTCTTCTTTGTTTAACACATCTTGGACACCACTTCCTTATTCACGTGTGCGAAAACAAAACTTCCATTCCGATTTTAGAGGCATTTTCCTTCAAGTTAACTTCAACCATTTTCGACATCGTGTAAAATATGGTTTTACGTACATCCTTATTCGAGAAGATCGTAAATTCCACATATTTTGTTTCATGTACACTGTCATATTTGGTGTCAAAGAAGTCATTTTGTAAAGCATCTCCTTCGCCCGATACGATAGTTATTGCCCGTACATTTGCACAGCGGTAACGTGTGTGAATTCCGTGAAAATTTTAAAGAAAGTAATAAAATTTCATTGCTTTACTCGTCGGGAGTGACAATAAAACTGCATCTCGATTCTGATCACACTCGTTTCAATATGTAGATGTGGGAACACCTGAGACGTCGGCCCGCTTGAAAAATGCTTATTATATTGCTTCCCCGTAAATAAAAGTACACACACAATGTTTGTTTGAGAAAAGAAATGTCCCAATTATCGTTAATTTTGTCGTTCCGTACTTCAGACACGTTGAAATTGTTTCACTTGAATAGTTTTGCTACCTCCATTGCTTGGGAACTAGTAATAACAGTATTCTGAAAATTTATATTAATGACAGTTGCAGGAACAGCCCCTTGAACCAGAAGCTTTCATTTAAAATAGAGATGAATTTAGGCGATGACATTATAACAACTGTTTTGGTTGTTTTTTTATGATAACAAAATGTTTACTTCAAATCGACGATGAATTTAGGCGATGTGTACTTGAAGAAAGTTGTCTATTTTAGCATTTAGTGATAGGTATGTCAATTCACCTCTAACTCGCCCAAAATTAACCGACGGATATTTTCACAGAATACCACTGCTGCCCATTGGTATGTAATCGCTAAATCAAATTGCTACAGCATCACTCCAATCTAAAAACGATATTTGCAAATTAGTATCAAAATATAACATAAACGAAGAGTAAGGACGGGCACTTGAAGTTTCATATCGTAATATCGACTAAGAGAGATGGCTCGATACAGAAACCATGCACTTACATTAATGGTTTCGAAGCGAGCGACTATTTCTGTACCACGTTTTTTGACGGCAAGCAGATTAAAAATTCATATGATCGAAATACCCGGGATTCTTGTCCTTATGGCAGAAAATATTAAAGTTGTTCTTGAATATCACTGTTCATTGAAATGAGACGAGAGTATAATCGAATCTCCGTTCTTGGAAATGTTTGAAACAACTGGTGCTGAATTAGTGTGAGATCCGATCGAAAAATGAATTATACAAGTCAACAGAGAAGTGAAATTCTATTTTAGGTTACAATTTTAATTGGAAGTAATATACTTACTTATTCAATTAATTTTGAGTCGGAAAAATATGTTAATTTTAAACATAAAGTTGTCGATTACCCTAACTGCGATAATAATAATATGTTCAATCATTATTAATGGTGTCATTGTTCAGTCTTGATCTGATTTGAGAATCAAAATAAAATATGAGATTACTATTTTAAAAAGCCTCATCTAACGATATACTGAGGAGGAGTACAGTAGTAGTATAATAAATTCGATCAATTATTGATTTGGAAAAAAAACAATTTCTCACATAGTATTTGTTTAGCTTCAAGGCTTTATTCATATAAATTGGTAATACTAGTTTGGATTGCCGTGTAAAATTAAACCTGAATGATATTTATGAGAGTTGTATTTCCATTATCAAAATACTTTTACGCGATCTGGCTCAGTAAGGCTATCAGGTACAGGGCAGCTTTATTCATTAAATTTGAGTGTTCATTTTCTTTAGGAAGACTGATAGGGATGTGGTAACGTGGAGTCAACAAGCCGCAACAGTGTCAAGTGTCGCAGGCTGCTATTGACAAGGTTTTGTAGTTTTTAATCTCCTGCTTGATTATGCATTCCGCACACGCCCATTCCTTGTTGGGTTGGGTGCGTTCACTTGACTCGCCGAGCTGAAGCAAAGCTCAACTTTTCCAGCTAAACTAAGTTTTTGGATTTTTATTGCTTTTAAACAACGTGAGATGAAATAATATTATTTTAAATTTTAGTACCTACTTTTGGTAGTAATATTTTGGAAGTGCTTTTATTGAAAGTTAATATGTTTCTTTACAAACGGTATCTTGCTAATCTTGAAAGAAAGATGATTTAAAAAACTGTTTTATTCCAACTGGAGAACTTAGTTATTGTAACAGATCAAAAGGCAACTCCATATTTTTTCGGTTGTCACTTAGTTAAAATCTAAACTACCTCATAATCAATCAAAATTTACACTCATTTCAAATCCAACAGCCTCCCATCAAATCACGTTGAGCGATATTTAAAAAAACCTCGTAAACATGGTTGTCGATCCACGTCGCGAGATCATTCGTCTCCCGCACAATCCGTCTGCACAAGACGTGCGTCGTACTTTCGCTAAAAATGCAAATTGTACGTCGAACAGACACCACGCCCAGGGGTCGTGGAGCTGACTTAGGGACTCAGGGGTAAGGGAGGCTCAACATTTTTCACGAAACGAAAATGAGCAAGACACACCCCTAGGACTCGTTGAGTGTGAGTATTTCCTTTGTCAGTATTTCATTATGTGCTGTGATTTTGAGCTGACTCCTGTTTGTGTTTTCGGAAGGCTGATGATTGGGTAAGTCGAATGTAGCTAAAAACATAGACCAACATCACCTAAGTTGCCTCTTCAAATCTGTCTCTCTATTCGAATATATCACAAGCTTTGAACATAATTTCTACCACGTCAAAGCAGTACTAGGTACTACTCTGTAAATTAATGTTAGTTTATAAGCACAAAGTCATAAGCTTCAAAATCACATTTACATTATGTGAAAAGTTTATAATATGTCCTCAAAGGAATTTGACAATTTTTTAATAATACCTATTCTTTGACGTAGATAGTACGTAATCGTTTAAATTTAACGAACGTAACCGACATGTTGAAACAAGCCATACTACCCACTATTTCAGCGACAGAAACAAACAAACAAACACATGTAGTATTATTAACTCACTTATAAAACAAGGTCTGTGCACGTACATTTTGTTCACTTATAACTTAACCACGACTTCAATTTTCTTGCGGTTTTCTTTATTATACGGAGCGGCTACGGAACGCTAGTGACGTCATCTAACAACCTTTATACATTGCGTTAAGTATCAAAGTTGTTTGTACAACTCATTTTAACAATTTCTCGTATAAAACAGACATGCTTTGTACAATATTATTGTGTTCCTCATATAATTAATTAGATATTTCTTTAATGAACAGTAGGATTTGTATAATTAATTTTTTATTCTATTTGTCTCTTTTGTCCCTTTTTATTTAGACTGAGCAACAAAGGAAAACATGTTTCTATTTCTGTGTACTAGTATAAATATATATACCAACTTAAAGGCGGCTAACAAAAGGGATTTATATGGCAGATGTGAGTGGCAATGCCGGGAGGGGACGCCCTAGAAAGACCTACCCTGACCTTATTGGTGAGGTTCTTCAGAAAGGTCAGGTGCGCAGTACTCGTAACCGGCGTGCTTGTACAGATGTATGAATGTGGAGGAGGCGAAAGGAGTATGTAAGGATCGTAGCAGGTGGCGGTCCGTGGTTTCTACCCACCCCCATGGGAAAAAAGCGTGAGTTTATGTATGTATGTATATCAACTTATACCAACTTCACTAAAGCTATAATAATCCGCGTCATGTTTATAGTGTAATTTCACCAACTTAGCGTACCTACTTTGAAAAAGCTAGTTGTGCCGTTTTCATTATTTCCTGGTACAGTCATACTATGTGAGATAAATGAGTTTAGCTTGAATCATGTAAAGTTAGGAGAGCATTCCCGGGTGTAGCGTGTTGAAGTTTGAATTCTCACTAACCCTACTTTTCATTATAAATCTACACAATATAATCGGCAAGAAAATGAACTCTTTTTAATTTGGTAAAATTCAAATTAAAAAGAGTGTCTGTTCATTTGTCTGTGGTGTTTCATGCTCGTTCTTCTCCATTGAGACACCCCACCTACGTTTTGGAACGAGCAACTAGCTTCAACATCCTGTCTAACTTCTTGACAATTCTAAAGTGCCTGTAAATGGTCTAGCTGAAATATTTTTTTTAACTTTGTTTAGTAAGAGAATCGCTTATTAAATTGTATAAAAATGAGATTTGTTTTTCAATAAAAAAATAATTTGAGTACACATACAAAAGGTTATGCAAGAAGTAGCTATCTTAAACATCGATTCAATAAATACTTTGACTACATAATACAATACAAACTACGTATTTTTAAAGACTTCAGTTACGGTCAATGCGTTGGGGAAAAACACGTGACCTAACAGTTTGAAAAATTCTAATAAAAAGAAAAAACAACTTCAAACAACTTTATTTTAATTGTTTGTTGAAAGGTTAAGAGAGTGGTCACATTACCAATACTTGTAAACACGTGAACAGTATTGCCAAGTTTTTCACTTTTAAAATAATTTAACAGTCAGGCATCACAATCACGTGCGGTGTAATCTATACTAATATTATAAGGAACAAAAATGTTGTTTGTTTGTTTGTACCGAATAAGCTTCGAAACTACTAGACTAATTTAAATATTTTTTTCAGCAATAGATAGCTAAATTATCAGGAAGTAATATAGGCTATAACTTATTTAAAAAATAAAAATATGTTCTTTAAGAAAATTGCAATCATCATCATTAATCATATCAGCCGCAGGACGTCCACTGCTGGACATAGGCCTCCCCAAGGATTTCCAAAAGGACCGGTCGGAAGAGGCTTGCACCCAGCGTCTTCCTGCGGTCTTAATCAGGTCCTCCGTCCACCTTGTGGGTGGACGTCCTACGCTGCACTTTCCGGTGCATAATCTCCATCCGAGAACTTTGCTGCCCCATCGGCCATCAGCTTTGCGTGTCCTGTGATCCACGGTCACTCGAAATGTGCCCCAAGGCCTGGTGGCATTGCCACTTTGGATGGCAATACTGATCCTCTGGCCAAGGTAAAAGCCAGCCCTTGGGTGATGAGAAGAATCAACCAACTATTATATATATAAATATATTTTTTTACTGAGATAGACAGTAGTGTGAAATAACACATAGGATAATCTAAAACTTGAAGTGTGAGTATATTAGTATGTAGTACGATACCTATGTGTGCGCGCACTTAGCTATGTAAGCAACTTTACTTCATATTTCATATTGTTGTAATTAAGCATTAGACTAATAAAGGAGACCAAACCGTACACAGTGTTTCTATAAATACAAGCCAAGGTTCCTACATCACAAACTAAAATAAATCAAGATTTGACGTGGAGAAAGTCACGGGCTGGAGCTAGTATTAAAATATATTGTTTTTGTTCGTAAAAGACGAAAAAATCTACAGAAATGGCAAATGAATGATATTTGTCGTTCCTATAATTTTTTTCGTCTGCCAAAAGCAGCATGTTAGACATCTCTACCTCCCAGCGGCCGCCGCGGTAGACGATCCGGGCGTCGGGAGCCACGAGACGACTCCCGGCCACCGTAGACGCGGGTCTGTGGACGGTGAGCAATGGGTAGCTCACCGTCCGTACGTTCACTAGCGACAGACCGTGTCGACGGCGCGTCCGTGTTCCACGCGCGCCTCAAAGAGATGTCAGCAAATTGGATGGGGCCACTGAGGGCCGATGCCTGCCGGGGCTGCGGGTTGTTCGAAAGAGATACCGCGCCCCCGGAACGCAAAGGGCACATGAAGGAACATAGACGGGTTTTAGTCAGTAAAAGTCTGACACTCCCTCCCGCCCCGCCCAGGGCGGGGGAAGTTATTTGATGATTTCCCGTCTATAAAAAAAAAAAAAAAAAAAGCCCTTGGGTGATGAGAAGAATCAACCAACCATTTGGTCAATGCCGTGAAAACTGTGAACTCGACTAAATCGATGATACTTTTATTTGGTGCATCAGAATGTTCCAGCAATAACTGTAATAATATCGCATATAAATTGTTAATTTTCTAAGCTATTAACACATTAGCAGTGCACAACGGACGCTATCGTAAATCAGAAGTACAAACAGTGTATTAATTACAAATGCAAACAGCGAGTGTGGTCCGCCGCAGCCGTCTCTATCCTGCTAATGATTTGCAGTGTAGCTGTAGCCTCACGCACACACGGACAACTGAATACGACACACGATCTAAATTCTTTGTGTGTACTCATATCGTATTTCTTACTATATTTTATCTCAGATATAGTGATGTCCTCTCTATTGCCCTTATTTAAAATCAATGAATAAATATAGTGTATTATTAATCTTTTTTTTACTATAACAAGTGTTGTCTTGTCTATTGCCCTTATTAAAAATCGATGAGTAAGTATAGTGTATAAAACTATTGAATAAATAATTATATCCGTCACAACTCTGTCAATTTTTTTATTTGAAAATGAGCGTAATGCACTATTTTACTAGCATTATTTTTTAAATGGCCTTATTTACTGCAGCAGTGAGACACATTTGATCCTGGTTTTTTTTTAATCATGTTTGTTTATAAGCTTTATCTTGTTACAGGCATCTACGTGTTCGTTTTCTGCACCAAATAAACAATTTTTCTTTCTTTCCTTCTTTTCTTTATTATAATATGTTATTCTAAGACTTTGTTTTAGATGCAAGTCAAGTCCTTGTATACCAAATGATTTTTGTAGTGTAATAGCGAAGAGTGTAGCCGTTTTTCGACACACGGACAGACGATCAAAATTATTCGGTTCAAAAGTATCCTTTTTTGTTGTTGATTTTTTTAAGGTAAATGCAAAAAGCGGACTAATTTTATTTAACTACCGGAGTAGCAGTGAAATTATAAATTTATAATTTTTGTTTGTTTAAATGAAATATAGCAGAAGTTAAGTAGACACCCACTTTTGACATAGACCACCTACAATGCATACAGACCTATGCGGCCCACGATCAAATTACTTTGATGTTGCAGTTTACTATTGATTTGTTATTTGAAACAGTGTTAGTCAATGATATTTAGCAAATGATCATTTTGACTATAGTCGTAGCTGCAGCCTCCATGTGAGATATGAAATAATATAACGAAGGTTCAAGCGTTAAAATGTATTTCATGGAATAATTACAATAGAATAAAACGGTTGAATAGTTCAATGTTATTTCCAGCATTCTACAAAATACACACACATGAACGTTACGCAGTATACAATACACACATGTACCTATATTAGATTATTTGACGACACTACAAACGAACTAGCCTTTTCGACTAACCATTACGTTCAATTCCCCTCAAAACCAACAACGCTTCAACCGCCACCAATTTACCTTTTGACGTTAGGATTTAAATTGATTCTGGTATGAGCATTTTATTCAATGACTTACGGTATAAATGGTTTGATAGGCAGCTGATACGCTCCTTTGTTTTCCACCGAAATGAGTTTTTCACTGATTGTTACTGTAACGAGTATTTATCGAGTTTCAAGCAATTCGCTGCGATAATTACTCAATTGAGTATCGCAAAGGAAAGGGGAGAATTTACTGTTGTTGTTGGAATATTAGTGATATTATTGTATACGTAGCGGAACAACGGCCAATGCTCGCAACTTTGTATTATGTAATGGAACCTGAACAGGCTAGGCTTACTCACTTTAATCTGTCGAACATGAGAAAATATCCCCTCAGTTTACACTCGACTCTCTGCGTTTAGTTACTGTTCCTTTAATCTGCATAAATTGGAGCGTTACGCATATTGCGGAATGAATCCCGCTCTTTAATGCAGTCGTTAAAAGTGATTCAGTTGACGCAGTAGCCATTTTGAATAGGAGAAATAGGAGAATAAAATATATCTTATGAATTCAATTAAAATGTCCGATTTCTTCCTGCTTCATTCAAAATAATGTTATAGAGGTGGATCGCTTTTTTATGGGTTATGAATTTATTAAGGGTTGGAATTCATGTACTTATTCTATAGATCCAATTATATCAATTTAGTATTGTAGAATTTTTTAACATGTACGCATATAATGTTACACGTGCCGTTTGTCCCTTACTAGAATATAGAGACAGTGATGTCTTAGCACTTACCTCAACCCTACCACATGTGTACAGGCTCAATTCAATTTTCTATATTCCACACAGAACAAGATGACAAGTAATACTGTGAAATAAGCAGAAATATTACAGATGTGCCATCCATTTCATAGATGAAAAATGCCTTCAATAAAATACTCTTTAAAAGTGGAGATAGTGCGATACCGTTACGAAGCACTGAACAAAACGTTCGACTAAAAGCTCTATTTTAATTTCATCACTATAACTCAGCCGTGTAAAAGATACGGTTTTGCATGAAAACTGAAATAAAAAAGGTGCAGGTACGACGTCGAAACAATAATGCACGATTGTGGTTCCTTTTACAATGGCAGTTGGAGACATGCGGGCGGGGTACACTGCCGACGTAAAGTGAAATCGGTCCTTTCAAAACATTTTACTGAGCAAGCTCGAAATATAAAACGGTGTAGCACTATTCAACTACTCACAGTGGTCGCGGGTAAAGTGTCCGCGATAAAGGGCCTTCACAAAAAAACTCGCTTCTGTAAACTAGGCCGGCTCGCACGGTAATCAACTTTGTTCTAGCTTGTGTTTGGTGGGTAAAAATTGAATAGCTTTGTAGTGACGTCACTGGCGACTATCCGTGAACGGGAGCTCTGTGATGTTTGACTTTGCTTCTTATAGCGGATAAAAATGGCTCTAAGCGTCAAGGTAATGGTATTAAATGGAAGCTTGTAGACTTGTGAGTTGATGTAGAGTTCATTATGTATGGTTTCTTTTAAGGTTTGTTGGTAAATATGTATCATACTAATAATTTGATATCTATCGGGATATACACATAATAAATATTAATTATTGTTTGACTGTCTTCTAAACCAAAAATTGAGCAAGTTTATACAACGCACAATTATTATTTTCTAATTAATGTGTCTTGAAATATTTTATGTGAAAAAAGAGCCTAAACATAAACAGGACGTCCCCTTACCTCCAAATTCAGATTGACAGTCCTGCCTACACCAACACATTTCTTAACATCCAAAAACAACGCATTCGCCAGAACACTCGGTTTAAAAATACGTTCCACCAACTTGGACCAACTAACCTGTATAATTTCCGAATTCCAAAATCGTGTTGGAAGTCTCGTAAAGGAACTGGCACAAAACAAATAGGCACAGAAGATCGGTTTTATACAACAAACGAAAACTGACACACGCACACAGACGCGTTTGTACGGTGATCTCGACTATGTCAAAAAAACAAGTGATAAGCGCGAGTGCGCTGTGGTAACATGTGTTTCACGAGTAGGTACAGTCCGTGCCACGAAAGATGAGACTTGGCGAGTGTCAGTATTTGGAGCTTGCGCAGGTACTAAGTGTACGAAATAGATATCCATAATTTGTATATCTATTCAGAGATTTTTCGATGACATTGGAATTAAAACAACATACAAAAATTCTTCACAATATTTATTACAAAATAATAAAGTTGGAGGTCAAGTCTCATATTTCGTGGCACGGTTTGTACGTGCGTTTGAATGCCTCGGTAGCCTAGTAGTCCTAAGCGCGACTACTACGCTAGAGGTGTTAATAGATCCCCAAGTGTTATTAGGTTTTTCTATGAAATTCACAGTAGAACCTCGGAGTTAGGATTTGTGTGTGACAATGGAAATAGGCTCGCCACCTATTATATGGAACCTAAACATACCGGCGAACTGGTACACCTCTGCCTACCTTCGGAGAAAACAGGCGTGATGGTGTGTATGTATGTGCGTTTTCTCTCGTTGTGTGAAGTCGGTCTTCTGAAACTATCCGGTTTGTGTATCCGGGGTCGCATTGCCGGAGCCCGCGAATATTCGATTCAATCGTCTCCGCCTCACCTAGCCTTAAGTGTACGAGAACTGTTTTCGTAACGGTGTGATAGCGACACACTGGATGAAGAAGGTTGGAGTGTACCAAACTATTTTCTTGGTACAATTTTAAACTGTAAGGTTATTAGTATATCAGGTTCTGTGATTTTAAGATGATGTTTACTCTTAGGCACCGGATAAAATCGGAGCTAAAGTCTGTTTTTTTATGATGTTCGTACTGAGATATAACCTTCTTTTATAACACTTAAAATAATGATCAATATCTATGGCATAATCGTCGGTAACTTCTATTAAGTTCATACAGTGCATTGCCAGTAAAGGAAACTGATTATCGTATTATGGCCAGTGTTGATTGATGGTTTCAGTACACTATTATGTAAATAAACTTATTTTATATTTAATTAAAGAAGGTAAATAAAAGCTAAATATATCATTGATAATTAAATTACTATTGCCAATGCTGCCAGCTTTTAGAGCACTTACCCTATTGACAGAGATGGGGACAAGTTTTTGGTGGCATTTTTTATAAATTATACGTACTTTGTAAAACCAATACCGGCAAGTGTGCATTGGCATAACCATGCTACTGCAATATCTATATATCTTACAATTTTAACGGGCAACTGAGTAAATTCATACACTACGTATTTCTTGTTTCACAAACAGAATATTAAAATACGTATTTAAATAGCATTGCCATGTTCTACGGAGATTTTGTCTTAATTTAAATTATATTATGCCACAGCTGGGTTGCTTTCACGGTATTTGAGTTCAGATAAACCAACTCAAATCTCTGTTCTTTGAATTTTTGCTGTTAGTAGCCAAACATATAAGTACGTACGTATGTTGGTAATGTAATAAAAGCAAACGATGGCGGGCAGTACTTTTTAATTTCATTAAGGTGCATAAATAAAAGAAATATAAAAACAATTCGCAGAGAATGATGTTGCAAATACCTACGCTGCAGTATTTTTAATATGCACACATTTTTCGAAATAGTTACGTCGAGTTATTATTATACTCTACAAATATGTACCTATATTTTAAAATTCCATAAAGGCTTTATTACACAAAGCTTACATTTTGTGCTGACAATACCACCTACTTAAACTGGTTAATTACTTATCTAATTAAAAACATCGTAACGTTTAATAATAACAAGTTACTTCTTCGTTTAATCAATTACAAAAAAAAACATTCATTTTTCATAATCAAAATCTTGTTTTTTTAATATAGGTACCAGTAGTACAAACCTTATTATGACCGAGTGTACCGCTGCCACATATTGTAACTTGACTGCATAGTGGCTTTTCTGTTTGCAAGCTGCATTTGATCTATTTTTATCTCGCGTGTGCCACTGTGTTTATCTTTTAAAAACGATCTGTAGCATACAAGTGAAACGTTGTAAAAATAAATCTATTCCATTTTGCGTGCCTCTTGCCTCTCTGTGGCAAATACATACCAGATATCTATGTACCAACGTTTACAAAGAAACTTCCGTGTCGTTTCGTTAGTTTATGATCGCACGTTTCTATGTTTCAATTTACTGAAAATTCAATTTAGCTATAAAAATGTATGTCTCGATCTGTTCCTATTTTAGTTGTTCGATTTTATCACTTAATAGCGAACCGCCCCGACTTTGCACCGGTGCAAATTGCTGATGTTTTTGGTGGATTTTTCAAAAATATCTTTTATCAAAGTGTTGTGTTACTAAACAAAAAAATAATCAGTCGAATCTGTCCAGCCGTTCTTGAGTTTAGCAACGAATTTAGCCATTTATTTTTATTTATATACATTATACATGCGTTGTCTGTTACAGAATAATCGATCATCCCTTGTCCCAAGAGCTCAGTGTTCGTCCAATAACATTCAAAAACATATTGACGTAAGTGCTCGATATGAAATTGCATTTAAGCCAATAGGTGCAAGTATTCATCGTCCGTCATATTATTTGTCACCCAGCCGTCAGCGGCAGGCGCCGCCGGGCGTCGAGTGCGGCCGACGTATAGCGTATATCCAATTACCCATTCGCAATATTTTCTATGCGATGACGCATGTGGAAAACGCAATCAATCTACAATACGAATATTGTCTAAAAATATTTGGTAAGAGAACGAGTTATGGTAATTGTTATTATATAGAAGCGAACTGCGAACTGTGGGTGTACTTTGCTACACCTCTGCCTAACCCTTCGGGGAATACAGGCGTGATTATATGTATGTGTTATTATATTGAAAGTTTGTTCAGTTCTGTCGTTTCCGTGTTTTCTTGTGTAACGTAAGTCTAAGTGTTCAGAGGAATTTACAAACAGAACCAATCGGAAGGTTCGAGGAATTTTCAAGAAGCACTTAGCGGTATTCTCAAAGAACTTCCTGGAATGGTTCGATAGAAATAATATGAGGTTTGAATTCCATTTCTTCATTGTTGATAATCCGCTACTTAACGGGTAATTTGTATGCAAGCGTCCTTCATCGTCAAATGTAATTGGACCAAAAATTATCACATGTGAGTTGTGACAATGATTTATAGTTACCCATTTCGGGATATAAATCAGTAAGACTATTGTGCATTAAAATGCATTATAATGTACGACGACATCGTAGTGAATCTATCGACCGATAGATTGTAGTAAGGTTTTGAATCAGAAAAACGGTAATAATGACTACATGACTATCACATTTATCTTAAATATATTGAAAGTAAGTAGTAGAGCTCTTTGTGACTATGGTTACGGAATTTGTTCGAAGGAGTCAGCGCAACCCGGAGCACAAAGGGCATTAGGAGAAACACGGATGGGTTTTAGTCAGTATGAGTCTGACACTCCCTTCCGCTCAGCCCAGGGAGGAAGAAGTCATTTGATGATTTCCAATAAATTCCGAGAATCGGCCCGATAATCGGGCCGATTCTCGGACCCTAATAGCAATAGGCTCGTCCCCTATTACATGGGGCTAAAACATACCGGCGAGCTGTGAGCGTACATTGGTTACACCTTTGCCTAACTCATCAGGGAATACAGGCGTCATGTTATGTTATGTGACATAAAAAATTAAATAAACAAAAAAACATAAGGTAAAAACACTAAGGATACTCATATAAATACCCGAATAAGAGAACATGGGACATTGTATTAAAAACCCAAATAACAACAGTTTTGTTGGCACGCCTGAAGGTTAAGAAAACTTATTTTTCCTCTTGGATGAACTCCAGAGCTGGTAACAAAGTGATAAACGTTATTATTAGACTTGATACTTCATTTATTAAACGCATTTTGTTAAAGGTTTGTTGGAAACGATTATGAGACTGTTTATGTGAATGTTTTTTGAAATATTTAACTGTCGTTTTTGTTAACTTCTTTGTACTAAAGACAATTATTTTAGTAGTTTCATTAATTTGTTAATTTTTTCCAAGATTTGGTACTAGTTACGAAGGCTGTAGTCGACTGAAATAAGTTTTTAAATCTTGTTTTTTTTTCAAATATTTTGGAACTTATTTTATTTTATACAAAGTGTAATGTGTTGTGTAATGTAAATTATTAGCTTAAATGGTTGAAAGTCGACCCGACCAATGTTGTGTTAAAAGTAATGTTTTTCACCCGTTCCGTTCAATTTCGGACGTTTATTTTCTTTTTAAAAAAGTTTTTCCAGTATGTTATATAGGCACTAGTACATCATGTGATGATTAATGCGCTCAAAACCCAAAGAACTAGTAGGTGTCTGCCCATGAAAAAAAGAACTTGTAAATCTAATTATCATTACTAATTTTATAAATAAAATTACTCTGAAAGACACATTCACACATTCCAATAATCTTCTCTATAATAGCAACAACAACTTTATTACGCTAAATCAATAAACCTCTCCACACAGTCTTTATCAATCCCTAATTCAATCCAGCACCCCTAATTCACATCACCCGTTCATTACGGCCCGTCTAATTTGTTAGTATACTCCTAATACGATCAAATTGGTGCACATCTCATTTGCACCCAATCTCTTTGTACCTAAATATATTAAGCCAGAGTTACATTCACATAATCGTCGCAATCAGTAAACACATGTATTGTTCCTGTCTCGGCGAAGCACAAAACTAATGAAATCGTAAATCAACGAGCGTACATCGACAGATTTTCAGCGAACAAATATTTTGCTTTTCAACATAACTCTCGACTCGACTGACGCCTTGTTAATTAATAGAATTAAAACCAGACTTGATGAACAGCTCAACAGCGTGCCAATTAAGCGCGGCATATGTTTTTTTTCCTGTCTTTTTAATCTAAGTTGAAATATTTGAGTGTCAATTGTTGAATCAACTGCATGTAGCAAAAATCTATTTTCATGTAATGAAACGAAATATTGTTATGGAATACAAGAGATATTATTATGGACTAACTTATGCCCGTGACTAGACCCGTGTGAATGTCAGTTACTGGAGGGGTTTTAATATTTTAGCGCGGTACTCTAATTCTTTTTCTAAAATGAAAGACAGCTTAGATACTCCTTATAAGATCAGCTATCTGCCAGTGATGATCCCGTTAAAATCGGTCCAGCCGTTACAGAGATTATTCCAAACAAACAGACAGATTAAAACTTAAATTCTAGTAATTTATATCTAAAGAAATGTCTTCGTGTCGACATGTACAATACGATGACCGAGGGTCGCGCCAGACGGTGCCCATTTAATATTTTTCTTTTTGTGCACATTACAAACAATAGTATATTTTTTTTACTGTTAGTATATCTATATAAAAAAAAAACATTCATAACTTGCTATGAGTTAGTTGCTTGTTGTGAGTTTGCTTGTTTTTGGCAATGAAACAAATATCAACATGGTGATTTTATTCTAAAATTTGAGCCTTAAACTAACTCATATAAATAATTGAATAAGACAAAATTTTAATAAGTAAACAATTATGATTATAATCTTATCAGCTACTGTAAAATGAAATGAAAAAAAAATGTTCTATTTAAATTTCCAAGTTTCCATTACAATACAAAATACCATTAAAGCACTTAATACCATCTAAATAATATACAAAACAATTTAATTAGGAGCAGGTTAGTGTGCCGCACGACTGAACCCGGGATAACGCGACCACAACTCAGTGTCAGCCAACCAATTTTGTTCAGCTTTAAATCAACTACTCGTATGTACGATTAACGTTGTGGATTATTTATATCGGATAGCTCTCGACTCACACACGAGCCTGTCTGTCGGCACTCGGCCACTACATCAAAAACGGTGCACTCAAACTAATTGCATTTGCTATTGATGTGAGCCTATAGCCCCACATTGCTGAATACCTAGCCTCGCTTTGCCCCCGCTTTGCCCGGCTCTGCCTGCCCGGTCTCCCGGTCATCGCATGTCGACTATTAGCAATATAATTTTAGGGCACCGTGTGTATATTTGGCACGGTAAAATAGAGGAGGGCATTCATTTGCTTTGATTTGATTTGATGCATTAATATGTGCCCGTCGTCATTAGTAAAATGAATTGACAAACGTCGCTAAGTGCGTTGTTATTTTAGATTTTAGTTGGAAATAGTGAATGGAAATTATGCGTATTATGAAATACGTTGCATGATTGGCAGAATTAGGACATTATATTGCAAGATGACTCTGGATACAGGCCGCTTCCAACCGGTCCTTTGGAAATCTATGGGGTAGGCCTATGTGTAGCAGTGGACGTCTTGCGGCTGATATGATGATGATGATGATGACTGCACGATGTAAAAAGACACATCAAATGAGCTGCAGCGTTGTGCGCAACGTATCTAACATTTAAAAATTGTTTTCGTAATAAAGAAAATAAAAAATGTGAACTTTGACCTTTAATACCACCGCAACCAGAAGGTTTCGGGTATGGTCCAGATTCGAAATAAATATTATTTATTTTATTTATAGAGTTAAATGTTAATGCGAATAAATGCTTTGACTTTGACTTTCTGTATGTGTATGTTGTTGTGTAATGTTTATTAAATGTAAATACTGCTATTAATAGTGACAATGATTTTTTAATTACTTTTTAGTATTAAAACATATGGAAGTTGAACACAACTTTCTAGAACAATATACGGAATAAGATTATCTCATTTGAAACCTAACTTCTAACAACAGCAAAGACCAAATCTAAAATCCATACACAAGTAGTAGTAATCGCAATGTGGTACACTAATATCGTTTCCATGGCAACATAAAAGGACCTAAACGTGCCGCAATTCGTACCTACCTGCCCCTCAAATTACTTAGTTAATGCTTATTCAACAACCTATAAAAACAAAGAGGCTGCCACGACAAGGAGGGTCAGAAACTCTATTGTATATTAATGTAACCGGCGCCATTCGCCCGCTAGTTTTGGCAAAGATGCAATTTAATTTGAATATTGTGCAAGACTGTTATACTGCGTTACACTCGCAACTGAGCACTTTAAATACAAAGTGGTCATAAAAGTAGTGTCTAAGTGTTGCTGTTAGATGGTGTTAATTGATATTTATTTATTTATTTGTAGAACAACAGTTCTATAATACATAGAAAACGATAAAAAGATAAACAGGAATAATATGAAAGTGCTGGCATGCATGCCTATTATTTTTAAGCAAAGTCAAAGTAAAAGTCAAAGCATTCATTTCAATTAGACCAATTACAGGCACTTTTGAATTGTCAAGAAGTTACAGTTTAAAATTGAAGCTAGTTGCTCGTTCAAAAACGTAGGTCTCTATGGAGAAGAACGAGCAAGAAACTCCATGGACACACTTTAAACATACTGTTAAATGCATGTACTGTAGTGTTACTCTGTAAAAATCTGCCTCTGTGAGTTTGATGTTTAACCATGTCCAGCAGAGGAAGTCGCTTGGCTGGTACTATGATGATGAAGAGTTTGAGGTGAGCTGTCAATCCCTAGTCCCCATCAAATGGTATGAAATCTGACATCAAGCTCACTTTAACAAAATTGACTGATGGGTTTACTGAGTTTTATAGAATAGACCATGCTAGGGATTGACAACGTAGTGTTCGTGAAGATGTGGCCCTCCGCCTCTCAAGCATGAGACTCTGGGCAAAACCAGAGCCAATATCGGGCAAGTGTCAATTTGCTTTTTCAATTTAGTGTCTTGGATATTACTGACTGTTAATGCATGATTATTTGTCACACGGCGTCTTAATTTTTTTATTGATATTTTCATCTTTGGGTTTGAATGAATTCTTTATTTCTACTACTTGAATTAATTCGTATTTTAGATACTTTCCCTAAAAGTCAACGCCAACGCTTCCTGCCTGACTACCTCTGAAAAGAGTCCTCTTAACAAACTTTAAGGTCAAAGTCTCATTTTAAGACATTCTAAGAATACTTTGCCAAAAGTTTTGTATAAAAAAAGAAAATATATATATATATATATATATACCATCACGCCTGTATTCCCCGAAGGGTTAGGCAGAGGTGCATCAATGTACACCCACAGTTCGCCGGTATATTGAGGTCCCATAGGGGGCGAGCCTATTGCCATTACCCGGGCACAAATCCAAACTCCGAGCTGCTACTGAGAATTTCGTAGAAAAACCCAATAACACTTTTTGCTCGACCTGGGAATCGAACTCAGGACCTCTATTTTGTATAAAAATTATATAAAAAATACATGTCTCTAAATAGAATTATACGAATGGCAACACCTATTCGTATTAGGTAACAGGGTGATGTCGTACGTTCACAGCGAGACAATTAAAGGAAATTTTAGCGCTTGCGAGGCGCACGGAGCGTATATGTGTCTCATTCCGCGCGTAAGTGCGCCTTCTCTCGTCACCGTGTCTCCACGATTTATGCTCGCAGTATTACACGCCATTCGACACGTTGCCCGTACAACGAGCTACGAAGATAAAAATTGTATCTGATATGGAAAAATTGCTGTACGAAATATTACTGATTAACTTTTACATTAAAAGACAAACTAACACATTACTAGTGACAAGGTCATTTATTAATTTATTTGTACTTTATGCAACAAAAGTACGAAGGCAAACTTAAAACCTCAGGCATTCTCTAACAGTCAACCAAGGTTGCTAACAGATAATATGGTACTTATTCTATAAAAAATTGTCTATGAATGTATTTGAGGGTTTGTCGTTGGAGACCTATAAATAAATAAATTATTAATTATACACGAAATACGTGTGTACACAGTACACAGGGAGATGAGTCGGACGTCTCATGTTTATCTATCTTAATTTTCTAGAGTTACGCGACCGAAAATACGCAATAAATTGGTCCTGATCTAGGTGTGTTTATTTACCTACATGTCAGCATTTATATTGTTTCTCCAAACAATACAGTAAATACGTACCTAACATCATATTTTTTTAACAATATATAAATATAATACGAATCTTAAAATCAATTTCTATCAACCAATAAATCTTTAAACATAAATCATCAAAATAACTCCTACCTTAAAAACTCATGGGCTCCATAGGACACTTCCACATAATTGTACAGTAAGATCGTTTACCCGGGATTTAGGTAACGAGACCGGCCCTGTCATTCTACGTCCCAATTACAGTCATTTCATTACATTTAACTTGTTTCCCATCCCGGCTTCACTCCATTGGTAACGTTAGTAGAATAAATGAACTTTCACTTACCATTTTCACTCCCTGCATCTGAAAATATAAGAAAAATACTTGAGAATGTAAGATACAGTTTAACAGATTTTAAGTGCTTACAGTCGGATGACAAACACTACTGAGTCGTGGGGGATTAAATGATTGCTACGAAGCGTAGTCGGCGTAGCGCATCGCTACGCCGTAGCCGAATTTGTGCCCGATTAATGGCAATAGGCTCGCCCTCTATTACATGGGACCTTAACATGCCTGCGAACTGTAGGTGTATAATGGTACACATCATATATATTTTTTTACAAAGATACCGCATCCATACACATTGTTCACAACTACCTCTCCCCACCACCTCTAGGATGATTGTGCCGCTTGTCTAATTGTTTCTTGCAACGCCGCTATATTAAGCAGTGAGATGCCGCCGACTTTATGACTTCTTGAATGAGTCATTAAGTTGTCGAATCAATTCGTCTTCGGCCTCGGCACTCGGCATTCGGTATTATTTCTGCCGACACGAGTTAGGGGAAGCATTATACCTCAGTTATTTTACAACTATCGTCGGCGTTGAGTTTGATACGTTTATGTAAGGAGATAAAGTAAGGGAGTTTATGATTTTGAATGTTTTATATTTTCTTTTGAGGGGATTAAGGAGAAGATTTTACTATTTAAATACGATAGAACATATATTAATTTATTAATATTTAACCTAAACACAAAACTCACAAATATTAATAAAATTATAAAGTACTAGCGAATGCCCTCGATTTCGTCCGCGTGGCTTATTTCACCGGTGTTAAGTTACGTCCTTGGTTACTGCTTCGCTCCCTTTGGTCGTAGCGTGATGTTATATAGCCTATGGGACTCACAAATAAGTGGCTTTCTAACATACCGGCAAACTGTGGCTGTACTTTGGTAGACCTCTGCCTAACCCTCCAGGCAATACAGGTGTGATGGTATGTATGTATAAACTGCCCTAAGTAAACACAACATTAAACTTTTCTTTCAAAATAAAACCAGAAAAAGAATTAACAAACAGATTGCAACATTCAAAACGCTTAAAATTCATATGAATCCACTTTATTGGCTGAATGCAACTCAAGAAAAACAGAGTTAAAGAACTTGTTAATATTCAAAGTTGAGCTGGAAGAAAACTTAATTAAAATAGAACATTTTATAATAAATAAGAAGTAGAACTTACGGCTGAGAAGTGCAGCATTGGACACTAAATTAAAACTTAAAAACTACAACACTGGACGATAGTTACGGTTTTTTGTAACTTGATAATTAATGGCAGACATTGGGTAAATTATCGGTGTTTCATTATTATAGTGTTTATAGTGCAAAAGAAGAAAATGGCTACTTTGTATTATTTAAATATAAACGATAAGTAAATTGGGTTTATTTTTGTCGATACCAATAAGCAATTGTAATAATTTTAGATATTTAACGATTAATTTCAAGTATATTGAAAGTATAAGTATCGCATGTACTTATAACTGTTTTTCCTTGAAAGTAGTGCAAAACTTTTATTTATACGTAGTATAATTAATTAGTTTGGCGTTTTTATTCATTGAGAGACTGCAGTCAATAATCCCTTAACAATTTACCACTTCCTCAATAGAACTAATAACAATTTTATTATATTAACTAGAACTAAGCATTTTTTTTTTTGCCACTTTTTCCGAGTTAGAATTAGATTGAGAAATCTATACTGGTGTAGTGTGTACGGTTACTGTTGAAGAATAATCACAATGCCTATCCTATTGATGTATAAAAGCAAGAAATTGATTACATCGAGATAAAATATAGCAGCTATCTGTAACAGTCCGTCTGTAAAAGTTGTGATTAAAGCAAATTAATCTTTAAGTCCTTCATTTTAACGTTCACAAGAGTTATTTCTCTAAGACACACTTCCACACGTCCGTATACCTAAACTCCACTAATCGATAAAAGCGTGACCTTAACGAAAATAAACCTACACTAACCTTTCGCCTTTTTCAAATTACTACAAAAGTAACTTCGTGATCTAATCAATTTTATAATCATTTCTCCTCGCTAGTGAACAAGTAAATTGCTCCTACAATCAAACTGAATCAGCCAATAATATCCTGTGAAACTCAATCATAAGAATTTACAACTTTCAACAAATTTCATAACACTAATTTGTGAAGACTGGTATTTGTTTAGGTGTAAACAAGCTGATTTTAAGTAAATACTGCTGTGGTTTTTAGAAATAGATTTCTAAGAATAGCGATCGAAGGCAGTCAAGACAATGAATAGACGCAAAAGTATGAAAGTGGGCGAAACTGCGACTTAAAATACGAGGTAAATTGGGTAAATACGAGGTGGAAAGGTCAACATGTCAAAAACTTTTAACGTAGCTCAGCACAAAATTCTGGACTCTTCAAAATCTCAAATCTGCAAATCAGCTGTTCTTTACGTTTCGACAACAGTGTTCTTTTTTTAAATAACCGAAAACATCATCCTTTGTCGTGGATCATCGACTATAGAAAAATGTACTAAATATACATACATACATACATACCTACGTATCCGTAAAAGTTTTAATCACGATGTACTTCCCTTTCGTGTATGAACGTGGACGCAACAAAAGTAATACGTAAAAATCATTTAAAAAAGGCGTGAGTATATATGTATGTACGTCAGTGTCAATTTGGATTGTAAAATTAATTTTCTATTCTATTATTATGTTAACGTACCGACTACATCTCGGCTAGTCGTACCGATCACTAATCCTGTTTGCTGAGCGTGGTTTATGCTAATATCTATAAGGGAGTATTGACACAACCACAAGCCTTGTTACTTACTCATCTATTAGAAGGCTTATTTAAATCTGTTCTAAAGACGTCAAGTTGGTTTGTTTTTTTTGTTTGTAAGAGACTCTAGAAGTACTTTTTCGACTAGATTTTTTTTACTAGAAGCTACTTTATTGATGAGTGCACTCGTCTTACGTCTTACGTCGTGCTGCACTAGAGGTCCCGGGTTCGATTCCCAGGTCGAGCAAAAAGTGTTATGTTTATAAAACATACCGGCGAACTTTGGGTGTACATTGGTACACCTCTGCCTAACCCTTAGGGGAATACAGGCGTGATGGTATATATGTGGGTGTAACGTCTGAAAACTAAAAAAAAATGCAAATCTTTACTACACTGAAACTATTTATAATTTTCAATTGAAGACTCAGGGTCCGGGACGTCACATCGATAGCTTATTATATCGATCATTTATCACATTGAACGTTTATGAGATCGATCGTTGATGAGTAATTCGATATATCATGTCATTATATCCTCTAAATCTACGTGAAACCATGCGAACAAAACTATCAGTGTCACTCGATTGTTTATTGAGTTTATCTATTGGCAGTATCTCCGCGGTCGGTTGCCTGTCCATTAAACTTGCCACCACTTGTGTTATCCGGGCATAAGCGGTGAAATGCTGGCAATGTTTGAATCTTTATGGCAAGAAGATTAACGTGTATTTATTATGTATTATAAAAATAATCCTACAACCAATTAGACACTAATATTTATAGTATTAGTAGTACTATAGTTTCTAGTATTTTTAATAGTACCTTTTCTTTTGAAGCGTGGAAAATCATCGAATGACTTCTTGGGCTGTGGGCGGACCGGAGTGTCAGACTATTACTGACTGAAACCCATCCTAGTACCTACTTAGTTAAATATTAACAATAACTGACTTATTGTCGCTAGTTTCCTATTCGGTAAAGGAATCAGGTGTTATAATCATTATTAAATTATTAAAATAATAAATTAAATAATAATAATAATTATTAATAAATTAAAATTATAGATTAAAATAAACATAGTTAATGCCCTTATAAGCTAAGTTACATCCAGTTTCATTATTGTCAAAGTTAGCCTGAACTAAACAGAAATATTATATTACGTCGTTTTACAACTTACTAATTGAATGCTTGTTCATAAAGAAAGTGTTCAAACATAATTCTAACATGCAGATAAAATTACATCATTGATAAGTCCCCGTTTCGGAAACCAACGTAAAGAGAAACGGTAGCCTATTTTAGCTCTAAATCAAACATTGTATCTACTGCGTAAATAATTCACAGGTGGGCACAAATATATCACAAATTGAATTTAGCTTCATGACCCTCATTCATGTAACACCGATTTGGGAACGGTTTTTTCATTCAATGGGCTTTTTCGGTCATTAAGTCTGACGTGTATACAGATGCAAATTGATTAGCTTCCAAAAGATATAATAATAAAATTGGTGTAACGATGCAATAACGTGCCTTTGTATTTACGAGAAATTTTGTTTATCAGAACAAAGCCAGTTTTGTACAATAATTTGCGTTTTTCAATGGCAGTTTTTTGTGAAGTTATTTTGTTTACAGTCGGTCTAAAGTTAATAATGTTAACATGAATAGAAACGCTAAAGTATTATAGGGTTCAACCCGTTCAACATAGTTTTAAAGACAAAGGGTAGACTTACTATTAGGCTCAAAAGATAATGGATCCAGTTATCATACTGACCAAATAACATGAGAAATCTTACCATTACAAAAACCTGTAAAGTTTAATACAAGGTTATTACATTAACTGGCGAAAGTTTCATAGACATGATGAATATAGATATCAAATGATTATAAAACTAATAATAAAGGGTATTTTTTTAAACTCTTCTCCGCACTTTTCTACCTCTAATGTATTGAAAATGTTTAATATTTTTTCTTCCTACCTAACTATTCTGTAAAAATCTCCCTCAGTGGGTTGATTTATTTTGTCATCCGCCTTCAGGAATAACAACTCTACACACAAATCAAATAATCACTCAGGAAGATTTTTTTTAAATAGTTCTATTGATTTGTACTTTGCCACCATTTATTCACACACAGAAAACTTTCACGTAGCAAGATCATACAAGCCCATGTTTCCCTATTTGCTCTCACCATTGCAACCCTAAGATATCCATTACAGAAACGAGCTTTCCCCGTAACCGCCACAGCCCTAAACTATCCTGAGGGTCATTTACCATAATTACAACGGCTTGGATCGTCGGTATTTGCAGTATGATATTATTACAGACAGCAACACAGCGAATAAGTTTTGATGGCCCTAAGGTTAATCCGCGAAGTTGACAGTTCTAAACTTAAAGAGCTTGTCGATGTCATCCTTACTAATATTATAAATGCGAAAGTAACTCTGTCTGTCTGTCTGTCTCTTCTTCACGCCTAAACCACTGAACCGATTTCAATGAAATTTGGTACAGATATAGACTGGGACCCGAGAAAGGACATAGGAGTTTTCATCCCGGATATCCCCCGGGAACGGGAACTATTAATCCACGCGGACGAAGTCGCGGGCAAAGCTAGTTTACAATACATCTTTAGTAGTATAATAAAACTGAAGTCTGCTTTTTTTTGTTTCAACTTTTTTGTTTTATCTCCGGAATCACTGGACGTGCACTGGACCGATGATGCTAATTCTTTTATTAATATGAAACTACGCTATTCCTGAGTACCAAAGGCTATTTTATTGTGAAAAACAACTAGGTATCGATAAGATTCTGGCGGACAAAGTCGGGAGCAAAAGCTGGTATGTCATAATAGTATACATACCATCACGCCTGTATTCCCCGAAGGGTTGGGCATAGATGTACCAATGTACACCCACAGTTCGCTGGTATAATTGGGACCCATGTAATAGGGGGCGAGCCTATTGCCATTAACTGTAAATCCAAACTCCGAGCTGCTACTGAGAATTTCATAGAAAAACCCAATAACACTTTTTGCTCGACCTGGGAATCGAACCTAGGACCTCTAGCGTAGCAGTCGTGCTTAGAACCACTAGGCTATCGAGGTAGTTAAAATAGGTGATAGTATACATATGTACATTTTAACTCTATCTTGGAAACCAACATAGAAGGTTAAAGCAGACTGATGTTATTATTTTACTATGGAAAAAACCATTGTACTGCACTTCTTTACTAACCTTTTTTTAAAAGATTTAGTTAAACCACAAAACAATACGATGCATCGCACAGAGCGAACATAAGTCTGGATATAAAATGGTTTAAATTATGAAAACATTTTCTTTAAAGCTTTTATTTGGGACCGGGGAGTAGGAATTAATAAAAACAGGGCGGGAGAGTTCATAAAGAAAAATGTCACTGCATTGCAAAGTAATACTCTCTCGTTCTAGCGTCGACTAAGGAACGCGAATTTGCAAACCCTTGTTCTTAAATATCCGAAACGAATTTGGTTTATTCTCCCTTGTAATAAATTATGCACCTTGGAGCGAGTACTGCCGTTGTGTTTTAATGTACAAATTAAAATAAGTGGAATAACACTTGTTAGTTTATTTATTGTGTAACGGGTAAAAGAGACACTGTAACAAAAAGATTCCATATTTAAAAATATGGAATCGGTTTTTTTTTTATCTGCTATTCTACGTAAGTATATACAACAGTGTATGAAACAGTAGATTTTAAAATAACTATAAATATATGCTATCGCTGGCTAGTCTGGAATCATTTACTGAATCCATGGTAAAAGATTTCGTTACAATATCCCACCACCTTTTTCTGCACTGTTCTAACAATATCCACAGAAATTATCTCCACTAAACTTTATACATCTTATAAAAAATTCAAAAGAGTATCCTAAAATCTCACTCGTTTCAGATTATTCATTGAACTGGTGTTCAGAAAACGCGCCCCAACGGGCTGGATGTCAGTATTTTGTTAATATATGAATACATTACAACAAGTTCGAGGAAACAGTTTCTCGCTAAATTAAAATCTCTCACGGGCGAATTAAAACTGGAAAGTTTTTAAGCTTACTAGGCGTAGCCGCTTAATGATATTAAACTGTTGATTTATAAACAACATCGGCATGAAATACGGAGCTTCTGTGCTAGTTTACTCCCTCTTATAAAGAAAAGAAATCTATGGTAGAAGTTGTTCGATAAAAATGAATAAATCGTCTTCTATGTAAGCAAGCTTCTACGGTTTTATTCTTGTAAGTAAAATGAAATCTTCCTTGTAAAATACTAATTCAAATCTTCTATGCATTAAAAATATTATTGTGAGTAATGATTGTGTCGTGATTGGAAAAATATATAGTTGATTGAAATAATATAATCTGATATTTTCACTGAAACTGGAGAAGGAACACATCGTGAGGAAACCTGAACTTATAATTCATGGAAGTTTAAAATCACCAATCTGCCTTGAACTAGCATTGACTGTCGAGAAAAGTGCCTGAGCCTAGTGGGACAAAAATAGGTTGGTATTTTTTTTTATTATCAATCCGAATACATAGACCTACTGATTCATTTGTCTAGAACCTTTCGAAATACAAAAGAAATTACCTTACAAATTCAAAGTTGATTCGCGCATCCAAAGCTCATAGCTCAAACACTACATAAATTCAGTTTTTCAGTCTGTTTAGTAGGTGTGGTGTGTACGCTAGTTTATAAGACCGGCGGGGTACGGGCGGCGGGGCGCGGCCCGGACCGTGCCGTATCTGTCATCTCTGGAGCGCAAACACGCCGTTACCTCGGCTCATTTTATTAGGGGCCCGTGCCGACAAGCCGAAACCACTAACGCGATGCGCTAATAAAATTGAATCAGCCTTCTTTCTACTTCGGAAGCCGGAATAGTAATGGAATAAGATGGTTTAATTTTTTTTGTGAAGTTTTTATGTTGCGTTGTTTTAGGGAATTTTTCTTTACTTTTTTTATGGATTTTTATTATGACTAGTTGTTTTCGTGCACTTTTCACTAAATATATTTAGCACTATGTAGGTACATAGATCATTATAGTCACCTTTTCGAATTGTTTGAAGTTGATAGATACAGAATGATGTTTTAAATATGCGTTAGTGTTAAATATTTTTAGTAATGTTTGGTGCAGTGCAAGTGACTGCATACAGGAACCATGTTGCGCAAAATGGAATAATGAAAGCAGAAAATGTTTTATTATTTCAGCAAATATTTGTTTTGTTTTATTTCTAATGATCTTTATAAGTCAAAATCAAATGCCACATTCACACCATATCACTCATCACTCGAGAACAGCTCGAGCCTTTTTTTTGTTGCTTTCGTAACCATTAGGAAAGAGTCTATTTTTTTTAATCCTTCTGAAAATAGAAAATTACATCCGAACATCCGCGTAGGCGCATCATTAGTTCAAAAGATATGCTATAGGTGTCCTTAATTTTTTTTAATGCATTACCTACTTACCTACTTTATCCTTTCAATGTCTAGCATATTCAAGATGAAAACCTATGGTTCAGCAATGAAGGTCTTATAGTCAAAAAGTGTAAAAGTATCATTACCAACAACTTTTGTACAGAAAATTGTAAATACTAGCGCCAAGCGAGCGTTTTCGGAACTAATCAAGTGTAACAAATATATGCGAAGAACGCCTAGCAAGAGATGCGTTACTATAACTTTTCTTAGGTAGGGTAGCTACAATTTATCTGTGCTATGGGTGCAGGTAGAATCTCCAAAGAAAGCGATCCTAATAATTTTGCTTTTTCATACGCGCGCATTAACATAATGCGTGTTAGTTGCGAGTGCGAAACACATGACCTTTTGAAGGGACAGCGCCAAAAAGGTCAGTATATGTCCTTTAAGGGCACTTCTCACGTGTGTGTTAATGGGAATGTATTATACTTGTTTTTCCTGCGGCGTCGCTTTGATAAAGAGTCTATAATATCCGTCTCTGCGTTATCCGAGTGTCAGAACTCACTACAGTTAATTAAAAACGTTGAAAAGTAGGAAGAAGGATAATTAGTTTACAATCTCGGTTTTACATTTTGTGTTATTTTACTTCATGACCAGTATTGTACCTACATCAATGACTTGCCGTTATTAACTGATTTGACTAGGAGTAACAAGAGGGGCAGGGGAATAATAGCCTCAAGGGATAGGTACTAATCTCCCTAGACCTACCCTGACCTTCTTGGTGAGGTTTTTCAAAAAGGTCGGGTGCGCAGTACTCGTAACCGTATTCCGGCGTGCTTGTATGACATGATGTATGAATGTAAACGACGCGAAACGAGTGTGTAAAGATCGTAGCAGGTGGCGTTCTGTGATTTCTGCCTACCCCCATAGGAAAAAGGCGTGAATTTATGTATGTATGTCATTTTCAATCTGTCAAAACTGCCTCTATTTTAGGGACACAGCACACACGCTACTTTTAGTAGCGCGAATCGGCGAATTTGCAACTGTATCGATACTGCATCGCGTTTTGGCGACTCTCTGCGTTCGATCGCAGCTGCCAAATCGCGCGATTTAGCGATGCTGTATCGCGTTTTGGCGACTAACTGCGTTCGGACGCAGTATCGGAATCCCGAACTGTTCCGATGTTAGATCGGGTCGGCTGTAGTGTTGCTGATCCATTGTCGATTATCGATAGTTTGCCGATTTGCAATGGTATTGTTTATCCCACTAATTTTATAAATGCGCATGTTTTAGGTTAGTTAGGTGGTAGGTTAAGTGTTAGGTGGATGATGGATGGAAACATTCATCCATCCATGCTCAAAATGCATAAGTTTGTGAGGTCAGAAACTTCGCATTTTTTACATTACAATTACAATAAATGGATGGATGGATGTTTTCATCCATCCATTCATCATCCATCTATGCCTCCTCACAAACATTTGTATTTAAAATCCTACTTATATTATAAATGCAAACGTTTGTGTAAAGGGATATATGGATGATGGATGGAACCATCCATCCACCCATGCTCAAAATGCCAAAGATTGTGAGTTCAGAATCTTTCGCATTTTTTATATTATGAATACAATAAAATGGATGGATGGATGTTTTCATCCTGGATGGATGAAAACATTCATCCATCCATCCATCCCTCCTCACAAACTTTCGCATTTAAAGTCCTATTAATATTATAAATGCGAAAGTTTGTGCGGTTGGATTAATGGATGGATGTTTGCGTAATGTAAGACGTGAACTGGTTATAGGATGTAACCAATACCGCCTCCGGAGCGATTGACATTTTCGGTTTATCAATATTGCAGGCAGCAGTGCAGCTTCATTAGAATCTATCGTAAGTGTGTAGCTTCGTCAAAATCACAACACAACACTAGTCGCATTATGTTCCACATAAAGGTCTGCCCCCACGACCGATAATCGGGCTGATTCTCGGTCGTTTTTTCACGCCGGCAAAAAAGTCTGTAAAAAATCGGCCCGATTATCGGGCCGATTTTTGAAAGTTTTTTTGAGTACATACACCCTGACACACCCTCACACACACGCGGAACTGTGGGTAATGTCGTACCTTATAGTTCCGAGACAGCGACACGCCGGCTGACGCTGAAAACCAGCGCTGTGGTTCCGTGTCTCGTGCACGGGCCACGGCTTTATGCTGAACGTCAGCCTTTTCGCGCGGTAGTAGCGCATTATAGATTATTGTTTTTGTTATTTTTATTTTTGTGTTGTGCGTCGCTTTCGCGAGAATAAATGGTTTTTCTCTCTTTCTTTTTTACACACAGACAGCACAGACAGATTTTCAGTTTTTCAGTGGGACAGTTTTTTGTTAGTTTTGATTATCGGTCGTGGGGGCAGACCCTAATTATGTCAAAACGCTGCGATCGGCATCTTACAGTGTGCGGGGGGTAGCGATTAGTCGCTGAATCGCGCTACCGAAAAGCGACTAAATCGCTGCGATTGGCGATTTCAAGTGTGCGGGGGGTAGCGATTAGTCGCTGAATCGCGCTTCCGAAAAGCGGCTGATCGCCGATTCGCGCTACTAAAAGTAGCGTGTGTGCTGTGTCCCTTAACTGCATTTTTGACAAGACTTTGACATTGATTGTCGCTAAGATGACATTTCGAACATTTTTAATTACAAGAATTGTAATAAAAGGTTGCTGAGTAAAAGTATTCCAATTTTATATTAACAAGAACTCGACAATATGCAAGAAAATATACCAAAGTAAAAGTAATATTTAAGTTATATTAACATAGTTACCTACACGGCATGAAATATGCGGCTACACAAAGGTTCAGTGAAGAATGTCGCACTCTTAAGAGAATGAAAAATATTGGCAAGTCATTGTAGTCGCGCTATCTGAAGACCGATTTTTATTTGGATTGTATTTCAACTGGATTTGTATTTCATTGAAGAGAAAAATAATTATAAAAAAGAAAGCTCTAAATATCTGTCTTATATCTGCTTTACTTTGTAAAACTAGATAGATATACTGCTAAATAAATTCAGAAGTAACTACGTAATAACCCTTCAGGATTTAAGTGTCATGTTACTGGTTCTAAAAATCCCATTAAATTAGTGAACCAATCCTCCATTAAAGTCATAAGATATAATTTCCATACTAAGTGATAGCAGTGTTTTGTATTTAGTAGCAAACGCGAACATAACACACTCCAAGACTCACTGTAAGACATCATATAATAGTAAAATCATCGCACTCTTAAACAATCAACAATGGAAAAGTAAAAGCTAACCAAATATCCAAAACAAACAATCATAATTATTTACGTCTATATACTCGTACATACAATACAAATAAATAAAACTTATCTGTTTGTAATGTCAAAATGGGTACGGTCGCTGGCAGATAGTTTATACTTTAAGGAGTAACTAATACTACCTACTTTTATGTTAGAAAAATAATTACGGTTCCGTATAAAGAAATAGAACTCGTGAAATTGTAAACAAAATCGTATGTACATAACTTTGTACGTTGACGAACTCACTGGCAAAAGCTAGTCCAAAAGTAAAAACAACTAAAAGAAAATACGATACATAAATGAGACGCTGAAGAAGTATCCCTGGAGGCGTCAAAGCGCGATACGCCACTGCAGTCAGCTGCACGAGTGAGCTCACGAACGCAGTGTGACGCTCCATTCTGTGTTCCCGTCACTGCCACATCCAGTGCTTGGGTCACATAATTTTTTGACGTATCGTCCCCCTGAGTGTACACCTTTTTTCTTTGTCTTCCACTCCTCGCAAATAGGGTTGCTTATTTTCTTCACTGATGTTATCAACATTTTCTTTGTTTTCGTTTAAATATATTAACTGTTGTTGTTTTGAAAACAAGATATTTTGAGAATGTGTAATTTAAAGCATATTTATGTGCTAAAAAACTGAACACACTTCAAAGGTTTCCGTATGAATCTTCAAAACAGTAACACGTTCTCAATATCTTCCGAATTCCGCACAGTAAAAAAGCGAACTAACAATAAATCGATATATTTGTGTTGGTGAACGCGAGGTATCTGCTGATCAGCAATTATCCGATGGTTAAGTGTACACAGCTCAACCCTGCTAGAGCCGATTGCGATCAAGAGTGGCTCCGTGGAAATGAGAACGGGCGGCCGGGGACCGCACAGATAAAAACTTTCACTTTTTCCGACAACTCTCCGCGGCGACATTCGCTGGCGACAATAACGCCGGCTGCGGACGCCCTTATTACGTTATTGTTTGCGTAATTGTGATAAACAAGTTTCGTCATAAATGTGGAGGTGTCATTTCTTACTATATTTGACCGCAAGAAATTATACAAAAATAGTGTTACATATAATCTCCAAATCCAATAACTCCGTACTGATCTTTTTTTGCACGTCTACTAAATGCTTTATGTACAGCTCACGTATTCAAATCTTGAGAATAAATCTGGAATTATGAAAATATCAATATCTGTTTCCGCCGGCGTACTCTACCCGAGTCTTCTTAAGGTGATAAGTGGAGCTTTCGCACCGAGCGCGGGTGGTTTACCGCGGTGGCAGTTTTATTTACGATCCAGAGCAATATCTGGAGAAGGCAGCGTCGGGTATACTAATATCGGTCGTGTGGGCGCAACCGATAGCCGCTCGATAGAATAATATGACGGGCGCGCGACCGGCCCGCTGGCACGTAGGCAATAAGCCGCCGGCAGAGAGCCAGCGAGCCGCCCGGAAAAATAAGATTGCACCCGGACGCTTCTGACCCACCGCGCGTGCTTCCACATGCCCGACGCTGCCCGGCGCTGCCCCGCACTGCCCCACAATGCACGGCCGAGCTCCCAGGGTTGTCTACGTACTCCACATTCCACATGTAACAAACGAGTATTTTAAAACGTTTCAACTATCTTGTTACCAAACAAAAATGACAATCTTCAAAAACGTCGGACAAAGTTCTAATTCCTTTTAAATTAAAACTTTACAAATTATGTTCAGAGTTACTAACTCTTCAACCATTACTAAACTAATACCAAGTCGTCCCCACTCTACCTCATTCATAAAGTAAAGTAAATCTATTCCAATAACTAACCCGAATCTAATATCAGAAATATATTCAGTGCCAAAAGCGCAATTGTAAGACACGGGAAAATGAGCCAAGTCAAACTTTCACATTTTACATCCGTACGTGGGCAATGTAACTAACGTGTAACATATTCAAAAAGAAAACGTCCCGCCGAGGCGCGCCTTGTTTCATTTTACGATCTTATCGAAATAATCCGATCTCGCTTGTTATTTACTGCCGCCTTCCCTCGATTCCGGCTCTCACGGCAAACGTGACTGCCAACCGCAAATAATTATCGACCTTATTCCCATAACATTCGACGCTAAATGCGTTATCCTAATCCGACGGCACGACTCCTTACACTCTCGACTTCATCCAGGAAACGGCGACCCGAGAGCGATTTAGAAAAGTTCACACAGTAGGACTTAGTTCAGGGGAAATATAATTCATTTTCGGAAGTTTCTTTGAAGCGCATACGATCTTTTTCGCTGAATGGTTTCCGTAGACGTACCTCGAGAGATTGAGAGGAAAAATCTAGGTGTTTTATTTCACATGAGACTGCGGTTGTGAAGCCAGGCGCGCTATCACAATAAACACTTTGCGGTCGCGGCGGTCGTGTAAATTATTCATAGGCCAAAGGTTTGTGACAAGTCTTGGAATAGATACTGCCAATAACGATGCTTCCATCTAAGTGTTGTCTCGGATAGACGAAGATAGTACCTACGACATTGCTTTCAATGTGGGAAAATCTTGTAAGTTTGGAGTGGATTTATTTTTAACACAAAAATGTTGTTATTTTTTGTATCTACTACAAAACTGGTGTTCATGCTTACATTTTTTGGGATATTTATTTATATTAAACAAAATAAATAAAAATAAATAAATATCTTGGGACAACTCACACACGGCTATCTGATCCCAAGCTAAGCAGAGCTTGTGTTATGGTAACCAGACAACTGATATACATACTTATATAATTTATAAATACATACATATTATAGATAAATCACACCCAGACACAGAACAAACAATCATGCTCATCACACAAAGTTTGTCCTGGGTGGGAATCGAACCCACGACCTCCGGCTTAGCAGTCAGGGCCACTAACCACTAGACCAACAGGCCCGTCATTAAACAGTTGTATTTCAATCTTCTTCTTCTCAATCTAAAACATTATTTAAAATTGAAACAATAAATCTAACCAGTGCCCGTAATAATTAGCACTAACAAACCACTTTTGACCTTTACAAACAAGACAAAAAAAAACAACCTAATTCAGCTGACACATACACATAACAATAACGTACTCAGGGAATAACCCTCTGCGCCTCCACCGCACTATGAAAATACTATTATTTCAGTGTATGTGACGTCACTGTCCTACAACGTGTTGCAACAACTTCGCCTACGTGACAACGAACCGAGGTCGGTTACTTTTTGAGCTGAAACAAGAACAAAGCGCACTGGTCTAATGCTAAGTCGAAAAATTCAATATGGCAGTTGCAAGACTCGAGTCTCTTGCCACTACACGTCTAGAAGCACCTAATAAGCGTGGACTAGAATGAAGTAAAAATTCCCGCCATTGTCATTCTACCGGCGTACCACTGGTAATGAGCTAAGTTCGCCGTAACGCCTCGTAACTTACATACCAATCGGTGGGCTCCTTACCACCCGACCTCCATTGGTAATCTTGCCACAAACATGGAAAACAGGAAACTTCTGGTCATGTTTCGTACTGGATTTGAAGGCTATTAGTTTGCTTGAAAACTTTTTCGTAACTTTTTAAATTAATTTTCAGAACTGTTTTTTCGGCGCTTCACCTTTATTTTTTATATCTTGAACTTTTCGAAATTCGAAAGCGGTTTTGTCCATTATAGTTGAAAATGTATACTGTCTGTTTTATGGGGTCCTAACCTTAATATAACCTAATCTAGGTAATGAAATCTTAGCAGTGAAATGAAATGTAGTTCGTGTAATAAACTTAATCCCAAATTCCCAGGGAACATTTTAACGATTAACATGACCTACGTTGTCATTTATCATATTGAGGTGCCTTAATTAAGTAACATTACATCCGCTTCCAAAAGACGCTCATTTAATTTTTCCTCAATGGCTTGTAAAGACGTTTCATTAAAAAAATACAAAATAATTTTCGTTATTTCAAGGACAAGCTGAATATGTAAAATCAGAATTGGTCTGAACCGACAACAGACGTAGACAACAAAACGATGATTTTAAAAGACCTACTTTCCTCGTCTGGCATCCGAAATACATTTAACATAAAACTTTAAAACCTACGTGATATGTGTATTTACTACAGCTAATTTCACTAAAAGCAGTCGTACACAACAAACCAGATATATTTTCAATGACCAGACCACAATCTAGGTAACTAGCCAGCTTTCGATGCAGACAGCCACCAGTTTCTTTTGACGCCTGGCCGCCGACTTTGTAAATGGAATTTGCAAGTAATTTCGCCACCACCCCGCCCCTCCGTCCCCCGCCCTCGCCTTGCTCTCTTGTCTCCGCGTGTCGCTTCCATTACAAATTGTGTTGGAATAAAAATATGGCCAGATTTATAGAGAGTGGTTGGAACTGTGTCAAAGGTGTTGTTTGTGTGCCTGATTAGTTTAAACTTGATATTAAACACAGAAGATTTCAGACACAGCTGAAGGTCATGTTTAATTTATAAAATGCATGGTCAGAAAATAGTTTAGTTTGGTTGTGCTTAAATAATTAATTAAGCCTTTTGAAACTTCACAAAGTTACTTTACAAGTACCTAAATAGATCTCGCTTATTGGCATTCATCTTAGGCACCTACCACATCGGCCTCAGGCCTCACATATAACTTTATATCTAGAATAGAACACGCTTTATCCACTTAACATTTTTTTCTTTACTTAATCCCATCAAAGAAGCAACTTTAAATATCAAAGTCTAAACCCCTTCACAATTAAATATTTTAACAGACAACTCTATATAGTTCAGATTCGTTCACGGAAAGAAGTGGGCGTGTAATAGGAAATGTTCCGCATATTGACTCCGGCGACGTTCCCGAGATCTCTAAACAATGACACACGGATCCAACTTACACCATACAACATGCATTGATTCTTAATCTAAGTCAACTCACTTTTTATTTTGATTGGGCACTGCTTTTTCTTGGAGTTGTTTGAAGACTGTTTTTGACAGAATTCTGACATGATTTCTTTCATTTCTTAAAAAAAAAACAATCCTATTACTAAGAATCAGAATTTCACATACTCAAACTGACCCGGATCAACTGTCTGCAGGCCATAAGAATATTTTTTCCATGCGGAAATCGAATCCGCGACACGCAATGCAGGAGCCAATCGCTCAGCTACTGACCCAACCAGATCGTCATATACAAAAGTTTAGTTTCCTATTCATGAGATATTATTACCTGCATCGAAAAAATATGTTGCCTACCGTTCAATTATTATAGTAGCAAAATTTTCAACGCAAACTTGCGTTTTCTTAGATTCGTAACAACTAAGGCAGACGGTTCCTTGTACTAATCTTAAAATTATGCTAAAGCCATTAGGAAGTCAGATTATCTGCGTACAACGATTTATTTATCTGTATATTTATTCCCCACAACAGATACGAGATATGCATCTGCTTTCACAGATTGTCCGTTATTTTGTAGCTGGATAACATGGAGCAGTATTGTAAACGTTGTAGCTTGCACCTTAATATATAACTATCCAGTAAGTATTAAATGTTTAATAAGTTTATTTAAAGTATGATGAAGCTGACATTCGTAATAAGCCTCTACATAAATAAGATGAAAAAATATAGTATTACAAATCATGGGGAAGGCCGACAGAAGAGAAAACTTAGCATGACAAGCAACAAAAATTATCGCATAGTATGTCTACAGAACGCACAAGGACAGATGAGCAGGAATCGTCACGCAGTAGGTGCCGGCAGACGGTCGACGTCACCGAGGGAGTTCTAGGAAAAGCTGGCGTGATGACTTTGACGTGACGTGATGTGACGTTTATGGAAGATTGACCAGGGAAAGGCGAGTATAGGGATGAGTGGAAGACCAGCAGAAAAACCGACCAACTGACAAATAAATGTATTTGTTCTCCTTCGTGTCTATTTTCCAACTGTGACTAAATACTTGAAAATAATATAAATATAATAAGACGGTACAGTTCACTATCTCCCTCTTCCACATTGATGAACTTAACCAAAATCACGTTACAAGACGGAGCAACTAGAATTTATTGTGTCTCATGTTTATTCCCTATTGTTTGCGACTTGGAGTCGTTTAATGAATAAATCTTAGGAGTGAATTTAAAACAATTCACTTCCGCGTGGTTCTTGGACAATTTCTTCTGATTTGCATCTTTCCAACAATGTAGAATTACGGTACAGCTTGCGAATAAACCTTTGTAAGGAATTGGAATCAGTTTATTTTGGAAATAGTTATTTCTGTAATGGTTATAATACTGTTTTGCTGTGTGTACAATACTTTCCTTTGTTGAAGATCATAGGACTATAAGGCTAGGCGAAGAGAATGGAACATATGAATTCTAATATACCAGCGCACATGACCTACAAAAAGGTGGACGTAAACGAAGGCCCTAAAGCTGTCAGGAGTCAAGTCAGCACTTAAGGTGTCATGGATGTAGTAATAGAACATATTATGTTAATAATATGTTTAAAAATTTCATAATTGATTAATAATTTTACATCGAAGTGATGGAGTTAAGTACCTACCATAAGTAGTTTTTGTCCATAATGAAATTAATAAAAAATATAGAAATTAATGAAAAAGGGCAGCTAGATTCAATTTTTTCCTTACATGGCCACGTTCAAAACGGACTTCTAATGATCTCATTGAAATAAACCATTTCACTTGTCGTTGATGTAATGTGCAGCTTACTCGTGAAATTAAATTTATAACTTAGAAATACATATAACAACCCCGAAGCAAGAAAAAGCAAAAACAGTGTGTAAACATCCTTACATTATAATTGTGACGTTCCCTTTGAATGCTTTTTGTTAACATGCAGGAAACAATAACAATATAACAACATTTTATGAAAAAGGAAATATCTGTCATACGAATATAAGTCTACTGTGTATGAATTTAAAATCCAACTTCATGCACAATTAAACACACAGCTTATTTCTTTGCGTCATTGAGGGGAAAAACATTTATACCAGCAAAAGTGAGGAGATAACATTTTAATCGTTGTAAACCCAGATGCAGTATTTATTAGAGATGTATATGTTTGTAGCCAGCTATATATCTACACTTAGCATGTTCTTTTTATATTTAGTTAAAGCGATCGTAAAGAGCAAAAAACGTCACTGTTGTGGTTCAAATGAATATTGCGATATTTTGAAATCAAAGAAGACATGTAATTAATAAAATAATTTCTATATAAAACTACTTACTTGCAAACAAACTATCAACGACCTGCTTGTCTAATCTAACCCTTAAGAGCTAAACTCACGAAAAAAAACTAAGCAGCTATTAATCCACGCCGCTAATATGTAAAGTAGAATGTAATATCAGAATAAAAAAAGTAAAAGTAGCAACCTCTGTAGACAGAAGCTTTGAAAGATAAACAGATTTTGATGAGCCCGCCAAAGCGGGAAGATAATTCGAAAATCGCTACCGCTGCTTGGTTAAAGCAAAGTTAAAATTGGAAAGCCGTCTTGATGATCCGAGAAATACCTCCGGGCGAACTTTGACTTCGGAACCTTTGAAAACTGTAAAGCTGATCTACACGATAGACGTTATTGGAGAGTGTTTACGTTAACCCTTATCAATATATCTTTACCAACTACTTACTGGTCTGTTACAAGCTTATAGATCTACCGTGATACGGAAGCGAAACTTGCTTGCTACCATATGTTGTGTTTGTGCTTATAGCGCAGAAAACTTCGCTATAAACTTTAAAAATATCGGATAGAATAATATACTTAGTTTAGTTTTAAACCGAGTTTATCTAAAAAAACAATTCTACGTTACCTTTTTCTATTCTCTAAAACATGTTCTATTCTACATTTAAAGTGCTTGTGAAAAGGATTTCCTAGGGTAAAAGTTTAAATAAGTTTAGGCGAGTTTCTCAGACCCCTTTTACGAGTGCAAAAGGGCAAAGAAGGCAAATGTTTATTCAAAGATTTTATAGATTCTGTGAAGTGAAAGGGAGACGAAACTAAAGTTCATAGATCAGTTGAGTGAAGAGTACGCGTACTTACCGACACACGTGTGTAGATATATAAGTACGTATATACTTACAACATACACACGTAGGCATGAATTGTAAACCTTTGGGAAATTGCTGCTAAGCAAAGTTTTTCGATACTGTTCTCATCTTTATGATCGTTTGACTCAGTAACGGAAAATTGATAACGATATCCTCTTTTCATTTTCCAAATTATATGTCGAAACTTCACTATTTTATACATATAAAAAAGGCCGTGATGCCACAATCAACATCCCAACTTTCTTGACACAAATTACGACGGATATAATTTAATCTACGCGAACTTCGTTAATTTTATTTTTCCTTTGAATTAATTTAAAAATTCCTGCTGAGATCCTGGCAGTTATCGAACTCGGGACGTCGGAAACTTTCAACACTAGTAATATTAGCGAAGTCATTTCGAGAATTTCCTACTTTAGAATCTAGGATTGCAGAAGTTAATTCTTTCACACGTCGGAGGAAATTTATTTATATAACGGCTTAGTTTACACTATTTGAATAAAGAAACTTGAAATAGATATCTCAAAATCTGATAGAATTCGCTTTCGGAAATACGATAAGCACTTAAGTTTGGGTTATTCAATTCGGGGCTCTATTCCGCTAACGTTTTTACGTGCCGCTTTACGCGGCAGTAATGCGAAACAATATCGTAAACGTAGTGCGTCGTTGAGAATCAAAGCTATAAACTGTACGTCGGTAGCAAATCGGTGAACGTGTCGTGGAGCAGGGAGACAGTAAGAAGGCTTTAGGACAAGCGACGTGCGACAAAGTTTTTATTTCCCCGGGGACACACCGATCGTAGTGCCGCCCAGGTGCTCCCCGCACCGATGGAAACCTATATTATTTGTTTGAACGAAACTTTCTGGTCTCGCGTGAGATAAGTAAATTATGTTTGCGTCCCGAACGCCGCGTTGTATTCAATGTCTCGCACCGTGATTTGCTTATTTAAACTATAAATATTTGTTTGCAAAACTTCGTCGAATTAAAGTTTTCGAAACTAAATTAACTCGTGAACACTAACCTCTGAATTATGTGTTCTGGTTTATCAATCGGTAATTATATGTGAGTAGTCAGTAATAAGTTTGAGTTGGGAGTATCAACAGGCTAGGCTGTTCTAAACAATTGGAAATAATTTAATATTAAACAAAGCAGAGAATTGTAAAGGTATCCGGAATTTTCCCCATATACAACCAAAGTATAAATGAAAAAAGTTCTCAAAGAATGCGAGCAATAAAAAATTATACGAACGATCGTCATACATTACCGATATTAAGCGTTGATGAAACAGTTTTAGCGGTTCCCCGCACTCCAGATATTCAAGGAAATATTGCTTAAATAAAATATACAGACTGCAAATTATTCCGACATAAAGAAGCTTGAGAGGTTTATGGTTATACCATATAATCGCAATTTAGGAGTGCGAGTGTTGGTATAAATTTGAAATACGATAGCACTGAACTCCTGGCTGAAACGACGATCAATTCAACTGTGGGTGTTAATTGCGCAACTGTTGCTTTATTTCTTTTATAAATTCAAGACAAGATTGGAAACATTCTTGGATATTCTGGGGTATAACGGTTTTCGCTGTATCTGAATTCATACAACCGTTACTTAAACAAACAAAAGTCGATCATCTGCCCGAGCCCTTAATAACAGATCATTTACATAACACACACATCCGATGCGTACCTACAGTCCCAACATTAATACTTACAAAGCAAAATGCAAAGTAACAAAAGTTACCATCACGTCATTGTTCACGCGCTCGTTACGAACTCGAATCGAATTGGTAGCTAGAAGAGAATGTTTCGAGCCAAATGTGCCTGGGAGGCTGATGAATCTAATTTTTGTGTCGGGGCGCAGCAGCGCGTTTCTTATGAAAATTATGCCCCATTCGAAGGCGCAGAACAAGTTGAGAAGTTGAAATAAACTGTCCCGCCGTGACTGGCACACTGATCGGTGAGCCGGGCGTGCGGAACGCGGCGATTCGAACGCTTATTTAAATTTCGTTTACATTGTTACCGCGACGTGTGAAGCGTTTGCTGCTATTGGGTCAAATTAAAAGGGGAGGTCAAAAGGTCTGATAAAAGTTTCGATCATTTGAAAAGGTTAAAGGTTAAATTAACAATATCAGTTGTGGCAAAAACTTATACTCAAATAGAGTATCTTATAAATCAAGTATTTCTTAAAAACCTTCGTATTTCCTTCACTAACCTACAAAAAGCTACAAATCTAATTTCCCTGTATTCTCGAAAAGAATATGGCTCTCTGAATTTCCACTATTCCCACTAAATGTTGTAATTCTTATTAAACCCTAACAGGCGGTGCAGTGAAGCAGACGGACCGCGAACATGCCATTATCACCGAGGCGGACAAAAGGATGAAAACAGGTGGCCCCACCTGAGTGGAGTGAACCGTGCAACCGCTGATAACGAGATGAAAACATGCCAATGATGCCTCTTTACAGGACGAGAAAATACACAAACAACTTGGCTTAAATCTATAAATAGACCACGAAAATACAATTCTTCTTAGAAGAAATAAAATAATAGAAAAAATAAAAGAATCTAAATACCATATCATAACATCATCACGCCTGTGTTCCCCGAAAAGGTTAGGCAGACGTACATCAATATACCCTCACAGTTCGCCAGTAAGTTTTAGGTCCCATGTAATAGGGGGCGAGCTTCTAAAGAAGAAATCTAAATAAACAAATAAAATATGTTTTTAATTTTATGTTTGGCCCAAAATTCAGCTAGAGTGAGGCGGGATGATGTTAATAGACTTAATAAACAAGATACCAAAATTGACGTTTCATTAATTTTAGATGGAGTACCGAATCATTTAATCATAATCTGTATTTTTCAAGACTTCCTTCGAATTGAAGCTGTATTGAGGTAGGTTAGGGATTTTTTTGTGGTTAAAAAGATACTTAACGAAGGTAAAAGATATAAGTCCTTCAAATCTTTGCGATTTTATTTTTCTGGTCTTTACCTGGGAACCTGCTGGTTATAAAAATAACTTAGGTGAATGTTCCAACTTTTTCATGCGTTTTTTTACAAACATAAGTTTCAAATGTATATAACTTAACTTTAAATACCCCCACGACGCCTGTATTTTTGCTTTCATCCGTAATCACTAAAGCTTGCGTGCGTTACCTTGTGCGGTACCATAAACCGTGGTTTTTCACACCAAATGTAGAAGTGATTTCCCAGCCCTTATTTGATGATGAGTTGATTTAGAGAATTTTTTTTTTTTTATTTTGGCCCACACTAGGAATTTCTCTTGAATCGTCAGTGCGTTTACATACATAATAATACATATAAACTCAAATATATCCGGAACAACTATCTGTAGGCTATACAAATATTTTTTCCGTGCGAGAATCGAACCCGCGACTCGCAGCGTAGCAGCCAATCGCTGAGTTACTAAGCCAACCGTGCCGACAATGTTAACGTTGAAGTTGAGTTGACGGATGTGTGATGTGTCTTTTACCCTCTGTATATTAGTCATATCTTAACAGTTTTGTCTTGTCATAGACAGCACTAAACGAGATGGTTAGCATGCAAACAGGCAAAAACAAGCACCTAGGCTTTATAACTCAGTATACCCGATAATTGTACATTATACATTGCTTAGCTTTCTGCTCACACCGCACACAAATCCAAGCAATTCACATAATTACCGGCACAATAGGCGATTCGGCATGTGATTCACAAGCGGGCTATGTGTTAACGCGCTGTGCAGACAGCGCGCGGAACACGAATCGACCGCAGCTCACATGGGAAGAGTACATTTATTATGTCGAGTCACGGTACTCATTTGGGTATTAGAGATAAAATTAAAATTTACGCTTTGCCCAAAGCAATTTGTAACCGCCCGCTTTACTTCGCGCAGAAAATAGGCTTTGGTTTATCCTCGCTTTACATTAATTTTCATAAGTGGCTTACATTCAACGAATGCGGCTAAGGTCCGGTTAGTGGGAGCGTCGCGACGGACTGAGGACCTCCTCCTGTCTCCTTCCACACTACATCACTGTTTTAGCTACTTAGGTTTTGAGAATTAAATGATTTTTGGTAGACTGCTCGCTTATAATGTATGCAAACTTCATTTGTTTGACAGGAATAGAATAAACAAATACGTTGTGGTACATATTTGTATCCTAGTGTGTGTGGCCACTAGGTACGAACGAGGAGTTAACGTACACAGTGTATTTAAATACAAACCAGTAACCTCACCTAAGTCTTAAGCGTCTATTAGTCAAAAGAAGGACCGTAGAACAAGAAATGCCAAGACAATTTGTCAATGAGAATTCATTGTTGTTTGGTTTAGTGTAACCCGCTAGTGAGACTGATAAATGTCCTTTCAGAGTGCGCCGTCAGTCAAATCGCGGTTGCCTGCCCACAAGATATATTGTGGACCCAAGGCTCGTCCTTGTGGAACACCCGACCCTGGCGTTACTTTAAAATTAACCGTTTCAGTGATTATTTACTAAATAAGTACCTAATGTACCTACTACAGAAATGTCGAACCGTTACGTTGAATACATAGCGGTCAACTATCTTGGGAGTTCGGGCGAATAAGCCGCACAAATGTCAAAAGACCGCATGAAATTCAAAGCTGAATATTTTTTTTATATGTTGCGATATTAAGTCTACCTTCTTTATTGCATACTCAGCCAGTAAGTGAGTAGAAAACTTTATTATTGTCTTTTTTCTTATGTATGACGAGGATCAATTTTATTTCGCCAATGTTAAAAATACGTGACATTTAGTGTTCCCTTAATAAGTAATCCGAGTGCTCTTGTACGTGTTACATTACAGGGTTGTACCCACCTACATCTACCCATTCCAGGACAAAGGGCACAGGGTTGATTGTCAATCAATCACCCGAGTATCGGCATCTGACACTTACCTCTTCAGTGGCTAAGCTTTAATTATTTCGTTGTAAGCATAAAACTATTCACTCACTTTGACGTGGGTAACATTTAATTTGCGAATGCTAACAGTTTTGGAAGCGTTTTCGACTTAGGACGACCGCAGCAAGCATCGGAGGCTGAACAAGAACAAACAAAGTAATTAAACACATCAAACGTTTGAAATTGAAGCTGTGACTCAAAGTGCGGCCGGTGCGGAGAAATGGCAACGGTCACGCTTCGTATTATGAGCCAGCGGGATCACAAAGCACGTTACGATTAGACGAATTATGAATGGTTAATAGAAAGCCGCTCCTCCACCGAACTCTGTGGCTACACATTTGGTATTCGTTACACGGTTTCGTCGGTTTTGGGTTTAAATGTTTATTATTAGTTAGGATCTTCTATTCGGAAAGTTCTTTGATTCTTGATACTTGAACATAATTCTTGATACTTGATACTTAAAAATATAATAAATTCTCGTTTTTAATTCCTTTCTTTAGAAGTTTTTTTTCTGAAAAACTTAACTAAGTACTCTTTATGTGTTCCAGGAAAAAAGTACCAATTACAAATCAGATCTCTTTTGAAATTGAAACTTCTATTCTCGAAATCAGACCAATGTAAAAATAAATTACTCCACACTGTCTAAACAGAAAATTGTGGCGCAATTCAGTCAGAGTAAAAGATACGGAGAGGAGCTTAATGGTTCTAAACACTGTAAACACAGCTTGAACAGAAGCTGACCACAATGAACTAAATACATAGACTTATGTACGTCTTGTGACTGGAGTTATTTGTACGTACGTACTCATTATATTTGAAGAACATTTTTGTTGAAAGATGACATTGTAGGCCTTTAAATACTCGCTTGGCCTACAGCTAACAACTTACCCTATGTTGACAACTTGACACCTGTAGATCAAGCGATCCGTTAAAGTTGTGCGTTTGCGCAGATTTAAGGCATAATAGGATTTGTAGTTAATAAAAATCTTTTTTATTAATTAGAAGGGTTCAATACCGCCGCACAATATAAAGATCGAGCAAGAATGCCGCTCTTTAATTTTTACTTTATTTTGATTTTTTATTTGCTGTTAAATCGGCCAATACATGCGGTATACAAATGTGTATACCTACTATGGTTACAAAAATTGCCCTATGATGGAAGCACAGATAGACAGATGAAAAGAATGATCGGGAGCAACCGGCCTCCATTTAAACCCTTAGGCACGCAATCCTAAAAACTAGACCGCTATTGGTCTGCGGGTTGTTCGAAAGAGATACCGCGCCCCCGGAACGCAAAGGGCACATGAAGGAACATAGACGGGTTTTAGTCAGTAAAAGTCTGACACTAGGGGCGGGGGAAGTTATTTGATGATTTCCCGTCTATAAAAAAAAATAAAAAAAAGACCACTATTGGTGTATTTTTAAGTACATGAAACCTCTCGATTTGTAAAACGAAGGTCAAAAAACGATCGTCTAAAATCAAAATAAACGGTTAGATATAGCAGCAATTTAAACAAAAACGTATCATTAGGTGATACGTTGCAAAGATTGAAAGCTCGATAACCACTATTAGAGTTAATGGCAGCATTTGCACTACAAAATTAGTACCTACTAGTGTTGCAACAATAGTCATAATAACGATTAGGATTAGGTATAATCTCTATGATGAGTATTATTTAATATTGTAATAGTTCGAATATTATTTAAAAAAGCTAACATACTTTGTAGTTGAAATAATTTGGACTGCCTCGTAGCCTAGTGGTCCTAAGCGCGACTGCTACGCTAAAGGTTTTGAGTTCGATTCTCCGGTCATGCAAATTGTTATTGGGTTTTTCTATGAAATTCTTAGTAGCAGCTCGGAGTTAGGTTATGTGACCGGTTAGTGGCAATAGGCTCGCCTCCTATTGCAAGGCGCCTAAAAACATACCGGCAAACACACCTCTGACTAACCCTTTGAATTTGTAGGTGCACCTCTTTTTCATGCCACGAGCGCAGTACCTATTTACTTTTATTTCGGTTCACTATGTTTTTTACTCATCAATGTAATCTTCATCGTGAATGATAATATAATAATTTATTCCTCGTGCTCATACACGACTTTTAATGAGCTTATTTTAATGAAAACCGATGTTCTCATTAAAACCAAGTTTGCAACTGCATAATATTTCGGTTAAAAGTACAAACTGTCTCGTTGATCCCGTGGTAGCAAACGCGACTGCTGAACTTAGGTTTGATTCCCAGGCCTATCATAGTGTTATTAGGTTTTTCATTGAGAATTTCTCAGTAGCAGCCCGGAGTTTGAAAGTTGGTTGAGTGTCACCCCTGTGCCTCGAAAAGCACGTCAGGCCGTTAATCCCGACTGTCATTCATAGATCTTTGACAATCGTTACAAATAGACAAAAGCCCGAAAGTCTCATGATTAACAAGACTTACCGAGGGTCATCGTGTTACTCCGTATAGGTTGGGGAGGTCAGATAGGCAGTCGCTTCATGTAATACACTGGCGTTCAACAGCATCCAGTACGACTGTAAGCCGACCCCAATATTGTTGAGAAAAGGCTAGACAGATGATATAGAATTTATCATCACTTTGAAAAGAAATGTTTGTATGTTTTAATTCATTTGTTAACCGTGTAATCTTATTGGTGAATCTATACCAATACGAGTATTACAAAGAGGAAAGATTTGTATGTATGTATGTATGTATGTATGTTACGAATGAACTCAAAAACTACTGGACCGATTTGAAACATTCTTTTACCATGATAATGCTACATTAACCCTGATTAACATAGGTTATAACATCACGCTACGACCTACGAGAGCGGAGCAGTAACTAAGCCACGCGCAGGTGAAATAAGCCACGCGGGCGAAGTTGCGTATAGTTCGCTAGTAATATTATAAAGGTATAGTTGTAAAAAATAGGTAGAATATAAATTCGAATAACGATGATTCTATTCGATACTGCGGTCTCCAATCCGCTTGCGCTGCTTGGTCGCTGCGGCAGTGAACTGCAATATGCTGAGTTGATTGATTGATTGAACCTAGTCGGAGCATAGACCAGACTAGACCACATTCTGTTTTAAACAAAAATAATCATTTTGCTGTTTTTCAAATTCTTTACCACATCAAAAAAAAATAACAAAATGCAGTCTCTTCAAAAATGTTATACAACTTTAACTGCCGTTATTTAGCCGCGTGTTATTTAGCGTCGTTTTTATTTTTCTAATAAATTATTTATAGAGAGAAGTCGTATTTAAATAAATGTATCTATTATTTGATTAATATAATTATCTTCGAGTATTTACCGTTGTCTCAAAACTTTTAACTTCCCTCTTCTTTTTAAGCACTTTCATTATCACTGGCAACAAACAAAGGTCAGAATTCTAAATTCAAAATTTATTTAAGAACAAAATTGAAACGTTTGTTCCGACTGCCAGTCCAGACATTTTATTGGGGGTGAACGTTTAAGCCGCGGTCAGTCCTGCTCGAGAGGGCACGCGGGATGGACCCACAGACATTTATAAAGCAATTGAACCACGCCCCGACGTCTTGACCGGTCATTGTGGAGCGAGAATTGTAATGAGCCTGTTTGGGCTAATGATTGTGGTAAGGGGATGTAGGTGGTGGATGGTATTAGAGATAATATGGGCGGGACAGAACAGGGTTAATAAAATGAACTGTTGATTGTCCCAATTTTTTTAACACTACCCTGGTTTGTTTACATTGAAAGGGTCAGAGACACGATTTCTACCCACATTTCTAGGGATCTTATTGAGTCATGTAGGTAGAGATGGAAATATTAATTTGCATTTCTGAACTTGTAATTATTTTAGATTTTTTATTTCACCTAAAATTATTTAATATCTCCCGACCGCACTGAAGTAGATTCAATGAAGACATAGTCGTGTAAAAGGAGATATTACAGTGCACAAGTGTATGCGCAAGCACAGATACATTCCCTCTTCTCTCACACTCAAAGCCCGATGAGACGGCTATCTGACACGTTTGGGCGCGGGACCAACAGCTTTACGTGATTTCAGAGATTAGAAGGCGTCACTCCATCAACTGCCAGACTGAGCTATTTCAGAAATAAACCTATAGCAAATCCCAAAAGCTCTAGGCCCGATCAGGTAATCGGACCCGGGACTTAAGTCTAAGTATTCGCACTTTCGACCAACAAACCATCAGAGCAGTCAAAACACCTTCAAAATGATCTTATAACACTTCTGTAACTTATACATAAGAATCGAAAGCCACTTGATAGTTATTGAGTAAAGTGGGTAGATATTTATGTAATAACCCCATGTTTGGCAGGACGTTGGGACATTCATAAGCTGCTGCTTTATCCATGATTTGAGTGATTGGAGGACAAATCCTGTTCGACCGACTGCTTAGGTTAATGGTCATCTAAATTTAATGTGTAATCCGTCAGCTTTGTAAGCGATAAAGCCATTAACGGATAATTATTATAGGTACCTAGTGTAACTGAATAGTTTATGAAATCCATTTAGAGTGTAATGTGTCAGGATAAATTTTAAATCACTACATGTCTTTCAGGAGATAAAAGCTTTCAGGAGATTAAAGTACTAATGAATACGAACTACTTTTACTATGGAACAAAATCCGTACTAATATTATAAATGCGAAAGTAACTCTGTCTGTCTGTCTGTCTTTCTGTCTGTCTGTCTCTTCTTCACGCCTAAACCACTGAACCGATTTTAATGAAATTTGGTACAGATATAGTCTGGAACCCGAGAAAGGACATAGGATAGTTTTCATCCCGGAAATCCTTCGGGAACGGGAACTATTAATCCACGCGGACGAAGTCGCGGGCAAAAGCTAGTAAGAAATAAAAATAAATCAGCATCAAAATGGAATAACCCACATTTTTCATAATTCGTGGTTGGTCAAAATTGTTCATATTCCTAAGTAAATATACCATCACGCCTGTATTCCCCGAAGGGCTGGGAAAGGTGCACCAATGTACACCCACAGTTTGCCGGTATATTCAGGTCCCATGTAATAGGGAGCGAGCCTATTGCCATTAACCGGGCACAAATCCAAACTCCGAGCTGCTACTGAGAATTTCATAGAAAAACTCAATAACACTTTTCCTAAGTAAAATTTTCGTAAATGACTCCATTACAATATATCTCAGACTAAGAGCAAAAAAAGCGACACAGTAAATAGTAATTACAAATAATGAGGCATCGCGGCAAGCAATAGGTATATTTTATCGGATTAGACACACGTTATCAAGGACTGCCGACACACACCCCCCAACATTTGTCGAAGATGTACTTACACCCTTATAACGTTACAACGATGTCGTCATCAAACACTGATCGTCTTAAAGATAAAGTTTGTGATGTCCTTTATTTTTCCTCCTATGCAAGCAAAAATGTTTTCTATGCCTATTTACGTAGTGCCAAAATAGCACTTTAATATTCTGATTAAAGTAATAAATGTGATAACATAATCTGCCTAGCCTTTGCCCCATTATAATAGAACTGCAAAAGTGCCAATGTGGCTAAAGTCTTGTTAGAAGAAAGAGCATAGCGCCCCCCTGTCAATGTCAAGAATCGATCCTTAGAGCACTCTGGGAATAAAATTATAAGCAGAGGCCCTAACACCAGAGCTCTAACGTAAAAGTATTCCATTTTCAAATAAAAACGTGTTTCTGGTGAAGTGAATAAAGTATACAAAGTAAGTAAATATTATGTACGGAACGGGTATTACGAATTCAAAAATCTATCTAAATTGCGTTAAGTTTATTTCGCGCACTTTAAAAACACCATCAACAACAATACTACCAACTGAATTATATAGAAAAATGTTCTGTACCAACTTAACAAAAAATAAGTACCATAAAGACGTTCCACCTCGTTACTCGCCAAATGTTCGGAAAATAAGAAAACTATTAATATTAGTTACGTACTCATCTCTATAAACTTTAAAGCGGACTTTATCGACAAGAAAATAATAATTAATATCTTTTCGCTTTTCACCTCCTGAGTTTTGGTCGCAGTTGGATCGGGTTTAAAAACATATTTTTAACGTTTCTCTTTCAATACACGTCTATAACAACTCTAACCTAGGGTTGATACTAACGCTAATGTAGATTTTAGGGGTAAAATGAACCTTTACTCATTCTTCCCTACAGTAGAGAAAAAAATTAAACGTATTATTTAAATACGTGTACTTTGAATGTATTATTTAAATACGAATACTTTTAAAATTATAAAAAAAAATATCACCATTGTTTTATGAACAGCCTTTTTTTATAGATGGGAAATCAACAAATAACTTCCCCCGCCCTGGGCGGGGCGGGAGGGAGTGTCAGACTTTTACTGACTAAAACCCATCTATGTTCTTTCATGTGCCCTTTGCGTTCCGGGGGCGCGGTATCTCTTTCGAATAACCCGCAGTTATGAACAGCCTAAGGAACTGAATAGCCTTAATATACGGCTTGATGAGAATTACTGATACTATGTAGGCGAACATGAACCATACTTTTGACATAGACACTCTAACACTATACAATAACCCAAGGGACTGCCACATACAATAAAAACGAGCCTAGTAATTGTCCTACTGAAGGCAAAGATCTCTTCTCATATAGAGAAGGCACAAGCATTGGACACCACGCTTGCTCAAGGCGGATTGACTATTTCAGACTTATTAACTTATAAGTCTAAGTTTCCTCACGATGAAAGTACAAATGAATTAAAAACGTCATATTAGTAGTTGCCCGGATTTCAATCTCGTGTGTGATAGGACCACTGTGCTATCATGACATACAATGTTTTCAATATTAATAACTCGTATGGGACAGCCCTATACAAAAGCCCTGCGGGACCCGCTTTGTACGCCATTTGATTGGCAGACGACAATCCAAAAATTGTTTTAAACAACAATTTTATTGACGTTAAATATTCCACTTTGGTTTGCCGAATGAATTTTATCAAGCGCAATAAAACGCAAAGCTTCAAAGTAAAGCGCTAAGTTTCAAAAGGGCTGGGATAGTGGTTTTGATAGCTTGAAATAGTTGTTAGTTTAATATTGTCTAGTTATTACTATAATAATATTACTATATTGGTTTAACTGCTCAAAATGCTCTTCGATGTTATTGAAAAGTATTGATAAGCAAATTGACTGCCTCGTTGGCCTAGTGGTCCTGAGCGCGACTGCTACGCTAGAGGTATTAGGATCAATTCCTAGGTCGAGCAAAGTATTATTGTTTTTTTTAATGAAATTCTCAGTAGCAGCTCGGAATTAGGATTTGTGCCCAGTTAATGGCAATAGGCTCGCCCCTTATTACATGGGACTTTAACATACCGGTGGACTGTGAGTGTATATTGGTACACCTCTGCCTAACCCTTCGGGGAATACAAGCGTTATGGTAAGCAAAATACAACATATATGGTCACTAAATCATTCCTTAAGAATCTTCTAGAAGCGCTGTAAGAACACTAGCAATATCTTTATTGCACAACTTCGTTAATATACGTAAAACAGTGCATATCTTCGAGCACACAATAGCCACCGATTCCAACAATACAGCCATAACCATCATATAAATATTGACAGCGAAATCCTTACAAAGGCGCACTATAACTTAGTCGAACCGCACCACCACACAACAAGGATCTAATCAGGTTATATACTGCAGCAATATTTACCGACAATTTAAATATTGGACACCGTCCAGTCTTCCCTGACACGCGGCGAGATAAAGAACTAAGTTGGAATATACTGAGTTTGACGTTTAGGTGACGTTTGCTGTCAGAAACAGCGCCGCCATGTTGGATCAAGTTACACTGGGCGGTGTGTAGGCTTGTGGGTAAGCTGCGGACAGCGATGCGAGTCCGAGGGTCCGCTGACACGGCTCTACCCCTGACTAATGCGGGGCATTAATATTCCCGGTAATTAATTGTTTGCATGTCCGCCGAAGAAACGTCCCGTCTCATGAATTCTCTCGTATAATTTAAATTAACGGACTGAGGCTACTTCACACGGATGGAAACAAAAATGATGATCTAACTGTCGCGGAACAATTGTTTCTAATCCGTGAATAAAAGGGTTAAAATGGTTATTATTATGTTTGTACATAATGAGAAGTAAACCTAAGTATAAATAAATAAACCGGGATCTTCATGCACTTAAGACTCTACAGATATGAATGATGAATTTTATTGCGAGTGAGAGCAAAGCAATCAAAAGGTTGAATTTCCTAGAAAATTTATTACGTAAACATTTTTCATCTTCAGCACAAATACTTCCAAAGACATTAAATTCAATACACAAATCCTGTTAGTGAAACTGTATAGCTAATGTATACAATGAAATTTTCTCAAATGGTTTAATGGAAAAACAAGATGATTCAACTTGTAAAACACGATGAAGGTAATTTTGTCCACTCGATACGGATGTTCGCCCATTGCTTCCGCGCAAGTACCCTCGACCGGGATGGATCGTAAAATATACGACACTTCAATATGTATGGGTGAAAGCAGCCCGTTTACTGCCCACTTAGAAAAAAATGCTGGCTTAATTCAGCACGTCATTTCCCCTCTTCCCCGCCATAAATACGAGCGATTCATGCGATTTGATGGCGGAACACTTGAACCGGTAAAGACTTCGAAGGGGTAATTAGCTTTTACCTCTGTATTTTTTATTTTGCAAAAAAAAATGTTATTCAGAAATCATTCGATGCGCGTCCGCGATCTCGTCAGCATATTTTCTTTCGTTGTAGGATGTTTGCGAAAAGGGGACTCGCATTTCTATTAACATTAGCATAATTTGAAATGGAAACGTTATTTCTTTGATACTCTCGTTTCTATGTAAATCGTATAATCTTAAAGCTTTTAGTATAAAATTAATTCTTGTATCTACTTATTGAACCACACTACAGAAATAAAGATGTGTGTCTGTCTGGCAAGCGTATAAAAATAGAAGTTCAGTATGATGCGAGGCAACGAGGCGATGTTCTTTTCAATAACAAGTTATATTCGGTACACGTCATCGATTTCCTACTCGAGCGGCGATCTGGACAATGAAAGGAAGAAGTGTGGTCCCGAGGCGAGCGAGCACAAAGGAGCACATACCTGCTGCGGAAAAATAGTGGCGGTATGAAAGTGTACGTCACGCAGACGATCATACGCCGCCGCCCTTCGGCGCACCGTCCGCAAAAACACCGACATAATAAACCGGATTCTTTCTATTTTTCCATTCACTTTTGAACGGTTTTGCGTCAACACACGTGAATCGTGGAATATTTTGTGGAATCACGAGTGGTTTTTGAAATGCAATGTATCTTTCTGTCCTTTTCAAGCTCTACTTTTAGAGGTATGGCAATAAAATGACGTCACACTGTTAGTGTTTTCGGGGAAAGAGTGTACAGTTTAAAGCGAAAAGTGAGCACTCAATGTTTATTCACTCGTCTACTAAGCGCTGTTTTGTGTTCAGCTAAAATTTACGAGTTGCAAGTGAATACTGGAAGTTGTGCGAAAGTAATTTACTTATTTAAAATAGCAGATTTGTGACCTTTATTTTCTTAACCTCACAGTATTTAATAGAATACCAAAATAATATTTTCTGAATTTACGAAATACACTTCAGCGCTTTCTAGAGATTTAAAATATTTTAATTATCTTTAACTTTTACTCATACCGTAGTACCTCAGCCTTTTTCCTTTTTTCCTGTCGGTGTCAGTGATCGGCGTCAGAACTTAAAAGCCTCGATACAAAGGGAAACATACATCCGGCCTCAGGACTATTGTCGGCCGACCTTCTACGTAGACCTCTTCAAGACACCACATCGCGTCGGCTACTCCTTAACATAGGTCTTATTTAAAAAAAAGCAGTACAACTTTATAAGTCAATTCATTCGATTACCCGTTGTGTTTTCTATTATTAGTCTCTAATTTTAATGCCAATACTAATTTTGACCTCTTTGACGAATAAATAAACATTATCGTTAAATAAACTTATTCAGATCTCGCTACTCGCTCAATAAAAACAATCCTGTGTTTATTTGGGGGAAAAGCACCGGTCAGCTTTTATACAGTTCTGGTGTATTAATTAAACACGTCCGAAACGTTTGGTAAGCCACTAATAAAATTTATATTAAAACCCACAGTGTAACAATATACGCGTGCCTTGTGTCAACCTCAAATATTAACATCGAAAACATTTTACTTTAAAAGCAAACGCTTTTTATTGTACTGAAAAAGTTGCCTAAACATGTATACTATGTGTCAATAAACAGAACAATGGCTCTGACCCTAAACAAATGCCAAATAAACTCAATTAAATAAACATCACATATACTTTATGCCCATTGAACATGAACTGGCCTGCGTATTTACAAAACTCGACCTCATATGAGTACAAATTCATTTCAAAGGAATTTCTAAACAACCGGATCCCGAGTTCCCAATGGTATTCCAACAAAGCCTGGAAGTTGTAGAGGTATTCCAAATTGTTTACAAAATTCAATCCTAAAGCTTCGAGCCAGATTAAATCTAATTTCAACTTCAAGGTAAGTCTGAAATAAGTCTTCATAAAAGCGGAACCCTTTGATTTAACCCTTCTCGAAGTTGAGCTTGCTGATTGCCCGAAAGTTAGTCTCGCTTGTATTTCGCGTTGTCTTTTTTCGCAGGAAAAAACAAATCGAAAACAAGCAAGTAAGTAATGGCTTAAAAGTGACTTCTGGGATCGAGACCGGTGCGTCGCCGGCCCGGGGTTTAGCGGGTGCCTCTCGAAACGTCTTAGCGTAGCGATTACACGCTGCCACTCGCGTAATCACTTTTCCTTGTTTGCTGTACTGTTATCCCTTGCTAAACTTGTTTGATATTTTTCTTACTGCTTATTGACAGGGATATTATGTGTACATATATGTTCAGAAATGTTTTAATTTGCGAGTAAATATTAGATCAAATAAACACACACGTAGGTACTGTGTTATTACTCCTTCAAGCAATTCGATAATATTAACTACTTACTTTACGTCAATGTCTCAACAATAAGTACAGCATCTCCCAAAAAAAAGTATTCCCTTTTCGCCAAGCATTCGCTTTCGAAAACCGCTAGTTCCCCGCGCTCCAAATAGGACCCAAAGGAGCGTTCATTTTTGTAACGCTTCATTTGCAACACAACTTTTAAGTAGTTGAGCTCGCCCGCTACCTGTTTCCTCAAAACAAAAATACTTAGTAGGTAGGTAGCTACTCTATCCTCAACTAAATGTTAAGGAGAAAAAATTCAAAAACTTGTAAATAAATTTCCAAGTTTAAAAATGAGATGAAGTTAATAGAAAAGTAGTTAAGAGGGACTTAAAAATGTAGGTTGGCGATCGCTGAGATTAATCGTTACAATAAATTATTTTCTGTGGATTTTAATAATTTTTCAAAAAAATACAAGCATGTATTATTACATCTTATTTCTCTTTCCTCTATCCTTAGATCTTCCACTCCTTCCAAACCTTACAAAAAGACAACCGCCTTCAAATAGGTACGTAAAATAAGTTAAATATAACGATTTGAAAGTCGGTGGCAATACAAAACTGACCAAAGCAGCCGACTTGAACCAAAACTAAATTGTTGTTTTTTTTTAATTATTTTGATTTAAAAAACTAAACTAGGCTACATCGATTTCGATAGAAAAAAATACAAACAAATTGAGAACGTCATCCTTTTTTGAAATCGATAAAAAAAACGAACAAACCAATGCCAATGCACCTAATAATTCAAGAACAAAGAAAACTAGCAACATAAATATTTGTGGAGTGCGCTCGTATTTTACAGATGGCCGCCGACAATGTTCTAAGCATCGGAGTTATGAATCTAAACCGGAGGTTGACTGCCGGCAGCCCGGAACCGGATGGGATTCAGCAATTGACGCGAGAGTCCCGCTGAGAGCCTCCCCGATCATACTCGTATATATTTTTAAAAGGAGATATTGACACAAAGTTTATGTGACATCCATTGCAAGGGAAGTTTCTAATTTAGAAAGAAAAAACTGGCTAAGCGCGATTCGGGCTCCGTACTTCCGTACCATTATGTTTAAAAATCACGTTTGTTGTAGGGAGGCCTGTTAAATATCTATTTTATTCTGTTTTTTAGTATGTGTTGCTATAGCAGCAACAGAAATACATCATGTGCAAAAAAATTAACTGTGTAACTATTACGGTTCATGAGATACAGCCTGGTGACAAACGGACAGACAGACAGACGGACGGACAGCGGAGTCTTAGTAACAGGGTCCCGTTTTACCCTTTGGGTACGGAACCCTAAAAATGGTAAGAAATGTGTATTTAGTATGTGAATGTTTTTGGATAAACTCGATTTATAAAAATCATAATTTTAGCAAACTTTGAAAATTTAACTTTAAAGTTACGCTTCTTGAATCCATAATGGCTGACTGGTGATCGCAGAATTTAAAGCGTTCTTGTTACTTCCTATCCTATCTTACTTCCTACTAATACTATTAAAAATGCAAAAGTTTCTAAGGATGGATGGATGTTCGTAAACGGTTGAACGAATTCAGCTGTAATTTGAAACACGTGCAGATTTTGATCCAGCTTAATTAACACATCATATCACGTTATTTTGTTCCCATTGAATAATTTAGGACTTTGACTTTATTTTTAAGTCTATGCAGATAAAGTCACGGAAGATGCTAATTATCAAAAAAAAAGGTTGTGGGTTCGCAACTGGGCACGGGGAAGTACATACCAATATGACTTTTTCTAATTCATATTTACTTTCTAAGTTTATCTTGGACATCACTGACATCGGTAACCATGTCAGGGACCCTTGAGGCGGTTTAGTAACTCTGACACTAGGGTTTGTGGGGTCGTAAGACCTTACTGCCCACACGATAAAGAAAGGCTAATAAAAATAAGTTGTAAACATTATTTTCAGTAGGACATATCCCAAAAAAAAAAACCTAACTGCCTCGTTAGCCTAGTGGTCCTAAACGACTGCTACGCTAGAGGTCCTGGGTTCGATTCCCAGGTCGAGCAAAAAGTGTTATTGGGTTTTTCTATGAAATTCTCAGTAGCAGCTCTGAGTTTGGATATGTGCCTGGTTAATGGCAATAGGCTCGCTCCCTATTACATGGCACCTAAATATACCGGCGAACTGTGGGTGTACGTTGGTACACCACTGCTTAACTCTTCGGGGAATACAGGCGTGATGGTATCCTTACTAATATTATAAATGCGAAAGTAACTCTGTCTGTCTGTCTGTCTCTTCTTCACGCCTAAACCACTGAACCGATTTCAATGAAATTTGGTACAGATATAGTCTGGGACCCGGGAAAGGACATAGGATAGTTTTCATCCTGGAAATCCCCCGAGAACGGGAACTATTAATCCACGCGGACGAAGTCGCGGGCAAAAGCTAGTAGATAAATATATTTTTATGTATCCCAAAACAAACTTCAACTTACTAAACCAAAAACAACTTCTTTTTATTTCGACACTGTGGCACGGGTAATGATTTTGGCGACTCGGAACTGGCAATCATAACGACAAAAGGGAAAAGTTTATTTATGACAAGTTTATTGCACACAAACACCTGTTTGATGTCACGAACTTGAAAGTAAGTAGGTAAACGTAAAAAAGTTTTTTTGTAATTTTACTTCCAGTTCTTCTTTCATATAAAAAGTATCTTGGATTGAATGTCATAAAAAGATATAGGCCAAATACATCACCTCCTCCTTTTTTTAACGTCGGTTTAAAATATTTCTGTTAAAATTACCTAACTTAAAAACAAAGGCAACACTAATAAAAAAAAAACGACGGGTTGCACTCTGGGAGTGCCGGCAGAAGTGAAAACGCTAAAGACGTACACAAATATGACAATTTGCTGACGCGAATTGTCATATTTGTGTACGACAAATTCGTAAGATTTTCGATCAGGTCACGTGTCCTGACGCGAGTTTAACATTTTTTACCCATTCCAAAACAAGTGCACAACACCGTTTACGAATTTTTGATCAGGATCACGATTCACGTGTCCTAAAGCGAGTATAACATTTTTTACCCATTCCAAAAAAAGTGCACAACGCCGCTAAAGAAGTTTTCACTTCAAAAATCTGGAAATAAACTATACAGGTACTCAAAACCACAGGTAAAAGACAACTACGATTCCGTCACATGTTTTAAGTGGGTAATAAACGTAAGAGTAAGAACGCGTACTTCAAGTTCTATGACCTTATTCTTTAAATTTGAGTATTTAAGTTCGAGTACATGAGGTAACAGTAACACACGAGCGACACAGATCATCAATCCTTAGGAGTATGAGTTTAACTACAATACATATTTCACTATAATAAAATACTAGGTACGTTGCCGGGTGCTACGAAACCTCATAATGCTACGAAGCTTATTGCTACGCAGAACTGTGCTACAAGAATTTCTTTTTGTTACAGTTTTCTGTTTCAAATTGCATCTGATTAGACTTGTACCTACCCGACCTTAACATAGTTGGAAATTAGAAATTACATTTACATGTAACAAGACGAACTGTCTCGTTAGCCTAGTGGTCCTAAGACGACTGCTACGCTAGAAATCTTGGGTTTCAAACCCAAGATCAAACTGCTCTGCTGCTGCTGCTTTGGGTGCTCAAACTGGGAATGCCCAGTTTGAGCAAAAAGGGATATTGGGTTTTTCTATGAAATTCTCAGTAGAAGCTCGGAGTTAGGATTTGTGCCCGTTTAATGGCAATAGGCTCGCCACCTATTACATGGGGCCTAAACACACTGACGGACTGTGGATATACATTGTATATATATATACCTCTGCCTAACCCTTCGGGGAATACAGGCGTGATGGTATGTGTATATGTAACAAGACACTTCCACGAACTGCTCTACTCAAACTAGTACTAAAATCTACTATTCAGCATAAAATTAAACCACTTAGCAAAAGTTGTTAAGCAGTGCAGACAGACATCCCTGGGTACCGGCATTATCCTGAACATGTGCTCATCGAGCGCGAGACATCGAAACAGTTTACACGTACAACCATAAAGTAAATACTACGGGTAAGTTTGAGTCAGTAGCGTTACTTGACGGTTCCGTAACGTTATAAAAGTTGCCCAAGTTTTATTTGTGAGGGGATGGTTAGGAAGATGTAGAAGATGCAGTTAGTAAGGTTTAAGCTTCAGCTTGATTTAAGTTTTTTTTCTCGTCAACGGGAATCAATCCACCGTTCACGATCTAATTAGCGCCTCGGATGCGGCAGTAGACGTGGCCAGCTACAGGGCCTATAAATAATGATAAAATGTATCATCGATCCGAAAAGAAGAAGAATCCCCCCCTCGTTTTGCCTAGTAAAAATTCTAAGGTTTTAGAGGTCGAATTTTTATTGTATTGACAAAAGGGTCTTTACCCAAAAGATACACAAGACTTCGCTAACTTTTTCGAACTTTCAACGCCCCCTTTAATTTTACGTCCGCGAATAACCTTAGAAAACCCTACAGGTTATAGGGTTTCATGATTCCATTATACGCCAGCGAACCCTAAAAAAAACAATGCGGTCGGCTGGCTGTCGTATTGCTCCGTTTTACGCGACGCATTTAGAATCGCTTTCAGTTTAATGTGGGCTTTACTGCAATGTGCATCGACAATAGGTAATTTTATCGCTCGCTTTGGAAAAGAGAGGTTTTGTCGAACAATACTTAACTGATTCGGTCTGCCACTTAATGTTATGACTTAGAGGTACGTTGATGGCTTCTGTGCAATACCGTGGCTGAGTTTACGTGCACTTGCGTGCCAGACAAAAGAAATTTCAATAAGGCCCGAAAGTACTTAAAACGGAGTAATAAAAATAAAGTTTTTATTTACAGTTTAGTACTTGAATATTTATGACGTCCGCTTAGAAACGTGGAGTGCAGACTGTTGTGAAGTTTTTGCAATTCTATTTATAATAACAATATGTTTTAATTCTTTATTTATTAGGTTAACGCATTTATTACTCACTAGGTCTGTCCGCGACTTCGTCCGCGTTAAATTTGATATAAGTATTAAAACGCGGGAGCCGTACATTTTTCCGAAAAGTACGGATTCCACACTACAATCTATCTCAGTGCCAATTTCATTGATTGTTTAAGCGCTAGTCTCTGGAAGTCTATAGTCATTGTATATGATAGCCAGGTTCGTTAGGTACAGTATAGAGACTATATAACATCACGCTTCGACCTCACGGGTCGGAGCAGTAATCGAAGACCAAACGTAACGCGAGTGAAGAAAACAGAAGGCAAAAGCTGGTTATTATACAAATTGTGCTCCGTCGTAAGTAATTGCCGTATTTTCGTATATATAGTTTTTGCATAATATTAGTAATTGAACCTAAACTGCTGAATATGCCAATATAGTCCTAATTTATTTTTAACCCTACCACAGCCGCTTGTCTATTTATTTATTCTTTCTATAAACAATACCCCGTTCTGACGTTTCTGCCGAAGCGCACCTCCCATCAATAAGGGTCAATAATTTGCCTCTTATTTTATTTGCAGCCCTACGGTCTTGTACTGACAGATGGGGCAATCAGTCCGACCCTGGGCAATGCTGACGCAGTATTCACACCAAGGTCTCACCCTGACAGGGGAATTTATTTATCACGTTGTAAATCCAGTCATCTTGTTTATGTGCTACAACTACATGTGGGAGCAGGCAAATTCGAGGCGTATGACGTCATAGTACGTGACGAACGTGGTTGCTCAATGTGGGGCAAAGTTAAAGTGAAGTCTGCTTGACTTTACTGCAGAACTAGTCCTGCCCCGTTGGTTTCATGGTTGCTGAGCTTTGGGTCCTGACTTCAATTGTTAATGGCTTTTTTTTTCTATTTGAAAATTCCCAATATGCAATTTGGAAGTTGATAACTAAACTACTTCGTTGAATTGTCGGTTCTACGCCTGATTTCTTCCCGGTAGTATCGAGTTGCTGTCCCATCGAACTATCATAGTTGGGGAAGGGGAGTGCATCTGTGTTTGCGCACACACTTGAGCATTCTTATGCCTTTTTAACCGACTTCAAAAAAAGGAGGAGGTTATCAATACGACTGTATTTTTTTTTTTTTTTTTTATGTTTGTTACCTCGAATTTCCCGACTGGGTGAACCGATTGTCATGATTCTTTTTTTATTTGAAAGCTGGCGCTTCCCGTGTGGTCCCATTGTCACCATTTCAATATCTGATGATGGGATCTTGCAGAAATCGAGGAAACTCTTCAATAAATAACAGCAGATTAACCGCGATTGTTGCTATAGCATATTTAAGCATTGTTTACACCATCACACAACATAACATCACGCCTGTACACTCAAGGGTTACACAGATTTATCCAGTAGTATTTGAAAATTTCTCATCCAAGTAAACGAAATCGCATATTCTGCTTTCTTATGACTTTTTAGTGGTGTCTCGTTAATTTACATAACAAGACAGTTTCTTCATGGATTTGGATGACAGGAAGTTGATACTAAAAAGCAAGAAATAAAAAACTTTTTTACAAAAATGACAACCGCCTTCAAAAACTAAAAAGAGAAAAATAACTTTAGCTTTGGAAGTCGGCGGCAATACAAAACAACAAACAGAACCCAAGCCACCGACTTCCAAAGCTAAAGTTATTTTTCTCTTTTTAGTTTTTGAAGGCGGTTGTCATTTTTGTAAAAAAGTTTTTTTGTATATACAAAATTTAGTTTGGAGAATAATATTTTGTTGGTACAGTAGGTACTAAACTATTTTCTCCAAAAACGACTGTGTGACTGCAAATTGATAAAAATCTTTTTTTTAAAGTTGAACGTACCTAATCCACCTCTTTACATTTAGCGATTACTTTACCCTCAAATACAGTAAAAAAAAAATACATCCTTTCAAATCATAAACATAAATATAAAACAGTATCTTTTAAACCTCGTATAAGAGCACTAATATTTATACGAGAGCGAGTCAAACGAAAGGGGAGTTATCACCGAACGTGTGGGGGTGACGATTACCCTACCTGTTCCCGACAAGCTGATTTAAAGCCACGGCCGCTAATAAAATAAGCTGCCTAATAAGAGCCTGATAGCATCCGGTAGAGCTTCCTAGTCGGTGTCACGATAATTTTAATAGCACCTACTTTTATTATACATACGGATCATGCAAGTTGTTACAGAGGCGAGAAGAGTTGTTCAAGAGGTTCAGCCATTCATGTCGACCAAATATTTACATGTCTGTAGAGAACAAAGATGGAGTAAAAAAACATGAAAGAAGAGTGAAAAAATATTGCTGTGCAATCATTTTAACCATACTTATAAGTGTATAAGTGCACTTCTGTGTGGAACAGCTGTATTTTTAAACTGACGAAACAAATCATTCTTGGATCTTCCTTGTCGTGTCTAGACGCAAGTTTTCGTTACGATGACATCTATCACGTATATAAACTTCAAACCCTTAAAGTTATTAAAATTTCGTTTTCTACATATGTACCTAATAAATCTAATTGCATAATTAATGCAATTAGATTAATTAGGTATACATGTACAATTTTTAGCTTACCAATTTTTAGTTTATTTTGAACAACTAATGCAAAATTAACTTACCAACATCAAAGTCATTTAAACCGGGATCAGTTAGGAGTATCTGTGAAGTTTCTTGTCCTTCTCCATAGAGACCTGCCTACGTTTCGGAACGGGCAACTAACTTCTACTTTCTAACTAACTGACCGACTCCATGACAATTCAAAAGTGCCTGTAAATGGTTTAATTAAAATAAATACGTTGACTTTGTGTTGAAGCACTTTTTAAAAAGTGCACGCAATTCCTTCTAATATTAGAAGAATTATTAGCGGAATTGTTAGAAGAATTATTAGAAGAATTATTAGAAGAATTATTACAAGAATTATTAGAAGAATTATTATAAGTATTATAAGTTACTGTATCGCTTTCACGCCTCAATCGCTGCAACAATTTTAATGAAATTGGTACAGATTAAGAAAGGACGTAAGTTACCTTTTGTCGCGAAAAAAATCTTGAAGGGGTTGGAATAGAGGATGAAAGTTTGTATGGGAGTCAGTCATTATTAGAGATAAAACCATGAAACTTTGTATTTAGTCACTTGATTTGACGTGACTTTCACTGGCGGATAGCTGATGTTATAAGAAGTAACATGAACTACTTTTTTTTTTTAATAGGAACTGATGTTACATGGAGTAACTTAAGCTTCTTTTATTTTAGTAAAATTATTAGGGGTCCGCGCAAAATACATAAAAGCTAGCAGGAAATCGACATTCACACTTACGACTGACGTCGCCGGCAAAAGCTAGTAAAACATAATTAATCAGCGAGTCGCAGAGAAACCATGTAACTTTGCATACCGACCACCATTCTATTATCCGACCAATCATCAAATGATCGTGAACAGCCCTCAATATTCACTTACCTAAACCCCAAGCATGTTTCTCGAATGTTCGATATCGACACGGCTCGTCACTTGCGATCCCGACCCGGGATCAGGCGCACGTCGACAGTTTTCACCCCATTTGGGGCGGTTTTTACGACACCCACTCATCCGGGTGGCCCTTTCACAACAACAGTGCGATCAAACGTTTTCGTCTGAATACGATACTAGTATAGTATGATTGTCGTTTTAGAATCATTATTGTAGATGCATTGGACGAAAATTTGGATGTTTTATGTAAAAATAATAGCGCTGTTCCTGATACACCTGTAATGAGAACAGGGCTACTATTTTTTATATTTTTAAATGTTTCATTTTAATATATAAAAAAATAAATTTTAGTTTTAGGAAACGACCCCACTTGTGTCACATGAATTTCATATTAGAGGTCCGGATTAGGCGTCCAAGAGACAAACAATGCAATCACTAAAATTATTTTTATATGCAATATTATGGTTACTATAGCAGGTCTATAGGGACCGGGAACTGTTGTTATAACATAACATTGTATCACGCCTGTATTCCCCGAAAGGTTAAGCAGAGGCGTACTTATGTACACCCACAGTTCGGTATGTGTAGGTCCCATGTTATACAGGGCGAGCGAACCTATTTTTATAGAAAAACCCAATAACACTTTTCTCGACCTAGGAATCGAATCTCTAGCGTAGCAGTCGCGCTTAGGACCACTAAGCTAACGAGATAGTGATTATGTGATATGAATACATACTAAATATCATATTGGTTTATAAAGATGATTTAACTGCTATTTTGTTACTAAGACAATCACAATACATCTCAGTTTGGACGTGACTTACTTTGAACTCTATCATGGGTTTACAAAAAGCCCCTATTAGCAATAAATTCGCAATGTTTCATTTTGCCGGCGTCGCCACCATCTATGGTGTAAAATACAGCATAATTCACGCCTACTGCATATTTCTATCGCACAGACTACAAAAGAAATAAAAAGTTTGTTCTATGTATCAAACGCGTATTTAGGTACGTTGCCAAGCACACGATATCATTTATGTGTTCCCCCAATTCTCCTAATTCTAATGTAAGTCCCGAATTCTAAATAAAATGAACAATAAATTATGTTTTTTTTTGGTTTTACAAAAACATTGCAGTGTTTTTTTTTTACGTACGAAGATATCTAAATCTATAGCTGAAGACTTTTCATTTTAATATTATGTGAAAATAATGCGCTTATTTACCTACTGTAAAGTTTGTAGGTAGGTAGCTAATAATATCTAAAGTCCGCATTGAAATCAAGTGACCTAACAGGTATGCACTTACTAACCAACATGAATACGGTGCACATTCCAGAACGATGAAATATGAAAACGATTGGAAGAAAACATTTAGTTTTGCATCGAGACGGGTCTAAAAGTGGTCCTACCCGCATCACTTTCGATACAAAAAAAAACTACAATTTTCAAAAACACCTAGCTCCAGCAAATACCTTTGAAACAAGTACAAGCAATGTACATTTCGATTGAATTTGCAAATGGGAACGAAAGAATATCGTAAAATATCGTCGCTAACATAAACGCTGTTGGTTGCGTTATTTATACGCTGCTTTTGAACGGTACCCCTTTTAACGGCAGTTTTAAGTGCTACCCATAGTCCGGCCGGATCGGTGATCGCAGTAAGTGAACTGCTTTGAGCGATAGACAAAGGTGATTTGCATAAACCAGCTATAGATGAAATGTATTGTGCTGACTTGATATATCGGTGGGGAGTTTGAAGAGACGCAATTTAAAACGGGAAAGTTCTTTGTCTTTGAACTCTTCCGTCACGCTTTTCGGTTCGTCTTTGCTGAGTTTGGGCTTCGAAGTTTCGTTGTGATACTTTGTGTAGGCACAGTTGATGTTGTATAGGTAGGTTGCAGTGGTTAGAAGTTAATTTTCGTAAGAGTGAAGCCGAAAATTGCTAACTATTAGGTACAATTAGATAGGTATAACACTAACTATTGCCTTTGGTTAAATGTTAGGGAATGCCTAAGGCATTAAGCATTACTTTTTGTAGCATAAAGTTTAAATAAATAATTAATTAATAATAAATTACAAAATTAATACCACAGTTTCATATTAGAGGCTGAGTAACTGCCATCATTTTTAAAATTATGCAAAATATTTAACACTCAAATTATTTTTTAAATGTAATCGCCTTTTTCCAACTCGCTCTTAACTTATGATTCGCACCATCCGATCAATTCAATGGAAAATGTTGTAAGTACCTATAGATTTTTTAAATAATAACCCTGACAAACCAAAGTGGAGCTCTTACTGGCTAACATCACATCAACATCAAATATTCATCACTTGAATATTTTTGCTATGTCGACGACATAGCAAAAATATTCAAGTGATTCGCTCAAAAACCAATACAAATTATCGAAAACAAGTTAATATCAAATCGTAGAAACACAAAAAAAAGCTGGTAGTGCATTTCTAATGTCTCGAGCAGTAGCAGATGCACCAGCGATTCCTACTTCTGCAGTTGTGACTTCGGTCTAAGCGAATAAGCTTTGACAGGTAGGGTAAACACAATTAGGTGCGTAGGTGTTTGGGCACCTCGGTAGTTGCGTATGCGTTTGCTATGTTGGAATAACGTCAGACACGTTACGAAAATACCCATTATAAGTCTTCAAAGGAGCACAACAACTCCTGTCGAGTTTCGGTTAAAAAAATCATATCAACTTCCATTTCAATAAAACATTTTAACCATCTGTGTCAAAGATTATTTTGGCAAAAATAAAAGAAAAATATCTCTTACAGGGTGTAACATATGTGGGTGTGAAGTCTTGCCGCCACTCCGTCGGCGGCGGCACTTCTGCACTTCCAGGCGTGTCCGACAAACTCGTTAAAAGTTGGCGAAACAACGGAAGCACCGTTACTCGGAGACACCAAGACACCGACACACTTGCGACTCGACGTTAAGTAGAAAAGTATAACACGACAATAATATGAAACATTTTGTTGCCAGACAAAACTAACGCGGGGATATTTAAGCTGATATCTACAGTTCAAGAAGTTTGCACTTTTGTATTTTTCTCATTTTGTTGTTTGTTCTTGGGTTTGCGATGGTCCGAGATAGGTTTATGATGGGACAAATTAACTTGAAACACAATTCAACAACGCAATGCACTTAGGTCTTTTCACACACAAATTGTTTTTAAATAAATAGGACTTATTCTCATTTAGATCAAGAATGTATACCTAGTGATCGGTCCCGAGAAGACTGCAGTTTGTCAGTGTCATCGTCTACCGCGGCGGTACTATTTCGAACTACCCGCATTTGCCTGTCCGAATAACGGCAAAATATTTGTTTTTTAAATTTAGTTCTTTATAATTAAAAGTAGATATTTTTACAGATTTTTCACGCTGTTGAAAAAACGTTATTAATATTCAAAAGTTATGTAAGTACATACACAGTTTAAATGTTTAATGAGACAAATGACCGCGTAGGTATTCCGGCAGTATTCTAAAGAACAATAGCGGTTCAGTGTGGTCGTCGTTAAAATTATAAATACCCCCGGCTCACTAACTGCCCCTGTATTCCGTTAAGAGGATTCCCAAAGCTGTAAATTGCGTGCGCGAAATATTTACGAGACAGGCTTTCGCGGCATTACAACGACTATGTGCATACATTTCGCCGCGCGCTTGTTGCAAAAATGCAACAACATGGACCGGCTATTGCATTAACAATCCGCCACCAACTAGATAACTGCGCTGTTTATTGGCCATGACGCTTTAGTACGAGTTTGCAACAATTGGCACTTACCTTTACGATAAATTCTGTTAATAACTTTACATGACTATTGCTGTTAGCAGTTCAGACTATTACAAAAGCATGCAGACTGCAGCTCTTTTATTTCGTTTCCATTTCAATGCATTTCTTTGTGTTTAATTAATAAAATAATAAATTCTTACTAATAAAAGCTAATATTATCTGCATACGCTATTACCAACACACGTACGAACGAACTCGTGAAAGCTTGCAAAAAGAAAATGGTTTTAAATAAAAAAAGGTTCAGATTTTTCTGTTTTTTACACTAGTCTCGCTGCAGCAGGAGTACGGTCAGTGAAAAAAGGGGAAACAAAAACGATTCGGCTAACCGCCAAGCGTTAATAAATTCTTCGAATTTGCGGAGAGAGGGTTGCGCTGCGGAAAACGCTGTGTCCGACCATGGCCGGCTGTCCGCCAACACTGGACATAGCACACAGGACACGCCACAGCACTAGCATTTAAAAAATGTATGTTTTACACTTTAGTTTTATGTAAAGTGGTATAACATAGTAGACCTTCTTACAAACCAGTCTTACATACATTAAATTCGCCATTACAACAATTAACATACATATTTTTAGAGACGGCTTTTTTGTTCAGCAAAATCGATTACGCTGCATCTACGATTACGATGAAGAGGATCTATGTTGATTCATGCTATAAGTAGACAATCTAGTCTGCTATCTCTAAAGCCGACCCAAAGAACAGATAGGTATTAAACAAACATCCACATGGGCCGCAGTAACCACAGTCGGCTATGCTATCAGGTTGGGGACCGCACAGTCTAGTTACGACTAACTGTGCTCTATACGGTTGTTTATCCCACAATCAATACAGAAATCAGTATGTAGGTAGATTTCAGCTGATGCTTTTTATGTTTTAACTTTACCTAGGTACCTTAATATAGATAACTAGCTCCTGCACTCGACTTTGTCCGCGTGGAAGACAAATATGCCATAAAACATAAGTGTTTTTTTTTTATATCGGAGTAATGTAACTCCTTTTACTTTCAGAGATAACCCACATCTTATATGCAAAAAAATAAGATACAATACAAATAAGCTTCACGTCTTTATAATATTAGGTACGTAGTTTAAAAATATAGGCTAATTATTTGCCCATCTCTGCCGATGCAAATTGGTAGCTTCGTTAGAAAATAACAGAACTCGACCTTTCCCCTAAATAACAAATGTAACTTATCGAGAGCAAAGAAAGCTCAAAGCAAGTACCTACTTTGAATTTATCAAACAGCTGTTTAATGAGTGCTATAAAAAGCTACAATAAACCCTCAGTGTCGAAGCAATCATCTTTAATATCTTCTACTTCACCATTAAAAACTGTCTAACTTTAATGAGACCTGTCAATTTTGTTCCTCTTCCCGCGGCGTCAAAAGATCACAGATTAAGCTCAGGAAATCTTTGCTCTCATTTCCTATTAAATCAGGCCATATCGATTAAATTTTAAACTTCTTAAGAACCGTCTTGGAGTAATATTAGCTAAGAAAAACTTTTTTAAATCAAAATAAAAGGAACAAACATTATTATGATTACGAGAACTTTTGATAAGTTCGCTGCACAAATTGTCGGCAGTTTGTGAACGTCAAAATTATACAACACTAGTTATAGAGAGACTTCTCAAATTATACAATTTGGTCGTTTCTTGAGCGCAAAATAATTACAAATCAATGATTATTCTATAGGTACCTACTAACATTATAAAGCTGAAGCGTTAGTTTATTTGAAGTTTCTTTTCAATGCGTTTATCTCCGTAACTACTGATCCGATTCTGAAAATAGTTTTGTTAATAGGAAGCTACGTTAACTATGCTTGTGATATAGGTTCTCAAATATAACTACCTATATTTATTTATCAAAAAAAAATGGACTGTAAGAAAATTCTGGAGGACGAGGTTGCGGGCGCATGCTTGTTACTTACTTTTATACATAATTAACCTTTAAAATCTATTTATTTACAGACAAAAAAATGAATATAGATGATTATGTACATTGTAGAACAGAGTAAAAGAGTAACAAATATTCATCCATCCTCAAAAACTCGCATGTATTACTGTAAATAGTAACAGGATACTATCATACTAATTACAGGAATCAGGCTGGCTTTGTGACTGCTTAGCTATAATTGACAAGCAACGATTAACATTAAACAATAATAAAAACCAAATGTATTATAAACATCGATTTATTATCAACAATTACCTCATAATATTCTAATCACAGGATTATCAAATTACATTACTCAAAATTCTATCAATCACAATACATTATAGAAACTTATCTTAAAAAACGTCAAATACAAATAGCATTATTTAGAAGTCAGCCAAATAATTTGTGTCATAGTACAAGTATCATACTTTGGCTACCTGTGAATAATTAGAATATATTATTCTAGTATAATATTTAAAATCAGATTAAAATAATAAATATGGTGATTCAGTTGAATTTTTGTATCTTTTGTCGCATTTTATTTACTGTTTCACTACAATTACGTCAGCTTCATAGAAAAAAAATGTTACGTATAATTAACTACATATTCGTTTCACTGTTTTAAAAACCACAAAGTTTTTCATCAATCCCTAGAAAAGTGTACGAGATTTTAGAAATCTCAATAAATTAAACTGTCGGTAAAATAACATATTAGTACAATGTTCTGTTTCTTCATGTCACACAAATTCATCGGCGAAATAACAAGCTGTGTTCATCATAAATATAAATCAAAAACAAGATTATTGTTCAAGATAGTGGAGAAATACATAAATACACATATATTACCACGTCAATAACATTTAATTAGTCTCATTGTTACAAAATTATGTCTAAAAAATTAAACTATTTCTAAATTAAAACTAGCAAACAAACCAGGTACCTAAAAGAAACCTTATATCAAATTCAGTCCTTTGTCACAGAATGCTTAAAAACATTATCAATACACAATGCATCACATGACTTAACATATTGTTTAGGTTCACACTAGCACACAAAATACTATAATTCTGCATAAGCCTAGGAACTTGATGAAATCTTAGCCAGTTCATAGATAGCTTCGCCTCTTAGCTGGTGTAGGCTGGATACTTTGGCTAAGGACGTGTCTAGATATTTGTTGTACACAGCCCTATATTTGGAGTTGTCTACGTTGATTACGATTTTTGCCAGTTTTCTCATGATAGGGTCAATATGTTCGAGCGAATATCCTGAGTAGTACGAGAGTGTGGGTGTCCATACGTCTTCGAGTCTCTTGCTCGAGAGCAGATACAGGGACAGGCAGATGGCGGCGGCAGCGAGCTCCGAAGGCCGGTAATGAGCCATCGTGTACTCAATGAGGCAAAGATCTACGAAATATTTGGCTAAGTGGTGATTCTTTGATGTACCATGGGCAGCTTTTACAAACCTGAAAAATAATATTTTATGTCCAATCAGTGCTGGTTTAAATGAGCACATAAGATCGACCATTGGCAGGTCGGGGGCGCCCTGTTTACTGTTGATAATTCAACTTGTCTGATTTTCCATAAAAATGGCTAGGCTACAAAATCAGCATCTATCAAAACCAGAAAAAATATGATTGCTTGAGGCTTATAGTTAGGACGTACCTTCTCAAAAAGCTAAGCGGAATAGGTCTAGCAAGGCAGAAGCCTAGTTTCGACATGATGTCTCGCTCGCATTGGAAGACATCGGCCTTGGAGTACGCGTTGTCAGTCACGTACACGAAGTCTCCGACGTCGGGAGCGTAGATCTCTTCGTACTTGCTTGCAATGAACATCGCCGTTACGCCGACGAGCTGCAGCTGATTCCGTTGAACGTTTGGCACCGCCTGTAATTTTAGAATTGGTTTGTTTCAGATTGTCTAAGTGTGATGAGTAAAGCACTAATAAAAAGCAAATTATTCTTTCTTTTCATGACCATTACTCAAAAAGATACGAAAAGACAAGTACAAAAATCGATCCACGCAGCACTACACCACAGGCGGCTATTATTATTTCTGTATACAACTATAAAAAAGTATTTACCTGTAAGTATCGGTCAATGATTCCAACAGTCAGATGGAATGTCTCCAGCACCAAAGAGAACTGTCTCTGCACCTCCACAAGCCAATCAATGAGAGTAGCTCTCATCTTTCCAGTTATTACAGTCTGAAAAGAAAAAAATACCAATCACATAAATTGTTGTAAAAAAAAAAGAATAATATCAAATTAAATGAAGGTAAATCATGCATTCACACCTGAATTTAACAGATAAAAGAAAAAGCAAAATTTGTATGCCTTTGCCGTTTTATACAACATCATATTGTACAGACAACATCATGAACTGATTACCCTCTTGTCAAAAGAATTTTAATGCAAGAGGGGCAACCAATTGATGACGCTGGCTATAAAAATGCAATACAAACCTGTTTCCTTAAATGGTCAGTCTCAATAGGATATTTCTCTTCTAACTCAGTCAAATACTTGTAAATATCCTTAATGTAGATGGACATAAGCAGCGGACTGTTATTATCTCCAGCGTCAATATCTTCAATGTCATCGGGCAATTGAGGAGTAGCATTGAGGTCAATCAGGTCATTATTTAATAAGGCTGCATATCTTTCAACCTTTTGCCTGTCAATTATTGAAGTCTTTTCGTAACACTCTTCCAATTTCAACTTTCCGAGTGATTCGGTTGATTCTTTTAAAATTGGTTTCAATGCTCTGGGTTCCTTATTTTCTTTCAGTGTTGGCAGCTTAGATGTCTTCTTGGATTCTTGACCTTTCTTCGTCTGAACGTAAATGTTAATGGACTCTTTTAGTTCAGCTGGCTTGTTCTGGGCATCTTTCAGGATTGCCTATAAATGTATGTTTAGTTACAAACTATGTAATTTTCTCTTTTTTATTTCTAGATCATTAAAAACATGTGCATAGTGTTCTGAGTATTTATATTGGAAGGGTGCAAAATTGTAGATTACATTATATGGGAAAACCAATATACAGACAGAACACAGACCTATCATAAAAGTGCTGAGAGTACATTTTCATAACACCACCATATATGATATTATATATTCCAAAGACCTGTTCAACAAAATATCATTATATAAAACATTTTAGCCCACTGTGTCAGTGACCTATTACTTTTTTTAAGGATCCAAAATAATAGATTCTCCAAGTTGTAGTTGTTAATACCCAGAAATCCTTGGTTGAAACTAGATTGACAAAATAATATGGCCTCATTTGATTGGTACTAATATGATAAGAAATAATAATATATGTATAATCACAAACTCAAGATGATTGTGGCTATCTCAACAGCTGAGTATAAAGCTGCCCATAATACAAAAATAAAATATTCAAATTGCAAATAAACTATAAAGAAAATGTACATACCCTGTTGCGAGCAGCGGCTCTAGCAGCAAGTCCAGCTGTACTCTCCTCACGGCGCAGTGGAGGCCTACTCGACGGTTGCACTGCTGCTGCCTTAGCTGCCAAGCCTGTGTCCACCTTCGACTGGACATGACTGTAATTACTGAAGAAAACATTTTTTTTTTACTTCTACCTACAATACATGGTAAAAAAACGAAAATATTTTACGAGAGAAAATTAAACATAGGACTGTTACTTTGAAACATAGTACTATCTTTGGTCAGTGGGTCGTCTTAGGTTTTCCTTCTATTTTATAGCGGAAATGAATGATAACAACACATAATAAACCAACCAGCTGATGAACAAAATAATAATGTGGGTGTGACTACAATTCTAAAAATTTTACCTCTTAACAGCAGCCCGATTCAGACAAGCTTTCTTCTCAAACTCTGCAGCAGCAACAGCGACCTTGCCACCAATATCACGTTGTGTTTGAACGTTAGTGTTGATATCCCCCAAAGCTCCTCGAACGGTCAAACCTTGTTTCTTCGTAGGAATGGCCACGTTAGCTTTACCCTTTATAGCATATATATTTTCCTGGTCCTGGATCTGCGCCTAAACATAGTATCATCGTTATTAATACGTTTTAAAGCAATAATCAATCTGTTAGTTTTATAAATTAACGACAATTTGTTACCGTTCGGTGTCTCCTCATTTGGATCTCCATATCGACGTGTTTCTTTATTTAGCCCTTACGCAATTTAAACAATCTTCGACAGATTCTTGTTCCAGCGTAAAGTAAGTAGTTAATTACATCCAGCTGTACCGCCACTGCCCGACTTTCAGTTTTATTTAAATTTTTTGCTACACTTCGATTTGTTCGCTTGCTCGACTCCCTCCGCTCAAAACTAACGGTTATTTTTTCAATTTTCTTTGAATTCACTATGGTTCACTACGATTGGTCAAAAATATTTTAGTTCTGATTGGTTCTTAACCATATCCGGGAAGTCAAGCATAAACTTAACAATGCAAAATCAAGAAAATGCTACTTTTTTAAATAATTTGTAAACTTATATAATAGGGTTTATTAAATAACCGTTTACTATAATTTGTTCTAATTATGTTACTAATATTTTTTCTTTTTACGATATAATAACACATTCATTGATTTGCACAAGTCTGCAAATCTATGACTCTCATCATTACCTATGCCTGTCCGCTTTGGAAGATATTCACAACGGAACCAACGAATCAGCACGCTAAAAGTCTGGCACACGGAAGTTAAACCTGAAAAACCGTGTGAAAAAATGTTGTGTGGAAATAAAACGTTATAAATCAATATTTTGATATCCGTACATGTATTCATAATTATGTATCATTTACAGCTCTACCAGAAACTGATGGCATTTTTAAAAGTAAAAAAATATTGCGATATGGAAATAGTAATTTAAAATAAAATCGCGGTGTTGAGACATTTAGATACTTTTAGTTTCCTTTTTATAACAGTATGAAGTAACTCCTTTATTTCTGAATAAATAGAAGATTCACACAAGATAGGTAGAAGATTCAGAGACAGATTCTTATTATCTGTCTCTAATCTGCAAAAAAAATAGTGTAATGTGACAATCTGAAATCGAAAATAAATTGACGTTTCTTAGTATCACAAAAACTCGAGAACGGCTAAATCGATTTGCTTAATTGCTTAATTTTAGTTTTGAAATATAATATTTATCAATAATAACGAGAATAAAATCGAAAGTTCTCAAATCTTTATGAATTGACGTTTCGTTCTTCGCAAATTACAATCATGGTATTGCGCTTATAAAAAACTTTTTCTATGTTTCGTTTTACGCAAGATGTGACGTTTTTTGGTTTTGAGTTCTGACACTTTTTATCAATGTTTGATTTTGACTTTTGACAGAACTCGGTGCGTGCGCGTTAATGTGAGCACTTCGTACCAATATTAAATTGCCGGGTCGATTATTCTCGGAGAACACACTAACTTAAGAAGTTTAATTCACATTTCCCACAACGTTTCTAGCAAGATGTAAGATATTTTTTGACATATCCATTCAATATTAACCTATGCGGCCTTTGTAACGTAAATTTATTTGTTCTTAGTTTTCTCAATAATGGTGCAGAAGGGTCCCCGTCCTTTGGTGCTGTGCGGACCTTCGGGGTCGGGCAAGAGTACATTGTTGAAGCGTCTTCTCAAAGAGTTCCCGGATAAATTCGGGTTTAGTGTTTCGCATACTACAAGAGCTCCCCGTCCAGGCGAGAAAAATGGTGTTCATTACCACTTTACAAACAAAGATGACATGACCACTGCTATTGCTAAAAGCGAGTTCTTAGAAACCGCATGTTTCAGTGGCAATATGTATGGAACCAGGCAAGTACTTCACCAATTTGTTTTGTAAGGAATCTCACTTGGCCATGTGCTTGTTGTTTTGGGCACACTGGCATGTTGCCAAAAATGAGGTGTTCTTAATCATAAAGTCATTGTTTTGTTAAATGTATTTACTGCAATATCTCAATAATTGCTTAGTAAATACTCTTCGCCACATCATCACCAAGTGTCTATGTAAGTTGGTAACTTGAATACAGCAATACTTTTCTTGTTAGTTACTTCAAATGTTTTATTTGTGAGTTCATGTGACCTAATAACCAAAGTTATTTTGAAACTTTCAGTAAACAAGCTGTGAGTGATGTCTGTTGCTCTGGAAGGATCTGTGTCCTTGACATTGAGATTGAAGGAGTAAAGCAAGTGAAGAAAACTGATCTCAACCCGCTACTGGTGTTTGTGATGCCACCGTCTATTGAAGAGTTGGAGAGGCGACTGCGGGCACGTAACACTGAGCAGGAGGAGGCACTGATGAAGAGGTTGGAGACAGCTCGCAAGGAAATTATATATGGTGAGTAGGTTTTTTAAACCATTGCCTTTTTCAATCAACAAATCCATGGTAAACATGTATTATTTACTAACTTACTGCGAGAAGCGCCGCTCACCAGCGCGCTCCGCACTCTCAATCTCATTGCTGATGATATTGATATATTCTGTTGCTCTTTAGGTGAATTTGCAAGAACAGCTACCTATAAAATTTGTTATGGTTAAATAGCGGAACTATGTATTTTTGTATGTGTGCTACAATATCGCATTGGGTCCTGTAAGGATATTTGTATGTTTATAGTGAATAAATAAATAAAATTTAAAATCTTAGTAAGTATTTGTAATTTATTGAATAAATGGTCAATCAAGTTTTTGAGTAATAACTATGATTGTAACTGCTATTCCTTGAAAGGTAATTTTGAAGAGTACAAGCCTTTCAAAGTTTACAAAAATAAAAGTACATACAAGCTTCTTTCATAAATCATAATATGTATTGTTAATAAATTACAGAAAAAAGGAAAGTAAGTGTTTTCTTATGTGAAATTAAATATAGTCCCGAAATAAATTAAATTTGAATATGGTGACACAAAAATTTTGAATTATTACAATATAACCCAGAAAAATTCAGCTTGAATTTTACAGGATCCGAAATGTTTAACAGCAAAACTAAATGCTAATTTTAGAAGCAAGATAATGTATTTTAATGGATAATGCTTATTGAAATATTTTTCCGCAATATAATCAATTAACAAATTCATTTACTAATAATAACATGGACATAAATGTTTTCAAGCTTTCAAGAATATTATTAGCATTGATTACGCAATTCATTATCAACAAATTAATGAATGTTTACAATCGGTCTTAAAAATATAACACATCTGATGCAATGTTTTCAGGTCAGGAGCCAGGGAACTTTCACATTATTATTCTCAACGACAATTTGGACAAGGCTTACTCAGAGCTGCGTGAATTTATATCTAAAAATATGGAGGAAAAAGAGCGAGGTTTGTGAGTTTTCTTGTTTTGTAAATAGACCTCCTCAAAAACATCTAATAATAACATTCAATACAGTCTGACTCAGAATGTTGTTCAGTTATGTTGAGTTGATGTACATTTTATGTGTGTGTTTGTGTGCGTGTCTGTTTGTTTACCTGATTGTTTGTGTTGTGTGCAAAACACCTACAAAAGAGTTAGAAAACATGTAAACAAAATTAGCTACAGTGATTTTCTTGATACTTTTTGTGTGCCAATTTCGTTTTTTAACAAGGTTTGTGTATCAACCAAAGATAATCTGATTTTTAATGTTCTAACATCTTTTCAGTGTAGTAAAGTTATCATATTAGGTAATCATGAATATTTATCTACGTTGGTACCAAACAAACCACTTTTTGTGTTTATCAACTAACCTTTCCTTGATACATAAGTATACAGATAATAAATTAAAGATAATGGAGGCACTTTACTAAAACACTAAAAAACAAATAGCAGTTTCACAGAACCAAATTATCAGTTAGTATCACTGCATTTTTAAATTCACAAAATCACAACATAATTGAATAGCTAAGTTTTATCCTCATATAACAGTCTATAGTTACGTTGTTATTGTATATTAAATTCACATAATATTTAATAGATATTAGATTTACATTATTAAGCAAAATTCACACTAGAACATGGACCCAGACACTAAGTCTAGCCCGTTGTACAATACAATTTACATTTTTAAATAACTTCTAGAATCATTTCAAAATAGTGAAAAAAAAACTAGTCCCTCCGGTATTGGGAATAAGATCCATGTTATCAGCAATCAAAGAGAAATTGCATTGCAAATTAATTCGATTGCTGATAACATGGCTCGCATTGTTAGGAGGGTCCTCTTAACAATGCGAGATATGTTCAGAACGACTGCCGGTTATTAATACTCATACTAATACCTTTTGGCGTGTGTTTAATTTTTAAGGTGTGTTAATAACTTCACTAACATTATTCAACAGATATCAAGAAGAAGGACACTGAGGCTGAGAAGTGAACTGCCTTTGCATGAAGCATGATATTATCCACGGGATACATATAGATGAGCATAAATGTTATCCACTGTTTTTGATATTTCGAAATTATCGGTGTTAGTTGTGTGTTTTATGTGTTTAACACTGAAATATGGCCCCAATAAACATAAGCATATACATATTGTAACATGATTTGGAAGAGAATCTATGAGAAACTACCTCCTATTAAATGTTTAAGTACACAGTATTGTAAAACCATAAAATGGTGAACTGCAAGGGATTCAAACTGATATTAGGTGTTTAGAATCTGCTTATAGTGATTGTTGTTCGAGTTTATTAGATGTTTTAAATGTTAGAAAACAATCACATAAAGTAAAGCGCAAACAAGCGCTCGGAAGCGTATTTTTGCAAATTCCCAATGATATGCGCGTCTTGACTTAAAAGCATAATAAATAATATTATTCTAATTGTATCGAAGCTTCAAAATTTTGATAATTTATTTCTAGTGGGATTTATCTATACATACATTATAGTGATACAAAATGACTTCCATAGTTACTATACTATGGTATTGAAAAGCATTTACAGAGAACCCAATAAAAATCCTTGTCTGAAACTTAAGAAAACTGTACCGACAGCGCGCTCCATACTAGTCACTTAGGTAATAGAAAAACCTGCAAACAATGAAATATAAGAATTTTTTAGTTAACTTTTTGACTAAAAACTGATTAACCACAAGCCTAGATATTAGTGCCCATATCCTAGGTACGAAATGTCATCGAGTTTAGTTCCTTATTGACCAAACTTCTTTCGATTAGACTACATTTGTATGAAACACATAGTAGGGTGCTGTCGGTAATACCCTTTTCAGGTAGGTGGATATAAACGAGCATTCAGCATTCCATTTTCGTGACTCCACGCGACGTGTCGTGGCCATACTCGGCGCATCTTGCAAACACAATAAGTTGGATTGTAGAGACTACCGGATTTTGGATTATTGAAGCTTTGAAGATATAATATTTCTTACCCACACCACTCAATTGAAGTGAGAGTTCACACTTACGGAAGGTTTCGAAGTTTTCGGAGTCGTGGATTTTATGAATTTGAGTGCTCGTTTATTTTATGGCATGCTATAAAGAGTAAAATGTCGTGTACTACATCGGTCTTGAAACGACCTTGTATGAGCTTTACCATTTAGTTAAGTGTAATCTATGTAGTTCAAATTTATATGGAATATATAATAAAATAATACTGAAATCAAATATCGTAATATTATATTGACGGTATACATTTAAATAAAAAGCACTTTTGAATTTAAAAGATTCTTAGACCAAAACATACCTAGCCATATGACAAATTTGATGTTGCACTTGACTGACGCAAAACGACTCTTGTGCTATATAAATCCCTTACAAAACATTCCATAATAGCCTGTCATTACTATTAAATAAAATATACAAATAATTTTATTTCTGAAATTAGAAGTAAGTCTAACTTAAGCATTTAGTTCTCTGGACCTACCATTTTCGTGCCAAATTTTTTAATACAATTTCGGCTACTTTATAATAATATAAGTAAACAATTTTGCAATCAGTGTGCAATTTTATTATTGTTATTACGTGTACTTTAGAATGTGGTAGTCAAGAAAATAATGTATGTAATGAATAGTAAAAATATTGCACTAGAAGATTTTTGCATTTCCTTTTTTCTCTCATTGTATAGTAATTAATATAGTATTCGAGTTCAGGTACTTGTAGATCTTAGACCTCATAGTTCTTACGTATAATAAATTGTGCTTAAATGTTATTTGTAAGTACGGTAGTCCATTTACTTAAATAAACATTGTGTAGTTTTGTCTGTTACTAGTTGTTGATATTTAAAATATTTATGCAAGATGTGAAATATCGTTTAATATAATATAAATATTTGCTTTTATTTTAGCTGTTCTTCGAGGATTCTGAAGAAAGCCAGGCGCTGAAAAATTCTACTCAAATAAATTTATGTATGTTTTAGTATTATTGTTAATTAAAATACTCGTCTATTAGAATGTATCGTTTCGAAATGCTATGATGTATGTAGGTGCAATTTCTCAAAGCCTGCTTATGAACACAGTTTCTGGATTCTGGTTTTAACGAGAAGCTACATTCTAAACTAGTGTTATATTTTTATGGGGCTTATTTTTGTAATATAACTATCTAACAATCTCCATTTTTGGTGTTCAATTTTAAACCATTCCAAGATGCTAGCAACGCTGTACTGCTATTATATATGTTTATGAAATTATTGTGATTTGCATAATTTTTATTGTTTATATACTTACCTAATATTTATTCCAAAAAGATGTGTTGCGTTTGCAAGCTCACTTTTCGCAGATTGTATGTATGAAGTGTTGTCAGTATAGAAAATAAAACGATTGAAATCAGTGTTTTAGTTTTGTTTTAATCATTTGTATACGGTTACTTTTTTTACAATCATTTTTCGACTTTTTCATCGTTTGCACATACACGTTCACACTACACGCACCCCCACTATGACTACCTACATTGCTTCACAGAGTAACCGTTATTTTTCATGTGCACATTATACCTACCTATTGTTTCTTATTTAAAAAAACGTGTTCCCCTGTATTGTGGATGCGTTTACAAACATAAACTCACATGGACAAACAGCCAGACCCGGAACAAATATCTGTAGGCAATACACATATTGTTCCGTGCGGGAATCGACCCGCGACGCGCAGCGCAGCAGCCAGTCGCCCAGACACTGCGCCAACCGTACCGTTAATTTTATGGGTATAGTTATAAGGCTCAAGAAACAAACAAGACAAGACAACAAGAGCATGGCAGTTGAGCTCACTTTAATGTCTTGCTGACGGTGGCGCGTGGGTTGGTTCGTTTGGTTCCCTTCAAGATGGTTGAGCTAAACGGTGCTGATGCACGCGTCATATGCGTGAACGGGTGCTGTCAATTGGGATTGGTCAACTCTTAACTGCCATGTCTTACATCGTTATTATAATTTTGTTATTTTTTATATTCACCTTCATTGTTTTCACATATAGAACCAACAAGAATATTGTAACCAAGACTTTGTAAAAACCAAATGGAAGGAAAAGAGTGTCCATGGAGTTTCTTGCTCGTTCTTCTCCATAGAGACCTACGTTTTGGAACGAGCAACTAGCTTCAATTTTAAACTGTAACTTCTTGACAATTCAAAAGTGCCTGGAGGTCTACTCTTATTCAACGAAAAACGAAGTTTCGGCCGAAATTTCGCGTGTGTCCTACCACGGTTTCATTTCGTTCCGAAGTTTCTTGCGAACGAACATTGTTTGACATTTAGATTCTCTAAACCTACTCTAATTCATAATAGTCCGACCGAAAATTATGATTTGACATAAGAATGTTCGGAAATTTTACTTCAAACTGACGAAACCAAAATTGTTACCTTTTGATATTCGTTTGTGTGGATTTTAAAAGAAAATTGCTTTAAATTTCCTACACGGATGCTTTAAATCAAAGCTACTTTACGTGAAGAACGCTTAGAGAGTAGAAAGAACCGGCGGCGCCTGTGCAATCAACTAAATATTGGTCAAATTCCCGACATTGAGTTTGTTGGATATTACAGACTTATACGGCAATTATTTAAGGAGTTGTGCTTTATTAGTGCTAATATTGGACATGAATATGTGGGATAAACTAGAATCAAGCATTATCTTTAGTGAAAAAAATACATATAATTTGAATGTGGATAAATATTATATTGATACATACGAAGTTTTTAATAATAATCTTTTATTTTGATATTACTCTTTTATTTCGGATAACAAACACCCATAACATATTATAAACTATCATACATATTTCTAGAAATCACAAAAACGTAACTATTGCACACGAAATGACGGCGTCGTATTGCGCTGGGTGATGTCGCGAAGCCTTCCACGGAATCGCCACGATCTTCTCATCCTTGGTGGTGTGATGTAGCTGGGACACATAGAGCTGCGTCTTATGTATTGCTGCACGCAGCATATTGGGGTCTGCCAGCGATACCCCGCAGTTCTTCTTATTCCCCTTCTTGGTTTGCGACATAGGTTTGTACGTGGCGACGATAGTAGCGTAGGCACGTTTAGGGGAATAGGGGCCAATGTATCTACATTAGGCACAACTTCGGCCGGTATCAAGTCAGCGACGGCGGCGGAAATCCAAAAGAAAACTTGTGGAGACCCAAAATGCAGACTACGACAATACGACTTGAAACTTCCTTACGGAACGTGTTTCGTGAGCGCGATGTGTGTAAAAAAGCGCTTGGAAACATTGATTTATAAACACAATACTTGAGAAACAATAAAAGTATTAAAAAACATTCAAATAAAATATCATAAGTTGACATGTTTTGATTAGACTGCGGGTGAATATACAGAAATGTTGGTTGTCATACATTACTACCCATCGTTAACATGAAATAGAACTCTTAAAATTAGTCGGTTATTAATGACAGTGAAAAGGTTTTTTATAGTGTCCCGATGAATTTCGTTGAAAATAATAATTTTATCTGTATTTATATTTTTTCAGCATGAATATTACAAGAAATATTTAATAAATCACGTGTTAAATGTAAAATAGAAAAATAAAGCAAAAGAGTTTATTAATTTTAAGTTGAAATAAAAACCGTAATTAACTTTACATGACATCGTAAAGAACCCACACCCTATTTCATTCACGAAAATTATCTATGGTTCCGAACGTTTTGTGTGTGTCCGAAAATGAATTAGAGTAGGATCATTCACGAAATTTCGTTTCAATATCGTTCGTTACCGAAGTTTCGTTTGGAAGAAAGAGAGTAGACCCCCTGTAAATGGTCTAATTGAAATAAATGCTTTGATTTTCATTTTTCTGAAACTTTGAAGTTTTTGATACCCCATTAGGTCTTTGAATACATTAATTATTACTTCGTGATCTAGCTAGAAGGCTTCAACCAACAATTTGTGTGTACATGTTCTTTGTGTGCCTATGTACCTAGGTACTACAAAAATAATCATGTTTTATCAGTAGGTACTTATAATTATTACCTATTGAAGTATTCATAAACTGCAATCAAATTCAAATGATACTGTTATTGTATAGTCTAGATAAATACTTCTGTAGTAAACCAAATTAAATGCATTTATTATGAGTTGCCAGTTTAAAAAATGGGAAATTGTGTAGGAATTCCAGGGTGATGCAAAGGTCAGTTTTATTTTATATAAAACTAAGATGGAAATATAATAAATCCTCAAAATATTTATTTCAAGTCTACCAATACAATAACAGTTAGGAAGAAAATAACAATACAAGTTATGTTTCTTTTATTGAGTCAAGAATTACTTATTGTAGACAATAATAATTGTTAATTAATTTCAAACAATAAAACAAAGCATGATGTCAATTTATTAAAGAAATTATTCATTCTGTGAGCAATGTTATTCAAGTCACATTATCACAATAAACATAGGTAATAGTAAATATAAAACAATTTTAAACTTTCAGGAATATCCTACAGCATGCTTGCTGTTTTTAGTTGCTGTGAGTCAATTTCAAAGTACAATGCTGTTGTCTTTGTCCCAGCGGTCACGGTGTGAATGGGGCGGTGTGTTCTCACAATCTCCTGCTGTGCTTTTGGAAATACTTTTCAAGGAAACACTACTCCCAGCAGGCATTAAGCTTGACTGTTTCGTTAAACATTTCAACCGTGGAATATGTGACACTCTTTTAGGAATTTTGGAACCAACCTTCTGGTTTTTAGGATCAAACAATGTGTTGGCTGATTTAGACCGTGTGTGTCCTACATCTGCCTTGTTCTTCATACATGACAGTGGAGTTCTGGAGGCACTGCTACTTGCAGACTTGGACTTCTTAGGAGTGTCACTCAGATCATTTGCTTCATCTTCATATATGAGCAGCCCATCAACATTTTTGTCTGTCTTGGATCCTGTTTGGCGCAGCTCTGCATTGGTGCTCTGTAAGACTTTGATTAAAGTATCATCTGACATAGCTTCAACATTTGAATCCTCTTCAACTTTAGCAACAACAATAGGTGTTCTTTCAATACCTATTGATGGTGACCGAGGATCATCATCAAGGATTTCAAAAACTAGCCCATCATCCTCATATTCATTTATAGTATCACCGTCTTCAATACTATGTATATTTTCCTCACTATCTTCAAATTTGTCATCATTTTCTACATACTCAAAGTTTGTTTCCAAAAAGTTTGGTTTAAGTTGACTTGTACTTGATATGTTGTTTTCTATCGCATCATAAGAAGCTGTGGAAGATCCTAATGGTTCCTCAGGCTCTTTTACTGTATCATCTAAAGTAATGTTCAAAAATCCCTCACACAAGTTTCGAGATACCAGTAAATCTGGAGTCTTTTCACATGCTTCAGTGCAGCTATCGCAGTTGCCGTCATTTTCGTCCTTTAACATAGGACTGGCACAGTTATCACTTTGTAATCTTAATGATTTCTTATCATTAGCCACTTCATCAGTCTTTGAAATTACAATAGGCGTGCGTTCAAATTCTTGTGTGGGGGAGCGCGGGTCATAAGACTGCAAGTGATTCTTTATTACAGCTGAGAGAATAGGGTTGTTGTGGACCAGTTTTTCTTCACCATTAGCATTTTCGAAAGTCTTCCTTAGATCAACGTTTTTAGTGATATTGTGTTTACCAGTTGACTTATTCTGAAAGTAAGACACAAAAATCGTAAGTTACAAGAAAACAAAGTCAGATGTTTCGTTCACAACAAAAAAAAAATAATGGAGGGAATTCTGTGGTGCGTTTAAAATTTTATAGTTTCGCAATACTGTACCATGGAATTGTAATACGCACCTGTAGCGGGGTCCGTGAAATATCTGATGTTGGAGATCGAGGATCAGGGTTATTACAAACGTCTGAAACGTCCAACTCATTTTTTACCGAAGCAACAGTTTGTCCTTCATTATTGTTTGGTTTACTTGTGTTGGTTCCCATTTTAATAACTAAATATATAGGACGCGTTATAAATAGAATCCGAAACTGCTGTTTATAACAAAGTAATCATTTTAGCTAACAGATACAGCGATTGGCTAAATTATTACTTTTTTTTCTTCCAACAATCCGGTTGACGAACTCAAAACATCTAACGGCCGCAAACGTCACACTGGATTCTATTTTTGAAAATATTTCGTTCAGAAAATCAAACTTGTGGTTTTTAAAGTAGATATAACAAGATGAAACTATTTATTTTATTTTATTGTATGTCTGTCTATAAAATCTTCAAAATAACAACAATACAGTAACAACAACAACACAGTAACAATACAGTAAGTTTGGTTGATTAATCGTCATTTAAATTGCTTGAAAAGTTTCTGTATTTTTAATAGTATTTTTCTCCAATACAGGTTACCATTTCTAAACGACCAAAAAGATGATTGCCATTCTAAAAAAATAAAATAAAACTGAATCACGGTGATTACAAAAATGAAATAATTGTTGATGCAAGTTGTTGCCGTTTGAAACATAAAAGTATAACAAAGAAAGAAAAAATTATGTATTAGTATTGTTATGAAACCGTAAGTGACGCCAATATCCAAATTATCGATAGATAAACTTGAAAGCTCTCACGGGGTGGCAGCACTGTCATGTTGTTCGTATCCGCTTGTGAGCTTTTTTTTTGTTGGAGACTGGACACGACGGGAATAACCTCATCGGAATTGAAAACCGAATCGAGGATAATTATTATTAGCTTCCTGTAAAACACACAACTCGCTCACTTCAGACAATCGGTGACCGATTGTTATTGGCAGGGAAAATGGATCCTAATAAAATTATTAATTCTAATAAACCGACGCACACGGCCTACAAAAAGTTGGTCCCACAAATCTATGGATATATTGAATCTGTCCGATAATTGGTCCTACAAAATGTCAGTCGCGGGCGGAGGTTTTATGGCTCCATTCACATTGAGGCAGAGTCGGAGCAAAGCGTCTTTTTATGAGCCGAAAGCACATTATTTTTATATTTGACGTATGAAACTGTCAATTTGGTCTACGAGATTAAAAAACACACTATAGGTGTTACTTATTCGTTCATTTGACTACAACCAGCTCAACTTTTTTAGCACGCTTCCCAAAATCTGGATTGAGTTGCAATAAAAGTACAGTATCAATATACAATTGTCTTGTTAAAATATAGATCCCAGATAGGTCGGTGGGCTGTCGGCTTAAGTATGAAATGAAATGGGAAGACCTCTCTTTTTACGCCCATGGAATAGGATACCTCCACAGAACATAATACCCCCTCACAGTTGCTATGGCATCATGGATGGACCGATCATCTTGGAAAAAAGAGAAAACGTGCTGTTTAAAAATAAGCAGTTAGGCTTTTTAAGCCAAAACCTCTATCTAAATAAAAATAAGAAAAAATAATACAAGTAATATTACAAATCTTTATTTAATAAATGAAAGTACGCATCAAAAATTAAATTATTAGAACTTATATTTTCACTTGAATACCATATTTAATTCTAAAATAATGTATGTACTTATATGTAGACTGAAATACATATCTAGCAACTAGCAATAATTATAATGGCACACAATGATCTCTGCCTACCTTTTGTCATTTAATAGGCAGATATAGTACGATTCAAACTTAATGGCGTCTCGGAAGTAAGCCGCCATTAAGTTTGAATCGCGTTAAAGTTGTTTACATAAACTACAAAAGACAACAGATAAAAACTATTTGGTGCGCTTCGGTACACATCCTAAATCGAAGCTCCAAGTGCCGCGTTTACACATGGCGCTAGGCCGAGAGCTCCACTTCCAGCCGCGAGCGCACCTTACCCGACAGCTAGATCCCTCATTGAGCCCCCAGCCGTTTGGTGACGTCATCCCTTTGCAGCTAACCCGGCCATGCTCAGGCGGCGGCGGAGGGTGACACCACGTGTGAGCTGGAATGAGGAGATATTTTGTAAATATTGGAAAATAACTACGTAGCATTCCTTGCCGTGACGGAGCGTAGGTAATTGTAAACAATGAGGAATTTCAGCAGCGCTAATATGAAATCTGCGTTTTATTGCCATACCACAGAATGGGTAGATAAAGGGAATGGTTAGATTATAATAGAACAACCTTGATAATTGCATCGCGCGAGACATCTAAATAGATAAGCTGCAATTAATTGGACAAAAACTCAAAATGTAAAATAAATCCAAATTATTCGTCAGTTATTGGTACATTATGATTATTTGTTATTTTGGCACGTACTAACAGGAATACAAATGTAGCAAATAATATTTTGTCGCATATGTTACCCGTTTGGCTGCTTCCTCGATAATATTTTGATTTTGTTTATTAGTAAGATTTGCCTTGGTACGGTCAGTGAAAAAAGTTGATTAACGCTGTAACTTTTATATCAGCATTTTTTTTTTTATTTTACATCCACTCCGTATTTTCTTCAATATTGTGCAAAATACCTACATATTATAAAATCTGTAGTGTTGAAAGAATTTTGTCGCTGATCGTACGTGCAAAGCAAGAATTTATATCGAATGATTTGTTATAATACCTATGCTGTTTGTGCATGTGGTATGAATCATGGTGATAAAAGAACATCTAAATATCCCACGGCCTTGCTGCTATGACTCGGCGACCCTGCTCATAGCAGAGATATTATATTCCCTTTGTTTTTCTAGTTGATGCGACAGTGGCGTGCAATCCTATAAATCACACAAAGTGCGCCAAATGATTAATGACTTACCGCTACAAACAGGCAAATGTCCCGACCACCTCATGTCGTCACCACATGTTAGTGTTCTTTGTCCTCGTAATTCCGCTTTGGGATCTCGGCATGTAAAATTGCAAGCTTTATTTTCAGCCCCACAATGAGGCACTAAATACTTGGGCACAGAACAAGACTGTACCAACACATGTATCTGCATTTTACACGTTTGGAGAATCTGGAACGTACAACATTATTGTTGAAAGATGTGAAAATTTATTACAACGATTTACATTTTCAAAAATAAACTCACTTCGTCTTTATGCGTGATTCGACCGACGACCATGTGCGAGCCCTCTTTCAGTAAGGAACCGAATTTAGGACCATACATGTGGACGAAACGTACAAGCCTGGGCGCTTTTCGTCCTGAACATGACAATATACGAGGATATTGTAGCTTAGCACGATCAAGGCCAGGCTTGGTAATCAAAGTTCTGTCTGGTGGACACCGTACGCAGATATCTGGAAGCGTTTTTAAAATGTTAGATGCATGGGGTTTTTAAATAAAAAGTAAGTTAATTATGAAAATGTAGTCATTTCTAGTAACATATTTGGCAACATCAGATTTTTTTAAATTGCAGTACTGGTTTCTGAGCTATTGGCTGCTGCATTACGTTATAATTACGGCTTACAGGTAGTCGTTCCGGGGTTGGTCGTTTATAAATGTGAGTTTCTGAATGCATCCACAAAAAATCCTAAAATAGTAACATTAAAATATAAATAAAAAATAACAATAACCTTCACCAATGCTGTTATACTCCTCATCTCTCATACGAATTGGCAGCGATCTCCTGCGTTGTACTTCTCCCGCTCGCACCACTCCTCGTCCAATGTAAACGGACGACACTTCATTGTTCAAGTTCTTCCTATTAGTTTCTTTAATATATGCATCAGACTGGTAGAAGAGGCGCGGGTCTTCTCTTGGCTGGTATACTTTACCCGCCTTCTCTTCGGCAAGTGATGGGGTATCGTACCGAACGTGCATCGGCGCCCGTAGCTTGGAGAGCCTGCTGCTATAATAGTCATAATCATTTCTTCTGCTGTGATCAGATATTATAGAACGACGACTGTGATAGTTTGATGGTCGGCTTTGATGTCCTTCTTTCGGTAAAAGTTTTATTCTGAAGAATCAAAAAAAAGATATTTAAATTTCAATGTGCGTATGTGGTAAAGTGGTAACTGTTACATGAGTGCGATTTTGCTAATGATAAGTGCGAAGAAAATCTAGACATTTCGTCAAGGTTTCATCTCAAACTTTTAAATATTTACTCAAAGAGAACTATTGAGGTTTTCACAACATGAAAACTAGAGCTTGTAATCTGTTTAGGCAGTCAGGTATGCTACATGAATAGAATTGACGTATGGTTGCTTTTTTAGCGAGCCCTATGTTAGCTTTAGCGGATTGAATATTTTGACGGGCACTTATCGATGTTTTGATCTAAAGTTATTTACGATTATGTGTATTTCCTCTTACGCAGTAAAATATAAATAATTATTTAAAAAAAAACTGATTTGACGATACTTTTAGAGTGCAGATATTTAAATAACGAAATGTTCCTACTTATTACTAATTTGAAAAAATAATAAATACCTAGACCTATATATCTTACTAGTATTATAAATGCGAAAGTTTGGATGGATGTTCGGTACTCTATCACGTCGGAACGTCTGAACAGATCTGGATGAAATTTGGCATAAAGGCCCAATAGAATATATGCTACTTTTTGCCCCTTTTTGGTGTTGCTAAGGCATAATTTACTTGACTTTCACTTTGGTTTAACTCTAAAATCTATGCACACGAAGACACGGGCAGAAACTACCTAGTAATAAATATAAATATTGTAAAAGCTTGACGAGTGGTGCCAAGAAGTTTACGTCAATTCACTGACCTGTTGATGTCTATGTCCGGTTGGCGTGCTCTCAGTGAACCTAGAAAAAAAAACACATAAAAATGTTACGCCATCTTTATTTACAAAGTTCTGAACTTTAATTATGAAGTCATACTTCCTTATTATTACCGAGGATTGAAAATAATAATTTTAAAGTAATATCAAGAGGAAAGTTTTGCTCTTAATTATTTTTACTTCCTGAAGTTCAGTATCAAACTTTCTCGACTTCAAATTAATGATTTTGATTTGTAAAATAGTATCAATATTCAAGTTTAAAATAATGACAAATTACTAAAAATGTGCACTATGTATCTACTTATGATTTATCCTACTCACTGACTAACCTATGTGTTTACCCAAAAACAAATTGAAAACGACACGTGTCCTCTCACTCACTTGCTATACTGTGCGAGTGAAATAACATGATAAGCTCCTTGCTTTGCCCACCATTATTAATTTTATTTTAACCTACATGACAAACATTTCAGCCGTTTCGGAAAGATTTACTACATTGAAATAATTGTAGCAGTCAATAAGAAACACATTTCATCTACAATCAAGAAGCGATATAACACTTTAAAGTGTCTGGCACAAGTCCCACATTCCAATGCATTTCCACTTTCCAGGTGCGTATATACTGATTTTTGTTTGATATTATGTGGATGGCGAGGCGCTGGAATGACGTGACTACTGGATACAGCTAGGAATAAACTATTCCATCATTACTTTCTGATGTAGTGAGAGGTGACTTTTATATCTAGAAGCGAACTGTTTTGTATAGTGAGGTAGATTTTTTATTCGACTGAAAAGATTTCCGTGAAGAAATCAAGCAATGAAAAAAAAAATGGAGCGGTTTTAATGAACAGGTGAGAAAGTTAGAAGGTAAGTACTTAGCAGTCAGATGAAGTTATTTGTTCATTTAAAATCATCAACTACAATCCGAGGAATCCACACTTTGCTGAGCCAGGCCTGTGTTAATTAGCAAGTAATCAGATGGTTGGCTGTTCAAAGTCATCTTACAAAAGGTGAGATGCTTACCTACGCAGTACGCAATCTAATCTCAATCTCAATCTGTTAAAATGCCTCTGATCACGATTTTTTGCCATTGGTAGTCGCTGAGCTAAGATAGCGACAAGATTAATTTTATTGTCAAAATTGGCCTTCTATTGATTTTGTCCAAAAAATTGTTTGTTTGTTTCGGCATGGGAGGTCAATGATCAGCTACAGACAACCGCCAACGAAAATGATAACGAATGACATCAGAAATACGCAATAAGCCATAAAACAATTTCAGACACTGCAAAACAGTTTGTAAGTGGCCTGTTGCAATAAATTACTTACTGACCACCCATACAGCGTTAAAATTATTGACATCAGAATTGTGGGACCGCTATCAATAATGCCGCTTCTAATAATTCATCAAACTGTTGTAACTTCGGCGAATAATCCTTTGAAGGAGTAGATTTAAAGTGATTTATAGATTTACTAGCTACCCTGCGGTGTCACCTGAGTTCAGTCATGTTTTTGGTTACGTTCTCGCTCCGTTTGTGAAAGCGTGATATCTCCTACCTATCTACCTATATCTATACGTATACACCTATGTCTTGAGTCAGTCTATTGATGAAACTGTAAACTAACTGTATTAAAATTCGTTGCATAGTTTAAAAGATTTAAGCGTCCAGAGGTACAGACGTTGGGAACCGACTTTGTTTTATTTTTATACAATGTAGTGATCTATACAGAGATAGTATTTGGGGAGAAGATATTCTATGTACCAGACCTTGGACCCTTTCTTATTTAGTAGTTACCCACTTCGTTCTCCAGGCCTAAGAGTAAACAGTTTTCACTGGTTAATAAAAAAAATCTGCTCTTCCATACCTTTTGACAGTATAGGAGTTATACTTTTGTCTTACTCACATCCCATCCTGTATAATTGGCGGAACACGAATGCAGCTAAATCTAGGGAAAAACATCGTAATTACGCAAGCAGCGATATGAAATTTCACACTGTGACATGTTTTGGACGAGACGCAGTGGATTCAGATGTAATGTTTTCAAGATTTAAATAAAATCTAGACAACCAAGGATTATGTCTGACAATACAGCTAAAATGTTACTAACCTATCTCATTATGTAATGCTAATTGTTATTGTTATATTTAAAAACCAGAGTAATCTTGCGTTAATTACTAAAGGACATTTAATAATATCAGATACTTTTTTGACAGCTTTATGTGCCCAACTTGAAAATAGTGTGCTTTATGTTTATGAGCAGAAAGCACAATACTTTTATGTTTGACGTATAAAACTTACAAAGCCTCTAAGATTAAAAAATACACTAGGGAATGTATAATCACGGACAATGGCAGTTGGACACTTTATTACCCTTACGCTCTTAGTAATAAGGTTGGCAAGCAGTCAACCGTCTTTGTGCTCCATTGCACCTACGTTTATGGAAGTGTTTATTTGGGAAAAGTACATTAAAACCACGGAGCTTTTGGTCACAAGTCTTAAAACCAATAATTGTCGGTAAATTATAAGAATGGCTGCCTCGTTAGCCTAGTGGTCCTAAGCTTGACTGCTACGCTAGTTCTTGGATTAGATTCCCAGGTAGAGCAAAAATCTTATTGGGTTTTTCTATGAAATTCTCAGTAGCGGGGTTATGATGTGTGCCCGGTTTATGGCAATAGGCTCGCCTATTACCATAAACCGGCCCTATTATATTACATTGGACTCATACATACCGGTGAACTGTAGCTGTGCATTCGCAAACCTCTGCCTAATCTTTCGGGGAATACAGGCGTGATGCTATGCTATGTTATATTATGTTTAATTATAAGAATCGGCTCACTTGCTCCTGTCCGGTGCAATAGTGTAATTTCTAATAGCCATTTAATAATCCATTACCATAAAGAAACGTACAACTATGCAAATGAATATATTAGCCGGTGACAAGTAATAAATAGCAATTGAGATATTAAAATGAACTACGCAGTTGCATACAAATGTTTAAAATGTTTTCTAAGTACAATTAATTTTGCTATTATATCGTCATTCGAATGCCTATAATGTTTCTATTCATCTCTTTAAGATGATGTCATGTATAAAATGGTAGTTGATGATCTAAAAGTATGATTCTGTTAAGTTGTTTGTATTGGACTTCGAGTTAATAGATCGTAGATATTCTAAGCAGTGCGTTTCAACTTGTGTCTTGTAAGTAGGTACTTTGTTGATTTTAAAATACCTAAGTTATAAAAAAAACGGCCAAGTGCGAGTTGGACTTGCACACGAAAGGTTCTGTAACATTATTTATACAAACGGAAAAATTATGCCCCTTAAATATTTATTTTATTTTGTATTTTATTATTTGTTGTTATAGAGGCAAAAGAAATACATCATCTATGAAAATTCAACTGTCTAACTACCACGATTTCTGCGATATAGCCTGGTGTAATCACATAATGATCCTATAACGGATCCCTCTGACAGACACATAGGCGGACAGAGGAGTCTTTGTGATAGAGTACTCTTGGCACTCTCGGGTACGGAACCCAAAAAAACTATGAAATCTACCAGTCACTGGATTAGTCAGCCTTTTTTGTGTAGTATTTTAATTTAGAGTTGCTTGTTATTGATATTATAATTATGTCATTGTTCCTTAATTGGTTTAGTAGACATTTGTAAAGTACCTAATTAAGATTAAAAAGCTATGTAAGACATACGCCGTTAATCCATGGATTTGATTTATTGCAGGAAGTAATTTCGAATTTTTTAGGAAGTCCTAAGCGCAGCGTACGCTGGACGCAGACGCTGGATGCAGGCCGCTTCCAACCGGTGTTTTTGGAAATCTACGGGGGAGGCCTATGTCCAGCAGTGGACGTCCTGCGGCTAATATGATGATGATGATGAGGAAGTAATTTCTAAGACCTAACTGTTAGTTATCGCTTAACTTTCGGGTTTATGGTTGTAGTTTAAGACGAACTTAAACTTAATTAGTAACGATTCTTCGTAGGTGCAATAATTACAGTACACCGAACGTGTTATTACCTACCAAAAAATCTAAAACAGATTTATCTGTTAGCGCTAAGCTTGAAATTCAAGACAAACATCTTTTTTCAAAGACTGCTTAGGTAGGCATTATGTCTCTTTGTCATTATATATATCTTATAGGTTCTGTCACAAACTAAGAGCATCTGTTTTAGATTTTATTTCGACGAACAGTAATTCCTTATACTTTAAATCCCTGAATATGGCCATCAAATTAGGCTGTATTTATTATACACCATCACGCCTGTATCCCCGAAGGGTTAGGCAGAGGTGTATCAATGTACATCCACAGTCCGCGCGGTTTTTGTTAGGTTCCATGCAATAACCTGCATTTATTATACTTACTAATTCAAATAAGGTTTACTGCATTATTACACTAAACATTTTTGCATAGTAGTTACACCAAAAATGATTTGGTTAATGCATATACTGCCGACCTACATTCCACATTGTTATCTCCAGTGATGATTAATTAGATTTATGATACATAAATAAATATACTCATTTTACCCTGAACTTGACCAGTGAGAAAATGTAGGTAAACATCGAGTGTAGGCGGTATCACATTAATTTTGACACGTTGTCTAGACATTTAATGAGACGCTGAGATAATTTGGTATACAACTATTCATTTTGATTCTTGGAATATATTATACTAGAATTTACTTCTCCGCGGGTTTCACCCGTACCTATTTAATTACGTCTCAGATTGCTGTTCCGCTCCTGTGGGTCGAAGCGTGATATTTTAAAGCCCTTCCTCGGTAAAAGGGCAATAACATGCAAAAGGTCTTTTGTCAAATCGGACCAATACTTCCTGGGAATATATATGTAAACAAACAAACAAAAAAACCCGTTCAGATTTTAATGTTATAGTACAGACTAAATTCTATAAGTGGCTTTCTGACGATTTCGCGTGTTCTTAGAAGAAAAAGCAGTAAAATTGTTTGTTTTTCGAATAGTAATAAAAAAAGGAATTTTGTCGCCGGTTTTCTTGATAAATATGACAGTTTAATTGATACATGGTGACGGTTAATCTGATAGCACTGAGTCTCTGATGTATTTACGATCATGACTCCTGTTTGTAAACAAAGAGACATATTGTGCTAATCAAATATAGACCTTATAAACAAATAAACGGAACAAACAGCGTAGCAATTTCATGGTTAAGAAGTTTTTTGTTTAATTTTGTTTATTTTCCTTTACAAAGTCAGACGGTTTTCCCACTGATTATTTTTATTAATATTCTTATATGAATGATTAGTAGCGAGTTATTTATAGCAATCAAAGTAACGGCAACAGAGACTTCCTGATTATTTTAAAGGCGTGATAAAATATTAATGACTAATTTTTTTTATAAAATTAAAATTATGAGTCATGACTATTAATAAGAAATGAAATAAAGTAAAGATAATGCTAGCAGTTAATTAAAAAGGAACGATGGAAAAAATAAAAACTTAAAAATTATGGATAAAATTGAATGAAAAATTATGAACATAAAAAAAAACTTACCAATAATACAAAAAATTAGAACAGCAAACACAATTGACATCTTGAGGCAAACATTCGTGTAAATAAAGAAATAAAAATTTCACAACGTAATAAAATGTTTCACAGCACGTTAAATATTGTGCACTGAAATCGTCGTGTCCCGCTGTAGCCAAAACCGACAAAGGCAAGTGATCGCGAAAAGCGCGCGAAAACCTCTAGTGTCGGAACTGTCGGAAGCTCAGCGTGGTGCGAAGACGTGGGAGGAACGCTCACGGATGCCAGAATAGCATTAGAAGTTTATAAACAGGTTATTGAAGTACCTACATACAATATGTTCTGCATACACGTTAACTGATGTCAATGTCACTGATACATTTATTTAGGCGACCAACAACCAATTAACGTCGCATTAGTAGCCAACGTTTGTTAGCAGCTGAGCTCGTCAGAGAAGGCCATAATTGCACTAATTTAAACTATTCACAAATTAGATCTTTCGTATGTATGGTTTTGGAAATCATTAAACAATAGTCCTCCTCAACTTTTATATGAATTAAAAGTGAATTTTGGTAGTAGCCCAGAATATATTAAAAGACAGATACAGAGACTATGTGATTTATTGAACAAAACAGTTTACGATTCACAAAAATGAAGTCACGACTGCACTTCCACAAACGAGAGCCACGAATAATTGTTTTTAAAGCTTTCACGGCACCTTAGAGCGAAGGGTCAATAAAAATGACAAAAATGCCAAGAACTTCAAAAGAAGTTACAAAAATCCTTGCTCTCTTTGGCTTAACAAGTATCTGAAGTAGTTTAATGATTTAGGACGGCTTTCATTACAATTGATCAAACGTACGCGGGACGCTGATTACATAATACAAGTTTTGAAAACGGTTGATGTGATTTTTGACACTTCTTACACTGTTCTTTTTAAAAGCTTTCAATGAATGATAAACAACATCAGACATGTTTGTTGCAGGTGTGGTAGCAGCAGGGATGGTAGGGCGGGTTGGGGCAGGTGAACGCCTGGCAGGGAGGCACGCAGGGGCAGCACTCGCCAGGGTACCAGACCGTCCGCGCGTACCGGCCGCTCGGTCTCGTGCATGCACCGTGGTTGAAGCAGTGGGCTTTACACGGGTAATCGTAGCAGCATGGTCTGGGGAAAAAGGAATAACGTTGTATTCATTAAAGAGGAAAAGAAAAAGAGACTTGTTGTAAACATCCAATGGGTTTAGAAGATATGTGTAAACGACGTAAACTTACTGGCTGTTTGATACATCAAACAGCAAATTGGTAATCTTCCTGCGAAACTTTCTAAGTGCGAAAGTTTGGATGGATGTTTGTTACTCAATCACACTAGAACGGCTGAACGAATCTGGATGAAATTTAGCACATAGATAGACTATAGTTTGGAATAGCACATAGCCTACTTTTTATCACGGTGGGATAATACACCAAATTTTAACTCTGACTACGTCGGTGGTTGAAGCTAGAAAGGAAGGAAGGTATATTACGATCGAGGCAAATATCTTTAGGTATTATCATATTCCGACCGGTTTATGTGGACATCTAAAGGGGAGGCCTATGTTCAGCAGTGGACGTCCTATGGCTGAGATGATGATGATGATGATGATTATCATAATAATAATGCTCCAAATAACTGGCAGCTATTTGAACGTGTTGTTCTCTGAACAACGGGCAACCTATTTAACTTTAGTAATCTTAAACGGGCCATTACAATATGACCGTAGTACCGTACTTAATCTTCTTTAACTGCCAGTTTTAAGATTCAGCATGCCTGTAAATCTTTGACTGTCCATTAAAATGTTTCAATGCGTTTACTGGTTCACTTGTCTAATATTGTTCTATCATAAGACACTGTTCAAAATATTTAGAAAAAGAAAGTACCGAGCGAACCTCTCCATTTTTTTTCCTTCTAGACCTCTGTGTGTTGTGACATAAGTGGGAGACCAAGCTTTGTAATTAGCAATGCCAGTTCATCTGTGAGAGCTTCCAAAGTAGTTTTTTTTTTATGCCATTGAATGGCAAACAAGCCCACGGCCTACGTGATGTTAAGTTGTCACCGCTACCTATAGACATCTGCAATACTAGAGGCCATGCAAACTTGAAATGTTTCATGTACCTGTAATTACACCGGCACCCATACCCTTCAAACCGAAACACAGCACGCAGCTTTGCGGCAGAAATAGGTATGGTTGTTGTACTACCCCGGACGAGCTTCTTCACAAAGAGCTCTACTACTAGTAGAGAATAAGAAGTTAGCAATCAAATGTTTTTGTTTCTTCTTTGTCAATAGCTTTTGAATTTTACCTCTCGACTGGCGCGTTGCTTGGGCATCCCCAGTAGTAGCAAGCGCACTCCTTCTGAAATGGTTGAGGCCTAGGTTGTCCACACCGGGGCCTCTTGTAGTAGATGCTGTACTCTCCCCGGACGCAGCCGAACCGAGGTGGGGCACGGCAGCATTCAAAACCACGTGGTAACACTGACATTCTTGTAAATCGTAATACTGCTTGGCTTTGCGATATGCAAAGCTTTTTTGGATTATCTGGAAATGAGAAATTAAGTGGGTAATTCTTTTGTCGATAACCGAACAAGAATATTTATTAATAATAACAATAGGCTATTATTGTTGTATTGTCTTTTGTAGGGCAAAGGCCTCCTCCCATACAGAAGGCACAAGTATTGATGCTCAAGGATTTGGATTAGGAATTGGCCATTACAGACTTAAATTCATTATAAGTCCAGGTTTTCTCACGATGTTTTCCTTCACCGATGTCACTGATGTCCAATCTAAACTTAGAAAGTACATATGAATTGAAAAAGTCATATTGGTACTTGCCCGGACTTGAACTTGCAACATCATGCATGAAAGGCCCATTAACCACTGGGCCATCACGACTAGACCATCCTAATATCCTAATTTCCAAATATCATAAACGAGGTATTTTTTTTCAGTTTCGGTTTTTCAGAAACGGGCATTTTGCTAGTCAAACTATCGTATTTTCTTGCGAGAGGTAGATTTTAACCTCTTGCATGTTGAAATACTGCATTCAAAAAGTATTCATCATCTTATCATCGTATCAAATTAAACACTGAAACTTGGCCAGGCTATCTATGTGCGTGAATATTAAAATATGCTAAGATTGAAATGCGGTCAGTAGTCTCAGCCTACTTTAGTATCTAGATTGAACAGTGACTGAGTAGATTTAAGTGTTAGAACAGACAATATTTTACATAATATGTATACCTATTTAGACTTATATTATAGGTATGTAGTCTTAGGCGGGAAACTGAGTATTGGCGCATTTTACATGTTTTTGTTGTAACGTCATTACTATTTGGAAATCACTAAGGTCCACCGGTGGACTTAATTCTAGCCAAGCGAAGAAAAAATTCTTTAAATATTATTTCTTTATCGTGTAAGCAGTAAGGTCATACGACCCCACACACCCTAGTGTCAGAGTTTCTAAACCGCCACATAGGCCTCTGACATGGTTACCGATGTCAGTGATGTCCAAGATAAACTTAGAAAGTAAGTACATAATGAATTAGAAAAAGTCACATTGATAGGTACGTGCCCGGTTCGAACCCCACAACCTCGTGCACGAGAGGCGGGCGCCTTAACCACTTGGCCATCACGACACTGCACAATTAACAATAATTTAATTGAATACTTACCGTACTTTTTATGGTTTACTGTTATATAGTTTTACAATTTTTTATGATACGAAAATTTTTGTAATTTTTTGTCAATTTAGATGTTTTTTAGAGAAACGATTTTGGACAGATATGAATGTCATTTTTTTGAATGAAGAACATAGTTCTTCTTAATTTTTTTTGCTCGGTTTCTAGCTTGTTTGTGTAGGTAAGTATGCCAGTTATAATGGTAGGGTTTAGTCACATCTTAGAGCCCCCGCAGACCACAAACTATTTAGTCTGCCGATAGTTTGATCGGGTTGGGCTGCTAGCGCGCACACTGGGCCAACTAAACAGTCGGGTTGGCGATGAGTGCGCAGACTAGAAAAACAGTCGGCCAACTGCTCTCGAACGATTTTCTAGTTGGCAAGAGAGTAAAGGCTTGCACACACTCATTAGAACAAGCAATTTCGCGACTTCGCTTTCGCACATCTTTATTGATGAAGATTCATGGATTAAAACTACATGGGGATTAAAACCCACATGCCTTAACAAGCGCAGAGGTTTCATCATCATCATATTAGCCGTAAGACGTCCACTGCTGGACATAGGCTTCCCCCATAGATTTCCAATAGGACCGGTTAGAAGTGGCGTGCATCCAGCGTCTTCCTGCGGTGTTAATCAGGTCGGCCGTCCACCTTGTAGACGTACCTACCTTGTACGAAGAGGTATACTGTAATATTATTATAATACAGTATACCTCTATACTGGTAGATGCGTGATGGCATAATAGAAAGATTATCTATCAGTACAGAACTTTAGTAAATGAATCCTCAGGAAAATAAACAAAAGAAAACTTGTACAACGTGTATTCTTATACAATACAGACGCCACTCAATTTTATAGCACTCCACTACCAAACGGGCATGCAAGGTCCGCAGCAGCCGCAGCCGCAGACGGGCACTCCTGGGTAACTGCATCTCTTGGGAGTGCATATCCCAGGTTCGGTGCAGCAGTAGCAAGGACACGGCTTGCAGCGGTTCGGCCGGCAGCAAGGAATCGCAACCGTTTCACAAATACGACCAGGTTTTGGGATGCAAATGGGCTAGAAATAAAATGTAATTTTTTAAGTCTAGTCTAGAAATAATATTGAAAAATATAAAAGTAAACATTTTGTCAGAGTGCCAAGTATCATAAATTTAGTGTGAAGCCAAAGTGGAATTATTTGACTAAAATCAGAATTCAAGGTTATTTGTGTGGCCGCTAAACATGCCGTAAGAAGGATATAAATACATACATATCATCACGCCTGTATTCCCTGAAGGTTTAGGCAGAGGTGTACCAATGTCCACCCACAGATCGCCTGTATGTTTTAAGTCCCATGTAATAGAGGGCAAGCTTATTGCCATTAACCGGGCTTAAATCTTAACTCCGAGCTGCTACTGAGGATTTCGTAGAAAAACCCAATAACACTTTGCTCGATCTGGGAATCGAACCCAAGACCTCTTGCGTATCAATCGCGCTTAGGAGCACTACCGAGGCTGTCACGAGTCAGTCAAGCATATAAATAGGTCTTAATAATGTAATGAATGTTGTAAGTACCTTATCACAAGGAGGGCAGGGTGGAAGGCATGGTAGGACAGGACATGGCGGGCAGGGGGACGGGCATGGCCGGACCGGAGCCGGGCAAGGCGAGCAGCCGCCACCTGGGCACACGGAACAAGGACCGAGGTTGTTGCACGACGCAACACACGGCTTAGTGGTGTACGGGTAGCAGGCCCCGCAAGGCTGTCCTGTGCACACGCAAGGATCGAAACTGTAGAACGGAGCACTCATTTTAATTTTTCGCTTTTTATGTTAACTACCAAATTTCTTAAAATTTCTTAAAAAATTGTTCTTGACAGTGCTGGATGATTGTTAATTTGATTAATTTGTTTCCTTTTTTCAGCGGTGGCTACCTGTTTCACATTTTGAAGAAGTTTTAACACAAAGAGTTCTAATAGCTACTTGATTATGGCAAACTAAATAAATGAAAAGCAATAGTAGGTAGAAACAGCCAATTTATAAAGAACTAATATAATTATGTAATAGCTAGGAACTACCAAGCTGGATATGAAAAGCGATGAAGTACAAAGTACAAACCAATGATCGATTGTACAGAACAACGAATAATTATGATTATAAGAAAATAATTATTATTCGTCCTATGGCTACATCTGGCGGTGCATTTAGTACAATGATTTAATCACCATACAACATCTACAAGTAATGCTTGCGGTAACCAAGATTTTAGCTCAATAACTGATAGACTAACGATTTCTAACTACGAGTATGTTTTCATAATCTATTTCTATTTAAGGTCAGTTCACACCGAGACGCGACGCGACGCGACGCACACCTTAATAGAGCGACACAAAATAAACTCATTTACTACACGAAAAGATACACATTTCATTGTCGAAGGTGCAACAAATTTTGAACTCGCACAACGAAATGTGTACTATTAAAATGTTCGCATAGCGTGGGTCGCGTCGCGCCTCGGTGTGAACTGACCCTTAATCTGTCATGGTACTAAATCTGGCTGGCATCTTTTCATGTCATAAAAAGCTTTTTTTGACATTTAGACATATAAAAAATTTAGTTACTAGAGAAAAGTCATGAAAATCCAAAAAATGCAATAATTTAAATTTTTAAGATACAAAAAGAGAAAATTTTAAGTAATCAAATAGAATATAATCCTTAGATATGTGCGCATGTACTTTTTGCCCCACCTGTCCGCCGATTTTACCGTGTGGTACAGGGCCTTGCACGTACTCGTGCCCGCCGCCGTGCCCGTGCTGCCAGCCATGCTGTCCACCGCCTGTGCCTTGTACACCGTGTCCTCCATGCAGATGTTGCCCAGTGTTCCGGCAATGCCCGGCGCCCGTGATCCCCGACTGCGTGCCGCCTATAGTGCCCATATTGCCAGCTTGTAAACCTCGGAGGATGCCACGTCCAGATCCTTGTCCGCCTCCCCCCCCTCCGCCAGTGTGCTGCCCACCTGTGCTGCCATGCTGCCCACCACCGCCATGTTGTGACCCGCCACCGGTAATATTCTCTTTAGAATAATGTGAATAAAGCTTAATGTTTCGAGTTGTTGTAGAGTTTAGTATGCTTGATGTCAGAATTTGACATGTCTTTAATATTATTTACAGGTCATACGGTGCCCAGAACCAACACCATGCTATCAGCCGGTCCTGCCCTGCTGTAACCCACAATGCCCTCCTCCGATCATACCTAAGCAACGTCCTATTTGCCCTCGGGCTCCTCCTTGCCCCTACCCTTGCCTGCCTGTGTGCCGCAGCTGTTGCCCGCACTGTGAGCTTGACCCGGTAACCCGACGTCGGCCGCTAATAGTACATGACAGTTTGTTCCATTGTAGAAAGACTGGATTACCTGGCGATTGTGCTTTAAGGACCTCCCCTAACATACGGTATAAAGTTGAAAATTATGTGAAACAGGTATGGAAGTTGCTTCGTTATTTTGTTTCTTATGCCAAAACAACTTATATAAAATTAATGTTGTCCGTTGTTCTTTTCCAGGGTCCTCAGGCTTGTTGTTGGTATCCAGTACCTGTTCCACTCGTTTAGTTAATGTTTACTTTTTTGATGCAGTGTGCCTGTGCTATCTTGTTATGTTTTACTGCAATGTAACCAAGTTTTACAGTGACGTTGGTGGTTGTTTTAAATAAAATCTATTTTGAAATTTGATGTTTATATTTAATCGAGTAGGTACCTACCAAATACTATAATGCTGCTTATAGCCACTACCAAATAATACTGTCACTTTGTCAATGAAAAAAAAAAATGGAATAACGATTAGCTTCATAAAAAAGTGATCAGGAAAATTGCATCTTTGATAAAAGAAAGAAAGAAAGGAGCAGGAAAGATGCATTTTTCAAGAGCGTGGATGGATGCATTTTTAATCTAGGAGGCTTTGATGACGCCTTTGTTACGTAAATCTAGAGGGCTTCTAAAATCGATCAAATCTGAAAGGCTGAAAATCTAAAGGGTATACCGTATAACGCTTAACCACGCTCTTACCTGATATGATTTGAGGTTCGAACTCATTTACTTTCCCACATTCACACAGAATATTCGTACATCATACCAACACGCCTGTATTCCTCGAAGGGTTAGGCAGAAGTCTACTAAAGTTCGCTGGTATGTTACCGTCAGTATTGTTAGTTGTTAGTTTGTTCAGAATAAACTAAAAGAATAAAATACCTAGCTATATTGATTACTGAGACTTAAACTAGAAAACAGACTTACATTATTACAGGAATGAATAAAAGTCCATAACTGTATCCTGAATGAGTTTATTTGTTCACATCACTATTATCACTACAAAGTTTTTCAGTTTTCTTCACTTAACTTGTTACATAATCTGCGTGTTGCAACTGTAGATGTTGATACATGGGTTGACTGGATAACACCTGGGCGCCGGGCACTTTGGGCCTTCGCACACCATCGGAGCAGTCGGTCCACATTGGACAGGATAGCAAGGAGATGGGCACGGACCACAGCTCATAGGAGGGCAACAGCTAGGCATTCTGTGTTGATTTTTTTTAAATTATTTGCAAAATTTTGTTCAAAGATGAGTCGGTAAACCAAATGAAAACCGTGCGTAGAATGCGCTCCTATTTATAAACCGCAGCAGGCCTACGAGATTGTTGGTGAGTTATAGATTTTGTATCGAAATCTAGAGGGCTGGTGACACTTAATACCACAGGAATGTAGGCACCCAAACTCTTACGAGTGCATTTGTGGTACAATAAATTGACCCAATTTTTATTCTTTACAGTGTAAGCTTGTGGTTGGCGCAAACAAAGCAGCAACATATTAGAGCACATTTTCGTTTATTTATTTTATTTATAATCAAATAAAATACAATTTAAATGAAGTTGTAAAATATAATAAATGCCTCGTGAAATTATCTGGTAAACAATTTTGAAATCTATTTTTGGCGAGTTAGTGCATTATAAATTAACAAAATAATAAAAACTGCTCAAGTACGTAGATTGACACTTTATTTGTACGGACCCTTAGAATTTTGAACCGACAATATTTTGAGATATTGATTCAAATTCATTTAATCTTCTAACCACCAACGCTATCTTACATAAGTTCTCTGAATTCTGTTAAAAAGTAGAGAGAAACGACTAAATAGAACTACACTTTTAGGAGCTGTGGAGACTGGAACAGTCCGAGACCAGTGGTGACATATAAATGTACCAAGTACATCTTCTGAAACAGCGGTAATGACAATAAGGACCGATACGCATGAAAGCGTTGCGTTGCCGCACCGCCAGAATCGGCAACAACGCAAATAAATGACATGTAACGCACCACGCATTTTGGTTAGGTTAGAAGGAATGGATACCTCGTGCTGCATTGCACTGCACTGTTTTTATGTATTTTGGCCCTAAACGACTTCACAGGAGGCTCCCAGAAATGTTAATATACTGGCCTGATCGATTTTAATACCTAAGGACCTTCTAAAGACACCCACATCCAAATTTTTGTCGTACCGATTATCGCACCGTCCAATAGTCACATAGTTTCGTAGGACGACTCTTTTTGTAAGATATCAGCGTCGGTATGTCGGAATTCATGGTTCACTCTCTTCAACCGGTCCTTTTAAAATCTGTGAGGGAGCCCTATGTCCAACAGTAACGTCAGTAAAAAAATCGGTAATTAATTGTGACGTAAATGGGCAGCCTATGAAAAAAATTGCATTCCCTCTCAATTTTAAAGAATCCCGCGATCTCAGCGCGATTATACGGCTTCTAGGTGACTCCCAAATGCGGAGGCTGGTTATGTGAGGTTCACATCAGACCGCATCCAGTTAGCGATAAATCGAAATCATTTCAGCCACAAAATACCAAATAAAACCAAAACTAGATATAACAATTTTTATTGACACTTTTACATAATACAACCAGTTTCAATTATCACATGACGGTACAGAACTTTCACCGGACAAGTGGACTTGTAGGTTTGAATGTCTTGTCGGTCATCCATTGTTTCAATGATAGCCGATTTCCAACACTGCTTTGTCGAATGCTGCGACAGGTACTGGCGGCTGACCCACAGCTAACACAGCATCTGTAAAAAAAAATATTGTCAGTTCCTATTGATCGTAGTAGTAACAAGGGCAATTTGTTTTTCCTAAAAAAATATTATTCAGTTCATATTATTATCTCCCATTTGTTAGTAGTTCTAAAAGCTATCTAAAAATATCAGAGAGTGATTTGACAGCATTGTGTTCAACTTGGAAATAGTGTGCTTTATGTTTATGTGCCGAAAGCACATTATTTTTATGTTTGACGTATGAAACTGTCATATCAGTCTCTGAGATTTAAAAAATACACTATAATACATCCCAATAAAACTATGCCTGGAAACCATGAAGAATAAAATTAGTACACTTATTTTCCAAATATAAGTATTTATGTTTAGTTTCTATCAGAAGATAAGAGAAGCTTTGATTTATTACTCAAGTAAGCTTTTGTGGTATTTAGTCGAGAGTAGGCATGGGCAAAGTGTATCATTTTTGCGATTGGATCATTTGCATCTGTATCACTAAACTGATCCGGATCACTGATATGTTTCATTTGGAACAATTGGAACATCGGCACCGGCTCAAAAGATACAAATACAAACTGTTTTGAATCATGATCTGTTACGTCGCGTCGATGTCAAACTAAGGCAGAAAAATGTTAGATGACAAAAAAAATATCTTTTATTTAGAAAAATGTGCAAACTGTAACAAATTGATTAAAATCGATTTCCCTTCATACTTTACTGAAGCTGTTTGTTCATTTGCGCGAAATAAACAATTCAAAAAGCTTTGTCAAAATAAAATGATAACTACCTAGTTTCCTATTTCATACAAAAAACAACCTAATAGTATTTGATATGTAAGCACCTTAGTGGGCATTGTTACGTGCATTGAATCAAGAGCCGCTTCCCCTAGTTAGCGAGTGAGCGGGATACATATTAAAACCAAGTGATCATACTGGTTCACTACTGAGTCACTGAGCCACTGAGCGAGATACATAATCTCGCTCAGTGGATCAGTGGCTCACTCGTCGCTAGCGGTGGCGGCTCTTGACTTTGTCTCTCTCAAATCTCTCACTCGCGAGCGAGAGCGACGTCGCTCGCGTTCATTCGGTTCGCGAAGCACTGTTCCAGTGTTCCAAATGATGCATTTAAAACGTTACTCAAGTTCCAATCTTTCAGATCAGTATGATGTTTCGGAACAGTGAGTCGGTTCAGTAAAGAGTTACACACGCCTAGTCGAGAGGTTAGGAATTGCTAGACTCGTGGTGACTGACTGAAACTATTGAGAATGAAAGTTATATGACTTAGTAAGTGATCGCGAGCGCAGTGGCGCGTCACTGGATATGTGCTACTTGACTGTAAACTGTGACGAGGGAGCCTCCTCCGCAGCAGGGTCGACACGGACCTCCGCAGCAAGGTCGGCAGCCGCCACAGCCCCTGGAAACAGACCAACAGGCTTGGGTCACCATAACATGTATTCACGTAATCTTTCACGTGATTCCAGCCTAGACACGGAATTGTCTTCTCCAAATTGATGTACAAAAAACGTCGTATTTGGGAAACTACTCACTGAATAGCGGACATAACTGATTGCAGTCGACCAATGGCACTCATTCGGTCACACATTTTTGTAGATTTTGTTATTTACAGAATTTAGAAAAAATATCTGCGAAATTTCGATCACCCAAAAGTATGATTTGATAACTGAATAAACTGTCTATGTGACAGTTAAGACCTTCTAGAAAGTGACAGTTCCATTTTCAAAATTTGACAGATATCATTTATCTTTTAGTGCCTGTATTATTTTACGAAGAAGGTCTCATGTCTCATTGGACTAGCTAGTGGTACCCCTCTGGACACAAAAATGCACTGCTTGCACATGAATTAATGGGCATGTTATGATTTTTATGAAACAAAAGGGATTTAAATGGCAGATGTGAGTGGTAACGCCGGTAGTGAAGCCCTAGAACCCTGACCTTATTGGTAAGGTTCTTCAGAAAAGTCGGGTGAATCTTAGTATGTGGTGTTCCGAGGTTTCTGCCTACCTCCGTGGGAAAAAGGCGTAAGTTTATGCATGTACGTATGTATGAATTTTATGAGAATGTACTAAGTTTCAGGTACAGACTAATACTAATATTTATTTTTCAATTACCTGATTTATCTACAGCAACAATTGTTATACGAAGGAGCGCACGTTGCATAGTGCGGTTTAACCTGAAAAGTAAAGATAAATCATTTAGTATTTAGGAACGTGTTGATTGACATAATACTACAGTATTATTTGACCGTGAAGGCGGCGAAAGAAGCAGGAGGCCAGACAAACAAAACCGACTAGAAAATTGATTACAACTTTTTTTTTGCGTACACAGGTGCGTATAAAATAACAAACAAACATTAGTCGTGCGTAATGTTAAAACCAGATAGGTCTATCTAAACTTAGAGCTCCTTTTCACACGTTCCGGGTTTCAACGGTTCCGGATACACGGCATCAAGTATCCCATTGCAGCAATATAATGAGTAGTTTTCATATAATAAAAACGCGGTATTGTATTTAGGTTGGCTCTCTTTGGGGGCGGCCTACGTACATCAGTGGACGGCTATTGGCTGATATGATGATGATGATGATCGTAACCAGCACGCGGCATTATATTTGCACGTAATTACCTACACAATTTTTATATCATTTTGAATTCATTATATGTTTGAACTGATCACGCAATGATCAGGTTCTGGGTAAGAGTAAAAGTAACAATGCAGTTTACGATAAACGCGTTCAAATTGTGCTTATGCTTTGTGAAATTAACTCAAAATACACCGCAAAACGAAAGGGTACTGCGGAAGACTCGTGAAATACATGCACCAGCTTAGGTTTGCACCGAGTCACCCATTTACTGCCGTGTCCGGCAAACGGAGTGTGTAAAAAAGCCGTACACTCGATGTGAAACGGTTAAGTAGTACGCATAATCATTTTTTTTTTTTAAGAATCTTTAGATAAACAATCGTTCGTAATTTATAACGCCTGAACAAAATCCACATGCAAAGGTATTTGTTTTACATCGACTAATCTTTTTAAGTCTACATATTTATTCTTTTAACTTTTTTTTGTGAATTTGTGGATAATGTTGTGGGTTACATGTAAAGTAACATAAATATGGAATAAATTATGCATAACTGCATTTATAAGTATTGTACTAATTTAAGAATTTTTATTTGAACTTGGCATGTAAGGCGTTAACTTCGCGTTGACGTTGCGCAGTCGCAGTGCGAACGCTTGCCACTAGAGACTCGCGACGTCAACGTCGCGTCGACGCAGCGTTGTCGTTGCACAGACGTTGGAGAAACGCCAACGCTCGTCAAACGCAAGTAGGATAGCGGCCTAACTGCTTTTTGTCCCTAACAAATAAAATATTTTATGTCTTGATGGTGGTACATACCGGCCGTTCATAGTTGATGAGCTGGTAGCGCACTTTCTTGTCCTGGTTGTTGAGCACCATGCCGGGCCAGCTGGTGGGCCTGTAGTCAAAGGTGCTGTCGTGCACGATGAGGGGCCGGCGGACCGTCCAGTTGTCCATACCACATGGCAGACATGGTGGACCCTGGGAGAAGTATATTTTTTAAGTATTAAATTAATATTTTTTGTTAAACTCGACAAGCCCGCCATAACCTCTGAGTACGGCCCGCAACAAAAGTCGATTAACAATGTTACTTTTAATTATCATTTAAATAGACACGAAAAAACACATTTTAGGCAATAGTTCATTTTTTCCTAATTTTAGATCTATTTCGTATTTCCTTTGATATTGTGATCAATGATAAGGATTTAAAAATCCAAAATGTTAAACTACTTTTAATGCTAACTGTACAACTAAAACTGTTGACAATCACTGTTTTCGAATATCATTATAAACACGCGCACAGCACTATACAATAGCAGCTAGTTGCAAAAGTACGGTAGCTAACTTTATTTTAGTAGGCGCTCTGCATATCTTAGGCGGGAGGAACTATGCCAGGGGTTCCCAACCTTTTTCAATCCGCGGTGCGGTTACAAGTTTAAAAATTTGTCTTGGCGCCCCTGGGGGGGGGGATCTGTCAGACCCTTACTGACTCAAAACAGCCAAACAACGCTCCTTCCATGTACTTCTCTTCTATAAATATAGAAATCAATAATTTGAATAGAATATTGTTATATCGTTCGTAGAATTTTTGAAAGATTGTTGTAGCATTTTATTTCCTTTTTTTTGGTGAATTTTTTGAAGTTCAGAGCGCCTCGCGGCGCCCCTATGTACTTTCTGCGGCGCCCAGGTTGGGAAGCCCTGAACTATGCTATAAAGTCTTCTTACTTTCGGGTATGACTTGGGGTTAGAATGGTTTTAGGTACCTCTCATGTACTCTTACATCAGGTACACACCATATCGTAAAGAAAGGCTCTCTTCGCGCTGGCACTTTTCACTTGGCGTATTTGGGCAAATATATTTGCGTTATATCGCATAGTAAAAGACAACTTTATTTCAATAGGTATAGGGTATATTTTTTATCATTCAAGTAACCTGAATATTTGGACAAATATGCCATGTGAAATGCCACCATCAGACGTTCAGCAAACTGAGCCTGAGATCTGTTATAGTTAGGTATACTGAACAGCACACCTTTATAGCAAAGAAAGGCCGCCTCTAAGATATGAAGCTCATTAGGTACATTTTCCTCTATTTTTATCCCTAGAAATAGAGCTTTTCCTATGTAATACGCATACATTTGTGGCGCAACTTTGCGACTTGGCGACATTATTATGAAAGTTGTGGCAGGCGCGGAAAGTACGCAAATGCTGTGTGCAGCAGAATCGCGCGATGCCTGCTAATGTTAAAGGGCATAGTTTTCTAACTTACCCTAATGGGGATGCAAGGGATGTAAGTCGGGGGTTCCTTGTAACTGGGTAGGTTTTGAACTGGGCTGCACATTGTTTTGATTATTATTTAAACAATTTTATCAAAATTTAATAAGAAATAGATATTGTTTCTTTAAATTTTCTGTATTTTCTTTCACATCAATTTTTTATTTTGGCATTTGTGACAATTGTTTTAATGATATGTCAATTGTCAATTCATTATGGTCCTTCTGTATGACAAAAAAAGAATAGGGACATTATTACCGGCCAATATTATACCAAATCACACGCAGTGTATCTAGGGTTCCGTGGTCTCAATTATTTTTACAAGTTGAATGTTATATAAATTAATGTTATACAGGGTGTTTGGTGCATCGTGTGCCAAATTGAAATGGTCGACTGAGGGGGTCATCTGCTATCCTTTCAGACCCCTAAACACTTCTCATGCCCTGTGTATTATTTTTCATCGACTTTTTAATGTTTTATAAAAAAAATACCAAACTTTTTCATTCAAGTACATTTTTTTTTAAAGTACACGTCGTAGACTCTTTATTTTAATTTTATTTAGATGTGCATTGTTCTACAGTACTTTTAAATTCAAAATTAGTGACATTAGCCATCTAGTTTTTTATTTATTTACTCGCAAAGTTTTGAACTTCAATTAAAGCTGTCCATGTTACAGCTATTTACATGGCTATAAAAAAAAACCAAATGAGACCGGGATCTAAGGACTTCGTCAAAAATTCTCTAGTCTATCCTCTTGCTAGTGATGTGCCACATGCCATAAAAATCTTTTTACAACTTCGTGAATTCGCTAGAATTGTGAATCGAGTCACAAAATATAAAATTCCAAATTATGGTTTAAAAATTTTGTTTTGCTTAAATAACGCCTGAAAAACGTATTAAATATGTTATCTCACTCTCATAAGATAAAATCTGTCTCGTATCTCTCTTTTTTGGGAGAGGTACTTCGTACAACAACTGTGGAAATACGAAATAGATGTCTAGCCTGCATTCGCAATAGAGACCAACAATTTAAGCAGAATATGCAACAAAATATGAAATAAATGTTAAAAATGCATTTTCTATTATTTCTAGTACCCCCCTCCCCCTACTATTGCGAATGCAGGCTAGACATCTATTTCGTATTTCCACAGTTGTTGTACGAAGTACCTCCCCCAAAAAAGAGAGATACGAGACAGATTTTATCTTATGGGAGTGAGATAACATATTTAATACGTTTTTCAGGCGTTATTTAAGCAAAACAAAATTTTTAAACCATAATTTGGAATTTTGTATTTTGTGACTCGATTCTCAATTCTAGCGAATTCACGAAGTTGTAAAAAGATTTTTATGGCATGTGGCACATCACTAGCAAGAGGATAGACTAGAGAATTTTTGACGAAGTCCTTAGATCCCGGTCTCATTTGGTTTTTTTTTATAGCCATGTAAATAGCTGTAACATGGACAGCTTTAATTGAAGTCCAAAACTTTGCGAGTAAATAAATAAAAAACTAGATGGCTAATGACACTAATTTTGAATTTAAAAGTACTGTAGAACAATGCACATGTAAATAAAATTAAAATACAGAGTCTACGACGTGTACTTTAAAAAAATATGTACTTGAATATAAAATTTTGGTATTTTTTTTTTTATAAAACATTAAAAAGTCGATGAAAAATAATACATAGGGCATGAGTAGTGTTTAGGGGTCTGAAAGGATAGCAGATGACCCCCTCAGTCGACCATTTCAATTTGGCACACGATGCACCAAACACCCTGTATAAATAAAGGAACCCCCTTTGGTAATTACATCAAACCGTATAACCATAGTCTTGGGGGGTTCCTTTTCTCTGACGGTGACTGTACATACTATCTTCTACTGTTTCGTCTGTGTAGACAAACCCCTTTATTATCCAGGGAACACCAAGACGGGATAAAAGTAACGTACTCGTATGTGTTATTCTAGACTATAATCTATCTCTGTACTAAATTTCATCCAGATTCGTTCAGCCGTTCTGACGTGATTGAGTATAAACATCCATCCATCCAAATGTTTATAATAGTAGTAAGATGCATGGAGCATTCTCGGATTCATCTATGTATTTGTCAACCTACCTACCTTCTCACCCGTAAACTGGAATGCTGGCTGTAAAAATCCTCCATAAATTGTATTGTAATTTTTGCCACTATACAATCACGCTTGTATTCCCCGAAGAGTTAGGCAGAGGTGTACCAATGTACACCCACAGTTCGCCGGTATATTTAGGTCCCATGTAATAGGGGGCGAGATTTTTGCCACTAATATGGTTTTTTTTATATTTCCTCCAACATTAGTTATCAGTTATAAATAAATTGTTATTTATTACATTTACAGGTTACATTACATTATTTAATCCTGATTTATTGTTTTATTTGTTATTTTTATAGTTTTAACAGGTTAACTGTCCGCTGAGCAGACACAATAGTTAAACAATCGCTATGAATCATATTATTATGTGGTCATGGGACAGGGAATGGGTTAATTTATAATCTGTTTTTGTATTCCTATTTAAATTATGTTTTGAATGTATTTTTTATATTTTTTATCATTGATTAAATGAATGTACTAGTGCTGTGCACACCTATAAGTGACGAATTCACCTCAAAGCTGCTGTAATAGATATCAATGTAAAGATTTAGTGAATAAGTCGTTGGTGTGTCAATAAATAAATAAATTATTTTAATTATTGTGTAAATACACGTGTTAATATCGAGTTTATTTATATCACTACCATGCAACCTGATGCTGTACTGCAAATTCCAAAAAACGTACGAAAATTTGAATTTCGCCAGCTCACCTAGCGCTCACCTTAATAAATAAAACACAGCTTTGTTTGTACTGGAGAACTTACATAGTAAAATCTTAGAATATTTCATAACCTGATCATTATATCGCAAATCGAATTTTTTGTCGTAATTTTAAAGTTACCCTGGCGCGCTGAGTATTAATATAAAGTACCCTGTTTTTTTATCCTCAACCATAATTAGATTTCTTTCAGCTTTGCACCGCATCGTCAGCAAGATGAACTGTTGTGATGTTCATGTCTATATTAACGGACACACCGCGAGATAACTAAGTACATGTGATTTTCCGTGCACTTTAATCACCTATATTGTGTTGACCTGCACTAACAAATATCCACCTGATATTAAAAGAGGCAAGTCTAGTAAAACAATTATTTGGTAAATATGCGAGTCCCAAAAAAAAAGAAGAAGAAGAAGAAGTGTTATTGGGTTTTTCTATGAAATTCTCAGTAGCAGCTCGGAGTTTGGATTTGTGCCCGGTTAATGGCAATAGGCTCGCCCCCTATTACATGGGACCTAAATATACCGGCGGACTGTGGGTGTACATTGGTACACCTCTGCCTAACCCTTCGGGGAATATATGCGAGTCCCTTCTCTCAAAATTCAATTCGGGCTTGACGCTCTTTTTATTTAAATTAATAATGGCCGAAAACACGTTTAACATCCTTTTTGAAAAATCTGGCGTTCTAGAACACCAATTAAATAGACAGCATGGGATCGTGTCAAACATACATAAATCAGTATTTACAAATTCGTCGTGAAGTATACACATATTATAAAAAACTAAGAAAAAAAAGTAGGAAATACGTTGAAAGTCATAAAAACAGTATCTTTTAAGAAAAAACATTGATTAATAATATTTAGGATATTATCAATACAAACCTTTCGCCCTTTCTATATCTATTATAATAATATTGTCACCTTTGGTGAAGTTATATTTTTGATTGCAATCGATATACCAAAGTCTCCATAAAAATGTAAGTATTGTTGTTTTTGACGAACATTTCCATAGCTTTGTTCCTGAAGCTGGGTGCAGGTTGGTCACTATCTGATTCATCGTGGCTGGAAAAGGGCAGGCAGTGTTCCGTTTCCCATAGTTACCAAGTAATCTTTAATTTCAAGCATTTATTGTGTGGCATTGTGACGCCGGCGCCGGAATAGTGGAGGGCAACCTTTCGTGTGAAGTATCATCGACTCTCCAACAACTTAACATGGACGATTCCCTGTTTTCATAATTATAGTTGTCGTGAGACGTTGCGTCGTCGTCCAGCTATTGGCCGTGTGATGTGCCGGTTCGTAACTGCGCTTGCGATGCGTCCTGTATAAAAAAGTGCCGTGTCGCAACGCTAAAATCGAAAGATTCAATGATAGTTATTTTCGCAATGCAACACTGGGCTGTGATTCTCTGTAAAATTGTTGCAGCGGGATAAGTCAATAATACTGGTATTTGGTATTAAGGTATATTTCTGTTTTGCCAGGTGTGGTGGATGTGGTGGATGCTGCGGCGGCTGCTGCGGTGGTTGCTGCGGTGGGTGCTGCGGTGGTTGCTGCTGCCCCAAGATAACGATCTACACGTGTTGTACGAAGATTTGTTAATTATGAGGACGACTTGGTAGGCGCCCTGCTGCGAGTTCTCCGGGTATGCTGAGATATGACGTCTATTCGCAGCGTAACCGGAGTACAGTGACTAGAAGCGTCCACCAGCGCCGTGACACATTTGTTCTGTTAATGTAAACAGTTTTGTTCAATTAAAAAAGTTTCGAGTTTACCTTTTTGCGTTATTTATTCCTACGCATGCTTCATGGTCAAAGGTTGTTTTTAATGTTGTGCACTTTACGAATTAGTCGTTTCACGAATGAGTCCTTTCACGAATTAGGCATTTTACTACTTAGTCCTTTTAAGAATTAGCCATTTCGCGAATTAGTCCTTTTGAGAACTAGTCCATTCGCGAATTGGCCTTTTTGAGAATCGGGTGCCATTTTGCGAATTAGGCATTATACGACTAAACGGATTTTATCACGCATGCGGGATTGCTCCGCATGCTAATCTGCTGCCCACGATCACGCCCCGTGTCCCGCGTGCGTAATCCATGCATAACAATAAATACTTGTATTAAAAAATTCATTTGGGGGGATACGCATGCGTGGCAATCCTTGTGCACCTCATGTGAGTGCCAGTCTGTGTGCACCTCATGTGAGTGCCAGTCTGTGTGAGGGCCACGCCTCATGTGAGTGCCAGTCTGTGTGAGGGCCACACCTCATGTGAGTGCCAGTCTGTGTGAGGGCCACACCTCATCTGTGTGAGGGCCACACCTCATGTGAGTGCCAGTCTGTGTGCACCTCGTGTGGTGTGGCTGACTCTGGCTTGGCCACCATCAGGGATTTTAATTTTGATAACACAAATATTTAGTCGCTAATTAGTCGAAATTAGTCGCCAAATATCAGATTTAGTCGGTCACTGGGTGTGGCTGACTCTGGCTTGGCCACCATCAGGGATTTTAATTTTGATAACACAAATATTTAGTCGCTAATTAGTCGAAATTAGTCGCCAAATATCAGATTTAGTCGGTCACTGGTTCAAAAGTTAGAAGGGTTTATAGGTGGCCGATCTGGAGGGACTCTCCCCGGCTTGGCCACATTTATATCTCAAAAACTGGGGCACCTAACGAAGATCTGTTTTCTCCCAGATTTAGTCGCTAATTAGTCGAAATTAGTCGCCAAAAATCAGAATTAGTCGATCACTGGTTCAAAAGTTAGAAGGATTTATAGGTGGCCGATCTGGAGGGACTCTCCCCGGCTTGGCCACATTTATATCTCAAAAACTGGGGCACCTAACGAAGATCTGTTTTCTCCCAGATTTACTCGCTAATTGGTCGAAATTAGTCGCCGAGTCACAGATTTAGTCGGGTCTTAGTTTAGAAGATAAAATGAGTTCAACTTTTAAGGTATAGTCCAAGAGCTAGATCGAAAAGATAACGAAAAATTGCCAAGATAAAAATATTTCTGTTAATATGTGTAATATACTTCTCGTTTTATCGGTCTAAAGTCATTAGAAATGTCAGAGAGATATAAATTCTCAATTAAATAATTTTGTTTATGTTATAAATTGCTATGTTAGAGTAGGTTAATTTTCTTTGAAAACATTACACCTGGCTCTTGGCCTATTTGGTGTCAAGATGTACAGTCGCATACAACTGTTTTACCAAATTATAATGTTAAGGCCTAAATTACGTTAGAATAATAAAACTTCTGTTTCCAAATAAGAATATATGATGTATCTACCTAATACTATGCTAGCACGGGAACCCAGCGCTCTTAAATCAAAGATGTATATACCTATCTGTATATATATATTAGGTATCTAATACCTAATATGACACCATTTGGCTCTAATTAAGGTTAGTATAATAAAACTTCTGTTGTCGAAATATAAAATTATTTATTATTTAACATTTTTTGAACTTGAAACTTGTTTTTTGAAAGTGTTTTGTACATGCTTGTACCAATGTATGGAGAAATTTATTACTTTAATATCTTTTTAATAACACACCGACTAAATCTGTGACTCGGCGACTAAATTCGACCAATTAGCGAGTAAATCTGGGAGAAAACAGATCTTCATTAGGTGCCCCAGTTTTTGAGATATAAATGTGGCCAAGCCGGGGAGAGTCCCTCCAGATCGGCCACCTATAAATCCTTCTAACTTTTGAACCAGTGATCGACTAATTCTGATTTTTGGCGACTAATTTCGACTAATTAGCGACTAAATCTGCGAGAAAACAGATCTTCGTTAGGTATCCTAGTTTTTGAGATATAAATGTGGCCAAGCTGGGGAGACTCTCTCCAGATCGGCCACCTATAAACCCTTCTAACTTTTGAACCAGTGACCGACTAAATCTGATATTTGGCGACTAATTTCGACTAATTAGCGACTAAATATTTGTGTTATCAAAATTAAAATCCCTGATGGTGGCCAAGCCAGAGTCAGCCACACGGTCACTGGTTCAAAAGTTAGAAGGGTTTATAGGTGGCCGATCTGGAGAGAGTCTCCCCAGCTTGGCCACATTTATATCTCAAAAACTAGGATACCTAACGAAGATCTGTTTTCTCCCAGATTTAGTCGCTAATTAGTCGAAATTAGTCGCCAAAAATCAGAATTAGTCGATCACTGGTTCAAAAGTTAGAAGGATTTATAGGTGGCCGATCTGGAGGGACTCTCCCCGGCTTGGCCACATTTATATCTCAAAAACTGGGGCACCTAATGAAGATCTGTTTTCTCCCAGATTTACTCGCTAATTGGTCGAATTTAGTCGCCGAGTCACAGATTTAGTCGGTGTGTTATTAAAAAGATATTAAAGTAATAAATTTCTCCATACATTGGTACAAGCATGTACAAAACACTTTTAAGTAGTTTCTAGACAATACGTATTATGTCTTAAGACGCTACAAAAAATGTTAAATAATAAATAATTTTATATTTCGACAACAGAAGTTTTATTATACTAACCTTAATTAGAGCCAAATGGTGTCATATTAGGTATTAGATACCTAATATATATATACAGATAGGTATATACATCTTTGATTTAAGAGCGCTGGGTTCCCGTGCTAGCATAGTATTAGGTAGATACATCATATATTCTTATTTGGAAACAGAAGTTTTATTATTCTAACGTAATTTAGGCCTTAACATTATAATTTGGTAAAACAGTTGTATGCGACTGTACATCTTGACACCAAATAGGCCAAGAGCCAGGTGTAATGTTTTCAAAGAAAATTAACCTACTCTAACATAGCAATTTATAACATAAACAAAATTATTTAATTGAGAATTTATATCTCTCTGACATTTCTAATGACTTTAGACCGATAAAACGAGAAGTATATTACACATATTAACAGAAATATTTTTATCTTGGCAATTTTTCGTTATCTTTTCGATCTAGCTCTTGGACTATACCTTAAAAGTTGAACTCATTTTATCTTCTAAACTAAGACCCGACTAAATCTGTGACTCGGCGACTAATTTCGACCAATTAGCGAGTAAATCTGGGAGAAAACAGATCTTCGTTAGGTGCCCCAGTTTTTGAGATATAAATGTGGCCAAGCCGGGGAGAGTCCCTCCAGATCGGCCACCTATAAATCCTTCTAACTTTTGAACCAGTGATCGACTAATTCTGATTTTTGGCGACTAATTTCGACTAATTAGCGACTAAATCTGGGAGAAAACAGATCTTCGTTAGGTGCCCCAGTTTTTGAGATATAAATGTGGCCAAGCCGGGGAGAGTCCCTCCAGATCGGCCACCTATAAACCCTTCTAACTTTTGAACCAGTGACCGACTAAATCTGATATTTGGCGACTAATTTCGACTAATTAGCGACTAAATATTTGTGTTATCAAAATTAAAATCCCTGATGGTGGCCAAGCCAGAGTCAGCCACACCCTCGTGTGAGTGCCAGTCTGTGTGAGGGCCACACCTCGTGTGAGTGCCAGTCTGTGTGAGGGCCACACCTCGTGTGAGTGCCAGTCTGTGAGGGCCACACCTCGTGTGAGTGCCAGTCTGTGTGAGGGCCACACCTCGTGTGAGTGCCAGTCTGTGTGAGGGCCACACCTCGTGTGAGTGCCAGTCTGTGTGAGGGGCCACACCTCGTGTGAGTGCCAGTCTGTGTGAGGGCCACACCTCGTGTGAGTGCCAGTCTGTGTGAGGGCCACACCTCGTGTGAGTGCCAGTCTGTGTGAGGGGCCACACCTCGTGTGAGTGCCAGTCTGTGTGAGGGGCCACACCTCGTGAGTGCCAGTCTGTGTGAGGGGCCACACCTCGTGAGTGCCAGTCTGTGTGAGGGCCACACCTCGTGTGAGTGCCAGTCTGTGTGAGGGCCACACCTCGTGTGAGTGCCAGTCTGTGTGAGGGCCACACCTCATGTGAGTGCCAGTCTGGTTTGGGCGCAGAACGTCAGAAACGCATAATGCCAGGTGTCGCAAAATGACAGATTCGCGTAATGACAGATTCGCAGATGTGTGAGGGCCACACCTCGTGTGAGTGCCAGTCTGTGTGAGGGCCACACCTCGTGTGAGTGCCACACCTCATGCGAGTGCCAGTCTGTGTGAGTGCCACACCCTCATGCGAGTGCCAGTCTGTGTGAGGGCCACGCCTCATGCGAGTGCCAGCCTGTGTGAGGGCCACGCCTCATGCGAGTGCCAGCCTGTGTGAGGGCCACGCCTCATGCGAGTGCCAGCCTGTGTGAGGGCCACGCCTCATGCGAGTGCCAGCCTGTGTGAGGGCCACGCCTCATGCGAGTGCCAGCCTGTGTGAGGGCCACGCCTCATGCGAGTGCCAGCCTGTGTGAGGGCCACGCCTCATGCGAGTGCCAGCCTGTGTGAGGGCCACGCCTCATGCGAGTGCCAGCCTGTGTGAGGGCCACGCCTCATGCGAGTGCCAGCCTGTGTGAGGGCCACGCCTCATGCGAGTGCCAGTCTGTGTGAGGGCCACGCCTCACGCGAGTGCCAGTCTGTGTGAGGGCCACGCCTCACGCGAGTGCCAGTCTGTGTGCGAGAGGGGCGCACCTAGCGTGTGAGTGCCAGCATGTGTGCGAGAGGGGCGCACCTAGCGTGTGAGTGCCAGCATGTGTGCGAGAGGGGCGCACCTAGCGTGCGAGTGCCAGCATGTGTGCGAGAGGGGCGCACCTAGCGTGCGAGTGCCAGCATGTGTGCGAGAGGGGCGCACCTAGCGTGCGAGTGCCAGCATGTGTGCGAGAGGGGCGCACCTAGCGTGTGAGTGCCAGCATGTGTGCGAGAGGGGCGCACCTAGCGTGTGAGTGCCAGCATGTGTGCGAGAGGGGCGCACCTAGCGTGTGAGTGCCAGCATGTGTGCGAGAGGGGCGCACCTAGCGTGTGAGTGCCAGCATGTGTGCGAGAGGGGCGCACCTAGCGTGCGAGTTGCCAGCATGTGTGCGAGAGGGGCGCACCTAGCGTGCGAGTGCCAGCATGTGTGCGAGAGGGGCGCACCTAGCGTGCGAGTGCCAGCATGTGTGCGAGGAGAGGTAATAGCGAGAATAAAACCACATTAGTACGCTTATTTATAGTAGTTTATTTCCACAAAACGGCACGGCGTGCATACTTCGAAGACAAACACATCGAAGGTCTGATGTGCGCCGTATTCGACGGAGACACCATGGCTTGTCTGCGCGAAACGGCGCGACCTCTGACCCTCTTAGCAGATCTTCGTACAGCAGGTGTAAATTGTAATGCATGGGCAGCAGCATCCACCGCAGCAGCCTCCGCAACAGCCTCCGCAAGGTCCGCACCTGCAAAAAGAAATAGTGAAAGGGTTATTGCAATATTCAGAGATTCTTTTCTGAGAGAGCTTGGAAAGTCGGGCTACACCCACACCAAGACCAAGGAACGTCTGCAGACATGCGTGCAAACAAAGACGAGTTTTCGGAAGAAAGATACACTATACTTACATTTTTCCTATGAAATGTAGAGTACTTAAAAGCCTAAAAATAGGTAAAGAAAATATACCAAAGATGTGGAAAATCACAAATTTTTTCGTAAATTTTTAAGTAAATTCAAGTTTTTTTGGGGCTTTTTATTGCTGTGTGTATCACGCAAGCGATTTAATTGTACTACCCTTTCGTTGAAACGTCCATCTACAGATCACCTCGGATGGCGTTTGAATGGAGAACAAAATCATTGATCACGTGATTTATAAAAATAAAACTGATTTATTCGTTGACAGTACGTTTTCATTTAGATGCGAACTAGAAAAGAGTTCGTAACAATTACGAAGACTTTTTTCATTCACACACTTATTAATGCCCGGTTTACATTATGCCCGGTTTACATTATTTCAATCCAGGGACGGAATCCAGCGCTGGATTGCTTACTGGAAAAATGTAAACCGGCACTGAAATGCACTGAATCCAGTTAGCTTTCCAGTCCAGTAACTGGATTGGCAGTCTACTTTTGAATCTAGTGCGACCAATCTAGTGCAACTGGAATAATGTATACGGCCAATCCAGTGCCATTTCAGTGCTGACACAGTAAACACTGTAGTGTTCACACTTCAACGGCTTCTAAATAACTGGAATAATGTAGACGTTACCGATCCAGTCCTGGACTGGACACTGGTCAGTGGACTGGATTCTCGCTGGATCACTGGACTGGAATAATGTAAACCGGGCATTACACTAAAAAATTAGTAAACTGAAAACCAAACTCTTCAGTTTGTTTCTCTGTACAGAGATCATTGTCTTGGTGGGACATAACTTCGGAATTTTATAAAGACAAAGCCATGCGCCTATCCAACCTGCAAAAAAAATGTGAAATAGAAGATTTTACAGTAGTAAAATATGTAAAAAATTTAAAGAAAAGTATGCGGTGTACATACCTACATATTACCTTGAAATAGACAAGTTTAAAAAATCGACCAGTTTTAAAACATTTTCTAATCTCCTTTCTTGAAAGCATTGTCACTATAGTGATACCGATCCAACATCTTTTGAATGACTGGAATAATGTGAACATAATAATAATGAGTAAAACTAGGTGGTCGAGATCGATATTAGTTGGTAGGTTATTCAAAAAAATATGGACAAGCAATAAAAAAAATACCGTATTCAAAATCTAACATGAAACTCCATCTTCCAAACCATCCTTTGGTATAATATTAGTCTCAGTCATAAATCTGTTGATGGATTGATATATCATAAAGCTAAAATAATTTAATTGTTAAAGTACGACACAAGAATCATGAAGTTTAATTTTTGCGATGACGACGGCATCCCCAAACCAAACAAGGTTATATGCGTACAGTATGATGGCGACATATCGTGTTTTGAGTTGGGCGCCTTACCACCTCAGCCAGATGACCCTAGAGAACTCGGCATTGTATTTCCGTGTTGTGTGAAAAATAAAGAAAATCCAAAAATACGCAAGCCGGATAAAAAACACAAAAACCTTTCTTATTTGAAGCAAGCAAAATCAAACGATACGAAGCGTGTTGCTTTTAAGGAATGTCCGTTTCTCCAAAAAACAAACAAACCTAACCAAGACTGTATACTATACGTCTTCGATAAAAATGGATTCAATAAGGTTATTAGTTATGCCAAAGCGAATATAGATTGTAAAGATAGCACAGCAGAACTGAAATTAGGCAAAAGTGGAGATCAGGACAAAAAATCTTATGAGAATAAAAAGAAACGAATGTTTGGTGTGAACGTGGGTAAATCTGTTCATACTTGCAAAAGTCGTGAGTTAAGAGGTGGTATCCTCTCTACTGATTGTTTCTGCCTTCGTAGGAATGGTTTGCAGTACGACTGTCGCAGGACTGGTTGCCAGAATAGTCCATTGTGTTCAGTTCTACCCGCACCTGTTTGCGAACCATCGCGAGTTGCCTGCGCTACACATTGTTCCAACCCACACGCTGACGAATTAATTAGTATTTGCAAGTTACGTCCTTGGTAACCATTGCATTACACCACATAACCATTGAGAATACACGAACATAATCATTACAAATGACAATTAATTTTCTTCTGATGCCTGATGATTTCTAGGATGGACGTTGAGAGAGATCCGTTGTATGGTCAATTTAGTTGTATGGTCAGCTCAATGCTGATGACAAAAGTAGATACAGTTAAAAAGTGATACCTTCACTTTTTAGATCTAGGAAGCTGGATCTTGAGGACCAGGGCTTCAAAAAATCGATCACATTAAAAATAATAAATTATTTTTATGAAGTACTTTTCCAGTTTAAGGTGATATCGCTTTTGTAAAGGATTTCTGTACAATGACAGGTCAGGTTATACTGGAGATATACATAGCGTTTGATAAAATAATGTCGTCGTGCTTATTTATTACCTAGGCATCGTCTATGAAAACTTCTTTCAATGGCTGATAAGAAAAAAAAAAAACATCGATTCCGGCACAAACCGAAAATTCAAAAATAGAAAAATAAACGGAGAGCAGACAAAAGAAAAAATATATTGACGTAGAAGAATTTTTCACTTCACCTAGTTTAGATGTACTTTTTATAATAAAATATTTTGTAAACTATCATAAAATAAAATATTATTTAAATTCTAGTGCTATTTACATGTAAAAATATAAAATCCTAAAAATAACAAAAATAATTAAAAACCCCACCTCTCCCAGCTTTGTATAATATATTAGCGGACTCGCATCTAATATTATAATTGTTCAAGATGTAAGTATTTTCTTTAATAGAAGGCATTTTCTCTTAACAAACTCGTTAAGTAAAATGCTGGTCAGGTTTGTACTAATGCTGTGGTTCCGAACGTTTTAGGTGTTCTCCGTGTGGTCCTATGGTTTGCTACAAATATGAAGACTGTGGTCCTGCGGTAAGTTAAGCTCGTTGAATTATAAATAATACATAATAATGAAATAAATCATGCGAAATCAATCTAATGGCCATATCGATGTTCAGCTCCAGTGTCTGCCGCGATCTGCGTTCAAGCGCAATGGACTGCAAGATTGCCAGTTCTTCCAGCAGGGCTCTATTCGGTACCTGTGCCGGGCAGACTGCTGCTGTCCCCGGCCGTGCCCGCCGTGCTGTCCGCCGTGCGTGCGCCGCCCGCCGCCTGGCAAGACCTACGTCACGCGCTTCAGCGACTTCGATCTTATATCACAGTGGTAGTGATACAAAACCATTTCGCGCCGTCCTCTTGTCTCTAGAGCTCCGGTAAATAATTATTCAATCACTCACGGCGGACAGATCAATCTTCCCTAGTAACATGTGAATTACAAATTATTTGTTTTTACAGAGAGGCAAGCCTTCAGACGGAGGCCCTAGAGCGGCTGAGGATGGCGAAGATAAAAAGAATGAAAAGGAAAATCAGTTGAAGCGAACGAAGAGTCGTGAGTTGCGTGGCGGCGTCATGTATTACAGTTGTCATTGCATCAAGCGAAACGGGCTCCAGCACGACTGTCGCCGTACGGGATGCGGTGGCGAGCCGGCGTGTCTCGTCTTGCCCGACCCGTTGTGTGCGCCGAGTCAGTTGGCGCGCGCTCGCGGTCTCGCAGACCCTGCTGCGCTAGCTGCTCACACCCAAGCTCAAGGCGGTGGTGGCTCTGGCGGACCAGCAAATGCGGGCTCCGGTGGAAAACGATTTATTGTCTGTGAACTGAAGGGTGTTATCCCCGATAATGCCGCGGGGCACAAGAATGATAATTGTTGTAAGTGTCCACCAAAATTTGCTGTACCTACACAACCCTCCTGTAGTGGAGCAAAACCTCAAATTGTACCCATCCAAGTCCCTGAAAGTGGGGGCGCGAAACCCCATGCATGCCTCTGTCATGGGGGTGGTAGTGAGCGCGCGAAAACCCAAGCATGCGTCTGTCATGGGGGTGGTAGTGAACGCGCGAAACCCCCTACATGTACATGCGTCTGTTCTGGGGGTGGTAGTGTGCGCGCGAAACCCCTTGAATGCCTCTGTTCTACGGGCATAGCTCCGGGGCAAGTAATTGCGTTCGACGAAAATACGATGAACCAAATAATGCAAAGATTTGATAATAAAAACGAATCGGCTCCCGGTGAAAAAGTGCTTGGGCCTGGTGGTCGGTTTCGTGACCCTGCGAAAACAGTAAAGAAAGAAGAGCCGCCGTGTACTAGACCTGGGTGTGTACACTGGCAGCCACGGCCGCCCTGCATATGGGACCTTCCGTGTAAAGCGGATTGTTTCGAAGCTCACGCCGGCATCAAACCGGGCCGCAACCCGCTTGGCGAAGGTGGTGGCGTGAGAGCAACTACACGCGTGCCGGCGTTGCATCCTCGCGAAACAATGAAATTGTTGACGCCTGAATTTTGTACCTAGGTTGCTGTTCTGCCCCGAGAGACGGAGGTGCAACGGCGAGCGGCGGTCCAGCAGCTGGCTTACCCATGTTGGTGATGAAGCTTTGCTGAACCCGCGATCCTGTGCTCAACGATTTTCTGAAAGCTTAAGAAAAAGTGCAAAATAATCCGAAAGCATTATATATGTATGTTTAGTTATACTTGGTTTTTTATTTGCATTAATTAATTTTTAATAGAACCTCTAAATAATCGCACAATACGACGTGCGTTTCTGCCTAAATTCCCTTAATTCTCGTAGAGTTACATAATTTTGTGGAAAAATATTACCGATTAGTAACAGTAACAGCCCTTTCACACGGCAGTCCAGTTTTTAACAGGATCCCGTTTTCTGCAGGATCCCGTTTGATGGCGAATAGGTTTATATGCTAGCGTTCACACGAGCATCCCGCATGCGGGATCCTGCAAAAAACCGATCCGGTCGAATTGGTGTGGCTGACTCTGGCTTGGCCACCATCAGGGATTTTAATTTTGATAACACAAATATTTAGTCGCTAATTAGTCGAAATTAGTCGCCAAATATCAGATTTAGTCGGTCACTGGTTCAAAAGTTAGAAGGGTTTATAGGTGGCCGATCTGGAGGGACTCTCCCCGGCTTGGCCACATTTATATCTCAAAAACTGGGGCACCTAACGAAGATCTGTTTTCTCCCAGATTTAGTCGCTAATTAGTCGAAATTAGTCGCCAAAAATCAGAATTAGTCGATCACTGGTTCAAAAGTTAGAAGGATTTATAGGTGGCCGATCTGGAGGGACTCTCCCCGGCTTGGCCACATTTATATCTCAAAAACTGGGGCACCTAATGAAGATCTGTTTTCTCCCAGATTTACTCGCTAATTGGTCGAATTTAGTCGCCGAGTCACAGATTTAGTCGGGTCTTAGTTTAGAAGATAAAATGAGTTCAACTTTTAAGGTATAGTCCAAGAGCTAGATCGAAAAGATAACGAAAAATTGCCAAGATAAAAATATTTCTGTTAATATGTGTAATATACTTCTCGTTTTATCGGTCTAAAGTCATTAGAAATGTCAGAGAGATATAAATTCTCAATTAAATAATTTTGTTTATGTTATAAATTGCTATGTTAGAGTAGGTTAATTTTCTTTGAAAACATTACACCTGGCTCTTGGCCTATTTGGTGTCAAGATGTACAGTCGCATACAACTGTTTTACCCAATTATAATGTTAAGGCCTAAATTACGTTAGAATAATAAAACTTCTGTTTCCAAATAAGAATATATGATGTATCTACCTAATACTATGCTAGCACGGGAACCCAGCGCTCTTAAATCAAAGATGTATATACCTATCTGTATATATATATTAGGTATCTAATACCTAATATGACACCATTTGGCTCTAATTAAGGTTAGTATAATAAAACTTCTGTTGTCGAAATATAAAATTATTTATTATTTAACATTTTTTGAACTTACAGTAAAATGTTAAAAATAACGAAGGCTCGTCCCCAGCGTCCGCTGTCGCGGATAATAATAGTATAAACACAACAATAAAAACAAAAAACAATATCAAATCTTTGCACTAACCATAATAATAACCTTAACAATATTTAATAGCAGTATTATTACTTAAATCCTTACAATCCTTACATATTTTTTTATTAAAATAGTAATTTTAATCACAGTATAAATTTAGACAGAGAAGGACCGAATACTCAAGGTCGTTTGGTCGGGGTAGCGTCTTAAGACATAATACGTATTGTCTAGAAACTACTTAAAAGTGTTTTGTACATGCTTGTACCAATGTATGGAGAAATTTATTACTTTAATATCTTTTTAATAACACACCGACTAAATCTGTGACTCGGCGACTAAATTCGACCAATTAGCGAGTAAATCTGGGAGAAAACAGATCTTCATTAGGTGCCCCAGTTTTTGAGATATAAATGTGGCCAAGCCGGGGAGAGTCCCTCCAGATCGGCCACCTATAAATCCTTCTAACTTTTGAACCAGTGATCGACTAATTCTGATTTTTGGCGACTAATTTCGACTAATTAGCGACTAAATCTGGGAGAAAACAGATCTTCGTTAGGTATCCTAGTTTTTGAGATATAAATGTGGCCAAGCTGGGGAGACTCTCTCCAGATCGGCCACCTATAAACCCTTCTAACTTTTGAACCAGTGACCGACTAAATCTGATATTTGGCGACTAATTTCGACTAATTAGCGACTAAATATTTGTGTTATCAAAATTAAAATCCCTGATGGTGGCCAAGCCAGAGTCAGCCACACGTCGAATTGTGCCGTTCGGTTTTGTCACTAGAAACTGGATCCGAAGTCCAGTAAAAAGCGGGATCCCGTTTAATCACACCATATATTTCAATAGCAGTGTTCACACGGCAGTCTAGTTTTGTGAAAATTAGACTGCCGTGTGAACACTACGCCATTGCATCTCGCGAGACGTATGGGTCACTTTGTGTCGAGTAATTCTGATTGCTAAGCTAGTTGAAAATATATAAGGTTGTAACTTGTGCAGCGGTCATTTTGGTTAAGGGGCGAAGTTGAAGGCTTTCAGCAGAATGCCACGCCATGCCACGGGATACCACGGGATGCCACAACCTGCCATGCCACGGCACTCGGGATGCCGCAGCACAATCTGCCGTGCTATGCCGGCAGTGAGCGCCGGCCATTAGTCATCGATTAGGTACAGCAACTGAAAATTGTTGTCGATCACCGGAACTCGAAACTCGAGTTGCTATGTATGCGCAGTCCAATTCAGGTAAGGCGCAAACGTGGACACTTTTGTGTCTTGTGTCAGATACAAGCTACCATTCACTCCCAGCGCTTACGTAAACATTTTTTGTGTCCAGTTGCTTCCACTTAACACATACTCATGACGATCAAAAAGTGTTCGGTGTAGGTAACTGGAAACTAAGTGTCTACGTTTGCGCAGCGCCTGAAATATTATGTAAACTGCTAGTTGCTGCCAGTTGCCAGTTGTTGCAATAGTTTCTCTACGTGCAAAATGCCGTCTCCATCAGGATGAAGGGTCACTAGGCGTATTTAACGTGGAATTTATGCCTAACAATTGCTTCCCTATTGCTTCTATTTGCTTCCTATTCTCAAATAATTGCTTCCATCGTATTCTAGGAGAAAAACAACATTTTAAGAGTGACCCTTCATTCTGATATCAGTACAGCCGGTCACCGAGTCGTAGTGTCCTTGTGAAATAGAATTACTGAAATTCGCAATGGCCATTAATTACTTCCCGTTTGCTTCTCTCAATGTTTTACAACGATAATACTGTAACTATCACGGCAGTAAAGATATCAACAAAAGTGTTGTATAACAATATTTTTAGTGCCTGACAAAAATATAAAGGCAAAACTCTTATTAACTCATTGCAGTTATGCTTGATTAGGCGATAAATCATTTTCATCAATATGAACGGTAACTAGGCGTATTTACCGATGAATTTATGCCTAACAATTGCTTCCCTATTGCTTCTATTTGCTTCCTATTCTCAAACAATTGCTTCCATCGTATTCTAGAAGAAAAACAACATTTTAAGAGTGACCGTTCATTCTGACACGTACAGTCGTGTACACCGAGTCGTAATGTCTTTGTAAAATCTCCATCAGGATAAACGGTCACCAGGCGTAAACTAAAAAGGCAAAACTTTTATTTAACATTGCAGTTACGCTTGATTAGGCCAATAAATCTATGGTATTGTACCGGTGGCCTACAGCTAAGTATTATGTTATTAAAAAGAAGTGCCTATCATATTTAGTAACAAAAAATCATACAATTGTAATAAACACCTTTAAATATTTCAATTCCAGTGTGTGTGGAGTGTCCAATAAACAATATATAAAGAGTAAAAAAAATACAGTGACGACAGTTTGTTAAGAGCCATTTCACAAAATGATTATGCTCGAGTTTAGGTAAAAGACTGCATCATTATTTTTGTGTACGTAGTTACCCAATCAAACGCAATGCGAACAGTGTAACGCGAGAGTAGTTGGACGAAACAATCTTGAGCCCTAATCGTAACGTGATTTGGTATGAAATTTATGAACAAAAAAAAATAAAATAAAAAAATATAATGAAAAAAAAAATTGAAAAAGTAATTGAAGTTCTTCTTCACAGACAGTAAAAGTCCATTTTCGGTAATAGGGCTCCACAACACACATTTTATTTTTGTATACACGGGATCACTTGCTAGTGGAAGATCATTAGGATCACGGAAAACATTTTTGTATGTTAAAAACGCTTGTTTTTGTTCCTCCAAAGGCACAACATATTTTCTTGCCCTTTAATATTAAACTAACACAAAACGCCAGCAATAAAAAGTAACTATCAATGATAAAATAGAGTAATAACGACAAAGTAATATAAAATGGTAGTAGCAAAAACAGAATCTACCTTTGGTTATTAATAAATGAATTAGGTACACAGGGCTCCGCTAAGTCCTTACCAAAAGACATATAGGTTCAAATCCGTGATACAAGTAGGCCGAAGTTCATTTTTGTATTTTGCAAAAACAGTTTATTATAATTAATGTATATTATAATGTCATGTCATGTCATTTTGACACATATTGGCTCGATGCCGTCGACTTCCATGTGATCTTGTTGTTTGACTAATAAGTATTGAAGTCCTGGCTGAACATGAAGCACCTCCAAGGTTCGTTTTACAGAATACAGAATATGAAGTACTTTCAATCATTGAATTTGTTCCACCTGCTATTGGTGCGATAGATCACTATAAAGCACATTGCAGGCGTGAAAATGTATGGGAATGTTACGATGTTTTTGTCATTAAATATGATAGGCATTTCTTTTTAATAACACAATACTTAGCTGTAGGCCACCGGTACAATACCATAGATTTATTCGCCTAATCAAGCGTAACTGCAATGTTAAATAAAAGTTTTGCCTTTTTAGTTTACGCCTGGTGACCGTTTATCCTGATGGAGATTTCACAAGGACACTACGTCTCGGTGTACACGACTGTACGTGTCAGAAGAAACGGTAACTATTAAAATGTTGTTTTTCTCCTAGAATACGATGGAAACAATTGTTTGAGAATAGGAAGCAAATAGAAGCAATAGGGAAGCAATTGTTAGGCAGAAATTCATCGTTAAATAGGTACGCCTAGTTACCGTTCACCTTGATGAAAACTATTTATCGCCTAATCAAGCGTAACTGCAATGTTAAATAAGAGTTTTGCCTTTATATTTTTGTCAGGCACTAAAAATATTGTTATACAACACTTTTGATAATATCTTTATTGCCGTGATAGTTACAGTATTATCGTTGTAAAATATTGAGAGAAGCAAACGGGAAGTAATTAATGGCCATTGCGAATTTCAGTAATTCTATTTCACAAGGACACTACGACTCGGTGACCGGCTGTACTGATATCAGAATGAAGGGTCACTCTTAAAATGTTGTTTTTCTCCTAGAATACGATGGAAGCAATTATTTGAGAATAGGAAGCAAATAGAAGCAATAGGGAAGCAATTGTTAGGCATAAATTCCACGTTAAATACGCCTAGTGACCCTTCATCCTGATGGAGACCAAAATGCCGTAGGTATACTATTTTCGTAAATATAGGGTGAGAGTCAAAATGGCGGGTGTACCATGATGAATTAAATTGTACCAATTACCAAAAAAATGTACCTAAAAAGTACTATTTAGTACCTAGCGTTAAAAAATTTGTACCTCCTTCAGAACAAAGTTATTACCAGATTAAGGTACACCCGCCATATTGAAATCAAGACGGCGGGTGTACTGTAATATTTTATTATTTAACCATTTCTCGTAAAATATAATTATACGAAAAAATTGTACCTAAAAAGTACCTCAAGTAAAAAGAAACACACACTTGATCAGAGGGATAGTTCCTGAGAAACAATTATCATGATAAGTATATTGATATACAGAGTGTTTTCGGAAGCGTACCTGTAGGGAAACTACTGTAACTACTGAAGACGGTAAATTTTTGTTAAAGGAAACATTGCTTTATTTTTTTAATGAAACAAAACTGCCTTTACATATTGCCACACCCGGGAATCGAAACGACTTAAACCCGAAAAAATTAACACAAGCTATTACCTTAAGACGCGGAAAGCAATAATAATGAAAATAACAAAAATATTTTTTGTTATATTTAGCACGCCTTTTTTATTTCCTTCTTCCTATTCCAAAAAGTTAAACTAAAAATTACATAAATTGTTAAATAAATAATACAATAACTAATATTTGCTTTTAATAATAAAATATAAATCAACATAAACATGACAAGTTTTTACTTAAATTATGGTTTCAAAGAAACAAAAAACAGCATCACGTGCTATATAAGGGACACAGCACACACGCTACTTTTAGTAGCGCGAATCGGCGAATTTGCAACTGTATCGATACTGCATCGCGTGTTGGCGACTCTCTGCGTTCGATCGCAGCTGCCAAATCGCGCGATTTAGCGATGCTGTATCGCGTTTTGGCGACTAACTGCGTTCGGACGCAGTATCGGAATCCCGAACTGTTCCGATGTTAGATCGGGTCGGCTGTAGTGTTGCTGATCCATTGTCGATTATCGATAGTTTGCCGATTTGCAATGGTATTGTTTATCCCACTAATTTTATAAATGCGCATGTTTTAGGTTAGTTAGGTGGTAGGTTAAGTGTTAGGTGGATGATGGATGGAAACATTCATCCATCCATGCTCAAAATGCATAAGTTTGTGAGGTCAGAAACTTCGCATTTTTTACATTACAATTACAATAAATGGATGGATGGATGTTTTCATCCATCCATTCATCATCCATCTATGCCTCCTCACAAACATTTGTATTTAAAATCCTACTTATATTATAAATGCAAACGTTTGTGTAAAGGGATATATGGATGATGGATGGAACCATCCATCCACCCATGCTCAAAATGCCAAAGATTGTGAGTTCAGAATCTTTCGCATTTTTTATATTATGAATACAATAAAATGGATGGATGGATGTTTTCATCCTGGATGGATGAAAACATTCATCCATCCATCCATCCCTCCTCACAAACTTTCGCATTTAAAGTCCTATTAATATTATAAATGCGAAAGTTTGTGCGGTTGGATTAATGGATGGATGTTTGCGTAATGTAAGACGTGAACTGGTTATAGGATGTAACCAATACCGCCTCCGGAGCGATTGACATTTTCGGTTTATCAATATTGCAGGCAGCAGTGCAGCTTCATTAGAATCTATCGTAAGTGTGTAGCTTCGTCAAAATCACAACACAACACTAGTCGCATTATGTTCCACATAAAGGTCTGCCCCCACGACCGATAATCGGGCTGATTCTCGGTCGTTTTTTCTCGCCGGCAAAAAAGTCTGTAAAAAATCGGCCCGATTTTTGAAAGTTTTTTTGAGTACATACACCCTGACACACCCTCACACACACGCGGAACTGTGGGTAATGTCGTACCTTATAGTTCCGAGACAGCGACACGCCGGCTGACGCTGAAAACCAGCGCTGTGGTTCCGTGTCTCGTGCACGGGCCACGGCTTTATGCTGAACGTCAGCCTTTTCGCGCGGTAGTAGCGCATTATAGATTATTGTTTTTGTTATTTTTATTTTTGTGTTGTGCGTCGCTTTCGCGAGAATAAATGGTTTTTCTCTCTTTCTTTTTTACACACAGACAGCACAGACAGATTTTCAGTTTTTCAGTGGGACAGTTTTTTGTTAGTTTTGATTATCGGTCGTGGGGGCAGACCCTAATTATGTCAAAACGCTGCGATCGGCATCTTACAGTGTGCGGGGGGTAGCGATTAGTCGCTGAATCGCGCTACCGAAAAGCGACTAAATCGCTGCGATTGGCGATTTCAAGTGTGCGGGGGGTAGCGATTAGTCGCTGAATCGCGCTTCCGAAAAGCGGCTGATCGCCGATTCGCGCTACTAAAAGTAGCGTGTGTGCTGTGTCCCTAAGATTCGAACTCGAGACATGGACAGTGAACTCTTCGCTTAGCACAAACAGCTACCAGCATATACATTAGATTTACGCGAAATTTTGCAGTGCAATGGTCGGGTATGACGCGTATTCTTAATGCAACGGAAATATAATGCCATTTCGCGTAGTGCGACGATAGTTCATTAGTGTGTGTTATCTGTGGAATGTTGAGACATCACTCGTAAACACACATGCGCACGCACTGACTGTCTCGCGCTCGTATTCATAGCAATATAATCCTTAGCGTACCTATGCAATTTTGAGCGCTTACTGTAGCTCTTTATTTTCGTCCATACATAATGCAATTAGCTATAAGGGAATTCGGGGTTTTGGTAATAAAATTATTAAGATCATCATAACACTTCCATTCTGCATTACGACGACAATGAGCCCGGTAGTGGCCGATATTGCGGATATCTGTAACATCGCCGCCGGACGGTAAAAACTCAATTATTCCAAGAACTTCGAGTTTTGTATTATTTAATGTTATTTCTATAGGGATATCTTTAACACAAATAACATCTGTTTGATTCAGCTCAAAAGCTATTGTACTACTTACTTCGTATTTGAATGTTCTTATGCCATTGCAGTCATTACGTCTACATTGTACCTACAATGTTATCTTCACATAACAAAGACTCTGCCGATTGATTAAACATTGATATATTTGTCATGTTAAAATGAAGTGGCAAAAAACTAATTTTTCTTTGGACTTTGTTTACTACACATTCAATATTAGTACATGATTCTTGTACAGAAGCACTGTAAATTGCATCGATCAAAATATTATCGAAAATATAAGCTATATTGCATTCGCAAGAGATGAAAACTTTATGATTAATATAAGTTTTTTTTAAATATGGCTGAAGAAGGTGTGCACTGTACTTGTATAAATCTGTTCTAGTAGTTTTGACATCAATCATTTTTTTTATGAACTGACAGAATTCATTTTGATGATTGACTACATGAGTATTTAAATAAAACCCTTCAACACACCCTACTGCTACTACTTGTGCCACCGAGTCGAATGCGCAAGTATTCGACACGTGTAAATCTTTCGTGCCCGTTCGTAGTCTCGTTCCATTTAACAATAGTTGCACAGGTTTATGCATTTTCATTCTTTTTTTCTTCGTGAACTTTCGAGCGTCACATTTGCCCTTCCAATTTTCAGAAAACGAGGGAGTTTTAGAAAAAATTGAGTCTGTTGGAAAATCATCTTCTGTTGTATTTACCTTTGCTTTCGTATTTTCCCTTTTTTTCATGTGACCCTTTTCTGTAGTTTCTACTTTACCTATAGCTTCTCTTAATTCCCCATCTATAAAATCTGCATGTTTGACGATAAATTGATCCAATCTCACTCTCTTAAGCGTTTTAAAATAACTTTCCACGTTGGATGAAGATGCAGTTTGGTTTTCTGAATGATATATTGGAATCATCACATTTGACCACAATGGTAGTTGCTGAACTAACCGGGTTAATGTTGGTATAAAAGTAGGCATGTAAAATAAGTTTTCGTGTGATAAGAAGTCACTGTCATCATCGGTTAATGTAACAAACAGATTTTCGCGATCTAATTTATCCTGGTACCATTTGGGATATGTAAGTGCCTCTGTATCGTCTTTAATTTCTGTAAATTTAAGTGGTTCTGGCAAACTACAATGCTCCAAGTCTTTGTATTCTGGAAGAGTCATGGTTTTACCGAAAAATTTTAACCTTATTTTAGCTTCATCGCACGGAGATCCAACACTATAGTATTCATGGAGAGCTACGGTTATTATATCCAAAATTGTTCGTTTTGCAATTCCGTAGTCATCTAGATTTTTAACATACAAAATACACTTACAGTAAAACGCTTTAGTCTTTTGGTCCACATTCCGAAAACAGTTAAGGTTGAATATAGTCTTAATGAAGTGACTTGTGTCGATACGAACATATAAGGCGTCGGGTGATGTCTCTTGAGCGTCTAGTTTCCTGAACGATTCTACAAGATAATCATTAGTAGATTTATGTTTAGTAAAAGCTTTGATTGTAGCTCCTATTAGCGCTGAAGATTGGTCCAAAATCACTTCGTTAGGAATTGATTTTTGACCTATCCAAGATTTCAACCAGTTTAATATGCTATCCATCGTCTGAGAACTAGAAATCATTTGAGCAACCGGTACACTCCTTTTATTTTCTTCGCTGTATATGACAGCAACGTACAGCAAACAGTAATTTTTCACAATCAAATCACTTTCTTTAAAAATGCTACCGGTTGCGTCGATACTCAGTATAACTCTGTGGTTCTTGTGATACTGATTGTAATATATTTCTTGTGCCGTAGACCAATAGGAAATATAAAAATGTGGATGAATTGTTATATGTTTAATATAATCGTTATAGGGTTTTACGTTTTGAGCCATGTACAATAAAGCCAAAATTGGATCTTTATGGTAATACTCACTAAGATTACTTTCATGTTTTATCTGTCTTAAAGTTCCATGTGAAGGTAGATGGGGTGGTTGAAGGTCTCCAACTTCCATTGCGTTACTAATTAATTGTTTATGAACTGTTATTGGAGCTTCATGTTTCATTTCTTCCATCAATTCTTTGCGCCTTATGATTTTTTTTCTTAAATTATGTTTAATTTTTTTATCAAAATCTGTAATTAAACTGGTGCAAGAAGAAATATTTTCTGTAGGATATGTAGTCACTATTTTTATTTTAGCATTGCATTCTTTACATGCACCGAGAAAAGTACCTCGTTCCTTGCATTTAACATAATAGGTTTTAAAGCGCCAACTGCAAGGAGATTTCGTTTTTTCCCAAATTTTTTCCCTTAACAAATCTGCCCACTCGTATTTAGGTAATATCCACTTTTTTTGTTTAACTGGATTATTGACTCTTATACGTACAGAGCATTTTGAGATTGGCCGAATTCTCCTCCATTGATATAAATCAAATGAAAAATTAAAAGATTGACCTTCTTCACCACATGTAGTTTTATCCACGACGTAACAATTTTCTTCATTATTTTCTTCTTCAATATCTTTCGTAATAAAAATATCTTCGTCTTCCGTTTTATTCTCCGAACCCACATATTTTTTATCTTCACTGTTTTCATCCCCCACGGAAAAAAAGTACTGAAAATTTCTTTTAATCGATAAATAAATTGCTTTTGGCGATATTTTTTGTTGAAGTTCACTAGACATTTTTGAAAATATTTCACTACACGGTGAAGGTATATCATTAATTGATGGGAAATGTTGCTTGTATTTCCAAGACACTTTTTTCTGTTCGTTTAAATCAACAACTATTTTTTCCCGCGTTTCATATTGTTTAATTCTATAAGATCGCAATGAAAATTATATGAATATAAAATTTTTCTGCGTATTGTAAACTGCGTATATGTATGAATAACAGGGTGCAAATTACTAATTGTTTATTAACTAATCCCAAAAAGATTCGACACAACAAATGTGAACAAAGTTGTCAAAAACATTGTCAAAGAGACAAATCATAGAAAGTTATAGTGCCACACATAGTGCCAATCCCACATGCAACTCCCTGCAGACTACGTCGCTTGCCGGCACGGCTACGCGACTAAGTCCGGTCGGCTCCGCCTGTGCGACAGCGCATGCCACATGCTAGTTAGTTAGTCTAGTTAGTTAGTCACGATCGCCCGCTAATCGCGCACGCGTCCGCCTCGCTCTTGTCGGCGTAATCTTGTACTGTGTGCTATGGTATATTAAATGTGTTATGTAGTTCGGAGTGTGTTTCCTTTCCAATAATACCCCGACTATAACTGGCGCCCAACGTGGGGCCGTGTTTTAAGTGTTTATTTCGGTGTTGCATTGTGACTAAACTGTGGATTTTGTGACATTTTGAATTTGACAATAAAATTTTCGAACATACGTTTGTTCAAAATTCGAACGGCCATTTTTGATGGAACAATAAAATTTTCAAACATTTCTTTTGTTTTTTGTATAAAACCCATTGTTTGGGTTGGTTTTTGTATATAATTTATTTTTATTATTTTTATTGTGTCGGATTTTTGTGGATAGTGCATTTAATAGAGACATGGTGCTAACACGGTCACGTGCTAATAGTGCTACGCGTGCTGCGCAGCAGCCTGTGGATGTGTACGCTACGGCTAGTGAGCAGGTAGACGGTGCGATGCCGTCTACTTTTGATGGTGGTGCATTTTTCGTTGATGTGCGATCGTCGACGCCGCCGCTGGCTGGACCTCCGTCCGCCGGCGACTCAGCCCCATCACCACTGCCGCTACATGGGCGTGAGCTGCCTGTATACTCGCAGATGTCACAGCATGGGCATGCTCCGCCCGTCACCTCACCGCAGCCACCGATGACCACACCCATCGTTATGACGGACCAACAACTGGTATTCTTAATGCAATCCTTACGGTCGCAGCCGCCTACACAAGGCGCGCCGCCACCGCCGACGACGTTTGTAAGTACAACAAACTTATCTAACTGTACTTCGAGATTTAATGGTGCTGGCGACGTCCTGTCATTTCTGGATGCCATCCAGATCTATAAAGACTGTGTGGGTGTCCACGACGACATGGCACTGAGAGGCCTGCCAATGCTGCTTACTGATTTTGCGGCTACCTGGTGGCAGGGTGTGAAACACTCAGTCGCAAGCTGGCGGGACGCTGTTCATTTAATGCGTCAAACTTTCGGGCCGCGTCTCCCACCTCATAGAATATATAGGGAAATGTTTAGTCGAGAGCAGGGTGAAGAACGGACAGATATGTTCGTGTGCAGGTTAAGAGCACTTATTGCCCAGCTACCGTTGCACACATTACCTGAAAATCCGGTACAGCTGGATATGGTGTACGGCCTGCTCCATAGGAGAATTCGGGAGAGAATAGTAAGAAGTTCCTTCACTTCATTCGCCGAGCTACTGCAACAGTCTCGAGTAGTGGAGGACATTCTCGAGGAAGTGTGCGCAGCCATACCGGCTAGAAGGCATGCTTCTTCTGCTGCTGCTGCCCCGCCACCGCTACAGGTCACCAGCCTTACCACGATGTCTTCATTAGCTGGTTGTTCCGTTAACAAAGACGGAAAAGCACCGCTAAACAAGGTTCGACCTAGGTGCACTTATTGTAAGCTGTTGGGACATGTGAAGGAAGACTGCCGTAAGCTCGAATATAAGAGTAAGGTGACTCCGGAACCGGTGAAGAGCGAACCGGCCGCGACTCAGCCGGAGCTGCGCCAATCCGTTACGTGCTTCGGATGTGGTGCACCCGGTGTGATTCGGTCGAACTGCGCAGCGTGCAAAGCAAAGCGCACTGCACTGCCGACCATGACGGCGTTCCAGTCGGTATCCGTCAGTGAAGGCGTGTTAAACCCGCGTGAGCGTCCAATATTCCACCTACAAGTGTTCGGTGCTGTAGGTACCGCGTTATTGGACACGGGTGCAAAGCAGTGCATTGCCAGTGAAAGTTTAACCAAACATTTAAGGGCAAACGGCCAATTATTTAAAAAAGTAGAGACTGAGTTAAGGTTTGCGGACGGAACCCAACGGGTCCAGATTGTGGAAACTGCCGCAGTTCTTGTTAAGGTGCAGGGAGTTGAAGTAAACACTCTATTTGTAGTTTTGCCTGGCGCAACTGATTCGTTACTGGGCATGAATTTCATAGAGGACGCTGGTATGGTGCTCGACTTCGAGAAGGGTCGCTTCTCGTTACGCGATACTGAGTTTTTCGACCTGCAATATGAATGCGGAGACCGCGCTGTGGTAAGTTCCACGCTCAACCTCGGTGAGAACGAAGGCAATATGCTTTCGTCAGCTGAGAAGTCCAAGTTGGCTGCACTTCTGGAAAGTAATTCAGATATATTCAGTGCAGGGGGAGGGTTAACGCCTTTCGCTTTGCACCGAATCGATACAGGGAATGCCGCGCCTATCTCAACACCTCCTTACCGAGTAACACCCGCTAAAAAGGAGATTATTAGGGGTGAAATTGACAAAATGCTGGAATTGGAGGTCATAGAGGAAGCAGAGTCTGAATGGGCGTTTCCAGTAGTATTAGTTCCCAAAAAGAATGGTGAGACCAGATTTTGTGTAGATTATAGGAAACTTAACGCTGTTACGCGTACGGACAAGTATCCGCTGCCTTTAATCGACGAAATTTTAGCTTCCACAAAGAGTAATTGTGTGATGTCCACCATCGATTTGAAAGCTGGGTACTGGCAAGTCGAAGTAGCCCCAGAGGACAGACATAAGACTGCATTCGTGTCACCGTTCGGAACTTTTCAATTTAGGCGCATGCCATTTGGTTTGAAGAACGCGCCCTCGACGTTCCAGCGGCTGATGGATCGGTTTCGTTCTGGACTAAAAGACATAACAGTTGTGGCATATTTAGATGACATCCTGGTCATCTCGGAGAACCTAGATAGACACCTGCAAGACCTACAGCAAGTATTTGATCGCCTGCGTCAATTTAATTTAAAGGCAAATCGCAAGAAATGCGTATTTGCGAGGGAAAAGGTTACGTACCTTGGGCATGTAATTACGGCTCAAGGTATCGAACCGGATCCGATGAAAATCCAAGCAATTGTGGAGATGGTACCTCCTACAAATCTCAAGGAGCTAAAGAGCTTCTTGCAAACCTGCTCATGGTTCCGGAAATTTATCCCTCAGTTCTCAGAAATTGCGCAACCATTGTCCGAGCTTACTAAAAAGAATAAGACCTGGAAATGGGCAGAAAAGGAGATTGAGGCATACAATGAGCTCAAGCGGAGACTCACCACGAGTCCAATCCTGTGCCAACCAGATTTCGGGCAATTGTTTATTCTTCGCACAGACGCCAGTGCCTATGCTCTGGGTGCAGCGCTAGTGCAGGGTTCAGAGCCGAAAAATGAGAGGCCTATTGAGTATGCCAGTAGGTTGTTGACGGCAGCTGAGCGGAATTATTCAACGACGGAGCGGGAAGCGTTGGCTGTAGTGTGGGCCCTAGATAGGTTTCGAGGTTATTTAGAAGGCGCCCAGGTCCGTGTTGCCACCGACCACCAGCCCCTGAAGTGGCTATTGTCCCTAAAGACACCAAGTGGCCGTCTTGCGCGATGGGCCTTGAAAGTGCAAGCTTACAACCTGGAGGTAGAATACACTCCGGGGAAAGCTAACGTAGTGGCGGACACGCTTAGTCGTCCCGTAGGACAATCTTTAATAAATGAGATACCTGAAACTACCTGTGATCTGTGTCCTGTCTCAGTAGACCTGCCTCACTGTACTTCCGAAGAGTTACGAGCAGATCAGCTCGAAGATCCTGAGGTAAGAAAGATTCTCAAGGACTTTGAAGACGGAGATACGGCTACCCGATGGACCGATCGCGGATATTACATTTCTAATGGGGTACTTTTCCGCTTCGATCCGGATGGAGAGTCCGAGGAGCCCCAGCTGGTCGTGCCCGAATCAATGCGCACCAAGATCATGAAGGAGCTCCATGATGCGCCTACTGCCGGTCATTTGGGTTTAGAGCGCACTCTAAAAAGGATCAAAGAAAGGTTTTATTTTCCAAATATGCGCCAGTACGTATCAAAATATCTTAAGGCTTGTGACCTTTGTCAGAAGTTTAAGCCTACAAATCTCAAACCAGCCGGTCTACTTCAAACCCCTGTCCCGCAGCAACGTTTTGAAGTTCTCGCCATGGATTTGTTCGGTCCTCTGCCTGAGGGTAGCAAAGGTGAGAAATGGATCTTCCTTATAGAAGATACTGCGAGCAGGTGGGTTGAGTTATTTCCGTTGGCCGAGGCCAACGCTGAGAACTGTGCTAAGGTATTAATCGAGGAAGTTTTCATGAGATATGGATTTCCTCGTCGAGTCATCTCAGATAATGGTACTCAGTTCGTCTCAGCAGTGATGCAAAAAGCAATGCTTGTTCTCGGTGTTCATCAGAATTTGTGTCCAGTCTATCATCCCGAGGCCAACCCTGCTGAACGAAAGAATCGGGACATGAAACAGATGCTTGCCATGTTGATCGATCCTGAGCATCGACATTGGCCTGACGTATTGCCTGCTGTGCGTTTCGCCTTAAATACGGCGCCAAATCAAGGCACTGGACACTCTGCAGCCTTTCTAACATTCGCGCGTGAGTTCCGGTCCCCGGTGGACGTAGCCCACGACTTACGAACGGTCGTGGCGCAAGAAAATTACGTGCCGCAAATCACGCCATATTTACGCAACTTCGTACATCACCTACAAGAGGTGAAGTGGCGAGTTGAGCACCAGCAGGATATTCGCAAGGATGCCGCGGACAAGAGCCGTCGTCCTGCGCCAAACTATCGAGAGGGGGACCTCGTTCTGGTAGACAGCCATCGCCTTAGTCAAGCCGCGAAAGGCTTCACCAGTAAATTTGCTCCAAGACGAGAGGGTCCCTATCGCATTAGGAAAGTGGTATCTGCAACCACCTACGAAGTTGAAGACAAGGAGAGCGAACCTCGGGGAAAGTACCATGCCAGCCTTCTAACACCATACGTAGGCGAATCCGATACAGTGGTTCATGGTAGGAAGAAAGGGAGGCCTCGTAAGGCTTCAGTTGCCAAGCCAGCCCCAGAGCCTTTAGCTGACTTGGAGGGGGAGGATATAGTGCCACACATAGTGCCAATCCCACATGCAACTCCCTGCAGACTACGTCGCTTGCCGGCACGGCTACGCGACTAAGTCCGGTCGGCTCCGCCTGTGCGACAGCGCATGCCACATGCTAGTTAGTTAGTCTAGTTAGTTAGTCACGATCGCCCGCTAATCGCGCACGCGTCCGCCTCGCTCTTGTCGGCGTAATCTTGTACTGTGTGCTATGGTATATTAAATGTGTTATGTAGTTCGGAGTGTGTTTCCTTTCCAATAATACCCCGACTATAAAGTCAACATTTATATATTAAAATTATTGAGGTTTTATTAAAGTTTGGTGTTTTGGAAGAAAGCTAAAGCAGCGTGGCTAAATTAAAATTGAAAGTTAGCTCCCAAGTTGATACGGGCTGGGGCCGCTCTCAAGCGTCCCGTTACCGTCCGTACGTTAACGACAGACCGTAACGACGGCTCGTGTCTATACCGCGCCCCCGGAACGCAAAGGGCACATAAAAGAACATAGATGGGTTTTAGTCAGTGAAAGTCTGACACTCCCTCCCGCCCCGCCCAGGGCGGGGGAAGTTACTTGATGATTTCCCATCTATAAAAAAAAGGTATTCAACTGCATCCGGTTAGACTGGAAGCCGACGTTTATACCATTTTTAGTTCTATGGGAGTGAATGTACCTTTAATGTCTTATTTGAGTAGACTACAACACGCTATTAAAAGTTATTCAAAATGAATTTCTTACAACAATTTCATGGTTTTTGTTTAATTTAATTTACCATGTTTGCAGAGAGATTGACCCTTGACCCTGTCGATTGGTGCCATAAAAAGACAGGATGTAACTTTTTTGGGTTTAAGTCGGTTCGATTCCCGGGTGTGGCAATATGTGAAGGCAGTTTTGTTTCATTAAAAAAATAAAGCAATGTTTCCTTTAACAAAAATTTACCGTCTTCAGTAGTTACAGTAGTTTCCCTACAGGTACGCTTCCGAAAACACCCTGTATATCAATATACTTATCATGATAATTGTTTCTCAGGAACTATCCCTCTGATCAAGTGTGTGTTTCTTTTTACTTGAGGTACTTTTTAGGTACAATTTTTTCGTATAATTATATTTTACGAGAAATGGTTAAATAATAAAATATTACAGTACACCCGCCGTCTTGATTTCAATATGGCGGGTGTACCTTAATTTGGTAATAACTTTGTTCTGAAGGAGGTACAAATTTTTTAACGCTAGGTACTAAATAGTACTTTTTAGGTACATTTTTTTGGTAATTGGTACAATTTAATTCATCATGGTACACCCGCCATTTTGACTCTCACAATATAGGTACTTATTATTTTTATCTAGATTATTTTAGAACAATGCTACTTTAACCGGGGCTGCGGGTTGTTCGATAGAGACCGAACGTTGCTCTTGGAACGCAAAGGGCACAAGAAAGAACATGGATGGGTTTTGGTCAGTAAAAGTCTGACACTCCCTCCCGCCCTGCTCAGTCAAAGTCTGGGCTGAGGAAGTCACTTGATGATTACCCATAGGCAAAAAAAAAACGACGGGTTGCACTATATATAATGTACTCTGTGGGTTGCACTCCGGGATTGCCGGCAGAAGTGAAAACACTAAATACGTCAATTCGCATCAGCGAATTGTCATTCACCTTGATTATATGCAAATTTGATGCAAATAGACAAGCACGCATTTGCCGAACGATACCTCACGGCGATACATCGCGGTTTACATAGAGGTTTACCTAGATGCCTTTATAGAAACGAAATATTTTGTATTTATATTGCGATCGACGGCAAGCATCGATGTCATCTGGCTCGTGATTAGTGAAATCGGATCGCTTGATACCTCACTCGTCATCTCGTGCCACTTCTGTTCGGTAGCTGTCAGGTGCGACTGAACCGACACATTCGTATTTCCATCCGTGTAGATAGCGAGTATCGACATCGAGGTGTTGAGGTAGCGACCGCGATTGCAAGCACTTTGGCATGGACGTACACTTAGGCGATTGGCACACTGCCCTGCATCACGGAGCGTGTTGCGTGGCGACGGAGCTTTGGTGATCAGCAACACTGCGCGTTAACGCGTTTTCAGTGAGTTGGATTACGCGTGCTTTTTATACAAACGCAGATACTTGCAAACAACGTGGAAACACGCACTTACGCGGCACGCTCTGTGATGTGGGGCAGTGTGCCAATCGCCTTAGGGACTAATTACACTTATTCAGCTCAATTCATCTTTTGCCTATAGAAAACGCCAGTGTTGAATAACATCCGTTTGGAAGCACGACGGAAAGCTAAACACATGCGTACGCATCTCCATACTAGACTTTCGAGCAGAATGGAGTTGAATAAGTGAAACTACTCTCTGCGAATAGTGAATATAGCCGTTCGGTAAGGTCTATAAGGTCCGATGCATTAGCGGCGAAGCTCGGTGCTGCAACGCATAGTCTGTCGGCATTTCGTGCCGCGTCAAAGGAGTTATAGAATACACTGACAATCGAATGACATTTTAACATGACGGCCGTAGTTCCAATTTTTGCCATTTCATAAATAAGTTGGTAGGGGTGCACTTTATTATACACTAGCGACCCGCCCCGGCTTCGCACGCTACAGAAAAACTGTGAACGTTGCATACAAAAACATAGCGGCCCGCTCCGCCGCAAACGCTACGTCCCGCAATTTTTAAATCTGTAATATCTTCGAAAATATTCATTTAAATCACATGCTGTAAAAGACCATATAGATCTCGATATTAAATCAACATTGTATTTAAGGTATTTAATTGGATAAGGATTAATGCTGTATTGGCTAGAATCGCTTCGAAAATTAGTTAGTAAATGAATTAAAAAGTAAATGACAAAAAAGTGTTATTGTGGGATATCCATAAGAGATAGACATATGTATACCAGCACGGAGTTTTCTGTAGGCCTTTTCAATGTGTACAATACTTAGTACATTATTTTGATAAATCTTGTAGGGTTCAGCCTTTTTTTTTTTTTTTATAGACGGGAAATCATCAAATAACTTCCCCCGCCCTGGGCGGGGCGGGAGGGAGTGTCAGACTTTTACTGACTAAAACCCGTCTATGTTCCTTCATGTGCCCTTTGCGTTCCGGGGGCGCGGTATCTCTTTCGAACAACCCGCAGCCCCGGCAGGGTTCAGCCTGCGTTTGCAATGTAAGTGAAATTATTTACGACATCACATTAGAAAAATCATAAATAACAGTATTTCTCCGCTATTTATGGATGTTATTATACATATAAACCTTCCTCTTTAACCATGCACTCTATCTATTAAAAAATACCGCCGTTGCGTAGTTTTAAAGATTAACGCGTACAAAGGGAATAGGGCGACTTTGTTTTATACTATGTAATGATGATTACATAGATACAAAGATACGATCAACCTCCTTTAGAGGTATATGATATTACTCTGTGCGATCCACGTTTGACGGAACGACTAATCCCATACCCTTGTCAAATGTCATAATAAAGGTTTTATAAAGAACAAATAAATACCTGGATGATCATTTTATTAAATCTAAAATAACACCTAAAAATGTAATAAATTCTTGTGATTCCGCGCCTTCCCGATGTATGTTCGGGTTCGGATGTGGGTTCGGTGAAGGTGGCGGAAAAAAAAGTAACATAAGTTAAGCAATGCAATGCAGTTGCAATGGCATTGAATTTCAAATTAATTAGCCAAACTATTCCTTTACAAAATATTATAAGGTTATATTTTCAATTTAGGCTTCCTTACGCTTACAATTCTAATAAATTAGATTCACGCTTTAGCAGCTGTAGTTCAAAAAAGGATGGAAATGATGGAAAAGGTGGAAAAGGCAATGACATCACAAATCCTGGTGCCCCGACTTTGTACGAAGTAAGTATATTTTTGAGTGAAACTAAGCTTTAAGGCATGCATGGTTGCTGATCCCCTGTTCAACTTAGGTGAAATTTCTCATGCTTAGTGTGATATGTAAACAATAACGCTAACTCAAAATCAATCCATATAAATAAGCTGATTTGAAAAATATTATAAACCCAAACGGTGCTAACAGGACCCTGTTACTAAGAGTCAGCCGTGTGTCCATCCGTTTGTCACAGGGCTCTATCTTTTGAACCGTTATAGGCAGATAGTTGTAATTTTCAATGAGTGGCCATAATGTACGTATGTAATCTCTAGACCGATTTCGGTCTCGACGACTAATCTTAATGGAGTGTGCGCAAACACCGGTGTACTTCTTCTTCCCTAACTCTTATAGTCCAATAGGATGGCAATTCGATACAACCGAATAAAAGAATAATACGAGAACCCATACAAGAAACATGTTTTTATACGCAATGTTAAATATTGTACGGTAGTACGGAACCCAGTGCGAGATTGACTCGCACTTTTCCGTGTCTTTTTTAAAACACTAACACAAAAAGCAAACTACTTCAAATAATTTGTGGTACACACTATGATTTTTATGGCATCATTAATTTTATTGTCACAATCTTTCCGCTGTCCTGGCAATGGCTTAACCGTATGCGAAATTTATTTTAGCCGTAAATTGATTGATCTACAAGCTGTTGATTTGCATCCTCGTCAAATTTTAGGAGCTTGTCATAATAAAATAGAAGTAATCAAACATAATTACGATACCTGGCCAATATCTAATAAATACTTGTTTTTTTAGTTGCAACTATCAAATAATAGTATTCCAGAATACTCCTCTTGCAAAATTCAGAATCGCCCAGTTGCGTATGCGGTAGGCAGAGTTGTCGCGCGGCTATATCAATGTGTACATAGCGCCTAAACCCTCTGGCGTGATGGCAAGTTCAAATTAAAAGATCACGACAAAAAAAAATTGTGTGATTTGTGTTAAGAATCATGAGCATAGTTAACTCCTTGAATTTGACGAGAATGCAAATCAACGCCTTGTATAAACATCCATAGTCACAAAGTCACAAAAATAGAAACTTTCGCATTTGGAAGTATCACATACCTCTAATATTTGATAGTAGGATTAATATTACACTTTTATGTTCTAGTGTCGCAAAATATGTAAGACTTTACCTTCAAACGATATTTGCCCACCATTTCCAATTTTGAATAATATGCCTGGCGGAGTCTTCAGAGAAACACAAGGAGAGGTACTTAATACATTTAATTTTGAGCATTTAGTACGCAATACTATAGGGGCTGAATAAGGATGCAGGGGGAATTGGAACGAAATTTTGAAGGATTCAGACGTTGAATAATATAGTTTTGTGCCAACAAGGTCACTTAATGTTTTTGGCAACAAACTTACAAAGTAAAAATCCCTTGCAAAATTTTGTCCCGATTCGACCCCGCGTTCCTCATTCACCCTGTTTGACGGTATCTCCACATTATCTGAATTGCTCTGATAACGTCGTCAATGTTCACTTAGAACAATATATTTGGGAAACTACGGGTTTTTACCCATTAATCATTATTGTCATTAACTGTAATTCTCCAGACCGATTCCGGCCACGGCGACTAATCTTAATGCAGACTAGCCACGTACGCAGGAGATATTATAGTGCACAAATGTGTGCGCAAACACAGGCGCACTCCCTCTTCCCTGACTCCCATAGCCCGACGGGACGGCAATCCGACACGACCGGAGAGAGATCAGGCGCAGGACCAACGGCTTTACGTACTTTCCGACGCACGGGGGTGTCACACCACCAACTTTCAAACTCCGGGCTGCTATTGACAAATACCTAATGGAAAAACCCAATAACACGTTTTGCCCGACCTGGGAATCGAACCCGGGACCCCTTGCTCAGCAGTCGCGCTTGCGACCCCGAGACCGACGAGGCAGTCAATTTGTCATTAACTATGTTTAATTTGACCCTTATTCCATTTTATTGTTTTCAGATACTCGGCTTGGGCGCGGCAAAATGCTGCTCCTATTATCCGAATCCAGAATTTTTTGCCTATCACAACATGAGCTTTTTTGATTTCCATCTTTTTTTAAGACAGTACCGTCTACCTAGCCCCGACAGCAAAAGGAAACCAAATTAACTATGTTTAGTACACTCTGTTTCGTTACACACTTTAAATAAAAATAGAACAATGCCTTTCGTTTTGATAATTTAAAAATATTAATTTCCTAGTAGGTAGGTAGTTGTGTAGTTTGGACTGGTGCCCGGTTAATGGCAATAGGCTCGTCCCCTACTACATGGGACCTAAACATACCGGCGAACTGTGGGTGTATATTGGTAGGTACACCTATGCCTAACCCTTCGGGGTATACAGACATGATGGTATGTGTATGTGTTCTACCCACTTAATTATCTATTAACAAATCTATTAACTAACCCTTCGGGGAATACAGGCGTGATGATGATGGTATGTTTAAAATAACAGTAGAAAGTTGGTTCCAAGCAATGATCAATATTGGTTAGTTTGATGGATAGAATGCGTACGGTAGTTAATATGTGATATGTCTTTTTACCCGACTGCGACAGAAGGAGGGTTATGTTTTTCGAGGGTATGTTTGTATGTATGTATGTTTGTATGTATAATTGTTTGGCACGCTCTGCAGGCTGAAACGGCTCGATGGATTTTAGCTTGAGAGGTGTCGTTAGATTCGTATTTACTGTGAGAGTGACACTGGGTATATATAAAAAAAAAACAAAATGGCGGATTTTTGGCGCCAAATTCAAATGTTTGGCTCGCTTTGCACGCTGAACGGCTCGATGGATTTTAGCTTGAGAGGTGTCGGTAGATTCGTATTTACTGTAAGAGTGATACTGGGTATATTCATTTCTTTTTTAAAACACTAAAAAATAAAAAATAAAAAACGGTAATTTAAAAAACTAAAAAACCCGACTGCTATTCTTTAAAAATCCCTAAAACAAGATAAATTGTAGCAGTCGGGACCCATTCGGGACCATCTGTAATGTAATATAGGTATGTGCTCTCAATTCACTAATACTCCATTTCTAGAATGGGTCCCGACTGCTACAATTTATCTTGTTTTAGGGATTTTTAAAGAACAGCAGTCGGGTTTTTTAGTTTTTTAAATTACCGTTTTTTTAAACCACGTTTTTTAAAAGATTTTCCAAAATCTCTATCAATTTTATTTTACAATCGGTCTTTCGAAACGATCAGTTGTATGAGTATGCAGGTATGCAACGGAATATTCACACGCTTCACTTGGTACCTACTAGTTTTGCAATCATGGCATGCAAATACAGGTAAAAACATGTTTCTTTTAAGGTATTTTAAATAACGGCCTGTTTTTCCAACTCCTTATGTAAAAGTGGAAATTGTGTTTTTTCTTACTCCTCCGCTAATCTTTTCTGATTAATTTCGTTGCGGGATCCAAGGCAGTTGAATCGTTTCTCCAGACTCGTCGAGCTTCATTGCTCGGCGATTTTCTGGCGGTCTCCACTGTTGATTTCGGCTTTCAGGAGTTGCAGTGGATGGGAAAAGAGCGGCAGGCTTGTCACAATTACATTAAAAAAACGGTAATTTAAAAAACTAAAAAACCCGACTGCTATTCTTTAAAAATCCCTAAAACAAGATAAATTGTAGCAGTCGGGACCCATTCTAGAAACGGAGGATTAGTGAATTGAGAGCACATACCTATATTACATTGCAGATGGTCCCGAATGGGTCCCGACTGCTACAATTTATCTTGTTTTAGGGATTTTTAAAGAATAGCAGTCGGGTTTTTTAGTTTTTTAAATTACCGTTTTTTATTTTTTATATTTTTTAGTTTTTTATTTTGATATACCCAGTGTCACTCTCACAGTAAATACGAATCTAACGACACCTCTCAAGCTAAAATCCATCGAGCCGTTCAGGCTGCAGAGCGATCCAAACATTTGAATTTTGCGCCAAAAATCCGCCATTTTGTTTTTTTTATTTTGATATACCCAGTGTCACTCTCACAGTAAATACGAATCTAACGACACCTCTCAAACTAAAATCCATCGAGCCGTTCAGGCTGCAGAGCGTGCCAAACAATTATACATACATACATACATACATACATACATACATACATACAAACATACCCTCGAAAAACATAACCCTCCTTCTGTCGCAGTCGGGTAAAAAAATATATAAGTTCCGTATAAATTATCTATCAAACATTATAAAACTACCCTGACCTTATTGGTGAGGTTCTTCAGAAAGGTCGGGTGTGCAGTACTTGTAACCGGCGTGCTTGTATGACCAGATGTATGAACGTGGAGGAGGCGAAAGTAGATGTAAGGATCGTAGCAGGTGGCGTTCTGTGGTTTCTGCCTACCCCCATGGGAAAAAGGTGTGAGTTTATGTATGTATGTATTATAAAACTTAGGTACTAATCCTATTGTATTTATTTAACGGTCATTTGTGGTGAACGTAAGAAAGGGCCTAACTAAGTGCTCATAGGTCAGTTCGAGTATGTGATACACCTTCGGTCATATCTTATCTACGAGTATACTAATAGAGTAAAGCTGAATGGTTGGTTACATTGAACGCGTTAATCTCCTGAAGTTTTGGTTCGATCCTAAAAATTGTTTTGCTAATAAGAAGCTATGTTATATCCCTTAGTGCGCTTTATCTATATCTTTCTTTTTTATTGAAGATGGGTAGCCCTTGGTAGCCCTTGACTCATGTCTAGGTCAGAGATCTATAATAATAAAATAAAGCTAAAGAGGTTTCATGTTTGTTTGTTTAAACGCGCTAATCTCTGGAACTAACAGCCTGATTGAAAATAAAATTGTATATGATAGCCAAATAACCAAATTCATTAGGAATAGTATACAAAATCACGTTATATATAACTATCGGGCGCGGAGCAGTAACTAAGGAGGGAGAACAACCATGCGGAAGTAGCGGGCAGCGGCTAGTTTTATTATAAAATAAGTTAGTTATCTGTAAAAAAGCATGTCTAAGTTACTCCTTATAACATTCGCTATCTGCGATGGAAAGTCCTGGCAAAATCGGTCCAGCAGTTTCAGAGATTAGTCAGAAGAAACAGACGGACAGACATAAATTATTGGTGGCCATTTTATGTATTTTATTATTTCTCTGTGGCAGCTCATTTTCGAGGTTAGGGTCAGTCCATAGATGCAAGAATACAATCTGATTGTGTTCTCTATGGAAACAATCAACGCTCGACGTTAACCCATGAGATGGTCTTCTCGAAATTTTAATGTCATAATCACCACCACGATTTTTCAAAATTAAAATAGTTAATCATGTAATTTCAATAATAATGGCATAATAAAATAATACATAATAAGCAAGTAAAAAATCAATAATGTGTATTTGAAAAAGTACCTAGCACCAAAAATAAAAATAAACTTACCAAGTACACTTGACCAAAAGATACTTGCAATGGCAAACATAACAAAATTATGCATTCAATCCAAACTTCGTTACCTTTACAATTTTAATAAATTAGGTTTGCGCTTTACCGGTTGTAGTTCACAACAAGATAACGAAAGTTCTGGTGACGGATATAATAGCCCTAGCACTACGTATATGGTAAGTACATTTTCAGATGAAACTAAGCTATAATAAATGCACGTTAGTAGGTGCATAAGGCGTTGCGCAAACGCAGACACTTGGTTTCCAGTTACCGACACCGAACACTTTTTGATTGTCATGAGTATGTGTAAAGTGGGTGATAAGTGGGTGATAGACGTGCGAGTAAGTACGCGGACTTGTGGCTCGACGACCTTTTTCGCCTGTGTTACCTTAAAAACGCGTACCTTAAAATTGCCGCGCAAGTTCGCCGGCGATCCAACCTGTTTAAAATCTTACTCGTAACTCGTCTCGGCTCCAAATAACACAAAGCTTCTCTCGACGACATCGCGATATAGTATGAGCAAGCTTCACGTGTGTCACCGACGTCGAGCCGAGTAAGCTCACGATCTTAAAAACCGCATACTTTAAGTTCGTACGTCTGACTGAAAGGTTGGATCAATGCCGCTTCAAACCGGTCCTTTTGGAAATCTATGGCTCATGTTCAGCAGTAGACGACATACGGCTCAAATCGTTCTAACATACAGGGTTAAATTTTCGAAGCGTACCTGTAGGGAAAGTACTCTTAATACTGAAGACAGCAAATTTTACTCAAAGGAAACATTCCTTTATTTTAAAAAAGAAACAAAACTGCATTTGATCCTTTTTGAAAATGATTCTTTTCACATCCGGGTATCGAACCGACTACTACGAAGAAAACTTTCTCTCTAGGTACGCTTCGGAAGTTCCACCCTGTGTAATAAGTAGTTTTTTACGCGCGCGGTATCTTGTATACGGCAGTCGTCATCTGCTTAACCTATTCCCAACTATGTTGGTCGGCTTTCAGTCTAACCGAATGCAGCGGAATACCAGTGTTTGACATGGAGCGACTGCCTATCGGACCTCCACAACCCAGTAATTGCGAAACACGATACCTCTTGATTAAACTGGTTGTCAGACTTCTTGGCTTCTGACTATCCGTAACGACTGCCAAAGATCTGCGAATGACATCCGGGACTAACAGCTTTACGTGCTTACCGAGGCACGGGGGTGTTACACCACCAACATCCAAACTCCGGGCTGTTACTGAGAAATTCCTAATGGAAAAACCCAATAACACTTTTTGCCGGGAATCGAACCTGGGACCCCTCGCTCGGCAGTCGCGCTTGCAACCACGAGGCCAACGGGGCAGTTCTTGTATCTTGTATACGGCAGAGTGATAGTAATTATAATGTTGTCACAGTCATGCTCATTTTTCGAGGAGCAATTCTATAAGTTGGATTGATATTTCTCTTTTATATTTCAGTGTCGCAAAAGAAGTATGAATCTACCCGAAAACGTTCTTTGCCCACCATTTCCAATTTTTAATGATATACCTACCGGGGTCTTCAGAGATACGCAAGGAGAGGTACCTGTCTGCTTAATACATTTATTTTTGAATATTTAACAGGCAAAATATCTACTAGTGACAAGTTAGCTAAATTGCTCTGATAACGGGGATAAAATTAGATATAAAATTTTATTTGGGTAAGCTAGGGTGGTTTAGCCATTCATTATCAGCAGTATGCAATAGATTTCCCTGAATACCGGATTCTACAGTGATGAAGATTTGTTTCTGTACCCCCGATATACGAGCTATTGCAGGCGAAATAGAAGTGTCACAGTTTCAAAATGAAGGTATTTAATTCGGAGAATATACTTATGCTTTTATTAATTTTTCAGACGCTCGGCACGGGCGCCGCTAAATGCGGTTCCTTCTATCCGAATCCAGAATATTTCGCCTATCACAACATGAGCTTTTTTGATTTTCACTATTATTTAAGACAGTACCGGCTACGTAGCCCCGACTCTAGAAGGAAACCCGTTTAATTATGTAACAGTACCTAATCTCGTAGCACACTACACAAAAATGTCTTTCATTTTGATAAATAAAATATATTCATTGCGAAATATAAATGATGCAGTGAATTATAAATATCTTTCAAAATCGTTTAAAATTGTGACTGTAGGATGTGTGTTACGCGATTGGGATATAATAGAATGTGAAAAGTATTAAGCTAAACGTAAATTAAGTATAAATAACTATGACAACATAATTAAATTATGAGACTTCTCAACATGCTCACTTTTAATTCTCCCTCAGATTTTAGTGTGCCTCCTTTCCTTTTGGATATCCTACCAATAATATTATTTAGAATTCCAACTAGCCATCTTTTTTTTTTTTTTTTTTTTTTATAGACGGCAAATCATCAAATAACTTCCCCCGCCCTGGGCGGGGCGGGAGGGAGTGTCAGACTTTTACTGACTAAAACCCGTCTATGTTCCTTCATGTGCCCTTTGCGTTCCGGGGGCGCGGTATCTCTTTCGAACAACCCGCAGCCCCGGCAGGCATCGGCCCTCAGTGGCCCCATCCAATTTTGCTGACATCTCTTTGAGGCGCGCGTGGAACACGAACGCGCCGTCGACACGGTCTGTCGCTAGTGAACGTACGGACGGTGAGCTACCCATTGCTCACCGTCCACAGACCCGCGTCTACGGTGGCCGGGAGTCGTCACGTGGCTCCCGACGCCCGGATCATCTACCGCGGCGGCCGCTGGGACGGGGGACCCTCCTTTCCCTCTCCCGTCCCGCAACTAGCCATCTTGCCGCTGGGTTTTAGTAGGCGCGTAGGCGGGCGATAAACCCGAACGCAAACATTGATATCAGTCGCTCAACACTGCCTACCGCTTATTGACCGGGAGTCGTATTTTTTTTTCTTTTTTATGTCTTTAATGACAACTGAAATTTTAACGAAGATGCAGAATTGTACCTTGCACAGGAATTATATTTTTAAGGCCAAAAATGAAATAAAAATTCGAGCGACATGTCGTCAGATTTCTGTTGGTAACGTAGTCACCACTAATTGGGCCTCTCTCAAAATACTAAATATCGATTGCAAAACAATTAAAATAAGGTAGGTAATGTATTAACCTACATTTGGAACATACATTCATCACCGAATACACTTACGTTTTCCAGCGGATGCTGGGATACTTACCTAACAAATATGATATTACGTACTTATTATCATTAATCTTCGAAACCAAATCTAATGGTGCGCTTACACGGGCGACTAATTTTCATAATTCTTGTATTCGGATAACTATGACATTTGAGCACCAAACACCAATCAATTTACTGCAATTTCAAGATTGTATAGAAAGGCCAGTAATTGCACACATTTTCCTTTAGTTTTAATAAAAAAAAGCATCGTTATTTGCACTTTGTTTGTGTTAGGGCCTTATCACACTAGCGGAATGCGAGCGTTTTCAAAGCGGAGCGGGCGCGCAACGACCACGCAGCGGATGCGCAGTGAATTCATTACGGATGCACAACGAGATCCCCGAGAATATCAGTGTGGACGCCATTTTGTAAGACGTTAATTTGCTACAAATACACGATCATAAACGTTGCGAATATGCCACGCGACCGTCACGTATTCGCTGTGTAGCCGCGGCGTGTTCGCGACGCATTCGCTGCGCACCCGCCCCGCCTCGCAGCCGCTCGCAAACCGCTAGTGTGATAAGACCCTAAAAGTAAAACAAATTGCAGCGGCTGAATGATTTAGTATGTGGTATTATGCATGCTAGTGCAAATTGCTCAGCGTTCCAGGCCGCTGACTGCGTAGTTCAAGATGAAGGCAACAAGCAATGAATAGGTACCTATAACGTTCTTTTCTCATGCATCATTACTTGGAAGTTGAAACTCGTGTAATGGAAAACGATAAGGTTTATCTCATCGGTTTAGTATGAGCTATAAATTGATTTAAACCGTTTAATTTTATTACTAGGAAAGTGGCATTAAATGGCAAGCAACCAGACCCATTACGGAATTGAAAGCCTTTTATTTTATTTCTTCGTTCTAATGCTTGATTAACTTTTTACTTTTTAGAAAGTAACAAATTTGTAGGATAGACATCTAGCGGTACAAGTAGGAAGCTCAAAACGTTCATTTCGCATAAATGGCACCTGCATGCGACCGAGAGATGGCGTCCTAGGTATCTTCCTCGGAAAGTTACAGAACTTTTCTTATCATTGTAAAATTAAAGTTTTATAAATAACTGAGTGAAAGACAATAAATTAACATTTTTAACTTTTTACTATAAAAAGATAAAAATAAATACTGTGGATACCTTTTCTTATTTATTAACCTTGTCGTGATGGCCCAGTTGTTAAGACCATGCAAGACGTTACGGGTTCGATACCGGGCAAGTACCAAGGTCACTTTTTAAATTCTAAGTTTATCTTGGATATCTCTGATATCGTGAGGAAACCTGGACTTATAATAAATATCCTAAGTCGCCAATTTGGTTTAAGGAAGCGTGGTCATCAATGCTCGTGCCTTCTCTGTGTAAGAAGAGGCCTTTGCCCTGTAGTGGGACAGTAATATTCTGGTATTATATATTTTGTTACAATATAACTATGAACAAATAAAATAGGAGGAAATATTACATCGTATATTATCATCCTGTTAATTAAATGGTTTGCCATCAGTGTAGTTGGTAATTTTCTTGTTTCATTATCGACTTAGCGGAACTACATGTTTTGAACAGCAATAATGTTAATTGAATTCTGAAATGTTACATCCGCCTACGTTTCTATCCGCTACGACATCACGCTGTAGCTTATTAGGTAGGTAATGTTTACTGTCTAATAGAATAGTATTTTAGAAGCATGACACTAAGAAATTAACTAGAAACAACTACAATAACAGTAGTTTTTTATATAATCACTCCAATATGGAGTAGCGTATTACAACGTAGGTAGTTGTAAGTGCAAAATATCTAATAATATTCTCCTGACCGATTCCTGTCACGGCGGCTGATCTTAATGGATACTAGCCAAGTACGCAGGATATTATAGTGCGCGAGTTTGTGCGCAAACACAGGTGCACTCCCTTTTTCCTTAGTAGGACGACAATCCGACTCAAGCTCAAGGGGAGAGATAAAGCGCAAGACCAATGGCTTTACGACCTTTCCGAGACACGGGGGTGTCACACCACCAACTTCCAAACTCCGGGCTGCTACTAAGAAACGAATGAAAAACCCAATGATACATTTTGCCTAGTGTTGGGTAAATAGCCGGATGCTTTGAGTTATTATCGATTATAATCCATAAGTGTCCATAAATAGCCTTGCAATGGATGATAACCCTGCTATTAATGTATCGTTAAAAAAATAAATGCTTTTTTTTTGTTTAGTGTAAAATCTGTGAGTGTGAACTTAAATTGGGTGCGTGTACGCAGTGTGATTCAAAGTATTGTAATTCTTTTTATCTATTTTCACTTTTTGCACGTGAAAAAGTGTTAATATGTATATAAAAGGAACACATTTTTTGGAAAATTCAGTATGGTTAATTTCGAGTGCCAATACCAAAATTACTATTGACACATCGCTTTGTGATTTAACCATCTACCTAATTAATTACTTGGTTTAAAAAAGCTCGCTTTTTTAAACCAAGTAAGTGTATGTATACCTACAAATAAACTTTAACCGATACGTAAAAATGTAAGGTACAATAAGTAAGTTATTTTTAGCTCTGTTCTGCGAATACGTCGTAGGTAAATTATAAACAATGGAAAATACCCGAGCGGAAGGTAGGTAACATGCATCCCCGCACCCCCGTTTTTCATCTCTTTCTGGCGCTAATATTTATTCGTGCCAGAAAGAGATGCATAAACTGCACTACAGTGACGCCAACCGAATCCGGGATCAGTACGTCGACTGATATGTTTCGGAAAAAAAATATAAAAATATCCCCCCTTAAAGACTGATTAAGAATAAAAAAAACTAAGTAGGTACATAAAAATCTAATTATCAAAAAACTTTTTTACAAAAAATAACCGCCTTCAAAAACTAAAAAGAGAAAAGTAACTTTAGCTTTGGAAGTCGGCAGCTTTGGTTCTGTTTGTTGTTTTGTATTGCCACCGACTTCCAAAGCTAAAGTTATTTTTGACTTTTTAGTTTTTGAAGGCGGTTATTTTTTGTAAAAAAGTTTTTTATTTCTCGCTTTTTAGTATCAACTTCCTGTTATCCAAATCCATGAAGAAAGTTTCATATTATGTAAATTAACGAGACACCACTAAAAGTCATAAGAAAGCAGAATATGCGATTTTGTTTACTTGGATGAGAAATTTTCAAATACATTTTTCAATACTGTTTACATCTGTGTAACCCTTTTGAGTGTTCGGCCGTGATGTTATGTTGTGTGATTGCGTAAACAATGCATATTTATGCGATAGCAGCAATCGCTGTTGATTTACTGTAATTTTTTGAAGAGTTCCGTTGTCTGTCTCCGGAGTCCTTCATCAGATCTATATGAAATTTAAATGGGAACATTTGGGAAGTATACCCATTCCAACAAAAAAAGAATCATCAAAATCGGTTCACAAATGACGAAGTTATCCGCGAACAAACATAATATAATAAAAAATCGGTTAAAATTCCCTATCTCAAAAACTACTGAACCGATTTCGATGAAACTTGCAGTATTCCCTAAGTTGAACAATATCTAGTATAACAAAAAAAGAATTACTCAAATCGGACTTGTAGTTACGGAGATATGCGCGAACAAACATAAAAACATACATACATACACTTGAAATTTGGCACACTTGTTCAGGCGCTGATATAGACTAACATATACGATAACTGGGCAGTTCTGGAAATATTACATACATACGGGTCGAATTGATAACCTCCTTTTTTTTGAAGTCGGAAAAAAATCTATGTAAATTGCTGATTAAAAATTTTTAAATGGGCCAGATTAGTTTTAAATTGCACATTTATTTACTACAAATAAAGATGATGGAAATGAAGTATAATCTGACAGTCCTAAGCCTGAAAACCATGAAAGGAAATTTTCAATCACTAAAATAACAATAATAGCAGGGTTATCATCCATAATTGCTATTAATGGCTACTTACTGGCTTTTAATCGATTATTAGCCAAATGATATTAACCGGATTATTATCATTACCCAACACTAATTTTGCCCGACCTGGGAATCAAAACCAGAACCCTACATTCGACTGTCGCGCTTCCAAACACGAGTGCGAAACCCTATTGTTTATACATAACAATTCAAATTAAATGACAAGAGACATAACAAGAATGAACATAGGCACAAAACATTTTCCACATCATTATGCATAATTGCATGTCGTCTTTACATAAACACGGCATTTCTTTGTACATGCTTTACTTAGTTACTAATGAGAAACACCGCGAAAGTCATACATATAATCAACATTTGCTGTAAAATTACGGAGCAATGACGTGTATCAGACAGATCAAAATGCAAAGGAAACTAAAGAAAAAAGATTAATTGCACTCAACAATAGTCTGTTTAACAGCGCCAACAAGAACAAGTTCACAGTATGGGTGTAAGAACATTAAATCATCAGCTATGCCTGTTTTTGAGTCACTCTCATTACAGTCAGGTCAAATCAGTTATGCGGCAATTAAACCAGTACCTCTTCGCGCTTCATAAGGTGCTCAAAGTTTGCAAATTGCCTATAAATTATAGCCCTCAACAGTTCCCGGATTACAAGTATTGCGGGATTCCAAACCAGATGCACTACTTACCATAAAGTATACTGTGCCTATTAATATGCAACATGTGTATAATTTCAGTTAACTAACCACGCCATGCGTAAGAATCTGGTTTTAAGAATTAGAAAAGGTATACATACTCTGCTTTCTTTCACGAAGTAGCAGAGTACATTTTAGGGACTTGGTTTAAAATTGAGTGTTTCTGTATTGTCTTATATTTTATCATATTTCAGTTACGGTGATATTGTGAAAAATTATCCCTTTGGGAGAATTCAGGTGAGGTGAATTTGAGGTGAGCTGTCAAATGCGTCGATATTTCTTTTACGACTTGACTATCCTTGGCAACAGATGTAGCCGGGGTAGCGATTTTGTGCACTGTGCTCAGAACTTACAACTCTTACAGTGGTCTTCACCACTAAATGAAAAAGCCGGTATAAGTCGAGTTATATGGTCTTCACCATATAACTCGATTTATACCGGCTTCCACACGGAAAAACAGCATTGAAAAAATGGCGCTGTCAGAAATCTATTGTTTACTACTGCTAAATGAAAAAATATCATTTAGCAGTAGTAAACATACAGCAGGTATCTCAATTTAAATAAAAACATTACAAAAACCACAGGTTTTATTATACAACTTTAAAAGTTATATACCTAATTGTACTTAATTGAATTCAGTTATTTTACTTCGGCGTTCCTCTTATCAAAATCGCTCCATCGCCACTAAACGCTAAGCTTTCAAAGTTCAGCGTTCTACGTTGCTATTATTAAAGCTAATTAAAGCTAGTTTATTCTTTCTTTTGTTTTTTATAAATCTTGCCCTACTCTAGGAATTTATGTATCGTGGGCGCGTTCATAAACATATAAACTAATATTCACGTACAGCGAGACCCGCAATAACTAACTGTGGGCCATGCAAATATTTGCTTCGTGTGGGAGTCAAACCTGCAATACGCAGGGCAGCAGCCGCTCGCTCAGCTACTGCGCCAACCGTGTCAGTTTATTATAAGCATCTTGCTACAAAGATATAGAACCTCAGTCACATCGACCTACTCAGATAATACAATGGCGGGTGCAGTCACGCATCTCACTGACGTTTCCAATTTCCCACAGCCCCTCAGCGATAGGTACCTACTAGAGCTCATCAGAACCATCTCGTGCCACCTCACTTGTTTAACTACTGTTCATTATGTATTTATTATCTTACATTGTTCTACTTAGTAAATAGATAACTGTAACTTGTAATAAAAGTGATGACAAAACGTCTGTTTTAGATTTCTGCTATCCGCCGTTACGTTATCTTTTCTCACAAAACTCAACACACTAATTCCTAATTACCAATCTGTTTTGATTATCAAATTGTTTCTGTTTGACAAAGTAGTAGTACAGCTCTTTGTGAAGTAGCTTGTCCGGGGAAGTACCACTACCGTGCCTATTTGTGTCGCAAAGCAGCGTTGCAGTCTACCGGTTTGAAGGGCATGGGTGTCGGTGTAATCACAGACACATAAGACATTTCAACATTGTCTCTGGGATGTCCACGCATTTGCAAGGCTTCTGGTATTGCAGATGTCTATAGGCAGCGGTGACCGCCTAACATCAGGTGGGCCGTGAGCGCGTTGGGTAACCAATGGAATTAATACAAAAAAAAAAGTAGATAATCGTTTGTGTGAGAATAATTTTATCAGAGTACCAGATGGGCTCTTAATACACACTTATGATGCACTTGAGATGCAGGAGCAGTATTCTTAGTGAGATCAAACAGCCAGTTCACATCTTGTGAGAGATGATTTTCAAGTGGTATACTTACCTGTATCAAGAATATTCTTTAGGTAGCTCTAGTAATATAGCTAGTAGCTAACGGTGTTGATATTATGTAGTTTCTACTTAACCATGTTATAGTATCTTCCAGCCATAATAAATATTGTAAAACAACAACTTTATACGATTAAGTAGGTATGCGAGTTTTTTCCCATTCATCTCCATACGAAACTACATTTTGGAAGGAGCAATTGCCTTAATTTAAAATCAATAAAGTCTGTGTTTGACTTTGAACCTAATTAAAGTACCAGTTCGCAATTCCAAGCACTGAAATTACTGTTTCCTCATATCCCCAAACGGTGTGAAATAAATCATTTTGGCATATACCAGTTTGCTATGCTAAATACGTACTAATCGATGAATCCATCAATTCACAGCTCTAGTTGATGAGTGATGACGCTCAGCACATGGCGCTACCTGGATACGAATTGTTTACTGTCTATCATTAACGTTGTTAGTTTCCTGGTTTTGCTTGCCTACGAAATGTAGCACTTAAGATCGCGTGTATGCAAGGCTATTATATCCAGTATTCACCCATACTTATCGTATGGATTAATACTATATGTTTATCTATTGCGCTTTCACAACTCACTAAATCGATTTTGATGTAATTTGGTACGGGGTATGTTTAAAATCCAAGAAAGGACTTAGCCTACTTTTGATTTCACAGCTTCGTCTGTGTTTGCGATGACCAATATTTTTGCGGAGGAAGTAGCGAGCAAAAGCTTGAATACTTATATTTTAAAGTAATTTTAATATAGGTTTCCTACGTTATACTCTCGTATGGAACCATCTCCAGTCTCATATCAGCCGCATAACGTTCACTACTGGACATACAGGCCCATTGATTTCCACAAGGACCGGTTGGAAGCCGCCTTCATCCAGCGACTTCCTGCGGTCGCTGTTAACCAATTTGGGCAGTTACCTCAGTATCTGTTGGTCCCTCTTTCCTCATTGGCTGGAAGTTCCATACACAGATCAAATAGTCGAGATGCCAATCTAGTCGAAAGTCTTTTTGAAAAATTGGGTGCATTTATTATTATTTTTGTCTCCTAACAACCACAGACAGTGAATGGCCACCTGAACAATGATATAATCGTAGAGAAATTCGCTCACCGACCGCCGTGTGTGACAAATGAAGGCGATTTGTTTTGTGGCCACAAATAACTGTTTATGTGTGGGACTAACGTGTCGTTCGTGTAATGACATGATTACTACACCAGAGAGACTTTTGAGACAAGTATATAAGAAACCCTTTCCATTCGATATTAATGAGAAAATCTTTTTTTTTTCTTTTCTTTTTTTAAAAAACTTTCCTCCGCACTAGGAATTTTTCGCGAATCGTGAGGGCGTTTACAAAACTTATTATTTCACACACATAAACAGCTATTAGTAGGTCAAACAAATATTTGTTCCAAAGCGAGAATCGAACCCACTACACGCTGACGCAGCGCAACAGCTAATGCGTCAACCGTCTCCTCAAAATGTTTAGGGCCAACAAGCGGTAGTTAGAGTACCTACAGCTTTGTAGTTCTTAGAAATGTTTCATGCTACCTTTAATTATAGGTATACTTCTCAATCCATAGACGTAACTATATCTGCCCCCCTAGCCAAGTCACAAACGATAAACGCAAACGCTGAGTAGGCTTTAATAGATCTTCAACTTTATGTGCTTGGGTTTAAGTTGAAGATCTAATGAAGATTGCATAGCGTTTTCGTTCGTTCCAGTCGCTAACGCTTAGAAATCTTTAATAGATTTTCAACTTAAGGCTATTGGGTATTAAGTTGAAAATCTATTGGTACCTAGCGAGCGTTTACGACTTGGGTAGGGGGGCAGATTTTCCTTATAAAAGTGAATTACCAGTTTATTCATTATTTACCTCCAGTCACAAGAAGAGCGTTTCAACAAGTTCAAAGCCTTGTCTACAATATGTAAAAGTTATAATCTCCTAACGTGTTTCTAGTTTTCTTCGATATATCGGCGTCTGCCGTCTGACCTCCGCAACCTTTAGGGAAAGCAGATTTTCGCACTATGTTGTTGGTAGTAATTCCTACACAAAGGCAGCTTTGCATATACCTATTAGTTGCGGTTTACGACTTTCATAAGATAAACTTGAGATTAGTTCTACCAAAATGAGCCAACCCACAATCTCAAATGTATTACGCCAAACTAATTTAGTATGCCAAATGTGTTACATTACTATACAGCAATAACACTATTCAATGTATAATGCAAAACTTACTTATAGAACAGATGAATTAGTTTAAATTGATTAATTCATCTGTTCTATAAGTTCATTCAATTTCAATAAGGAAGGTACTTCTCAAGTAACTTATATGTGGGTTAGTCAGATTTGGCAGAAATAAATTCAAGTGATAACCCAATAGAAATAACGCCTGTTATTTAATATGAATGGGGTATTGGATTTCTCTGCTAATGCATACAATTTTTATATCTATTAATTATCTTAATTAGCCTAAAATGACACCGGGGTCAAAAATCTTTGTATTAAAAGTCGAAGAGGAAATAGAATATTAAAGAATTGTCATTATCACAAGAAATCTAAATGATTGATAATACAATCTCAATCTTGGGACCTAAAATATACCGGCGAACTGTGGGTGTACATTGGTACACCTCTGCCTAACCCTTCGGGGAATACAGGCGTGATGGTATATGATAATACAATATTTCCTTATGCAAAAATAATTCAATAACCATGTCAAGTTAATTTAACTATCAAAATTCAATCAAGTAGTTACACAAAAGATAATTAATTTCAGTAATAATGACACCATATTTCGTCCAACAACAATAATTGTAATTCGGAAAGTTATACGAGTAATTACACACGGTGGAAATTTGAGACGTGTCCTAAGGGCCGTTTTAGTTACAGAAAAACTTTCCTAGATGACCACCCATAACTTTTTGAAATATTCTGAACTGCATTCATAGATTTTGTAAAAAATGTTTAATACGTAAAAAAAATATACCATTCGATCGTACTACATATATCAAAAGACTCTGGGACCATTTATGGCATGAGTACTAGAAATCGTTAAAAACTTTTCCCATAAATTTTTGACCGAAAACTTAGTGATTCGTCTTAAAAATCCATCCTGTATAGTGTATAGTATAATAAGAGGTGAGCCGTGCGATTGTTTGCCATCCAATGGCATAAAAAAGTAAATAAATCGAAATTAAAATACCCATTTTGCACATATCTATTATTTATTTGGTTCGAAGGCTTTGTCTATATCTTTAACAATGGGTGATAGGTATTAATTGTGCTTCATCATCTGCTTAGCCTTTTCCCAATTATGTTGGGGTCGGCAAAACGATACCTCTTGGTTAGACTTCTTGGCTTTTGGCTATCCGTAACGACTCAAATATTTTGAATGACAGCCGGGACCAACGACTTTACGTGCTTTCCAAGGCACGGGGGTGTCACACCACCAACTTCCAAACTCCGGGATGCTACTGAAAAATTCCTAATGGAAAAACCCAATGCAATTTTTTTGCCCGTCCACGGAATATAGCCTCCCCTCGCTCATTAGTCGCGCTTGCGACCACGAGATCAATGGGACAGTTGATAATTGTGTTTGTTGCATAAAATAAAACCAACCATTTTAGAGGATAGTCGAATTTTCAAAAAAAACACCGATTCAATTTACGTCACTTTCTGTGTTTACAATGTAGGAACAGAATACCAAGACCTAGCACCTACATTACCTATTTCCTAACACTCAATAGGTGATGCTGTACCTCCCACCTTCAACTCGAGAACACTTCTTGCAAGATTGATTTCGAAAGAAAATATTTCAACCACGCAATACCGTTTAAATTATGATTAAATAGGTAATTGATATTGAACATACTCTTTACCAACATCGTAAATCACTTTCGTAATGGTCTATATCTCGTTATACAGCTATTAGAATGCGTTTGCATGTAAATAGTGATTTTGAACTCCATCTTCTAGAAATGATAGTTTCAAACTTTCTGAAATGGAAATTAATTGTGTAATTTATTGGTAAGTTATCTCTAGTATATTGATCGAAGGATTCGCAGGTGGAAGTGAATAAATTCAATTTGTATGAGGTGAATACTAAATGGAATGCTAAGCAGTAATCAAATATTTGTATATATTAGCGTTGGATAAGTCTTTTCATAATAAAAATTAGGAAAATAAATAAAGTAATGAGATCGTCAATCAACAGGTTTAAAGTTCCATGTCCTTCCCTTCACTGCATTTTTTTTTTTTATAGACTCCGATCTCAGGTCGGTCGCAGCAAAGACAACTTGTTTAGGTGGGGATTCGGTGATGGTAACGACTTGAGCTGTCTGTGCGGTACAGCACAAACGATGGCCCATCTCATATCGTGCCCTGCGTGCCCTAACAGCTGCACGCAGGAGGATTTAATGGCTGCCACCGACAACGCAGTCAAAGTGGCCAAATTCTGGGCCGCAACAATATAATATACCAATAATGTAGTTTGTCATCGAAACGCTAAGAAGAAGAAGAAGAAGAATATTTATTTTGTTCTAGAACATTTCTTCTGGATATTGAGATATCGAAAGTCAAAGTAGCAATATTTTTTACAAAGAGAACACTTAACTTCAAGTATTTTTGTTAATAAAGTACTTGACAAGTTTGCTAGAGAGACTCGTTTCAATTGGTTCATTGGTTACACTACAAATGTATCTGCTAGTAATGCTAATATGTAGTACTCGTACGTCTGTGAATTTTTAACGTTCAATAGCATTGCTAAACAATGATTGTCCAGCTACAAACCGTAACAAACAACAATTGAGGATTGTACAAATGTTTTTCTTGACAATGTTGTTTCTTTTTTCATACGTATGCTTCTAACATCTGATGTTGTATTAACTCATGATTTTAATTTAGACCTACCACAACAGAGGCTAGAAGCTGAAGAAGTTGAATTTGATATTAAATCTATGTTGCTGTTCCTCGATGAGGAGTTCCATGGAGATCCTTCGAAGTCAAGGATAAGCGACATTACAGTAACCACCAGCAATTTATCTTTAATCTTCAGTACAATAACCAAATCACAATGCATGTACTATTCGTTACTGAGGAGTTGCATTGTTTATATTTGATATTCACGAAAATAATATACCTTAGAAGTATACTGTTTCAATAAAAAGAAAGAAAAGTAAGATACCTACACCCCGAAACTCCTCCTTTTTTTCATAGTCAATTAAAAACTGGCTACTAATTAAGTGTCTTTAGAGACCATTTCGGCTTGTTTACCTTCAGCATCGCCATTGTTTTATAATTTACATGCCACAACATTGTTGTCTATTATCAAACCGTTCAATAATGCCTAACGGGCTATCTTTAACTTGTCGTGCAGATAAAATAAGTTGTTTGCGGTGAAAATTGAACACTGCCTTTATAAATTATCGACTGGTTTCTAGTTCAGAGTTTCTATAAAATTGTTACCTGCAGTACAATTTCCATACGGATGGAACTACGAAGTACCTAGTTATGCCCTAGAACTGTCATGGAAAAATGGGTGTAGGTAGGTAAGTGAAATCGATGCATTTTATTTGTTGTTTATTGAATTAAACCTTGCATTGCCTTGATTATTTCTTATATAATCTTGTCGTTAGCAAATATTATAATAGCCTCGTGATACTGTCAGGAAGACCATGACTCATTTTTTTTAATGATCCAAGGTTTATTACCAAAAAATCAATAGTACTTGTGCCTAAGAGAAGTATTGTATGCGGCTGAACAGAAAGGAGTCGGCGGGCGTCGGAGGTCAAGCGCTGTGTTCTCTGCAGTTTCGTGCAAAGATCAAGGTGACTGCTCAGATAACATCCCAGCCACAGGCGGCGCAACAAAAACCTTTTTAGCACTCTTTGTGTGGTTCCGTACTAAAAAACCTGTGAGATTCAGATTAAAAAACGTACAAAGAATTATGCAAACGAGTTGCGTGTTAGGTTTTGTAGTCGAAATGAAATCAGCATTATAATAAAATTCCGACTTAGTGATTCACGTCCTACTGGCAAAATATCTAAAATGATGTCACTAGTGATGCAAATTAGTTTGTTGTGTATTGCAACACTTCCAGCGTTGTATACAAAGTGAAAAACAATTCAGAACATTTATTACAACAATATTAAATGGAATGCGGTTGCTTGTTTCATTGGGACGAGAGAAACTGTGACTAGTTTAGAAATTTCCTTGTTTAGGGCACAGATCTACCTATACTAATATAATAAAGCTGACGAGTTTTTCGTTTCTTTGTTTGGACGCGCTAATCTTTTGAACTACCAGAAAGAATGGAAATATTATTCTTATGTATGATATCCAGATTAATGAGGAACATATTAAGCTATATAACATCACGCTAAGACTCACGGGAGCGGAGCAGGAACCTAAGAAGTAACAGGACGAGTATGAAACTGCGGAATATCTGCAGGGTACAGCTCGTACATAATAACGTGCAAATCCGCATGACAAAACTTGTTCTTATTTATTGACTTCTAATCCCATTTCTAACCCATATAAGGATATTAAAATGAATCACGTCCGCGATTGAATTCCGTTAGTCGGATACGGCGGTACCCAAAAAGGATTACGGTTGGTGCATGCGTCGCGCCAATTCTCCTGGCATTTGCCTCACGACCACGTTTACTTAGGTAAGGGTACGATAATATCAAACTGCCACTGATATTGCGCTAGATATTCTAAATGTGACCGTTGCAGCGGGTAGCAATGGAACATCGCCCAAAGATATAGGGCTTACCGCTTTTCATCTCGAATAAGGTTATATGACCATCAACATTACCGTTTATGGATACCTACCTTGTAAGACTAGACTAGCTATACTTTGCGGTTTTAACCGCCTTTAGTTGGTTTGGTTACTGCTCTGCTTCCGTAGGTCGTAGCGTGATTTTATATAACGTTTCATTCCTCATGAATCTGGCTATCATATTCAAAAAGTTTTTTTTCAGCCTGTACTGTCCCATAGCTAGGCAAAGGCCTCCCCCATGTCCTTCCAAGAATTATTTTCCTGCGCCACCTAAAAGTATTATATAAATTGTTTATAGTTAGAACGCTGTATAGATAAAACGCTGTGCATCACTGAATCACTGGTAGTTTACCCCAACAAGATTCACAGAAAAACAAGTAAATTAAATAAAATTTATATGAAAAGCAGATATAAGTCAATATTTCTATCCATGGCGTTAAAATTCACAGAAAACATACGAGAGTTATTGCAAACAAGACTCTAAAGACGCAGTTTCGTAACAAAACATTACAACGATGAACATAAACCTGAATCACGTAGTTCAGACAATTCATCTAACCCTGATCGAGCTAACAATCGACTATTATTTAATCGATCAGTGAATCGATTTGTAACAACTAATTGGAATGATGAGGACCAGTCGGTCTTGACAATAGCTTGTTGAGTGGGATTAGATGCCGTTTGATTTGGAAAGTTCTAAGCTTATTTTACATAAACCCATTTGCTAGTTGCATTGTTTGTAGGTAAATGTGAAGGTGTTCCCACAGTACCTACCTACTTTGTTTTGCAGAATCAATATGTTACTACAACAGGCGGTGTGAGGAGTATGTATCTATAAACATAATTAAATTAGCTCTTTGTACTCATTATAGTACATATACATACCTAGTTTTGGTCACCTGGTTTTTATTTTAGGTACATCGTCTTCAAATTCATGTAACTTCCGAATTAATATACCTTTACAAACTACTGTAATTTTTTTTACACTGTGGGTGTACATTGGTATACCTCTGCCTGACTCTTCGGGGAAAACAGGCGTGATGGTGTAATTTTTTTTTAGCAATAAGTTTATGGCCCATTTCTATCCATACAAAATTACTTGTTGGGGCAACTTAATTCAATTATTTTTATTTTATTAATTATAAACATTCAAAGTGGTTTGATTGAAATAAATGATTTGACTTTGATGTAAGATATTTCTTCCGTCCCGAATACGTGTTGTGTCTTAAATTATTGTTATTGGTTACCACCGTAACCGCTATAGTTAAAGTAAAATACTTAAATTTCAATCTAAATATATAAAACCTAAGTACTTAATTAACTTTCGAAACTCGAAAATTCTTGATACGTACTCCTATCAAAGGTAATAAAATGAAATCGTTTTAGTAGCTGTAATTTGAACAAGTCTGTAACTCAAGGGGTTCTCCATACATTAATTGTGATATTATCACAGTGGAAATAATATCTATCCCAGTCTGCGTATGTCGTTGGCTATGTGTGAAGGTCGCGCGAGATATATTTATGTATATTTTTTTCAATATCGGTATGCTCTTGAGTCTAGTTTAGGTCAGAGGTGACAAAGACAAAGTCGATGATAGGGTGAGCTTACCCAGAAGAAGCCTGTTCACTCTACGAAATGAAATTTATTTATTTTCCCGGATTTTAGGTACCTACTTCAATAATAAATAAATAAATATCTTGGGACAACTCACACACGGCTATCCGATCCCAAGCTAAGCAGAGCTTGTGTTATGGTAACCAGACAACTGATATACATACTTATATAATTTATAAATACATACATATTATAGATAAATCACACCCAGACACAGAACAAACAATCATGCTCATCACACAAAGTTTGTCCTGGGTGGGAATCGAACCCACGACCTCCGGCTTAGCAGTCAGGGCCACTAACCACTAGACCAACAGGCCCGTCAATAAGATGGTAAAATAATTTTTAGTTCCACTACATTCGACTTAACAGTCCTGCATATTATGTCTAGTACATGCAAAATAATACACCATAGAAATTGTTCTTACATTATGCTCTCTCTTATATCTCTACTAGCTGACCCAGCAAACGTTGTTTTGCCATATTTTTTTTTTTTTTTTAGGGATATGAAAAATAGATGTTGGCCGATTCTCAGACCTACTCGATATGCACAAAAAATTTCATCAAAATCGGTCAAGCCGTTTCGGAGGAGTATGGCAACGAAAACTGTGACACGAGAATTTTATATATTAGATATTCCCTCTGTGATAATATCGCACATGTGTGGAGAGGCCTAAGGTGAAACCCTGCAGGTCGCCATTAGTGCTTGCTGCATATTGCAATAAATGTGTTTGAACTGGTTTCCACAACAGTCTGCAAGCATTGGAATTAAAATGTTTTCTGTATTTGAATGAATGTATTTAAATCCTTATGGCCTTTCTAGAGAAAGTAAAACATGCTGAGAATAAAATATCGTGGTAAATGTGTTTTCTTAAAGTGATATTTTGTTTTGTACCCAATTTCTGTTTAAAGGGATATAAGGATTATACCTACAATATATTTTAGTATTAAAATTGACGACACGTTTGGCGGAGTGGGTCAGCGATTGGCTGATACGCTGCGTGTTTTGAGTTTGATTCCCGCAAGGAACAAATATTTGTTGGGCCAGAGCCAGACATTGTTCCGAGTTGTGGCGATTGTGTATGTTTATATATGTTTGTAAACGTAACCAGGATACAAAAGCAAATCCTAGAGAAGGGCAACGCTTTTAAAAAAAATAGCAATAAATAAATTAAAAATTAATAAAAACTTACACAAAGAAGAGCTTAACAGCTAGTGTAGTTGTTCTTGTGTACAAAAGTGATTCTTATGTAAGTAATATTTTTTATTGTAAGTCTAAACGACATTAATCAAAGATATTGACGTGATCGACCTCAATTAAGTATATCTTAGACTCTCATATGAACTAGTAACATTTCAGCAATGGGAAATTAATGAACATAATGATATTTTACATGATTGTAATCTAAAAATCTTTACGTAATAGGTTCATAAAGCAACTGTGTAATCTCTATTTATTCTTAAATGCAGCGATTGTATTGCATGTGTTTCTAAACCATAATATTAAAAAGAGGAAGGACTCTTTTGGTTGTTTGTTTGTATCGAATAAGCTCCAAAACTACTGGACAGATTAAAACCATTTCCACCAATAGATAGCAGCATTACATCTGATTATTACTTACCGAATAACCTCCGAAACTAATAGACCTATTATAACCATTTTTCACTGATAAATAGCTACATTATTCCCGAGTAAAACATTTTGTGTTACATCACGCTATGACCCACGGGAGCAAAACAATATCCAAAGACGTAAATTAACTCGACTGAAATAAGCCACGCGGACGAAGTCGCGGGCGAAAGCTAGTTTATGCACATAGATAAACTAATATTCAAAATTATTTAATTTTGAATTTAAATTTTAGGTTAATACCATATTGCTGTGCCCTAACAGGGTTCATAGTTGTACTTTAGCTCTAAGCTTTTTGTAACATCTTTTATGCACATATGGTACGCAAATAAATCATCATCATCTCCTTAGCCTTTTCCCAACTACGTTGGGGTCGGCTTCCAGTCTAACCGGATGCAGCTGAATACCAATGTTTTACATGGAGCGACTGCCTATCTGACCTCCACAACCCAGTAACTGGGCAACACGATACCTCTTGGTTAGACTGGTTTTCAGACTTCTTGGCTTCTGACTATCCGCAAATAAATGAATATGAATAATTGAATATAATACCATATATTTATAAATAACATTATAAATGCATTTTAAAACAAATTAGCTTTTAAATAAAAGATTTAAAATGGTTTTTAATTTCCAATGCACAGTTGAAGCGGGGAAAGTTTGTGACAATAAGTGTTAAGATACTCTTGTCTATAATTTTTATTATAGGTTGACACCAGCAATAAATAATACATAATTAGAAATAGTGATTTGACACGGAAACATCACACAATACATACCTATTACGGGAGAGCTAATTATATATGTGTAGGTAGTTGTTTATCATGATTGCTTATATTGTTTATTTTATGTAGGATTGCGAACAAGAGATTTTCTTGCACAATTACTGATACACAAATAATGGTCAACAAAAGGCATTATGTGCGTACATAATGGCCGCAGTACACCTGTACTGCTTCAGTAATAGAAGACAACAGCATGCAACAATAAAGTTAACAGCTAGCTAAAAAAGTAACTATACTACGTACAAAGGAGGTTATAAGTTTGTAAGGTTGTATGGGGATTCTCTGGATCTACTGAACTGATTTTGAAGATTATTTTACTTATAGAAAGACAAGTTATTTGTGAGTGTCATAGGCTATATAATATCACGCTACGACCCACGGGAGCGGAGCAGTAATCAAAGACGTCACTTAACGCGGGTTAAATAAGTCATGCAGACGAAGTCACTGGTAGCTCGCTAGTAACTTCAAAAAAAAAGAAAAGATAAAACCGTAACAAAATTGGTAAAATATACCTTCGCATGAAATAATAATTGGTGAATATCTAAAAATACATTGCGTGTCAAAGAATTACAACTGTTATCGATGTGAATGAACCTTTTTACTCAAATTTAAACGTTATCCATTTCGTAATAGAGTCACGCACTTACCACAAACTTACTATATTTATATCGAAATTGATAAAGAAAGGTGTATGACGAAATTTTCTCTCTGAATCACTGAATCTACTCATATAGGTAGTATAGACATGTACTCAAGTGCAATTTCGGATAGTACCGAAGTTAATCCGTAAATAAACATGCGATAATCTTATCTGGTGCTTATCTGCAGAATGCGGCAGGTCGGGCGGTGGGGGGCGTTCCGTTAGCCGCGACCAAGCCACAGCTGATTTCACATGTGTCTAACCGCGACACAGCGCGCCCGTTGTACGTCTCTCGCGTGAAAATGCCGGCAACTTAATACTTTGAACAATAAAGTTATAAATAATTCCGAAAGTGAATGTGTTACTGATACCTTTGTATGGACCATTAATAAGCCTCATAAGGATACGAACGGAGTTGCCGTTGTTATATTGTTTTTAGCGGGTAAGTTCATGTTGTTTTGTTGGAAAATATATTTTTTTGCTTGATTTTCGATGGTTGAGAAAATTGTCAAGACTTGTTATCGCTAGATTTTCTCTTATTTTATTTTTAGGTAGGTACTTTTAACCTACTGCTTATAAGTTTTACCTTAACTATCAAACTTGATTATTAAAATATCAATGAAAATTAAAACGCTGTGTATTTTTCACTATTTTAGAAATTGAATAACAAAAGATAAATACAGGTTTTAATTTACGTTCGTTGTAATGAAAATCATTTTGCAAGTCTAACCAGATTTTTAAATGCATAAAATAAAAACATAAATAAAAATAACTGCTAAATTATAGAAAATAAATGGCTAATGATATAATGCCATACCATAAAATTAAATGGAAGTAATGGAGGTTTTATCAAAGTGTTTATCAGCAGTTTTCATTTAGTTATTATCTTAATAATTATAAATAATTGAAATTATTATTTTAATTGAGTAATAAAAGTTGCAAGACGCGTTTTTATGATGAACGACCAAGTTTTCATCTTATAGAAGATTCGCCTACAATTAAACGTTTAACTTTTGAGTGTATCCAAATATATTTAAGAGAAATAAAGTGTATGTTAATCTGGATGAGCTTTACTGTAAACTTGTTATTTTTGTCTGTTGTTTAATTAGGCTAATTTATTTTCATCTTATCTTATATTATAATATATTCACAACTTGCGAGGAAAGGTTGTATGCTAAGTGAAACCCTTTTGTTTATATTTTGAAAGTAGGTAATCTCTTTTAGCTCTTTTGTTCTCGTTTTTATTCTTGTAGCAGCTCGGAATTAGGATTTGTGCCCGGTTAATGGCAATAGGCTCGCTATTTAGGTCCCATGTAATATGACATACCGGCGGGTGTACATTGGTACACATCCACATAACCCTTCAGGGGATACAGGCGTGATTGTACTTATGTGTAATCTCTTTTAAAAGTAAGTATGTCTTTTGCAAAACCTTGAAGGAATTTATCAGATTTGGGGAAAAAGTCATTCTTAAAAAATATACTTAACGTGAATGTTTTTCTTATAATGAACAGACTTGGATACTCATTATGACCCCTTTACTTATCTTTAATTTTATTAATATCTTCTTTTGTAAGTACTTAGATTCGTGTCGGTGCCTTTGTACGCAATTTGTGCATCTGTTAATGCAGTTATTACAACAACCATAATATACATAAACCATTTTTACGATAGTTTTTCATCTAAGAACCGTGTGTAAAACCGTGTATAAATTAACACGTTTATTACAATTTTTAATGACATGTTAATTGGAGTTAGTTCTGCTAAAAGGAATCAACACACATCAAAATGAACAATTATATATTCGATTATTATCTTTTAAAGTATAACATCCATGTTTCAAACATAAAACTTATAAATAATTATTAAATTACAAACTATGTAGGTACAATAAGCTCATAGGGCATCAAAAAACTCATCCGCAGCATTGCTGTCAATAAGACAAGTGCCCAAAGGGCTGGCAGCATTGCCACATTTGCCACGTTGTATGGCAATGCTGATTCTTTGGCCCAATAAAAGGCCAGCCCTCTTGCCACGTGAAGAGTTGACCAGTCGCTTGACCCGAAAAATATCCCGAAAATCTAGATGAGCGCTCGGATCCCATGGCCCTAGTGTTTCAAACGGCTCATACATAATATAACTTCCAAGAAGGTTATTACGAGTATATTAAATTATAATATTTTAACGAATTGAATGATTTAAGATATTTAACGCTGATTCATTTAAAATCTATTTTAAGCATAAGTTTGGGACATAAATTGAACTATATTAGATGGTAATGTAAACAAACACATTTGACATATTATGGCGTACCTACCTAATTAATTCAACCATCGAGATATTTTTAGTTGACTGGTTTTGCTAGAAATAACCTGAATTTGGAATGTAAACAAATATTATATAACGATTTCCCTTAGGGCTATAACATTAACATAACGATCTTATTTTCTGCTTATTTGTGACAATACTGTGATAAAAGCAGCCGATTATCGTAAATTAAACTGTTTTCGATAGTATCGTAAACACATTTGACATTTGAAATTAGTTTGACGTAATTAAAATCATCGAGATATTTTGGGTTGACTGGTTTCTCCAGAATGAAGTTAAATTTAGAATGTAAACAAAATATTATAAAACGATTTCCCTGAGGGCTATTAATATTAACATAACGATCTTATCTTCTTCTTATTTGCGACAATAGTTTGATCAAAGCAGCCGATTAGAGTATTATGAATATTTATTACCCATATTTATGTAGGAAGAAAAAGTTCCGTTATGTTTTCATCGGAAAAACACTTCTAGTTTATCTTTTACTGTTATAATAGTTAGAAGTTTTATTTTTTCTTTCATTATACAATTAAGGACCATTAATACTCTACCCGGTAGTCTAGAATGGTTTTGAATTGCATCAAGTGCGTAATAATACGGGGTGAATACATTAGGACCGCGTAGGTGCTGCATTATTTAATGGAACAGCTTTATATTTTAAAACCTACAAAAAATTTCATCTCTGGGGTGTCTAAAATCATGTAGTGAATCCCGCTCCCGCTATAGCAGGTACTAGGTATTAATATTTCACTTTACTCCATTAACTACTAGGTAAAAATAACTACTTAGTAATCAGTAGGTTACTAATTTTTAAATTTATACAACAATTAAATGGTTTTTCCTGTTTTATTGCATTTATTTAACACTAAAGTTAAAGGAAAAATATCAAAGCAAGCAACATTCCTAGTAATTTATAAAGTTGCCTCACACAACTAAATTCTACATATTTATATCGCAATTTAAAAATCCATTGCTTCATGTTCATTACTTTTTTGTACTTCAAATTACTTGTTTCAAAATACATATTTTACGTTAAGCTAAAGTTATTCTTTTTGACCAAAGCAATTAACTTCTTTCAAACAAAGAGTTGAGTGAGACCAAACAAATTGTTATATCCAATTATGAGTCGAAAAGAAAATCGTAAAAAATACATAAAGAATGGCGATAAAGGCCAATTTTGTTGATAGTACCAACATCACCGCAAAACGTAATAAATTGGCATAGAGGAGGTGAGAACGTTCATTTCAATGTATCAAAATCGTTTTAAAATAACGATTGATTAATTAAAGTTTGTTAGTGTTAATATAGGTACACATAGTCGACCTTGACTCTAGTAATAAATAAGAGATAAGTGCAATTTACAGGCTCTTCGACGTTAGCACGTATGAGTTGCGTAAACAAATAATTGCCGTTATAAGAACCGCATCGGAGTGTAGCAGGTACAGGGTTGTCGAGCAAAATTATTCCAATAATTTTTGCAACATCAATACAATCCTAATATTGTTATGCAAACATCATGAAATTGCAATTGATTTTCCAAGCGTTAGGTTTACAAGAATGATATGAAGATTGCCATGAAAGGAATGCATTTGGAAATCAACTTTTGCGGATTACAGTATAATGATCGTATACTTCAGAATGATTACTCAGTAAGTTGCAAAAATAAATTACATCACTTGGTCAGATTTCAAATAAAATTCAGCAACAACTAGTCTCATTGCAACCCTGGCATTCTCTAGATTCTTCTACGTACATCGCGTTCAGGAGATCACTAAACTCGAACAAACCGATACAATTGAATGCTCATCCCACTTTTTACGTCCCGCACGTTACCATACGTGGGAGTGCTTTGTATAATAAATCATTGTGCCGTTTTCGCATGATTTCATATAAAACAACCACGGTATTGTTCGATCAACTGGTGCATTTGTGCCGGAAACGCAACGAGAGCATTTCATTTTGTACGCGATGCTACAGAATTTATTGCGTTATTATTGTCAAATGAAACCACTTACGTTTCACTAACACGAATGTGTATGGACGAACATTATGTGGGTGTCAGTACCAGATAGTTTATTTGCTTACTTTGGAATGCCGTTTTTGTTTGTTTACTGATGATACGACAACCAAAAAGTAGTGTCTAAGCAATTATGGTACTGTTATTTGCCGGAGAAAAGGCTTTTATTTAAGCAAATTTTTTGACAATTTGTTGAACAATCGCAGCGGCGAGCATTAGTGACGGCTCGTGGTTAAAACGCAGGTGAGATTCTTCCGGATCTAATTGTGAAATGGCGACAGGCCGACGCTCGCTACGTGTTCGCACTCAATGGGAAACATTTCAATTTGTTTCATATTTCGCTCGGTACAGTCAAGTTATTAATTCGACTATTGGTCGCGGTCGGAAAGTGTGACGCCGTCGATACGTCACGCCGGTTGTCAATCAGAACGGCCGGAGTGATGCGCTTACAATTGCATGATACCGACCCGGTTCTCGACAGATTTCACTACGGCTCGACAGATTAAAACTACAGTTCAGTGTCGAAACCTATGCCGCGCTGGCATAGCCTAAGTTACAAAGTTTCCGTGATACCAACATATAAATTCTTGAAATAGTTTCACCTGCTATTTTTTTGCTGAACATGAATACGCTTTTAAGGTACAACTTTCACTTTGGAAACTGAATGTTAACTACAACAGGCAATGTATCAGAATCCTTGAATTGGGTATCACGGTTACTGAAGAGTATCTAGATCAAACGAAAAAGTCTAGACTGAAAAAGTTTGATAGTTTTAATTAACAGTCGTAGACGAAAAGTTTGCTACGGAACCACTAACAATTCTTTATCATTTGTTCTCGAGGTTGCTTTTGTCATGGAGATCACCGTGAAAACGATTCAAGCGAATCATTAGCTGCCAATCACAGTCAACATAAGACACATAACAAAAAGTAACTAGCAGTTGCACACGTTTGTCCAAATTAAGGTCATTGTACAGTTTCACGTATAGCTAAATGCAAATTATTAATTGATGATCCTACTTGCTTTCGTCTTAGTTACGCATTCAATAACCTCTTCAGTTTACGGTTATATTATATGGTAGGTAACTTCTTCTTTTAACTTTGAAATGGGCCTATAAAACTTTTGTAAAGTGCATTGACCAGCAAAGAGTTAGTCTTGAATACGAAGGAGATGGAAACCAACAGTATTTCATAGTGTCTTTATGACTAGGTTCTTCAACAGTAAAATTTATGGCTAATGAATTTTCTTTGTCGGTATAATGCTGTTCTAAGAAAACTTTTCAATTGGTTTGTATTACAAATACACTTAGATTGAACACTTTAGTACACCTTTCATTCAATAAGATTTCTAGATTATTCGAAGACCTATTCGTGATTATGGCGGCCATCTTGCGCCTCTTTCGGTGGTTAGCACGATAGGGGACCGATACCGCGAATCACACACACTTCTAAAGAATTACGAGAGGAATTAACAGCAATTGAACACACCGCCGCCATTATTGTTCAATTGAAATTGATTGCCGATGTTGTTCAGTTCAATAAATGGTTCAATGTTGACCGCAGATTCACGATCGCTATGGTTTCTAATTTATGGAAGCGATCTAAAGCCCCATTGTTATCGTTCTGTTTTGTGCAGATTCCGATTGAACTCCATTTCAATTAACAAGATATCATCAGCAGTTACACAATAACTGACAAACAAACGAATAAATAAATTATTATTTTCGTTTCCGCGTAACTTATTAAAATCAAATCCGTTTTAGTCTAGACTAGATCTATAAAATCGAAAGGAATTATTATATTTTTGAATAATGTATCTAGTTTTAGCGATTCCGGGTTATTAATTAATTGATTAACAATATCTAATGCTTACGAAACACGGCGTATACCGAAATTCTCACTTAAAGTGCTAAATACCTGTGTTAAAACCGCATGAAGTCATATAAATTGACGTAATGTTATAACCTAATGAGTTTAAACAATGCAATAGAATATGAATGGTGCAATGTGCTTTACTACCTAAAACGCAACAGTCAACTAACTCGGAGGCCGTAGTAAAAATTGCAGACTATTTCGATTCAATTATTTTTTTCACTTTACACCCATACCAGTCAAATCTAATTTCATACCGATAGAAACTCGATCGATCTGTGAATTGATCGTTATATTTTATGATCGCGTAACGGACCACCATGATATTTTATGATTGTGTAACGGATACAAAAAAAGGGGATCTGATGAGTATGGAATATCGGGTATAAAACGACCCCTGGATCATAAAACGACATGTTCTTCTAATCATAGAAGAACTTGTAACTACCTGGGAACCCTCTGGAAGATGTTGATGCTCAAAGTTCCAACTTTTACTTACGTTTTCTTAACGATAACAAGTTTTAAATGTTCTTACTAAACTTGAAATACCCCTACGACCCCTATGCACCCGTAAGCACAATAATTTGCGTATTACATTGCATTTTTTTTTAGAGATGGGAAATCATCAAATGTCCTCCCGCTCTGGGCGGGACGGGAGGGAGTGTCAGACTTTTACTGACTAAAAACCATTATGTTCTTTCATGTGCCCTTTGCGTTCCGGGGGCGCGGTATCTCTTTCGAACAACCCGCAGCCCGTATTACATGGCGGCCAGAGCGGCCAGGGCGGCCAATAGGAAGACGGAGGAACGGCGGCGGCGCAGACAGCGAGCCGCCGCGGCTAAGCTCCGCGCCCCGAAATCCGCGGCTGTAGTAATTACGCTACAGCCGGAGGCGGTAGAAAGGGGCGTAACCTACGCGGCGGTTCTTACCAGGGCCAAGGCGGCCATAAATCTTGGCGAGCTGGGGATCACGGGTCTCCAGCTCAGGGTGACGGCAACGGGGGCCAGGATGTTGGAGGTCCCCGGTGCCACCAGCGGCCCGTCTGCAGACGCTCTAGCAGAGAGGCTCAGAGCGTCCCTGGATGCGGATGTGGCCCGAGTGTCCAGGCCCGTCAGATGCGCAGACTTGCGCATCCTGGGCCTGGACGACTCCGTCACCCCGGAGGAGGTGGTAGCCGCCGTCGCCAGGACGGGTGGATGCCTTGCCGAGGAGGTGAGGGCAGGCACCATCCGCCCAGAGCGCACGGGCATGCAGACCATCACGGTCAGCTGCCCAGTGACGGCGGCTAAAGCCATTGTTGGGGGGGGCCGCCTACTGGTGGGCTGGGTGTCGGCGCGGGTTCGCCTGCTCGAGCCCAGGCCCCTGAGGTGCTACCGTTGCCACGTGGGGAAGCACGTGGCATGTCGGTGCGCCTCGGAGGTGGACCGCAGCGCCCTGTGTTTCCGCTGCGGTCAGCCCGGTCACAAGGCCGCGGCTTGTGATGCCCCGCCGCACTGCGATGCATGTGCGGGGGCTAACAGGCCGGCCGATCACCGGGCTGGGGGCAAGGCCTGCGCCGTACCCGCCAGGTCCGGGGGAGGGCCCCGCACCGCCGCCGCCGCCGCCGCCGCTGCCGCCGCCACCGTTGCCGTGGCCGCACCCGCCGCCGCCGCTGACGCCGCGTCCGCCGGCGCAATGGATTGCCAATAACGGCACCATTGCGCCTCCCGCAGGCGGACACCGTAGGCACGGTCTGTGGACGGTGAGCAATGGGTAGCTCACCGTCCGTACGTTATTTAACGACAGACCGTGTCGACGGCGCGTTCATGTTCCGCGCAAAGAGGTGTCAGCACAAGGAAGGGGCCACTAAGGGCCAAGGCCTGCCGGGGCTGCGGTTTGTTCGAAAGAGATACCGCGCCCCCGGAACGCAAAGGGCACATGAAGGAACATAGATGGTTTTTAGTCAGTAAAAGTCTGACACTCCCTCCCGCCCCGCCCAGGACGGGGGGGGTCATTTGATGATTTTACCATCTTAAAAAAAAAAAAAAAAAAAAAAAAAAAAAAAAAAAAAAGCCCGTATTACATTGCATGGGATCGTAAACAGTGATTTTTTCATATTAAAAAAATAAGTTGTTTTCCAGCAATAATTTTTGCTCAATATTGTTTAGTTTGATAAGCAGTACCTATTTGTTATTTAATGTGATGTATGTTTAATTATACACCTCGTATATACGAATAAGTACATAGATTCATATTATACTGACTCCAAGATATTTTCACCTACATTACGATGTTGCATTGAGTAAATGAGGTTTCTAGATGAACCTATTAGGGTGTACATTACACATCTGCACATAATCAGAAAACCTCAATCCGCACTATTAGCACCCAGAAGCAATCATCCCGCGGTTGCGTTAATATCTATGAGGAAACAACATGTAACAAATTTTCAATAGATTTCCTTTCTAAAGTTACATAGATAAAAATTAAAAAGACTTTTTTAATTTCAGCTGCGGCGAATATTCAAATTACTTATACAAACAATTTGTTCCTATTCATTTGGTGTTTGACAATCATGATGTAATAAGTAATAACAAACTGTGTTGAATTTTGACCTATTGTATAATTTAAGGTAAATATACAGTTTTATTTAGCAGTCGTATACGGTGAGTCGAAGTCTAAACACTGCTTCTATAAATTAAACGTTTAACATGATTCAATTAAAGGTTCCTATATTCATAACGGATAGTTTATCTTACCAGTCATAATTCTTTGAAAACTTAACTGGTCGTTTATGAAAATTCTTGTGACTATTTTGATTGAAAGAAATGTTTACAAAAATTATGTATTGAAACCTACCCGTATGCTATAAACTTCAATAACAGCGAAAATACGAAAGCATTTGTTTGTTACAATGGTAACAAAATACCGGTCGGTAAGTTATAGGAATCGGGCATAAAGAATATGTGTGAGCATGCGCATCGTTAAATTCTCACTTGTGTAGATTCAGTTATAGCAAGTTGCACACCTACGGTATGGTTGAGTGGTATACATGCACTGAATACTTTGGACACAGAACAATAACGAGACAACAATCGAGCGTTGGGAATTGTCATTGACGCAGAGCGTAGTACGACCAGCAACAGAAGTCGATTAACAATGTTACTTGTACATATCATTTAAATACACACGAAATACACAATTTACTGCTATTCAGAATTTTAGGCAATACCTAAGAGTTTATTTTGTTCCATTTTTGATCCATTTCGTATTTCCTTTGATATTGTGCTCAATAATGAGGACTTAAAAAACTGAAATGTTAATCTGCTTATGTTGCTGACCGTACGAACGAATCCGGGTATAGGGAACGTTTGTCATTGTCTAGCACTAACTTGTGAAGTAACTGACTTGTGAGTGAAGTAACTAAGATATAACTATGCAAGTAATAATAATATTATACAACATCAATAGTCATGGATTCATTACTGATCTTACTACACTAACATAGTGCTAATGAATATAAACAAATTTTATTATGGGACCAACTGTGAAATAAATAAAACATATTTCAGAGTTGGTCCCACAATCAAAATTGTTTATATTAATGAGAAGCCCCTGAAAGATCTTCAGTAGTAAATTAAATTAATTAATCAGCTTGTAGTTTTCTCTTAAAATTTTAAAGAGGTTAAGTTCGGTTTTTTTTTGTTCGGTAAGTATAGGTAAAAATGACTCTAAAAGTACCGGTTTAATGACACAAAATATTTTACTAATAGAAAGCTACATTATTGCCGAGTATCATAGGCTGTTTTATTATGACTTATACGCGCACGAAGTCGCGTGCTAAAGCTATTTTATTTGAATTATTCCAGAACATCGGCAGTTTGAAACTTTTTTAAATAAAAGAGGTTGAATATGCCAGCAACGCCACGTGTTTATCTTCGTTAGCAAGTCATTAAATTCGTTTCAGTAAATTGAGTTATAGTTACGCTTGGAACTCAATCAGTAGCCATCAGATAATGTGTAAAATATTCCTTGTATCTACTTCATCATTAATTACTCATTAACCAGATAGAAGACGTCTTAATTAAAACATTTATAGTGTACTTATCTCCTAGATTTTTTCACATCGTTTATTATTTCTGTCGTGTCGCATAAAAATTAAAATTAATTATGCAATAAAAAGAAACTTCTAACAAAATATAAGTTAATTGATTGTTTAATTATGTTAATTTTCTGTCTGATTGTTCTGTTTATTATTTTTAACTGGAGTTATATCTGTATTGTTATCTAAAAATAAAATACGAGTAATTTAACGTTTCGATTCATTTTAATTGAAAAATACAGGTGTCTAATGGTGTTATAGAAGTACCAGCGTTTCAAAATTCCTTGATTATATGTACTTACCTACTTAAAATAATATTGCACAGCTGTACCTACACAACTAAGATCTATAATGCACTGTTCTCACGAGTTCTCATAATGATATCACACTGTAACAAAAACTGGCTTCAATCATACCTACATACATTTATCGCAGTGTAGGTGTGGGCGCAAATCAGGTTTTGGTCATTCAGGCAATGCAGGTGTGGTAAATGAAATCATATCTTAATCTAACAATTATATTTGTCCACCTGGTTTACCGTTCTTGATTGTGTAATGTTGACCCCAAATCCTATATTAAATTTTAATACTATCCTCCAGCTTTTCCTTATTATAGAGAGGGCTTAACTAATGCATCTTAACTTCCTCGTTTAAATAGACCTACACCATAAATCTCGTATAGGTTTTGAACATAGACATTAATTATATTACTGAATTTGAACAGTGCCGCCGCCGCCCTGGACCGCAAAGATAATAAATAATAATCATACCCAGCCTATAATTGTTCCGCTTCAGGGCCAAGGCCTTTTCTCATACAGAGAAGGCGCAAACATTAATCACCATGCTTGATCGAAGCGGATTGGTGTTTTCAGACTTATTTTAATAATGAGTGCAGGTTTACTCACAAATAGCAAAGACATCCAAGATAAATATAGAAAGGACATATAATAATGCCCGCTATCAAATCCCCAACCTTATACAAATGAGGCAAGAGTTAGCAACCACTCTGGGCCACACATAATCAATCAGTAATAATATAATGTATATAATATATATAATAACGTAAATAATATATATAATAAATAAAATTATATTGCGAAATCTTTTACCAAAACACTTCTTTTTAACAGTTCCGAGTTTCTAACGAGAGATGTAACTAAGTAGGTACCTATTTATTCAATTATTTGTTAGGTTATGTCGAATGCACGAATGTCTGTCAATTTCTTTGAGTTTCTAATCTAATTTTGATGAACCATACGTAGGTAGGTACTTATTTGGTCTCTGCTGATTATTATGTGAGTCTGAATAAACTTTTCACATTGTAAAATAAGGCTTCTGATAGTTTCACGTGTAACTAAGTGCCTACTTATTGTGTTATTCGTTAGGTTATGTCGAATGCACGAATGTCTGCCAATTTCTTTGAGTTTCTAATCTAATTTTGATGAACCGTATGTACTTATTTGGTCTCTGCGCGTTATTATGTGAGTCTTGAATAAACTTTTTGCATATTATTATTATAGTCTTCGTACGCATAATTTTCGCCAAAATTACTAGTTCTTGACGTCAAGAACACTATAATAAAGAGAATAATGCAGTTATCAATTATTAATGTGCAGTCGATAGATATAATTTGAATCAGAATAAAATAATGATGAATATTATTCACATTTATTATTTGTTATAAATAATACATGTAAGTAATGTATTCAGAGTGCTGAAAATTTACATTATTTAGATATTAAAACAGTTGACGGAAATGCCGAATTTTTTATCATTCTAGAAAAACATTTTATTTTCACCGTCATTTAAATTGCCTACTTATCTGAATTAAAAAAAAATAGGCACATTATTATTTTTATTTTTATGGTTATTTAAACTGCCTGAATTTAACTCATCTTTAATTTATATGAATTACGTGCAAATAACAAACGTTTAGACACTAATATAACAAAACTGTAAAGTTTGTTTGTGGTTTTTTGTTTCATTTTGTGACTTACATCTAAATATTTTAACAATAAATGTGTTTCTCTGTTTTTTTACCTATGAAAAAATATAAAATCACGGGTGAGTGGTTACCAAGATCATTTATTTCCTCTTTGCAATTATTTAAACATTGCTTTAAAAAGTCAAGGAATAATTAAATAAATAAGCAAAAGTTAACCATTCCTTAAACAACGCCTATTGGTAAAGGTTACACGACTAATCTTTGGTGGAACTTTCAGTAGTGTTCTTAGCATAATAGAAAGCTTTGCAATAACTATGAATATCAATTTCAGCAACCATTCCGACAACCTCTAATGACCCTAGTTTTATAAGACATCAATTGATGACCACACCACATAAAGTATCAATGGCAGACAGGCACACCTTACAATATTATTAATATTATGAAATCTAAATGCTGAACAAAAAACTTGAAGAATCAAAATTATTAATCAACTTTTTTTTAATATTCAAAACTCGAAATGCATTTCCTGAAGTGAAAGATATTGTATGTTGTACAACTTGTTTTAAAACCGGTCACAGTTTGATGTTTAATTAACATACATATGTATACCTACTTTATTCTTTATTGTGCGCGATTGAATTCGCTTACGTAGGTGTTTGATTTGAATCTTGCTGTTTCAAAATACAATTTTTGCTTTTACTTAAGCAAGTTTCATCTGTAACTGCCAGCGTAATGCTGATTTTGGCAAAAAGTTGAATACAGATTCATTTTTTTTTTATGTGATTCATCTAAAGTGCTTTTTCTCATCTCAGAGACTAAATTGACAAATTCATACGTGATGACGAATTTGTCAATCAACATACAAATAATGTGCTTCAAATGGGACACTTAAAGGTGTCAGCCTCTGAAATTATTTTATAACCTTTAGACACATTACAATAAAACTGGCTTTGCCTACTTAGCTGGTGCTTCCAAGTTGTCCAGAATTTGAAAATCTTAACTTCATAATCTATTGCATTCTCATTTTTACTATAGAACTGCGCTTTATTTTTTTTTGTAAAGAAATCGCTGATAGCGTCTGCACTTTCATCAAATGAATTAGGACTAAAACTTTTCACCAATAGATACATAAGTTTTATTAGGGTCTCCACGTGTCTCGTATTCAAGGTGACGGTGACGGATTAGCCTTGCTCGTGACATTGCAGACCTTCGTGTCACGTGACAGCAGATGTAGACACCTAATTAGGAAGCCTTTTCAGTGCGCCAAACGTCATTTTTAAGTCTAATCCCTATAATTTCGTTGTTTCGTCCTTTTGTACACGGGCACGCTGTAAAGTCGGACTTTCACGGTCGTAGCCCTGAAGCCAAATTAAGTACTTATGTTACTTGCAGAAGGTCAATTCAAGTGATTAAAAACGTTGAAAATCTCAGCGACAATCATTGTCAAAACCTTGACAGCAAATGTAGGTAAATTAGAGTCATTTTTAACAGACGGAGCTCAACATATTGCAAAGTAATCTACTCAGTCATTCTTAAAAATACTAGAATTGTCACTCTGATGACGGACTTTTAACAACTATGTAACATAGCTCTATGTATACCTTATTAATTTATTACCATTACACAATACTTTATGTCAGATGAGTTACATCGGCGTTATTCAAAGATCATGTCAACATATTTATATTCCCAAAATACGTTTATGTTACAAGATCATTTTCTTACCTTGTGCAGTTTTTTTTTGTTAAAGTTGCAGTCATGGTCTCAATTTATTCGTGACAGGTGGTTACCGCTCAACTATCATCGTGTACATTCTACAAAAATCCCTATTAAAATACCATTAGGGTCACAATTTATTTCGAAAGCAAAAACTTAGAAATCTATGACATTTGATCCCCTTTTAAGGTTGTTGCTAAAATAGAAATCGTCGAATTATTCTGTGTCGTCAAATTTGACATGGTGCAACACACAAAGGGATTTGTTACTGTTGGTTTTTATGGTTACGACGTTCCAGATTTTCACAAGAAGTTCTTTTTCTATTTTCAACACAAACTAAATTGCTATATTTACAATTATTTCCTCATACTTTCAAACATTTTATAGCATAGCTTGCACCCAATAGAAATAAAATAAAATCAAAAGTGAAATTCCATAAGACACCTTTATTCTTTTATCAATGTGCTAATTGGTTTTTGAACTTTCACACACATTGAAAATTGGCTCCATTCAATAATTCGTGTGAGAAAGCGATGTTATGGTAAGGTATAATAATATTTTGTTTGTAATATTACCTCAATGGTAACAAAGGTACCCCAGCTTCATTGATTGGTCGATATTTACCTACAGTTTAATTATCAGAGCACGGTGCAACAGGAAGCGCGGCTCAATGACCAGCATTGTCCACGTAATGCTTGTAAATGGTCAATCACACGGTTCATATATGAATGGCACTGACATAGATAGCCGATTCAGTATCAATTTGTATCAATTGAACAACAAGTGGACGCATTTTATATGCGTTTCTTTGAGCAATTGTAAAGCCTAGCTAGGCTTAAGATTGGCTGATTACGATAAGACAGACTGTAGACTTTATTGTAGATGTCCTTTATAATTAACCCTTTTATTGCATTTTTTATATACCCGATGTGCAATGATACGGGTAGCTATCATCTATCATATTTTCTTTTATGAAAAGTAATAGAAAACAACAACATGTTACATTTCAATTCTTTGTGTTTCAAATAAGATTGATGTTTCAATTAGATAGTTATAGACAGTGCAACATAGCTAAATATGTCATCGTGAAGATTGATCGGTCTGTCTACTATGTAATAAATTATATTGGTCGTACATTGATCGCTTTGGTGTAATTTATAATTTTTTATTTACAAGCCATCCTGGCGTCATTCACACGGATGCAAATGTCTGACTTTTCTGCAGGCTTCTTCAAAAAATTCTTATATCAAAACCTTGTTTTGGAAATTATTAACACGAGAAAAAAGATTCAGCCAAATCAGTCCAGTCATTCTCTAGTTTAGCTCTTAGCAACACATTGAGCCATTCATTTTCATTTATATAGATAGAAAAAGATTACCTTGCTTATTTTCGATTATTATTATTTTCTAAAATCACTTAAACAGAACCAAAAGCGTGTCAATTAGCAGCAACATATTACACAACTCTAAATATTGTAGTAAACTTTATTACGAATTGATCGTAAATAAATGAAAACAAGCATTTTATGTGAGCATCATGTATCATAGTAAATTTATTGTTATTTTCTAAAAGAGGAAGGAAGTAACTTATACATAGCTGATTGTGAGTTGTGTTCGTAAATTTTATACTTAGTTGCGTTTAACTAATGGGTTTTGTAGTTTATTACCCAATGATCCCAATTTAACTGTAAGTTATTATTAAATAATATCCTCCCCGACCGAATTTCGGTCAAGACTACTCATTTTAATGAGGAGATATTAAAGTGCACTTTTTTATCTGTTTTAATTAGGGGCTTTTATCAAGAGACATGTCAGCATACACATTACATTGGTTTAGCTATTTAACAAAAATACATATTGAATAATCCACTTAACCAAAATAGTGCACTTGCACAAGTGCGTGGCCTAATACAGATGCACTCTTTCTTCCCTCACTCTCATAATCCGATGGGACAGCAAATCGACACGACCGGGGAGCTCAGGCGCAGGACCATTAGCTTTACATACTTTCCGAGGAACGGTAGTGTCGCCACCAACTTTTAAACTCAGGGCTGCTACTAAGTTATTAGTCATAGAAAATCTTATCGACTGGTGAATCAAATTCAAGACCCCGATACTCTGCAGTCGAGCATGTGGCCACGTAACCGATAGGGCAGTTAACTTTTAGTTATTTGTAACCCGCGTTTGTAACATAGATAAACCAGATAATATTTTAAGTGTTTTCGAGGTAAACGATTGATTATACTAATGTATGGTGTGACTGTTCCGGACGCAAGTTATGATATCATGATAAAATAATACATAATATAGCAAAAACATTTTTATTGTAATTTTAAACTGCAAGGTCGGTGTCATTGAGCTGACTTGGTCGCTGTTAGATAAAACTTCCTATTTCGTCAATATTTTTGTATATAAAATACTAGCTAATCCTAGCTGGTATTTTAGCTAAACTAGTTATATTACGTCTTTGATTACTGCTCCGCTCCCGTTCGTCGTAGCGTGAAGTTATATATATATATACCATCACGCCTGTATTCCCCGAAGGGTTAGGCAGAGGTGTACCAATGTACACCCACAGTTCGCCAGTATATTTAGGTCCCATGTAATAGGGGGCGAGCCTATTGCCATTAACCGGGCACAAATCCAAACTCCGAGCTGCTACTGAGAATTTCGTAGAAAAACCCAATAAAGTTATATTATAGCCTTTAATATTCCTCGATAAACGGGCTATATAGCGCAAATATTTTTTTCAAATCGGACTAGTAGTTATTTAGATAAAATCGGTCAAACAAGCAAACTCTTCAACTTTATAATATTAATTTATGTAGATATAAATATAATATTCATTATTACGATTAGGCACACCTAATAATAATTTGCATTAGTATCCTAATAAAGAATGAGAGCGTCACTAGAAATAATAACAACAAAGCAATATTATTTTACCGTGATTTGTTAGTGCATGACTAATTAAGTGATTAGGTCGTTCATTAAATTATTTACGTCACCAAGAATAAGTTACTTTGTTTTTAAATTAACTGTGAATATTTGAATCTCAGTTTGAGCGCGCTAATCTCTGGAACTGGTCCGGTTCAGAAAATTCTTTCGTTAATAGGAAGCTTCGTTATCTTAATGACCTAGGTATTTTTATTATAATAAATAGTGTCCCATAAGAACAATTAATCGGAAGACGCTGGATGCAGGTCGTTTCCAACCGGTATATGTGGAGATCTAAAGGGGAGGCCTATGTTCAGCACTGGACGTCCTATGGCTGAGATGATGATGATGATGATGATGAAGAACAATTATTAGGATGAAGTCGCGGGGAAAATCTTGACAGATACAATTTCAACTCAAAAATCATTTTTTTTTTCTACATTCATGTTTTTCGTTCTTAACTCATGGGCTTAGAATGTAGCAATAAAAGATATTTATGGACTAAAAATCATGAGATAACCTACAGGTATATTTTATTACCGGTGGTCAAACTACTACAATTTCTACAAGCCTATCATACCGCTTACATAATTCAGTGAAACGGAGCCCTCTCGAATCACGTTACCAATCTTGAGAATATATTAAGTGTAGTATTATATCGCATGTTAATGGCACAGTATCGGCCAGTCCGTGACACGAGCACCGTTACTAATGAATGATGCACAAACGCGACGCTTTAACGTAATAAGCGTTACTACGCGATTCTATCCACACGATAAGATAAATCGGCTAAATTAAAATACCACTTTTATCACAAAAATTAACTACTAGTTACATAAAAAGAAGAAACAATAAAACTCTCGCATTATTCAGCAGTTCGCCTCTGCTCACGCTTTTGCCTTTATAGCTCATCAAAAACTAGTGAAGGGTCCATTACAAATCGACCATTAGTTTCGGAAATAATCGTCTACAGTCAAGAAGTTACGTAGTTGCTGCTTAATGTGCAATTATTTGTGAAACTGCGTAATGTTTTATGGTAACTTGAAAAAACTTGCGAAGATACACTTCTTGTGTCAAAACTACTGTCTACGCTCTGCCGCCGTAGGCCTAGCACAAGCGCGCATTGATTTGGAAATACTTGACCAGCACAAGTTTTACCTATTGAATTATGAAAAGCTTTAAAACTAATAAAAAAGTTTAAGGTAAGCGAATTTGAAAATCGATCTAATTTGAGGCAGAAAAATACCATTATGCACTAAAAAAAGAAAATATTCCAAAATTAAAAAGCCCTTTTGTTTTTTTTTTACATGCCCTGAATATTTACATGCATTACATCCTTCTTTTATAGAAGCCTCGTTTGATACAGGCAGCTGATTGATACAGGCCGAAAAAAATTAACTTAATTAATTAAAAAAATATGGGCAATGCAACGGACTGTACCTATTTAGTGAATTTTGTCATAATTTTAATTGTCTACAGTTGTTCATACCTAATTGACTGGGTTACACAATATTTTTTTAATATAATTTTAATTACAAGGACCAAAATAATTTGTGCATACCAGTTTATTGCTACGTAAGTATGTATTTGCATTAATTTGTGTGATTATCTATATCAATAACAAACCAATTTATGTAAGTAGCTTTATTTTCTAAAACATACAATTTGTTATAGTGAATCAAAGTGAATTTACTCTTGATTATTGCTAGAAAGCGTTGCTTTCTCGTCATGGCCACAAAAGAATAATTTTAGTATCACGTTTATCGAAGCCCCCGACTTGTCTCCTCATCGATAGTCACGCTCTTGAGATGTTTTTGTCAGTTACTTTATTACAAAAAGATAAAACTATTCCATATTTACTTCAATAATAATGATTATCCAATTTCACGCCTTTTGAAAGGTGAAATCAACAAATGAAAAACCTTGCAAGGTTTTTCATTTGTTAGTTTTACGTTGTTTTTAATTATTTTGTAGCATGTCGGTTTTTCACATGTAGATAATTAAGTAGGTAGAACATATACCATCACGTCTGTATTCCCCGATGGGTAAGGCAGACGTGTACTAATCTACACCTACAGTTCGCCGGTATGCTTACGTCCCATGTAATAGAAGGCGAGCCTATTGCCATTAACCGGCCACAAATCCTTACTCCGAGCTGCTACTGAGAAGTTCATAGAAAACCCCAATATCACAATAAGTAGGTAGACTTTAATAATAATATATGAAGAGATAAACCGGCACCATTAAGCTCATAATTGTTTTGTCTCTTCACACCAGTTCAGCATCCAACAAGAAATATTCCTACGAACGTCTTTATTGTTCAAAGTACCATTAATATTACTTATGATCTCGGCTTTACTTGCGGTATTGTCTCGATCGATTGCGTCGTTATTTATCGGTCTAGATATTGTATTGAGGTGAGATCTGGTTACTTTTTGTGAGCGATTGTTATTGAATTTTATCTTTCTCTCGCCGCTTAAGAGACAATGGCAGTGTTGTGTTTATATCGCCGTTAATCTTTTCTACACTAACTAGGGTGAGTACTGGTAGTACTGGTACCAATTCCCTTGTTAACAAACTTCAACTGAAATTCGAGAATTGGCGTCTCTTGCTAACATACAGCAAAAGAAAAGGACAGTAACACCTGAGAACTATGTTACAGGATAGAATATGTCAAATTAGTTTTGCTTTTAACTTTTCCGTGTTTTTAGTCAATGCGTTCTGACATGTCAAATATAATTGTAAATAGTAGGTAAAGTTTCAGATCAACCAAAATTGGCAGGTCTTATTTATGTCTGCCCCTTCCTTGTTTTAATTTAGGGAAAAAGATGGAAATAGTCGAAATTAATAAAGCTCGTGCATATTATAAACAACATTTGTATTTCATGGCCTACCTATCCAATTTTTCAGCAACAACGTTTGACTTTTAAACAACACTTTGACAAGAGAATCAAAATGAATGCGTAACAACAGAAAAAGCTGTATTAAATGTACGACGCACATTTCCTTCTTGTTAAGTAACTGATATTATGTTCAGTAAATTGCAAATGTTCTGATATATGAACTCCATGCATCATATTACCGACACGATTGTCAAACAAGGAAGTTTGGTAACTCGCAGTGTCTATATTGCACGTTACACAAGTACAAATGTTCTCAATTTTGTAAGTTTTACGTGTGATTTGTCGTAAACATGTTATTTGTAGTATATAGTCTTTGGGAACATGAAACATTTATGTTACTAGGTGTACGTAACTAAACGACTAGGAGCCAAATTAAATGTTAATTAGTTTCCTTTGAAATGTTTTATCTATTAACTTATCAACTTACGTAATACGGAGCACGAATGAATGAATCAATCGTCTTTATTATGTCTTAGAGAGGGTAATTAAAAATAAGTCAATTTACATGTTTTTTAATTAATACTGACAACGGTTTGAATGGAATTTTCATTAGTTAAAACACGATTATATAAATGAACGTTGATCTCATTTTATTTACTGTGTTGCGGTGTAATTTCTGTCACCTTACGCGTAGCCAGTAGGCATATAAATACTGCGTGGCGTTTACTTTGTCACCTTATATTTTGCACGTGTCAGCACTTTACAGGCTTGAATTCCTACATGTGTGCGTTATGCCATCCGTCAGACAGTTCGTCCGGACGGCGACCGTGGCCGAGCATTATGAGGTTCGCTATAATGCCATGAAAGGATTGCATTATGCCTTCTAAGGCTTCGTTGTACTACAATATTGAATCAACAAAGCTAAATCCATTGTCTTACATTTTGTTAGCATCGCATCGCCCAAAGGTCAGGACTAATAGGTCACTTGTTAATCTGATTAGATTTGTAACAATACCTAGATTATCCGGTAGTGAAATGCTTATTGAATGTTTGTGACTGTACTAGCTACCTACGTATTGAGTTTCAAATAGATATTCTTTATTCAACACACACACATACCATCACGCCACACCTGTATCCCCCGAAGGGTTAGGCAGAGGTGTACCAATGTACGCCCACAGTTCGCCGGTATGTTGGCGTGGGTGCCTTTATTGAAGTATAAGTAAAGTTTTGAATGAAATAGCAATGATTTCAAAGTGCAATTCCAAAACCCGTTACGTTGTAAATTTTGTAAACTACGTACAATTATATTCGCGATGCCACGCAACCACCATTAAACACAATACAATCCGCTCAAACAAAATATCAACAAATTTTCTTCAACGCTTTCGCTACAATTACGAGTATAAAATTGATTACCCTACACTATAAAAGAAATGTCGGTTCACGGCAGCGGACTTCACTATCTCGCTTATTGGAGGTAATATTTCAAATTGCCTATCGACTTACATCGGCCGTTGGACCAATACTTAGGTAATGCTCTTATTCCCCACAACAGAATGGCGGTCATTATTGGCTTGGCACGTCATTATTTTGAACACCTCTTTCACATGCTTGACCATAGAAGATTATTTGTTTTATAGTCGAAGCTCAGGAAATGACTGGTATCTAATGTAATCGTTATGTGTGTCCATTTGTGTTAAAGAGATACTTCATGGTTTACCATCACGGTTTACAGTGATGTAGAATATTTTACAAAATATTGTATTGATGATGACTGTGTCTGTTTTAGGTTAATATCCGCAAATAAATATGATCTCAAATTATCTATCTATTCTATCTATTTCTATACATATAATAAAATCGTAGCGAAGTCAAAACTGTACATTAAATATTTTTGAAAAAATGTAGTTGCTATGAGGTCGGGGAATGATTCTAATGCCAAAAATATAGTTTTTAGAATTTTTGTCTGTTTGTCTGTTTATCTGTTTGTCTGTGCGTTTGTGCACGCTAATCTCAGACACGGCTCAACCGATTTGAATGCGGTTTTCACTAATGTATAGTGGCAAGCTTAACTTAAAACTTAGGCTATAAATTATCTCGCTATCTGCTTTGAGGGATGAGCAATGTTGCATTAACTTTTAGCAGTCACATTTGCAACCATTCAAGGATTTTGATGACATGGCATTGAATACTTAATTTCTTAAGTTACACTTATGTCCACGTGAGCGAAGCTGCGGGCATCAGCTAGTATTCAATAAAAAACACATTATTTAGTTTAAAATTCTTTTTATTTTGTTTGTGCCTAAAGGTAAAGTATAGTCACATAAAAAACATCTCTGCTGAATTAATCTGGTTCTACGTAACTGCGTTTTATTTATTTATTTAACTACTTCAATCTAGATCCATAATTAAATATAAACAAAACTCATAAATATTAATACAATTAAAGTTATGCTCAATTTATAAAAAGAAGGGGGAGGCTCTTAGGGCATCATAAAATACTAGTCCGCAATACCGCATCGCTGTCAATGGAAAAAATGCCCAATAGGCTGGCAGTATTACTACGTTATATGGCAAAGCTTATTTCTACAGATTTAATTATTTATCGTTTTTAATGGAAATAATATCTGTAAGGATTTTCCTTCGAAAATTATCAGTAAGTAAGCTGCTTGTACCCCAGAATCTGTATGATTTCCTATTTGGTTTACTCAATGTAGACTGCTATCAACAAGCTAAGAAGAAGAATCCCTATTGATGGTAAAATATTGCCTTCTGACGTATTCTGTGGCTTGCCTCCTTCCTACCATATCGGATACTATACCGTTATTAGCCAGCCGCGAGTAACCGTACTAATCCTAGAATAATATTGAGTCCACAATGATGTTATGTAGGTTTTTTCATAACAATAAAAGCAACAATTAATTATAAAGTACACACAACTTAGCTATCCACATAGAAAGTGCAATGCAGCAACAGGAAATGCTATTATTAAAATACAATACCCGCTATTGAACCTGAGAACGTTGTGTCTAAAATAGTCATGTGAAACACATTGCCCTCTCATGACTTGAGATCGTTCGGCACATACTGAAATTCCTCCTTATTAATTAATACTTGTATAAGTTGCAATTAAAAATGAACTAGATTTAGAAGAGATTGGTAGGTAATGTTATTGTTCACATGCAGGAACGAAACCAAACAATGAGTTGAAATATGCGGTGACGCCGTCCTCTTCGACAACGTAAGAAGAAACTCGGAAAGCAAATGTAGTTTCCTATTTATTGAATCACATTCATTAATCACATTGCACATATTCACATGAACTACACGAGTGTGACTACCAATTGTACATACACGCGGAAATATATGAGCAGAAGAAAATAGCTAGAAACCTTTTTGTTTGTGCAATTCTGTTCATTATATTGCTTGTTACACTTATTTTACTTTACAGAAGCAATCAATTTTTATTGCGTGATAACTCAAAAAAGAGTTGATTTTATTTTTGTATTACTAGACAGTCTTATAGTGCACGTTATACATTATGTGCATGTCTATTGTGAGTGAGTTCGTAGCTAAAAAGTTGCGGTTAACATGACAACTGTGTTAAACCTTATAATTATCAAAATGAGCTCGCCAGGCCGTCGCGACATTGTCTTCCTGACAAAAACAATCAGTGAAAGTGTAGCTTCACTCGCGACCGTCAGTCACACTGCGCGAGACCTCTTTTTACATAAAAACATTTTAATGTCCATTTATGAGGTGTTGTGTTGACTAATTGCAGACGTTACTCAGTTAACGCTGGATTAGGATCATCTTCGATACGATCTTAAGCTAAACATCATTTAAAATCAATCACTGACTTTTTGTGCCACGACGTGAGTTTTGCATCGGTGACTTACTTTAGCGTTGTTTGTGAATCATTTATATTGATGACGAAATTGATGACATGTCTTTTTAACTAAATGGCTATACCTACTTAGTTTTGTAAGCCTTACTTTAAATATTAAGTATCTCGATCATCACCAACGCTATACTCATTAGTATAAGCGAACATTAGTTGCTCATTAGGTATGTTTGTTGTTCATAATATTATTGCAAACAAATAATTACTCATTTTCGTGGAAATGTTGCCGTCATCAGACGATCTCCTGGTTATATAGAATTACCACAAATGTGAGCTTCAAATGCTCACGAAATTAAATTAGATACAGCGCAATATTAATTTTCGATATTATGTTAATAGCAGACATTGCAGCTGTATATTGTTCTTTTTTTAATCAAATAAAATAAAAAAATATTCAAATGATTTTCATAAGTACACTATAAATAAAATCTTCTAGACTATCAAGTCTAGATCAATTTTATCTGACGACCTAAGATAAAATATTTGAGATATTCGAAGAAATTAGGAAGAATATATATAAATAATAATAAAAATAAATAAACAAATAAATTGAATAAATTGAAAATAATAAAACAAATAAAATAAATATAAATAATATAAAAATAATAATAATAATAATAATATTATATTAATATATAATTTTAATTGATTGATTGATTGATTGATTGATTGAATTGAATATATTTTGGGTAGAATTTTCAACATTCCGATGTTCAGCTAGATACTTGCAGGATCATGATTAGGTATAGTTCCCTGATGTTGTTATCAACAACTCAAAGTTCAAATGCTTTAGTAATCTCCCCTCATTAGTTAGTAATACTATGTTATACGGTCGTTATTTGTAATGCATGATGTCATAAAGCCATACAAAGACCTACACAGCAGACAAATGTTCATTTACATCTTTCACAAGCAAGCTATTTGTTGGATTATCATTCAAATTGACAAATCAAAATAGTTAATACCTACTATGTCATATTAACAGTAAAGGTATATTACATCTGTAATATTATTTGTCGAAAATACTGCAAAGTCACTACTCTGTACAAATTGGCTCAATCGTAATAGTTTGTGTGGACTCTAGTCAAATATTGTCGACTCATTTTAGTGCGTAATTACGACACACCGGCAATCAACCAAGGTTGACACCAATTTGACACCACACTTGTGTACAAGAAACATGAAGTTAATAAGTACGTCTACGTTACACCATCGTCATGTTACCGATATGGCGACATTATGTGACAGAGTTCCTCAAATGCATTAAAACTATGTTCGAAAGTTGACAAGTAATTACGTACCTTTGGCGGAAATCTAATGTTACCTGTCTTCTTGTGGCTTTATTTATGATGACTCGCTGGCCATAATAAAATATGTGTTTTATTTCATTTTACAAGTCGTCATAAATATTGTTGGTGTATAAGCTTTCTGCCCGCAACTCATGTTGATGTATACACTCAAAGTTGATATATGTTATCCCACGGGAACTGTAAAATTTTCCGGGATAAAAAAATAATCTCTGTGCCTTTCATCTAGATCCATTCAGCCGTTCTGGCGTGATTGAGTAACATCCATCCAAACTTTCTCATTTACACCTATAGTATTAACAGATTATAATATATTTTTATAAACTAAAAAAAATCTCACATTGCGTGTTGTGTCCAAGACGACCCTTATCTGAATCCTGATCCAGCTGTTTAAGAATAGTTTCTCTAGGTGTTGGTTGTAACTCCTCGTTATCACACCACTTTCTGATACGACATTCGGCACTATAAAGATCGGTATCATCTTTATTATTATTAATTAATGATAGGTACTAGATTTTATTGCCTTCATATTTAAATTAGTCTGTGATTATAACTTGCCTTCTGTGGAGAAAAAAATTACACACACCAATGCGTAAGCAAGTACCCGTGAAGTTTTTATAACACTGAATAATATTATGCGTTATAGAGTTATATCGGGCTGGTGGCCGCAACTCCACATCTCAGCGCATATCTTACGGAAAAATATGTATTGCGTGGTTACAGCCATATTATTCATATACTCACATGATTGCTTGCAAGTTTATTGGCAACTGTATACAATACTATCGGATCCTCTATTCGAGCACGCATGACAGCATGACGCCGTCGCTGTCACGCGATGGCGCATACAACGGCATATTTAATTTATTATACCGTCCCTTTCCTTTTCCGAAACCACCTTTGTATTCCATAATGAGCAGAGTGAGCATTTAACCGCTGCTTAGTCTGCAAACCAAGCAGATAAATGATGTACTAAAAAACACGCTTATCGCATAATTTCGTCCGTCGTCGAGTCGTCCGAATTAACATGAATTAGAATATATTAAAATATATTATCTAAGTCTGCATCATCGCTATATTATTGAGGGGTTATACATTTCACTTTCTACTTGTCTCATTTTAATCAATACATAAAAAAAGTTTAGAAGAAAGCTGCAAACTACAATTTACATAATATTTGAGATGGTAGATATAATTTTTTATTAGAAATCAATAAAGTTCTGCGGATCGTTCGGTTCGGCCGCGGTACAGTTATTTCTTGCCGGATGTTTCAACTGTTTCACGTGCTAATTACTCGACTTTTTATCATAACGATGCATTTGGTGTCTATAATGCGACGATATGAATGTACGCGATTGTAACCAGCGATCAACTTATATACGAATGAATTATTATCTGCTGACCTATACCTACGCTAGATACGTCTGTAATTAATGATAACTTTTTACACACCAATAACTTGTTTGTCTGGTTTCTAACTTTTAATTCAAGTTGATTTAATGTTATTCAATCGACTTACACCTAGTCATTTATCAGAAATCAGAAACTTCAACTTGATAACATGTCCTCGTTAACACACTTTTTAAGCTGATGAATAGGTAATAATATGATAATTTTGTGCGGGGTAATCTCTTCACGGCCATTTGCTTATTCTCAGTTAAACGTAGAGACTTTACTATTGCATTATTACCACCAGATAAATCCAAAAGTGTTACTGGCATCCATGCATAACCGAACTGAATTGAAATAAAAGTGGTGTCGACACGTTAAATTACTTATCACCGTATTGATCTCTTGAGAAACTGTGCTCTAGCGTGTAAATATGTAGATAAATTTTAATTTCCATAGACAGGATACTGACGAAACTTTACGAATTAACGTACTCGGTTAATTTTGCTTCATTACCTCAGCTAAATTAGTTACTCTTGCTCCAGTTTAAGCCCGATAACGTTTCCAATATCCTCTAAATGTCGTCATCTACTTAGCTATAGTCTATTTGAAATTTACTTAATCTTCTTTCATTCTTATTTCCAGATGGTGTCTCAATGCGAGTGCTGAGCCATGCGCAGCGACGTGGCATACCGCGGGCTCTCGCAGCACGTGGAGTTGGACCGGGCAGCCGACCCTCGGGACCGGTTCACTCTGCAGGAGCTCATCGGAGAGGGCACCTATGGAGAGGTGTACTGCGCTAGGGACAAGAAAACAGGCAGACGGGTTGCAGTAAAGGTTAGTCAGTCTATCAACAAATCAATCGGACCGTTTAATTTCAAGGGTAAACGGATTTTGGTTAGATTGAAGAATCTGAAGGTAGATGCCATACATGGTCAGACGACTGACTATGACAGGGTCAAACTAAGTTGTGTAAGAGGGCACTTAATGCACGAAACTCACGAAGATCGCACAGTTAGCGGTACAAAATCTGTTAACATTTATTCGATGAGAAACACTCAGCTATAACAACAAACGAAATATCATATTTGTTTAGATTGCACTAACCTTGATGTAGGTCAAAATTGTTCTAAATAGCATCACAGATAAGGTATTTTAATCTACCGGTTGAACTTGATGTAATCAGAGTCGTCTCACCACCAGGATATAAGTTTTGTTATTATAGCAGACCTAGACCGGTATCGGTATTAGTCACTATAAAAGTTGTTAACCTTATCTTAGGTTTGCACATGCGCTGACGTCATTTAAAAGCTATCGTTAAGAATACCGCGGTGCCTACGATTATTTCCACATGTTATTTTAGTTTGAGCACGCCTAAGGTCAACAACATTTATAGGGCATGCACTCGTAAACTGTTCGTACGGGTGAAATCCGAGAGAAACTGCTCCGCAGCCACACTAGCCCTACAAGTTTATTAACAATTCAATGTACTTCGTTCCCAGTTAAGCCGTACTTGCTAAATGCTTTCATTTGAATAAAGATTACGGTAATTTACTGATAACTAACTGCTCAAAATTGCGCCTCTTCAAATTAAGCACGTAATGACTGCAATTAAGAGGTTCAGAGATTTAAAAAAATGTATAAACGTTTAAGTATAATCTGTATGTAGGTACAATGAGAATTTTGTGTATGTATCTATAGAATAGGTGGATGAATTTTTATGGAGGTATTGTTAGCATACGCATGTATTTGATTGCATAGATGTTATCTCAAATGTAGTATTGGTGTCAAGGCCGCTAAACAATACATGACATGGCATGGCTTTGCCGCCGCCCGTTCGGTTGGATGGAACAGAATAATTTAACTGGATACCAATTTCTATCAAAGTGACTAGATTAGCTTTGAATATTATTCTGATACTATCCTTTTTTTTACAGATTTTGGAAAACATTACCGAAAATATAGAAGAAATAGAAGAGGAGTTCCTCGTGTTTCGTGACTTATCAGGCCATCGTAATATCCCGGAATTTTTCGGTCTGTTCTTGAAACGCGGCGTGTGTTCAGATGACGACCAAATATGGTTCGTCATGGAGGTCGGTATACGTTTTATTTATAGGCTGCATATTCCGAGCATTATGCGAAAGGCATAAATCAACCTGACCTTTGTATTTGCAGCTCTGTACCGGCGGTTCGGTGACTGATTTATGTGCGGGAATGCGGGCTCGCGGTAGCAATCTCACCGAACCACAACTCGCGTATGTGTTGCGAGGAACCGTACGGGCCTTGACACATCTACACGCTCACCGCTGTATGCATCGGGACGTCAAAGGGCATAACATTCTTCTTACTGAAGATGGCGAAGTCAAACTTGTTGATTTTGGAGTTTCATCACACTTGGCTGCTACAGCAGCTAGAAGAAATACATCAGTTGGTACGCCATACTGGATGGCTCCAGAGGTAAAATGTCAATGACTCTTTTAAATATCAATAATATTGCAAAAGTACTAGCTATTATATAGCTGTTCCACATAATGCGAACAATATTCGTGACCCCGAATACAATACGAGTGACGTTTTGAAAGTGGCCGTAGGTAATGATCTCGTATTAAATAGTGACGGTTTAAGGTCATGTTGGAATTGTTTTCGGTTGCAGGTCATAGCATGTGAACAACAGCTGGACGAATCTTATGACTGCCGCTGCGATGTGTGGTCAGTAGGAATAACGGCTATAGAATTAGCGGAAGGTGAACCTCCATTATCGGGACTACACCCAATGAGAGCATTGTTTCAAATACCTCGTAACCCGCCGCCATCTTTGACCCATCCTGAAATGTTTTCGCCGCAACTCGTGGACTTTATCGCAGACTGTTTGATAAAAGACATGAATCAGAGACCATTTGCGAGAGAACTTTTGGAACATCCTCTACTACTCGCTGTCAGTAGCTTTGAGGATAAGGTAAATGAGTTACTATGTTAGTTAACAATTTGAAGTTGGTACTTAGTTGGTTGGTTAATTCGATATAATCAAACTTTTTGATTACTTTTATAGATCCGTAAAGAGCTTCAAGCGGAGATAAAACGACAGAGAGCTGAAGGCCGAGGCTCTCGCGCGCCTGAAGCCACGACCAAGAGAGGGAAACTCAAATCTCATCGAAAAGCGCGACCAGAGAAAATGTACACCGATGACCTGGCGACACTGGAAGTGTTGACCGAAGACGCTATCGTAGAACAGCTGCAGAAGAGATACACACAGAACCAGATCTACACTTATATAGGAGACATACTGGTCGCCGTTAACCCATTTACAGACGTGGGAATTTATACCACAAAGGTAATTTTTTTGACGCCAAATGTAACCACAACATTAAAAATATGCTGTTTTAGGCAGAACGAAGGTGTTTAATTAATTCGTCCTCACGCATTTGGACTTTATTATTAATGTGTGGGTTACTAAGCGGCGTTTTGCTTTGCTGTTTGCGTGCGGTTAAATTGTGAGACGGGATTTTAGACACGTCATTCTTTATTATAACTTTCATTTGTGTAGCAAACAACAAAAAAATATGATGTCATACATTTTGTCGTGGAAGAAATTTTACCCAATTATGGGATCTGGCACTTTGGGTACAGTTTCAACGGCAGTAATCCCGTTAAAATTGGCTTGTTTGCTTCTCTGTCAATTATTATGTGAATTATTCTAATTGTTCTAGACTCAACAGATATACCAAGGTCGGTGTCGGTCGGACAACCCGCCTCACATCTACGCGGTCGCGGACGCTGCCCATCAGGCGCTGATGCATCAGAAGCTGCACCAAGCCATCGTCATATCTGGGGAGAGTGGAGCTGGGAAGACCGAGTCTGCAAACCTTTTGCTAAAACAACTTGTGTTTCTGTCGAAGGTAGGTACTGTTTTAATTTTCCAGCTCACACTAACAAGGAATTTGCAAGAACATACAACAGCTACAGCATGGTGGTGATATTTGGTAGATTACCTACACTAATACTAACTTATTATTGAACCTGTATGCTTTATAGTTTATAGTGCTAGTTGTGATTGTAGTTATATTAAGAGGCAATCTTATCCCGACCTATTCATTTAAATATATTTTTTTATTATTAAATATTTTTCATATTATTTATTTTCTAAAGCTCTTGACTGACCTTTTTCTAGCAGTTATTAATAAAATAATACCCACTTGAAGGGCAAAGAATTCTTCTCATACAGAGAAGGCACTAGCATTAAAATTTCGATTTTAATTATTCCAGACTCAAAACCGCAACTTGGAAGAAAAAATCTTACAAGTGAATCCAATAATGGAAGCCTTCGGCAACGCTCGCACGGGCATCAACGCGAACAGTTCTCGTTTCGGCAAATATCTAGATTTGTCTATGATGAGAGTTGGGCGAATATCCGGCGCAAGAATATCGGTCTACCTCCTTGAGCAATCCAGAGTGGTACATCAAGCATTGTAAGTAAATATTTACGCAGTATTTTTTTCAACACTTTCTATAGTGACCCGCTAAAAGTTCTGGGTAAAGTATAAGAGCCAATTGACCGACATTTAAATCCGAGTGTGGGTGTTCGTTGATCAATAAACATTAAAAAAATCTTATTGGGTAAAATTTAATTTTTACTTATGTAAATCGAGACTTGTAAGTCCCAAAGTACAGTAATTGGAACAGTCCCAATAACATTTGCTCGTTCAAATTACATTTCTCTTTTTTACCTAACATTTGGGAAGTCGATGAGATGAAAAGTTTCAATTTTAATTTCTTCAGGGGTGAAAGCAACTTCCACGTGTTCTACTACCTATACGACGGGCTAGAGAGTGAGGGTCGGTGGAGGAAGTTCTATCTGGATGAGCAACTCAAGTCCAGGCATCGCTACCTGCAGCCACTGTCCATCACCCACAGGGAACACAATGTGCATCGTTGGAGACAACTCAACCAAGCTTTTAAGGTGACACTTCTAATATTCTATCACCAATTCCATTTTCGCATGGATGACGTAATTACCCAGTATTACAGAATTGCGTATTGTAAATGTAGATGGTTCCTTAATTGAACTGCGGCGATTAAAAGCAATTGACGACAAGGTTGACGCAGTGGCTGGGCGATTGGCTGCTGCGCTGCGTGTCGCGGGGTTGATTCCCGCACGGAACAAATATTTGTATGACCTAAACGCACCCACGATACAGGAGAAATTCCTAGTGTGGAAAATACGCCTTTAAATGTTTTTTTATACAATCTATTTTTTTTTAAGAGGAAATGTTTACTGCATTTATTTTGCTCAATAAACTATTATGAAACAAATTAATATCATTTCCAGGTGGTCGGTTTCCAAGAAGAGGAGGTCCTGGTGATCTACAAGATGTTAGCAGCTATCCTGCACCTCGGAGACATAGAGTTCGGTGAAACAGCTGGCGACGACAACACAGATAACAAAGCAACGATCATTGACACCGCACCGCTGCACAGAGGTAAACTAATGACCACATTACGAGTTTATAATGAGGGACACAGTTTAAATGATGGCGGAGAAAGAGAGATTTCTGTTTGGATGTGTAATAATATTGTATATTTTATTTTTATGTCTAGACAGCATTTATGTCACTGACTGTCGCCATGCTGTTGTTACTAAGTAGAAAGCTCATGAATTCTCATCTTCTAAGCAGAATATCAATACTAATATTATAAAACAAAAGATTTTTTTGTTTGAATTTGCTAATATCTGAAACTACTATTCCGATTCTGAAAATTCTTTTGCTGACATGAAATTACGATTGTATCCCTGAATACAATAGGCAATACGGTTGGCACAATGGCCAAACGATTGATATTGATAAATATTCGTAAATCCTATAGGCAGTTGTTCTAGGTCTCGTTGTTTATAAATGGGATAACGTTTAAAAAAATATTGGGGTGCCCAGGTGCATTAAAACAAACAATTATAGGAGGCTGTTAGATAAACTTATATGCCGACGTATCCATAACAGTAAATAGGCTAGTCTCATGTAACCACACATACCATCACGCCTGTTTTCCCCGAAGGGTTAGGCAGAGGTGTACCAATTTACACCCACAGTTCGCCGGTATGTTTTTTAGGTCCCATGTAAAAGGGGGCGAGCCTGTTGCCATTAACCGGGCACAAATCCAAACTCCGAGCTGCTAATGAGAAATTCATAGAAAAACCCAATAACACTTTTTGCTCGACCCGGGAATCGAACCCAGCACCTCTATCGTAGCAGTCGCACTTACGACCTATAACAGCAAATAGGCTAGTCTCCCTTACCATTATCATATAATCCAAAATCTTATCATCTCCCTACATTTCCTCAGCGTCCTGCCTCCTCGGTGTGGAGACAGTGGACCTCCGCGAGTGCCTTACAAGCAGCAGCGTGGTCGCTCGAGGGGAGACCATCGCTCGACACAGCTCTCCTGCTGAGGCCGCCGTGGCCAGAGACGCTACTGCGAGGGGGTTGTACGCCAGAGCCTTCGACAGAATCGTCGAGAGAATCAACGCTTTACTGTGCCAGAATAGAGCCAATATGTAAGTATGCATATTATATTTTATCAATGAAACCGGTTTGTTGCAAAGTTAGAGACACTTCTCTAAAATTACTGTTTAGCAGTTTATTTGACACTTCTTTTTTGTTCTTTTTTTTTTTTTGAACCCTGGAAACCCGAATAATTATTACTGAACAACAAAATTTTATTTTTAGTTGCTTTGAAATCAATAAATTGTTAATTAAAATGTGTTGTCATAGTTTACCTTTCTCACACAGTATCTATGGAAGAACCGCGTTTTGACAGCTTATAAAAAGTATTCACAAATTTTTCGATCCCAAATACTAACTTTTATATCTCAACATTTCCAGGAACGAACAACTCTCCATCGGCATACTCGACATCTTCGGGTTCGAGAACTTCAACAACAACTCCTTCGAGCAGCTTTGCATCAACATTGCCAACGAACAAATCCAGTACTACTTTAACCAGCACATCTTCACTTGGGAGCAGCAGGAGTACATGGCTGAAGGCGTTCCTGTGGATCTGGTGGAGTTCTCTGATAACAGGCCTGTGTTGGACATGCTGTTGTCGAGGCCTATGGGAATGTTGGCTTTGTTGGATGAGGAGAGTCGGTTTCCGAGGTCCACTGATAGGACTCTCATTGGTAAGTTGTGTTGAAATTTTATTTACATTGTTACACTTATAAAAGTTCATTTATGGAGTTTATAAAATAATTCAGACCGATACTTTTCGAATTCATATAAAGCACCCTCGTGACTTCTAAAAATCATCACATATCATGTATACTGTGTGTATTCATCGCATATCATGTATACTTCACAACTTTTTTTTTTAATATAATTTTTTTTAAATCCTTTAAGATGTTAATACATATGGGCTCGGCACATCTTTTTAAATATTTCAAATTATTTTTATTGTTTCCAGAAAAGTTCCACAACAACATCAAGAGCAAATACTACGTCCGTCCGAAATCTGATGCTATTTGCTTCGCGGTCCACCATTTTGCCGGCCGCGTGGTTTATCAAGCTGACGGTTTCCTAGAAAAGAACCGCAACTTCCTGCCTCCTGAAGTAGTTCAGTTGATGAGACAGAGTCAATACGACATCATCAGGTTCCTATTCCAGTGTCCCATTACCAAGACTGGCAATTTGTATTCGCCTCTGCAAGGAGATGTCATGGATTCGAGAAGCTTAGAGAGTCCCACATCCAGCGATATTAGGGTAACTCTTTTTTATGTTATCGTTTTAATTAAATACCTACCTAATTAAATACATACCCTTTTGCTTTTCATAACGAATCTGGTATTTTTTACTGGTTATTGAAAGCTACTTCAAAAGAAAGCTATTCAGGAAAAAACATTATATAAACAAATATTTTCAGGAACGCTTCAACAGTCGAGGACTCGCGTCGCAGTCCCGAGCTCAGCAGACTGTATCCACGTACTTCAGATATTCCCTAATGGAGCTACTTCAAAAAATGGTGTCCGGAACCCCTCAGTTTGTGAGATGTCTTAAACCCAACGACACGCGCTCTCCAAAGCACTTCGATTCGGCGAAAATATTGAAACAACTCCGCTATACGGGAGTCTTGGAGACCATTAGGATAAGGCAAACTGGATTTTCTCACCGACTTTCGTTTGAAGAGTTTTTAAAGAGGCAAGTGTTTTCGTTCAATCCATTATGTTTTTTCTAAATTATTTACCTCACATTCGTTATATTTTCATATTCTTAATATTTATTCGTTTGAAATATATGTAATATTATTTCAATGTTAAACATGTTTATACATGTTGTTAATAATATTTGCATACTTTGTTTTAGGTATGGCTTTCTGGCATTCAGTTATGACGAGGAATTAAAGCCGAACCGTGACTCCTGTCGACTCCTACTGCTGAGGTTGAAGATGGACGGCTGGGCGCTCGGCAAATCTAAGGTCTTCTTGAAATACTACCACGTCGAAGTCCTTTCCCGGATTTATGAGGAGCAGGTAAAGAAAGCAATCACTTTGAGATATAATGTGGATTAATTCATGTTTCTTATTTGTTACCCATTCAACACTTTTTACATTATTACAAAAATCTTTACTGGATGACTATATCGTAATCCTGTTTTGATATACCTCATTTACATGCTCACCATCATCATCAACATCCTGTCAGCCGCAGGATGATTCCTGGATGATTTACATTTACTAACAATTTTTTTTCTATTATTTTCCAGATAAGAAAAGTAGTGCTAGTCCAAGCATGTGTCCGTGGTTGGCTGGCGAGGCGGACCTACCAGCGGCTGAAGGCGCAGATGGCGATATCAGTGCTCACGCTACAGAGACACGTGCGCGGCTGGCTGACACGCAAGCGACTGCAGGGTCTGCAGGAGAGGCAGAGACAGCTAGCGAGAGAGTTCCAGATGGAGCAAGAAAGCCAGAGGAAACAACATAAGTCTGGTAGGTTGAAAATCAACCATGTAAATGGTAAAACACTCAAGCAAAATAATTGTCAAACAAAACATGTAGGAAAACAAGTCTAGTAAGTTCGATGAGATAAATGGGAATCTTAGCTTCGATATAAAGTCATGTGGGAAAGTTTAGAAAATTAAAGAAATTGAATCGAACAGAATATTATCATCATCATCATATCAGCCTTGAATATGTTATAAAGTTATTATAGAATATATTAAGGAATTTTGGAACCTTTGTATGCATGTACGGCCAAAGCATTATAGTCATCCAAAAATAGAATAGAATTAATAGATATTTTAATTCCCAGGTGTCCCTAGCAAGAACAAAGCTATGATGAAGGCGAAGGTTTTGAGACGAATGACGTCAGACGACAGCGACACCAATGAAACTATCTCCGGTAACAAAGAGAACATTGATACTAATAAAGCTGCCGTTGTTATACAAAGTCGTAAGTATTGTAATGACACTAAGGAGAAGGAAGATGAAGTTTTCTGTATACGAACGATATAGGGTTTAAAATAAAAACACTAGGTCAATAGGTAAGGTATAAAAGATGGGATACTCGTTCCTTGATCTAAATATGTACTGACAAATGTCTGATTGTGCATCATGAACAAAGGATATAATACCTTTAACTCATCACCGAAACGCGATTAAAAATAACTATCATCATCATCATATCAGACTATAGCCGTACTCTGCTTTACGTAGGCTTCTAAAAATGTCTATATGAATATATATTTTTTTGTACTTCTTGCCCAAAATGTCAGAGTGAACTTTTATACTCAGACTTCCGCGGCTACACAGCACGTCGCAAGTGGGCGAAGGGGCGCGCGCCCCCGCCGCCCTCGCACCCCGCGCCCCCCGCGCCGCAGCTGCTCATGCAGCACTACTCCGTGCAGGAGAGAGCTACGCAACTGCACACCTTTGCTGACCAGGTAAGGAATATAGGATAGTCTATTAAATGGGAATATCTATCGATGACTAAAAATACCAACATCCTGCGTTTGCTGATGGTTGAAAGAAAATCATATTACACAAGCATGTTGCGCTGTTTTCTGGCTATCAAATGGAGACATATCTAACAAATGACATAGACATATCTAATAACAGAGTGTTGTGTTGGCCTAGTGGTTAAGGCGCCCACCTCTCATGCACGAGGTTCGCAACCGGGCACGGCACGGGCAAGTACCAATGTGACTTTTTCTGAGTTTATCTTGGACATCACTGACATCGGTAACCATGTAAGACGCCCTTGAGACGGTTTAGAAACTATGACACTGAGTGTGTGGAGTCGTTAAACCTTACTGTCCACACGATAAAGAAAGAAGATCTAACAAATTAAATGACCAGTCACCCAATCACTAAATGTATACTTTACCTCAAATATTTTCAAAAAATATTTCTTCATCAGGTGCACGACAAGAACCAAGAGGTGCACAAGAATCTGCGTCGCAACAAACCTGGTATCAGATTGATAGAAGTGCAGCGAGCTGACGAGTACCGCCAGCCCCCCGGCTTCACACTAGTGCCAGCCATCGTGCGCGGACAGCCCACGCAGTTGGAACGAGATGCCAGCAGACTATCCAGGTAACTAGAACAGACAGATTGCATAGGAACTAGTATCAAATGCATAATGCATGTATCAGAGCTGATGGCCGATAGGGCCGCAAATTTTTCGGATGGAGACCACGCATCGGTAAGCGCAGCGTATGACATCCACCCATAAGGTGGACGGACGACCTGATTGAAACCTCAGGAAGACGCTGGATGCTGACCGCTTCCGACCAATTGGACCAATCTATGGGGGATAGGCCTATGTTCAGCAGTGGATGTTCTGCGGCTGATATGAGGAGTATCAAATGCACCACCACTGACATACTCACACTGATGCTTGCAATCCGAAGTTTCCATCGGTAGAGGACAGTCCATACAATTAGAACGAGACGCCAGCAGACTGTTCAGGTAACTAGAACAGACGGATTGTATAAGAACTAGCGTCAAATGCAGCACCATAGACATTCACACTGGTGCTTGCCATCGTTAAAGGATAGCCTATCCAGTTTGAGCCTGAGCAGTACTGGCTGTCTCAATTTCATAAGACACAATTGTAAGGGCGCAGTTAATGTGGTGTGTCGGGATGTCGAGCTACTTCTTATTATCACTAGTATCGAGAAATTAAAGAAAAACATGATAAAATGTTTCTTTGACGTGGGATCACTTTGCAGGATAATTTTGTTTGTTGACACTTTTTGTTTTTCTTTCTTTGAACTTTGAGTCTTTGTTTGTTAGAGTCTCATACTGTTTAGGTAGATTTGTTGTAGATTAGGTACACATGTTTGATGTTAATAAATGGAAACTTATAATTGACCATCTTCTACATAATGTATTACTTACTCAAATGGTATCTAAGTTTCCTTAAAATCAATGACATAAAATAAGTAAATATCCCTATTACCACAAAGGGCCACATCAATCAACATTCTACTCAAAAATATTGAACGTGCTTCAGATTTGTGAAAACATTGCAAATCCACTCCTCAAATTTATCGACTATCACAGTCGTTATTGTGTTCCCAATATTTCACATCAATCTGATTTTTTACCGCGGATAGCAATAAAAACGCAATAAAAAAAATACGCTATTTGTGGAATGAGAACGTTTATTTATCTTTAATTATCCCATCAAATGTTTATACGACCTCAGCTATTTAGAATTGACTGTATTAAATTGAGCAAAGCCACAATCTCCATCTAATGTGTGCTTATTAAAATCATGATATGCGATTGTTCATGCTTACTCTAATGGAACTGATGCAGTCCGTCGCCTGAGTTCCTCGAGAGTCCCGCTAGGCCTTGGGACGAACCGTTGATATGTAAGAAAGATATTGAGATCAAAAACCCCAGGTTTGTACTCTGTGTATATATATTTATACATTTATGCTGTGAAATACTTTGTCCGTTCATTTTTATCATTCCATAATCTACGTTTACTGGCATAAAATGTGAAATTGATTTGTAGTATTTTTCGATGGTGAAAAGCCAAAGCAATAAACTCACGTTTAGTTTTTTGTAAACAATAAGATTCAACATTGTTTGGATATGTTTTTGTATGTGTGTAACTACGGTCCATTTATTTTCAACGGCAATAATGGTCTGTGACGATTTGCGGTTCGTACATTTTTCGCAGAACAAGTTCTGAAGAATAAAATTTGCAGTTTGAAAGCTTGTATTTGCGCTAAATCAATTTATTCTTCAGACAAAAGTTATCCAAAGATTGAAAAATCAGCCCTTAGAAACTTCCACTTAATATTTTTGTGTTTTCTATACCCTCTTTCCTGCATTAATTTGGTGTTTTTGAATATTTAAAATTCATAAAGTAAACGCTCCGGGACACATTATGGTTGAAAAATTATCTAACCGTGAACGTTTGACCTTTTCTGGAAAGCAACCGTCACATTAATATTATTTTATTCCATACTTGGGTATGGAATGAAATAATATTAATGTGTAAGTAAACACTTAAATTTCCATTTTCTCATAGATACCAACCCACAAGCAACGGTCACGCTTACCAGGACGACAGACATCTGCAGTCAAACAACAGACAGAACCTGCCCTGCAGCCGACAGTGTGGTGGACTAGTCAGGTACGAACGATACGAGAGGGACCGTAACATGGATCGCAGGGACCTGGCCGATTACAGGAGCCCTGTGGATCGCAGGGATCCAATGGAACCGAGGGGCCAGAGGGATGCCAGGGATTATAGGGAAATAGACGACACCAGGTTTTGGCCCTAATTGAAACTAATCGCTTTCATTCTGTCACATGCGTCGCCTATTGTGGACAGCAGAAACGAAGGGTATGGATGGATCTGTCCAGTTTGTAGTTAAATAGTTACAGCTAAAACTGTAGGTAGTCTTAGCGGTCTTAGTAAAGATGATAATATCTGCGATGATATCCGAATGTAATGTCATCATTCCCATCAAATAGTTACTGCATGACCCTAACAATCCATATAATATTTTGTCCTCACGTAAAGTAGTAGTTCGTCCGTTCGTAAATAATAATTATTTTGTTAGATTGACATCAATAAAACCACTAATATGATAGTGGCGTTGCAGTCTCGATATCACAAAAAAATTGCGCTCTTTTTCACTTGTTTACTAATATTAAATCTTCCTTCCGACAGCAATAAAATCAACGAGCTAGTGCGAAAATCTCAAAATCCTCCACCACGACCGACATACAACCCTGCATACGACCCCGAGTCGGACTTGCGGAAGATACTCCGAAACTCGCCCGAGATACTCGCCACGCCCATTTTCAGCTCCGACGACGACTACACCGAAGGCCCATTCAGGTTCAAACAGCTGTTACGACCCACTCTAGGACCTACAGAGAGTCTTCGCAAGAGAAAGGTCCGTAACTCCTCAGGACAAAGTCCCTGGATGTCGGATAGTTCACAAGACAGCACCAGCTCCAAGCAAGCTTTGTGCAAACGTCGGCCGCAGATCAGTATGGGCGTCTTCTACAATTCGTAAGCCGTAAATCGGAACTCAGAAATTTAGGAGCACGCGAATTCCAACTCTACCTCCTATTGATAGGGTCTTTCCAATTTCTTAGATAGTTCGACTGCTGACAGTCTACAAAGACTCGCAGAACTTGTTGAAAACATTCTGTATTAAACAGTCGAGTATCAGAATAGGCTTCCGTAGTTTCAATTAATTAACAGTTAGCCACTACATAATGCAAGTGTAAAGCATTCAGGTAAGATTTCCGTTTTTTCTCAACAAGTTCTTTAATATGCCTCCTCCTTATATGTAAGGATCAAATATCAAGTAAAGTGGTAGCTACATTGTTGCTGGTTATTTTGAACAATGCTGATTTTGCTTGCCTCACAGCCATAATGTTATATTTAAGAGCACTTAAAATTTATGTAGTCTATAAACTTATTAATAAAATTATTGGAATTTGTTTATAAACCTTGCCGTCCTAATGAGAAACATTGTTTAAATTATTTTGTAGAGGTTAAAGTTCCATGTAAGTTTGTTTCTTTTCTGAAATACTCACCTACCTACTTTGCTAATGTTTTCTGATATTATTAGAGTTTGATTATCTCTTGTGTGTTCTTTTTTGTATAACTTGTAAACTTGTTTTATAAATTATTGAACTCTTAGGTTATTGAATCCTTAAAACTAATACCTATTCATTGTAATCATTGGAGTCCATGATGTCAACATAAAAGGCCAATTCCGTAATTTAAAAATTAAATAAACCAATGTGGATCGTATATGATTGCGGTTATAGTTGAAATTACTTCGGAGTCTTTAATCAATCGAAAATCGATTGCATCCAGATCGATGAGTTAGAAGTAATCTATTGGACATGAATGTTCTGGGAACCTCTCTACTCTTCACTAGCAATTACCAAAGCCTTAAACGTAAATTTTAGTTGATAAGATATTATAATCTTACTAAGACTACGCTACGGTAATATTGTGGAAATGTATGAATTAATTATTATAAAAATCAGATTTCTCTTATAATATTTATCAGTATTATTATATCATATAATCTACTTGTGTTTACATCGTGTATATCGAAAGTAGGATCTCACCGGAATAGTGATTTTGATTAAAAATTACTCAATATTGATTGCCATCACAGTTACAGAGAGTAAAACTATTGAAATGTTATCATAAGTATGTAAAATTATAAATAAATCATTGACAACCTTTGTGATAATGTGCCAATGATTAAAAGTAAGTTAATTAGTCGTCTATATGTATGTAGGGTGGTCAACGATATGAAAATAAAGTTTGTGCATCAGTAAAAAGTTTTCATTTATTTCCTGACGAATTTCCACACAAAAATACCTACTAAGTGCAGTGGTCGGAGGCCGCATTTAGTGCAAACATAATATAAAGATATAGGTGAACGTGCACGTGGATGTGAATATAATTGGCGCTCGAAATCAAAACAAAGTAAAACACGTAAAGCTGTAGTTTTTAAATCCCACAAGAATATGTGTTAAAACTAAACACGCAATCGCGTGTTTACGGCGTGCGGGGGGCGCGCGGCGGTGCGGGGGCCACGTGACGCGGCGCGCTCCGCCAATGGCGGCGCCGGCGGGACGTGCGCGCGCACACGCGCAGTCGCGCCCGCGCCAGCCATGGCGGCCACCGGCCTGCCCGACGTCGACATCTCACAGATAAAAACGCGCTCCATCGAGAGAACCCTGCTCCCCCTCATCAAGCAGGTATGCACCCAGCGCCAGGTCCTCGGGCCGGCCTGCCGGAGCCGCCGCCGGGACTCACGGAGCGGCGAGCTCGTGACGTCTCGCACCGGCGGATGGATTGCGTCGTCGGCGCCCCTCTGACGTCGCACTCGACGAGAACACCGACGATATATTCCTCGGTTTTACGTACGCGCCTAAAACCGTACTTTTATTTTCGTAGTAACTGTAATTTCTATTGCGTCGCCGGTTTGACGTCCACGATTAGAATTTCCCGCCCACGACAACAATCTGTTGCGCCTCGGCCCGCGCAGCCGCGTTGGGCAACAGATTCGGCGGCTGTTTTGAATACCGTTATAACATTTGGTACCTGATCAAAACTTAGCGTAACTTGTCAATTAAAATATTATCGGCCATAATGTACCTGCGTGCGTATTGTCAAGTTTATCGACAGAAAGTGAAAGTAAAAGATAAGTTAAGTCGTACCGAAAGTTTGTGGTGGCATAGTAAGCACGAGGGGCGGGCGGCCACGTGGACTCGTAGCGGGTGGTGGCGCGTGGGGCGGGCGGGTAGGCGCGATCGATGCGCGCCCGGTCCGTCAGTGCCGCGGCGAACGCGGGCGGAGCGGCGCGGTGCCGCACGACACGCCACCGAGCACGTGCGCGCGCCCGCGGACACGCGCCGCCGAGCGCGCGCCCACCGCCCGCGTGCCACGCGCTCCGCGACATGGACGCGCTCTCCGATGACGATGAATTTGCGCGCCGGGAGCCTCAGGTACGTGGTGGCGCCGAGTCGACCCTCGGTGCTGTACCGGGCTACCGGCTCCCGCACGACCAGCTCTGTCGTAGTGGTGCAGATACGTGAGCGCAACAAGTAGTGTGGGCGCGGGGTGGCGAAGAAGCTCGCGTGCAAGAACGACCTTGATCGGAGCTCGCGCCGCGCGGTCTCGCCCCGCGTCCCGGCCGACGACAATCAGACCACCTTCCAAAATATTATTAATTGAATATCTTGAACTCTTATGTAATTATTACGAAGGTTAACATACGCTCATTTGCTGTGATTAAATAATTTACGGAGACAGTTTACATTGTTTTCGTTTTTTAAATTTGAGGGTCAAGGTCTACTACAAGCAAACTTTGTTTTAAAACCATGATAATATCATTTAAAACTAACCCGACCTAGGAATGTGACAATTAATTTAAATATTAAAGTTCTGCAAAGTTTGCACCAAACTTTTAATTGAGTCTAGGACGGCCTCAGTATTTTTAATTATGACCGTAAATTGTGCCGCATGCGGGTTTTTCCTGCCCATATTTAAATCAGTGAGGGTTGTGTAAATACAAGCTAGTGTGCACGCATGGTAACTGCGGAACTACAATCCTTTCGGGTCTGGCGTGCGATTAACCTTGGCGGGAGGCATCTAAGTACAGCGCAAATACATTGATTTAAATTAAGTTTTCAGTGGCTTACGTAACGCTCCAGTGACTGAAGATGACATTGTACTTGTTTGTCTTATCTCCAGTCGGAGTAGTCAACACGCTAACAAAGACGTAGCGTCACAACTTAACGTTACTATGAACGCTCTCTGCAACTAGAGCCTGTGTTAGAACATAACTTATGATTCTGAGCTACGCACATAAACATTAATGGCGAGATAATATTTTAAGTTACCCTAGAACCCTTTTAAAGTAAGCAGTATTGCGCAAAGGTAATAAATATCAGAGGTAGGTATAACCTTCGATGCCAGACACTGCCAAATGCCTGTCCTGGGCTTTTAATTCTATGCAAATTAGTTTTGCCAGGCATGTTTATGATTCACAAATTACCCTCCTCGATATCTGATTTTCTAAAATAAGCACCAGTCGAATCTAACATTGGTTACGTTGACTTTATCTGGTGGATTGCATGCTTAGAATGAAAACACAAAGAATCAAGTCGTAACGCTATTTATTCTCTCTTTGTGTTCCATCTAATCTAATAATGATACTTAGATGTAGATATTTTAATGGTTGAATAGATAAATGAAAATTATTTTTGAATGAAAGTTCCACTGATCTGTTATATTAAATATCTTGCACGTCGTTGAATCAAAGAAAATTTTCCGTTTCCTCGATTTCGGTCGAATTTAACTGGATTTAGAGTCTCCGGCAGGTATTCCGATTGTGTTACCATTGTTCTTACTAGTCTCTTTCGTAAAACTGTTTCTCGCACCTAATGCCTGCAGACATTGTTTCAATAACATATTTTGCTATTAATTTATTGATATAAACTTGCATCAAAAAAGTACAAAAGCAGACTAAATGCCTCAGGCGTGGTCATGCCAGGTTCGAATTATTGTTCAAGCGTAAAACAACAAAATTAAAGATCTAACAAAAACACCTAAAATAATTACATTAATAAATTGAAATGTACACAAAATAATAGTAGTATCTAGTGTAGGTAAATATTTCATCGCATTAACACTATTCTGAAATCATTCAGTCCTCAAATTACAGACACTCAATACTCCTTACTTATTTACTCCGACATAAAGAAAACCGTACTTACGTGAAGATCCTCGCTCCATTAATAATGCATAACTACACGTGCAATTTCTCATACAACAGCCTTTATTTGTAAAATTGCAGGAAAATGATCGATGTTTTGTAGTATTTTCATTTTCTATGATTCCGAGAAAGGGCGGAATTTTATAGGAATTGAAACTTCACTAGAAAGTGCAAAAAATGCAAAGTGAAAGTGCTAGAGTGGAGACCACGGACTAGCAAGCGCAGCGTAGGACGTCCACCAACAAGATGGACAGACGACCTAATAAAGGTCGCCGGAAGACGCTGGATGCAGGTCGCTTCCGACCGGTATATGTGGACATCTAAAGGGGAGGCCTATGTTCAGCAGTGGACGTCCTATGGCTGAGATGATGATGATGATGATGATGAAACTTCACTGCTTTGGAGGGGTCAAAGAAACTATGTTTTGTCGAATTTAAATAGTCACCCTTTTCCTTTATATGCGGGGTTATTATAAGGGACAGTTAAAGGATAAACCTTTCTGTGTGTAGAACGGTGAAAAGTTTATATACTTATGTATGACTGTTATTGTTGTGTTAATGCCACCATCACCATCACGCCTGTATTCCCCGAAGGGTTAGGCAGAGGTGCACCAATTTAGGTACACCCACAGTTCGCCGGTATATTTAGGTCCCATGTAATAGGGGGCGAGCCTATTGCCATTAACCGGGCACAAATCCAAACTCCGGGCTGCTACTGAGAAATTCCTAATGGAAAAACCCAATAACACTTTTTGCCCGACCTGGGAATCGAACACGGGACCCCTTGCTCGGCAGTCGCGCTTGCGACCACGAGACCAACGGGGCAGTCAATGCATGTCAATGTGTTAATGCATGGAGATAATATTTAAAAATATTCTCCAGACTGATTTATGCCAATTCGATCAATCTCAATAGAGATTAGCTTAGTAAGTAGGAAACATTATAGTGCACTAGTGTATGCGCAAACACAGGTGCACCCTCTCTTCCCTCAGCATCATAGTCTAACAGCGTTTGTTAGGCCAGATGCAGGACCAACGGTTATACGTGCTTTCCGAGACACGGGACACGGCACACTGTTTTGTAATTATTTATTTAAAAAAAGTTTCAAACTAAAATGTTATATCCCCTTCTTTAGTAGTTATAGAATATCTGTAAGAATCTCCCTATATAGGTGAATTTAGGTGAAATGTGTGAAACAATCCTTCCTCCTCCTTTCAGCGCTTTTGCCAATTCTTAATTTGTAGGAAGACAATTCCGAGTGGTAATGATTGACTTTCATCTAAAATCATCAAGTAAGCTTTTTACAGTACAGGACGACGGACGAGTAGAAAATAGGACTCGACCGAAGTGTACTTAGGGCACTTGGGGCCCTATCTTCCACGTTTATACATACATAATACTCATGTCGAAAAAAGACAGATTTTTCTACTGTTATACTAACCAGCATAAAAACAGACTATCTAAAGTTCCACAATAGTACAACCTTAGTAAAACGCATAACCTCACATTATTTGCAGACGGCCTCAAGTTGTGTTGGCAGCAAAATTGTTTACCCTCCATTATACATGGTATATTATTATATTTATGCCCCGGGAGCCTTCCGCCACACTGTGGCTGCGGCGACGCGTGGCAAATCATGAAGTTGCGTGCTTACTTTTCCTTATTCAATATGTATCTGACTTTCAGTACTATTTACCGTTCATTAGTTTCTTATTAAGAGGAACGGAATCCATAATATGCATAACTAGCTTTTGCCCGCGACTTTGTCCGTGTGGTTTTATAAGTTACGTCTTTGGTTACCGCTCTGCTCCCGTGTGTCGTCCCTTCTTGTTACACCATCACGCCTGTATTCCCCGTAGGGTTAGGCAGAGGTGTACCAATGTACACCCACAGTTTGCCGGTATATTTAGGTCCCATGTAAAAGGTGGCGAGCCTATTGCCATTAACCGGGCACAAATCCAAACTCCGAGCTGCTACTGAGAATTTCATAGAAAAACCCAATAACACTTTTTGCTCGACCTGGGAATCGAACCCAGAACCTCTAGCAAAGCAGTCGCGCTCAGGACCACTAGGCCAACGAGGCAGTTCCCTTCTTGTTATATGGCTTAAACTATTCTTCATTAATCTAGCTTTCATATACAAGAAGTTTTTTTGTAGTTTCAGAGATTAGCAGGTTTAAACAAACCAACCAAAAACTGTTCAGCTTTATTATATACAGAATATTTGTATGTATTTTTGGGTAAATATAGATTAAGCCTAGCTCGATGTCTTCCTTCGACGAGTGCTGCCAAAACATATTAGGTATCGATAACTCTAGGAACTCGGAAAATGTGGTACATAATATAATCCGAATAGACAAGCAACGACGCGCGACGTTCTGCCTTTAGGACTAACTTAATGTGACAACTAATAGGCAACTCCTAGACAATTTTATTGATCAGACATCGAGTAGGTATGATTTTTTGTATTTGTTTATTATCTGCCTTATCAGTTCTACCTCATCGTACGGTAACTGTATTTCTATACAATATAAAAAAAAAACCTCACTACATTTCTTCTAGGCAGGTTGGAGATTTCGAACTTCATCATCATCATCATCATCTCAGCCATAGGACGTCCACTGCTGAACATAGGCCTCCCCTTTAGATGTCCACATATACCGGTCGGAAGCGACCTGCATCCAGCGTCTTCCGGCGACCTTTATTAGGTCGTCTGTCCATCTTGTTGGTGGATTTCGAACTTACACTTGACAGACCTGTAATATAATTATATTTAGTCCAGTATGTCAGTGTTGTCCAGTATGTTCAGTATGTATTCACTCACAGCGGTCGTTAATTAATTAATCAGTAATTTTCAATACTCGTATATGTCTTGATAATAACGGAACACATAAATAATGTATGTATTGTTTAGACCAATTCCGGAGACGGCGGATAATCTTAATTAAGACTACCCAAGTACGCAGGAGATATTATAGTTCGCAAACACAGGTGCACTCCCCTTCTCTAATTCTCATAGTCCGATGGGACGGCAATCCGACACAACCGGAGAGAGATCAGGCGCAGGACCAACGGCTTTACGTCCATTTCGAGTGACGATACGTTATTATTATACATCAATAACACTGCCTCGTTGGCCTAGCGGTCCTAAGCGCGACTGCTACGCTAGAGGTCTTGGGTTTGATTCCCAGGTCGATCAAAAACTGTTATTGGGTTTTTCTAAGAAATTCTCAGTAGCAGCTCGGAGTTTGGATTGGAGATTTGTGCCCGATTAATGGCAATAGGCTCGCCTCCTATTTGGGACCTAAAAAACATACCGGCGAACTGTGGGTGTACATTGGTACACCTCTGCCTAACCCTTCGGTGAATACAGGCGTGATTGTATGTATGTATCAATAACAATGCCCCTTTGTCACAGATCAGCAGTCTGGTCGCGTCACGTGGCGAGGCTTCCGGCGGGGCCGCCGTGCAGCGCGTCGGCGCCGCCGTCTGCTGTGCCGTGGAGCGGTTCGTGGCCGTCGGGGAGACCATCGCCGATGACAACCCTGACGTGCGGCACAGCATGGTGCTCGCCTGCAAGGAGGCGAGAGCCGCAGGTACGTCCAGTGTTTTTTTTTTTAAAGATGGGAAATCATCAAATTACTTCCCCCACCCTGGGCGGGACGCGAGGGAGTTTCAGAGTTTTACTGACTAAAATCCATCCATGTTCGTTCATGTGCCCTTTGCGTTCGGGGGCGCGGTGTCTCTTTCGAACAACCCGCAGCCCCGGCAAGCATCGGCCCTTAATGACCTCTCCGTACGTCCAGTGATGAGATAGGTACTTACCAACCTACAAAAAAAATCCCTAGGAAACTGGGATACTTTGCCATTGAATAATGTTTGAACCAAAGTTTTTCCACATACGGTAGGCACACAATACCGACAGTTTTCCCACAAACGATTTAACCCACAAACTCGGTAGCTCACTTATTTACTACAGGCGCAAGTAGTAAATAATACCGTTATCGGTATTTTCCATTCCAATGAGTCGCATAAATCATTTTTCAAGTAATATTCTACAACAACATAAATAAACTTTACAATGATATAATACGGCAAGTGTAATAAACCAAATATTAACTCTGTATAATTTAAACAGAGGCAATATGGAGAGGCTATTATAAAATTCAAATTAAATCGTTCTTTCGTTTTATTAACTTCGCATAAATTTTCATGAAAATTGAACAACTTTTCGGATAGTTTTCGTTCGGCTGCTGCCATTTTGCCGAAATAGTTTCTTAGCTATTTAATTAAAGGTAAGTCCTTTAATAATGACGTCACACCACGCTGACAATAAACTTAAACTTAGGTATACAATCAACTTGTTAATGTGTTTAAGCTAGACAAACACCGCAACTAAACTTGAGGCGTCAAATTACTTGGCTATGTACAATAAACAAACCTTAAATTAAATGCTCGTAAATTATAATAATTACTTGTGCAAATATATCAAGTACTTTAAGCTTAAAAATCCCAAGAGCTTTAGAAAGCTGCGGAAATGTATAATTTCAGATATTAATTTAATAACGTAAAATATACAAATGGAAAGCGGCGGGATTAAATCCGCCTCACACACAACCATTGAGAGGGTTTTAATCAAGGCTTGCGTGACCTATAAATCTCTCCAATATCTCTATTGTGTATTTAAGGAGCCGCCGAGTATATTCGACTGAATGGATATGCACACTAACATGTTAAGAAATAGTTCGTGTAAGGTAGGGGATTGAATCAAGCGGCGACAAAAAGTGGATTTATGTCCGCTCGCGATTGGATCCTTAATTTAAAGTTCTACTGCTACATTTCACTCGGGTCGAGACCCTCCCATTGTCCCTGGTGACGGGGACGCCAATTATTCCTGAATAATGAATCTATCTAAATGCTCAGATTTATTCAAATAATATGTACATCTTTTCTCGGCACATTCAGATTGAATTATGTAAGCAATCCGTCGTAATCTACTTTGTAGAAGAGTTATACGTTCCCAATGATTCTCAATACATTAAGTATTCTGATCAGTTAAACGCGTTCATAATTCCGTGTTGCGTTTTTCTCTCTTCGTTAAAACGTGTAGCAGATAATGCGGGGAATCAAGGCTACCCTTTCTAACAGCCCTCATAAATTTGTGTCAACAACCTGACCCGAATTTTAATGCTTGAACGTTATTACCGGATCCAGCATGCCAACAAACAAAAGATGCAAACAATGGCCGCCCCTGTCCCTCTGCCCTTCAGCCTACGGGAACACCGATCAATTTCGTAGCTTGCCGTATTACAATAAAACGTGTTATTTTCTATAAAGTACGGCTTAGAGCTTTACCTTGACTGTACCTTTGTGATTCTAAGAACTATTTTCAAACTATTAAGATTTTTTAATGTAGGTGTCCCTACTTTATGATAAAACTAGTGCATACAGAAGTTTCAGTCGAGCACTGAACCATAGCCCCACGGCACACAACTTGATAACAATCGGTGTAACTCCGATATAAATCACTTTTCTTTTATTCCACCTTTTATAGGGTCACTGATACGACTTATAAATTATTTATATACCACTAAAACCTTATTTTGTGAGTGTTTCGTAATATCGTGTTTTGTCAAAACAACTGATCGACAGTGGGTAAATTGAATCGATTTTTTTTACATTCATAATGAACTTTGTGCTGATTGGAAGGTTACCCACGTCTGAACTCTTCGGAACACAGCGCACCGTACTTAATCATGTTTGACACCTTCGGTCCAGACAAATTACTCGACACCTCGTTTGTTAAAATTGTTCTCTAGGGTTTTTAAGACAAGGGTGCAAACCACCGACCGCAGTAACTTCCAACAGCAAACGCACCGCATAACACAAAACATACAATTGTAGGTACAGCTCTTGAATAATAGCTTTAACAATCCACATGAACGATTCCAATATCCTCTCGTAACCCAAACCTTGGACATTGTATTCAATTCAAATTGATATCGCGAAAGTCATCAATCATGGATGCCATTGTAATTCAATCTACCCTTATCATAACCGTTAAATTCTCTAATGATTTGCTTTAGGTGTCAAATAATATCAAACTCGCTGAATTGAAATTAGTAGAGTGGCATTGTTTCTAAAATTAGTTTTCATAAGTTGATGTTGCTTGAGGTTTCCACAGATCGTGTTATTCCACAATATCGAAAGTATTTCATCCCCCTCGAGCTCTGAGTTATTAAACGTTACTGGGGCATAATATCAGAGCCCCAGAAACGTTACAGTTGAACGCCGATGTAATTACTTACCATTAGGAGCGCCATCAAAATTGTAACGGCCCTCCCGTGAACATTTTTCACTAACCGAAAAATGTCGTTCGTTCATTGGGTTCGCCAAGGGCGCGCGCAGTGGGTCAGCTGTAACGAGATTATCCGGGATCGAAACAAATCTAATAAATAACAGGTGTCGACTGTGACCTTCGCCGGCCACTCCCATACTTGTAAGCTAATGGATAGTAGTCCGATGCTGTTCTTGCCCAGCTATTGTTCACTGAAATGGCCCACAATCAAAGCTTTAGGTAAGTTATTTTTGGATCCATTGACATAATGACTAAGGAACAGTTTTGTTTATTTTATTGGAAATGAAACAAACTGATACGATGACAACGAATTACTTATGTGCACGATTCCGAGAAGCTTAGCAGAAAGTATGAGCATACAAGAACTGGAGAAATGATTGCCAAAGCTAAATTCTGCTATAATATTTTATTAAAGGTACGTACAACCCTGAAATAATATGGCAGAAATTCCCGTTCTCTTAATACTTTACATAATATTAACGCTTTAAAATTTTCCGGATTCGTCTAGCTTTGTCTCGGGGTAGGGCAGGTGTGCCGCCATGAAAGGTGCCTCTCCCCTAACCCGTATCTCACCTTATTTACGACATATTAGAGATGAGAGACATTAAAGAGAGACATTACATTCAATCTAATTCTCCAGTAAATTGCAAATAGGCGTGTAAAGATAAGTAGGAAAGGCCTATTTTATTTCATGTACGTGATTATGCAATTTATTTGTGTACAAATAAGGTACTCGTATTTGTCTCGATTCCCGAAAGTTACCTTTCTTCAAATAATGCGATGCAGTAGGCAATAGGCTCACCTCCTATTACATGATACCTAAACATACCGGCGAACTGTGGGTATATATCGGTACACCTCTGCCTAACCCCTTCGGGGAATTCAGGCGTGATTGTATGTATGATGCAGTAGGAAAACGTAACCTACAAAAAACTAAAAACGGATATTCAAATACCGAGAGCGTTCACTTAAATATGCGAAACCGTGTCACGTTTAGATAAAAAAAAGCTGAAATTGATGCGGCTATAACTGTTGACGGGAGTACATACTTAACGAGTATTAAAGTAAATATTTACGACGTGTCCTGTCCTGACTCCTGACACACACCGCATGGTGTTGGATCATATACCTAGCTGTTTTATGGGCACATACATACCATCACGCAGTAGTATTCCCCTTCGGGGAATACTACTGCGAACTGTGGGTGCACATAGGTACACCCACAGTTCGCCAGTACATTTAGGTCCCATGTAATAATATTTTGACGGGCCTGTTGGTCTAGTGGTTAGCGGCCCTGACTGCTAAGCCGGAGGTCGTGGGTTCGATTCCCACCCAGGACAAACTTTGTGTGATGAGCATGAGTGTTAGTTCTGTGTCTGGGTGTGATTTATCTAAAATATGTATGTATTTATAAGTTATATAAGTATGTATATCAGTTGTCTGGTTACCATAACACAAGCTCTGCTTAGCTTGGGATCAGATAGCCGTGTGTGAGTTGTCAAAAAAAAAAAAAAAAAAAAAAAAAAAACAAAAAAAAAAAAAAAAAATAGGGGGCGAGCCTGTTGCCATTAACCGGGCACAAATCCAAACTCCGAGCTGCTACTGACAATTTCATAGAAAAATCCAATAACACTTCTTGCTCGACCTGGGAATCGAACCCAGGACCTCTAACGTAGCAGTCGTGCTTAGGACCACTAGGTTAACGAGACAGTCACACTAAGGCGGAAAACGAATGGCAGCTAAGCGGCTATTTATTCTGCCCCAACCACTGACGTATGATGCCACATTATTTGTATGCTCTTTTAGGGAGGAGCGCGATAAAGGCAATTCCAACTACCATGTGGGAAAATGAAAACATTTACCTTATTTGGTGTGACTGGCCTACTTTGTCATGACAGAATTCCGGCTACTGCAGATAGAGCAGTTACATGTTTGATTGATAATGGACTATAAACATCACATATAGAGTTGAAAATAGTGTGTAACATAATTTCACATGGCATTTATTATTTTGATTAATTACGCCATTTTCTTAGGGGAGCAAAATTCTTCAGAAATAGAGTAAATAAAGTTTGATTTTGTAAACAATGAAAATAGATTCTTGAATTATTTCGTTATAACCATTGCTTTTTTTACGAAATTAATTTACATAAATATCTTACAATTTAGAATCTACTAGTCCGCCTTTGTACTTTTTGTTGCATAAAGTTTAAATAAATAAATCTGTAAATTGTGTGCGACATAATATTCCTGCCTTGGACAAACATGTGATGCATATTACTATTAGGGCCACGGGCCACAAAATTTTGATCAGTTTAATGTCCAACTATCCGATGGAATCACCAGACAAGAAAACTCCCGTTTTCCAACTACTTAAACAACACGGTTAGACTGCAGATATCAACAAACATTTTCAAATGCTCAAACAATCCTGCTGGTAATAAAAATATTTTATTTATAAACCGTAAATCTGTACCAACCATTCTTGCAAGAGCACAGCGACTTTCTGATTCAATGAACCTTCGCCTGAAGCTATTTCAAAGATAATATTTTCCACTTGCATTACTCGCTCGTGTTTATAACGGTAACCTATTGAACGTTACATTTTGAAACGGATCCAGTAGCTGCGTCATGAATTGTAGATACAAATGCATGTAAAATTCATCTTTATAGCTTTCGGAGCAGCAGTGTGATTCTCTAAGCCTCACTTCGTAATTCGAAAGCTGAATCCGCAGTGAGATTACAAAATGGTATTCTGTTAAACACGATCACGCCGATGCCGTCACCACGGCGAGCGAATACTAAACCAATGACAACTTGATTTGTTATCGAAGTGAGCGCGATCACTTTAGTGAGACTCGTTTTCGAGTTTGCATTTTAGAGAATAGCACTACAGTACTGTTAGTACAGAAATCGAATGCAATATTCACAGTTCTTAAACGTGGGCGGTAAATTTCGACTTTACGGGTACCACAACAATTACCCAGGTACCAACCAACTTTTACAGTTACCCTAAACTAACACGCGACGGTCGTAAAATCATCCCGCAAAATGTGACTGTTACCCCTTTATTCATGACGGGTAGTCGGTTACTGATATCAAACATTAATGGTATCGTTAAATTTCTTATCACGTCAAGCTTTTTAATGAAAGTTCTTTGTTTTAGCGTCGGCCTTCACCTGTATTGAGTAAAAAGGGGTCGCACGACAGACAATATACATACATAATTTGTCTTGTTTTTTATTGACATGTTTTGTTCATGATAAAGGTTCTTTTTTTTGCAAAAACATTTTTGTATTTCTCGTGGCAGCTAAATCAACCATTAATGCCCACTTTCAGCAAAAGTACTAAACGTATTTAGTGCCTGAACTTATTTTGAACATCATTGCATCCCTGTCATATTGTTAAAAGATGACAATGACAGAATGATAATTTAAACATGTTTAGCGATTTTGGTGAAAGACGGCCTAAGTCTATCGGACCGATATGGACTTGTGTCCGGGGTTTTGTTCCGGATTTCTGTTCGGTTTAGTCTTCCTCTATCTGTCTGATCTCTTCTTTGACTGCCTCGTTAGCCTAGTAGTCCTAAGCACGACTGGTACGCTAGAGATCTTGGGTTCGATTCCCAGGTCGAGCAAACAGTGTTATTGGATTTTCCTATGAAATTTTCAGCAGCAGCTCGGAGTTAGGATTTGTGCCCGGTTAATGGCTATATGCTCGCCCCTTACTACATGGTATCTAAACATACCAGTGAACTGTGAGTGTACATTGGCACACCTCTGCCTAACACTTCGTGGAATAAAGTCGTAATAGTATGTAAGTTTAAACTCAACCAATACCAATAGACATCATGTTAAATATAAAACCAATCTTGCAATCCTAACATACATGTGCACATTTACCTACAAAACTATAATACAAATGGTACACGTTTACCTCAAAGAAAAAACTCAAACACCATAAGCGTACATTTATGCAACCCTTACTATCTTTGCACGTTAGATAAAAGAAACCGCAATTTTCTTGTCGTCCCTTCATACCGTTTTCTTATTTGAACTACCTATAATACTAATTCAAATTGGTACCTTCGTGGATGAAATAAAGGCAAATTAATTATGAATTTATTTTGCATCGATAAACAGTTCTTTTATAAACCGATTTTTTCCTAAAGTCAAACAGCTCCGGCCGTTGTTTTAGCGAAGCCAATATTTGGTTTTTGAAATAGCCATAAGTACTGTCTTATGGCCAGATTTGCGTCACGAGGTGTCATGTATGGTACATGGTACACGGGGAGGTAAATGTATTAAAACATAAAAAGAAATTGTTTAGGGGGTCTGGCGACATGACTTACAAATTAACAAAAATCTATGGAAAAAAATCTAAAAAACCTATTCTATTCTAGTTTATATATTGTAAAAAATAATAATAGGGAATATTAAATAAAATCGACGCCATTTTTTTTTGGATGGGAAATCATCAAATGACTTCTGGGCGGGAGGAAGTGTCAGACTTTTATTGACTAAAACCCATCCATGTTCATTCTTGTGCTCTTTGCGTTCCGTGGGCGTGGTATCTCTTTCGAACAACCCGCAGCCCTGGCAGGCATCGGCCCTGAGTGCCCCTCCGATAAAAATTGACGCTATAACAGAAGGTTTCCGCCTTTCTACTCTTGCTTATAATAAGCTCACGAACTCACGACCAATTTTTTAGTATACCTTCCCATTATTCCCCACAATGGCGGCAGTTTAATCAAACCCCAGCCGATAAGTCTACTTAAACCGTCGCAACTCATCACCACAGCACCAACAACACCAATAAAAGTGGCTTTGAAAGATTACTTGACGAGTACACAAAAGCCTTACGAATCAACGTTAAAATATTACCATCACGCCTGTATTCCCCGAAGGGTTAGGCAGAGGTGTACCAATGTAAACCCACAGTTCGCCGGTATATTTAGGTCCCGTGTAATAGGGGGCGAGCCTATTGCCATTAACCGGGCACAAATCCAAATTCCGAGCTGCTACTGAGAAAAAAAAAACATATGTCATAATGTTAAAGTATTACATAAGTATTAATTGTAAAACAAACCAGCTAAGTGCTAGTCAGACTCGCGCACGAAGGGTACCGTATCTATTATTAAACGGAAAAAAATAACAGGTTTGTTGTATGATGTTTTTGCGACGTTCAAAGTTCAAATCAAAACAACGGGTCTTACTTCGAAATGTTATAATTATGGTGATAGTACGTAAAGCTTGACATATGTTTTTTAATTTAATTATTTATTTTTAAAGTGAATATAGTATAACTACATATTCTGTAAATATTTTAAGGGTCCTACCTGTTTCCGTTATCAATATAGAGCAAAAACGAGAAAAATTATCACGTTTATTGTATGGGAACCCCCTATCTTGACTGACAGACAGACAGACGGACGGACAGCGAAGTCTTAGTAATAGAGTCCCGTTTTACCCTTTTGGGTACGGAACCCTAAAAAGGAAAGAACGACTTGCAGACAAGGTTTTCAAAGGATCTTCAAGTGGATGTAAGAGATGACAGGTGCCAGTGGCGCCTTTGAAACCCCTTCTGAAGAGTAAAACCGTAATTACGCTCTTCAACACACATTGTACTGATGGTCTGCATGGAAAGGAAAGCTTTTCCCTTTGTTCACATCTTCCGCTAGAAAATATTCACTGAAAATGAGCACAGATTCTATTTCTATATAACAGAAATATGTGATTCCATTGTTCACTGCTCAATCATTTAGAATTGTTAGAACATCTTAAAATGATTTAAAACGTACTTAACACAATAAAAAAATAATAAACTTCAATTAAAATTACAAGCTTATTTCACAATAGTTTCAAGTAAATGAATGAATAACATTACGTTGCGGAATTTATAACAGAGAAATAAGAATATTCTTTCACTTGAACAATTTTCTTCTTCTTCAAGAATTCATTTGGAAATACAAGTAGTTTTGCCACAACAAAGGAGTTTAAAAGCACAATACACGATCTACAGAGGAAGAATAAACCAACTTCATGACTTTAGATTGTCCTTTTAAAATTATAAACACGTATAACACATTTCATAGATAAAGTTTTCAGCAATTTTAGATATTGCTCAACCGTCGGAATGGTGCGAAAGTTCTACTAAATTCCTGCAATCACATGCCGTTCATATTTCTAAGTTTGCAAATGTAGCCAGTTAGCTTCGTAGTTATTTCGTATCTCCAACTTTGTCTGCCGGAGCTCTCATTAAGAGATAATAGTTGTGTAATCTGTAATCTGTATTGTCATTTAACTAACTGGCAGTAGTTAGTTTCGTCACAAACTGTGACGTCGAAAATAATACGAATCTGCATACGCACGCAGTTGTACCAGTAGTACGATTCTCTAAAATGCAAACTCGAAAACGAGTCTCACTAAAGTGATCGAGTGAACTTGTCATTGGTTTATATTCGTTCGCCGTAGTGACGTCACCACGGCGAACGAATACTAAGCCAATGACAAGTTGGTTCGTTATCGAAGTGAGACTCGTTTTCGAGCTTGCATTTTAGAGAATCGCACAGCTGATTTAATCGAAGACCCCCGTGAGACGTTTATGACGTTTTTACAGTAGCAGAGAGGCTGTAACGATTACGGTACATAACTGTATAGTCCCAGATGAATCGTAAAAAGGAAGTTGTGAAAGCTTTATTGGATAACGGCCCTGCTTACAGCACTTTTAACTTGGAACAGCTAAGTTGGCCGACAAAACTTTTATATCGCGTTTGACATCATTCTGCCGTCCATTCTTGTTTAGATTCTAATTCTTTTTTGAGTGGGGACTTAAAAGCGTATGGCGTTAACCTTTCAATGTGACAGCGCCTTACAATGTTTGACACGCTTCACTTACTTTTGAACGCTTTTAAATGAAAATTGGTTATAACTTTTAACGCCTACGAAAACTTCAGACATTGCAGTTTAATTGGATCTTAAATTAATTTTATTCATCGAGCCTTAAACCATAAAAACAAAAATATCATTGTCGTATAAAGTAGATGGGCCGCGACCTCAGTGCTCGTTTCCCTAAGTGTCAAGCGAGTCACTGAACAAAAGTGCGACGAAGCCAACGACGCGTGACTCTCTGATAGAGACGCCCCCGAGACGTAACTTTCGCTCTTTTGAAGCACTGAAAGTGATCTATCCTGCGACACAAAAAAACACAAAAGATACTTAGTAGTTAAAACTTGAAAAGACGGCCGAGGCATTGTTTCTGACATGTAAGGTTAAATGAACTGAAGGGGTTCAAAGTCCACGCGATGCCCTTTCGACAAGAAAGACATTCTGCAGGTCCATTGAGCGCGCGCTGAAATATTTTATTAAAATTATAAAGGGCGTTAAATGTCAGCGATCTTAGCTGTTTCAATGTCACTATTGTCGTTAAAAGATGTGCAAACATTGAAGCTTCTTGGTTACTTTACATTTTAGTTTTAAGCCAACATCTTCTTGAAAAGCCACATCCCAAGATGCCAAGATGACATTAAATTAAAATATTAAAATATCTAGGCGCACTATAGGTACCATCACATAAAATAAGTCTCTAAGGTAAATAACTTTAAACATAACACTTAAGATAAGAAAACACACTTACAAACTTCAAAGTAAGTCATATTTTCAGGGACAGAATATTTTACTCTATAAAACCTACTTCTTCATAGTATGAAGGTACATTCATTTTATACTCAATTACTTTAGAGTTAATATATTGTGAGTAGGTATATAAACAAACATATTTCATTTTATATTTTCATTCAAAAACCACTTTGGCATATAGAGACTCGGTGTTATGTAAACACCCGTCAGAGGCTCCGGTCGTACAAATAAATATAAGCTAATGGATCATAGTGAAGATTACTCGAATTACTAACAAATATACGAGGCTTTTACGTCGTAAATCACTGTTATACGCCGCTAATGGTATTATACTAAGTAACAAATAGTACCCTGTGTAGCCGGGACAAAACACAGACGTTGTTTAATAAAAGCCGCTTCAGAAAGACGATTATTGGCATAAATCTGCCATAAATGTGACGTCACGGGCGCGTTGAGAACTCAGACACGCATCAGCATAATACCGTGATAATGCGCCCCTTGAGTGCGGCCTAGATCCCGCACCCTGTGGATTATGGCCAGGGGCCCACGCCCAAATAAGATCTTTTATGCTTGCCTGGCTATCTTTTGTGAGAACTTGTGATTCCGCTGTATTTTATAAGAATGAGAATATTCATAGAATGGATGACAATCACTGCTTTGTCACCTTTGACCGGCCTAGCTAGGCTGCTGGATTACATTTTGGTACTATGGCATGTTTGGAAGTTCTTGAAATTATTAATCTATTCAGCAATGATACTAGCCTAAAATATTCGATAAATATTTTGTAAGGTGAAAAAATATATCAAAGTCTACAGGAAAAAACATAGCTTACCCGATACGCTTAGGTCAAGAATTACAAGAGAAAACAAACATAATATATTCATTGATAAATAACGCGATAAAGAACAACGAAAAATACAAAACTCCATGTTCTTATTTAAATTAGTAGATGCTAATTACACGCCCGTTTGTGTCATGGCCGGAATAATAGTATAATTTTCTAACTTTCCACGGGTTTATTTACGTCAAAATACAAAATAAATTGGTAGCACCGAATATTATTTTAAAAGTCCTTTCATTAAAATTCTGCAAAATTAAATTGACGCTCTTCCTCGACCCTGCCAATCTCACCGAGTGTTTCATTTAAAATGTCATTCCAAGTTGTCACATATATTTGTAAGGAAGCTCTTTGTTCGTCCTCGTATATTTTAGAACTCGGCATGTGAATGTGGTATCTACATGTAGATAAGGTAGGTAGGTATACAGTCAACTTTCATTTTACGACTGTTCGGAACTTATATGAGGAGTATTATTAAGAATATTTCTAGATGGCCATTTTTCCAGTCGAAGTTTCAATTTGTACGAAGGCGAAGTTTACAAACTGTATAAATATAGAGTAGTGACGCCAGTTCAAAAATTTATGGCCGCATTTGGCTCTAGTTTGGTTCAATATCTCACTTATTTGTGTTTCAATGCCAACTGCCGACCTTTGTGGGGCTGCCAACGACTTCCGGTTTGCTTTTTGACGGATACCCATTCTACCTTACGAACTTCGGCAATGGGTTAAGTTCACCCCAAATAGCGAGCTATTCATCTAATTCACGGACGGTTAAATTGCAAAAGCACGGAATGTATTGTCATTTTAAGCGAGTGCTAAACACTTATCAGGAAAGACATTAATCTGGGTAATGTCCGCCGTTTCCGTGGGCAGGTATCTATTAACGAGGCCGGCAGCATTTATAGCTTGCGGAAAAACGTTATTTTTCAATGACATTCTGATAAATGTTTGAAAAGTTACAATTGTAGGAGAGTGTAAAAACCTTTTTGTTGTTTCGTTTTTTTAATCGTGTTCAACATTATGAGTTGTTTCTCATCAAAAACATCGACACTTAACACCTAGCTATGTACCCCAACATACTTTGGGTTCTTCGATCCATATTTATGTCTTGGGGTTCAACCTCACTTGTACGTACTACATCACAATCGGTTGTGTGGTTCAGTATGGAAATTAAATAAACTCGCACAAAGCTCTAGCAGCAACACTTACGAAAACGCTTCGATATAGATCTACTCACACTTCCTAGAGTACGGGAACACAAGAGGTGGCATCAAGGAACACATCCGGGGAACACAAGGCCCGGCCACGTTCTGAACCACTTAATTCTGGAACAAACGGCTCCAAGAGATATTACCCCGGCTGAGATAAACTCGTCTTTCGGCCCTCTGCTAAATTAGATACTTTCAGTTCAGTACGTATTAAGATACGTACGATACGTTCCAGATATAAAGTACTCTCACTTTAAGAATATTTACTCGTTACTTATGCTAAATGACCTGTGTTTTTGCATTTAAATACAATTATAGCACACAAAAAAATTGATTGCCAAACAGTGTGACTTTATAGAATCGTTTTTGTTTAAAATATGTACGTAGTTAGTGAATTATTTGTATAGAGAGGGTTGGTCTTTTCTTGGACCGAAGTATCAATATTGCCATACCTGAGACGAGGCAATGCTGCTTACCCTTTAAGCCACTTGCCCCATTGACAGCGTTACGGAAGAGTCTTTTGATGCCCTATGAGCTTTCTCCTTTTTTTGTAAAGTGTACATACTTTGTAAATCTATTATTGTTTTTAAAGTTTTGTGTATGTAAAGCTAAATAAATACCCATGAAACTTTGTACAAAATTATAATAGTAAATAATTAGTAAAATAGACCATATATCTATGTACAAAGAATATTGTTTCCTTTATTATTGTCACTTACATCTTCTTCAAAATAGAGCCAGTATTCACATGACTCACGATAATTTGATAATCATTTATACGCTCCACCATCACGTACCGACGGCATGTTTGAAAAATGACACAACATCACTCCCGTGAGTAAACAGTCGCCGTCAATAATGGTGAGGATCCGGGGAGTTTATCCTTTGATTGAACGATCACACACCCCACCCGTCATCCTTGTCATTACAGGACAATGAGACAGTATGTTGCTTGAAGCGTGATTTTATTAATAAATTAAGTGACAAATGAAACTCCATGGTGTTATAATTGATGGGACACTTCAGCAAGTCTTAGAAATAATTAAAAACTAGGTTTAACCCCTGACTTTCTCCGCTTCAAAGTTGATATATTTATTATTCCACGGGAACCGTACAATTTTCTGGAATGAAAAATAGCCCATGTGTTATTCCAGACTCTATATATTATTATCTATATAGCTGTGCCAAATTTTATCGTAGTCCGCTCAGCTGTTCTGGCGTGTATGAGTAACAAACATTCATCCATCCAAACTTCCGGTTTATAATAAGCAGTGGGCCATACCGATATACAACGACACTAAAATATAGAGAATACATAAACCACAAACATTCATATTAACACCCGTATTTTCTATAAATAAATAGTTCTGAACACTAACAAACTATTGCAATAACTAAGCAGAAACTGCGGAAAATTCCTTTGAAACAGCAGATAAACAGTTCCGTGAATAATATTAATAAAATTCATTTCTTTATGTTTGTCGGGTCAGCTGAATGCAGTGTCGGTTCAACGTGACCGTGACCTACCTCCGCTACAGATAGTAATTCCCGACGCTGTTTATAAGTTATTGGAAATGCTTCGCAGACAGCTTTCCCTGTAAATGAACTTGACACAGATAACTGTCTGGTAGTTTCTGGATTATATTTTATGGACGATGTTATTTTCCCACGATAGGGGGTGTAAAAGTCAAGTTTATCAACACCTTTTACAATGCCGATTGAAAGCTGTCGACAGTTAACAAAAGCTTCACAATCCGAACAAAATCAAACGCAACAAAAACATCTCGTAATAACAGACAGTTACCAAAGAACAGTCTATAAAGAACAGCTTTCATCAACACCAATTCAACACTCTCATTTGAACTAAAAATACAGACGTAAAAGCTGAGCCGAAAAGAAAACAAATCGGCGGTGTGTACCACGGGATATTGCAAAAACCTAAAGGGGCACAGCACATAAATCTTGACAGACAAGGCCGAGAATAGAAAATCCGGCATTCGCTTCAGTACCGTGCTATATTAAAGTGCAACTCCCGTTTTCTGGGTCGCAGGGGGCTGAACTGAGAGTTACACGCACTCATTATGAAAATGTATCGTTCATTTTTGTTAGTGCTATTGTTCTCGCGGTGGTGTGAAAAATCGATTTGATATATTTGCGATTATTCTAATACTTTTGTTTATCGCGATGGTGTTGAGTCGTGCTATCAATAAATATTTACGTTTTCTGAATTATTCCTTAAGCGGTTTTAAACAATCGGTACCAACAGGACAATGGAAGACAAAGCCTGCCTCAGTTCAAAGCGGCTGGCCGCATGAAGTTACTAATCCAACCAAACAATGAGCTCCGGACCACACAAAGCCACATACATTAGTAAAAACAATTCGATGAGAGCCGGCGTCATGCGCGGAGGAGTATCAAAAGCAGGACGCAACAGGCCTAAGCCAGGGATTACCGCCCTCAGGGGCTTCGCGCTGCAAATTGAATGAACGCAAACATTCCCCTCGTATAGATACTAAACACACAAAATAAATGCAATTACTTGAAGACGAAGTTAAAGGAAGCCGGTCGGTGCTGCGTCACAGTGTCGTACTCACGTTATCTCACAAGTTTACACAACGTGGTTTTAGTTCTGAGAGTCATAACGAATGATAACGCTGGCGCCGGTAAAGTTTGTGACACAATTTGTGAAAAACATGTGAGTACATCAATCACAGTAAACCGTGATTGAACTAGACGCAAACAGCTCATAAGCACTTCAAAAGACATTTTATTACAGCTTCCGAGAGTTTTTATTTAAAGAAATAAACTAGTCTGAAACATTGTTGAATCTAAAGAAATGAATGGAAGAAATAAACATAGCTAAGCTTCATACCTACTTCAGTAACGCAATAAATAATAAAATAAATCCGTTGTGTAACATGTTTATAATCTAAATGTCGGCCAGCTTTCACGCGAAAATAGATGATACCTGTTTTATTGGTGGAATAAAAAGTGGCGTGTTGACATGTTTACAGCAACGAGCTCGCACAAGTTTTCAAGACAAATAAGTTATAGATATTACTATCGTAAATACTTTCAAACAAGTTCATAAAATTATACCAAGCACTTTTATTTCTGAGAAAAAGTATATGATTTACAAGCCAAGTCAGAGATTTACTATAAGCCTACAACAGTATTTATTTCACATAATCCGTTTAGATCTTTTGGTTCAGCAAAGAAACCGTTCCGCGGTCATAAATCGATAATGTTCTTAGATCAGAAGACTATTTACAATCGACCATAATTTTGGTCGTTCATAAAAATGAAAATAACATAACTAAACTACTATGATGTGACGCTGAATTATATCTAGGGAAACTACACAAATATCTTTAAAATAAAATTGTAGGAAATATAAATAAAAATAAAAATATTTACTATGAAAGATTACTATCATAAAACTACGCACAGATCTACGCAAGTTGTCATAATATCATCAGTATTGGTGACAGTTTTTGTTAGGAGAAATATTCATCGTCATCATTTATCCTAATATATTGAACGGATCGCGAAGGTCCCCCATTAATATAGGCAGGTCCCCATCACGAAACATACGGCACATGTGAACGCTTCGTCATTTCCCGGAAATGTGGAGCCGGCCGCCGGAAATTCATCGGAGGCTCGCGCAATTGGGAGTCCCGTTAGAAAATTTCTAGGAAACTAGCGCAGAATATCTAGCTCAGCCTAATAGCCTTTTATTGAAGTAATCACTTCGTTAGCCAGTATTATTCTGCAATATGAAACAGACGCGATCGAAACACAAATTTAACCATTCAATTTCATGCAATGTCCAAACCGTTTCGGAATACTCCCGCCAAAGTTAATTTTCAAGTAGTACGTACCTTTTTCAAGCGCTAGTTTTATCGCTTTTAATCTGCTCTCGATGTTTTATTCATGAGGGCGAGTATATTTACTACGCAAATATTTAAGTCAAATCTTTGTCTTCAAAATTCAAGATCTTTGTTTTAATTCTTTTTGAATATTACTTTTGCTGTAGGGGTTTATCTCGGAAATACATTTCAGTAAAGAAACGAAAATGAGTGATGACGTCATGTGGCAGTGAAAGCCTTAGTTTGATCCAAAGATTATAATTATATTTTAACGGAAAAAGATAGTCGCTATAAATAATATATTCAACAATATATTCGGTTTGCCTGAAAATACATAACCCAATAGTTCAAACTTCATTATACTTTTAGATAAGGTGACTTTACACTACGCCACGACTCGCGTAAAACATTCAGTTCAATCTCTTCGTAACGAGCTCTAGTATATGGACCACTCTACAGAATCATTCCACGAGTTCTCTCAGGGTAATATTTCATAGGTAAACTTAGCAGTTAATCGCCTCCAGAAATGAAATATCGGAAAATGTTCGCACATTTTCTTGGTACCTTGTTATAATTTATATATACATTAAAGATAATGGGTTGAAAGCAGAATGTACCTACGTGCACCACGATATAGCCCGACCGGCACGAAACTTGTACATAAACAACGAATATAAAGACTCCTAGATAATACAGCGTTTACCTGGTGCCTTCACCATTATGTCGTAACTGCGAGTACATTATACGTCGATTAAATCTAAAAAAGACATGCGATGCACTAATGATCGCAGTCAATTAAGCAGATACATCGGCAAATTGCTAACTAATATAACTCGTTAGTGGAATGGAAGCGCCGGTACACCTAACAATTACGACTCCCCCTGTATCTAGGTACACTTAACTACGATATTCATGGAAACTTAATTATACTTTATTTTTGTTTTACACTGATTGCGGTGAACTTTTTTAGGTCAAATGACAATAAAAAATAGTTTATCGCGATAACCTACTTCCAATGGTGTATATTTACGGAAAATACTGAAAGTTTCAGGTCGCTCTTACACAATATTAAAAGTTACAGCTACTAACGGTGCGCCGGTTTTAAAACAATACCTTTGTTGTGACACTGTTCGTGTAATTTATTACCTATCCGGTTTACAGAATATACTTTGCTGTAAAAATGATAGTTCGGTTCACATTTTGCTAAAGAAGTTCGTCTGGAGTCGCATTAATCTATGTCTACGTTGACAAAAGCGAGCGGTCGCGAAAGAATCACGAGCCACTTTGTCCCCCGCTACACAATATTATGCGGTTTCCGTGACTTCACACCATAATGACGTTAGTCTAATTGTATGAGCCTGACACACACAAACATCGTAGATATACTAACACTAACTCCATACTCACATAACTTAATTTCAACAATGTTGCACGACACAGTTACAACATATGTAAGTAGCTCGCTGTGGGAATCAGGACTATAATATTCAAGCCATTTTTCACGTAACACTGAATTCTTGGCAGTAACAGAACAGTTAATTAATGTGCGACAAAGTTCAAGACAAAACAGTTATGAGCAAATTAAACAGCAATGAACTACAGAAAATGTAAAGAAAAATATTGCAGGCGTGGAAAGACGTTAAAGCTTAAATTGCCGTAACAAACAATACTAAAAGTTCTTAATGTCTTCAGACGGAGCTGTGTCTTAGTTGAAGGCTAGTTAGTGAACCAGTGATTTTCGCGGTAACGTCAGTTTCAATTACATTGCTTCGCTAGTTTGTTTCAGTTGGTTCTCGGTGCTGACAAAAAGTCGGCATGGTCATCACTTGTCGTTATCGATCGCCAACCGTCGAGCCGCCTCATTCATGCACAGTCACTCGCTGGTGCAGCTCAGTATACTCACTATACTTATAACTTGACACATAAAAGTAATTACTTATTTATACACTGTCCAATCTGTTCTGTTTCCGTTCCGAAATACATTAACTTTAAAGGTGGAATGTCAATTTAAATGCTGCGATATAAATAAAATGTTAATGGTAATTTAATTTTTTGTTGAGAGTGTAATGTGAGGTAGCTGCAGTAAAGTTTACAATGCTTTGAGTCTTCTTTTTTTATTTTTTTACTGGCGCCACCGAGTGTCCCAACATACTTTTTCACGTTTTTCACATTTATCACACTTAATCTGCGCCACTGCGGGACTAGCGGGTAGCCACTTCAATTCACCCGCTGAATTAGATGATATTCCTACTTTTTATCACTCACGATGACGTGAATTTTATTTTACTTAAGAGGGAGGATTCGTACACTACTTTTTACAAGTCTGCACACTTAATCTCATCTCCATGTAATATAATAAATTGTGGAATATAAGCCAGGTGAACACATTCTTCGAATTTCATTCGACCTCCACACAGATGGGTTTAATGAGGTTTTGATATTGCCTTTGCTTTCATATTGTACTTAAAACAAGCCTTGTGCTATTAAAATGAAAAGGTACTCAAACAAGCTCGTACAAAATAACACATTTTATATAATATAGGTACCTATGTATGCTTTTACTGAGCATGTAGATAATTGTCCTAATATTCCTCCTATTCTGTTACACAGAATATTCACAAAAGCTTATCTGCACTGCATAGTAAATACTATAAAGTGGAAGTAGTTTGCATATATGATAAAAATATTAGCCAAACTATTTCAAACGTTGATTTGCAACAACATTGCAATTTGTTCGTCGGAAAACGTCAATAATTTCCCGGGAGGCGCCGGGCCCGGCAGCGGGAACGCTATACGCTATTTATTGCGTGGATTCTACAACAATTACCCACTTTTTTAGTAGTTATATACTCGACGGGAACTTTAATAACACCGGTAGCTACACCACTTATTACGGGGTATATTGTAGGCGTGAAATGGTTTTATATCTGCAATCCGCTACAAATTTACATTTACGTGTTTATGGTTTACAGCATATTCGTATAAGTAGAAGCATATTCGATATTTATTTCGTCGAATTCCAGCAAGCATATATCTATTAGTACTTAATTAACCAGCAATAACAACCCATTAAATATTTAGTGCCAAATAACTTCTAATAGAATGCTTTATGATGGGAAGTTATAGTTTGCGAAACATAATACTATAACACACATTTCCATAGGTACAATAATCACGTGATTTAGTTGTGCAATTAATTCTCGCAGTCATCTTGAATCGACATCCGACTGCTGGTGATTAATAGCCAATCGCACAGTTCCGTCTGTCGCATCATGTCATTAGCAGAATTATAAAAAGCTTTCTTTCATATTTTTCTTTTGTTGTTTGTGCGCGTAAAAACTATCTAAACGACGTTTAATCGTGTTTTGATTGTTACGCAACTTTGTACTGTAAGAAATGGACTGTTTAGGAACAACATAAATGTATATATAGGATATTAACGAGAAAAGGAAATGAAAAGATTTCTCTTTATAAGTCCTCAGACGGCCTTGGAGGAAAAGAATGAATGAGAACGATTTACATTTATCTACGAAAAGTCGTGAAGATTTAAGTAGGTGCCTCACTCTTCGCTGAATAGTATTTGGGACACGAACAAGAACTTCTCGATAAGAGACATTAAACAACATTGTACTGCGCAAGGCAAGTTTTAGTTTGTAGAAAAACACATTCACGTGCCCGGAAACATTACATAAGGAGCCATACAAGTTAAGTAGCTGTATTTAAGCCGTATTTTACTACAAAATACGTTAATGGTCACGCTACCACGATTTTACTTTGTGATCTAGACAAAAGAAATTTTAAGTGAAGCCACACAGCAGGCACCCAAACGGCTTGGAAAGTTTAACTGGATAAGTTTCCCTTACATTACTCCCCAGACAGCAGCGTCTCCAGACGTTGTTTATATTTATAGTCTTTCCTCTAATTGGCGAGTATGCAGGCAATGTTTCCCGCGCTCAATTCCCAACTGTCAAGGGCAATGCTGCGGGTAATTGACGACGTATCGGTACGTCTCGGCGATCGTTATCGAATGGACACATTCATCATTTTGCTAAGAAACAACCCTTCCACACATCAACTAATAAAAAACACTCCTTCAGCCTTTTAAAAGCTGAAACGTTCATTTGTTTTATTTCTGTACATTTGTTACGTTTGTGATTGCAATCGTTCTTTTCACTTTTATTTGCACAGCCAGGCGCCTATTGCGGTTGTAATCCGATATTGCTACAATAAAACTGCAAAGTAGTGTCAGAGAAGTGAAATAAATGTCCTCACGAGCGCAGCTGAGAGAGAAATTAAAAGGGGAACTAGATGAAACACCTGCTGATACTGTTGGTATTAAATCTTGTTGTATCGTACCCCGCCCTAAGGGACACAGCACACACGCTACTTTTAGTAGCGCGAATCGGCGAATTTGCAACTGTATCGATACTGCATCGCGTTTTGGCGACTCTCTGCGTTCGATCGCAGCTGCCAAATCGCGCGATTTAGCGATGCTGTATCGCGTTTTGGCGACTCGGAATCCCGAACTGTTCCGATGTTAGATCGGGTCGGCTGTAGTGTTGCTGATCCATTGTCGATTATCGATAGTTTGCCGATTTGCAATGGTATTGTTTATCCCACTAATTTTATAAATGCGCATGTTTTAGGTTAGTTAGGTGCTGGTAGGTTAAGTGTTAGGTGGATGATGGATGGAAACATTCATCCATCCATGCTCAAAATGCATAAGTTTGTGAGGTCAGAAACTTCGCATTTTTTACATTACAATTACAATAAATGGATGGATGGATGTTTTCATCCATCCATTCATCATCCATCTATGCCTCCTCACAAACATTTGTATTTAAAATCCTACTTATATTATAAATGCAAACGTTTGTGTAAAGGGATATATGGATGATGGATGGAACCATCCATCCACCCATGCTCAAAATGCCAAAGATTGTGAGTTCAGAAGCTTTCGCATTTTTTTATATTATGAATACAATAAAATGGATGGATGGATGTTTTCATCCTGGATGGATGAAAACATTCATCCATCCATCCATCCCTCCTCACAAACTTTCGCATTTAAAGTCCTATTAATATTATAAATGCGAAAGTTTCTGCGGTTGGATTAATGGATGGATGTTTGCGTAATGTAAGACGTGAACTGGTTATAGGATGTAACCAATACCGCCTCCGGAGCGATTGACATTTTCGGTTTATCAATATTGCAGGCAGCAGTGCAGCTTCATTAGAATCTATCGTAAGTGTGTAGCTTCGTCAAAATCACAACACAACACTAGTCGCATTATGTTCCACATAAAGGTCTGCCCCCACGACCGATAATCGGGCTGATTCTCGGTCGTTTTTTCTCGCCGGCAAAAAAGTCTGTAAAAAATCGGCCCGATTATCGGGCCGATTTTTGAAAGTTTTTTTGAGTACATACACCCTGACACACCCTCACACACACGCGGAACTGTGGGTAATGTCGTACCTTATAGTTCCGAGACAGCGACACGCCGGCTGACGCTGAAAACCAGCGCTGTGGTTCCGTGTCTCGTGCACGGGCCACGGCTTTATGCTGAACGTCAGCCTTTTCGCGCGGTAGTAGCGCATTATAGATTATTGTTTTTGTTATTTTTATTTTTGTGTTGTGGGTCGCTTTCGCGAGAATAAATGGTTTTTCTCTCTTTCTTTTTTACACACAGACAGCACAGACAGATTTTCAGTTTTTCAGTGGGACAGTTTTTTGTTAGTTTTGATTATCGGTCGTGGGGGCCGACCCTAATTATGTCAAAACGCTGCGATCGGCATCTTACAGTGTGCGGGGGGGTAGCGATTAGTCGCTGAATCGCGCTTCCGAAAAGCGACTAAATCGCTGCGATTGGCGATTTCAAGTGTGCGGGGGGTAGCGATTAGTCGCTGAATCGCGCTTCCGAAAAGCGGCTGATCGCCGATTCGCGCTACTAAAAGTAGCGTGTGTGCTGTGTCCCTAATAGGAACGGTTATGTGGAACAGTAAACATATCGCATATGAAGGTAATCCCTACATATATTTGTGGAGCTTAAACCGATAGCGAATGGGCAAACTAGTTCTAGAGTGGAGTCTGCCGCCCCGAGTACAGACAGTGTTATCAATTAGTTATTCCTCTCGCATTAAAATTCGTTCGAAAAGGGGGTAACCAGTTGGTGACGTTCTCTGTAGAAGTAGAGTTGACCAGTATTGCTATTCTGTAAAAATCTCCCTCAGTGAATTTAAGTAAAGTGAGCGCCCGAGTGCCGTCGAGTATTTAAAGAACGTTTGTAGATTTGTTTTACACGTACCAGAACGATAACGCGTTAGTGGGCGCAAATTTGTATGAAAATTAATAGTTTAATTTACACAGACAGCATTTTGCCGTCTAACTCAACCGTGTGAACGATATCGACCACATCGCAGCCACAACGCAACCACCAGTGACAAAGCGAAGGAGTAGTGTCACTCGCTCGCTACTGTTTCTGTAAGCAGTGACCACAAAGCAATTATAATAAGCTGTACACCACCACTGCCACTTTTTGTTGCTGCCTTGTGGTGTAATTGTGACATGTGTGAATAAACCCTTATTTTCTTTGTTAGATGCTGTCCTTATACCTACTCAAATATAATTATTTTCAATACTGAAATATTTACCTACTAATTTTTGAAATTTGTATAAAATGGTAAGTGCACCGGGTTTACACAAAAATAAATTAAATGAAGTATACCATAAAAGCTTTCATTTATGGTCTCATTACTGTTGAACAATTTTGAAAAGTGGGTCCAAGAATCATACAAAAGTGTCCATGGTCCTTTCTTCTGTTATTTACCAACTAGATATATAAAAATACAGCCTAAAAAGCAGCTCTTTTCACTGAAAGATTTAATGTATTTACTATCTATCTACTGCTTCATCCATATCAATAATAAATGTGCTCTGTTGCCTTTGGCGTAAATATTTGTGCCGCAAATTCACGCATATACGCCAGCGTACGTCCATTACGGAAATATGAGCGTCAACACAAAAATATATTTACCTACGTGCTGGTTTATTTATGTACTTACACATAAGCTTTTAGACACAGACCGTTTATTTGTACACTTAGGTTTTGTTTTTTTACTAAGTGTACTTACAAAGGTATTTGCTGTGGAGAGCAGTGTGTGTACACTTCTTCAAATCTGTTTAGTATGTATGGATACAAAATGTATTATGAAGATTTGATTCGGATCCGATTTTTACTGGAGCCTTAATTTCTTCAGGTAATTGCTTGAAAGTAACATACATACATACTAGGGAGAAACCAAGTAGCATAATTTGTTTTTATGAATAAATAGTGCCTGTGCGTTTGTTGTAATGTCGGGCAAAGAAAAACCAAACACTTATTTGCGTGAGGAACAAACACAAACGATCATTTTTATATACAAAAAATCCAATTGATACTTACTTCTCTGTACCTACTGCCTGGGGGGCGATCGCGCTAAAAAATCCCAACCGAACCAAAACTGAACCATAACCAAAACACGACTTCAAGTACTTTTCGTATCGCGCTAATGCTTTGACAGATGGTTGAGCCGAAGTTCGACTAGAACGGAGACGCAACGAAACCATAACCACACGCTCTGTCAGTAACTACGGAGCATCACTCAAACTTTAGCGCGATACCGAATTTCGACTCAACTGAACCAAAACCGAATTACAATCAGAACTGAACCAAAACCGAACTTTAGACGTTTGTTCATTTTACAAAATAGCGCGATCGCCCCCCTGTTCATCCTTTCGAATCGATCGTTTTTGTAGTTGCAGACCTTTTTAAGTACCTACTTGGGCCCAGTTACACTTCACAAAATATTGAAAAGAAAATGTTTTCTATGAAAACCTATTACGTCCAGAATACCCTTATTCACCAATAGCAGGTACCTAAATACAATGAATAACTGTGGTTATTTCGATAAACTTTCAAAGATAACGCTTTTACCTATGACCAACCTTACTATACCAACTTTTGTTGTAGTACTTGTACAACAACAAAAGCATGGAATCTAATAGTTAATTCATAATGGAACCACCACATTTTCCACGATATTTTCCCCATTTCCACGAAAGTATAAATACCTGTTATTATTATGCAAATAGAATAAACAGTGTGTTTCTGAGACTTGCCGCAAAGTGGACACATGCATAATGTAGCAGGTGTCGGAATGATGTGAGGTGACCCGGCTGTCACGCCCGGAGCCGCAATCTACAATAATGCTTAAACTGCGAAACCGGCTGGCTGCTAATCATAACCATACATGTCCCCTCCCTATGGCCTTCTTTATTCAAATGTGAGTGAATTTCATACAGCTTTCCGTCCTCGTTTTAATCTTCTGTTTGGTCAGCGCATCACATAACTGTATATACGCCATCACACCTGTATTCCTCGAAAGGTTAGGCAAAGGTGTACCAATGTACACCCACAGTTCGCCGGTATATTCAGGTCCCATGTAATAGGAGGCGAGTCTATTGCCATTAACCGGGCACAAATCCAAACTCCGAGCTGCTACTGAGAATTTCATAGAAAAACCCAATGACACTTTTTGCTCGACCTGGGAATCGAACCCAGGACCTCTAGCGTAGCAGTCGTGCTTAGGACCTAGCGGTCCTAACTGGCTAACGAGGCAGTTCACTATCGCATAACTACAGGTCAGGTAAATATGATAGCGGTTAAACCCGGTTTAACATTTTAAATGACTAGGCGAGTCCAGCGCTATTACTACTGCACTAACAGGCAGAGAGTCACAAAACGGATTACAAGCTTTTACCCCAACTGCCTTACTGGCAAAGTTAACTAATACCCTAAAGTTGTAAAATACTTAAACTATTCGCCCCTTGGCGCTGATTACCGCTCACCTTAACGATTTAATCCTTGAAATAAGCCTGGCTTTACTTTATAAACTATGCTAACTATCATGGAGAATCACGGTAAAACCATCGTAGATTAATCAAAGATAAAATTTATCCATGGACAATATCAAATGACTGAATGAATTTTATAGGCACATTTTGTAAATTACAATGGCAATAGGCTCGCCCCCTATTACATGGGACCTAAATATACCAGCGAACTGTGGGGTACATTAGTACACCTCTGCCTAACCCTTCGGGGAATACAGGCGTGATGATGGTATATTTTGTAAATTACCTTTTGACCTTACATCAAGGATCGTGAGATGAATTTCACAAGTTTTTCGCGTTCTTCATAAACTGCGGGATATCCGTAAGTGTGATCACACGAGCGAGCAGCAAAAGGAAAAGGAATATATTTTGTACCTCCGGATACAAAATGTAGGTAGGTAGGAGTAAGTTATAGTCGCCAGGTGTTCCGATTTTTCCGAGACGTTCCCTATTTCAGGAGCTTTATAGATGGAGGAAATGTTCTATCGGTGATATAAGCGGGTGTTTCATCGCCATTTTAAAACACTTATTTTAAAAGAAGATTTCCGTATTTCGTGTTTAATTTTTTTTTGGTTTGTCTATTTATATCTATGTGTACTTTGTATATTTTGTTTGTATGTGTGTAAATATGTATTTATTGTTGGAATTTTCTGTTCCTTGCACCTAATATGTTTTGTCTCCGAATCACCCTAAGGTAGACTGCTAAAAAATGCCCAATTCATTAAATTCGCCTTTAGTTTGTACGGTGTATTTTAACAATTGATGTGCATGAAAGTATAAATAAATAAATAAATACACTTTGTTCAAGAGATTCAATGGCTTAAAATATCAGAGGAAGATGTCGTATAATTAATAGAGCCCTATATCATTTTAAGTGGTGATCTCAAAACGTGTCGTACAGCCGCTTGAGACACTAGCGTGATGGCTAGTTGGCGAGCTGCCGCGACTCTGCGGCGACACCCGGCCCTCACAAACACAGCCTTCGAAAACAACTAACAATAGTCTAGCTCAGGGGTTCCCAACCTTTTACAGTCCGCGGCGCACTTGCAAGATTAGGAATTTGTCATGGCGATGGCGCCCTTTGGGGTTAGGCTTTCAGACTCTTACTGAGTAAAAACAACCAAATCTACAATAGCATGACTTTTAATATAATGTTTTAATGTTATTTTTTTATATTTTTTTTTTTTGAAGTTCTGGTATGCGCCTCGGTGCGCCCCTGTCTACTTTGTACGGCGCTTAGGTTGGGAAGCTCTGGTTTAGCTTTTATTCGTCGCAAATACATTCGTTTCAAATAAATTCTGATAACGGACCAGTAAACCTGTTTGTTCGTCGTCACAGCGTTTACAGCGCTATTCGTGCGTATCACGGAAGACATTTTGCAAAGAAATAATTTTCTAAAAGCTTACATACCTATTTTTTTTTCTAAACCTAGTAAACACATTCAAGTCGTCGATTCTGAACAAATATCATTGAATAAGTTATGTTCCGTACAAGCTATTCATTAATCACTGTATTGTTACTGGTTCGGGAAATACACAGCCTTATCTTTGCTTTCTGGGCAGCTGTAAGCTTTAATGACTTTCTTAATGTTCTAGGAAGAAAGATAAACACTAACTGTATCAAGTATTTACCTTCCATCTTCACTTAATAGTTGTGGTAGTCGATGGGCGTAGTTACTTCATTAGAGATAATTCAAATTCATATAAAATGCTTAAAAAACTAAAGCTATGCCGAACTCACAGATCTCCAGTATCCTTAAAACGACACTTTTTATGTGAATGAGCCCACAATTGGCACATTTTGAACAGTAACGACCCAACAAAATACGCTTCCCGCAACTACATTAAATAACATTTAATTTGATTAAAACTTGGGGAATAGAATCTCCGAACTGAACTTAGTTGTACTTTATATTTTAAAAGAAAGGGATTAGGGTGAATTTTAAAAGAAAGGGAAGAGGCTCATTCCGGGCGGCGTCACGTTGTGCGCGCCTGAACAAGAGAACTCTTGGGTTTTATTACTTCGTAGTCTTCGTACCCGAAGACAATTCCGCTCCGCCTCCTTAGAATAAGGTAATCAAAAGGAACACACTAATTGGAAATAAAAGTACAATGTTTCCAACTTTTTTCTCTGAAATTTCAGCATTTGTGAAAGCGAAAATTACGTAATATCAGCAGACTAGGAGCCGATTTGGAACTAACTTGTGTTAAAATAGATTCTCGCGAGTGTCGACTGTAGAACGAGCTAGAAGATTAGCCCTAATCACGTACCATTTCTTTATTTAACAAAGAGACAAAAGAATGAACAAAGGTGTTAAAATAAATAAATGCAAATTAAGCTATTTACATAACTTGTTACTCTGACGTCGGAGTTATTATATTTATATTTTAGTCCCAGCATTGTCCTTACTTTACAAGTAGATAAATTATGGAAGTAATTTAAAGTCGGAAAGATCTGGACGCAAAATGAAACAAGTTTAAAAAAACTCGCTTATTATAATTTAAATCTTTTATTTCAGAGTTTTTGGAGCGAGGCAGATGTTTAGATAGCAACGTTTTTGCAGACAGTATTATTCTTAAACCTTTGTTATTATTAAAATACACATTTTTGAGTCAAATTTTTGTTCCGTCCTCGGTTTTACGTAAAATTCCTCAAAAGATACAATCGGTAACCCGTCAATATTCATAACGATGTAAAGTATGCCCGACGGATTTCAATTACCATATAACAAAAATGAATTGAGTCTTGTGACATCAAATTGCAGATTATATAAGCTTCATCCTAAGTTTATACGGTCATTTACCCATGAATTGCAAACAGTATTATGCTAGATAAATATACACATTTGAATATCAAATCGTAACAATTGTGATACCTTTCTTATGGTAAAGTCGCGTTTGGCATAATGTAACGACTATTGAAATGGTGCTCAATTTATTTCCACAATAAAATTGAAGATAAATCCACCATTTAAAAAGGAAACATTTTAGAAACGCCTTCGCATGTTTTGTTTACTAAAACCTCGGAATACGGCTATTGAGTGGTGTATAAATATTTGCCACTTTAAAAAGGCAATTTTATTTTCATGAAAGCGTTTAATCCGGGTACAAAAGTGTGTGCTATGAATATTGAAGCGCTAACATTTCCGATAAACTGGTTGATTCAGTTACTGACGTTTATTAACGGCTGCAGTCAATCGCACCTTGCTTTGCATGTAATATTTATTAGAAAAAGTTTATTTACATGCGAAGAAAATATGTGAAGGACGCAATATTCTTTTCACTAGCCTGAAACGTCACACTGCTAGGCAAAGACCTACCCCAAATTTTTGAGGCATTGTTTACTTCCGTAACCTCGCAAAAAAAAATTATTAAGAAACTTTTATGAACACGTCAGTATTAAACACGCTACGCAACGCGCTACGGCGTAGTAGGCACCTACTTGCGTAACACACATTTTAATTGTTAAACACGAAACATTAAATGTAAATGTAATCAGTTGTAATTAAGTAAGTTAATGGTGTGTAACATGTGGCACGTGGGTGCGGGGAGGCGGCGGGTCGGGGGGAGGGAGCTCATTACCGCTGCACTCTGCATCCACCTCATTAACATAAGGCATATTGCCTCACGCTAACGAGAATCCTCGTTCACCAACAACCCAGATGCTCTTTCGCTGCGAAACTCACCGGATAATTACTGCGGCTAGTACTTATCTATTGTTGATGGTAACTCTCCCTGTGGCAGCAATTTGCGCCGTCGAACCTTCAGCGCGAAGCTCAAAGTTTCGTTTGTCAATACACAAAAGTATTCCGCCTCCTTAGAGTTTCGCTACAATTTTTTTCCTTGTTGTTTATTTATTTTAGCGACACAGAGAAACGGATGTAATAAAAGCGTAAATGTTCACGTGCACGTATCGTTTGTACACATTTGCAGTTAGGTACAGATACTTGCGAAAAAGTTTAGGATAGGATAACAAGAACATTTTTGTTTTACATATTCTATACTGTGCATTACTGTGTAAAACTGTTTTGCGAGCTTGAAGGAAGTGGCATTGTGTTAAGACAATAAAGACGCATTAAAATGATACTCGGAGTCAGGATTTGTTACCGGTTAATGGCAATAGGCTCGCCCCTATTACATGGGACCTCAACATACCGGCGAACTGTGGGTGTACCTGTGCCTAACCCTTCGAGAAAAACAGGCGTAATGGTATGTTTGTGTTGTTAAAATGATATTAGCTACGGAAAAGAGAGAGAGAGGCAGAGAGATGTAAAGAGGTTTTAAAACAAAGCAAGTTCACGCGAGCATATCATCGTTCTCTTAATGAGCCTTCCTGCTTTACCGCGCTCAGTTCACATAAAACCTTCTTGTACACCTAAGCTAAACGCCTCTCACGACCCCAGTTTTTCTTTTGAATAACGCCAACGTTTTCATTGAGCCTCTTGAGAAGTCGAAATGGTGTTTAGAAGTAGTTCTTTGAGGTTATGTGTGTTATATAGTTAATCTACACGAGACCAACTGCCCCATTGGTCTCGTGGTCGCAAGTGCGACTGCTGTGCAAGGCGTCCCGGGTTCGATTCCCGGGTCGAGCAAAAAGTGTTATTTGGGTTTTTCTATGAAATTCTCAGTAGCAGCTCGGAGTTTGGATTTGTGCCCGATTAATGGCAATAGGCTCGTCCCCTATTACATGGGACCTAAATATACCGGCGAACTGTGGGTGTACATTGGTACACCTCTGCCTAACCTTTCGGGGAATACAGGCGTGATGGTTTTTATTTATAGTTAATCTTATGTAGAACAATGAACACCGATTGCAGTCTTAGTTGGAAGTCAGGTGTGTGAATCTCATACATGCATTGTTCCTGCAAAGCCCCGGCATCTGCAAAGTTGCCGCAGTCTTACTACATAGGCACCGGAAACTAGCTATCGTGACGTCAAACACCAGCTTAGCTTATGATAAACTTAATATCCTTGTTTCTCAATTTCTAAGAGAACTTTCGTCCTTTGACTGACCTGAGAAACTTGTAATAAAACATTGTTTAGTTAAAACAAAAAATATATTTAATGGAACCTATTGTTTAGAAGCGTAAGTAGCCGTATATCTTTATTTATTTACATCCAACAATTCAATTTAGTTTAAAAGCATTTGTTCAATAGCATAACATACATTAATATAATTTAATCAATTACATATATCACATCGTAATAAGTAAGAACAACATTTACATAATTCTTTACAAACACAAGCTCGTTTTCGAAGCATGTTTATTTATTTTCGGCTGTCGGTAACGATATTTTGTCTTATGTAAATAAGATATAGCTGATACATTATTCAGACAGGTATATTGTATTGGATACCACTGTATCCGAAAATTTGTCGCGGTGGCGTGCGAGTGTCGCGTCGCGCTCTCGACCGCTCTCCGGCGAACAAAAGAATGAATACATACACAGGTGCTTGCAAAGCGCTTTTTCCTTTTCATTCCTCCGTCGAAAATGGCATTCACCGCCTCTCAGACACATCTAGTGGATGAATGCAGCTCTCTTCAAAGCCCTAAGGTATACATCCCGAACTTGATCATCAGTCTGCGTTCTCAAAAGTTTCAATTTAAGATGCCTTCACATATTTTAAATAACGTTTACATATGTAGGTAGTACATATACAGAAAGTTACCCCTGTTAAACTTTCAAAGTTCGCAATTATCTGTTCATATATCATCGCGAGGGTCGAGTAATGACGGCTTTGCACGGAAGGAAAGTTAAAACTATATTAAATAAATTTCGCATTCACGTCAACTTTTCTAATGGTACACGCGACTGCTAAGTAATGCTTACGAGGTACGTACAGTATCGTTAGCATTTTTATTTTATCCGAGAACGCCGCGCCATCATTTATACTTAAAGGTATGAAGTTAATCTCGCTTTTGTTTCTAATTTGTTACAAGTTCCACGTTCCTAACCAAGTCTCGTCGGAGACAAATTAAAAACTCAGCCACTCTTAGCACAAAAGCTGCATAATTAAAAAAAGGGTTCAGCGTCGTTAATCTTGAGGCAGTGAGAACGAAATGCGAGCGTCATTAGTGCCAGCTTTCAGCCGCTTATTCGCGCCATCCATCAATATCTATGCTAAAACATATTTAATGCCTACATGAAGCCTTTATTAGCTCACATAATTCTTAAATTAAACCTGAAAGTTTCTTAAAGTAGACCCCGAAATATCCAAACAGTATGTAATTGACATTATAATTAAAGTTATGGTTCAGGCAAGCACGAAACTTTTCCCTGTATGTTTAATCAAATTGTTACGTCCTACAACATTACAAACAATAACATCGTTTGTTAATCGCAGCGTGCCAGATTACTCGCAACCGATCGTGTTCTCGTAATGTACTTATTTGCTATGATATTCAGGCCCGAAACACGAATCGTCAAGAGGCGTTTGAGATTTTCTCTAAGTGCGTCTAATCCAACACTCGAGTGAGCTGGCAAATACGCCAAGATTAATCACAAGGATGTTGGTAAGCCGTACCTGTACGCCGGGTTAAGGCGCCCGAGAGCATGGCCTTGTCCCACTATGGCGGTCGTCTATTTTTAGCGTTCCCCCCTTCCCGCGCCGGTGCGTCCCGCCGCCAACACCCGTCAATGGTGCTATTTAGAGCGAAAGTGCCTCTTTACGTTGGATAAGAAAAAATATAGTTACTAAAAGGTATCGGAAGTCATATCGATATCGTTCCAAACTCTTGACGTCAATATGTAGGTACTTATGAAACTGATCGCAGATTACTCGGTAGAGCAAATAGAGAGCAACGTTCCTCAGATTTTGTTATTCATCTTTTATTACGACGTAATTACTTAACGAGGGATCATCGGACTAAGATAAGCCCGAAATAGAAGTTGATATTGCATTGAATAAATAAACAGGTTTAGGTCAATTAAGGTTTTAATTAAAGGGCCAAAGGGCACAGTGTGAAATTAAAGGGTGCGCTCGTTGGACGCTGGGAGCCGACAGCGCCGACACTTGTGGAGAGTCAATCGTGGAGTATTGCCGAAGTAACCTCAAAGGAAACGTTAACATCTCTCGAACACGCGTATTTTTTTGCAATTTGCATAATTTTGCCTTAGCTTTGTATAAGCGATCAAAAGGCCGTTTGTTTTCTACAAAATAAAAGGGAGAAAATTATTAGAAACAATTACAAGCTTCGTCTTGACAAAGCAAGGCCTTTACAATTATCTAACATCCGATTGAAACCCTTTAAAATACTTCCCTCGCGCCAATATTTGGAAACACGGTAACTACATAAATCATCTCACACAATAGACTATTCTTCTTCTGAAACTTTAAAAACTTCCAAAGCTTAGTTCTTAAGATACGGCAAACGATTCGTCGTAATTTTCACTTAGATCTAGGTATAATCAACCGACACCTTACGGCGTTTGGCATACTTTGTATTCAGACTGAAACTACTTAACATAAACTTATCCGCTGAAGTTATCAAGCTACGTGTATTTTCAACTAATTCCGACGAAACACTTGGCTGCGAGAATTACAGTTCTAAATCATTTATTCGGAATTGGCGTCGCTTCGTAGCAAGTTCGTAGGTCCGTAGCAAGTTCGTAGACTCGTAGCAAGTAGGTCTGTAGAACGTTCGTAGCTTACTTGTGAAGGTTTGTGAATTTGTCACTTTTTCAATTTTTATTTTCTGGGTTTTTCATTTCAGTTATGAGGTGGCGTATAATAAAACGCCAGCGCGTTTTACTAGGTTATACTTATGAATAGTCTAAAATGAAATGAAAACTCTCTTATATTATGATACGATATTTTATAAAATCGGTTCTTTGCAGTCTTTTTACAGTGAAAGCAACAGCAGGGTTTAATTTAAGCGGTAGGTTGTTTTAGAATTAGGTACTTCTCGCAAAAATAATAACGGTATAGATAAAAAAAGCAACAAAATTGCTCAACGTCGAACACAACAATACCTATACTAATTGGGTGTACTATAATATTATTCCAATTAATATTTTCATCATTTTCAATTTCTGTGTTTTCCCTTTATTCCAAAACGTTTTCGACTACAGTGTTGCAAAAAAATATGAACTACTTAACATTTCACTGTAAAGTCTAAATACTAAATAAACAATATACACAAAGATGCATGATAGAACCAACCAATGACCCCAAACGGCTAGCTTCAGCAAATTACTGTCCGGGCCAGCGGACGCTCTCACCGACACAAATATTACTCGCCGGAATCTCCGCCAACTTTGTTTAACTTTCATCATTAGTTATAAGTATGAAAGCTAATCGTGAATGGACAGTTTAATTATATCTGAGTCTATTATTTTGTTTACTGTTATATTAAGTGAATAAAGACAAGCATGCTACATTAGATAAATGGACTGGTGAATGTTGGATTTCTATGAATAGACTGCATAATGAATTTCAGGATGAATTAATGTTTAAAAAAATGCTTTTTAAAAATTAGATTTGACAGTGATGAAGTAAAAGCATCTCCGCAAACGACCGATTATCGGATGGTGAAGAAACTGTGGAGATCTAAAGGGGAAGCCTATGTTCAGCAGTGGAGCGTCCTATGGCTAAGATGATGATGATGAAGAAACTGACAAAAATTGGCCCGATTATCGGTCGGTGTGCAGAGACGCTAAAACCGCGACAGACAAAAACAAACGGTTAACATAGATTATATGCAGTTTAAGTACAAAACTGCAACACAGACAAACAAACAATTTACTTTTATGCAGTTTTTCAGCAAAACCATTCGTCAATTATGCGATTGAAAACACGTCACCGACAAATGAACGTAACAACCAATATAGCGGTGTTGTGACCGATATTCACCGGCTCACTGGCGCGGTGACGGCCGAGACAGCCAACTGAACCGAGACGACCGCAGACCTGAACATCAGCACCTCTGTCTCACGTAACCGAATCAACCAAAGAGATCCGCGGGACCATACGACCGTATCGGTTAATATTGATTTTGGAGCTTCAATGCTCATCTTGGTGTACGAATTGTGGGTAGGTTCATGTCTATCTTCCATTTAATGTTTTTTTTTTAACTTCTTTGGATGGCATACAAGCCGACGGCCCAACTGATGTTAAGTGGTCACCTCTTTCTGTAGGCATCTGCAATACCATAAGCGTAACACAGCAATGCTAATTTCTATTAAAAAGTAGCCTACGTATGTCCTTATCCATATCCCAAGCTACTTCCTTGTCCATTACGATCGTTTGTGGTTTTGGCGTGGTGAGATCATAAAGAATTCTAATGATCGAGTCGTAGATAGGTCGTACTAAGCCTAAACTATTCCTCAAGAATTTGGTTATCATATACAAGCAAATTTTTTACAATTCGACTGACAGTGCCAGACATTAGCTCATTAAAACAAACACACAAGCAAACAAAAATACTCTTCATCTTTATTATATTAGCATAGATAGCGGTTGTTTTGTAGACTTGTTTTATGTTCTTCTAATTCGTACAAAGTAATAGATGACGATAAAGATAAAACGAATTTAACGCCAAACCCTCATCACGTCGATACATAATTCTCCCGAAACCAATCGCTCAACCGTAAACAAGTTGCAATCTACCTTTTTTGCTGCTTAGGCCGAAAGCACACGGCGTATTTTAAACGCGCAGACGACGCACGTTTCATATTCATCCCGAACCGTCGCCAGAGGTCAATCCCCAGTGTGTCGTACTTTGAAGATGCTCAACGCTCTTCTGGCTGACAACCCTGAATGCGATGTGTTTGTAGATGAATGGAGTACATTTAAGCGTATATTATGTCTTGTGTTTTGTGAAAGAAAGTATGCAAGGATGTCCACTGATCCAAGTAAATTTGATTCAAATTGTAAATGTATCCAGTATATCAACAACAAATTGTTAAAACTAATTAACACCTATCTTTCCTTCTTTTATGTATATATGTTAATTCATGTAATTGGTGTTGTACCGTTTTAATTAACTATAAATAAATAAATAAATATGTTTGATAGAGTAATGTAGCATTATTGTATGGAATAGCTACATCTACACGGATAAAACGCGCGTCGTCGGCGCGTTTACAATACGCCGTGTGCTAGGGGCCTTACTGGTGGTAATGTGAATTCTTAAACACAGACGTCACCGGCAGTGCTCCGACCCGGTCCCCTCGCGCCTGGCTGCTGTCAGGTGCGCCCCCGTAGCCTCGACGAACACTTTCCGTTCCTTTGTACGCGCGGCAACCGTGTAGCGGATGCTCGTATGTTGTTTGCTACCTGTTTTCCTGTAACTCCCCAATCCCCCGAATATTATCCACGCGTGTATTCCTAAAGGGTTAGGCAGAGGTGTACCAATGAACACTCATAGTTCGCCGGTATGTTTAGGTCCCATGTAACAGGGGGCGAGCCAATTGCCATTAACCGGGCACAAATCCTAACCCCGAGCTGCTACTGAGAATTTCTTAGAAAAACCCAATATCAATTCGTTCGACAAAGTAATCGAACCCAAGACCTCTAGCGTAGCAGTCGCGCTTAGGGTCACTAGGGTAACGAGGCAGTTCATAAGGTAATCTTCATAAAGTATTCTTGAATCTTTCCACTCACCTTCAACTAAAAGTAGCTCCTCAATAATTGATGATGTTCTAAAGCCCAGCTTCCTAAAAAACGACTAAATTTATGTGCACATGACTTTGCTTAAGAAATTGGTTTGCTTTCTCAAGGGGAAGAAACCTCATTTGCACAATATTATACTTACAATATTAATAGTTGTTTGGCGATGAAACAATACTCGGAGTCCTCGTTAGCAAATAAATAACACGCGCTTAAGTAAATAGGTTGCTTATTTCTGTCGTAATAGGCGTTTAACTTAGCTCCCGGCCTTATTCCAGACAGGCGAGGATTCATTGCCAACTTCCACTCAATAACGGCGTCTGACTCCATAAAACTTTTTCTTCTAGTTTGTTAACTTGACAGAAAATATCTCAACGTACCATCACGCCTTTATGTCCCAAAAAGTTAGGCAGATATGTACCAATGCACACTCACAGGTCACCGGTATGTTTTAGATCCTTTGTAACAGGGCGAGCCTATTGTCACTAACTGGCCACAAATCCTAACTCCGAGCTACAGCTGTCAATTTTACAGAAAAAAAAACAATAACACTTTGCTCGACCTGGGAATCGACCACAAGACCTCTAACGCGCTACGGACCACTAGGCTAACGATGCATAATATTTCAACTATTGTATTAATTTGAACAACAATTTACTAAAACAAGAATCGTGGTGAGAGCTATTTGTTTGGGCCCACAATGACACGAATTAAACAAAACAAAGAAATATGAATTTCTTGTTCTCTAAATTGAATCCTCTTAACCAAATTGATATCGTAATAAAAGAGGCCGTCCATTACGGAGTGTCGTCGAGGTAATTCGCTGTAACTCACCTTCCACAATGTCTTCCCTTAGAGCCATTCATAATTAAATTAAGTCTTGCTCTTTTCTTGACGTTCAACTCATTCTGCGTTTAATTTGTTCTTTTAATATAGTTTGTGCGCAAGATTGTCGCAACTCGCAATGAGTAAGCACTAATTGGAGTATTTATATACAACTTATTATTTTTTAATTTATTTATTAAAACTTTATGCACAAATGTAAAAGTACACCGTACAAAGGCGGACTTAATGACTTATTTATCAATCAAAAAAACTTAATTAACTTCCAAATTGAAAAATACTCACCCAAAACGATCTAGACGCTTTGACTGGGAGATCAGACAGTCCCATTGTCCTACATAATATTAAATCAGTAATTATATGACTATAACAATAAGACAACAAGTACTAAGTATTTTGTAGATTGTTTTAGCTGGCTAGTTAAAATATGTTTTTATTTATTTGTTGTGAGCGTCATTTGTTTTTTGACGATAAATCAGATTTCAACCAGCGTTTTCTAAAATACTACAAAACGAAAGATATGAAATACAAACTGTAAATGAGGGCGTAATATTATAGGTAAGTATACGTATAATATAAGCTCGTGAAAGCCCTTTGCTAAATCCCATATGGACCCCCTTTCCAACCGCTACATAGGACAGTCGTAATGGGTAATTTAAATAATCACGTTCGCCGAATCTACTCGTTATCTAAGTACTGTTACGAGCACTCGAGGGTCCCCATCAGTGTCGGGAGGCAGACACGATTCGCCTTCATACTCTAAACAAGGCACTTGAAAATTGTTGAACCAGTTTTCCTTAAGGCGAAATATAATATGTATTAACAGAATTATTTGTCATAACTCCTAATTAAAATTGGACGCAAACGTCATGTTTTCATTAAATAGTCACATTTAGTAGGATTGCTAATTTAGATAGATAGATAGTTATTAGTTAGTTATTATGATTGACGAGTTTTATGATTATGTTTCCATACCACACAATCTGGTACTGCACTGAGCTAAAAATTACAGAAAAAGTAAGAAATTCGAATTTAAAGGGCTACCTCGGCGCATCTCTCAAGGGAAACATACACAGCTGTTTATTGGGTAATATATCTCCGTCGCTCTCTAATTAACCCTGATAAGTGAAAGGCTGTTAAGTGCATGGCATGACATGGTGCCACATTATTTGTCACGTCTTCAAATAGCTTGTTAAATTCCTCGGTACTTGAGACCCTACATAAATAACAGATGTCCCACTTCCCTGTCCCGAATACAAATGAAATAAATCCAGAGAATGGTCCGGGCTCTACCAGCTTAACTATGATGGATCTTCAATGTACGTACATATTATTGAACACACTCGTAAGCGTCTTATAAGAAATTGGATGGAATACAAGAAATATATTGTCGGAAAGCTATTTCAGCGCTTGCATAATAAATCGAGTTTGAACCACGGCGCTTGAAGTTGTACAGAGCAATCAAGATCCATAGTGTGCCTGTCAATCGGATTAATATCAGTGTTTAATCAAGGATTACGTACGAGCGATGATTAAGGATCAATTCACTTTAATCAACACGGTTATTGATAGATTATCCGTTCTGTGTCAGTTCTGACGAACTAATTGGCGTGGTAGTTAACTGCTACGCCAATTAGTGCGTTTAGTCGCTTAGCTACTAACATGTTAACATGGGGTAACATGTACCGTACTGTATTTACTGGACAGCTGCCGTTTATAAATTCAGAAAATACATAAAATGTTTTTATCAGTTTAATTAGAAAATGAAATCAATTTTCAAAGAATAGATACGGGCAAGTATCAGTGCGAATTTTAAGATTTAATATATTGTACTTTCTAGTTTATCTTGGATAAACATTACACATATCGGTCAAGGAAAACATCGTGAGAAAACCTAGAAAAGTATAAGTTCGAAAGCCTTGAGAAAGCGTGGTGCAGGCTCATGCTTTCTCTGCACGAGAAGAGGCCTTTATCCGGCGATGGAACAATAATATGCTAGCATTATTATAACGGTAAATGAATGAGTTATTTTAAGGTCTTGGCACATGCCTATGTCCATCACACGTTTAATGAACCGCGTATGTATCCACCAGTCAGCACTTTACGACCAAACATGTCTACTATACCAGGTACAATAGGCACTACGTTCCCTTTTGGTATTCCTGTCTCGTAAATTTGTCAGCCACGTAACAGAGTGGTTCTGTATGCATGCCTGAGCGCTGACTGGGTAGGTAACCCGGTACAATCACTTAATGTACTCACCTACTAAGCCGTGATGACGGGTTATTTGCATATACAATTACATACATATTCGCCGAAACATTAATGCTGTTATACCTTGTTTCTGTTTAATGTTTGGTACTCGTATGCAAAGTAAGGTTGCGTTTACACAAGCACAAACTTATCGATGCGAATCCGCGTGCATGACGCTTCGTACTCAGGAAAATTGAAGTTTAATACTTGAGTATCTTGTTTTAAAGTACATTTCTTATCGATATAACGTACGCGCGCATATTTAGCGCCCGTATAGCAATCGTGTTGCATACGCATCGCGATCATATATCGTGATAGACGATTAAGATTAATATGTGCAATATGACACGAGGCATAAAGTATAAATTCAAAATTCTCTGAGCAGAGAGCGGAAAACGCGCGGCTCTCGTTCTAAATAAATAGTGCTCGTGTGAATGCGCCCAGAAGATGAATTTTCAGTTGGTGTGACGGAGGTCGTATCGTGTTTTATTAGAATCGATTGATTTCCGATACAAAATTGAGTTGCGTCTGGAATATCGGTGGGATTCTATTGCGGCATCTTGATAGGAAATTTATACTTCCAGCTGTTACCTTCTCCAGACCGGCGTTGCTTCGCCTTCTTCGGAAATAGATAATGGAAACGGGACTAATGCAAAAAAAAAACCTTTTTACCACGAATGAAGAAAACTTGGTTGGTTTAAAGAATAATGCATTATGAAAGATATATCTATCTATACTTAATTTATAAAACTGCAGATTTTGTTAGTTTGTTTCTTTATTTGAACGCGCTAATTTCCGTAATTAATAGCCCGATTCTGAGAATTCGTTCGCTGATTGAAAGCTTCCATAGGTCAATTCTATTAAAAAAGAATTTGGGATCCGTAAGAAAATTGACGCAGACAAAGTTGCGGGAAAATGCTAGTTCCATTATAATTTTGCTGAGTGTTCGGTCTTCAGTAGAGCACCCAGTATCTTGTACATAAACATTGTACCCCACCGTCCATAAATTCGCTTTTCAAGCATGGTAATTGTAACCATAAAAAGGTTCGTCTATTTTCAGTGGCGTACATTTACAGAGTTCTATTTTCAGCAGGTCTAAAAATATTTCTTGCTACATTTTTCTACTTTGGTAATGTACTGGTACATTATTTTAAGAGTGGTTGTAGGCTGTATCTCTAACATAAATAAAACTGAATGTTGAGTGCGCGCCATTTATTTAGCTTGACATTTTACAAAACCCACCTGCAAACATTGTTTGAAATTCTTTCAATTATAATAGAACTAGCTTCTGCACGCGACATCTCCCGCATGGTAGTCAACTACACCATAAAACATATTCTTTAATACTCTGCAGTAGTGAAGCTTTCTATCACTAACAGATATTTTGTAATCGCAGCAGGAGTTCTAAAGATTACTTTTCGCAAACATTAAAAAATAACAAACAAACTTAGTAATATTGTTAATAATTGTCGGTCGGTGTTTCAGTACATCTTAAAGCCTTTTAAAGGGCCTCTGCGTGTTGGCTTCGGCTCCTTGTACGCCTTCCAAAGGTCCGGGACCCTAGGGTCCCGAGATACATAAAGAACGTAAAAATAATAATCTTAACAATGTTTTCTTAATGATAATAGCATTTTCTAAAAGTTTTTATCCAAATTATAAAAACAAAATTCATCTCGATTATTAAATGTAAATCTGTTTTATTAATTTTTTTTTTTATGTTTTTGGCGAACATTTCCCTTTTGCGAGAGTTTCGTGTTTCTTTCTAATTATTTTCTTTTGTTCTCATTCTTCTATCTTTTTTTCGTATAGAAACCGAAATAGGTTAAACCGCATGTTCATTACACAAGCGAAATAGGTGTAATAGGTACGTACACGTACACGACACATTTGATTTATGTGCCACAGTCGTGATTTGCATGTGACGCTACATAGCTCCAATGTGCGGCTACAGGAAATTGAAAGCTATACGTAAACCAAGCCATTCCGAAACGTCTATTCGGTTCACCGGATTGTGGCTAGCTGTAAATTATTACAACCACAACGAAACAGCAGGCTGTAGTCTAGAAAAAGTGGCTTGAACTTTTATTTCCACATTTTCCTCTAACAAGAGACAGCTGTAACACGTTAAGCTTCACCAGCTGTAAGTTTCGAATAAAGTTTTTCTTTTACTTTGAACCTCTCGCAAGCCAGGCACCTATTATAGGCATAATGAAGCGTGTAATCGCTTTTTCCACAACGGTTCATACTATATACATAAAGTAAAATAATAATGTAAATACGTATATTTTCTTCCTTTGATCCTAGTGAAAAATATTTGATTTCTTTGCCCTCTGGATATTATACTAAGTAAACAATATTTCATATTCCATTTCAGTCATGTAAAAAATATAAGCGTCCATAAAAAATTAATTTTAATCAAAAAAGAACAAAGCTATATTTTTAATATTTTTTCTGTTTTTGAATTTCTCATTTCAAGAGGTCGTAAACAATTTTCCGCAGTTTATATCCATACTGAGCAGGCCGCTCCCTCGTAAATTCAGCCTTTGCGATCCAACACCCAAAGCTATAAAATATTAAGTTATTGTCAAACCCAGCAACAAACCCTTTCAGCCCATTCGTGCTTTAAGATCCTTTAATAACAACTAACACGAGCTTCAAACTGCTTCAAAGATTATTCTGTCAGTCAACGTCAGTTCTGACTGACAGTTTGTTCCAAGCGGGATAACATATTTATTCATAATGTAAGTTTGTTATTCAACAAATATCTGGGAGTTCTTACGAATCTCAGCGGGATGCGGGGAGTGCATAAATAAATATAAAGGAACTTACTCGTTACGGTGCGTGATTGTGCGGTGAGACTCACGTGTTCGCTGGTGAGTGGGGTGTTAAGGATATCGATACGTTATCGGAACTCGGAAGGCGTAGTAAAACGCCGGGTTGATGCGAACCAATATGTGTTGTGACGGAAAATAAATCTTCCGCCGCGCTGCGGAAAGTGACTGTTGTAACTTGACTGCGTACTACCGAACTGACATGTTAACTCACACCAGTGTTATTCTGTAAAAATCTCCCTCGGTGAATTTTTGAAGTGAGCTGTCATCCACGTATTGATAACACCTCAATCTCGCTTCACTAGATTTCTACGGAATAAGCCTGCGGATGTTGTGATGCTAATTACAGCCTGAGTGGTTGCCATCGCTCACAGTAAGTTATTGCACTTACGAGAGTGCGATGTGGTAGCGACGGATTAATCGATCAAAGGGATTAGCATTGTGGCTGACTACGGACTGAGCATAAATTCGAACTTCACACATTATCTGGCTACTGTGAAGGTTTTATACATGTGCAACTTCGCCAAAAAGTTGTATAAGCTTCATCCAAACACTGAAGTGCATTCTAATAGAAGTTCACATTAGAATAATAAGTGACCGGTCTCTTGCAGTGAGCAGGTTATTTGAAATACTGGTAGTTCAGTTGAAAGACAAAGACTGTTTTTCAATCACGTATAATTTGGAGACACACATACATACGCTCGGCATCGTAACCACCGTTTCAATTATTATATTACTTACTTAAACGGTCGTTTGCCGTAATGAAAAACTAAGAAGAATTTTAATAGTATATAGGATCCCGCAGCCAAATTGCCTTTGGGCTACCATTTTTCAATATAAAATATTCCTCCTATATTACAAGTTGAAAGTTCTCCCAGGTAATGAGGTGTCGTTATTGACTAGATAAAACGAGAATAATGTACCGTGCGTGCCACTCCTTCACGGCAAAGTGTACCTTCGACGCGTGAATAACGGGAAACTTCGCGATTCTAATAAAGATCACGTTTCCTCCCACACCAGGCGCTTACAACATCGTTGTTTTTCCAACTCATGTCACCTCGCGCTTCAACGTAACGATTGGGAAAACGATACATTTTAATCAAGTGTAAACTCTTGTAACGCGTTATGAACTCGGCTTAACTTTTACTGAACAACTAATGTTGGAGTGACAGTTCCAGGGTGTTTCTAATCCTACGTGACGGGTATCGGGTTACGATGATCGCATTAGCAGTCGAAACATTCCGCCGAGTCACTTCAAGTATTGGATCGTGTACCTATAGCGTGTATAGGCTTATCAGCCCGCCTGAGCTTACTAGAATGTTACAAGTCGATGTTGGAATACAAATCGTGTGAATATAGTTTATTCATTCAACGGTTTTTACAAAATGAAAAAGTCAATACAACGCAAGTCATACTAGACTATACCCCGAGTTTTCACCTGCGTTCAGTTACGTCTTTTGTTACTGCTCTGCTCCCATTAGTATTCTATTCGTAGAACCCTTCTTCTTGAATCACTCTAATTATTAATGAAAACCGCGTTAAAATCCGTTGCGTAGTTTAAAAGATCTAAGCGTTTAGACGGGGGAAAGCAACTTATTTTATATCTACTACGTAGAGATTAAAATGAATTTAATATTTTATCTTCTTTTATTAATTTACAGGCTGGCAGCGCGCCAGCATCATAGGACGCATCAACGAATCAATGAACTCAAACAGTCAGTCGCTACGGTGAACATTGTTTGTCTTTCCCGATTTTTACCACAAAACTCGGTTCTGCCTTCCACCAGCTGACTGGCTGCATTTAAATAGCACGTGTACGCTTGTGACTTGACATCTCTATTTTTCAAACTGACAGTTCGATCATCAATATCTTTTTCTTCTCCCGATATCTTGAACAGCGTCGCTGATGTTTGCCAAAAATGTGCCAACTCCCTTTTTCTTTGAAGTGTCATCGAAAAATTGCATTTACTCAATTTTCTCACGTGCTTCAACAATTTTTCACACTTTGAAGCTCTTTTGAAGATGCTCTTAGTGGTGGTGAAAACTGGACTAAATTCCACTCACGAGCTTCCGAGACACGATGGAAACTTTGTTTATAACTTGCAGTACCTAGTTGCAGTGATGTTAGGGCTGGTGCAAATAGACCAGCAATATACTCAAGTAGTTTTCATTTATTAATTGATAATGAACTTAAACTTGTCACAAATAGGGTATAATGTCAAAATAATAACTTTTACAAAATCTACTCGAATTTTTACACTGCATATACACAAACAAAAGAAAAACAATTTTAAAAGTCTTTCTGTTTTATTTTGGCTTATCTCCAAGCAGCTGAGACTTTCACTGGCAAATAGCTGATGTTATATCTGAGGACTAGCAGTAACTTTACTTTTATTTTAGAAAAGGAAAGTTAAATTATAAAAATAACATCTGCCCGGTCATATTGCTGCACATCGTTAGACTACATTTGTACATACATATAGACAGAGCGCAGGTTTTTTTTAATTATGGGAAATCATCAAATGTGCTCTTCCACCCTGGCTGAAACGGGAGGGAGTGTCAGACTCTTACTTACGAAAACCCATCCGTGTACCTCCTAATGCCCTTCTCGTTCCAGGGCCGCGGTGACTCTTTTGAACAAATTCCGCAACCCTGACAGGCACTGGCTATGCAGGTACGAAATAGAACTACAGCCTGAGAATGCCTGAGTTATCTTGTGCACCAACTTTGGATAGACATCAGACATGCATTAGGAAGTTAATAATGCTGCTTTATGACGTCAACAACACAAGATACATCACATAAACTGATTCTAAAGTTGTTCTGAGAGCACTAAGATAGGTCGTTGATCTTGGTGCTCTAAGAAATTAAAATAGATTCCACATTTAATAAAGCTTACATAATTCACGGTTTTCTAGAAATCAAAAGCGCTTATTAAAAGGCACCCCATTACTCACTAAATAAATAAACTTACAAATGAAAGTCCAAGAAATATAACGATAAGAAAACTTGTTCTGAAGAAAAATACAAAATGCATTTCTGTAATAAAACATGTATAAGCGGCTTGAGTATAAAACGCACAGAGCACAACAACCAGATAAAACGCCATACCTACTTGAAACTATTTAAAGATTTTTTTCTTTACATATACATGGAATAATGTTTGTTAGAAACAATAAGAAGAGTTCAATGAAATGATGAAACGATGTATGAAAAATAATTTCATACATCGTGTGGAAATACTTTTTTCACATATTAGATGCCAGTTTATGTTTGAACACACAGAATTCTGTATTAAGACAGGTATTGGGTTCACCCATCGGAGTTTACAATACAAACACAGTCCGGTATGTCCACCTATTTAGCAATACGCTGACTATAAAAGGTTTGCCGATATCAATATTTGTATCACAAAAGCGATACAACATAATAGCAGCTCACCGCTTACGCAAACAAGGTAATAAACCATTACGCGCGTGGAAATAACGCACAAATGTGTTTAATATTTTTTATCAGACAATTTATGACGACAGCGGCACGTCATTACTTTCGTTTCACACACGCTCCGTAATTCTGCGGGACACAAATGGCGGCGGGCCACAAATGCGGATTTGTTCAGTCGCAGCATCCGCACCGGCCACAGCTGCGGGACTATAGCCTTAGCCGGCCACGCCACGTGACGTGTATTAGAAAATGCTGGCTTTGGGACGATATGATCGGGTTTTGCTGAAGCGCGGACACGTGTGTGTTGTCATCATAATATGATTTATTATAAGGAGGATCGAAGCTTGAACTTTTTGTGAAAATACTTTTATTATTTTTCTCTATTTATGCATTGAATTGAACAATGAACCGCTTGCATTTATAATTAAACCAGCAATAATACTGCGAGGCGTTCGCTTGAGATCCAGTCGAAATATCCCATTCACATAATTTGTCAAAATGTCCGAATTCATCCAATGCGCCCCGGAGACCATTGACGTGTCTGACAAGCGGAACTGATACAGAAGCTGACAGATTAATGAGCTCTCCTGAGTACGGAAGCGGATAGGTGTCACACCTCATAATCATTCGTCTGCCGACGACTGCGGGCCCGTTTATTTGACACAATAAATTAACTGCGGGAACTATTTAATAATCCCCCTTAAGCTCCTCGTCACGGTCTTCAAAATATACTTAAGTACAGGGCAACTTGATTGGTAATGTATTCATTTCAATTAATAGGAAATTAATTATTCAGTTCTAAATGAATACTGATTGGCTGGAGATTGACCTATTAGGGATTTATAACTTTTCGAAAAGTTAGAAGGGCTCAGCTTCGTTTTTCGAATTTAGAATTATATATAAAGCTGTTTGAATATTGCTTTTTTAAATATACATGGCAAACTTGAAAACTACTAACGTTGAATTAAAAATCATACTCGTATCAGTGAACGCATTATCTTCCTTTTTCACCTAATACACTAGGCATACGGCACATAACTTGAAGAAAGTCAAGATTAACAGTTCATGGCTTCTTCGCCTACGTTTTATAAACATGAGACTACTGAAACCGCTGAAAATAATTGTATCCCGCAGAATATAAGTAGGCAAATTAAGTTATCTCCCACTGTACTATAACCACTTGTTTGTGTGCAACATTCTTGCTAAATGTTCAGACGGACTTGGTAATTTGATTTAATTAATTCAACGGGATAAAATGGTTAAGCAAAGTTTATGAAAACAGACTTCAGTTTAATTTTCCCGAATACCTAATTGTGATTTCCTTACCTATTAACTTATTGTAATTCAATCTAATTAGGATAATTTGCTTATTTTATTGACATGTCTTTTCTTTCCGTTTAAGTATTTCTTGAGATAATTATCTACCATAGTACCATACCCTAGTGCCAATGCTTTAGTTTTATAGTTTAAAACATAATCGCTTCCCGCCATCTGTACGCCTAGATCTTTTAAACTTTACAACGGATTTTAATGCGGTTGTCATCAATAGATAGGGTGATTCAAAATGACGGTTTTTATGTATAGGAAATCACTCTACATATAACGGGAGCGGAGCAGTAACCAAAGTCGTAACTGAACGCGGATGACATCACAAGGTATATAGCTAGTTATATATAAGCGAAACAAGCAGACATGTCCTACATACCTACAGCTGCTGCCTTCATAAATGTTGTAGTTATATTCCGAGGCACGGCTTGCACATGTTTCGAAGAAGCTCCTATGTGAAATTTCAATCTTAGCTGAGCTTGGAGAACACGCCTGCCTACATTATGCAGAGAAACATCGTTATCACACACGTTGAATATATAGAAGTAGTATTTCAGTATTTTTCATGTGGTAGAAGTATTATTATTGACATTACCGTAAGGTCAATAAAATATTGTCTGATTTATGGGACCAAGCCGATTTGGCACGTTGATTTCTTAAGATATATAAAAACGACACTTTGTCATAATTTCTTACGTAGAACTGTCAACGTATATTCGTAGATTTTCTCACTAGCGTCACAATTTCCCAATAGCTTCCTGTCCCGAACATTTTCGGGTTTTTCATAAGTGTTATGAAGATTTAACGACTTGTCTCCATTATCCTTAAGCCCGAAACGAGGGCGCCATGCCAAGCAGACATAAAACATACGGAATGGTTACACGATTGTGCTCATAGTTATACGATGCCTTCTGTCAGATAGAAGTTATTACTGTTACAGGAAATTAGTAAAGCTATTACTTATTGTATCGACATAAAATGGCTTATTTGTATACTGCCAGTTGGAAGTTGCTTGACTGATTCGAAAGCGTGACAAGGTGAGACATTCATAAAGTAAAAATATTTACCTGCTAGGTACATAAAGCAACCGTTGCATATTTCCTCATAGGCCATATTTCTGTTCTTTTAGAATACATGTCCACCATACATTTATGTGTTTTAGACTTTTTTTAAAACATGTTTTATATATTTTAAGCGTCACTTTCTCGTGAATATACTCTTTATCTTTCTATTCTTTCTTTCTTTCTATATTACCTACATGAGTAATGTTATTTTGCTGTGGAGCAACACTATAATCGATGCTTATCTTCTCGTCGTCATAACATAGACATTTCAAATGTAACAGTTTTTGGCACGACCTCTGACAGTAATGTAGACCTCTCCAAACCCAGGTTTGTGAGAGTTAACACAAAATGTAGGTTTATCCCCACACCGCTAACTACCGCTTTAACAAGAACAACCTCGTATTATCTAATATTAGTTCATATCTTATCAGTACTACTACAATATAACTAGAACAAGCTCCTCATATTAAGTGCACACTAATAGCCCGTATATTAAACATATGTACGATAATAACTTAATTAGATTTCAAGTCACGAACTCATAATACGTTAGGGCGGATAAACTTAGCCATCCAGGCGCTGCCACCGCGCATCCTAATCAGGACAGTTCTAATTCCACTGAATGCCGCAATTGACACAATTAATTTTGATTTAACACTTAGAATTGTTTCGTGGATAACGATGATGACAATTATAATGTATAATCGCGAAACGGTGTTGAGAAACTGTTGTTCAAATTGTGGAACATTATGTGTTTGTTCATTGTTATGTATGAAATATGTGTAGGTATGAAATCATAGTGAAGTAACAAAGACGAAATCATTGTTACGAGAATAAGGTTACCATATTGCAGGGTTTTAAAAGATACTTAACATAGCTGTTTACAAGGCATACTAACCATCAAAGCAAAGTAACATCGAGCAAAAATGATTGCTGGAAAATGACTTTTACTTTTGATGTGAAAATTACTGTTTATGACGCGGTTTTCAGAGTGTAGTTAAAGCATTTAAGAATTATTTCGTGAAAAAAAGTTGGGATCGTGACGTTCAATATCTCTGTCACTTCTTCTTAGCGTATCGATGGCAAATAATAAAATATAAATAATTATATAAGATATTTCCTAAATACTATGTACACTAGGAGTACGGTACAGAACAAACAAAATACAGCAATGACTATCAGCTTCTTTAAGTGTACATACGTATTTTTTTAGAGTAAAATTCACAACTTAGAAATCGTAATGTGACTGACTAAATCTAGCGTAAGCATCTAATGGATTGTTATAATAAAATGTCCTGCTTAGTCACTTCACTCCCGACAAAACCAGCAAACAACACTATATTAATACCGTTATAAATCTGTATCTGCTATTCAAATAATGGCCTGGTTCCACTCCTAATTGCTGAAACCAATAATCCTCGTCGAGCCACACTATTTCTTATTTAGATTGGACTTAAATTAGCTCGGAAGCGGCCATAATGCTACTCTAATAAATCTAGCTCTTTCAGCTTCAACAAATTGACCAGGATGGTAATAGAAATAGTTTTATCTTTTACTGAAATATAAATAAGGTTGAAAATATTTGTCTGCATTATTTATATGTGATGAAGGATTTGGGATGCGCGTTGATTAGTAGTGAGTGAGCGAAAGTGTGAGTCAGGACTTTATTTTTAGGTTTAAGTAGAAGGATATAAGTGAACTTGTGTAAATAATATCAAGTCATAGATTGACATAGAATAGTGTATTAATTGTCAAATCTTGTACCCAGAAAGGCGAAATTTGCACAGAGGTTCCCTTTATTTTTCAGTAACCCTGTCCGTCTGTCTGTTACGCTTTCACGCTTCTCATAGTACCTAATCGGAATAACAAGCCAACGAAATCGCGGATGTAAAATGTAGTGATGTATACAAGGAATAAGGAAGGGTATTTTGAAATTCAACCCCTAAAAGGTTAAATGAGGGTACAAATTTTGAATGGAAAAAATATAAAGTGACTTCTATATCAATTACTATTTAACTATTAACTCTTTTAAAATATTGATGATTATTATTATTTACTAATATATTAATAATAACCAAATTTTTGACTACTAATGTTCCATAAGTTTTTAAATTATTGTATGCCCAAAGGTGGATCATTAATATACTTCACTTTATAAACTGTAACACCATATTTTTTTTACCTGTGTACCACAAGACCATAACAAACAATTTGAATTTGTAAAAAATTGAACTACAGTAAAAGGCTAGCAAAAACCACATTTAAAATATTAAACCGGGATCATTCACTGTAAACTGAACAAGGCCTATAGTAGTGGAATACAAAGAATCGTTTATTCCATTGTTTCACGAAAGTACAGCAATCGATGTGGTAGGATGGTTGGCATCGATTAATTCAATCGATATACCTACACCGGCACATACTGCAACACAATAATTAGCCACCAATTATTCGTTTCAAATTATTGCGATACCGCAATGCTATTAACAGTCGGTTGTCGACATCGTTTAAAAGTAAAATAATTTATCCTTTAATTCCACCAAACTAACTACTATTCAATGATGTATATGATATGTTCGATGGAGAAAACTGCGAATACACTTTTTAAATTAATTCTATCGTGTTTAATAGGTTCATGTATGTTTATCAATAATTAGATCTTAGACCCTATTAACCAATAATTTCAAGACTTAACTTCTCTAAAGAAAAACTTTATTTTAGCCCTGAAAACCCGAGAGGTCATAAAAGGTACCTACGTCAATTGATTGGTAGCGTCTAATAACCAATTCTAAAACCCAAAAAAATGGACATACTTTACCTACATTATATACCAAGATGTCAATCCTGATATAAAGTATCACCGCTGGTGATAGACATTTGCAATACCAGAGGCCTTCCAAGTGCTTTGCCATCCCAGACACTGAAATGTCTCACATGCCTGTAAGTATATAGGCACTTATGCCCTTCAAACTGAAATACAGCTACGCTGCTTTGCGGTAGAACTACATATGGTAGTAGTACTTCCCCGGACGAGCTCATTCACAAAGAGCACTACTACTACAAAATTGATCGACGCTAACACTAGATTCATTGGTTAACGACTTGAATACCACAACCGTAGAATTATCGTATTTATATAATTAACTTTCATCCTTTACTCCTTATTACCCCCATCGGCCCAGCAGCGGCAGTAGGGTAACAATCTTTTCATTGTTCATTTATTTCTAAACCTCGTAATGCTTTCCTCGAACTTCCTTAATTAGAGGCATTGACTACTGACCCAAACAAAGTAACCACCTACTTAATGGATAGGTAGTATCTACACATTAAACATTTATGTTACCCATTAATAATTTATAGTTGAGCTTGAAAGCCTAATGTTTGTAAACAACAAATAAATGTATGTACCTTTTTACGTTAACTTTTTAATTGTATTGAATGGTGAACAATGATAGTCTTCTATGTCCAAAGATGGTATTGAAGGGAAATATGTACTTATCATTTACCTCACTTCCTCTCAACTCTCATCTCATTGGGATCTTCTTCTAGTCTAACAGGACGCAAATAAAAGCCAGTGTATTACGAATTTAACCTAATTTTACATCATGCTTGGTAGGTATCAACTACTCAATGTATTTGGACTATAGTTAAAAAAATATGAAAATAAAAGCCCTCGGCTCCCAATACCAATCATGCGGAAGGTTGCAATAACAAACGAGGATACTTGTCTATTGGCTTAAAATAATAAGGTAATGGCAATATTTCTTTTTTAAAATGACAAGTACAGAATATATTGCGAGTTGGGGTCTCATTAATTTAATAGAAGTTAGGACTACTTACCGCATGCTTTGTATTTCTTTGAAGCATTTTTCTGGCATGTTATTTGCATTGTCTGTCATTACCACAGTTGATTACCGTCGGTACGGCGTGTTGTGTTCTTTTATTTAGATTACCAGTACGTATATATAATTTGTGCTTCTTTGGGGTTTCCTATGGCCATTTAGGTGATTAGGTATCTTTCTTCTTTATTATTTCCTATCTTTGATCGTTCTTCTTTTTTTAATACTTGCATCAAAACAACATGTTGTTACACCAATAACACTTCGTGGATAACACTTTACTTAGATATAGATAGATTATAGACATTAACCCAACACAGCAGCTTCTAAAATCGAGGTTGCTAAAACATACGCCGTTTTATGCAAATTGACGTTAAAAAAACAGCTAAAACCATGTCAAAGCATGTTACACGTCATCGAGTACCCAGTCCTGCTACCGTTTGAGTTTTGAACAACCTGCCAGACACCTAACACTAACAATCTATCGGTTAGGCAACCGATTTTTTTCCAATTTACAAATTGCTACTACTATGCCGGGCGAAAAACTTTTCCACACACTGCCGTTTTATGTCCTACTAGCTTCTGCCCGCGACTTCGTCCGCGTCACAGTTGATGTGTTATCCTACGGGTACCGTACATTTTCCCGGGATAAAAAGTAGCCTATGTGTTATTCCAGACTATAATCTATCTTTGTGCCAAATTTCATCCAGATCCATTCAGCCGTTTAAGCGTGAAAGAGTAACAAACATCCATACATACATACAAACTTTCGCCTTTATAATAGTATAATAATAATAATAATAATATAATAATATAATAATAATAATAATAATATAATAATATAATAATATAGTAGGATTATGTGAGATGCAGCAGTGGTATCTCTATTTTTTTGGTACTGTTGTGTTAGTTTCCTCACCAATAGTCATGGATATAAGCTCTATTATAACTTACATGACAGTTCATTCGAAAATCGAATTTCGGAATCAGAAAAACGAAATCCTGTTTTATATTTTAATATATCCTCAACTGCTTTGTTAGCCTACTGGTCCTAAGCGCAGCTGCTACGCTAGAGGTTTTGGATTCGATTCCCAAGTCGCGAAAAGTGATAATAGGTTTTTCTCAGTAGCAGCTCGGAGTTAGGATATGTGCCCGGTTAATGGCAATAAGCTCGCCCAATATACCGGCGAATTGTTGGAGTACATTGGTACACCTCTGTCTCTCTCTCTCATTGCTCTCCCCTTCGGAGAATACAGGCGTGATGATACGTATGTATATTTACTATAAATATATTTCGTAACTATCCGGACACAGCAACCTGTAAAACAGTCTCTCAACAATATGAAAACTAAATAGGTAAACACAAACTATTTTATAAACAGATTGTAAACACAGTTTAACTACTTAATAGTCTTCCAGCCCGCTATTTGAAACATGCAAAGTTATCGTGTTAATAGTTATACTCGGGAGAGTTATCAGGCAGCGCGCTCGCCAGGCGGCGGTCAATTTAACAATAAGCGGCATGTTGACACGCAATTAAGTCTGCACCCGCCGGACAAACCCTGCGTGCCAATGTAGCACGCTAAAAATCACACGCCGAACTTTGGTTTTAACTGTCAAACATCGCCGACAGAAAACAACGGCATTTGTTCAAGCTAAATTCTACGTATTCTGCTCGAATTCCACAGGTTACGTTGTTCTTTTTGTACATGACAATAAATCGTTAGTCTAGCTTTTGGCCGGCTTTTTGTTTAACCACCAACGGCTTTTGGTATATATTTTTTTGTAAATAACTATAAAATGGAACTATATTTTAAATGTAAACACAAATCTTTCACATAGCTCTGTATTTTCGCGTGAATATGGTATCTATATCGAGCTTACTGTGCCACGAAAGTAGTAAAACTTTATTGGAAAGGAGTTGGCTTACTAGTTGGGACCTAACTTAGCACTCAGGCCGTGAGCTAGTGACCTATTACAGTACCTAAAGCACTATATCCGATGACCAATACGGTATGCCGCAAAGTATTTAATCGAAGTGATGGCCGCGCACGTCGTACTTTGCTGCGGGCTGTATTTCATAGAATACGACAAGAAATTATATTTAATAGCGACTTTCTCTTTGATTATTCATCGTATCAATTTGGCAACTAAGAGGCCCGTGTTTGTTTATGGAATGTTTTGATTTGTAATGGCAGCTTCCTAACAGATAGGGTATATGACTGAGGTGACTAAGGTGAAAAGGGGCCCAATTCTCATTACCTTACCAGACGACTAATGTTAGCCTCTCATAAAAAAACTGAAATTAATACACTTTAAATGTAAATCTTGATGGGATCCGAACCTTTTTGAACCACAAAAGAATTACTCATTTCCTACAATAACAAAACGTTCTAAAAACGAATTAACTCACAGCATTCGCATGACGGCAAAAAGGCATTAAAATGTTATTTTTTTAGGGTGTATTCAGAGCGACGAGCGCGTCCCAAATAGAATCAACGAGGGGGGGAATAGAATAGAATAGAATAATTGTTTATTTGCACAGAAAGTAGGTACAATATTATGATGATATGTGACAAATTGGGTGATCCTTATACTTTCTACCTTAACTTAGGCATGCAAAAATAGTTTTACATAACAAATACAGATACAGGCATGCTTGACACAGACACGCAATACAAATACAATGTCAAATAAATTATTAGTCAAGTATTAAAATTACATAACATTAGTCGATAGTTATAACAGTATAAGTCAAAGTCTAAATTAGCATTGTTATGTCAAGTAGAAATTTGTGACGAGTCGGTACAGAAATGTCACAATTGATTTAAGTATTGATCATTTAAAAATTCGCAAATTGAGTAATAACATTTATTAATTAACAAATCTGTCAATTTCTTTTTAAGGACTTGAGTAGTCTGTGTTTTTATGTTATCTGGTATTTTATTAAATATTATCGGGCCCATACATAAAACACTTTTCTTTAATAATGCGGTGTCATATTTATCAACATTAATCATGTTTTTGTATTGTTTTCTTGCTGGTCTGTTTCTGGTATCGGACACTTTATTAAAAAGTTGCATGTTTGATTTTACAAAAAGGCTTAAGGGCTTAAGCGCAAGTGTCAAATAAATAATATATTGTAGGACGTAGGTGCACAAATCTCTCGAAGCAGTCGGATACACATTGGCGCGCCTTTATTAATCTCATTTAAGACCGATTGCCGCTCCAATCGGCCGTGAGCGATTTCCAGGGGATTTGTGAAATTTCGAACGAGTTTCGCTCTGTAACCGGTTTTTCTGCAAATGTTAATGTCTTCATTTAGGTGTGGATATCGTTTTCCGATATTGGTAGACTAACCGAACGCCCGCGCGGGATGGATTCACGGCCCGGGAAAACATACAGTTGGGTTTTTGGACGGTAAAATACTACAATAGTTGTGATTCAAATTGGTGCTTAGGTACCAGTGTGTATCCTTTAGAAAACATAATATACATTTTCTGCGCATACGTAAAACAGCATTGAGAACTCACTAAAGTCTTTCTTACAGAAGAAAGAAAACTAACATATTTTAATTACCAAAATATTTCTTTATTATAAGCACTGGATTCTACGATTTTTTGGAAAATGGAAATGAATATATATATTTATATAATAAACCCCCTATAATATAGGTAACCGTAAAAAGCATCAATGGTTGCATTTTATATTTCTGCCATTATTCGTTGCTGCATTCGCGGGATCCATAATATACAACAATATTCTGTAGCTGGCTCAATAGTGCGATGAGGACAATAAAGAAAACCCTATCTACAACAGAAGTTTCCGATATTGCTTTTTGAAATAGTCTCTGAAATCGGAACATAGTTGCAATAATATGGGTGATTTGTTCGCTAGATAGGGTGTAAACTTTTTGGATAATCTAGCAGAGGGTGGCAACCTTCATTACAGCCAATGTTCGGTGGGTGGCCGGTCACCCGCCGGCCCGTTGGGTCCCGTACAATACACGAGTCACACACCCATCCAACCAAAACACGTACACGTTTGATTGCACTTTACTTCACCCGGTAATCCCACCTCGCATTCTATTCTACATTAATTTATGTAAAGAACTCAATTTACTTTTAAGTTAAAACTTAATTCCGTCGAGCTTTAGTCATTCACTCCAGTCGTTTTATATTCTTTCACATTTTCATTAAAAAGAAAATATCATTAAGTTCGTCCAAGTTCCTTAGTTTACAGTTTACGGTAACATTTTAATCTCGGAACAAAACAGTAAATTATGCGACCGCGGTAACAGCGCGGCTAAATTGCTACACTGAAAGCACTAAATACTAATATATTAAGCAAATTGCTCATTAAAAACAACAATGGAGCACCTGTGTTTTGTGACTGTGCAGTACAATACAATACAAACGGGTAGTACTACAAGAGCACTGCTAATTAGTACGCCACAGCTTTGTGCGAAACATTTCGTTTCGTAATCTGAATAGCAGTAAAGGTCAACATAAGTAAATAGTCTTAACAATTCCAGTTTGTACTTGTACATAAATAAACGCTGTTTTGGCACAGTCGCCAGTCGCTTTGACCAACAGTTACAAGGCAAGTCAAACACAACTATTGACATGAATTAACCTTTGTTTCAATGTTGTAAATATAGCCACGTAGGTACGTATTATGTTGATTGCAGGTCGAACACTTACAGTGATCAGTAAAATGATAAGAATCACACGCAATGTTTTGTGACACTTTAGTATCAAGGATCAAATGACAAATATAGGTGGTTATTAAAAGTATTTAAGTAAAAACATAAACTTATTTTTCATAGTCGTTACATTCATAGGTCGGGCTCTATAACGATGCAAAGCCAAACTCATCAGCTTGAGAAAGCTTAGGAGACCACAGAGACATTTCCATCTAAAGGTATTTAGTTCGGCAAATTGCAAGATTTTCCCAACGACTGTCGTCAGAAGCTCGTTAGGCAACGACAAGGTATACCTACCGTATGCATCTGTAAATACCTACGTACAATAGAAAGGTATGCATAAGTTACGTAAACCTCGCAATTTCAGCTTGAGAACTCATTACAAATAATTTAACACGTAATAAGCTTGTCTGGAATTTAATACCCTGTAATGAATGCCAGCTACCCGTCTCCGTTGCCAAGACACACTTACAAATTACATAAACTTAATAAATTGATAACTGTTCTGTGTATAAGCTTTCCAATTAATTTCAATGTGAATCCATTTCGATATTTGAATAAATACCAAAAGAAATGTTTATCGAAGGTAAGATATTGTGAAGATCTTTTCATTTTTACTTCTTCGTGTTTTTTCATGGCCCAAATTTTTTTTTCATCATTTATTATTCGAGTTTCGTGTTAATCGATACGGTTGTCTGACGAAATTTTTGATTTATTATATCTTCACAGTGACACTTTCATTATTATAAACTCTGTCTAGATACTGGTATTACGAAAGGCGATACAATAGAGTCACCTGTGAATATTAACTTCAGAGTTCTAGATGGTTCTTGTTGTTGAACATTTAGTCCATGAAACATGACCGGGATATCTGAACATGTGATGCAGCCAAAACTTCCGATCTCAATAGAGAATATTGAAGACAGACTTGAAGTTTTGGTATTGTGAATACGCTTCGCCTGTTGATGTAGTATGGTTTCGGAAAGTGTGCCATGTTTAGGCGTAATACGGAGTTTGATAGATCTAATCTACGTGCACTGTTCAAGGCTGCACATTGTTTTGATTACTTCAGTCTCAATTATAAACGTCTTATTATTTACTATTTATTTGCCCTCTCACTCTTCAGCACCATATCTAAAAACACCCACTGTTAGATATAAGCCACCACCAATAATCATAACGACGACTGACTCTGCACTACCCACATCCATTTGATTCTGCGTGCTTTACCTTGTCACTTCTTCTTCTTCTTTATCGTGTGGTCTTAAGACCCCACACACCCTAGTGCCAGAGTTTCTAAACCGCCTCAACAGTTTCTGACATGGTTACCGATGTCAGTGATGTCCAAGATAAACTGAATACATATGAATTAGAAAAATCACATTGGTACTTGCTCCTGCCCGGTTGCGAACCCACAACCTCGTGTATAAGAGGCGGGCGCCTTAACCACTGGATCATCATGACACTTGTCACTTATTAACATATAATTTTTAAGGCTGTTTTTAGGAAGATTTAGACGTATTGCCTTTATAATAAGAGTGAATTTTCTTTGTCGACAGGTCGTGCGATCGAGCGCGTGTGCGCTGGCGCAGATGGCGCGGGCATGGTGTCGTCGGCGCGCGCGCTGCTCGCCGCTGTCACCAGGGTGCTCCTACTTGCAGACATGGTCGTCGTGCGACAGTTACTATTGGCTAAGGATAAGGTAACTTATTATTTATATTCTTTTTTTTTTTTAATCAAAGATGCAGCTCGGAGTTAGAATTTGTGCCCGGTTAATGGCAATAGGCTCACCCCTTATTACATGGGACCTAAAAATACCGGAGAACTGTGGGTGAATATTGGTACACCTTTGCCTAACCCTTCTGAGAATACAGGCGTGATGGTATGTTATAAGATTCGTATTAGTTACAATAAGCAATAAGAACATGGAATAATATAATGGAAGATAAATCATTTAATACTATATTCTCAAATTTTATCTGAACTAACAAAAATCCAATGTCATCAACCAGATTAAATTGTAGTACGGTAATGACTTTGTAATCCATTATCTAATTATACGTAGATTTATATTAACTTTCTAATCCAAGGGTAAGCGATTAATGGACAAAGTTATATGGAAATGTCGTCCAACCCGAATTACTCGTAGATCAACGTTCTGCCTCCTTTCCGGAGCCTTGACCTATTTGTCGGGGAGACGTTAGTACCGACAAGAACAGACATAGGTACCTTTTATATATTTGTAAATACAATGTCTCATAACTTCGTGAGTCAGCGAAGTGGCGCGCTGTACGAATGTGTAGCAAATGCGGTTAAACTGTTTCGTATCCCATGAGGCAGGTATCTATTACAGTATTACGAAACTTCGTGAGATAACTTCGTCCTACGTGCCGTAGTTTGTTGGCTAGGTTATTGCGCCCGTGCGAGGCAGTTGCTTGTTTTCTTGTCGCATATTGTGCGTTCATTGTGTTTGTTATTGCGTGTGTGTGCGACAGGTGGCGCGTTCCCTCGACCGGTTGGAGTCGGTGTCGAACTTCGCGGAGTTTGTGCGCGCGTTCACAGAGTTTGGCGGAGGTATGGTGGAGCTAGCACGACTGACGGCGGAGAGAAGAGCAGATCTGCGCGACGAGAGGAGAAGGGCACAAGTAGCCGCGGCAAGAAACGTCCTCGAACGGTCCACGCTCATGCTACTCACTTCCTCCAAGGTAACTCGACATTTCATTCAAACTTTATAACCGTCAACGTTTATTCAATCAACATCTCATTCACGAGAACTCGTTAGCAACTTTCGTAAAACGGTCAAAGAAATTACACGTTCAATCTAAATGCAGCCCCGGAAATAGGTTAATTGTTTCTATTTAGGTTTCGTTTCGTTAAAATGTGTATATAGAGGCACATTGAAAGTACTAATTAAAACTTTAAAATAAAAGACAGTGCAGTAGATTTCGTGACTCTTATTTGGACTAAAAATAATGAGTAATTTAATGTAATTCAATCAGTCTCTTCCACTCTATAAACAGTGGGTGGGCATCATATGCTGAGCACTCACTCACACATATAACAGCATACGACCCATCCACTTGCCAAATGTGTTGATTACAACATTATGCGTCCCAGAACCGTCGTAACTTTATTATTAAATTATTTGTACATATCAGTAAGGCAGACCGCCTTTTCTGTAGATACGTGAGTTCTTAATGGCTGTAACTCTTCATCTGCAACTGCAACGCACTGAAACTAAACCAAACTGTACACGTGTGCACAGTCATTAAATCATCATTATTTATTATTTATTTATTTAACTAACTCACACTATCAAGAAGTCAAGTCAAGTCTCATCAAGAAGTTTATTATGCACATAAGAAGCTCTTAATAAAACACCATGATGTACCGAGGGCACGTTATTAACACCAATAGAACAGTAATAAATTTTCAATCCGAGTGTCCGGTGAGTCCCGTGGCTCGCGTAAATTAGCCCTGTCGCTTGGCCGCCGCTCCTCCTATCAATTATGTAGGTTCCAAACCCAATTCGGTACCACACAGCGTTGTTTGTTTGTGACATCGGGGTTTATGAACATTTCTCATACAATTTTATAGTCGACACTGTTTGAGACAATGCCAATAACAAGCTCTAATTTATTGTTAAATTTATGCTTGGCTTTGCTTCGTCAGCATTCAAGGTCTGTCGAGATTGCTGTCTGATTAAGTTGATGCTGCTTTGTCAAAACAGTTTTGGTTCGTTGTGTATCTGGCACCTAATAATGCACTTTATTATTTAAATTACATTATACATACTACTACTAATTATCTACTAGTATAAATGTGATGAAGGTCCAGAGGTTATGGTCTCATAAGTTCCACATTCGACACTGGGCAAGATCCCGGTGTCACACATTAGTGTCACATTGGTAAGCACCAATGTGATTTTACAAATCTTATGTACTCTCTAAGTTTATCTTGGTCATTTCTGACAACCTGGTAATCCAATCCTGGACTTATGATCAAAGGGTGATTCTTTGAATCACAGTTTTGACATGTTTTTGACTGAAGAACACATCAATATTATCTCCAAATTGAACATCAATTTCAGGTTTTATAGTAAACTAAAATGTCTATCGAGGCCTATATTAGTCAATTGGGATTACTTAAAACAAGCAATAATTAAATCAACAGAAAACAGTAAAAACTAATTAATCTGGCGTGTCTCCATGCCGTTTTTTGTAGAATTATTCTATTTTCTGCGATCTTACGAAGCAATATTATAATAAGAACGTTGCACCGATATTTAAATATGTGTTTTATGATATGTTATAACTTATATTTAAAATAGTTGTATTGATTCGTAATTAAGTTACTTTAAAAAATGTCCCTCGACTAAAATGATAATTCATCTGGCGTAATTTGTTTTAGCAAAATTTTAACGTAAACACAAAATATTTGGTACAATATAATCGACTCGTGTATCATTTAACATGTAATGGCTTGGGCACGATATAATATTAATTAACATCTAAAAGTAATTAAAATAATGAGCCAGATGAATGAGGCAAATACACTCGGTTTCAAAGAATCACCCCAAAATCTGAAACCAATCCGCCTTGAGCAAGCGTGGTGATCAATACACGTGCCTTCTCGTTATGAGAAGAGGCCTTTGGCCCGAGAAACAATAATAGGCTGGTATTTTATTACAAGTAGTATAAAGATAATTGAAAACCTACAAAGTTTAATCTAAAATTAAATTGCTTTAGATTCCATAAGAAACTGCTATAAAATCAGTCGGTTTTTATGAAGATAAAATTTAAGAATTGCCATCGAGTTTTTATGAACGAACTTACTGAAAGTAAACACGACCGGGCACTTTTATTTCCTTGGGACTTAAGAAATGAAATATCTTAAGTGCCCAGATAACGTGAAGTTTGCAGGGAGGCGGTTTAGAGGGAGGATCTGTCTTTGTCCAAGGTACAGGTCACTTGCCAAACTGAACAAAAACTGCTAAGGCGTCCGTCGTAATCTAGTTAATGGTGTCATTTATTATGAAATGAGACTGTCCCAAGATCTGTGTGTTAATTCATGTGTAAGATGGAATATTGCCAGAAAGCTATATATTAATTAGTAACGTTTAAACAAAGGCTAGTTTCTGAGGACGTAGCTTGCCAGCTGTATTGCTGGTGTCAAGTGTGTCATGAGTAGGGTGAGTGAACAATCGCAGTCAGCTGTATGATGGCAAAGCTAGCAATTTGTCAGCGCTTCCGAGCGAGCGTCGAGCGTGCGGCACGCCGATGCCTCCCCCAGCCATTCACATGACATATTTTACAAGACTTTTCATTTTTCCACCGCTCTATATTAGATGTTTGACGGTGATAAAAATATTTTTGAACAATTTTCCTGTATTGTGTTCTTTTCCTATCGCGACAATTTAAACGTTTTGCTTTTGACGGCATGTTGCAGTAAAACATTCACTTTGCAGTACTTATATTAATTATTGGACTAAAACTATTTGACCGTTCACAACTACACAAGTTTGCACCATCACCTATGTCGCAGTTCCCGACGCCTTCCGCCAACTATGACTGTGAGGCAGAAGTATGCACAAACTTCGTGCCGTGATCGTATAGGTATTCCGCAAAGTAATTTATATTGAGTGTGAAACTGTGAACTATTCTAACGTATTAATAAATCGGTTCGTGCAAAATACGTGTGCTCATAATTATTATGTTCGTTTTCAATACTATTCATAGAAACCGACCGCAAAAATTTAGGCCGCCACAAAAGCGACTCGCCATTACTGTTATTAGCCCCTAAACGATTGTGTGAACGGCATACAAATGCAACGGACGCAACGGACAGAAGCACTACGTGTGTGGGCGATGTAATAATGCTCTTAAATTAAAAGCTGTTGAAACTGAACAAAGTGGTCGAGACATTTTTGCAATGTTTTATAGTTTGGAGTAAAACGAAATGGATAGTGTTTTACATGAATTAATATGTATGACCATAATGTCATACACTAACTAAATCCATCGTTATTTGACGACAGTTTACATACACATATATGTTTGGGTATAACTACTTACGCTACACATCGCATTTGAAAGCTACTGCCCTTCTGGTTTACCGTCGCCCTTTACGAACCAATGGAGTTTCATTCATTCATCGTCGTGACAAGTTTTCCACCCCAGTTGCTTTGTCTTGAGACTAGCTAAATATTTCTCTTGACTGACAAGCTTGGGGCTCCCAGGCTCCCTTGAGTGACGCATTGGCACAAAACAACCGCGAGATATCTATATAGGTACTAGCTGACCCGGAAAACGTTGTTATGCTATATATATTTTTAAGGGTATGTAATAATAGATTACGACTGATTCTTAGACCTACCGAATATACATTTAAAATTTCATAAAAATCGGTCAAACCGTTTTGGAGGACTATGACAACTACCATTGACCATTTGTTAGAGGAGAATTTTATATAAGAACAAGAAATAAATAAACTGTAGGTCAAGATAACCAATGGACCTTTTATTCAGATGTCTGTCAGAGACTTATCTGGCACTTTAAAAGCACTGTGTTGTAATATCTATCTTGGAAACTGCAACCCTTGTGACTTCATTGTCCTCATTTAAGACACTGAGAGGTACCTATTCATAGTCGAGTCGAGTGCGGTTCACCACACTCCCGTAAGTGCTTGTGGCAGCCGGGAAACACCCGAGTGCGAAGCTGAAACGAATATTCAATAAAGGTTCGCCTGCAGGTCTTATTATTGCCCTATTCAACTCTACGTTCCATCTGGCTTCACAAGAGGTTATGAAAATATTCATAACCGCTACAAGTCTTTACCTCAAACTAACCAAATATGTGTTATCATTAACAGACATGCATGAGGCACCCAACAAGCGCGTCGGCACGGGAGAACAGGGACACGGTGTTCTGTCAGATGAGAAGAGCTATGGACCTGATACACTACGTGGTGAGGGACGGCCTGCCAGGACACGAGGAACCAAGCACCCATGAGGTTTGATGTCACACTCCAATCTTTTACATACACTAATCATTTTCTTATTCTTGACATTTGTTGAGGCACAACACTAAAATGCTAATATGGTCAAAACTAAACCCAAGAGACAATGAAATATGAGTAACATTGTACAAAAAATTGAGGGGATAAGTTATGCAAATCCTAAGTATCCATCATACGGTTTTTCTCTCTAAATAAGGACCCCAAAGGAATTTAGCAAATATGCTGAAATGTTTCATGAAAAAGTAGGTACACTATGCGAATACCGTTAACCCAAAACATTTTACGGCATCTGGTAATTGATATGATACCCATATGACGGTGAGAAAGTTTGACAATAATAATATATTCGACCCAGCCTTTACAAATCCTACCGCAACTCAATAAAACCTCGGAGAAGCTTTCATGAAAATATAGGTAGGGACATAAATTGCGTGGCACAGTTAGGCGTTTGGGTAACAACAATAGATGCAGTAAATAATGTCCACAATGCGTGACTTCAAACACCGCATAGTCTGCGTCGTGAATTCCTGTGGGGACGATCCCGATTCACGTATGCCCGCGGTTGAATTAGCATTGTTTATGATCATATTACCAGTTTATTGCTTAATCACAGTACCCTTTGACAATGTGCTATCATTCAATGTTAGCAGAACGCTGTTTGTGCGACGTTTAACCTAGGTTCAAATAAACTCTATGTTCTCATGACGGATACGTAGAGATTATATTATTATAGTCGGGATTTTCTAGTTCTCGTACATGATCATTTACTTGTGCCCTTTACTCATGTTTTAGTTTCCCCTTCTGAGATACCTACTCATCTGTTCAATATTCGTTTTGAGTTTCACGTCGTTTACATGGTCGTCAACAAAAACTAAAACCATTTCTGAGACTAGATTAGCAAAAACAAGGGGTTTCCTATTCTACCAATCCAGGTCAGGTTAAGGCTTTGTCTTCATGACACTAAGCTGCTACACGTATTGCTAAGTTTACCTACCAGCTTACACGAGTACCAGATGGATAACACTGGCGTACAATAAATAAACCTTCTATCTTTATATGTCTGTATAAATAACCTTTCACAAGACCTGTATAGAATAAATAGTATCCTAGCTTCGCCAGTATAATTTTTTCGGTTGAAAGCAAATAATGTTCCGTCCCATATACCAGGCAATTCCCTATCCAACAGAAAAAAGTCCGTATCCTTTTCCGAGACATAAGCTGCCTTTATGCAAAGTATCTACGTCAATCGATGTACCTTAAGGAACAACCAATGGACAGTTTTGTGCAAGGATAAAAGTCAAATACCCGCCTTTTTTTGTCCTACATTGGAAAAACGTTACCGTATTTGTTAATAGTTTACAATAAAAAGGGAATTCCAGACTTCTCATTGTGAATGCAAAAGTCGATTTAAGAAAATAAGACTTTGAAGCAAACTTTCAATGAGGTTTAACTTCATTTGAAAACTTTTTCTTTGTAAGAGATACTGGAACTATTCCGACAGTAGCATCGACCGGATAAATTCGGACAATCAAAATGGTATTTGAAACATTTCACGAAAAATTGACAGATTTTCGCAGATTGCCGAGTTTTTACGAATACAGAATGCGAACAAAAAGCTGCTGTGAAAAATCAGAATATCTGAATTTCATGCCAACAAAAAATTGCGGTGAAAAATCCGGACACAATTCTAGCTGCAGTTTTCATTTATGATATAGCGCTTGAAGCGATGTTAGCTAAGAAACCATTAGGTAAGAAGGCGCCACAAGTGCAAACATTTACCGACTAGTACATGTCATCGTCTAAACAAGTTCGGAGAGGCGCGCGCCACTGAGCACGTTCCGGAGTCTAGGCGACACACGTTATAGGAAATTGTTGTTATACTCACACATTATACAAAGTTAAATGGTCTCTAAATCTTGCTGAAATATGGCCGATGTAAACTTGACATGAACATTTTGATCCAGGTACCGGTTGGTGATTTGTACCTATAGAATATAATTTGAATCTTTTGGTCGGTAGGGATGTACTACAACTTTCGGAATCTATGTTTGAAATGTATAGGTACTTAGATAGAAGCTAATGTTACTTTGGTGGTCTTATATCCCAGAAGGATGACTAAAACAACAGTGAGGGTTACACTGCGGTATTAAAAGGCCTCCCCTCTGTACGTAATAGTGTTGCTACGATATAGATACAAGCCTAGCTCGTGTTATATTACATGAGACACTGGAGAGGCTTCCGCAGCCCGCGACACTCCGGACTCCGGAACAGATATGTACCGACTAGCTGACGGGGAAAGTGTCGGCAAACTTTACCTAGCTGATTACAGATACAAATCTACCGTTTAATGCGAATTGCAGAATATTGCAGGAGGATTAGATACAGTACTATATTTGAGATTAACTTAATATATTTTTGGATTTTTTATTTAAAATATTTATAAAACCTCAGTATTCTGCAACTTGATCCGAATATACGAAAAGGAAGGGGTAATAATTGATAGTTAAATGAAAGTAGGTATTTTGCGGCTTTTTATGAGAATGAAGCGTTTAGGTAGGTATAGCAATCACCATTTTTATTTATTTACTTGTCTCGGGATCCTATGGTCACCGACCTTTGAAAGGCATACGAGGAGCCGCAGAAGCCAACTCGCACAGTCCCTTTAGACGGCTATAAGATGTAATGAAACACCAACCGGCTATTATCCCTGTCAATTATTATTATTGTCCAATTGTTTTAAGCCAAAGCTATGCTTATAGACAGATTTCATGACACGCCCCTGTGGTGGAATATCTACCAATGACAGAAGGAAAGCGAATAGAAAAGTAATTGAAAAACGATGATATCGATGGTATATGGGCCAGTCTGAGCTGTAGCTAGCGATATAGATCACCGCGCTATCGCGATGGGCAGTCTCCTCTCTCAACGTGGTACACTTACGTATTTGCACTAACATAACTGATGTGAGAACTATTTATTAAATTGACTAAAGACCTCAATATCACCTAGTTACTACACAGCATTTCTAATCATATCTTTTACCAAATACAACGAATCCTACTAAATAATCAAAGAAATGTGCTTCGTGGGTTCGATTCCCAATTTTAGTAAAGAGTTTTTTGATTATACGGTTTGTGCAAATTATTTGACATGATCGTCAAATCTGACGATTAAATATCCATTATTATGCTACGTAATTGTAATGGTTAAAATTATCCAAATAGGTAAGTGGTTATTCTAAATAACGTTTACTGAAACTTTCAGCCTGTCACTACCACAGCTGAGCAAAGCATGGGATCTGAACACTCGTTTATTTATAGAATTTATATATTTATTATATTTCTTCCACTGATTGCTCTGTCTCTCAGTTACTCTGTGACACTTTCTGATGCGTATTCTTCAAACATAAACACTATTTTATTTCTTTTCTTGTAGATGAAACCTTTCTCGGATAGTCATGAACAGGTATCAATTTATTGAAAGCAGGTAGTCGAGTGCATTCATTTTTATGTAAGAAATTATTGTTATTGTACATAATAAGCACTAGATTGTTCTCTTGTATGCTTTATTTTTAATAATGTTTTGTGAATAATTTGTATGTTTAGTACCTCAGCAATTTGCTTCCTCATACTTTATTTGTATTGTGAAATAACCTCTTTTTTCCCCACTCTCATTTTAAGTGTCTCTTTTTCTTATTCCAATAGACATTATTCAATTTAGTAAGTGGAATAATGTCTTCGATTGCTATCAATATCTACTCTATTGTTCTCGTTTATATTTCAGGACTTGTTTATATTTGGACTTGAGGAAGCATTCAGTTCTGTAAACTTGTATTAAATAAAAAGCACCTGTATTTTATAAATCGTAGTTATAGTTTCTAACGATTAAAGTATTTTTTTTAAATTTGTCACAAAATTCTGCTAACGATCACGCTCCAAACAGCTTAGCTATAAAGGCCTGGCTAAGCTTCCCGCTACACGTTACTAACTTTATAGGTACGTATTCTAACTTTCAGCGATTAGGTCAGTTTCCAAAATAAGTACCTACTAGAGCGCTACAGTGGTGAGTAAAAATTGTGTAAAGCCTGCATAAATAATTATGAAGTAGGAATGTGACGTAGACCTCAAAAATGATAGTCATTTACGCTTATTAGATAACATAGCACTATTTTCTTCACTGAATACATTCTTAAAATATCTTTTTCACTTTTTCTCGAAGCTAAAATTTTCACCTATTATCTGTACCTTAGGTATTTAGTTGTCCCGTGGTTAGATAAGTGTAAGGTAGGAATCTGCTATTTTCAAATATTTTATAGATTTAAGTACCTATTGTATGTTTTATACTGAAATGTAGAAAATGTATAGGCAGCGCAATGGGAGGCGGGCACGGCGCTGGGCGCGCTGCGCGGGCTCACGGGGCAGGTGCGCACAGCGCGCGCGCGCGGCGGCGCCGACCTGGCGCGCCGGCGCTCGCTCGCCTCCACGCTGCGCGCGCTCGTGGAACGCACGCACGACTTCACCGACTCCGCCTACACCTCGCACGAGCATCGACAACGGATACTAGCCCTCGCCGAAAGAATAGCTTACGAATTAGAGAGATTAGTTGCCGTCGCTGTATCGCTGGTAAGCTACCTCAATGTCTTTTAATGATCATATTGTGTAAAGATTTTATTAAGTGTGCTTAATTCAGGAAGAACAAGGTGCCAACGGTACTGCGACGGCCCTGGAGAGTGCGTGCACGGGTGCGACCAGCGCCGCGTCGGAACTTGAACGTGCGCTAGTCGCCGCAGCGCGCGATCAAGCGCGAGATCTCGCCCCCCTCGCTGATGAAGCGAAGAGACTCGCCTCCGACCTAGCATATATAGGTAAACAAGCAGGTATAGAGTATTGTCCTCACTTACAATTATATAGAGCATTGCCTATTAAGTTACTTCAACAAAAACTTCAATGGGATCCATTAAAGTTTTTGGTGAAGAAGCTTTTAAATGCTGCCTTCTTTATATTCACGATGTGAATCTATGACAGAACATTATGTTTTTACGTGCAGCTAGTTCCTGTGGTGAGAGAGAATCAGAGAGACTGCACAATATAGCCAGCCGGCTTCATGAACAATTAGATCACATTATAGAGGTAACTGCAAGAATAACGTAAAATGGACACGAATGCGCAGAATTGACATACGTGTAAAAGTATATTTTAATCAACAGGTTTGCAAATTACTCAGGCATATAGCTTTGTCGGAGACCCTGCAAGTGAGTGCAAAGTTTGCAGAAATAAATCTTAGGATATACGGTCCGCAAGTGGTAACGGCGGCGCGGACGCTGGCGGCGCACCCGGGCAGCACGGCCGCGCGGGAGAACCTCGACGTGTTCGTGGACATGTGGGCGTGGCTGCTGGCCGACGCCGCGCGACTCGCCCGCGAGCTCCTCGACCTCACTGACGACAGACCCGACAAGCAGCAGTATAGCAGTTTACCGAGGCCAGGAGTAAGTTCACAAGCACAGAAGACATCAATCTGAGCCATCTTTATATCGATTATAGCATGTTGCTGCTATTTTATGCAGTTTTCGACGGTGTTTTCGCAATGTGGGTATCGATTGTATACCCAAGAACTGCAAGATATGATAAATATGATATGTGCTAGATATGACAAAAACACTAATGTAAAACTTCATATTCATAGACAAATAAGAAAAACACATTACACCCAAATATGTGAACATCACGTAATATTAACGACTATTAATTCATAGAAACACGGGACGACAAGCAAACCTCTGAAAGCAGTAAGACTAGATTCTGACGAGCAAGCGAAGATCGCGAAGTCTGGTTTAGAAATGAAAATGATGTCCTCTGAAATGGATGCCGAGACTGAAAAATGGCAAGGCGCAGCTGCCGACGAAAACAACGATATTGTGAAGAGGTACGGACTACTACACTCGCATACAAAAATTATATACCGCTAATTTTTTTTATATAATTTCGGTAAAAACATGACCTTCGTCCGTTACAGGGCAAAAAATATGTCTTCCATGGCCTTCGCTATGTACCAATTCACAAAAGGTGAAGGCCGTCTAAACACTACTCAAGACCTCTTCACACAAGCGGAATATTTCGCGGAGGAAGCCAATAGACTTTATAAAATTGTGCGACAGTTTTCTTATCAGGTAAACCAAATATAACATGCAGAACATTCATAGTTTAATGGTGTATTTATGTATCTATTATATAAAATATATTTTAAGGTACCTGCGGGAGCAACAAAAAAAGAACTTCTAGAACATCTTGATAAGGTTCCAACGTATGTGCAACAGCTACAATTCACGGTGAAAGAGCCGACGGTTGGGCGCGCAGCCACCTTCAGCAAAGTAGACAACGTTATACAGGAGACCAAACATCTTATGAACGTTATTAGTAAAGTCGTCACTACATGTTTCGATTGCGCGAACAAGGTGACCGCTCATTCCTTAAATCTATTTGACTATAAAATTATATTTTTCAATTTCTTTTTCGAGCAACACATCGCACATTTTGACAGTTTAGTAAATTTTCTAGGAAATGTAAAGATTTTAGTGCATTGGAACATAATGTTCCTTAGGTACCTTTGCCGTGGGAGGCCCGTGTGGGAGTGGTTAAAAGGCACCAGAGTGTTGCACCTGTTAAGTACTTTAAAGATTATATTTCATTCGTGATTGTTAGAGTTTCGGGAAAACGGTGAAACAGTGTGATTAAAATTACGGGATTTATTCTTGTTTGCAATTTAACAGTCAAAGAGGCAATTCTTTTTTAAAACAGCAATAAATTCCAGAAAATTTGCTTTTTACCAACAAGAATAAATCTCATTAGTTTATTAGAATATTAGTTTTATACATATTTAGTAATAGCCGTTTCAATTATACGAAGATCAATCCCACTTTTATTTACTGTTTATTGTTGTATTTATTTATTTTTTCTGTTTTTCCTTCCTCCATGCACCGGGTGGTTCCGTCCACGCCAGGGTCTCATTCCGCTGGACAAAGCGATAAACAAAACTTCAGCACAGACGAGGGACGACTCGGTCTGTCTCTATCTTGCACCCGCATTATATCATACTAATTATCACCAAATTCACGTATCTATATGAGTTCCTGTGTACGTAGATTACCTGAGCATGTTAATAATAATCATGCCCATATCTTCATGAATACATATTTATGCTAATAATGACCTACTTACCTCTTTTATTCAAGAATTCCGTGCCAGCTAGAACCTGTGCTCGACGGGGAAAGCTAAACACATTCCCACGTAGGAGATGCCCTGCTCCCTATGTGAATATGAACTTCAGTTATATTCGTGTCCAGCTGTCAATTTTTGTTATATCCTTATTTATGCTTCTTCCATGTCTCATTTTCATTTTGTTTATGTGTTATTTTATTACATTTATTTTCAGTATTCCCTATGTATGCCTGAGAGAGTTCCTATGCATTGGAAGCCAAATTTACAAAAAGCATCCACGTATAAGAGTGAAAATAGTGTACTGAATGGTTGAAGTAGGTATTTGTGGATTCAGAATTGTGGTTTTGTTTAACAGTTCAGTTTGTACCCAATGCAAATCATTAACAGACTGATCATTTACTAACCGTGGATTTAGTGTAGCATTGTTTGGTGTAACCCATAGCTATTCTTAATGTTGTTGGTGTGATGTTGCAATTGATAAATTATTATAATTAGATTAGCATCTGTGTGGTATTTTAATTAATTATTCACTGTAAAGTTCATAAACCGTATATGAACTTTGAGTGAATCAGTTGTTTTTTGTCTTGTATGTAATTATACTACAATTTATCTAATGTCAATTAAAACCAACACACTCGGTCTCTAAAATTGTCATTAAATATTGAAAAACCTTTCCCCCTAACCATACAACTAACTATTGCATATGACCGCAAATTGATTCGCGAGCATGGTGTTTCTTGTCATTTTGAGAATTGTGTATTCCTTTAGATTTGTGTGAATTCGAAATCTAACCACGAGACCTATGAAAAGCATATTTTACTCAGAAAAAAAATACAATACTTATCTGAAAATATGCTTCTAGAAGTTCTGGTCAAAAGGAAGGGGATATTTCTAGCTGAAATTTCCCCTTCTTCGTGTTACTATATGCTTGCAATTCTGCTAACTAGTGAGTTATGGCATACAGTACAACCTGGACTTCACGGGTCTGACGGCGGGCGGCGCGGCGGCGGGCGGGCGCACGGCGCGTGACGAGGAGGGCGGCGGCGGCGTGGGCGGCGACGCCAAGCCTGGCGGCAGCAGCTCCGACACAGCCATGTGACAGTACGGCATGGGCCGGCGCGGCAAGGGCGACGCGCGCCGGACCAGGGTCAGCTTCCTCTTGTTTTAAAGACTTAAACGTCTTAAAACAACTCGTCGCCTGAAGTCGGAAGAACCGACACCGCGCTGATAGACATAAAACTGACCAGCAATGCTCTAAATATATTGGACGGGCTGGATGTATCAAGTAAGATTTCGATTAGCGATCGCGGAAACTTTGTCAGTTGATACATTATTGATGGTATTATTATAATATCTCCAACTTATGAATTATCATGATAGGGACTGAAAAGATAGCGTAGATATAAAAGAAAGAAAATAAGAAAGATTTATGGGATAAAATGAGGCGTATACACAACGAACGGCATTCTGTACAGCTTTATGGATTTCTAGCGCGGTACCGGTACTAGGGACCATATGAAATCGTGTGTAACTGTGAAACAATGCCTAAAATATCGCAGTTACATTTTATTCCGTGTGGTACTTGAACTCCGACAACCTTTGCTAACAAATGATTATAAGTCGCATAAATGAGCGGTTATTGAATCGTTTGTAGCAATTTAATTAATAATAAGATGGACAGTACGATATACAACGTAAGTTTCTGCAGAGCACTTGCGACACACAAAGCGTCTTCTCAACTCAACTCTTAGTATTTTTACTCTTAATGCTAGATCGCAAGCGTGCGGACGCAACGCATTTGGCTGTGGATCGAAAGTAATAAATATTTATGATGTAAGATAATACTTTGTTACTTACTATTATCAGGGCCTTCAATGTTAACACCATGATATTTAAACATAACTTTCCTCAAACGTAGTTTTCAGTGCTAATAACTTATTGATAGAGTAGAAAGGCAATATACAGACAGTTGCAGTCATATTATTAATAATGCCTCGAATAGAACAATTTGTGATCAATAATTAAGAAGAGTGAAATCGTACAATAAATATAATACTTGTTACACTTTCATAATGTTACACATTGTTACAATTAATACGTAAACTACACAAAGAAGCCTATTTTTTTAAGTTTCCCTCTCTTAAGCCTGTTATAATAAGTACTTCTAATCCTACTAACTTCTATCTATTATGTAATATATGTATACTGGTCCCTTACTATTGTTTACACCTGCTTCCTACTTCTCTGCGCACCCTACTGCACTCTCCGTGGTCCTGTTGCACTTTGTTTTGCGTTATGCACGGCAGCTTCCTCACTTTCATTTGGCGTCGGTGGCGACATTTACTTTCAGACATGCTACTTACCACATTATACTTCAGAACGACACAGTGTTACTCTTGCATTCGATGTTATAGCATTCTTAGTCATTTCTCCTTCAACGAGTTCGTGTACATACATTAGAATACGGTCATATTGACATTGTTTGTGCAGGCTGCGCGTGCGGCTGTATACATTGCATGATTGTGAAACGAAACAAATAGATGTGTGTTGCATGTGTGTACCGTGGTTAATGGATGTCGTACGTCATCTTTCCGACGGGAGGATGTTTAATGTTAAGATGAGGGAAATTGACTCTGGTGGTTGCCCAGGCAACTCCCACGTCGCCCAGAAACGCAGTGTTATATAGACCTCGGGCTACTGAGCCGCGCCGGCGCAGAACGCGGGCACTCGATCGACGACCGCTCATGCATGCTGCAAGTGACTGTTCAGGGCTGACATTGCATGTGGACGCATCGCCCGGCATGTCTGCAACACCGCTGATCAACTAATGTGTTACGGCAATAATGAACATATCAGTTTGTAGGTCTTAGATTCAACCGCCTACAGACGAACGACGAAGTCGTTATTTAGTGTATAAGAGCTTTATTGTTAATCGAAATATCAGCGTGCCTACCACTGCAGTCAGTTCAGTAGTCCAAAATTATTTACCTAGGTCATGAACTAATTCAAATTAAATGAAATAAAACATAATAGTGTTAATTGGGATGTCTCATGTCTAATAAAGCATAGACCCTGTATCGATTTCCTAAAATTGTTGCAATATTTATACATAACTTTAAAATAGCATATTTTAGTAGATATGGTGTAGGCATTCCACCTACGCAAGAGGTACAAACTAGATACAGTATTTTAAATGCACGAATGCACTCCTGTAAGAGATCTATTTATTTAATACGTATAAATAATTGACGCAATATTACGTATGTAAGTAGTTGTTAAGCCAGCAGCTCTCATAGTTCTGTGTAGCTAGGAACTACTGTCTAGTGTGCCGCTTCGCCACCGCTACGACCGTGTCTCACTCTGTGCCTCTCGCCAGCACGACGGTGCCTGTCTTCTGTGCTCGGACTCACCTACACCGGTCTATATAACACTTCGCTTGTTTCATACTTTTAGCATTTACTCTTCTAAACTAACTACGTGAACGATGTTGGCTTTCGTATTATCTATAGTTAAATCTAACGAAATTGTTATCTAATACGATATTGACTACTTTAACTAATCTTTAATCTTGTTTATTGCCTTCTTAGTTACTTTATAGTACCTAATGTGTTAATCTAGAATACTAATAATTACGTATAAGTCAGTTTCAATTGTAATACGAGATGATTAGATTAGTTACCACAATATTATAACTAATGTAAAGAGCTTGATAAAGCTTTATAAAGAAAGAGTTGTGAATCGAACTTGTGGCCACGTAACGTTAGAAACAAAGATTAGCGTTAACTGCTTTGACTGTTAATAACAATTAAGTTAATAAGGATTTTCACTAAGTTTAGTGGAGTGACATGTTTATCGATTCATGGGCTATAAATTATTGATATAGGTACCAACATATTGCTTTTATACAAATTATAATATAAAATGGTTGCGAATGCTCTAGGCAGGGCTGTTAAGATATTTAAATATTAGAGCTGATTGGCTTTGAATTGCTAAATGCGTATAGCAGATTCGAATGTAATTTTTGTATGTTCATGAATGAATTGTGCCAAAACAATTCTGGATGAGCCATTATAATAAATACGCAACTGTTCATTAAATTAAATTCTATATGATTGACATAAAAGCCCAATTTCAAATGTTCGTCAGTCCACGTCGTGAGTGATATTGGAGAAGCCCGCCGCCTCACTCTATTAACAGTCTCTGCTTACCTACATCACGGTCATTTCATGGTATAAAGTTAACGAATACATGGTATAATTTATGAATCATAGTATCATCGGAGTACGTATATTGTAGGTCGTGAATACAATAGCTGTGCCATTGTGCCTCCTCGCTTAGACTTTAGCATTTAGCTAATTAGCACCGTTACCGAACTATTCCACGCGAGTTCTTAATTTATCATAAAATAATAGTGAGTTACACAATAATTAACGGTCATCACAATAACGATATCATAATTTATCGGTTAGTGTATAAGTAGAGTATAGCGATACAGTGATTTGTGATATTACAAGATACTTATCGAGATTTAGTACAACGTCCTTTAATTTCAACGTTTTTATAGTAATTAACTTTAGTAACACGAAAGAACACCAAAATAGTAAACCATAAATACTAAATAATTATGTACTTATAGTTAAGATATAATATAGACAAGGTATATAATAGGTCGTGACCTCGGCGATGGAGACCGTAGCAAGAGATTCTTCTATATAATTAGATACAGTAGGATACGTGCTGAGTTTGAGATTGCCTATGCCATCTATACGCGAATTATCACTTAGCAGAAGACATTGGTTAAAAGCGCGATACAATTAGTTGATAGTGAACGAATGGCCTGAGAAATAAACTGTTTGACCTACCTCGACGCTGAGCAATCTAACGCAAGGAGACAATTTAGGTATAAGGGAACATTATAAAATATTATTTGCACTTTAAACGACGTAGGTACATTATTAGAAGTGGCTTTATTTTCCAAATGTAATAAGTAATTATATTTATTCTAAAAAACAACTGAGCTTCCGAAAGTCGAATGCCTAATTCCTTATCACGGTTATGTACCGCAAACAATAAATGAACTGCAATAATTGTAAAAAATAATCAGACTAGCTAATAAATAATTACCCACGTACCTACATTTATTCAGAGGTCTTATATCACACATAAAATGATGTGCAAAGTACTTAGCTGTAATAACTACATAATATATTTTCTATTATTCTCTTACATGTAATGTGTAAATTGATTACCCTGAAGGAGTAAAACCCCGATAAAATGAATAGGTATTGTAAATAAATTAATTTCGATAGAATTAAATTCAGTGAAGAGATGTCTTAGTTAAACACGTATCGTCGAATATTTTCAAATTAATGTTACTTTGTGTATAAAGATTGTATTGTCGATAAACTGTTGTGATTGTTATAATATATTTGAAGTTGCATTTTCATTATTATAAGTAGAAATATATTTTCCATAGTGCTGCCAAAGATATTTAATAATATATCTAGATGTAGTAACGTTGTTTACATAACAGAATATTTTGAGGTTGTTCGTGAATTTATGGATTGTATTTCATGTGGTCGACGAATGTAATAACACTGTGTACGTGATCTATTACATCACCAAATAAAAAGAGAATTCATACGAGACTCTGTGTTTCATTACTCCTCGCTCTTACACGAACCCGTGGTTGGTGTCAATGTATAAAATAAAACGATTATTTCCTATATATTACGTATTTATTTATATTTATTCAAAGGTACAATATATTACATCGTCTGAACTGCCTTCCTCTCCCAACTCTCATCACAAGTCCATCGTAATGACTAAGCAAATGATCTGTATGGTAGTGGGCCGTAGCCCTACACAAAATACAAAATTAAGCATAATCTTATCACCTAAAGTACTAAATTTAACGCGGAAGTCAATACTGTAGTGGAGGAAATAATACAAATATATGTAAACATCGCATGCTGATTAAATAAAGATTATGCATGTCTCATATATAACGTATCATTTAGTAACATAACCTGATAATATATATTTTGCTCGTAAGATAAGAATGACTAAACAAAATATTTACATAACCTAAAATAAATCTGCTTACTAATAAGCGGTAAATTATTAAATATGAGTCTTAATAAGATGTTAAAATAACAATAACTTTATAGCATGTATTGAAGCCGGTCAACGAATTGTAAGCGAGTTTGACAACTTAGTGAATGTAGATTTTGTATTACAATAGTAGACTGTTCCATGCGTTTCCCAATCAACTGTTGGCGAGAGATCTTTACAACATTCCCTTATCCGTTACTATAAAGAAACGCTATCAACTAGCTAGAGCTAGATTCTATTTCACAACTGAACTATGAGCATATTTTAATATCACTAAGCACAATATAACTTTGTATAGTTATAACAAACGCCGTGCGAATCAAACCTCCGACAGGTGTGAATGCACCGAATAAGCCGAAATCGTATTACAACTTGTAATGATATAGAAGTAAAAAATATTTCTTATCTAATTCACTTTAAAATTTAGAATGGTGTATTACCTAATGCGAACTTTTCGAATAGCTACAGTATTCTCTCTCTACTTATAAATATAACTGAAAATAAAAGCAATAAACGATATATCTCAATTATTATTATTTTGTAATTTTTATTATGCTATCAGTAAAGATAAGATAAGATTTAGTGCCTATGTTAAATTTTACCCAGTTATTGAGCTGTATCGATCACGATTCTGATTGAGTTGTCTATCTAGTGGTACTCAACGTATAATATAATAAATACAATAATTCACGAGACATTCGTCTTCGATTAAAGTATACCGTTATTATAAGCTATTTGGCATCTTTATGGACGTAAATGTCTACTCATAAGCTGTAATATTGTTTGTGCTAAATCCAACGCTGCTAGCAGCTAAACAGTTTGAAACACCGAAAAATAAATAATAATTATATAAAATACTTATTATAATGTATGTTTTACAAAATCCTTTGGAAACACAAGAAGTATAAAATTAGGCCTCACTTATCATAATAAATGCTTTGTCATGGAAAAGTCTTATAAATAAAATACATACAAAAGTAATCTCATATAACGTAGACTCGTGGTAAATTTTGTATTAACTTCCTCAACACATGTCAGTTACATTGTTATTACATCCTGTAGTCTTCATTAATCGTTGTTTCATTATGCTAAGTCCATAGAACTATAAGTTACTAATTAGTTAAGTGCGCCGTGTGCGGACTATGGTCCTTATTATATAACTATTCCAGTTGCGACACTCTTAAAAGACCAATCTGCAAATGACGTAAAAAATCTCAATACGTGACGTAAAGTTACAAGAATATAGTAAATTACAATATTTTTGGCAAACATCAAAACATTTCAAAGTGAGGCTCAGTGGCACACCCTTTTACTTATTTATGTTATCGCTTTATTTACTTGATTACCAATAATTTTGAATCAATTGCATTAGAAATTAAGGAGTAAAATAGTCACGTTATGTATGCCCCAGAACAGAAATAGAACAATCACCAAAAGAGTGAATTAGTCACAGAGAAACCTCAATAATATATACAAAGTACAAGTTTAAAGTACAGTAATTAGTGAGACAAACTTTTAATGTGAACACACATTGCTGGACAGAAGACAAAAGCAATTTTCACTTGACAAATACTTGTGTTTACGATAGTACGGTTACTCGTCACAACACAGAAAATGGCACTATACAACCCAAAGTTAGGTTGACAAATAAAAAACTCATGTAACAAATCTCGATACCCGAAGTCATTTCCAGATTAGAAATACAATGATTTAAAATTCTGTTTAACAAACAATTTAAACCACGATATGTACAGTCCCAACAAACTAAGGGCTTGTCAATTCTAGCAATCTGAAGAATTTAAGATCTATTTTACAAAGAGAATAGAGTTAAATACGTAAAGTACTAAAGTATTATGTTCGAAGAGTCACCATAATCATTGAAATAAATTAATTTCATCGAGTATGTTTTGTTATGAAATAGGAGGCCGCCAGAATGCGGTCGGAATCTCATTTAGCATGATAGTTATGCTATAGAAAATCATCGATCGAAGCTACTCGGGTAATTCGGTACTGACGAATAAAAAGGCAGAACGCCAAGACATGTTTCGTTATTTTAAAATTTTAAACGCGATATTAGGAATCAAACTTCTATTTGTACTCGGACCTCATTTCTGTCGATGCCAAAATGTTATTACATACTATGTCGACCGAGGGTACCGACACTCGATCGATGATGTGACGCCCATACGGCGTGAGTTAGTCACGCGCAAGTAACGGTGGGTGCGAGGCCGACGAGACTGTGCTCGAGTTTAAAACAAACCTTTCTTTTTCTTGTCCTTCTTATCCTTGCCGTCGACAGTCCTGGAACGTGAATAAAAAAGAATTAAGTACTGATCTAACGCTTCAATAAATGGTCAATTCAATCTGTTCACGAAGTACGAAGTAGTATTTCAGAATCAATCGTAAATAATGTAAAGTAATGTAATGTAACATGGTACACTAAATATATTTTGAAGAGACAAAACCCTGAACGTATAGATGCCAGCACATCAAGCTATCCCAAACTGTCAAATTTTCCCAATTGAACTTAAACCTTATTTTTTTGTAATAAAGTTGAAAAACTATCAAAGAAATTTGACAGATTGGGGTAAGTTTATGCGCTGGCCTCTATACAATGAACAAAAAATATGGTATGGATTATGCCGGATATGGCCAAGTGTAAAAATTAACGTCAGGTTTATAAGGCATCCTTTCAAAGGGTTTCTTCACAAAATTATGTAGAACTATCTTCCCACGGCAACTATTCTTCTGTTTGAATCTAGGACCGATATTAAATGGCGAATCAGTCAGCGTGCAGTGTCGCAGTTAGTAATAAAATGAAAGTTACACATCAGGTGCTACTCGGCACTGAGCGAATTACGAGGTAATTGTCCGAAATGGCCGAATTCGGCCTCGGTAGCTAATTTTAGTGCAGACTAGCTAAGTTAGTAGGCGATATTATAGTGCACAAGGATGCGCGTAAACACAGGTGCACTTTCTCTTTCCTAACCCTCATAGTCGGATGGGACGGCAATCCGATACATTGGAGAGAGATCAGGCGCAGGACCAACGGCTTTACATGCTTTCCGAGGCACGGGAGTGTTACACCGCCGACTTCCAATCTTCGGGCTGAGAAATACGTAGTGGAAAAACCCAATAACACCTTTCGTAGGACCTGGGGAATCGAACCCAGGATCCCCCGCTCAGCAGTCGCACTTGCGACCGAGAGTCCAACGCGGCAGTGAACCAGTTTTCAAATCGGTCCAGGCGTATTCGCGTAATCGGGGAACATACACAAAAAAATTAAATTAAATATTTAAAAAACCCCCGCCACAAAATCCTAAGTTCCCCTTTAAAAAGTAAAAAAATAAAATACGTCGCGTTGGGGGACGGATGTTGCATTTAGGGAACGACCGTCCCCCAACGCGACGTATTTTATTTTTTTACTTTTTAAAGGGGAACTTAGGATTTTGCGGCGGGGGTTTTTTAAATATTTAATTTAATTTTTTATTTTATACTTTTTATAGGTACATACTTATTATAATGTCGATTTTGTTAAGCTGTAAATACATAGGTTCCTAATAATTTAATAACCCACATGACCAATCATCTTTAGTTTTTCTTCCTCACTTTCACACCCATAACTTTTAAAACGGCTCAACCGATTTTCATCAAACATGTCTAAGAACACTCGCACATAAGTCACCTTTCATACAAAAAAAACTAAATTGAAATCGCTTCATCCGTTCGGGAGCTATGATGCCACAGACAGACAGACAGACAGACACGTCAAACTTATAACACCCCTCTTTTTGCGTCGGGGGTTAAAAAAAAATATCCTGATAAATTGAGAATCGCCTTTAGAAGTGGGTTAAAAAGCTAGCGGTACATACTCCTTGCTGTTGGCCTCGAGCGAGCGGCGGCGCAGGTCGTCGAGCGACAGGCCGGTGTCGCGCTCCCAGGCGGCGCGCTCGGCGTGCAGCGCGCGCTGGCGCTCGTCCAGCTCGCGCGCCTGCGCCTCCAGCGCGCGCCGCGTGGCCTCGTGCCGCCGCGCCAGCTCCGCCTCCGACTCCTTCAGCTTGGCGCGCTTCTCGCGGACCTTCATCTCGAACACCTGGGGACGGAACCGGAACCTATATATGTATTCTCCACACCGATTCCGGCTACGACGGCTAATCTTCTTGCAGACTAGTCAAATACGAAGGAAGTGTGTGCGCAAAAACCAGTATACTCCCTCTTCTCTAACTCTCACAGAGACGGCAATCCCACACTACCAGAGAGAGATATATTGCAGGGAGCGTGCTGGGCAAAGTACCTAGCAGTAGGTACCTAGTAGCACCAAAAAGCATCGACAGCTAATTTGCTAAGAAAATATATTTATGTATTGATTTATTTGTTTTTAATAGACAAGTACTGACCTGCTCCATTTCGCTTTCCATCTTCTTCATCTTAAGATCATGTTCTCGCTTTTCTTCCTCCATTTGAGCCAAAGGATTCCTGAGAACAAATATTTACATTTACGTCTATCTAAATGACCACTGACCTCACTATAGGAAGTATGAAAATGTCCAATAAACCAAAAAAAAATGAATAAAAGTAATATTACAAAAAGACATGCAAAAACGGGCCAACAACAAAAGAGGTCGTGGCCAAAAGAATGCTATGTTTTCTTTCCTTTCATTATGTATTATATTATTCATAACATGCCTAACGATATATCACATCAATAGGTACTTCTAAAGACAAAGGAGGGCAAAGCGCAATGTGAAATGTGGGACACAGTCGACAAGTCACGTTTAAACGACGGCCAATTCGCCTAGTCCAATTTGTCAATTGGGTTTAGTTGACGAGAGCAATTTCTTCGTTTCTAGAATCAGGATAAGGTTGTTTTACATGCCAGACTATAATACGCACTGAGTCATATCCGCTGTTCCAAATTGATTTCATGTTATAAAGCTAACAAAATTAAAGCGAAAGCATGCATGTCACCAAAACCCAAGGCTACACTATAAATATGCTACACATTTAGGTATTTTACTGTTTGTAAGCTTAAACTTCATCTACAAAAACCTATATTTTTCTTGTCTTAAGGATTGATTTCCCTAAGAAATTTCAGCTATAACACAATAATATGAAAGTTTAAGCTTGCAGCCACAAGATAATTAAGCATGGGATTAAGTATAGTAGAGTTAATTCTGCCAAAATGAAACAACACACGACAAAATATCTCCCTTTTTTTAACCGACTTCAAAAAGAAGCAGGTTCTCAATTTGTCTGTATTGCAATGACTTTGGATATTTAACACTGATTGATTTTAAATGTATTCTATGCATAACTTTAAGATTTCCATATATTATATTAGATATTTTATCGCTGGATAGTAAAGTTATGCATTTAGAATATTGAATTAGTTTGATATAATCAATTAAATTATTGAGAGATTATGTACTGGCTCATCTTGGAAGAACTAAGCTCAATTCATTCAGTTTAGTGATATCTCTAAAATATTGCCAACATATCATCAGTTTCGGGGTTTCAAAAGGATTTTTTAGGCCAATACTATCAAAAACTGAATGTTTGGGCACTGGGAGGCAAAAAAAAACAACACTGTGCTATGTGTACAAGCTGCAGTTATGAAAATACGTCGGACGCGACGGGACTTACCAAACGGTCATGAAACTGTTCATCAATCCTTGCGGGCACAAACTGAACCAACACAACCAAAGTTAACGACACACGGCTGTGCCCCGCAAACACTTCACAGTGGCATCAGTAACAAACAATCACAACATTAACACAAATAAGCGAAAATGCGACATTAACAAAAGGCTAGTATTGCATCAAACTGTCGTTCCAAACGCATACGCATTAATGTGCTGCATATATTACGGGTAAAAAAGAGTTATTTGCTTTTTAGATCCCGTGTGATGTAAGCCTTCATTACGGTCTATAGACAGTTTACAAGACATTCATGTACCTATTACACCAATTATTGCTGAGAAATCAGTGCGCAGCCGAGTGTAACACACGCAAATTAGTTGCAGTCATCACTATTTGAACACAACGAATATAATGAGGAATAAATTGTTATTAATGCCACTGTGTAAGCGCGTGAACTGCAAGTTATTATGATATATGATATTTATCATGGTTATTTTAAAAAAACAACAGCATCGTCTTGTTATACAAGTCGCCATTAAATATTTTTTTAAATAATCCATGAAACGTAAGATTATGACAGACATTAACAATATTAATATTTCATTTCTGCATGCCCAAGCACAGAACGTTCAATAATTAAAGAATATCAATGCAGAGCTATTTAATAAAATCTATAGTATTAAAAATAAAATAAAACTCTGTAGCACACAACTGCGACAGTATAGAAGAATCAATGTTAAAGGTGACCAGACATGCAGCAATGAGGAAACAATCAAACAAATCACTCAATGAACATTTCAATTGTTATTTAAATGTTGTAAAAGTCCATGGAATTCCAAAAATAAGTCTGGTCACCTTAAATGCGGTGACAGCAGTAATAAAATAAATAAATGTTAGAATATCGTTAAATAGATGTTTTAGCAACCCTGTCTACTTAGGTTGTTAGGTCTAATCATGCCTGTTTCAAAATATTCAAAAGAGATCTACTGAGACCAGAGAAACAGGTAAAACACTCGGTTCAAAAAGTTAGTCTGTTAGCACAATTTTAATATGTTATTGACTTTGTGAGCGAAATGAGGCGATGGATAGGTGAGCAACGTTCGTCTTACTTGTTCGAGTTGATCCTGTGCGGTTTGCCGTCGTGGGACAGACCGGCTAGCTTGCGGCATCGGTAGTTCTCATAGTGTACTGAGCTTGTCACATCCTTCAGGTCCTGAAGATGCGTCCTTATTACCATGTTGCGCAACGCCAAGAAGTCGCAATGTTCCAGGTTCTCAACTATAAACAAACAATTGAAATATTTAAGTTTCGCCAATTGTAAACATTGGACAAACAATAGAAAACGATAAGGCTGTGTATGGCTGGGTACAGCTGGGGTCTTTCTATCAATCGCGTGATGTCAGGCGTCATCGTAAACGTGACCGAGTATCAAATTGCAGTGAGCGTATCAAATCGTTCATTTTCACAGCTCCCATCTTGAGACGGCTTAGGTTATAGGCTGCATAAATAATATATCTTATGTCAAAACATGTCAGTTGTGTCCATTCTAAAGTGATGAAGATAATTCCTACAACGTCGCAACAAATAAGGCAAATAAGTGTGTGTACGTACCCTCAGCGATCCCCCAGGGATACTTGCGGCCGCGCACGCGCTTGCCGTCGGTCTCGATGACGGTGTTGGCGCCCACGACGGCGAAGGGCACGCGCGTGCGCAGCGAGCGCGCCGCCTCCGCCACCTCGCCCTCCTCGCCCGTGCTCTCCGGGAAGTCGTAGATCTTGATCTTGTGCTGACTTATCTCTTTCATTATCTGTAGTGCAACATATTGAAAATATATTATTCTTAGACAGTGTACGGGAAGCTGCCTCTTTGGCCTAGTGGTCCTAAGCGCGACTGCTACGCTAGAGGTCTTGGGTTCGATTCCCAGGATGTTATGTATGTATACGGGAAACCATTTCTAATGTCACTGCTTGCTTGCTTCGTGCTCACTCGTCCAGTCTATGTTGTCGTACATAACCACCTAGTCGGTTATGTCACATCATTATCCAGTACAGTGCACTGAATTAAGTGATATAACAATATCTAGTCCAATAACTGGATTGGCGGTCTATTTTAATATGGTTTCTTTTTTGACCATTGTTACTTTCGTATTTACAATTTAACTTTTTATTTATTTATTAAATCATTGGATTAGCGTAAATAAAAACATGCAGTACGAACCAGCGCTGAATTCAATCTAGCAAATTACGGTGACAATTCTTCACTCCAGAACCATTCTAAACGAAACTCAAACTACTTCGTTTCTTCGTGCTTACCTGTTCTTTGAAGTCCTTGCACTCCTCCGGGGTCATAGTGTCCGCCTTAGCGATGACAGGTATAATGTTGACCTTGTCGCCGAGCCGCTGCATGAACTCGACGTCGAGCGGCTTGAGCCCGTGGCCGCTGGGCGCGATGAAGTACAGGCAGCAGTGCACGCGCGTGTCCGGCGGGGCCGCCTTGCGCGTCACGCGGGACTCCGCGTTCAGGAACTCTTCATACTTCGACTCAACGAAGTCGATGATAGGTTGCCAACTACGAAGTCAAAGCATTTATCTCAATTAGACCATTTACAGACACTTTTGAATTGTCAAGAAGTTACAGTTACAAGTTGAAGCTAGTTGCTCGTTCCAAAACGTAGGTCTCTATGGAGAACAACGAGCAAGAAAGAAACTCCATGGACACTCTTTTCTTTCAATTTTCTTACAATGTCGAGTGAATGTCTTTATTGCAAATGAAAGTCAAGAATGAAGAAGTATTTCGCTAATAGCGAAATAAATCTACTGTTCAGATAAAAAAATTCAAACGATCATTACTATTTGTTTAGTGAACGTCGTTGAACAATTTTCGCGTGTTGGGTGTGAATCCACGACAATATTATTGCATGCAACGTAATCGAAAGGATGTTTAGAATCACGCACCAATTGCTGTTGTCGACTGCATCGCCGAAGCCCGGTGTGTCGACGATCGTTAATGTGAGGTTGACGCCGTTCTCCTTCAAGATCACCACGCTGGTCTCCACGCCGACCGTCTTCTTGACGCGTAGTGAGGGGCCCGGGTGCTTGTCCCGGTCGTACACGTCCGTCAGAAACAATGAGTTTATTAGCGTCGACTTGCCCAAACCTGTTTCACCTAAAAATAAACGCGTTATTCATTAACAACCTTAATTTCTCAGAAGGTTGCATATTAACACAGTGACTAATATGCACATACCAAAATGTCATTTAACCGCCGACCACTATTATTGGTGAGACTTTTCCATTATTAAATGTAAGAACAAATCCATAGTCTTGTATCACTTACCAACAACCATTAGCGTGAATTCAAATCCTTTTTTCACTGCCTTTCTGTAAACTTGATTTGGTAGGTTTGCAAATCCGACATATCCATCTAATTCTTTGGTTTTTGGTTTTTCTAATTTAGGTAATTCCGGTTTTGGCGCAACAGGTGGGTGATCAGGTTTCTGAAAATTTACAAAAAGCATTATGTAGTTATATGGCATACTTATTACATTCAGTCAAAATATGGTGTAGCATATAATACGCTAATATTCATGAACGAACTCAAACACTATTATTATTCTGAGTACCCGCTTATAATGAGCACTGTTATGTGTGACTAAATGGGTAAGCATTGGTTTGGTATTCCACGTAGGCACGTGATAGAAAACTTGGAAGTGCATATTAGAGGCTCGTATCATTTGCTATTAATTTATAATACACACAACAGTAATTATCAATACCAAAGCGAACATTTATGTACATACGATAATACTGCAGGCGCTCTATTAATAATTGAGCATCGTCAAAAAGCTGCTCGCCAGTAAACAGTCGAAATGCAATGGTTTATAAGGCAGGAAGAGGAAACATTAATGCGTGCTCACTGTTCAGGTTACCGAGTTTGCCGAATGTTTACTCAAGTGCACAAGTCGTTGGCGGTGACATTCTTACCGTGTCGCGATTCATTGTGTCGACGATTTTCTGGTTAGCACCACTATTGATTCTGGTTTTCAGGGCTTGCAGTGGTTGGGAATATTGTGGCAGGCTTATTATGTTATTAGGTACCTTGATAATGTTTTCTGTACTCCTGAGCGGGGGCGGTCCGGCAGGGGGCGCGGTGGTAGGCACGGGGGGCGCGGGGGTCGGGGGCGGCGCCGAGCTGGGGGGCTTGTTGTCCACAGACACGCTGTTGCTGAGCTTGTTGAGGGTCCCGTTGGACTCGTGGTGGTTGTTCTCGAGCTGGTCGGGCAGCGTGGCGGCGCGCTTGGCGAGCGCGTCCTTCAGCGCCGAGGGCGGAGCGGGCGGCGCACCAGTCGGCGGTCCCGTCGTGCTCACGCCGCCGCCACTCACCGAGTCCGACTTGAAGAATAATTCGCGTTTACTTTGTAACTGAAAACAAACATAATTGCCTATAAGTATTATGTCTTATTTTAGGTCTTGGGCAATACTAGAGGGTGTTACTACCTAGGCAATCTTAGATAAGGGCAATAAAATCAATCGACACGCTGAAGGAAATTCCATTTTAAACGGTATTAGTTAATAGAATTCTGATATAAATTATGTTTACTATAAATTAATGGTTCCTATTTATAGGTACAGCAATGCAAGGAAAACATCTGCATTAACAACGGACGTGACATCAGCATAGGTAGCTAGTAGGTTCATACGTATACCAACATGTTTCCCTTATAAACCTCTATACGAACGCAGGATTCCCATCAAATAGACCTCACTAACGAGATCCCCGCTGCGTAAAGTCATAAATTCGAGTCAAACAATGAAGAGAGCTGTATGTATCGCAACATCGTCGCTGTAAATACAGACGCGTCAAATATAGCTGAACAAGTCGGCCTAGCCGGCTCCATGCGACTCAGATGACTCACCGATCCCAAGGTAATGTGTGAACAATGAAGTAAAATGTACCTTTATGGCATAATTAAGTACAGTAGCAAAAGTACATCGGACACTACTACTTAAGATAAACTGTGGTACACAGAAAAACGAACAGAACCGAACTCAATGAACGATGGGTGGTCTTAAGAACTTTCAACAATTTATTATTTGGTAAGAAAATGACATAAAAGTGAGTTTCACTGTGTAAAATAAATACGTGCATGAACCGAGCACGCATCGCTGCGTCGATCGAGTAAACGTCGTCGCACCAATAACTAGCTATTACGTGCCAAGGTGCCAAGAACGAAAGCGATGACTCACACAGTGCATGCCACTTAAGACTACACTAAAATACTACAAAACGATCCCCAAACAATTATCAGAGGACAAGACACCAAGTAACTAACAAACTATTCAAATGAATCCTACTCCAAATAGATAAGTAGTTATTTTATTTTTTATTTAGGATTTCTTACAAAATATACATACAAATAATAATATTATTTGGATTAACTTTAAATAAAAAAAGTCATTAATTGACTTTTTTTATTTAAAGAACAAAGAAAAGAATAATTGTAACATATTCTAGATACCTGCCGACGATTATTTCTCGAATTCCAAAACACTTAATATGTCTACTAGGTAGATTATTAAACAACACAGCACAGGTATCTAAGACTCGATAGACAATAGGTGCAAGTGCACACGAACAAACACGCGTGATAAGATTATGACATTCTGTTATACACTTGCCATTAAATATTTATAAATAATACACCCGCATGAACGTTTGGGCATATGCAAAACAAACAAGTGGATATGCAAACACGTATGCAGTTTTGCGAAGTGCGATGACCGTAATGCGTCTGTGACGGTTGATTCTAATAATATCTACAAACGATTTTCCAGGGTAACAACACCACTATCCCAGTTAACCTTAAACTTACAGCGATATCGTTGAAGAAGCTGCTTTCATTAACCATTATTAAAGTTTCACCCACATTAAAATATAAACACAAACTTTTCAATACACTTAAATAATGTTAAATGTTCATAACCATTTTCTTCGGTACTATGACCCAAATTGGAGAATACAGAGTCGTGTCTGTCCCCGACATGTGGTAGTTACACACAGTCGCGTAGCAGTTGCAGCATCGAGACGAGGCGCATATAATACAATTCACCATTTCACATGACAGCACACAAATACTAGGTCTCTATTGTTATCTACGACGAGATACACACAACAAAATCAGTAATCTTTATGAATCAAGTAAAGTCGAACAAGCTATTTGATATAGGTACAGGCATAAAATTTTCATATTTCTATCACACTGCCAATAAAATTGTTTTTTTTTTTTGTGAAGTTTATATCATTCTTATGTAAACGAATTGACTCCCAAAAACATTTACCACCTTGTTTAAAAGTAGTTACAAGTCAGCTGCCTGTATACCAAATAGCTTGTTAGGCTGTACACCATGACAGAATACCAATGGCCCACTGAATGCCTTTTTCACTTCAGCTCTGCCATCCGGCAAGTGTTTACCACAACACGGAGATTGTATATACTGTAACGTAAATAATCAAACTCAACATCGAAAAGGAATTTGTTTGTTTGTAGAGCAAGCACGTATAAACAACCATACCGAATGCTGAAACAGTACTAACACTCAAAGTGAAATTGTGAAATCAATCACTCAACATTCAATTACCTACACCGCTAAACTAAACGCATTATGTTATAAGACTTAACATGACTGTACTTACATCATCACTGACCGTCATTTCCTTACTTATTTTCTTCTTGTTTTTTTTAAAACTTAACCTATTCTTTAACGCGTTAAACATTTTATTGATATAAAATAATAACAATACTATTATCAATATCGATCAATGTCATGTAGTAGAAGCACCGTCACTCTTATCAACTGATTGTGAACTTGAAAATGTTCGTTGTTTGTAATAACATTCCATATTATTTTGCTGCCTAACTAATTCACAACACAATGCCAATAGGGATAATAATATCACTTATCCATACGGAAACTCGAAACTAGGCAAACAGCCAGCACAGGCGACACGGCTGCCGTTTACTAAACTGAGTAAAATTTATAATACGGTTTATTGTATGTGCGAGGTAGTCACGCTGACACACTGAAGCTGAAAACGTCGCTGACTAATATTAACTACAGATTAGTTATTGTTTAACCGTAAATTCGTTCGCGTAATAACTGGCAACCTATGTACTTACCTAGATAGATAGGTAGCTAATTGACTCATAACTAGGGTTGCCATCACCTAAATTGCCGACGCCGGCCAAAAACTTCTAAACCCCGGACATTTGGATGAAATTTAATTCTTTTCCCGGACATTCCAGGACTTTTATTATTATTTTATTTAGGTATCGCTTATCTTTCAATTAATCGGGGTTTCCCTGACACTAAAAGTGTCCAGGGTTCACCCGGACATTTTTTACAAACCCCCTCCCCCCCCCCCCCGGACGCCCTCTAAACTAGGACAAATCCGGGGAATCCCGGACGGATGGCAACCCTATTCATAACCAATAGCTTAAAATCTAATAATAATGTACTAAGTAAGCACAAAAGTAAATAAATCATGATACAAGTACCTAATATGGCTGCACCCTTTTAGTTTAATAGAGCAATAAATGGAAAGTACAATATAGTAAGCTTTATAGGCAGTAATTACACGAGTGATTGGATAGCGACAATGCCGTATTGTCCTCTGGTCAAAACGTCAGGCGTCAATAACCAAAATATTGGATAAGCATACAAAGGATCATTCATTTGTGACCGTCCTTATTATGTTATCTTAATTAAATGTAACTGCTTTCAACAATTTTCCATTCGTTGTAATAATTGTAATCCTTGTTTGCTAAGCACAGTGCTTGTATGTTAACACAGAAACATAGGAACGGTATCTTTAGAGAATCGCGCGTAGAATTACAAGCAGTTTCATCTGGCAGCTCTGTGGCTCGAGACGAAGGCGACGTTCGTCCTCGCCCGATAAAAAAAAAATGTCTCTCTCATACACTTCCAGTATAATTGCAATGCTTTGCTCGCAGTCGCGATGCCACGCTACGGGGATATGACTCGCTCGCCGAGAAATCACGATGAGTCTTCCTGGCTGTAGTCTGACTCATTAGTGCCACGTCTATCATTTACACTACTTCAAGAAATAACCTATTACAAGCTAAAATTATTACCACAACATCAATTTATAGCCGTAGCGACATTACAATATTATTGTTTAACAGGTCATGACTTCAAAAGCTGACTTTTAAACAAGTAAATGCTTATGGAGGACATATTGCGCACATAACTTCGCACTAATAGAGTGTGAACTAAACAAAAGTCTCGGTTCGTTTAGTGTGAATAGACACGGTTGTGGTCAATGTGCACAGGTGTGTGCACGACTGCTTGTACCTTCCCATCTCGCCGGATATTGCCTTTATACACTTCAGGGTATTATTAACTTATTATTGAACTGGAAATGAACACGCTGTAAATCTATTGTCATTTAGTTAGCTATTGATTTCTATATTGTATTACGAAACCGATACAGCGTGCTGCGCAGTATAGCTGCTGTTAGATAGATAACAGTGGTGTTACATGCTTATCGGTTCGCGCAAATTAAACAACTACTATCAGTGGTACCTATATACAATTAAATTAAGTTTGGAACCAATAGTAATACCCTGTTGAAAATGCAACACGTCTACAGTTTTTAATACGTATTAGCATACAAAGGCGTCAGCTGGTTCGGGGTGACACAAAAAGAATACTTGGAAAACCTTGGGCTTCGCCCAGCAGTGGGCAGGCCAGTAAAAAAAAATCCGAAGAACAAGAATTTATTTTACGAACAGTGCTAAGATTGTAGTAGCATTAGGTGGCCTAGGCATGGCTTTTCCATAATTTTAAGGAACTGCTCTTCCATAACCTTGATATTAATACCCTCCACCCACACAACACGATGCATAAAAATGTAAGTAGGTACATTGGTTTCACTACATAGCCAAACAAGACAATTTGGGTCGCCAGTAATGCAGCCTCAATACTTTGTCTACCTACGTCTGATTATAAAGATTTTTTATTTTTCATAATTCTTCAATATTTGCAGACAATATAACAAGTAAGTATACGTACGTTATTGTTGGGTTAATAACTTGACAAGAAAACTGCGCGAATGAAATTAATAAGAAATCAATAAATAGATACTATTTATAACTTATCGTATTAAATAATAATTAGCGTGTAATTTAATAGTATTAGTAAGATAATATTAATTGTTCACAACTTTCTGTGAACAAATTATTACAACTAACAAACAATTACATGGAAAGTATGAAAACGGAGAAAAATCGCAAAAGTTTATAATACAATTAAGTAAACTAGTATTTATTTCTATGATGTCTTTATATTCACAAATGTAGTCTCCGAAGGGTTAATTATGGCTACAGCGTTAGTTATCCATCAAAATTAACTTTTCTCATGGCAAATGCGAGCAGGGTCATCGCCCGTACCATACAGGACTGATTCAAAGCAAATCAATTCAATGACAAGTGAACACCGTGAGAATCGTGAATACAATCACATACTTGAATTTGTTTCGCAATAAAATAGATCGCTTGCAAACCTACGCTCCATAGAAATTACGATTTTATTAATCTTCTGATGTACAGATTGTTAGATACAATATACCTAAGTGGGCGGAGGATCCTCGAGCGTAGGCAAACCGGAGCCGACACAAACTATACGAGCTCATTGAGACCCGCACGGAATACGCATAATAATGCCTGAAAACATTAATAAATTAAATCCAGTAATCCGAATGTACATCGACCTTATTGCATTATAATAAACTTATGTGACGACGCATGATGCAGAAAAAATAAAACTTCTATATGTGAGGATTCTGACATTGGATCCTATACTTCTGTCGTCATAAATAGAAATTTTCCGAATCAACACAATGAATGGACTAAGGACAAAGAAACGGCAAATAAAAACTATGAGAACAGAGAACAAAGTAAGTAGGTCTGTGGATAAGAAAGACTAACATGCACATCTATCGTTTCACACCGACGAGCAATATTACAATATGCGATCAAATTGTAGGTTGCATACGTGTAATCACGAACGAATTATGATCATAAAGAAAGTAGATTACTGCTTATATGGGCGTTATCTCCATATTTTCCATCACTTTCATTTGCACTTACTGGTGTAATTTAACAGCCAGCCACAAATTCAGTCTGATGTATTTAGCTACAAAACGTAGAAGCCTCTTTTTCTGGAATAAAGCTGAATGCATTCTTAGTGGCTACTGAATTATTCATGTGAGGTAAAGACGAAGACAAGCCCGACAAGTATCTCTTGATATAAATACTTTTGTGCACGTACTTACTATAACAGCGCGATGTTTAATTTTGCACATAATATAACGTCTTTGGATTAGTGCTAGTGAATCCTGTGTTTATTTTCTTCATAACTTGTGATATTACATGTTCTAGCAATGTTAATTAACGAAATGCTAGGTGCAAAATCTAATGCTGAAATATACTTATTTAGCTGGCATTGAGATAATGCTATGATCTTGAATGAATGAATGAATGAATGAATAACTAATCATTCAAAAATACTTTGAAACATTATCAGTTAAGAATAAAAGCCTCTTGCTATATGGCTATGACCGTGTTAACATAATAATGACTTAATGACTCTGTGATCCAAATCAAATTGCATATTTTTTTAAGAATGTTAATGACACATGCCATATGTAACCATATCGACACGTAAATACGTAAAAACCATCGAACGATAGCAATTAGGAAGACCTGGTTAACTGTGTAATTAATGGGAGAAATGGAGCATCAAGCATCGTGTAACTAAAAGAAAGTCCATTACATACATTAGTGATGATTACAAACTACAAACACACAGTTGTTCTTGTTTGTTAAATTCTGTATGCACCCCTAGTAACTACAAATAAAAAAGTTCTAACAACGCGTGTAGTTCAATCTTGTCGTAAAGTTCTGATATTATTCTAAATCGACGAATACGTAGAAACACATTATTGCGATCGATGGGTGTTCCAATAGAACTTGAACTAAGCTGCTTGCTTAGCTACTCAAGTACTACTACGTACTTCACATACATCGATGCATGAGAATGACGCGTCTGGAGGTACACGACACAGAATTTTTGAAGTTTTCCAGACGCCGGCGCCGATAGAATATGGGAGGGAACTGTTGAATTATTATGTTTTTGCTTCGGGTTTGGTCCATCTAAATACTTGTTATAGATAGACAGTTGTTAGATCATTTTTGTAGGTCTTTGAACTGAAATATAATGTCAAAATTCCAAAGGAATGGTCATAAAAAGCATTAGTCATCTAAAAAGTTTTATTTAGCATTACACAAAAACTACAATAGGTGCGCACAGTTTTTATCAACTATGCGATTGAGGTGGACAATCGTCATGTTTTGGTCTCATTAAGCAATATACGCCACTGGCCCTGAATTTTATAATTGAGGTTAAATTAATTGTCTCTTTAATTAACATTGTGAACTTGCGCATATGCATAAATGGGTTATTACGCGGATAATTACCAATTAAGGACTTGGGTGGTTTACGTTCAATCACAAAACTACAAGTTATCTGTTTTTGCTGATGAATGCTTTAGGAGTAGAGGAAGACGAAAGGAACAATAAAGGATTTTGTGGAAGATGATGTGGCTAGGAACGAGGCGACTACTGAGATGAAGTACAATAGAGCTGGGTACATCTAGGTTTGAAAGAAGAGGTCATACTGATTACTGACACCAATTAAATTAGAGTACAGACAATTTATACATTTATTGTGTCCGAAAGCGGGTACTTAACCTTCAAACTTGGTGTCAGTTTATTAAATTGGTTTTGTTGCTAAAACAAATCATCGCACCATTAAATTAATTTAATTAAATACAACACATACTAAATTTAACTTAAATGAATAGCTTTATAACTCGACGACTTCCAAATTACCTCAAGATCTACTAATGAATTCATAAGGTATAAATAGACAGTCACCAGGAGCCAGAAATGGAAACATTAGTGATAAAAGTGGCACCCAGACAAGTCGCTGCTCGAGATATTTTTGTGGTAATCTATTTAAAATGTTTAGGACTTCGACACGTGCTTCTAGGTTCTAAAACTGAATAAACGGCATAAAATATAAACGTACGGCTTAATCTGAATTAGGTGCCAACAATAATGTACCAGGTACTTAATCATTAGTACTTAATCCAGATTAAGTCATACGTTATAAACGTATGACTTAATCTGGATTAATTTTAACAAAGCATCGTACTAACTCCTTTTCCTACTCATCCTACTTCCTACTAATATTATAAACGCGAAAGTTTGTGAGGATGGATGGATGCTTGTTACTCTTTCACGCATAAACGGCTGAACGCATCTGGATGAAATTTAGCACGGGGATAGATTGTAGTGTGGAATAACACATGATACCTTCTATCCTGGAAAAATTTACGGTTCCCGTGGGATATTACATCAAATTTGACGCGGACGAAGTCACGGGCAAGAAGCTAGTAAGCTATAAAAAGTATTTTTGATCACTGGCTTTAGCTCCGCTCTGAATCCTTCTATTTTTTCTGTATATTCTGACTACTTTAAATTCACCTAGCTAAATAATAATTATTCTTTGTAGTTGCTTATATCTTATTCTCCACGCTCTAAACGCATCATGTGAGTTACAATAATCTAACGAAAGAATGGGGAAAGATGATTAAGGGTCAAAAGTTTTGAATATGAATGGCTACAAGAGTAAAAAAAATATATATATGCTAGATGATATGATCAGAGGCGACCACTGAGATGATGGATAAACAAAATCAGGAGCCATACTCGTAATTTGGCGACCCAGGAGAATGATGATAAACTGTCATCTGCTGTCATTTCGCTATCGAGAAAGTTGGCTTTTCTGCATGTTGCAATTGCAATGAATATTGCTGATGCAATACTTATTACAAAAGTTATATAAATTGTAAACCAAATTGTGAACCAACTGATTAAAACCAAGCAATTCAATTTCTATTTAGTCTCCACCCTTACGTATCGATTATGCAGAAAAGCTTTAAATACAATTAAACATTAATTAGCGCGAGCTCGCCTGGTAGTTTCTTACTGATTGATTAAACTAGGTCTCCTTAATCTTTATTCGTGGAAAAGTTTTGTTTGTGTTTGTGCAAAAGTGGAAAGTATCGGATGCTGGATTCAAGATCACAGAAGATATTTATAATGGCCGATTATAAGTTATTAACGCAACAATACGTATTTGCCTCATACAAATGATTACCCGCAATATTTTAGAAAAGCAGGCCATTATATTGATGCCTACCTACCTCTCAAAGTAACAGTATACGTGTCCGAGACATATGGATAAAACATAAAACTAAGACGCCGAGTGCGATTGTGACTTATTATGCTATTGACGAGTCATCGACCCGGGAACCGACGAGGATTAGGAAATGGTTACTTGGATCTGTTCTGCATGAAGAAACGGGAAGTCAATCAAATACATATTGACAGCAGTATTATATAAACGATTCCAATGGATGGTTTGAGGATTGCATACAAACGACATTCTGTTCCAAAGGTTCAATTAACTGAGTCCTTTATCAAAAGACGTTTATTTATACTTAGACGGCGAAGCAACAGGGTTTTAATTAATGTAAGTACGGAGTGATAGCAACAGCAGCTATTATGGCACGTTTGTTACTGCTTGCTACTCACGGAATTTCCTATTCAAGTGTTAAATTATTGTCATTGTTATTGTTTTATTCACCTCAGCTTTCCTACGTAATGATAAGTTCCTCCAGATATCGCGTGGACTCGTCCATCCAACTTTGGATTTATCAGTTCCACTGTCTCCTACGCTGCTAGAACATCTTGATAATTTAGTTTGATGTCCGTTGCCGTTGGTTAGTGCTCGGTTTTCCATTTTAAACACATCCGAGTGTTCCTCAACGGTCGAGGATGGCAAAAAACACAAACGACGCTTCACTACACGCTCACAAAATTATCTGATTCTCACGTACATTAAAAGAACACTTGTTGAACAATATAACAAACAAAATCTTTGAAACTATTCGTTTGCATAAACACAACATAAGTTTTGTTGTATTTGTTCTAAGCTGTTTTGGTTATGTTGATGCACTGGCCGTATCGATTTAACACTATTGTTTGGCTGTTGCCATATAAACACAGAGTGGTCAAAATCACCCGTACTTATTGCACAAAATATCTGCGGAAATTTTAAACAAATTATCACTTTATAAACGTTACTTGGTAGTGTTTGAACACAAATTAACTGTTGTAATATGAAGCACCGTTCACGTCTGTGTCAGTTTGAGGTTAAGTTACAAGCGATACCGGCTGCCGGTTGGCGCGCCACACCAGCGCACGGTTCAGGCCTGTACCACACGGGGTTATTACTATTTTGACCAATGTTTTTATCAACTTTATTTATACTTTTTACTGATATATCAGATAAACAATATTATGTGGAGATTACTTATCATTAAATCTTATACGATTATGCTAAACCCTTAGAAATTTAAGTAAATGATATTGGGCTAACTGTTTTCTAACAACCAAAGACAATGACCGATATGCCATATAAAATACTAAAACATTCGCTATCTTTTTAGGGACATACTCATTAACTTCTTCTAACCAGAAGCTTTATTTCCTATTCTTTAACTAATTAAAATAAAATTTCTCGAAGGACTTAAAATATAACACCACGTGTGTACGGGCCTCCTTAAACTCAGGTACCGCTGAGTTAATTATGACTTCTATATAGACGCAAAAGGATCCAGCCCGTCACACTTATGCCCACCAGACACACAAAGGCAACGAGTAATCGTTCCAAAGAGGGTAAAATAAACAGTCGATAAAACGTAAAATGATCCTTAATACGATTGTATCAAAGTTGAGAACATATCGTGGGTTAATGGAGCTTAGCTTTTTGTGCACTGAGCTTCACAATGCAAGAGGAGAACGTGCCCCAACCGCTTTTGCCGGTTAGTGAAAAACTTCAAGCCAAATTCGTTTCGTAAAACAATGTTGTATTGTATGATTAAAATCTTGAAAAGTATTCTTAATAAAAGCATGTCGCACAAACTTTGTCGCTCAAACTATACAAGTACGAGTTGTCCTAAAATAGGACAATTAAGTAAAAGTTACTTGACTTCCCAGTGCAACAGTCGCGATAACGTCTTACTGATAATAATTCCAAGAAATTGGACTTGAGCAAACAATGTGATAAAGAAACCTTTACAAATATCCGGCAGTTGTGTGAATGATCCCCTCATGTCGCAACAGTTGAATGAACTATTGAGGTCCAGAAGTTTTTTATTTTTTTAAATTTCAGTGTCACACCCCTCATAACCATGGAATTTTAAACAAAACAAAAAGGAATGAAATATGCTTCGAGAAGTGATCGAATATAATTTTAATGTTCCAAGAATTTTCAGGTCAGGGTGCGACCGTGAAACAGTTAATGTCTGTTTAGTGAATTCGACACATGCGAGCAGAATGTCCGCCACTGCTCGAGGTTATTTTTAACCCTGTAGACACGGGGTCAGTCACCCGCTCACCCCTCCCGCACTCCGAACCAGTCCTATCACATGAGGAACTGCGTGGGAATAGGCTGCCAGAATGTCCTTACCCAAGACAGAATAACACAAAACGGCCAAAACAGATGGGTCACGACCACCATTCGAGGATGAATCACGACTTAGACTTTCAAATGCAAACTTTGCAATTAAGGAGAGCGCTCCCGTAAGTAGGTACACATTAAATAAAAACGTATGTACTAAGTAATGTATACATTTCCGATTTTGTCACGCAGGCCAAGTATGTTGTGTCTGAGTCATTAACTCCAGACAATAAGTATGATAACTTAGGGTGATTTTATGTAAGTACTTATCAATAGTAAATGTTATAACAACGTATATATTCAAATTCTGTATACAATAGCATGATATACACATGTAACACATGAATAGTTGCAGTTCATATTGTGATACTTACATAAATTTTTCAAATCACGATTAGGGCCATTTTTTCATCAAATAAATTGCATACACGCTGGAATACTTGATTGAAAACAAGTGCAACATAGTTCAATTTTAATGCCTTTTTAATTGCATAAGTACTTGTGTACATATTGTACATGAATGTATGAAAATAATATTCTTCGTTAAAGAATTTAATTGTAAACCAACACAAGGCTCCGTTGTATACCATATTATAAACTTAACAGCAAAGCTATAGCGAAGTTGATACAGGACTGTTTTATGTAATACAATACCTGACACGGTTAAGTACCTATGTGGTTATGGTATCGATATGTCTCAATGTAAACAAACTAGTTTCAGGCTTACTGCATGTTACTTGCATCGTCCGTTAATACTTCGGAATCGGAATTTTAACGTCAACTCAGCCAAAAGGATTTCAAAATATCAAATGCAACACATGCTTTGAATATTCTACTAAAAAATGACAATGATCATAACGATAACCATCAAAATCCAATATAATATATAAAACACTAACTTGAGAGGGCTGTACGAACTAAAATAACACATCCCTTTCTCGGGGTGCGCTAACTACGATTAGGGGAAATTTTGAGGGTGCACATGAAAAACGGCAAGGGGACTCTGGCACTCACCGTTGCCGTGTCGGTAAGGGTGACGGTAGCAGAGGTGGGCCCATTCGGTGGTGCTGCGAGGGTCGTCCCGGCGGACACCTGATTATTAGCATTTTGTTCAATAATACGTTGACGAAGTGCTAATCTTTCGAGGCTGGCCAGACGATGGGATCCGCCGGTACCCTCTCTGTCTCGATCCCTGAGCCCAGTAGTGCTGCCCGCGCTAAAAGATCCACTATATTTAGGCAATGTTGGCGGTGGCACTGGTCTGGCTGTACCACTGCGGCCCAGCAGGGAGCCACTGGAGGTATAAGCATAACTGCTGGGAGTTCCAAGTGTAGCTGTACGCGGCGCGGCACCGATTCCATTTAGGGCACCAGTGGTCCCATTGACGGCGCCACCATTCACCGTCGTCGTGCTGCCGTTCATCTCCTTATAGTATTTTCCGTCATGCGAGTATTACAAAATCACACACTGAGTCACTGACTGCGTAAGTTACTACGTTACGATCGCGAATTAGTGCGGCCGTTGTGCCGGTGCGTTCAAGCCGGGTGCCCGACAGAGGCGGTTTGACAGCTCGGCGGTGGCGACGAGGCGCGCGGGCGGGTACGGCGCCCCGCACTCGACGCCTCCGTCATCGTGGCTTGCCAACGCTGCCGACCCTACTACATCTTAGGATTATTGCCACACGACCGCCAGACCAGAGGGTTGAAAATGCATTGTTGCCCGCTCTCTGTCAAGGTCAGCACATGTATTCTTGGTGTACAGTCTGTTTGGGCTAGGCATTTTCCGAGGGCTTTTGTAGCTATTGTTTATAATGATGTCGCTATGCATTCTAGTTAACACTTTTATTTAGGTGGAAAGCGCCTTATTTGTAACCAAAGACGGAGTTAAAACTTGCTAAAAATTCCAAATACAAAGCACTAGTTGATTGTCAATTCATCAGAGAAAATAGTAGCCAGACTATAGCTTAAAACTGACGAGAAACAAAACAAAAAAATCTAACAAGCACCACGTACTTTCTCTTCCAACGGGACTAGAACCAAAATGTCGCTTTCAACGAAAGTATGAAGAATGTAACAAAAGTTTTAACTACAAACAGATTTTCCTTGCGAATACCACTTAGAATAAATTGTAAGCTAACAAGAAAGGAAGTGACGCTGTCTAGTTCATCGGCCTGGATCCAAGAAGCATTGAGGCGACTACTAGCGGAAGTACGTTTAAGGTACAAAGAATGATTGTATTATAGGTACCCTCATAGTTTATTCGGCAGACATAGTCACCTTGCTATTATAAGAACTCCAAACAAGAAGCAAAGTCGACAGGCCTTAAGATTTCGCCGCGCTAATTTAGAAAAATAAAAAACAAGATATGTTTTTTAAACACATGGAATCAACAATTCAGTAATGTGTAAAGAACACGTGTTAGTCGCATGTGGCGGTGAGGTCCAGCGATCGACCGCCTCACCGCGCAGGCGCGTCCTCACCCCAATCCTGTGACCGTCTCTCCTTGCACAACCCCTCGGTGCATGCTACACCAACGTGCTTCCTCGTATCCTTTCTGAATGATAATACTATTGCACTAATTATATTCAACAAATGCGCATAATTATGAACGGTTCCGATTTAATAGCCATATTGTAATCAAAGAGAAGTTAGTAAATGTGTTATTTGTTAAAGCTGATGCAAAAAAAAAAGAAGAACGATTTCTAAAATGATAATGATGGCTGCCTCTAATGGAATTAATAACAATAATTTCTAAAGCCAGGATTTTGAAGACCGTACTTCGAAAAGCAAAGGAACCCTATTGTAGTCCTAAAGTAAACAAACAAGCGCCATCTAACGGATGTGGTGGACGTATTTAACATGCATGTACAATACCGCTAGGTGCAGCTTGAAGCCCGGTAAATAATGTAAACATTGCACACACATGGACGTAATGCTATTACTGGATAATCACCAGGTGGCGTTGATTCAACATTAATTTTAGTTTTACGAGGAATTGGATTGACAACTAGGTAGTCTGGATGGACACTTGATAGTCCATAATATTAAGGTAGAAAAAGATTAAAAAAAAAGATAAAATTAAAAATATCCTATCTTTGATCAAAACAAGTACAAAAAACTAAAATATCGTTCAAACTCAAGAAACAGACACATTAACAATATTCTATCATGGAAAAAAAACATAACTTCAGTCAATTAATCACGAAGAAAGCTGATCAAACTCATAAAGACATTAAAACACATGTTAATTGTATGTATGTATTGTATGAACAACGATGCACCGCGACGATTTATAGAAATCGTATACATTAGACATCAGAAAATGAGAGTATGAGAGCGTTATTTCATCAGGCTACAAACAATCGAGGTTTCTCATTGAGACAGGGCTGCGTAAGGAAAGTATGTTGAACCGTAAACATGTTGAAAGATATAATAAAGATGGCCCTACACAAGTACACAAGTAGCACCAGCTGAAATAAAACATGTAAACGTACGCATAACTACACACGTTTCATTACTCTTTTTCGAGAAAGCTATAAAGCTAAGGAAATATACCAATTTAACCCTTCACTATACGCCCACTTGCCATTTATGCACTGATGTGGAGTGTTCAATGTGCACTTATGTATTGCGGTCTGAATTGATGCCGTCTGTTTACTAAAGAACCTACAGCTAAATCAAAACATATGATGGCGGACTCGGCATGCTGCCACCATTCATTAAGTAATTTATGTTTGAACACACAAATGGTTGTGATGCTTCCACACTATACAATAACTTGCAAAAAATATTTATTTTTGGAAGAGGATAATATTTTTTTCCTTGCATCGTTAATATCCAATTCATTCAGCAGAGTTTAGAAATGTCATAACTACATACCTTTAAAAACTATAATTTTAAAGTTAAAACGCCGTGATATAAAAGTGGTAATTAAATTCAAAAAACGAAACCTGACCTCAAAAAGGATGAAATTTATTATAAAATTTAGATAAACAGTCGCGTATCATTTTAGAATGTAATTAAGTAAAAACCCACATCAATACGATCTTAACAGAAATAAATTGGAAAATTTAGACATAATTGGAGAGGAGTAACAAACCCAAGTAACGGTAGAAGAACATCAGCGTCGGGAAGGAGGGGTTAACATCAGCGTCGGGTCGACGATGAAGAACCTAGGGCTCGTCCTGGAAAGACGGTGGAACTTCGTTGAGTACTTCTAACGTTTGGCTCCTAAACTGTAATGAGCCGGGGCCGCTTTCAGGCGGCTCTTGCCCAGCCTAGAGGTTCCGGTCCTCGCGCGCCTGCATGTATGGCGCGCGGTGGTACTTTGCCGGGGGGAAACTCCGTTAGCGCGGCAAATATTCGTTCAGCGGACTAACCTCCGGCTTGATCTCATCGCGACATGGAGAGCGCGGCTGTCGCAATCGCAACCCCGTGCAGGGCACGCCATAATAGAGGCAGTAAGTCACCTTTTTGAGAAATGGCTTCAGAGATGCGGCGCCCTCACCTTCCGCCTAACGCAGGTCCTCAGCTGACATGGATGTTTCGGGAGGTTCCTGTACGTCATCAGGCGGGAGGAAACGGCCGGGTGTCACCACTGCGACGATCGCCCTAAGGACACAGTGGAACACTCCGTTGCGGTGTGCCCCGCTTTTACGGAGCACCGCCGTGTCCTCGTGGCGGCTATCAGCCGCCGCGGGAGACGCTCCAGGCGTCTGAAGCCGCGAGGTAATTCCCGGTCACCGTAGACGCGGGCCTGTGGATGGTGAGCAATGGGTAGCTCACCGTCCGTACGGTATATAACGACAGGCCATGTCGACGGCGCGTTCGTGTTCCAAGCGCGCCTTAAAGAGATGTTAGCAAATGGGAGGGGCAAGTCAGGGCTGATGCCTGCCGGAACTGCGGGTTGTTCGAAAGAGATACCGCGCACCCGGAACGCAAAAAGCACGATGTAACATAAATGGGTTTTAGTCAGTAAAACTCTGACACTCCCTTCCGCCCAGGGCGGGAGTAGCTATAAGATGATTTCCGATGCGAAAAAAAAAGAAAAATTTATTGGATCTTGCCGTGCAAAATTAAGCTACCTACTTGTGTCGCATTGTTTTGTTGCGTGGAACGTAAACAAATAATTTGTTTGGAGTTTTTATTGATGTTTTAACGCACTGAGAGACCGCACACTACTTATAAACTTTGGAATTCATATTTAACACTCAAAATAACTCATTTGTTGCTTAGGCTCCATAGTATTTACGGTCGATTTACATACCTGTGACGTCACGCCATGACAAGTAGACGCCATGACAACGATGATCATTTCGGCACGAATTTTAAACTTAAAATTTTAATTGCATTTTTTTCCTAATAAACTGTATTACGAAAAAATAATATATTTTTTCGTGATAGTAGATACTTTTGAATATTATAAAACAGTTTTTCAAAATCAGTCATCATGCCTATTGTCTATGGACAATTTAATGTTCGATCGTGGTCGTATTTGTAGTTTTACATAAAATATTCATAACCCAGTTATGTTGTTTATAGTTCGAGGGGACGGATAAGCTAGACCTACAATATTCATGAGCAATACAAAAATGAATATTAACCTTAATAACTTTCCACTTGAGTAAAGAGATCCTGGTGTTGTAAACCAGAAGCCTAACCACTAGGAAAAAATTGAGATCAGTTTTATCCCTATATTATTTTGTGCTTTGCTAAATTTTATCATAAATTGTTAATTCAGTCAGAGCCGTTCATTGTAGCCTTTAAAGCAGCTGGTGATGATGACAGAGTTCCTCATTTGACTTGTATAACCTGAGGTTACACAGATACCATGTGTAAATTTTGTTAGCGTTGAGTTAATTCGTGTTACGTAACCCAGTGTTGGCTTAGCCCTACAGATAAGAAGCCTAGCAAGTCAATAATACATGTAGACATTAGGCGTGATAAAACTATTAAGGTTGGTAATTACCCAACAAATACGCTTGACAATTATTAGTAATCAGCTATGACTGCATGCCTTAGACGCTCCTACAGGAAAAAAGGGTAATACTATAACAAATTACCTCATTTGTATTTTATATCTTTAAAAGAATATGGTCTATCATAAATTGTAGTACATATGTGACGTTTATATCAGCATTTTAACCTAAATTGACCTGCTTTTTAGTACTGTCAACTTTCGCGAGAAATTGCGTGATTTACGATACTACCACCACAAGGTACAAAACACCACAGGGCGTGCCACTAAGCTAAACAGGCACGTGCGATCGCACTAACAGGCAATGTTTCTAAAACAAACCCCAGCACACAAAGCACGATTACAACTCAAACAATTCGGCGAAGTCAAGCTGCATCAGAAATAGAACAAACCGTATAAATGTATAAGTCTACTACTGTTCAATGACCAGACTATTTCGAAGTCGCCCGTCAAAAGCTGCTCTGGAAATAATCGGAAAATAACTAAAATATATTGTCAATAGTTGAGATTATTTGATCAATTAGATTTGTGGGAGAACAATGAGTAATTGTTTCATTCAAAAATTAAATATCTCGAAAAATATTTCGTTCTCCAAGTTCACACGAAGCGACAGGTATGATCCGACCATATTATCAGTATCCGTCTATCGTAATTTATTGGGGAGCCTCGGTTCCTTTCATCCGACGGAACTTGCAATCCATTCTAAAATGAACTTAGGATGTAACCAACCGATAACACCATAAATAACTAAGTTCTTGTATGCTTGTAATAACAAAAGCCTCTACTATATTATTTGCGCAAACAGTTAATGATCCCAACCTACTGGGTTCCTACACCAAACAATAAATTAATTACATTGTTCATGCAAATGATGTATTACCTCTTAGTAAATAATCCTACGCAAGTAATAATTATGTAAGCAGTATTTGGTATGATATTAAAAGAAACGACCCACGATCATTCATCAGCTGATGTAAAATGTAGGTAACAAAAGATAATGTATTATCACTTGGGAGTTTAAAAAAATATATAAAAAATGTCCTGATTGCAATACTCATCATTGACGTCCATGGTACACGTGCCATCACGCCTGTTTTCCCCGAAGGGTTAGGCAGAGATAAAAATTCTGATGATGATGTACCAATGTACACCCACAGTTCGCCAGTATGTACCCACGTAATAGGGGGCGAGCCTATTGCCATTAATCGGGCACAAATCCTTACTTCGAGCTGCTTCGGAGAATTTCATAGAAAAAGCCAATAACACTTTTTGTTTGACCTGGGAATCGGACCCAATACCATGGTACACCATAGGGTACGTCCATGCAGTCGACCCTAATATATACAAGCCCATCATAGAAGATGCAGTTGCGCATACTTTAGTGGAATGAATGCTAAAGTTAGGTATCATTAGCATCGTCCCTTAATAGGAAAGTAGTTAAATAAGAAGGCAATTTGTAATTGCTGACCTCACTGTATAAGGGGAAATTGAATCTTGAAACGTTATTGAAGGCGCTCAGCCAACAATACAAAAGCTACTTGGTGTTTAACTGCTTACCAGTGCGTCATCTCATTGCCTTATGAATGAGAATAGAAGTAATAAAAACAAAAACACCTATTATAGCGTATTGAAATATAAGAAAAGCTATGAGAAACAAGTGTGACTGTTGATCACGGAATTTATCCAATATTGCAGAGATCCGAAGAACACTAGGCAGTGGGCATCACTGGACCCCATACCATTATGAATGTGCTATGTTATAATTTATCAATGACCGTATGTTTACAATTGTAAACACGTTTGAACCGAAACCTAAAATCCTTCGCAGCCGACTAGCTACTATCATGTTTTAAAGCCCTTATAATATCACAGGCGACCTCTTTACTGCCTGTACAAATACCTATATCAAACTGATAAGAGACATCATTATAGCTAGGTAATACAGAGGTATGGCAGTGCTTATTATATTATAAAATCGCATACTTATTCCCACCATTAAAATAAATTCCATATGAAAATCAATAACTTCTGTTATGTACAGTTTCGTTATATAGAACAGGAAACTGTTTCATTTAATTAGGTCATCGCTACTTTAATAAAGCATCGTTACCTTAAAGCCCTTCATATCTGGTTTACTTAATCTATGCTTACCTGGTCAGTAGAGTCCCCACAGGGTTTATAACGAGCCAACACTGGTCTGTTTCTTGCCCTATTCAGTGGAGAATCCGATAAAGACGTCATTGTAATGCACTGACACACACAAAGTTTAATAATATTTATTTTTGCAACTGTAAATATAGCGCACATCCATATGCTGTTCAAGAGGAAAACATACTGTTATAATTACAGCAAATATTGTTCCACTACTCACTAACAAACGCGATACCACATTTTTTCGTCGACAAATCACATCCGGAGAAGAGTCGAGTGAAGACCGTGTGGGTGATTCAACCGATTACGACAACCACTTCGCCTAGAGCCACCACTGATAAACGTTAATGTTGTTTCACTAATAAACACACCCTAAGTGACTCAGAAAATTATCGGATACGGCTAAAAGTGTCCAGCGCCACGAAAAGTTCAGTTATTATTTACTGAGAAACTTTACGTTGAGTAGCACAACCCTGCGTACTGCCCTTTGCCAATGCCGCAAACAAGAACAGTCGCATTCGATTATCAGAATGATGAGTATGGAAATGTTATTTTTGAAACAGATGGCATACAATAATTTGTATGCTTTATTTATTTGTTTTATAAATGAGGAACTGTTTTACTTTTACTTGACTTTTTAATTTATCGATTTTTTTTATGATATTATTTTCACAATAGTCACATCGCAACGACCGCTCCACGATTACAAATTCGCTTACTGAAACAATAAAACAATATGCGCGTCGTGGATAGCGAACGGGTTCGTCACTGCAATCAGTACCGATGTGTGACTGCGGCCCAGTCCGCGCCGATGACGGTCACCATAGGGACTTGGTATCGGTGTCATGGTGCTTGCTGCACCCGAGTCGTCGCCTGAGGGCCGAATAGCGGTCGCGAATTCCTACTCGTAATTCAAATGACGCACGCAAGGCATACGTGCCCAGCGGACAAACGGTCCTGGCGACCTAATAATTCCAACTCGGTATCACTTCATTGCTAACGATATCAATGCATTTAAATAAATTCATGATTGACTGGAATGCTAACACAAGTTAAATTATTCTAAATATAATGCGCATATGTAAAGAAAATTAATCATTATAATTATAAATCACTAAACATTTATTTCTTTACCAACATGGGTAGGGTTATAGATGTATGAAGATTAGAAATACGTATTTAAAAACTAGTTAACCTAAAGGTATAAAAGTGTACTCACCGCTGAATTTTCAAAAGTTGATAATGCAGCACATGAAACAAATAAATTATAACATAATTAAAGATACTTACATTGTTATTCTAAAACCAGGTGGGTTTAAACCATTAAACAAATTAATATAATTGATTATATTTAATATCACAATAACATTTTATAATTTTAAATCCTATCAACATACCTAAACAGGGAAGACAACATGTACCTACGTCCTCTAGACTTTCTGTGCTCATGAAATCAACGTCCATGAAAGATTATTTTGATCACCTATTTTGTTTTATTTTATAAACAAATAATAAGAATTAAAGCTGCCAAATAACACGCAACTATGTGTGGCAAAGCGAGACATACTACTTATTCTGTATAGCAAAAGTCAACGCACGGTTCAGTGAATCACTGTGCCTGTATGCTGTATTGTTTTGAATCCCGATTGTTTTCGAGTCGTCATTGATGAACATTAAAACAAATGACGCGACCCTTAGATTATTAATTGGATGAGCATGGCTCCGCCACGACGTCCATCATCTATTAATCTAAGAATCTAAAATATTAAATCAAGAACAAATATAGAACTGTAAATCGTTTTTTCTTCACTTTCTTTTCATTCTCTTGGATAGTTGTCCACTTTCAGTGAAACAGTTTTTTTTTTAATAAAATTAGTTTGAATTGCCTTTTTTTGCAAACTTATGCCTTTTCTTGTACTAATAATCTGATAGCCTCTTTCAACATCCACAATAATATAAACATTTTAGTGTACTTGGATACTAGGTACTTCATACCCGGATATTATAAAGTGTCTAAAGGATTCTAAAAATTGATTTCTGGATTATGTTATTTGAAATTAAACTTTAAATAGGCCGTATGTAGCCGTAGCTTAGAAAATAAAATATTATTAAAAAAATAAAACCATCCCAAATTAAAAAATAAAGCCTTACACGGTAAACACGAAGTCTCCATTGCTTCCATGGTAACTGATTACTTTTCTTGAAATCTTCTTAATGAGTATTAATTATTACAAGTAAAGAAAAATAACATTATTCTCCAGAAAAAGATTACATTCTAATAGAAAACAAATGTATCACTACACTTTTCATTGCTTACGTTGACCCAACTGCCCATCAAGCTTATTGTTAGGAAATATTGACAGTGTGACAAAGTTAAGTGATAGCTTTGTGTACAACAATTTACGACAGGGACGTGACTAGATGTTTACGTATGTGAGATAAGTTAAGTATGCGTTTTGCGGCGGTAACGAAGAGCAGGCGGTGTGCGCGCTCGTCAGCGGGGACTGAGCTGGCGGACGCGATACCGTACCGCGCGTGCAAGTGCACTGCAAGCTATTTCAATACATGCAGAGTATTCGCAAGTCGGCGGATTCCAGCCTCCCGCGCCGGGGTGGCCGCTCTGCAGGCTGAACGGCTCGATGGATTTTAGCTTGAGAGGTGAGGGACCCATTCGGGACCATCTGCAATGTAATATAGGTATGTGCTCTCAATTCACTCACCCTCCATTTCTAGAATGGGTCCCGACTGCTACAATTTATCTTGTTTTAAGGCTTTTTAAAGAATAGCAGTCGGGTTTTTTAGTTTTTTAAATTACCGTTTTTTTAAGTTTTATGATTCTTGTTTCGTCTTTCGGCTAAAACCTGTTATTTGACAGAAGTCTATACAACTCTTGACGCATATCTCTACTTTTCAGATAGCTCATGAACGAATGAACATATGAGAACAATATAAGAAAAGAAACTTTCTACAATTTTGGAAAACGTTTTGTAAAGTTCATGTTACGAAATTTTCTTGAAACCCATGTTTTCACTTGGCTTACATATTACAGGAAAGACTTTCTTGTTTTATCAACCTTTAAAATGGTTTAACAGTGTAACATTTGGCACATTTTTGGGAGAAAAAGAAAAGGGTTTTTATTTTTAATGTTGGGTATTTGCGACGGATCAAAATCAACGCGATATCGACCCTATGTTTCCGAAGTCAACATTATTACAAATCAGCTAGTTTATCCTCTTTCCAGGAATGCATCGTATGATTTTAACAATTAATGTATACCTACATAGATACCTAACCAACTTGTAGCATTGAAGTAATATTGAGATTGTGTTGTGAAAATGATAACGTCTCCATTTTATTGCAAAGGAATAAAATGAAGGTCACTTCCATTAATGATGACAAGCATGCAATTTAATAAAAAATGAGGACTTTGATCTGTTTCTGTCTGTTATACCACACATCTCTACAGACAGATGTTTATGGTAATTAACTTGCAATACAGGCAATTATGTGGAAACCTGAATGAAAGACTGTTTATTTTAGTGACAATCAAAGCAACAGAATTGGTCTTCTTGATACTTATAATTACAATAAGTAAGAAGGTAAGTAAGTAAGTAACTAAGTAAGTAAATAAGTAAGTAAGAACCTAATTACCGCGAATTGCATCGAATCCCAAAATGTCTAATACATATTGTAATTGTACTTATGTATATGTACGTAAATAACAGAAAATATCCAGTAAATTTTGATTAGTAACTTATGGCTTAGACGGCAGGAGCGGCCGAGTGAACCGCGTACTTGCGGAAAGGTGTGGATTACAGCGAGGGCGACATAGTGGTCAGTTTCCGCGTGAGGGCGCACATCCTGGGATGAGGTCACACGCTCCGTGAGCACGGCGCAATACCATATATCCAATAAGAGCACACTACACGGTCAAGCACAAGAGCGCGTCAGCCGAGCTTTGAAAACGTGTGTACTGTGTAGTAATACAAAACAGTTATTGTAGAGAATGGGATCCTGGGAAAGTTCGGAACATAAAAATATATATGTTTTTCGGTTTTGTCCTTTCTCTAGTTTTGTATTTATCAAACAGAGGACATGCGTCGCTGAAATTACGTTACATTAAGTCTCGTCCATATTGCGGATGAAAATAAGTCCGACCCAATAATTGCTTTGATTTCATTTCATTTACATGTATAAAATAATATGGAGTGATCGACTAACGATCTTGAATGTTCTTTGTACGATTACTTCTACAGTCAATGATCTTCGAGGTCACTGCTGCTAGCCATACAAAACAATTGGGATAAATTTCAAAAATAATGAGATGATGATGCAGTTTGTCGTTAAACTGTCTGTAAAGTTCTCAGATAACAATGTTAAGTTCTTTCCTTTTATAAAAAGATTCTATTTTTTTTTCTGGTTTCAGCTTGTTTTTTTGAGGTATGATTGCATTGATATATGTTTGTAAACAAACTCACAACGCAAAAGAAATAGTGTATTGTAACTATTTTTTTAACAAAATTTGCTCATACAGTAAGGATCAAGATTTACTTTAAAACAAACAACTATAGCAATAATGAGACTAAGGTATTTCTATTCTGCAATTCTATACTCATATCATTTTTTTCTTTCATTCTCTAATTAAGCTTAGTTCCATCAAAATAAAATTAGAATAGATTTAAAATTATTCAGTGTTTAATGACCAATTTAAACACTAAATATATCATTACAATTATATTTTAAAGGATAAATGGGAAAATTTTTAATACTAAAACTAAACCCAATTGTTTTATTTAAGTACATGAATATGAATCTAATTAGTAACTTCATTTATTATCGAACTTAACAAATTTCGTAATTGTAAATGGTGTTTGGGACTTGTTATAACTCCCAAACACCATTTTATTGATTTTATCTTTTAAATACCTACCTTGTGCATAAATACTTTATAATAATTATTATCTTATATGTCACAGATTTATACTATGCAGGAATGAGTAATCTCCACTGTACATTAATAATTAAACAATATCCAAATTATGAACCTATAGTTAATTGTTTTTTGCTACTGCCATAATAAATTACTCAAAGTATTGGATAATGTATTATGGGAATAAGAAAAACATAACACACAATCACATTAATTAGTAAATCCGTGATCAATGTTCATAAATACAAAAGCTATAAAGTACATCCAATTTTTTTTTAATGATATTGCAGTATGGGCTCTCTTTAAATATATCTTTATTTTATATCAAAATCTTGCATCACAATATTTGTCCGGGTTATACTCCAGAACCACTTAACCAATTCTGGAACTGGTTCTGGAACTGTGTGTAATTTGGTCAAACTGAAAAGTTAGCACAGTTTTTATCTTGATTAGTGACCTCAATATTGCAAGTTTGAGCAACAGCAATTCATGGCTGTGTCAGCTAGTAACTAAATAGATATCTTCCAAAAAATAACATAGTATAGTATATTTTACTGAAGCAAGTTACATGACTTAAATTACATTTTTAAAATGCTGTCTTGTTCTTATAACCCCTGGATATACCCATAAAATAATTACGCAATTAACACATAATTATAGGTATATAATCACATGTGTAATTTGTTAGATTATGACCAATTAAAGCCTGATTTAATAATCTTCAATCTTTCTGTAAAATATGAAACATACAAAATAGATAGTGTACACATTTTTGTAACACCTACTGACAATTAGGATACAAAATGTGATATAATATGACACTTTCTACCTTGAGTTGCAGGCTTCAATAGGTGACAGCAAACTTATTAACATAATTAGAAACAATGTTACAAATAGAACTAAGTGTTGTAATTATATCATGCCTCATTTTTTTTACTTTTTAACCTGAGCCATCACATGTATTGTAATTTAAAACTGATTCTTATAATATTTGCTATTCTTGTTAATGACTGACTTAGTGATATCTTCACAGTATGATAAAACAATTAAACAGGAAAAACTATGCTAATAAAGACCTTTCGAATCTAAATAATCCTTGATTATGATGATATGGTAAAATAGACTTAAAAAGTGTATAAAAAGAGTAAATAATAATATCTCATGGAATCCACACAAGTTTTTACACAGTAACGTTGCAGGTAACTATTGATGACTAAAAGACTAAAACAAGAAATTGGATTGTTATGTACTTGACTAAGACGACTGTGATCTTGCCCTTCGCCTGACCAAAGGGAAGACTACCGTTAACTAACGATATTTATTATTACATCTGTGCTTATAAGGCATAAAACATTATTAAAATACCATAAAAGTGCACATAAACATTTGAAATAAAACTCAGTTTGTAACAGAATATGAATAAAAAATTGGCGCGAATTATGCATAATTGTACACGTAAAATAATAAACTAATTTGAAATAATTATAGCTTGAATTTACCTGATCTCTGCATATTGAAAATGCTAGGAATCCAATATTCAAACCAAAAACATTTCTTGAAACACCAATTCAACACACTCTTCAACGAACTGTCAACAACCCTCACCCGCCCATGGACCGCGTAGAAATTGATTTTTGAATATTGTTGCCATTATTAAAATATTGAATAAGTAATAAAGCAGGGAGTGCCAAAGAAGGAAGGCACCGCGCCCGGCGCAAAAAAAAATGTTTGGTGAATAACGGCGACCTTTAAATGCTCTAAGTTTCCGAGACACAGGAGAGTCACACACCACTAACTTTCATTTGCAAGACATTTACAAAATCATCATTTTTGAAAAGTCCTCTCTCTAGAGTTTCCCGGTTTGTAAAACTTGGTGAATCAGTGAAATATTTTTTTTTCTTTGTAAATTGCTTTTTCATCTTCATTTTCCTATGGAAAATTTTCCTTTTTTTGTTTAGTTTATTATTTATCTTACAAAGAAGCAATCCAAGAAACATGTTTAATGTTTGAATAAGAGTAAATAACACATAAAAATGAACGTAACTGAAGAACATGGCACCCAAAGCGTAAAAATTAAAAAATAAACTCCAGGTGTCTTTTTCTCATCAAAAGACAAAAGAGTAGTAGACTTGTCAGTAGTTGTCAGTTGACAACTGACATTAATTTGACATCTTAATCCACCAATCAAATCCGTCCGCAACATCTTGGAATTTGGATTCAATCGGATTTGAATCAATCATCAGCGTCGCGTACAAATAATCCGCGTACAAATTATTTTTTGTAAATTGGAAAACTGAATTGTTTGATTTTTCAAACTTATCTCGAAAACACACAACCAAAGGAAGACAGTTTAAATAAATTAGTTATTAAAATAATCTCATTGCCAACAAAGTTTCAACTTGAAAACATAAAACATGAGTATTTTTTACAAAATTAAATCAAATCCTGTTACTTATATGTTCGTTCAAAGAATTTATAATTTCAGGAATATGAATACTAAGAATAATGCCAAAATAATGTTATTGCAGGTATCATCATCATCTTCCTGCCCTTATCCCATTTTACTTGGGGTCGGCGCAACATGTTAAGAACATAGGTAATCAGTATTTTTAGGGTATAACTTTTAATATTCTTTGTTTACAGCCTGTAACTCTTCCTAAAAACATGTTGGTGTTATGTACAACCTTAGCATTTGCATTATGGCCTGTGAAAAAAAAAGGTTCTGACAATAAAATAAATATGAATCCTTTGCCTCCTTTAGTAGATGCGGATAAATTATATGAAAATGGCTTTTATGAGGAATGCTATAATTTATTGTCCGAGCATCAGGTAAGGTTATGCTAGTTTCTATAATTTAATATGTGAAGACCATAATATCATTAGTAATTTTAAGCATTCATTGTTAATTTTATTGTGCCATGGCTCAGCCTAACAAACCCCAAGGCTATATTTATTGCAGCATCAGAAATAATAAGATTTTTCAGGACGCGAACAATGTAGAAGTGCAGTGGCGTAAATGTCGAGCTTTATATAACATGTCAAAGGAATCAAAGTATGATAAATCATACAAGAAAGCACTTGTTATCCAAGCATATAATATAATTTTGAAACTGGTGAATGAAAACCAGGACCATTATGCTGTACATAAGTGGTATGCTTTACTGTTGGATGCAAAAAGTTCACTTGAAGGTGTTAAAGCGAGAATAAAACAATTGGAAAATGTTAAAAAGCATATGGACGTATGTAATTTTCACACCTATCTCACTATAACTATCGATAATCCTGTTTTTATTTAAAATAAACAAGCAATGTTATACTTTATTTACAGATATCAGTTTCATTAAATCCTAACGATGCTACAATTTTACACATGTTGGGTGAATGGTGCTATCAGATTACCGAGATGCCGTGGCATCAAAGAAAAATAGCTGAAGTTTTATTTGCTTCTCCACCACACTCCTGTTATGAAGATGCACTTGAATATTTCTTGAAAGCTGAAACAGTACAGCCCAGATTTTACAGTTTAAACTTGTTAAGACTCGGTAACTGCTACCTAAAACTAAAAAAGGAGGATCAAGCTAAATATTATTTAAAATTAGCCGCAAGTTATCCTGCTAAATCAAATGATGATCACCAAGCGAACACTGAAGCAGCAGAGTTGTTAAAAAAACTTAAACCTTGTTAAACTTAAGTATAATAATGTATCTCATTATCATAAAATCTTTAAGTTTTCCATGACATTTCTATAGCACTTTATTGCAAAATATTTCTCGGCAATTCTTGGTATTAGAAATAAAACACAAGTATTTAGTGATATTACAGTTATCATGTAAGTGCTGCCACTTAAAAATATTTAAATAATTTTTGATATACCGGGTGTAAAAGGACATAATCCAAAGCCGTTGAATATGCATACTGCCAATCGTACATACTGAAAGAACATTTATTTCATATTTTGATGTGAAGAATCACTTGCTAGTGCTCAATACAAGACATTATGCTTTCAATTATCTATGGTGGTTAGGCTTACGGTTCATGTAGTACATAGGTAGTGGGGTATGTAAGGTTATAACATTTAAAAAACTTGTTTCGTAAAAAAAGTATAAGACAGTTGGAATTTTGACCTTCAATGTCTCCATAACTAGCAGGGGCAGAGCAAACCTGTCAGGGGCCCCTGGCGGGAAACCTAAATTATTATAATATTTTGGTTAAAATTCTTAAGTCACTCAGTTTCGGTCGTTTTGTATTTGTATCAATGGGGCCTCTAAATGACTCCAAACAGCCAGGACCGGGGACCCGGGTCGGGCCGCCTCGCCATCTGCAGGTCACAATAAACAATTTATCCGGATGATATGAAGAATTTATAACTTTCAGAATCGTTAAATGTCTTTTTACACCAGTTACTTATTTTTAATCGATTATTTAGTAGGGTTAAAGAAAGAAAATATTTTTAAAAGATGTTTTTGTAATTGCATTGGTATCAAATGGGGATTTTTGTAATGCATTGCTCAAACAATAAAAATATATATTAAAACAGTTAAGGTGTATATTTTTGTATATTATTATTTTAAATCATGTGCGTTCCAATATATTTTATAAAAAACCGGCCAAGTGCGAGTCGGTCTCGCGCAAGATGGGTTGCGTACCACTTTCTATAAAATGGCAAAAAAAAACACGTTTGTTATATGGGAGCTCCCCATAGATTTATTGGAGCTCCCCTTAAATATTTAATTTATTTTTAAATTCAGTATATATAAATATATTATATTCTGTGAATATTTCAAGAGTCTACCCGCTGCCGTTATCAATATCGAGCAAAAAAAAAACAGGCTTGTTTTATAGGAGCCCCCTAAATATTTATTTTATTCTGGTTTTTAGTATTTTTTGTTATAGCGGCAACAGAAGTACATCATCTGTGAAAATTTAAGCTCTCTACCTATTACGTTTCATGAGATACAGCCTATTGACAGAAGGACGAACAGCGAAGTCTCAGTAATAGGGTCCCGTTCCACCCTTTAGATACGGAACCCTAAAAACAAGATAAAAAAGGCGATAGATCGCAGGCGACCCTCTGGCAGCTAACTTTCGTCTATAATAATTATTACTTTACTCTTTGCAGCAAACAGTTGATTTCTAGGTGATTTTCGCCGGTCAGTTGCCGTGTCAAGGGGTGCTGTTGTAGTGAAGGATTATCTTTGACCTGAGTCCGGCAAAAAAACTGCATCTCCGAGTTTATGATAGGACTTCATAAATGTATGGGTAGTCTCAACCAACACAAAAGGGATTAGAAAAACAATAATACTAATACTAACCCATCAATAATACTAATACTACTAACTGCCCCGTTGGTCTCGTGGTCGCAAGTGCGACTGCTGTGCAAGGGGTCCCGGGTTCGATTCCCAGGTCGAGCAAAAAGTGTTATTGGGTTTTTCTATGAAATTCTCAATAGCAGCTCGGAGTTTGGATTTGTGCCCGGTTAATGGCAATAGGCTCGCCCCCTATTACGTGGGACCTAAATATACCGGCGAACTGAGGGTGTACATTGGTACCTCTGCCTAACCCTTCGGGGAATACAGGCGTGATGGTATTTTTTTTTTTTAATACTAATACTAATGTCAAGTCAAAGTCAAAGCATTTATTTCAATTAGACCATTTACAGGCACTTTTGAATGTCAAGAAGTTACAGTTTAGAAGTGAAGCTAGTTGCTCGTTCCAATACGTAGGTCTCTATGGAGAAGAACGAGCAAGAAACTCCATGGACACTCTTTTCTATCAATTTGGTTTTTACAAAATCTTGGTTACAATATTCTTGTTGCGTCTATATGTGAAAACAATGAAGGTGAATGTATAAAAAGTTACAAAATTATAATAAAGATGAAAGAAATGGCAGTTAAGAGGTGACCAATCCCAACTGACAGCACCCGGTCACGAGCAATGTATACAATAAAACAACTCATTTAGGCGCCTGGTTACTTCTATCTGATCCCAAGCTAAGCAGAGCTTGTGTTATGGTAACCAGACAACTGATATATACATACTTATATAATTTATAAATTCATACATATTATAGATAAATCACACCCAGACACAGAACAAACAATCATGCTCATCAATTTTATTTGGTTGATGTGAAGCTGTATAACAAACGGTAATTTAAAAAACCCGATGGCTTTACTGAGTATTCATGTTTTTAAAAGCCCTAAAACAAGAAAGTCGTTGTACCCGATTGCACTTAAGGTGCAACCTCCACGGTGGCCCGCCAAATTCAAATATTCTTACGTTTTTTGCAATTTGCAAGTCAGTACCTATTAGGTTTAATGTTGGTTAAAGTAAGATTCGCGGGCGTAAAAAGTAGGTATGTATTTTCAGAATCATAACCATTAAAATCAGTAAAATAACTCCATAAGTCGGTATAATTCCAAAATGTCAAGATTTCATGAAATAGTCATTCTTTCGGTTTACCTGGCCCTATGGAGTTTTATTGCTGACTTAAATGGTTATAATTCTGAAAATACATACTTCTTACGCCCGCGAATTATACTTTAATCAACATATAACTTAATACTGACTTACAAATTGCAAAAAACGTAAGCAAATTTGAATTTCGCGGGGTACCGTGGAGGTTCCACCTTAACTTGAATCGCCAGTTGCTAAAGCAACTTACAAAAATGACAATCTAGACTCTAATTAGTTGAGTGCAACGGGCACTAAGTGAGTTTAGTGCCCGTTGCACTCAACTAATAAGGGTAGGTAAAATTATAGAACAGCAGTGTGATTCTCTAAGCCTCACTTCGTAATCCGAAAGCTGAATCCGCAGTGAGATTACAAAATGGTATTCTGTTAAACACGATCACGCCCGGCGACGTCACCACGGCGAACAAATACTAAACCAATGACAGGTTGGTTCGTTATCGAAGTGAGCGCGATCACTTTAATGAGACTCGTTTTCGAGTTTGCATTTTAGAGAATCGCACTGCAGGAGCTTATTGTATTTAACAATATTTTAAATAAATAAGTACCTATTGTAGGTAATGCACTTTAAATGAATACCCATAATATGGGTATTCATTTAAAGTGCCAGTTACGTTAGCGAACATGGATATTATCCATGCTCGCTAACGTATTACTGCAATAAAAAAAATATCGAGATCGTTTGGTTAGACTAATTTCCCCGGTATTGCAAACTACAATTTTTGAATCTTTTTTTTGTCATGTTCTTCTGGTACACATATTATTATTATTATAATAAGTGCCAACGTTGATGAGAAAAATAACCAGTTAAAAAAATAAAAGTACGCCACGCACATACATAGTTAAAAAATCTGATGGTCAGCCCATAGCCTTTTACTCTCTGCCATAGCCACTCACTAGTGAAGTCAGATGACATTTTTGAAAGAAGTTCGTTATGTGTTATTTTCAATGTGTGAAATATTATTTGATTATTACAGCCATTATTTCATTTAGTATTGTTTATTTTATTAGAAAACGCATACTTACTGCTAATATGTCTTTGTGTAACACGGATGAATTAAGTGATGACGAAGTTTACTTCGGAAAGCTGACTTTAAAAGAATTGAAAAAACGTATATTGTGGGACAAACAACAACAAACGTAAGATTATTTGATTGTAATTATTGTGCTGGCTCACAAACAAGATTATCACTGGTTTCTACTTTATAATTATTTTTTTCATAAGCCCCTTTTCACCTACGCCGGCTGCTGCATAGCCAGCGGTGGGGCTCGATAGTTGTATATTGTGTGTTATGATTTAATTTGAAAAGCTTATGCAACTTGTATATCTGGTGTACCAGTCCACACTAACAAATACCCGAGAGTAAGTGCAAGGAGTCTTTATTTAGTAGGTACTTAGATAAAACTTAAGGTTCAGAAGAAATGTGCTAATCTATTATTTTTTCACTTAGGATACATACTGCAAGTGCAAACAAAGGCCCCAACGATTCTGGAGATCACAATGAAAGTTTGAAAATCTTACAAGCACATTCTCAACCTAACTTAATACCTAAAACCGACAATTCTAATTTTGAATTATCTGAACTCAATAGTTCTGGGTGGGATATGAAAGCTGCTGATGACAGTTTTATTCAACTTGAAAATATGGTGGCTAAACTGTGTGTATCACCAAAAAACAATGAGAAGACTGAAGAATTAAACAATACATTAGAAGTTATTGAATATATTTTAAATAATCCCCCAAGCAGTACTAAAGAAAATAATGAGAAATTTGGTGACCTTAGACTGAAGCCTGAATGTAAAAATGAACCAAATGTGTCACATTTATCTCCACAGAAAATGTATAGAGAAGGAAAAAAGTGTGAAGCTTACAATTCCCCAGAACCTCCTCAGAACACTCCTGTAAAACCTGCTCATCAGCTCTTTAAGCATACTGAAGGTCATACAACACCAAGAGAAATTAAACACAAATCTATTTTTAAGACACCTGCTCAGCCTCCATCACTGAAGAAACCATCTGCAACATCTTTGAAAAAGACTCCTAGTAGAACAAATGCTTATCAGCACATAAGCAGCCCAGTGGCCTCTTACATAAAAAACTGTCCAATAGCACCTTTGGTGAAAGATGTCCATCCAAAAAAACCTTTACCTGGATCATCATCTATTCCAAAATTTGTTAAGAATCTCCCACTAGCTAAACCAAGTAATAAAGAAAATGTCAATTTGCCCTCAGTTGCATACAAGAGTGCTAAGAAAACTAGAGTGGTAAGTTCACACAATCTTATTTTTTATATTAAGGATGGCTGGATTGAATTGAACAAAGGAATTAAATATATATGACAAAAATGGTTAGGATAAGGGATTGTGAGTGTGTGATAATATGATTTTAAATCAAATGTACTTGACTGTACTAGACATATAGTTCCGTAATATAAGTCTGAAATCAGCATTCCACCTCAAACAAGCATGCTGATCAATGTTAGCCTTCTCTTTTCGAGAAGAGGACTTTACCTTGTAATTAAACAATAATAGACTGGTCACTAATGGTTATTAATGGTTATAAAATGTTAAATAAAAACCAATTTAAAATTTTGTATAATTCATTACTACATATTAAGAATGTAACCATTGTAAGATTTAATAAATAATTATTAATGTAATCAACTATCTGTTAAATCAAGCTGTCTTGGTGATGAATGAATTTTAATAATTAATTTCTTTATTTACAGATTGATGTGCCCGATGAACAGAAATTGCCACAGAGTCATTGGGTCAAGAAAATTACGACAACTTTACCGAGACCACTTGTTATGAAGCATGATCACAGGGAGCTGAATTTTGCTAAGAAAAAACTGATGCCTCAACAAGAAGACAGCTTTGCTGATCTCTCTTATCACCAAGCTGAAGTGTCTGTTTGTACACAGAAGTCTGCATTCAAGACAAAGAAAAATCATTGATCTTAATAGATAATTATATTAAATTATGACTGTAACTTTTACATGCACATGACATTAGTATTATGGGTTTAATATTTTCCTTTCTAAATATACAGTGACTTTTTTAAGTTATTTGTTTTAACTTTATTACCTACCTATCTAAGTTCAAAGAAGCATGAATTCAGTAAGAATACTGCTTATGCTTGCATAATGAATGGTCAATATAGGATGCTTCAGTGATGATGATGATGATTTAGTGAATGTGATAAGGCGGTTAGTGTCGCCAGACTAGCGCATGATTGATGAGTTTGAAGAAAATGCAAGGAACAGATGATTCCCTGTTGCATGGTTAAGCATATTTTCACTCTTAATTTAAATAAGGAATATTAATATAATAGATCATTTTCCAACTCTTTAGTATTAATAGCTTTAAAGGGACAACACCACAATGGTCTGTACTAGGTCAACGCGTGTGTCTGTCGTCGGGCTGTCTCTCTGTTACAAGTATCACATATTTGGTCAGTATAAATCACTTGATGCGTTGTGTATACTGTACTCCATGTAATGGCAGAAAGAAATAAAAAGAATCTTAAGTTATAATTAATTAATTTAATAATAAAAAATTGTAATTATTAATTATTTTGTAATCTGTATTGGGATGTGACATTGTGTAAGCATGACAGTTGTAAAATTATTATTTGTTTAAATTTATATGGGTTTAAGACCTGAAATAAATGAATTATTATTATTATATTATAATAGTATGTACGTAACCCTCAGTGCACGAGTCGGGATAGTACTTAACCAATTTTAAAATTACTTTTGAGAGAATACATAAAACGCAGAATCGTAGTTCAATAACACATTTATTTCATAAACGGTAATACCAAGTTTTTTAAAAAAGTACATAATAAATTGTGAAGTTTGTATATAAGGCTGCAGACAATCAGGTGAGCATCATATGCTCACATAAAGTTACATCACTGGAAATTGTAATGTGTTTTGTGCGAATCGATTTCATATTGTGCAGTATTTGTAAGAGTACTACTATAAATTCATAACAATTATTACGTAAGTTAAATGCATTGTTTAACATAATCTATTTGACTACATATTAACATTGTATAATTATTATGTACTAAATATTGAAGAATAGGTATAGCAGGCACAAATATACGACAGTAATATAAGTATTAATTTCCGCATCATTACACAGATACATTTTTAGACCATTAGAATATACATTTTTTTTGTTGCTCACTCCAAAAGTACGTGTAAGAATATATTTATATTAACTATATATTTATGTTACTGACTAATAGATGCATGTATAGAAGACAAGTTTTCTCCACAATGTATATAGTTAGAAAATTCCTGCATTTATTTACTATTATCACTTACTTGAAAATATTGACAAATAATATTTAAGCTTTCAACATTAAAGGACAATTTATTTAGCACCTGTTTAAAAAGCAGAATTTCTTAAGACTATTTCTAAGGACAATGAACGTTTGACAACATTAACATTCCGTAAAATACACAAACGGATATGATAAAATATAGTTTATCATAATGCATAATATAGTATTTATTACGTACCATATAGTTTCGTAATAAACTAAGCGAGTTAGCGTGATTATATGGAAGATTAACACTGCTCATTGGCATAACATTAGCTTACTTGGTTGTTTATATACGATGGTCACGTCAATAAGCCTGTAGCATGTCGTAAGGTCGGAACCAGCACAGCGACGCTTGTCGTGTGTCATGCTAGCATGCCATGTGCGGTATATTAAACATATTATCCCTCGGCATGCTCTTTACTGTCAAACCGTATGGGAAGGGCAAAGCTCCTAGCTAATTATAAAAACAAGATTAAAATATTCCATGACCACTTTCAAAAGCGACTTACTACAGGCCAGGAAAACGCTAAGACAAAGTAGAATGAATATAAGTTTACAACATCAATAAGTACATGTCTAACACAAAATGCATATTATAGGTATATAAGACTAGAAAACAAAACCGAAAATTTTGAAAATAATGGAAATTATTTTATTCATAAGTCGGTTGTAAATGCAAAAGTTGTTTCTTTTTTATATAAAATATTATTTAAGTATAATTTTAGAGATTCTCCCATGTCACATAAATAAAGATAAAATCTTCTTATAAAATCATAATCAAACAATGTACGTATTATAAAGTCACACTTGTGTTATAAGGAATGGGGCGAGCAATATTATCATTGAAGTAGGTAAGAATTTAATTCTAGTTCCTATAACTGTAACTCGCACTTCTGCTAAACAAGCAAATTGTTATTAGAATGATCGCAATTCTAAGCGAGTAGTCCGCTAATATCAATTAGTAGACTTCATTCTCGACTAGCAGTATTCTTTATAAGCAGACTAATTCCATTCGACTACAAGGAAAACTGTATTCGAGATAGTTCTGATGATCACAAGTGTGAGATTATGTAGAGAATTAAACTGTTAACAATAATTCTCCACAAAAAGTGGATCACAAAACTGATATAAACATTTTAGGCTTACGATACTAATTAGTGCGTTTAAAATTAAGTAATATAAAAAAATATTCAATTGTACACACGCATGCTAAATAGGTATTAGTAAAAGTGGCGGCACGAGACGGTATTGTACTTTTAAATGCATTTTAAAGTATTCACTTGAATAATTAAATTTATATTAATTATAATCAACTCGTCATATAAGTACGTCGAAATGCCGTTAACGTGATGTGACGATTAAAAAGGTAGCTCGTGTGGGATGAATAGATTTAAGTACCTGCGTGTGATTTAGGCCGCCACTGACTATAATTAAATTAGTATACAATTTGACAAAGTTAGAGATTCTATAAACAATCAAAATAACAAATCATCCAAAAGTAAATAAGTAATCCAAAAATAAAAACGAATTAAAAAATATAGTTTTATCAAAAATCCAATTCTTAGATGGGCAGCTAAATGCTGCCTTGGATTAAATCTTCCATTTAAAGCATACCAGGACGATCGGTCTCCGCGTTTCCAGATTTCTCAAAGAACATGAAATCCTGGAAAGTAGTAAAATAAATTATCAGTTATCGTCAATAAAATTAAGACTAGGCGTATCTATAAAGTGTATCAGTCCTCCAGATTGTTTTATCTAATCAAACACAATAATCGACGCCAAGGATTGTGCATTTTGTTCTCTTTGTTAAAGAGGTATTAATAAAGTCGCAGTCATCGGTGTGCAATACAATGTCTAAATAACATACGTCACAGCATTTAATAATGGCTCCATAGGTAGTCGCAGGCCATCTTGCCGCCAGTAGCCAAAAACGCTAGCCAAAGCTGTGTTATTATATAATATTTCAATAATAATATAAAGATTGCTTTATTAGGTTGATGACTTATAAAACCCAAACTAGAAAGAGGTCGACGGTGGGCGGTGTAGGCGTTTTGAGGTGGTTTACGCAAAATAAATAATGTGTTATTGTTTTTCGTGTTCGACATATCACTATCTAAATTAAATGCTTCGTAACTTACGATGAGGAAACAAGCTCCAAGAAGGACTGCCTTTATTTTCACATCCAGATCCATGGGGAAGGTAATTCCGAAGTAATCTGAGTCAGTAAATGCTTCGCGCGCCAATCCCGACCACTGCTTTGTTATCTTGCCAACTTTGGTTTCGCCATCCTTGGAGTATACCTGTTTTTTTAATGATAAACAGATTTTAATACATTCTCATCAAAAGATTGATTCAAGAGGAAGGTTTATATGTACAGAACATTACGCTACGACCAACGGGAGCCGAGTAGTAATCAAAGACGTAACTGAACGCGGGTGACACCACAAGGTATACTATAAAATAAAATACTTACATGAAATTCAACATCTCCACAAATTGAGAAAGTGCAAATCGGCCCCTTGATTCTGAGGACTACGTCACCAGCTGCGTTTTTGATGCTGTAGCAGGGCTTACAGATAGACCACTCCTGCTCAATTGAGCCAACCACAGTGCCTGGTGGGGAGGAAACCTCCATGCTTTGCAGCCAGCATGGGCACCAGCACGAGTCACAAGCCAATGGACGGTGCAGATGAATAACCTGTCATTAGAAATATTTGTTAGTGAAAAAAAAAAAAATATGTTAGTTATCATTGGTCAATTATGGATGTGAAATCAGAAGTCAAGCATGCTGATGCTGATTTTTCATAGTTTTATGCCATACGTATTATATTGCGATGAAAGGAGAAGGAGGGTTTAAGCTTTAAGGGAACACCTGGTGGTGGTGGTCTAATTCTGATAGTCTGTGTTATCACGTAATAAAACAGGCCATGGCCAGCCGGATAGCTTTTAAATTTTACCAAGTGTATACGTATATTTGTTTAGGTTCTTGAATAAACGTGCTGTCCCCGTCATACGTGAACAGTCACAGCAAAGTAGGAATGCACTTACAGTTAGATTAGATTAGATAAAAACTAAAAGTATAAACTTGATTAGATATTATTTTAATTTAAGAATACATGTTTTCTATTGCTTCCTATTGTGCTTGCTATCTAGTCGTCATAGAAACATCATAATTATTAACCATATGTTTGGCAGTGGACGACAGTAAATCTGCAAATAGTGAAATATTCAGTGTACTACCAGAAACTTTATACTAGACCATGCCAATTGTAATATAACATAAACATCTACATAGATATCATGGCACAAAATTGTGAAGCTGGTCCACCTCCTGCTAAGAGGCCAATGATTAACGCAAATACGCCTTCAACGTCAACACAAGAAAAAAGGAACGATTACATGCAATTGCTGAAATTATTTTGCATGGATTTACGACCTTATTCCATACTTGAAGATGGCGTACAAGAATTTATTAAAAATATATCAAAATATACCTTGCCATCTGTTGAAAAAATCTCCGAAGAACTAATTCCTGAAGCATTCGATAGCGCAAGATTAGACGTCAAGAAAACCTTGGAGAGCGTCCATCATGTAGCGATCTCAATAGAGACGTGGAAGTGGGGGGTGACCCGTGATAAATTAATGTTTACTGCGACAGTACATTTTGTTTATCAATCGAAATTCGTATCTCAGACTTTGTTCACAATAGAAATAGAAGTGAAGACAGTAGAAAATATTGCCAATGCGATAAAAGGCGAATTAATCGAATGGAAGGTGTTGAAGAAAGTGGTGTGTTTTGTAACAAGTTACGGTGACACTGGGCATCTACTAAGAGAAGCAGCAAAAAATATTTTTAAAATACCACACCTGTTTTGTATAGCAGATTATTTAAACACTGTTATTCAAAACCGCTTAGATTATTTTTTTAAAGATTTAGAGATAAAGTGCCAAAGCCATAATTTAAACTCTTTGTTTAAGAAACTGAATGATGCACCCTTTGGTTGGCATAACCAGTATAATATTTTGAAATATATACGCGAAAAAAACGCTGGCGAATTAACTGCAGATGAGAGAAAAGAACTCGGTGAATGCTACCAAGTTTTAAAACCATATAAAGACTTGAACAACAAGTTGTCTAGTCAGCAATATCTACCCTTATCTTATATTATTCCTCTTTTCAACGGTTTAAATTTAAGATCAAGTAAGTGGGTTCCTACTACATATTTTGTGAAAGAGCTTCAGGATAAACTTAAGGCAATCGATTTGCGATATGATATCAATGATAGAATAACACTAAAGGCAACATTTATGGATCCTAGATTTAAGTCAATAGCTGCATCAGAAAAATATGCACAGGACCTAAAGGCAAATATAATACATGAATTAAATGAATGTATAAAACAAAATCAACACAATACAGTTCCTTCTACTTCTAAAAACCGATCACAAGAAAAGGGTAATTTATTGGACTATTTGGACGAAAAACAGAATGAGATAACTAAATCATATTCGCAGGCTAAATCTGTAGTGTCAAACTATATCTGCGTGCCTGACTCACATACAGACAAAGATCCTTTTGAATTTTGGACAGAATTTAATGGTTTCTCTAAGTGCAGTGAATTTCATATGATGGCTAAAAAGTATTTATGTATCCCCGCGACTGCAATACCTGTGGAATCGGTTTCTGGTAAGTTCCCTTGGATGAAAGTTCATAATAGCAAACATTTTTATGAACGCAGAAATTTGTTGGAGTATGAAAATATTAACAAAGTATTATTTCTGCATAGTTACTATTCCAGAAACGAGAAATAATTAGTAAAGTGAGCCCCGACATCGCATAAACTTCACATGTTAAGATAAATTCTTGCAAGTCAAATTTTACTACTTCCTCCCTCTAAACTTACGACTTCGTAACTTTACGTAGGTACTTAATCAGTTCCGATGACAATACACTAAAAGGGAAATAACATGATGCTGATTATGGCTGATATGGTTATTGTAAATTATTATTTGATTGGTTTAACGATTAATCTCTATGCACCTTTAGTGATAAGATTAAGTTTACAAGTTCAAACTTGCTTATCGGATGAATATGGCTTCACAATATTCGGCGATATAGCTACATCATAATAACCTTACGTTCGGTGGTAGACGGCAGCAAACTTGTAAATAGTCAAATATCTAGTGCAATAGTAAAAACATTTTACCAGACCGCAATACATATAACATAACATTGATATATCATGGCAGAAAATATAGAAGCTAGTCCTTCTGCTAAAAGGCAAAATCAGGTGAATGAGGATATGCAATTGGTGAGAATATTATGCATGAATTTACGCCCTTGTTATAAACTTGAAGAGGGCTTACAAGAATTGATTAAAGACTTATCAAACTATACTTTACCATCTATAGAAAAAATCTCTGAAGACCTAATTCCTGCAGCATTCGACAGCGCAAGATTAGATGTAAAGAAAATCTTGGAGACAGTCCATCATGTAGCAATCTCAATAGAGACGTGGCAGTGGGGGATGACTGATGAAAGAAATATGTTTACTGCGACAGCACATTTTGTTTATCAATCGCAATTAGTATCTCAAACTTTGTTCACAATAGACGTAAAAGTGCAGACGGTAGAAAATATTGCAAGTGTTATAGAAGAAGAATTAATCGAATGGGAGGTATTGCAGAAAGTAGTGTGTTTCGTTACAAGTGCCGGGAACAACGGAAACCTGCTAAGAAAAGCCGCAAGAACTATTTTAAAAATACCACATCAGTTTTGTATTGCTGAGTCTATAAACATGTTTATTCAAGATAGTTTAAGCAATGTACGGTTTGAAGAATTAGAGGTTCAGTGCCGAAACGACAATTTAGAATCATTGTTTACTAAAAAGAAAAATGAACCCTTTGGTTGGCATAATCAATATAATGTGTTGAAATATATATGTGAAAACAACGTCGGCGACTTCACTGCAGATGAGAGAGAAGAACTTGGTGAATTCTTTCAACTTTTAAAACCTTTTGAAGATTTGAACAACAAGTTTTCTATGCAGCAATATCTACCCTTATCTAAACTTATTCATGTTTCTACCGGTTTAAAATCAGGAGTAAGTAAATGCGCTCCAAATAGTTTTTATGTAAAAGTGCTTAGGGAGAAGTTAAAAGCAATTGATATCCGATATGATATCGCTAATGGACTTGCACTAAAGGCAGCATTTATGGATCCGAGATTTAAGACATTAGCTTTATCACAAGAAGTAGCTAAGGACCTACAGCAAAAGTTAATACTAGAATTAAATATACATTTAAAAAACAATGAACATAATCCGGCAGCTTCTATTTCCAACAACCAATCACAAGAAAATGAAAATCAATTGGGCAATTTGACCAATGACCATGACGATATAGTTGAATCCTATTCTCGAGCAAAATCTATAGTGTCATTCTATAACAATATACCTGATTCACATCCAGACAAAGACCCTTTTAAATTTTGGAATGAATTTAATCGTTTCTGTAAGTGCAGTGAATTTTATATGATGTCTCAAAAGTATTTATGTATCCCTGCAATTGCAACACCTGTAGAATCGTTTTCTGGTGAGTTTCCTTGGATGAAAGTTTCTAATAACAAACGTTTTTATGAACGCAGAAATTTGTTAGAGTATGAAAATATTAATAAAGTATTATTTCTGCATAGTTACTACACCAGAATAGAGAAATAAATAGTTACAACTCGACATTGTACACATTTTTTTTTTTAATAATTATGTTAAAGTTTTATGTATTCAAGTATTTATTTGCATTCCATATGTGTTCAAGATGTTACAGCAGACTTTAAGCTAAGTACATTATGGACACTAGTAATAGTCGACCAACTTATACATAGAGAAGTATGAAAATACGCACTTGGCCACTTTTTTATGTAGATTGTACAAATAAAATTCTAGCATACTACAGACATCAGAAACAGGGTCAGAGCTAACTAGTTAGTGGTCAAGGCCATGTCAGTTGATTGTTATTTGAATGTAGAGAACCATGCATGACGAGAATGACCTTCAACACAATTAAAGTTGAATAATTGCAATGTAATTTTTTTAGTCTATATTCACATTATTTAGCAGATAAGGCAGTTACAGTTTTACTTTGGTCAAAATATTTTTAGGGTTTTTAAGTGTTATTCACCTATGTCTTACTGTTGTTTTACTTTGTCTTTGTGTCATATTTGTAAAGAGTATAATACAATCTCAAAATGTTATTGTTGGTTTTAGTTACCTCATTCCTGAAGTTGTCCATAACTTTCATGTCAAATGGTCGCATGGGTCCGCAGCAGTTCCTAGTGCAGCAATCATTGTCTTCAACAGCATAATATACTTTTTGACCAATACTATTTTTTATTGTGTACTTGTTATTGGTTTCAAATCCCACAAATGCCTCCAGCAGCTCCACTTTCTGATGAACTAGTAACCCATCAATCATAGAAAGGTATTCCAAACCTGGTGGACAGTTGTTGAGCCCTTGCGGAATGGTCATCCATCCACCTGAAAATGTTTATATTGAGATTTTTTTAGTTCTTGGACACTTAGTTTACGTCCGTTCTTTTCGTTAGTTCTCGACCATTAGAAAGCCAATGTAAAATCAACTCAATGATTACCAGATTTAAATTCGAAAATTAAATCATCAAACAAGTGTTTTGAATAATGACGGTTATTTAATATTATAGGGTACAAAAGTGACAGGTTAATTTAATTGAGCTGTTTCTATGTCTGGAATATTTTTTTATATTATTTTTTTTACATCTTAGATGATACTGTGACGGCGATTCGATCTGTGGTACCATCAGATACATTCATCAGAACATTAGCTGCATTTAAAACAGACTTCTTTGTGGTATTTCATACTGTTTTCTTCTTTTTTGATATTTTCCTATCTCACTCTTTAGCTTTTCTTTCTTTTACCTCTGCTCTTTATTCTTGTTTGCAACTCTTTTCTTTTATCTTTTTAACCCCCGACGCAAAAAGAGGGGTGTTATAAGTTTGACGTGTCTGTGTGTCTGTCTGTCTGTCTGTCTGTCTGTGGCATCATAGCTCCCGAACGGATGAAGCGATTTCAATTTAGTTTTTTTTTGTATGAAAGGTGACTTATGTGCGAGTGTTCTTAGACATGTTTGATGAAAATCGATTGAGCCGTTTAAAAGTTATGGGTGTGAAAGTGGGGAAGAAAAACTAAAAATGATTTGTCATGTGGGTTATTAAATTATTAGGAACCTATGTATTTACAGCTTAACAAAATCGACATTATAATAAGTATGTACCTATAAAAAGTATAAAATAAAAGTAAAATTTAAAATTTAAAAAACCCCCGACACAAAATCCTAAGTTCCCTTTAAAAAGTAAAAAAATAAAATACGTCGCGTTGGGGGACCGCTTGGGACGGTCGTACCCTAAATGCAACATCGGTCCCCCAACGCGACGTATTTTATTTTTTTACTTTTTAAAGGGAACTTAGGATTTTGTGTCGGGGGTTTTTTAAATTTTAAATTTTACTTTTTTATTATAAAATTCTCTCCATACGCGATATTGCAATTGGCAATATAAGAACATTTCTAGCCCAGCTCTAAAAGACAAAACTTTAAAGAATGGCTCAGGAAATTCTCTAAAACTTCGCCAAAAATGGGTATATTTTTTCAGAGAACTTAATGGTCGACAATGGATCAGTTGTAGACCATCATGATTTGATAATTTTTAAGTGCTTGCAATTTTGATTATTTTATTCAACATCGAAGAATTTCACGTCATATAACGCAATAAATGCACATTCTTTAAAAAATAACTAGTCTAATACAGCTCGTTGGTCGTATGCTAACAGATGCGTAATTTTGGTATGTTAGTTGAGCGACCACCCATTATTTAAATAAAACACTCGTTATTTCGAATCGATTATAAGTTTGTAAGTAAATACAAAGATATTTTGACACACAAAGCATAATAATAGCTTTGTTCAAAACAAAATAATTAAGTGCTTTACGTGCATTTGAAAGTGTTCGTGCTCACTATTTCTCGTTATAATTTGGTGACATGTGGACGGGAGCTCAAGATTGACTCACTGAGCAGCAACAAGTTGTCAAAGGGGACAAATGATGATGCAGGGGAAGAAGACAGAAGTACCATACTTTTGCATACAATTCTAACATTTGCAGTGCTTCGGTTTGACTATTTTTACGTGATTTACGCAAAATGGTCGAGAACCACTTCGAGAGACACTCTTTAATTTGAATATCAAACTTCTCCCAAAAAGGTTTTATATACATGCACTTCTAAGAACTTTTTGAATTACTCTCATATAAAATGTCATGCAATATTATAGCATAAAATTACCTGTTTGTAACTATTTTTATAAACAACACACAATATAGATAAAAATGAAGGAAATGTTAAGTAAGTAAACTTATAACAGCTAACATCATTATTTATTTAAATACAAGATATGATTAGTAAATACCCTCCACCAAAGTACGGTCTGTAGCAAAATAAAACCTTTTTTCTTCATCTGATAAGAACTTTTCATAACCACTGGAGCGAGGTTTAAAAAGTTTTCTACAAATTCTATTGAAACTTCTTTTAACACTAGAAACGCTTAGTGTTTCAAAATAAACTCTCTTTTCTTTGATATCACCAATAGCTACACACTTTTTTTTGTTACTATAATATTTGAATTTAAGCCACTTCATACACTTTTTACTTTTCTGTTTATCAGAATCAACAGAGAATAAGTCTAAACTAGTTGCAGGGTCTTTTAACATAGTGGAGGACTTTATAAAAATTAATAGAGATATTCAACCAAGAGGTAAGAAGAACTAGCTCAGTGAAATGCCACTGAACATAAGGCAATGACAATATGTTATCAATACTGTTGAAGCTGGGGTATCATTGCACAAATAGTAAACAGCCTTATCTGAGTAGATGTCAACAACTCCTATGTTTGAAGAACAAATAAGACAAAGACTAAATTACTAAACAGAATGAACAACAATATTATCAAACCTACCTTATTACCTTTGAATTTGATGAAATATTTAATAAAAATTTAGAACTCTTGGTTTCATATTTTTTTATAGAAATATATTGTGTTGTTCCATGAAGGTGTAGCCCTTTTTTTTTTTTTTTTTTTTTTTTTTTTTTTTTTTTATAGACGGGAAATCATCAAATAACTTCCCCCGCCCTGGGCGGGGCGGGAGGGAGTGTCAGACTTTTACTGACTAAAACCCGTCTATGTTCCTTCATGTGCCCTTTGCGTTCCGGGGGCGCGGTATCTCTTTCGAACAACCCGCAGCCCCGGCAGGCATCGGCCCTCAGTGGCCCCATCCAGTTTTGCTGACATCTCTTTGAGGCGCGCGTGGAACACGAACGCGCCGTCGACACGGTAAGGTGTAGCCCTAATATCACACATTGAACTTTTTGTGATGACATTTTACAAAAAAGTTCATTGATCTATATTATAAACAAAAAGCAAAGGGGATCAACATAGAAGCCTAAGTATTTACATAACATTTAAAAGGATAATTTATATGGTTTAGAGATAATTATAGCATGGTATAGGTGTATGTTATAGCTTTCCTACCTGGTGGCACTTGAGGTCCAGGCTGTTGAACTATAGGACCATAGCCTGGCTGGGGATACGCAGGTTGTGGGTAACCAGGCTGAGGATGAGGGTATCCAGGTTGAAACCCAGGCTGGAAACCAGTTTGCATCCCTGGTAGTGGTTGAGCTCCAGGTGGTAGTTGAGGGCCTGAAGGTGGTGGGCCAGGATAACCACCTTGCGGGTTCATAGGATAGCTTTCAGCTTTACTATCTGGCGCTGGAGCATATCCTTGAGATTGAGGGAAATTCGGAGAATAAGGGGTTTGTTTGTGCGACATTTTCACCTGTAAATAAAAAAAAATGTCTCAGTGTTATGATTTCATAAGCATTGAAACGAATTATTATACACAATTCTAGTAGCTATTTTTGTTAATGACCTCACTCACAATACCAGACCTACATACATACATACAATTATATATTTGCGAGTGCCGAATCTTCACCGGCCGCGCCTAGCATGAACCAATAAATATATGTCAAGCTATTCATATGGTAATCTATCCTAAAATAAGCGCTAGCTAGCCTATAGTCTCTGAAAATAGTAGTCAATAGAATTAAAACGAAAGTATACGAAAACGATGATTAACATTGTAAAAAAAGAAAATTGTAACTGATCTAAAAAATTGTAATAGAAAAAGCAAAATTACGTGAAAAGTTATTAGAAGCTACTTACAATTTTATGTTTAAAGTTGATGTAGAAAGGGTTTTAAAACATATTATTCTTAACCAATGATTAATTCTCGCTAGGGATGCCCGATCTGAATCGATCTTTTAGAAGATCGATTCACGGCAATACGATCTACCAATTTTTTGAATCGATTCAGCATAATGCGATCTTCGCTCGGATCGAATCGTATGCCTAAAAGATCGTAAGAAAAAATCGTATCTACTACAATGTTATTTAAGTTATGAATTATGATCTTTGATAACACTAGCATTGTAGCGGGGACAGAGTATTCACAACAAAGTAATATTACACCTAAGTACCTTCATTTAAATTAGTTTCAAGTTACCTAAGACTGCCCGCAGAGATGAAATATGAAATGAAGGTATGTGTTAATATTTTGTTTATTTTATACCGCTGTTTATATTAGTGTTATAAGGAGAACGTTTTCTAATTTGTTTTTCTTTCATTGTACATATTATTACTACGATACGATACAAAGGTGTTTAGCGTAACATATTATTGTAAAATACTGTTAATATGGCTCCGCCAATAAAATCAAACGTTTGGACGTTTTTTATTAAATGTGACACGGGTGGACAATGTAAATTATGTAAACAGAGTGTTAAAACAAAATTAAATACTACGAATTTAATAAATCATCTCAAACGGCATCATAAAGACAGTTATTCTGATATAAGCAAAAGTGGAGAAAGTTCTACTAAAGGAACAGCCGAAATCGTAAGTGTTAAATTTAAAGTTTAAATTGTGATGATGCGGTTTTCTTAAAATATTTAGTTCATTAAAATTACTGCCAAACGTACTGGATCTAGCCTATTACGGCCCGTAATAGGCTAGATCCAGTACGTTTGTCCAAATTATTATTTATGAAAAGTTTAAATGAAGACAGTTGGGATTTATAATTTTTTAAACTTTGTTTTTGTTAATATGAAAACCGAATTTAAGTACATTACATTACATAAAATTAAACAATATTGCATGCAAACTGTGCCTTTTTAATATACCTTTATAATTACGATACGATCTTCAGAGATCGAATGAGATCGATTCAATGCAATACGATTCAGATCGTAGATCGATTCACAGAGTTGCGATCCATTACGATCCAAAAGATCGATTCAAAGCTAAAGATCGGGCATCCCTAATTCTCGCTTACTTCCTAGTTTTTTCTGTAAAATTGTTTATTTTTTTCGTCGGTCAGATTATTTTCGGCCATAGACAGATGAGATGAAGATTATGGATGGAGATGAGGACTGAATGAGAAGACAAGAGACAACTGCATTTTTTTTAGTTCATTTCAATTTTTGAAATCCTGGGTTATTGGACACGATTCCCACATTCCACCTTACTCTTTTGAGTCTATGGTACACTAAACTATGATTTACATTTCTGAACGAAACACAGGGTTGACAACATATTAACCATAAATAAATTGTTTCCGGTTAATTGTTGCCATATTTTACCCGAACTGCTAAATGGTAAATATATGCCAATATAGAACAGAAAATTCTTCCTTGTCTCTATATAAGACGAAATTATTCAACTTTGAATGATACTAATTTATTTACTTATTTCAATATGAATACATATTCACCTAATTTATAAATAATCTTTAACGTCATTAGCCATTGTCCGACTTTACTCCCTGCTGAATACGGACTCTCTTTGTTTGTGCCGATGTCTTTCGTGTGCCAGCCTCATCCAGGTTCTACACGCGACGGTGATATTGTTCTTTATCCCGCTGCGTGTATGCTGGAGAGCCAACACTTCTTTATCCTGTTCTTGGACTTGGACGCAACTCTTTCAAAGCCTTACTCCAGTACCAGTCGCCAGTCACCGGGTCTTGTAAAATTTCCTGGCTTTCAATTTGTAAGGAATTAAATTTTATCTGTTTTACTTTAAAATAAATATTTTAACATTAACTGTTTTATTTTATTGAGAATTATTAATTACAGCAAATAATTTAAATGGCTTGTTTGGGTAGAATTGATTGATTTGTGTTGGTAACACTAACATCCGTTTGGTAATATTTTCCATTCACCAATCAAACCATTGCAATAAGGTGCATTGACCAACCTGCTGCTGCTGCTGAATCTTGCCAGCAGTGAACAAGTCAGTTGGTAGATGTTTGCTTCCGCGTTTGTATCTTTGAAGTAACTACCATCGCGATGCAGTTGAAGTTGTTTTGCCACTCATCCAACTAAAATGGCGTCGCTGTTTATCAATTAGCTTGCTCTATGTGTACATTACTCAGTGATCGTATCCGAGTGACTCATAAACCAACATAGCAATGACATTTTTATAGCACATAGTGAGAATACGTTTAAACGTTGTGTAGACTGGCAAGTGTGATTTGAGGAACACAATAATGCGCGAATTCAAAGTGGTCGTGTTGGGCTCGGGTGGGGTCGGGAAAAGTGCTTTGACTGTGCAGTTCGTGTCAGGATGTTTCATGGAGAAATATGACCCCACAATAGAAGACTTCTATAGGAAAGAAATAGAAGTGGACAATTCACCATGTGTTTTAGAAATATTGGATACCGCCGGCACGGAACAATTCGCTTCAATGCGAGATCTGTATATAAAAAATGGACAAGGATTCGTTGTAGTATATTCACTAACGAATCATCAAACGTTTCAAGACATCAAGCCAATGAAGGAATTGATAACGCGCGTGAAAGGATCTGAGCGTGTGCCCATCCTGCTGGTGGGCAATAAGGCCGACCTGGAGCACCAGCGCGAGGTGTCGAACGCGGAGGGCTCGGCGCTCGCGCAGATGTGGGGCTGCCCCTTCGTGGAGGCCTCCGCGAAAAGCCGCACCAACGTTAACGAGATGTTCGCCGAAATCGTGCGTGAAATGAACGTTAGCCCTGAAAAAGAAAAGAAAACTTATTGTTGTTGTACAGTGCTTTAATATTTAGAGTGTAATGTGGCATTTATTTCTCGTAAGACTGCAAAAGCGAGGCAGGATCGTGCCTGCCTCCGCTCGACGGCCGACCGTCTCCAGTGGGGAGCTCGGCGACGGCGCGCCGGCCCTGGCCGCTGGGGCCCCGGCGGCCGCGATGCGCGTCATATCACATTGTTAATATCGTTGATACATACCATTGTCCAATCAAGGTGCTTTACTTATATTTTCATACTTTATTACTGGTAGATACTCCCGCAATAATGGTTATAATATGAACAAATATCCTTATTGGAGCATTAATAGCTACTCAAATGCAAAAAAAAACAAAGCTTGATTTTGTTCATCATAATATTTTGCAGGCACAACACTAGCAATAGCTGTGTCTGAAGCAGAAACATGTATTGTAAAGTAATATTAGTCAACTTTGTATATAATTTCATGAGATTAATGATGTTGAAGGGCAAGGACAATTTAGAAAATTAAAAAGCCATCCAATATGCAATAAACTAATGATTGTGTAGAGTGGTGTGCGAGGATGAGTAAGAACTTACACCTAAGTGATGTCGCAGATTATATTTTATTGTGTAAATTATGTTTATATGAAAAATCAGTAATCAAGGAAAGCAGTATGTTTTGTCAGTTGCGTGATTGTGTTTTAAAGTCTACCAGGATTTGTGATAATACATATAACAAAATACCTATAATAAAAGTTTTAAGTGGGAGATTGAAAAGTGAAGTTTTATTCTTCAGTAAATAAGGTAACCAATCCATTTTGATATTACACAATTTACATGATATATTTTAGTACAAACAGTGAAATAACACATGTATTTACATTCTAGAGCCAACAAACAATTACATAAATAAGTTTAGAAAATCTTACTCTATGCAATTCTATAATAATTCAATTATTGTTTCAATGTAGTTTACCTAAATGTTGTGTTGGTAGCGTTTTGTATACTAGGCATACTATTTATAATAATTAATTATACCAATAACATTTGTGATATTTAATAGAAAGCGAATAAATTACATTTGCATTTCAATTTAGTCATAAAAAACAATATTTTTATTTTTACTATGAAACACACACATTGTGCAAGTCCTTTCTCTTGAATGTAAATATTTCATTTTGAAGAGATAGTGAAACAGTTATTGGCAATTAATTGCCCAGCACATACCGAGTGGGCACTCAACTGTGCAGATCATATCATCCACAGCATGGATTGAAATGTGCAGTGTGCAACTAGTATGACATCGCTGATGATTGTTTACAATCCTACTAACATATTTCAATAAGCAGCTTATATTATGAATTTGTTTTGCAACTTTTTATGTGCTTAGCAAACAAACAAACTAACAAACAAAACATTGTCACTGAAATGTTTTAAGTGTGAGGCAACAAGTAAAAGTTTTAACTCATTGTTTCCAGTTAGTTCATGTTGAGGTTTTCTAGAACAAATTCAAATTTTGTAAGATGTTCAACAAGCTAAAATACGTGCTACACTCTGCAGTAAGTAATTACATTCAATAGTTAGATATTGTTGCGTTAAAACGCGATGGTTCCTTGTGGCAATCGCCAAGTGGCACGGGTAAACGACTGCGGGCTCTTGGCGCGTGCTGCTAAACGGTAACCAGCTGTTGGACCGTGACGTACAGTGAGCGCAACCATCCTCGTTTCTGCAATACTCATCTACTTGTTGATTGGTGATTGCCATAACAATGTTATGCATAGATTAATTCTCTCTGCTGAGTATTAATAATTGTAGTCCTATAAAAACACTAAGCTGAAATATCACATAGAATAGTATTACATATTATAGGTAGGAGGTACTTATGTTTTTGTTTCGTTAATCCCGTTATCACGAAAACCACAGATGAAATAGTGTTTTGTATGCGAATTACAGTCCTCCCTATAATTGAAGTGAAATAGGTAAAGACCGTCATGAACGACGATATTTTATGACGCACCAAACACTATGATAAATCTGGTGTTTGGAGATAACTGCCTGAATAACACATGCTTGGATTTAGTTATCGCTGTGACAATACTTAAAGACGTTTATGACACGGTCCGCTGCGTGACCTCTAGAGCACAAAAGTAGACATCGCAGTTCGTAATCGTAACCAACAGTATTTGTACCGAATCCTATGTAACATTATTTTGCCCACAGAAATAAAAGTTGCCAACTTGCGATGGCTATTCACATCCATTTTGTATGTCATGTATAATATACACGATTACGAACTAAGGATAAACTAAAGACAAAAAGTGTTAAGTAACATACATAAATTGAATTGCGTTGCATCACTGAAATTCGGTAGTGAACTAATTCCTCAGTGCAGACCGTCACAATCTGTGGCCCAAGTGGCACGATATCGAGTTTAAGGCCATGCTTCGATTGCTTTAGTCTTTTCGTGCGCTACTACTGCCTATGTGCCGTTAGTGGCCCAGATAGGAGCTAATTCGCCCGGACGTTGACGGGAGGGTGTTGTAATATCATGTTTACTTCCTTGTGCATCGATTATCTAGTTACGAGCCACTGACTCTTCCATGATTACTGACGGAACTGAACAGGACATGTAGATTTACTTTTATCACCTGGCTAACTGCAATCAACTGTTCCTATTACATGGGACCTAAATATACCGGCGAACTGTAGATGTACATTGGTACAACTCTGCTTAACCCTTCGGGGAATACAGGCGTGATGGTATATTATAACTGCAATCACTATTTACCTACTTACTTTGAACTAAGTCTGTACTCGCATAGTTGTGGTTAGTTCGTGAACAAAGCTTCGTTTGTGGCATTGTTACTAATATTTATTGCAAGTTTATTAACGCGGTAAACACGTATTGGAAAAATGGATTATCCCAAATGATTAAACCAGTTAAGTACCATTTAAATTTGTTTCCTTGATTGTTTTTTACTTGGTTTGTGGTGAGAAATAAACGATTTATTATTATTATTTTTATTTGGTAACGTATCTCGGGACCCGAGGGCACGGTAATACTAGCTTCTGCCCGCGACTTCGTCCGCGTCACAGTTGATGTGTTATCCTACGGGTACCGTACATTTTCCCGGGATAAAAAGTAGCCTATGTGTTATTCCAGACTATAATCTATCTTTGTGCCAAATTTCATCCAGATCCATTCAGCCGTTTAAGCGTGAAAGAGTAACAAACATCCATACATACAAACTTTCGCCTTTATAATAGTAGTAGGATAGTAGGATAATAGTAGTAGGAAGTAGGATATAATGTACTCTATGCTTGATTGTTTCAAAGCAGGTACCTATACGTGTACCTAGGTTTATGATGACTTTATAACCTGGTACGCAAGAAAGTAGGTTGCCGCAAACAAACAGGAAACTGATTACAGATTCATCCGAAACCCCAAGTAATGCCGTTGCTCATGTCCAGAACATGAACTTGCAAAGTAGGTACCATTACATTGAAAAGAAGAACAATAACCAACAGCTAATTGTGTTAGAACATATATTTTTTCCGCAGTTGAGGCTAAGATTTGAGGACTTAAGGCTTATGCAGATAATAACAATTTAAGGAATCATATAGTTGTATAGAAATAATAATGTGCAGCTGTAGGATACAGTTCATCGTCACATGAACGTGACGCAAGTAATTGATGCTCCGAGAAAACACGTAGGTGCCGTTGACTCTATCTTTTATTACCGTTTAACGACTCCGCCCGTGTCTCAGGCTGGTTCAAAAGGGTTTGTTACACCTTATAATACAGCTTGAAATATTGGCTTTGTTATTTGCTGTTATATTGCTTAACCTCATCCTGTATACAGTATGCATTTATTAAACTGCATTGGATACTTTCATTAAACCTGGTTACTCCAAGCAGAAATCCTATTCAAATCTTTTATATACCGAAGGTATAACGATGTTTATATTAATTACAGACACATCCGGATGTGTGACGGGTTTTTCTTCTATTATTTAGCTATTTAACAAAGTGTATAACTGAATTCGTACTGTTACCTTCTGTCTTGTTTTGTATGGGTAGGTCCCCGACTAAATTGTACATAGTTATACAGTTTTGGTTACATTGCCAGACGAGTAGCAGGGCCCGCGGGCTGCGTTATTGATTACATTACACAAAGGGAAATGCACACTGTTTCCCCTCGTCTAGCTTTCATGTACCTACCTCTACACCTGAATGTTAAATCAAAATCCAATCATACTCGTGTTGTACTATGTCAAATATTCACTGGCTTAACATTTGGAATTTGAAACGACTCTGGTGCAGGAAATAGCAATAATGCCTTCAAACATAAAGATAATATTATGCAAAAACAGTTTATTTCATTTATTCTATTTTAACATATTTGTAGGAAAAGTCTACCGGTTAATTACAATGACACTGTAATTACCTAATTAAGTTATTACTAAACTGCAGCACTTGTGATAAGAAATTTGTAGGTAGGTACGCATCGAACTATGGAACAGGTATATAGGATCTCTGATGTTCAGGTTTAAATAACATGCATTTCAATGTATTTTGGCTATCGTCACCAAACATTTGAAGGGACTCGTAGACCGGACAGAGAGTCATATGCATAAGAATATAGAGCACTTGAGCTTGAGCCCGCAACTTGTTTATTCATTCTGATGTAATCAAGTCGCATTGTGCTGAGGGCACTGTATGTCGCCGTCGATTTATATCTTCTTCTGTAGGTATAAATGGTTTTTTAATCTTACTTCTTTTCTAAATGCGATAGTTTGGATGGACGGATGTTCATTACTCAATAACGCCTGAACGGCTGTATTGATCTGGATGACATTTTGCACATAGAATAGAATTTTGTCTTAAATAGCACATAAGCTAGCTTGTCCCGAAAAAAACTATGTTTCCTGTGGGATAATATATTTACTTGGACACGGACGAAGTCGCAGGCAGTAGCTAGTATGTTATAATTTCAATTTTAATTCATTACGATTTAAATGCGAGTTATAAATTGTACTCTTATGCCGTAAGTATTTTTGGGTAGCCGTTGATTATAGCTACATAAGCAATGCCGGTATGTCATGCAACGTATATTGGCGGCTAGTGGCGACGCAGTGCCACTAGCCTGTTATCTAAAATCCTTTTGATAACATTCAAAGGATAATTATGTGTTCTGTATTGGAAATGTTTTCGAGGAGCATGCAAGGTCTCGCCTGGAATAGATGCGTCCGTCGAGTCTCCCGCGCACCTCGCGCGTTTCTGCTGCGTGTGGGGCGGCTATAAATACCCCATAACATACGCTACGTCCGTTCAATAAAAATTATACCATAACGTTGGGTAACATATTAATTTAAGTGCTGCAAAAATAATAATTCGAGCACGTTCCCTTCCTACTTAAATACAAAATCAAGCCGCTGTTATAAATGCAACAATCGTTAACACTGGCACAGTATGCAGTTTCGAATAATGAAACCGTTGTTTACTTACACAGTTCGTACTTTACGAACGACAGAATGGCGCGGTGCTCTCCTCTGTTCTCATGGCTTGCACGTTCTCATGGAAACAATCAATGCGGGTGCAGAGGTATTATTACATTGAATGCTTCAAATAAGTGTTTTCATTTCATGAATAGAATTTATCGTATGCGTGCACTTATGACAAATTAACGATAAGTATACTTCACATTTGGGGAAGTATATTAAACGTGTATTTTTTATTAATATATACCATCACGCCTGTATTCCCCGAAGGGTTAGGCAGAGGTGTACCAATGTACACCCACAGTTCGCCGGTATATTTAGGTCCCATGTAATAGGGGGCGAACCTATTGCCATTAACCGAAATAATCCAAACTCCGAGCTGCTACTGAGAATTTCATTGAAAAACCCAATACTTAACAGTTTTTGCTCGATCTGGGAATCGAACCCAGGACCTCTAGCGTAGCAGTCGTGCTTAAAACCACTAGGCCAACGAGGCAATTAGTTAGTTTTTTTCATTAATATTAGAAATATTTCTCACATTTATGTGAAACTATTCGTCGAAGACTGATTCTAAGTGCAAGAATTGCGCAACATGCGTAGGCAGGAATTGCCTTGACTGAGCTCCTAACATGGTTTGACTTATGCTGTGATACAGGCTGCTCCCAGACGTTATGGCGCAAGTTGCGTCATTGACTAATCTAACATGACATTATTTAAACAACATAAGTTTCTGTTAATGTGTCTGCTGTCGGCCCAGCATGATACCCATAGGCCGGTCCTGTGGCTAATAAGATAATTAATTTTGGCACCATGTAGATTGAATATGTTCGGAAAATAGGCATGTCAGATATTTTAAGTGTTTTTCTTTGCAGGTTCGGTTTTTTTTTATTTTAAAATCATCTGTAGGCACCTAAGAATATTTTCTAGGTACTGGTTTTAGCACCAGTATCATACGATTTGTCTAATCGGTGGTATGTACTTATTGCTGTCATCGATTACGCTCCAATGACCACGTAGTCCTTGGCAAGTTGTGCAAGCGCACCTTGACAGGCATTTCTTGCACCCAACATAGCCGGCTCGTTCAATAGGCATGCCATACCACTGCCATAATCTATACAAAACGATGATATGTCCTACGACCTATCTACAATGGATTTACCACATGCACTGTGGTTACCTGTATTATGCGGTGAATTCTTTGATATCGTAGGTAACGATTTTAGTTCTGCAACGGTCTTTGCCATCTTCTCATGCATCTAATTTATTTACACATTCATCTAACTATATAAAATAAATAAATAACTTGGGACAACTCACACACGGCTATCTGATCCCAAGCTAAGCAGAGCTTGTCTTATGGTAACCAGACAACTGATATTCATACTTATATAATTTATAAATACATATACATATTATAGATAATCACACCCAGACACAGAACTAACAATCATGCTCATCACACAAAGTTTGTCCTGGGTGGGAATCGAACCCACGACCTCCGGCTTAGCAGTCAGGGCCGCTAACCATTAGACCAACAGGCCCGTCAATATTTTAAATAAGTAGGTTCTATCATAAAACTTTTCGACTTCTTTGTCGAGAAGTCGGTAATGCACAAAGCATTTAATTAGACCATTTGGTCTAATTAAATGCTTTGACTTTTTTTCAAGTAAAATAAATAAATTTCAGAATTCCATTTACTGTTCTCTAATCTCTGTCTCCATCATGGCCGGCAAGGGAGAGTTTGTTCGTGCGTAAGATTGAAAGTTGTAACAGAAATGTATTTTACGATGCAGTTAATAAGACAGGGTTTAGTGTAAAAGATGCGGGATGTGCAACACGTGTTACGTGCTCACTTGCCCAGCTTCCGAGCGATCGTCACAATAACAAAGTGAGAGACATCCATTGTTTGGTGGCCCTCCGCCCGAAATGTAACCACGTGTTGAACAGGTTTTAAACTTTTAATACCCCTACATAACTTCCGTTAACATTGCATCCTTTGGCCCGTTTGTAACTTAATCTGTTAAAGTTACACCACCGCTATCATAATGGCTTCTTAGTAAATTTACTAATGAGAGTGCTTCGTTATCTAACTCATAAGAGTTCGTTGAATCCTATTTAAGTATTCTAATGGCAATCCGCGGCTCTTTAAAAATCCTTCAGCAAGACTCCATTATCATTGGGTCGTTAAACGTTTTCCTCTAGAAACAAAAAGGAATATTGTATCCAAGTTAAATATAGGAAAGTAGCTTAGCTGTATCTACCTTTCTGGTACAGAAAGGTATGTACCTACTCACCAACATATTATGTAAGTAAATTGTATAGCACCTGCTGAGGAGATTTAGGGCACGTTGACGAATTAAGGAATTTTTATAATGATAGCCACCTACTGGTTAACTAGATAAACGATAAGTTTGTTAAGATTCTGCGTGAACCGATTTACCTTGCGCTGGTATTTCTATCTATGAAATGTAAGTATCTATTGTTGAATTTATTGTTTAAAGATATAGCTAGCTTATAGGTCTAAGTTAAAAGTAGCCTTCAGAATGGCGTAGTACCTACCTATTTGTTATAGTGGTGTTTATGGTAGGTTGTGAACTGTCTCATCGACTTGCTTTGATCCCGAATCAGGTTGTGTACAACTTTATAAATACCTACATAACTAATTAAAATACCCGAAAAGCGTTCAAAGAAACTGGTGATTTAGGAAGGTCGTAGGGTGTTTAGGGTAACTGTATACCCAAGTAGGTAGCGAACTGCCGGGGCTGCGGGTTGTTCGAAAGAGATACCGCGCCCCCGGAACGCAAAGGGCACATGAAGGAACATAGACGGGTTTTAGTCAGTAAAAGTCTGACACCCCCTCCCGCCCCGCCCAGGGCGGGGGAAGTTATTTGATGAAGTAGGTAGCGAAGCGTCTAGTGTTCAGTTAATTAGATAAAAGTACCACCAACATAGTGCCAGTCCGATCTAGACTTCCCTTTAAGTTTTTACTTTACTTTATTAGTATTTTCTTTCGTTATAATAGCCATGATAATACACACTCTGTTAAAATGACTATCCATCCATTCGTCTATTACAGTACAGTCTATTCGTATAGCAGTCCTGTGAAAGACGGATAGACAAAGAGACTTTCGGTACAGGACAATTAAAACAACTTTAGTTCAAGATGAACTGTAAAATTATTTAATTTAGGAAATACTACTAGCTGTATGTAGTTGTACAATAATTTCCACAAGGTCACGTTGATCGACTCCTGTTAAGGTTAAAATTAAGTAGACAGGGACAAAATGTCATCACAAAAAGTTGCATTGTTGATAAATGGAATACGTAATAATAGCTCGGATAATGACCGAAACTCGATTTCATAGCTGGTGGTCTGCATAATGGATCTCAGCGCAATATTAATATTTTCACCACTTCGTTAATAGGGGAGACATTCAATTATTTGATTTTCGTAACAAAGCATTGATGCAATATCGCAAAGATAACGTTACAATTTATTGTATACATTTAGATACCGGTTCGAGGTGACAAGAGAAGCATACCTTTGAGAACTTTGAGGGGGCCTTTGTCAAGCAGTGGGACATTAATGGCTAGATAAAAAAAAATGTAAGACAAAAATGAATACTAGAGAACGATGTAGGTAATCTCTCCTATGAACTAAAAGGAATCTTTCTAATATCAAACTGCAAAGGAAAAGTAGGTAGGTATTGGCGAGTGCGTTGTCTGCAACAGAAGTATCTACTCATCAGAAGTGAAACCATATCGAATTGAATATCACGAGCGGTCGGTTTGGTACGTGTCTAGTTATTATAAGACTTCGCGTGCGTGAATTAGTGGCACTGTTGTAACATGCGATGTCGATAAGTACGAATAACTACCAAACAAGCCAAAGCCAACGTAAAAAAGTGAAACTATGACAGATAGGTACCTGTCGTTCAATAGTAAAAGTTCCTCAGTGCTTGACAAGTAGGTAATGGTATTCGGGTTCGTGTTACCAAATTTGGCCACTCTTTCTAAAATCCCCTGTTCCGATTCCTAAGGCCAGATAAATTCGTTTGTTTTTTTTTTACTTAGGTACAGTTCACACGGAACGAGAAATTTTAACCTTCGTTTCACCGTCGACAACGGATTTTATGCACAATCTGGGCTATTAAATATGAATGCTGTTAGTTGTACCACAGGTACAAGGAGCTCGGGGCCTTACCATCACCATCACGCCTGTATTCCCCGAAGGGTTAGGCAGAGGTGTACCAATGTACACCCACAGTTCGCCGGTATATTTAGGTCCCATGTAATAGGGGGCGAGCCTATTGCCATTAACCGGGCACAAATCCAAACTCCGAGCTGCTACTGAGAATTTCATAGAAAAACCCAATAACACTTTTTGCTCGACCTGGGAATCGAACCAGGGCCTTAAAATGTTATAAACATTATTTTTAGTGATTTTCTGTTTTAAAGAGCCCGTCAGTGTAAGTACGGGATAGAGAGACAAAGATGTGAATCGTGCAGCTGATAGCGTACAATGTATTGCGAAGTTACTATTTATAAAATCCCTTTTAATTGCTCAACTGCATAAAGACCGGATTACATCTGTGAAGGTAGAACAATTCTGTAGCCATAGTCGTCCCCTAGTGGGTCAAATTTTACCTTCGCTAACACAGGACAATCTATTGTTCTTTCAATTCAATTGTGTTGAGTCATATACCTACATTAACATTAGATAAGGCATCACACTGATTAGCATTTTATGTTTATTGGTTCTTCGTAATACTTACATATTAAATAATAAAACAAGTTAGGTGTCTTTTGACTTGATCTTGTTAACGGTACTTTTTACGTCTAACGTGATTTTCTCTTCTATTATAATAAGATATTATAGGTACTTAATATTATATTTTCTAACTCGCGCTCGCGTCATAAATTACATAATTATTTACATAAGTTAGTCAGAGCATGATATTCTAATAGGTATGCTAATAAAGTAGCAATTTCCATTTTTCATTTTACAAAATATAAAATCAAACTCAAAAAGCGTCCCTATGATTAGTTGGGTTTTAACCTACGCTGATGGTACCCTTCAATAAGTTTTACTCATCTGCAGAGTATAATCATTTCCACCGAGCAGTGTTCTAAGTTCGGCCGCATCGATATTCCGGAACAGTGTTTTTTTTTATAATAACCTTTCCGTTTTTGTTTCCAAAGTAACGAAGGGAAGTTGCAGAAATTGTTGAGCTCATTCATAAAACATGTAAAGGGCGGCACGTGGCCCGAGGGGTGAGGGTCGCATTGTCAGTTGCTTTACAGTTTCCTTGCCTTTCAATACACACAGTTATGATCGAATTACATTTTTCACACTTAAAGTCGTGATTCCAATCACTATTTCATCAAAATGCAAGAAAAAATAATGAAAAAGCTCGCCTCCCCCGCGACTTAGTTTTGGCATTTGGTCCTGTGCCAATTTCCTTGCGCAGACACCACAAAGTTCAATGTCGGCTTCAATGTACGAAGGAAATCTTTCGTTATTTTACTACGGACACTATCGTGTACTCCAAAGGTGGGATGGTTTAGGAATGATAACTTATTTTAACACTGAAACAACGTTTCGCAAGAATGGCCCACGCCGGCTGACAGACCAATGTTTTCTAGTAAGTAGCTGTTGTAACAAAGGTCATTGGGAAGTGGGACAACTGTTTTTGCTGTTCTTTATCTGCCGACGAATCGAGCGAAAGGTATCATCACAACGCTGTGTTTCCCGGTGAAATCGTGTGTATTCTCACACGAGACTGGCAAAAAATCGCTAGTGTAGCAGCTACAAGTCGTTAATTGTATTGAAATATGCGAAGCGCGTCTCACAACCGCCCGTCATAGTCAAGAATCGGGTGTGTTTATATGGTTGAGTCACGGTTACTGCGATGGCAAACCGCCAATGCTCCCGACACTAACACGCAGTAGAGGAGGAATAAACTGCGATCAATGAAAATAATCGATGTTAAACCATGGGCTGCCCCAAATTGTTTAATTATACTCTGAAACAAACAACAAAACTAGATAAATGAACCGAATGTTTACTGATGCTAATGTTTGGAAACTTCATCAACTTAAACTAAGTATGTTGGATAGTGCACTACACTACTCAGGCACAAAAACAAAACAAAGGAGGTCAGTAGCTGTGGTAAGTAGAATTCTGTAGAATACGTATTCTATGGCCATAACTGTAATAGTTTTATCGCAACCATCTGCATTTTGGATGAATTAGGCACCAGCTGTAGAGCCGCAGTGTCCCCGGTGCGGTGATGGCTCAATAGAAAGTGAACGTGGGAGCAGCACTGGCTGCGCAGAGCGGCGCGGGCGCACAGGGCTGCGGACTGGTGCTGGTGTCTGACGTCATGCCCCCTTCCTCTCCCCGCCTGCCGTCGTCACCGGCACTCCCCCCCTCGGTCATCAATATCCTGTGCTGATATAACCTTCATCGATGATTGATGAATCACGCCGTCCAACTACCCTATTTTATAAGATTACGGAAGAATACGATACGTGTTTGCAGTTGCGCAATGTCATACGCATTATTAATGTTAGTAGATCTGTATTTATATTCAAATCAGCTGTTCTTTAGTGACATGTTTATTTTGAGCCACACATACATAGCTTTGCCGTTGGAATCGTAGGAATATTTGGGCCCTTTTGTAGTATAAACAAACTACATTCCCAAGTTGTTGTGAACAATAATAAAACAACCAAGAAGACTGGCAAATGGTGTTTGTAGCAGTTAATAAATAGTTTCAGCTCTGTCAACTGGTGCATTAAGGACGGCCAGTAATGCGTTACATGAGGAAAAACACTTAGTAGGTGTAGGTATCTATGTACCATTTGGATCACAATCATAATTAATTTCAAAGCGGGCAGAGATAAATTGTGATGATGCATTAGGTACGGCACGGCATAGTCACGGCCAAAGTCGCAATTTAGGTATAGTAATAGAAAAGCTTTAGCTATCTAACAATACCGTTTATGTCCACTTGTATAGTCTATAGGTGCACTGCTACATATAAATATTATCTCCATATACTTATTTGTGGAAGTGAAATAGAGGCAGATTAACAATAGTATTGGCTGCTATTTAAACACTGCTTAGTTATTTATCGAGTGGTTAATACTAGGTATATACGTACTGCCCTTAGTTTTCAGTGCGCTACTTATTCATTTAATTACATGGAATTGCTAATTTTAAACGAGTACCGTACTGAGTAAAATCAAACTGAAATAAACAGCATTGTAGTTAAGCTGATAATTATCACCAAAACGCCACCAGGAAGTTAATAAAGTCTGCCTGTTTTCCGGTAATTAATGAAACCTATTGACATCAGCAGCCACTCAGCCAGTTCTTTGTTTCAATGTCACGGACTGACGGTAGAACTGTAAGGATGCAGCGCAACCAGCGTTATTGTGAAGGCAAGGTAAGGTGTAAAAGTACTTTAACATTCAACGATTTACGTAAGTAAAGGTCCGCTTATCACGGCAGCGACGACCGACGACGTGACGCCACGTAGAAAGCGATTTCAAGAACATTCACGCAATACTTGAACCAAATTGTTCCATTTGATTAAGAAAAATATTTGTGTTATTGGAAACTGAACTGGTAGCAGTTCTATGCAACACATTATTATTGGCAAGTTTCATATCATGTTCACCAGTTTTTTTTTATATTCAATATCGGGGCAGCCATTTTTATTTCACGTAGACCGTAGTGCATAAAACAATAGACCGTGTAAATCGGTAATTGGTTTTCACCCAATTAACTGCGGTATTGAATGACCTCTCGTCTCAATATTTCAACCGTTGATTTCCAATTAAGTAATCCTACGAATGATTAATTACTTATTGACTGTGCTAATTTGTGGACAGTATTCATCCGTAGGTGTCTTCTTGTGCAAAATATATTTCATGTAGGTAGGACTTATTTAGCTACTAAATAAGTCATTGAAAAATTGGAGATGATTTCGATAATGATGTTTGTCAAAAAGTAATCAAGAAGGCGGTAGTAAAGATAACATCTGTTCAATATAACATATCCACATAGTTTTGATAGGTGCTGGTTTTGTTATCAATTGATTGTTTTTATGACGAAATCTATGACATCGTGTACTCATGTTCGTATTACGTAATTATTTCAAAAACAAACAATTCATGACTGCGTTATATCAAAATTGCATTATTATCTCCGTACCTACATCACGCTTCTTATTCACTCTAATTACGCCCAGAGCGTTGGATTTAATTATCTCGCGAGAGAATTTATTAAGAGTATTATTTGAACAGTAGATGGTACATACTACTGGATAGCATAATTATTCACTACCTACAGAGGCTGCAAGCGCAGCACAGTGGCCGTACGTCACAACAATTAATACTAAACGAGATACGAGTCGAACCCCATCGGTGTATTCCGGCTCTTAACGCACCGCTACGTTATCTCCAGGTACCCACCATAAGAAAAAGTGCGTGAGAGAACAGTTCACCATATTGTATATACAGGGTTGCTATCTGAAAGATTACGTACGAAGAACACATGTTGAAAATGACAGTACTAATATTAATTTTGCACAGTTTATTTATCACAGTCAGATTCTATTTAAATGTTTCCAAATTCAACTAAACAATGGCTTGTTCACACTGTGATATTGCCCCCATGTGATGGTTATCTGGTAGCCCTACAGAGCTCCACAGGCATACAATACGAGCGGGTGTCGTCGTACGCGGGAGAGCTTGCTTGTATGCGTGTGACTCATTTTGCGCTGATTGGCTCATCCGGTTCTCTGTAGACATTTTAACTCTTTAACTAGACATGTGTTTTATTTTTTAACCTACAGTTGTGTGGTCGATGTGATAATTTAAAAAGTAATTTACTGTGTGACTCATCAGAAAATTGATAAATTAATTATCTATGGTCGGTATTATTAGAAGGCAAAGATTTCGCTAATTATTTAATTAATTTGAACAAGGTTTGGTAACGGGTGTAAACAGTTTGGATAAGAGTCGTTTGAAGGACACAGTGATCTGTGAGGGGGCGTGCGCGCGCGCATCTCAAGTTGCGGCTGCGGGCACACTAACTGCTCCTTTTATTTATTTTTATGTTTTTTGTCCTACACATCCCTGCTAAGTGCAAACGCAAATGGTTCTCATCTCGTTTACAAAGACGTTTTTATACACTTGACTGGCTTTATTGAAGTATCATTATTCTGCACTTCTGGAAAAAGTCGTAAAAGAAACAAGTCAAACTAAGTGCACAGTCTCAGTATAGAACGCTGTTCTCGCTAGTGGTAACTTACTTTTAATTGATTTGATTTAAACGAGTGATTACGTTTACTTCGTATTCGAAACTTTATCAGGAAATCTGTGTTTAGTTTATCTTCATAATTAAATACATAAGTAGGTAATCAACTAATGACTTTGCCCTCCAATTGTGCATTTGCGCTATCTTATGGCTACAACGAATTAAGATAGTAATATACATGTAACATTTTTACGGTATTTAATGTTTTCTATTTTCGATTGTCAAAAGGAAAAAAAACTTGGAATCAACATGATGTGCTATTTACTTTTAGTAGGTAAATGTAGATAAACGGTATCGAATATCGTTTGCGTAATTCGACGGCAAGGTAAGTTATAAGCAGGTTCTTAGATACAAATGACAGCGTGAAATACTGTGTATAAAATGAGAACGAGGAAAAACAAAAGACTGTAAATATAGGTTAGCTCCCAAACAATCTTGGGTGAGAGCCTCAGGTAGCTGCAAATTAAGTAAGAAAGTATCACGTAGACGTGTATTTCGCCGATCAGCCTACGTGTTTGGATCAGTAAGTGAGTAAGGTGAGTGGTTGACCCGCAGTTGCACGGAGCACCCTGCAGTCAAACCAGTTGGCCTGGGAGGCCGGTCGGGAGCGGGGAGCCCCGCGCTGCGGTCCACATCCAACTAAACAATAAACATGATAAACACTCAGTTACCCGTCAACTGTTATTGTTTATCTGTACACTAGCGAACTGCCTGCGACTTCGGCCGGCTTATTTCACCCGTTTAAGTTACGTCTTTGGTTATTGCTCCTCTCCCGTGGGTCGTAGCGTGATGTTATATAGCCTATGTTACTCAGTGATAATGTACCTCTTTAACGGCAAAAGATTTTTTGAAATCGGTCCAGTGGTTTTTAATTCACATACAAAAATACAAATTCCCTCTTTATAATATTACATATTAGTGTAGATGTAGATTAGTGTAAATGTGTTGTAGATGAGATGCTGTTATGACTGCTCTTGTTAGCTAATTTTCTGTACGGCACTTAAACTGTAAATTATCGTCATTATAAAGATGGAAGAAACAAATTGTATCTGTTTTTTACCAAACACGGCAGTAACTTTAATTTATGCTGCATCTAAGATTGCTTAGACCGACAAAAAGTTATTTGTCTTGGTTTAAGATGAAACGTAAAAATAACCAAGACGAGATCACGAGTCAATTTGCTTTTTTAATTTACATAATTAATATAATTATCTAAAATGTACCTAAATAAGTGTTAACTGGTCTAATATTATTATGATCCTTCATAATCTGAGACTCGTCATAAGTACTATTCAGAAGTCTGTTTACAGCATTGACTAGCAATTAGTCTACAGAGAACATAAACAGTTACTAGCTACCAGATATACCTGCTCTGTAGATAACGTGTAGATATAGGTAGGTAGGACGGTCCAACCATTTGCACTACCTACCTGATGTTACGCAGAATTACATATTATGGTGGGTAAGTAGGTCTACCTATTTCTATCTAAATTCGTACAATTACCTATAAATAAGTGTAGTTAAATAGGTAGCTAATATAGTTGGCCCGATTTCAAATATGGAGATAAAATTCTAAAGCCAGAAATAGTTGTGCCTCAGGATTTCACATTCATTGGACTGGAAATTACTGATAAACAGATAAAGGAATATATTATTGACTGGCTATAAATAGTTTATCTTATCTCAGATTTTACTCATTTTTAACCATCATTAAATAAAATTTATGAATAGAACAAAACAATTGGCGTTGTTTAATCAACAAATGTTAGTTGGCGAGTTAGAAATGTGGAGTTTTGTAAAGATGTTTGTAACTACATCACGCGTAAACCGTTGAACAGATTTGGCTGAAACTTTGCACGCAGATAGACCTTCATCTCGGTATTGCGTTCTCTTAGGATAACTTCTCCTCTCCGTGTGAGAGAAGCCACCAGTGATAACATTAATAAAATCTTTGACATAACATACCAACACACCTGTATTTCCCGAAGTGTACAAATAATGTACACCCACAGTTGGCCGGTATGTTTAAGTCTCATGTAGGCGAGTCTTGCACTTAACCGGGTTCAAATCCTAACTCCGAGCTGCTCCTGAGAATTTCATAGAAAAACCAAATAACACTTTGGTCGACCTGGAAATAGATTCCAAGACCTCTAGCGTAGCAGTCTTCTCGCTTAGGGCCTCTAGGCATACGAGGCAGTTAAAATGATTGACTATTGAGATAATTTCCTTAGTGATGTCTATGCAATCTGTACTGTTTGCCATGAAACTGCCTGCACCATTTAAAATGTGTCCAGTTAAATAGTATCAAAAGGTCAAGTGCCAAGTGGTTCCACTTCATAACTTTCCAGATAAAGAACAAGTTTGGGTTGGTTTACTGAAAATTGAAATCCTAAGTAAACAGAAGTTCTGGAACTGAATATTTTGCCAGAATGGTACATAATGTAGTAGCGTACAGACTAGTACAGAGGCTACCACAAACTATAAAATTTCTTTGATAGCTTTTCAACGTTAATTCAAAAGTATAAGGTTCATGTTCAATTTTGAAAATATGACACTTTAGGATAGGTTCACGTGCTGGTCTGTCTGTGCCTACATTTTATTAAATGACGGGGCTATTAATTTATGTAGATAGGTACTTCTCTAAGTAGTAGGACATAATTTTATCTGTTTCATTTTCCGTTTTATCTCAATAGATTCATAGAAACCTATTTGCGGAGCAACCGATAAAGCTTATCTGTTTAGGACATGTTGTCCAGACGATAGTTAGTCAATTTCCTAGTCAACATTTCAATGTCCACAACTTCCCAGATAACTACGATTGATGGAGCCGCCTCGTTACCACTATTTATACTCGGCGTATCTCCGGCGATGCCTACTACTAGTACCGATGTAAGTAAGTAACTAAACGTTGACGTGTATGATTTTCTCAGTTAATTAGAGATATTATCTTCGTGTTCCGTTAATGTCGCCCTGGGTATCTGTCGGGGTAGAAGAGGCGTAGCAATTATCCTGGAGCGGGTCGCTGCGCCCGCGCTCGCAGCCGCATGATGCACGACACGAATAATAAACCAAGCCACTTCCTGCCCAGCGATAAGCGCTTCGTACATACATCACATCACATCACACAATACTACGCACGCACACTGTCACAACACGCTAATATACATATTATTATGGCAAGCTAACTACATACATTAGTAGTGACAAATACATAGTTACGTTATATCTGTACATGTATTATGTGCTTTGTATTCAACGCATTATTGCTTTGTTCACTACATTTAAAACATTCTTCATATCCACCAATAGCTGTGCGTTATGTATGTTCATATAGTCATAGTACTTTTTTTTTTTTATAGACGGGAAATCATCAAATAACTTCCCCCGCCCTTAGTGTCAGACTTTTACTGACTAAAACCCGTCTATGTTCCTTCATGTGCCCTTTGCATTCCGGGGGCGCGGTATCTCTTTCGAACAACCCGCAAAGTCATAGTACTTATCACAGACATTATATTAAGTATTAATAAAGTAACCCTCCACATAAAAATGTAAAAGGCATTGAATATAAATTGTGCTCCTAAACTGTTCGTTTTCTATTTCCTACGTTTTAATGACTACCTTACTTTAAATGTGAATAAATATCCATACTAACATAAGTTTATTAGGGAGGTGTAATAAAATTAGAATAAACAATCTTATCTAAAGGATTTAATGTTATCGAACACTGCGAATTTTATTATTTACATACATACGTAATCAGAATGATAGTTCAAAAATCATTTAAAATCAAAGAACGCAGAGTATGCTGAAAATACCACAATAAACCAAAAGAGAACAAAGTCCCGGGGGGTCACTAATAAAGTACCTAATGATTAATAGTATTACAATTAACACTTTCAGCGGAGCATCTGGGTATTCAAATGTTTGTTGCGCGGCGCACTATTTTCTCATACAAAATAAATGACGATTAGTAACGTTCTGTTTTTCATACAAGCGAAGATAATATGAAATTTGACACAACCGTTATTACACGTTGACGTTTATCCACGTTGTGTCATATGCAATAAACGTGCAGTACATAAATAAAGAACACCGTCTAAACAAGTCGATGTATTTGAATCGATTTCAAACTGGACACAGACAGAACTGTCTTCAAAGTCAAATTCTGATATATCTGCTATAGAGTCTGTCCAATCTGCTACTGGAGCCGCGTCGCGCGGTGGTCGAAGCATCTCGAGCACGACCGTGACATGGGCAGGCCCATCCATACCATAGCAGGGTATTGGGTCGTCCTCTATCGTAACAGGTGGCCGTAAGGCAGGAGAAGCTGAATTAAACCCTAGCGCTATAAGTGGCGCCGGATCAGGAGATATGGGATGGCCCACTACATCTAAAGGCAATGGCGACTCAGGAATTGTTAGGTTGCCGGGGATGCTCTCTGTTTCTAGAAGCGGTGATGGCTCAGTATATCTCAGGTTGCCTTCTATGTCTAGAAGCGGTGATAGCTCGGGATTTCCCGGGTTGCCTTCTATGTCTAAAAGCTGCGGTGGCTCGGGATTTCCAGGGTTGCCTTCAATGTCTAGGCGGGGCAGCAGCTCAAAAATTACGGGGTTTCTTCGCATATCCAAAGTGTCATTGGTTTAGGCATTTCGACGTTACCCTCTATGTCTATAAGTGCCGGCGGATCGGACATTCCGAGATTACCCTCTATATCTAGCAGTGGCGGCGGGTCGCGACTTTCAGGTTCGTTCTCTTGATATGACAGTGGCTCATTTGAGTTCATTGTTTCCGACAAATCCTCATCGATCTCTGTTTACATAATTATAATTTGAACGCGTAATTTCGAAAAACCACGGCCGCGGCCCCGCAACTGCACACTCTCCCGCTCACGGCGCAGAGGACGAAAGAAGTATGGGGGCGGGGGCAGCGAGTGACGTATTATGACGTTGCGCATGTATGCGTAATTAGTATCTATGTGTGTGAGTAGTCTTATAAAGTGTACAATAAAACTAACGTGGAGTGGCGCTAGCAGTCCAAAAATTTACAGTGATACGGCGCGATGACGTAGCTTGAAGAAATTTGTATGAGCCGCAGCCGTTTATACACGTTCTTTAAAGAAAGACCAATTTTTTACTGACGTGATTAAACGTTGTGTCAAATAGCTTTTATCAAATTTAACGTATTATAACGTTGCTCCGCTCAAAGTGTTAAATTTGAAAGTAACCGGGTCAACACATGGATCTGGGTTTTACATGAGTCACTGCACACAAAACATCATCATATTTTTACATTCATATTTTATTTAAATCGCAGAGACGACTGATATTGCCAATACGAAATGGCAGTGCGAGAGGAAACAACGATTAGATAACAAAGACATGACTCAGTTTAGCTGGAAGGCCTTGTTTACGTAGTATCTGCATATTTCTGTGCTATGAGGATTGTGATAAGTTGTTGGTTCGGAATCCCCACTCCTCGGAGCGTATGGTAATGAGTATGATACTCTTTACTGAATATCAGACACCCAAAATTCAAAAGATGTCGGCGTCCCTTAATTTGGAAACCAATGATTCCAGGGATACATTCTATGCCAAAACATTAATATTCCCCAACATCAAAGAGAAGGCAAGGGTGATAAAAGCAGCAGTATACTTAATTATAAAATTTACATGTAGTTGTAAAGGCTAACGGTAGATCCCGTCCATGCCGGTCTCCTCCCAAAATTCTCATCTTCTGTGCCAGGCTCCTATGAATACTAAGTAGTCGCAAGATGTTGCCAACTTGTAACTATGCTGATTTGATCTGATTGGAATTAATGGATGGATGATTACTAAGCTGTAACACGCTTATTATCTTGTGTATGCTGCATGATTCAATGGGAAACGACTGATTGGATTCGATTGATATAGGAACTGATGATACTTTGTCAATGTATGTATAAGTTCTGTGTTTACTGCCAGTTCGTCGTCATGATGACGTCTTCCTTGATATCGATTATCTTGCCAAGGAAAATACACAAAAAAGCGAACGTGTAAATACGTAGACATTTATGTATTAAGGAACTGTCATGACTTATAAGTTATAACTGAACTGAATATTTTGAAGGTCCAGACGTATGTTGCCATTCCATTGAACCAGAACATTCTAGTAGCCGAAGCAACGATATATTTATTGTTATTATTGTTGCTTTTAGAGTTAAGTTACACGTCCGGGTGATGATTAACGTTTATCTTTAGAAAGTGACGATGGTCGGTAACTGGTACGTTTGTTGTTCGTACAATAAATCGGTGTGCTGCTTAATCACCCTGTCTATTTACCTTGGAAGTCCAGCGTCTCCAATGTCATTACTGTTGAGTCATAGCCTGTCATTTGTGCACTTCACTGAATAAATAAATGACATATTTCTCAGAAGGGTCACCCTGTTGACGTCGCTCTTTGCTACTTCTTACTCTAGTCATTGATCAAGAAACATTTTAGGATCTTTAGTGCCGCACGTTTCGTTTGAATGACCTTATGTTATTGTTTGTTTTATGGCATGAACAATCATGTTTTTGAAGAAAAACCCAGTAGTAGACAATAGCACTACCATTGTCTCATAACGTGAGGTTTGCTATTCATGGCAATGTTTGAAAGATAATATTGACCATTATCTTTATGGTCGTCAATTTTCCAGTAGGGAAGACACCACCCTATTTTCCAGTGAGTTTTAAAGGAAACATTGACCGGAAGAGTAATAGCGTCCTTCTACGCCGCTGGAAGCACTAGGGTGCCTCGCATGTTAGCCTCAACATTTTGAATTCCATAATTCATGGAATTCAACTTTTTTAGCTTTAAATAGTCAAATTAATTTGAATAACTCGCGTCATATCTGCTTTGAGGTAATGACTAATAAAGCGGTCATTAAAACCGTTTTACTTTACTATAATATTTGGGAGGAATGTTTTGTTCACTGCTAGTATCTTATCGCTATTGATTACGTATCTGCAGATCAGACTGTTTTGCACTTAGAATTTCTAGAACGTACCAGCTAGATAAAGATGAAACTAAAACGAAACTTATACTACGCCAGGCTTAGTTGTGAGTAATATGAATACTATTGTCGTCATGGCCGAAGTACGGGTCAAACGAATGTTAACTGTAAATCCGACTGTTTTAACTTGTTGGGGTATGATAGCGCGGAGTTTCGATTTCCGCTGCTGCGTTTATGTGGAACCGGCTTCGAATATCGGCTACTAGAACGAAGGTATAAGTAATGTACAGGCGAAAGATGCACCTATCAGACAATGCATCTTTAATATCCGTTCCATTAAGCTTACCAATAAGTGTTACATTTGAAAGAACGTTCAATTCGAATTGACTGGCAGCAATTACTATTTGCGGTTCTTTTTCTTGTTCTGCTCATCCTGAGTGAATGAGGGCAAAGATACGTAATTTCAAGTTTCTTTTTTGAAGTAAGTAGGTTTTAATGTTCAAGCTAGCTTAGCATTGTTGTTGGATATGTGTAATAAAACGCCATTAGGTGGTTGTATCACCGTTAATTCAACGTTAACAATAGTAGGTGCCGTCTAGTTGGCACGGGCTCCCACGTTTGCATCTGCTTCGTGTCCGGCGTCCGCCACACGCCTCTGGAAACAGATGATACATACATCTGTCGCTAAATACGCCAACTCTGTAATCATCATAGATAATTTTGGTTCCACCATTTTGTCATTATACAAATTCAATACCAACAAAACATGTTATAAATATAACGTTTGTATCATTACTACAAGTAATGAGTTGCAACAACCAAAATGATCATTGTTTGATGCCCTTTTTTGTAATTTTGCAACTGTAGGTAGGACTTGTGCAGAGACATCTTTGTACTCAAATAGAAATGTCTTATTCAGTTCAAGGTGAAATCAATGACAGACATGACGGCGTTGTTACCTTAAAATTTAGCTTACTGTAAATTTCCATTCGATGACAATGGTATGAGGTGAGATTTTAGTTAGATTATTATCTGTCGGTAGTGTACGTTGATGACTTGATGAAATAAATTTCTGTGTTGCGAATTTGGTAATTGTACCAGAGCATAATAAGGGTATGAGTGCAAGAACAGGTTTGCCGCAGAGTTGTTGCGGCCGTAACGAGGACGCGATGACACATGTCTAACGGTAATACGATTTTTACACGGGCTGAGCGCGTGCGCACGTGATGCTTTAAAGGAAAACCATAAACAAATGCTGGAAATGATCAGTTGTTTGTATAGAGTATCGGACACGAGGAAGTTACCAAGGGCATTCCGAACATAAACACTTAGATATCTACTCAAACGTGTCACATTTATGGAAAATTTAGTATAGGACCATAACTTGAACTTGTTAACAAACGTTAACTGGCCTAAAATCGTGACGTGTCCATTGACAAGTTCATGAATGAATTTGGAAATAAACAAGAGGTTGCATATTCAAATCAAGTGTGGCTACCTGCCTACAACTGGTATTCATTTTGGAACGATTATACAACATTTACAATACCAGTAACTTCGTGAGCTGTTATGCAAATTGACAACATATATAAATAAAAACAGTGTTACTTGATTCTTTTGATGTAAAACCACAACATTTACAGTAATGAAAGTATGTTGGAGGTGCTCCTCTGATGGATGAGTCAGTGTCTTTGATGTCTTGTGACCGATGTGTAAGATGCACTCAAGGATGGCACATAAAATAATCTATACTAATATTATAAAGCTGGAGAGTTTGTTTGTTTGTTTGAACGCGCTAATCTCAGGAACTACCAGTCCGATTTAAAAAAATCTTTTTGTGTTGGATAGCCCATTTATCGAGGAAGGCTATAGGCTATGTAACATCACGCTACGACCAACGGTGCTGAGCAGCGAGGGTGAAACCGCGGGGAACAGCTAGTTATTAATATAGCGTGCAAGTGGTACGAGCTATGGGTTAGGTTGCAGTTTGCAGAGCTGCGCTGGCGCAGGGCTTCTGGTGGCGACTGACAAACTATCAAGTAACAGACTCGTCGTGCAGTGTTGCAAGGCAGAGCTGTACAATAACATTATACATGCGGCGAGGGGCGAGGGCTTTCAATTGATATATTTTCGAAACCGGTCTTCGTTTTCATAACATGCCCCGTAAGATTCGATCTCGAACCTCCTCTGTTAAGTAAGCATAAATGAGCAAATCATTTATACCTAGGTAGATAAATTAAATAAAAAAGTAGTTTAAAAAAATAAAAAATAAACAGTTAAATTAAACAGTCTTAGTGCACATGGTTTATGATTTGATTTGATTGTCATCACAACAGCGAAGTAGGTAAGGCGTGCTACACAGCGGGTCAAAACATTCGGTTCGGCATTTTCAATACAACCTTTGTCAACCTGTTCTTCTGCCCTCACTCTGCCTCACCTGTGTTTGCGCACACACTTGTACACTATAATATCTATTGCGTACTTGACTTTGTAGTCAAGTACGCAATAGATATTAGACACCGAGGAATCTCAAGGGATTGTTCCCTTGAGATTCCTCGGTGTCACCGTAATTCCGTCGGAAGGATATTATTGAGAATGGCGCATGGCTGAACCGAATGTGTCGGTCCTCTAAAGGTGTAACATGTTTATGGTAATTTATTTTACAAATATAAATATGTATAATATTATGATATTACCTAGGTTATTCAATTGAATGCTTTAAACTGAAATGTTCACCTTTTATCCCCATTGTCCGAAAAAACCAATTTCTGATTCTTCGTACAGCGCAGGTGTTCTTCTAATTGTCATTGTAAGTAGTTAATAACAGTCGCAATCAGTCACATACATTAGAAAGTAGACAATACAATACAAGTGGTGTGTTATGTAGAGAGAGATGACAGGTTATACTGGTCATGCGCACTGCAAGTGCTCGGTGTCGAATGGCGCTCAGATCAGTATCATAAAAGGCGCATGAGTGGAGCGGGTGTCCCACTTCAGCGAATCGAAGGCCAGAAGTCAATTTGGGGCGAAGCTGGAGGCTGCGCGCTTCGCTCCCCAGCCGGCGCAAATGTCACGCGTGCTATCTCACACAATCGCGTTACATAACGCACTTGCAGCACTGAGCAGTGAGGCAACCATCAACTGTGCTAACGGGTCGACAACTTTCTTCTACCAAAATTCTAATTAAATGACGGATATCACCACACTTCAAGAACCCGCTTACATCATTGTGATCGATTTATTGCTGATCAAGCTTGTAGGTACACGCACTGGTTCTTTATAGCGCCATCATCACAAGCCTAATGTAAATTGATTGACACGCTTTTTAAGCGGGTGTAGCTCGCGTGGCGTGTATTTTGGGCGTAATGGGCGCACTGACGTAAACCAATTCCGCGGACGTGGGAAGCTCGGCGAAATCCTTGCGTTTGTTGCTGAATAGTTTTACGGTGCATTAACAGTTATTACAACATTAGTACGCAAATTACAAGAATATTTAATTTGAAAAGTTAACTGGGCTATGAAAATCCTTGGAAAATTCTATAGGTGTATGTATATTACAATAGAATAGGAATGCGTCAATTGCAAAATAAATTATATAAAAATCTCACGCTACATGATTTCTTTCATTAAAGTCGCGATATTGTTTATTATCAACAAAGGTCGTCTGAACGAAAACAAAAAGAACGTAGAGAGTCATTGTATTTGAACAAAGCGTGTGAACCCTGAGTTGAAAGTGTGCGTCCGACTGCTACTCCGAGCACGCTCCCCATGCCGACTGTACTGTATTTTTATATTGCAGTTATGTTTCACAATAAACAGTTCTAGATATTGATACTGATTGACAAGTTTCGCGTCCTACATACTGTGACTGTGGAGCTGCATATGTAACAAACGACTTGCGGAGGCGTCTCCACGGCGCTCATTGTCTGAGCGACTCGACTTGTCTTCGCTTTAGTAGCCGGTATGTATCTCCTATCATTTCTGAGACATCATTATTAATGAGCACAACAACTTCTGTGTCCTTCTTATGTTCATAATCAGTTCTTACTTCATTAGTCAAGTACTGTCGATCATAACAGTTAATTAAGAAGCTTTGAAATACTAACATTAAACATTGCGAAAGTGGACAAAGCTTTTGTAAAGTTTTGCTAGTTTTATGTACTCAAGTGTAGTTTTTAATACATGTAATAAAGTATTTCAAGCAAGAAACAGGCAGTCAGTGAGTTCCGGCGGTCACCACACTGGCCACACGAACATTACCATAATCCGGCATTAGGCTTGGAGCACAATAAAGGGTTGCACGAATGGGATACGGTTCATTATGCAACGTATTTCCTCCTCGCCCATAATGAGAGTGAAAAAAAGTAAGCATATGCACGGTGCACACGAGTGGAAACATGGAAAGGAAATATTCCTACGGAAAAGTTTCATTATACTCTTGAGCTCTTGAAACATTAATTTTTACTGCATGGGATATGAATCAAACAGATTCATCTGCCATACCGGAAGAATGAGCGAACTTTCAAGTACCTACCTCCGTTCTAAATATATAAGTAGGTTGATGTGTTTGTTTGCATAGACCATGAGGAGATATTTATTTTCATTCGGCAGCGGCCGCAGTTAGCGTTTTCACATCTGTTTCTTATGGCGGGATATAAAATAATATTGTTACTCGTATAATGAGTTTAATATCATATTTTGACCAATTAATCTGTTTAAGTACTGCTGCGTTTAGGCGTGTGTTGTTCACTTAGTAACAGAATTAACATTGTTTAGTGTTATAGTCAGAGTGCAGATGCTCGTTTGGACCACACAGCTGCGGTATTAGGTCATGTGAAAGTTCAGATATATGCGTAGGAGTAGCTGCCTAACGTACTGGGAGCGGATTCGGGAGTGATGCGCGTCCTCAGCCCTCCTCTGAACTGGAGTAGTGGGACGGATTAGGATAAACCGAGTCAATGGCCGGGTCACGTGGCTATTTGCGTTCCACTCCTTTCGCGCCGCCTCACCGCCCCTCGTCTTCCGTTCCCTTGTTTAAACTACCCGCAACCGACTAATTTTGGTCACTAATCTGTTGAACAATAAAGACGTTCAAAACACGCTCTAGGGTTGGGTTTTGTTTTCTTTTAGTCAAGCGTTTACTGTGTGTTAAACGTGAACAGTCACTGTATGATGTGGGGGAAACATGTTATAAAAGTTATCAACAAACCACCTACACTTCGTTATGAGATGCTCATCCACTGAACATCTGCTTTAAAAATGTATTAGTGAGTTAATAAGTAGGAACAGTTTTAATTATTAGAAAAAGTGTTAATTACATGTGTTTACTGTAAGGGCAACGCCCAATCGTTAATCAAACCCAGACCTACATGAATAGTTAAATACTCACGCATCGAATGATAACTGTTTCATCACAAGGCAGAATTATTAGGCCAGTGATATTGTTGGAATTAGGCGATGTTTAACTATGATTAATTAACTCATTTATGAAGCTGTGTATAGGCGGGAAGCGTGGCGGGTGCGGCGCCCAAACAAACAGACCGACCAAACACGATAGCACAACTATTACGTGTTCGTATATAACTGTACCTATAGAACTTATCAGTTAGGTATACCTAGATAAAGGTAAATAATCATCCTAACGTAGCACATTACTTATGTAACGTTAAGTTTACTTAAATCTGAATTTGAATTAATGCATTTCTAGTGGGTCGGATTTTATAATCTTAATTGTGCTTAAGATTTGACAAAATTAATAGTTTTTAATTTATTGAGACTTGGGACGAATTAATAATGTGAAGTGTAGGTTAAAAGTGTAATCCTTATTCTAGCTTTCAATAGAAAATTCTATATCTATATAGCACATTGTTAACCTACAACTGAAGTTTGCGGAAAGTCCATGATATAGGTGTCTACTTCGTCCTCGTGCTACATTGCATCTCATCTCTTTGTGTTAAATGTAAATGCAGATTTATCCTCTTGCTAAAGAAGGAAACACGGCGTGAAGAATCAATTAAAAAAAACATTGCGGAAGGCAACTGGTTAATTGGTTTACCATAACAATATTGTTATCGTTTGCGTTGTATTAACATTTGATAAGTAGCCAGGGCAAATAAAAAGTAAATGATACGTCCTTAATTCGAAGATACCGATTTGTCTAAGTGGACTAATAGGGCAACTGAAGATAGGAGAGGTCGATAAACCTTTACAAAGAGAAGGGTACGGTATCAGGTAGATTGTACCAACTTTTTATAAATGTGTCCTCATTGGAAGATTCTTTTTAGATTTCGTGAATACTATCTTATTTATGGTTGGTAGTCTTTTGGGTAAGTAATACATATATGTTTTGCTAAGTACCTATTCTAGGTAGTATGTATGTAGGTGTCAGGTTTGTAATGTATAAATATATACCATTTATACAACAGAATGTTCTATGTTTAGTATGACCAATTTATTTATGTCATGTTTCCTATACAGATGTAGCGGTTACTGTTAATATTTCGGTTCGGTAATCCATGGTACACACTCAATTAGAACTTTTCTGTAATATCTCTAGTCTTAGCATAAAAAAAAATCAAGTACATATTAACTTTCTACAAAAGTTGATTTTGATTGTTTACTCAAACAATTTGTCGGAAAGTTTAAATTGTTGTAGTACATAGTTATGGTGTATAAAGACAAGGAAGAGCCTATTGTGAGGTGACGAAGGTAAATAATAGTCTCAATTTCGTGTGTATACTAGGAAGCTTTCACTGACACTGTCATAATGTAGGAGTTTGTCGAGATCGCGGGAATCGGCGAGAGCTAATGACTTATTGTTTGAGCACAATCGACCTTATAACAAGGCGGAGGATGGCTCCTCTTTATAGATCACTAGTGGCTTCGGTTGTGTATGGTGATAAAGCCGCCTCCACTCGCTCGCTATCCTGTCTGCACCGGCCGGCGGCTGACTGCTGAGGCGCGGAATGTTGACAGACTAGTTGAAGACTAGAACAATGCCAGCTGACTACACAGTAGTGCGCTATGTGGTGTAGCCACATAAGCGATTGTGTTCCATGAAACGATGAGCGTCAGTTTTGTAAAGAATGTGTAATCATAACTATGCCAAGTGCGAGTTATGTTGGATGTTTTTGAAACCTTTTGTTTAGTTAAACAGAAAATGTCCCTGAAATTAAAATTAACCGTATTGTTTGACCGGAGCCGTCGTAAAGATTTAAGCCATAACAAAGAACTTCATTAAATTCCAATCTACATAGTATACGTTCTGACTGCAACTTTCATGCATCCGGCGTGCCATAAAAACCTTGATGAGTCAGCTAAAACTTAAACAAAGTTGACACAAGAATGCACTAGACAGAAAGAGGTCTGACTGACGGCCAACATGGAAGTACCACCTAAGTACACCGTAAAAAGGATGTACCCATATCAGTATAACATGTCGATTCCATAGTTATGAAGCGATGTATATTATATTATCGTTTCAAAACACTCTCGCAGTTTATATTTGAATGGCAATAATCGTCATTAACAATGACATAGGTATTACGTGGCTAACATAAATAAGGGCGTTATTGCTTAGTTTGAAAGGATTGTCAGTAGGTGATTGTTTCTCAATTAGCATTATTGCTTCACTGGCTTGTATAAAAATATGAATATTATTGTGCAGTTGAGCGCCGAATACTTTATATGGGTTTAAGCAGAGAGTGGGCGGCTGTCGGCCGTGAGCCGTCGACTTGCGCGATTAGCCGATCGCCGAGCGGCAGCGAGCGCGCCAGGCGCGCGCCTCGCCCGCCCGCCGGCCGCGCTTGCGACACTATACCTACCTACCTGAATAATTACCTATTATAATATCCCTATCATACACTTGCCATACAACTACATAAGTACCTACGTGCTCGCTTGATCCCGGCATGCTAGCTACTTACATTGTGACAAACACAAGCCTTTATGTGACGCCTTCGACCGGCACAGAATGCCGAGGAGGCATGCTAGTGGAAAATTAGCCGTACCTATTCTAGTGTAAAAGGGTGCACATCCCGCCGGCAACCTTGCCATACACCCAATAAATAATAGCCAAACTTAAATTTTCAATAACTTTCTTTTTACGGTATCTTTTTGATCTCAAACTGAGAAAAGTATGAAAAAGCTTGTTATAGTTTTTACTGAAATGTAAGAACCATAAAAGTTTAAAAGCTACGTGTCTCGGTGATCGGGTGATAGCACAAGTTTTTAGCGACTTGCGAACGACGTCTCTGAAACTCGTGTATTTTAATATTCGATTTGGTTTGAGCTCTATTACTATCAGGAAATAGAGCGAAAACAGAAAATATGTTGTACACAACATTATTCTTGACACATCATTATGTAGGCATATTAGGTATCATTGTACGACGATATGCATCGTGGTGGTGAATGACATGAAAACCTACTAAGGACCAATTACGAAGTTAGCGTCGTCAGATGCGCTGTTGCGCACTGTGGTACGGAGTAGTGAGTGCCGAGCCGCGACTCCGAGAGACGAGTGTATGCGTGCAGTCGTCCCAGATTTGTGATAGCCGCGGCGCGATCCCGACAGTTGAGTATTGTGCGACCCCTGGGGTGAACGATCTCCTCTGAGTCGTCGACACGGCCGCGATAATTACTGTCGCTCCGTGTCTTCGACTCTGGGCTCCGACTTGGCCTGCCTACGCCGTGCGCCCTCCGAACAGCTGCACCTAACGCTAACCGCTAATGTTACTAATTGAAACACTTTTGCTTACCTCGCCTTGACCACATTGTTTTCGTTGTTGCGACAGATAATTGCAGATGAACCAGAATGCCACTTAAAACTTTAACAAACAGACACAGTCAGTAGTCTGTTGAACTTTGTTCATCTATTTACTTATTGGAAATCGTAAAAGAGCGAGTATATAACTCATAATGAATAGTGTAAGTGAAGGTTTTTCAGTTTTGAAAAAAGCCATTGTTTCATTTTGAACGTGTAGAACAAGTACCTACCTACGTACTTGTTCTACTTAAACACTTTTCATGAGAACTTTCATATCGAACAGTGGCTAACGGCAGAGTTTATTATGATTTTTAAACTAATTTCAAAGAATTTAGCCTAGTTTATCCAATTTAACATTGTTTTTACACGTTTGGCCGCTTTTTAGCCGGCAGATGATGAACATACTGTGGCCTAATTTCATATAGTGTACAATGGATTATTATGCAAACAGTTCGTTATGCGGAATACGGATCTCAACCGAATCAAATTATATACGAACGCAATGTTGTGACTATAAAACAAAGGGGCGGTGTATTTTCGCCAGAAAAGAGGTAAAAGTATTTTAAATCTAATAGGCACGGATCGATAGGCATGAGTGCCGAGTGCCAATGTTCAAAGGTTAACGAGGTATTAACAATTTAATATAACGTGACTCCGGTGACCGGCCCTTCATTGTTTTCAAGGTGAAACGTTAAATATTGAGGGGATTGATCTTTGTTCATACGTTAGTAACACTTACAATCGTTCGATAGACATTACGTATGGTGATTTTATGGGGACCGAAGTGCGGTAGCGCTGCCGTTACCTCGAATTACTTCATGCTTACTGTTCCATGTTTAATAAATGCATAGGTTACGGCGATAATGCCGATTGTTATGCGTGGTGTGTATCGGTGATCTTTATTGATTGGCTATTGATGTAGTACCTGAGACAATCGCGAGGAAGTCTATGAAACAATAATAATAATGGAGATCTAAGAATTTAAAGTTAAATATAAAGTCATCAGTTTATTCCTATGGCTACAATGACTGTACTACCGTCAAACTAGACAAGTGACGTTCTATAGCGGCTTTAACAATTTCCTTGAATGTATTTAGTAGTCTCCAAAATCTGGTATTATTCTCCAAAAGACATTCTAACTTCATAGGTACTTTGTAGCAAGACTTCTTTTTAGCTGTGTTGTGTATAGTAGTCTAGCATTATCTTTGGGGTATTATTGACGTGCGAATTTATTGGAAATAACTTGGGTTTACAGTTGCATGTTTTCCTTCCTTGACTTACATCTTTAAATAAACATTATATAAACTAATTGGTGCTGTAGTCTTTTCGTTAGGTCACAACATGAAACTCTATGAGATCTCAATATCCTCGGGATATTTTTGAATTTATTTTCCAATAGAATTAAACTCTGATAATGATTAAAAGGATAAATCGAATCAAATAATTTATTTCCTTTACAAACTTAGGTAAATAGCAGTGATGTTTCCATTACAAAATATTCAGATCTCCATATTTTACCGTCTCATGTGCATTCAAATCATAATTCATAATAATTAATTTATAATAGGTAATTAAAACAACAGTGCAAACATTATGACGACATCAAATAAAAATGAAAAATATAAAGGTAATCATTGGAACTATTCAGTAAAAAAACCATGTTTACTTCACCATTGTAACTGTAGAGAATAAACTATTGGAATATGGTTGAACATGATTCAACCAGCCAGATAAAACTTTTGCAGTACCTATGTTCCTGTACTCATAAATAAGGTAGGTAAGTATAGATACCTCTCAATCGCCATTTTAATGAGGGTCAATATCAACTGCAAGGAAATAAATAGCCAAGTACTAATTAATTGCACTTACTAATTGGATATGTAGATAGAAATAACTACACTTAATTAAACATAATCTATGTATATGATAATTAGAATATTCTTAGAATAAAATTAAATCCCATAAAACTTTCCAGCGTATCTCTTTCGGCTACTCTATTTAACCTTTTTACATATCGTGGCCACCAATTCTTCAAAGGAAGTTGTAAATAGAGTCGGTCTTCATTCTACACCGCAGCAACCGTCGGACCGTCAACTGATTAATTATTACAGAGAGCCGTCAAACAAAACCCTTCAAAGTAAATGACAAAACGTCTCCGGACGACTTTGGTCATGATCCTCGCAGATTGTATGTTAAACAATGCGCATGCTTTCGTTTTTCGTTCCGACATTTTCCGAAGAAGTTTAGAAGAGTCGTTTACGGCGTAGTGGCCACGTTGGGGCGGATAGGGCTATTTTCTTTGTTCATCCACATCGTATTTGCCGGTCCGTCATGTCCACTCACTCAAGGGCTAGTGCTGGCGCAGGGGGATAATGGAACTCACGTCCAAAGGGATTTAAATAATGGGCCGTGGGACGGGCCGCCCCGTCATCCGTCTCCGCTGTTTACGCGCGTCAGTGTAAACCAATGTGAATCCAGTCCGTTGTATGTACAGTAAGCGCTCAGAAATCCATACCCACGCTAAGGTTCACTTTCCTATGAACACGGGCGCGATCCAGTCAGCGCGTGCGCATGTGTGTTTACGAGTGATGTCTCAACATTCCACAGATAACACACACTAATGAACCATCGTCGCACTACGCGAAATGGCATTATATTTCTGTTTACCGTACGAGTCCTACCCGACGCGCGACGTATTCTTACCATTGCATTGCTAAATTTCGCATAATTATAACATGGCCTGGCAGCTGGTTTGGATAAGAAAGGGTTTACGATCATTGAATTCCGAGTTCAAATCTTATACTATGTGTGGCTGTTTTTTGTTTCTTGAAACCATAATAATGTTAGGCAAAATCTTTTTAGGTTTATGTTGAATTATTACGTATTCATGCTTGTTATTTATTTTTTATAAGAAGCAAATATTAGTTATTGTATTATTTATTTAACTTTTTATGTGATTTTATTTTAACTTTTTGTAATTGGAAGTAGGAAAAAAAGGCGTGCTGTGTGATAACAAAAATTTATTTTTGAAATTAACAAACTTATGAGAATTGTAACGTCACATTCCTACCGAAATAAAAGAAGTTCTCTTGTAACTGTTCATAAGATTTTTTGTTGAATACCCACTTAGTCAATAAAATTCATAATAACATAATAAGAGAAGGATATTTTAATAACACAAATAAATTTGGTGATGCTCACGTATTAAGTTTCTGAATTGGTATTCAGCAGAGTTAATTGAAAACTAAACTATAATTCAGACTTTATGAACAGGTTTTTTTTATGTAACGTCACAATAAACTTAGTGAGGTAATAGTTTAATAATTCGTTTTCTTGATGAAAAGAAGATTGAAACTAAACCTCAATTTAAGATCATTAAATAACTATCTACGAATATATAATATAATTATGACTAAATATTTAGTTACACCGTCTAATTATTAAAGCTAAAACATCCAGGTTATTAAATGTTGCATAACACCGTCTAATACTTCTTCATAAGTAGCACTGTTGCACCTAATTATTAAAACTAAAACATCCAGGTTATTAAATGTTGCATAACACCGTCTAATACTTCTTCATAAGTAGCACTGTTGCACGTCATCCCCACATATTAAAAACGAAACGTATTTTTTCTGGTTTATGATGCATGCAGCTGTTGTTGTAAACAGTATGTTATCCAGTGCGAAACCACCAAACTTAATCCACTTTGCTGTTGAGTAGGTAGGATAGGCTATCTATCCTCTTCCTCGTATTTCTTGCTCCGGAGACTAATAATAGTATTCCTCTAAAACAACAAAAAAAGTAATATTAGGCATTTATAACAAAATACTAAAGTGACTTAATTTTTTATATAATTTAATAATATTTATTTAATATAACAAATTTTAATATATTAAAACTATTTATTTATAAATTCCATAATAAACACATTTTTTTGGCGTCATTATATATTTAAAAATCAATAATAAGTATTAATCGAAATGCCACCAAATAATTTTAGGTATCTTAGGTATAAATTTCAAATAAAAGTTTAATTTACAATTCGTTAATATAATACTCACATTCAGTCAGGTTTCATAAGATATTAATTGGGACCACTTTTATGCAGCCCAATAATAGTCGCCCTCGCCTCAGTAATATTATTTGCCTGCGTTTCGAGAATACTTACAATACCACTACGAGTATCTATTAAATCACTCGTTACTAACCAACAACCACAACCAAACGACAACGCTCATTCCAATCAAGTTAAATATGCACAAACTCATGTGTACCTCACAGAAATCTAAATTCTTTATTAGTTTTCTATGACTACCCTTTTAAATTTACGAAATGTGTGAACAAAGCGAACAAGCTAAAGAATATTATATTTCTGTTCATTTCTTCAAATTGAGTAAAAACAAAAAGACAAAAATAATGTGAGATTCGAACTCGCGGCTCATTGATTAACGCCGTCAACTGGGCGCGCTTAACCGCTAGACCATCTTGACTCATTTAGAAATGTTGAAATTATGAACTACATTCACAACGATGATACATGTGTCTATTCTTGAAAGTAAAAGGTCGTAAGTCAAACTAAACGTCAACCTAATACGTTTTGAGATTGGGTATGGACTTTTGGTCGCCACTGTACATCGACGATAAAAAAAGCGAATGTATTTCGAATATGAATGCGGTTTTTGGGTAAAATTATGAGTAAATAAAATCGAAGACCGTGGGCGTTTGGAGCACACTGCTGACGACACATCTCAACAACCAAGTAATAAGTATTTCCCATCAATCAAATACTTTCTCTTCTACTTGTACAGACGAAGAAATTAATAGGGAGGAAGTCCAGCGTTTATAATAAGATCTCAAGGTGTGCCGAGAATCACGAAAGGCGGCACCACCTACCAATTAAGGTGTGAACTACCGGTGTAACGTGGACATAGGGTAACAAGCATGCTTTGCTCTAGGGGACTAGTCTCCTACCTTGAAAGACTGATGTTACCCGACCACAGTAGGTCATGACTTATAATAGTTATCATTTACATTTACCTTTGGAAATAGGAGTAACGCTTTCTGAAAATGTCGTATTGCAGTGTCAAAGCTCGTTTATACTATCCGTGTTTAATGGTAGTCTGGGGTTCAATTATTGGAAAATCCGTTAGCGCACGGAACTGTTAGGCCTTGATCCATTTGCATCACGTCGCTATGCGTTTATTCAATTACCAACGTAGACATTGATTTTGTCCTGATGTTACCCGTCACAGCGTAAAAAGATGTTACTGCAAGCTTTGATTTTTAAAATCAAGTCTTATAACATTATTAATAGATATTTATAAACAGCGCGTACTAGTTCTCGATAATACGTGTATAAATTAATACTACCTTGAATTATTATGCAGAACTGCGCCGCTACCGTCGATGGTGTACTAAAATTAATCCTGTTCGTCCATATTTGGCGTGTTTGCTTATGCGGTCCCTTTAATTTATTCTTCTTATAAAGTTCCTTTGGAACCGGGAGTGTCCACATGGAAGTTTATCTACTGTAAACATCTTTTATCAGCGGTCACGATACTTCCACGTTACTTTGGTGGCTTCTTGGGGAATACGACACCGACGACGACGTATTGAAGTTATTCCATAAATCTAAACCAACAATGAATTTGTGCTCTACAATAAATATCTACCTATAAGAAGGTAAAATTCCCCTCAATATCGTCTTCTGACTCAGCACTTTCTGTATTCTTTATATTGTAGATAAATGATGTGTTAGTATCACAAAAATTTAAATATTGGTGCAGCAATATCAAGTTTTAGGCAAATTCACGCCTGAAGGAACTTCGTCAATGTCCTCTTAACCTAGATATCAGTGGCCAGATGAGTGGTCAGTGGGGCCAGTGGCTGAGGCGCGCTGAGGCCGCGCGCACGCTGGTGCCCCGCGTCTCCGCGGCTCGTGACGCAAGCGCGCGTGACCATGACATCAGCTCCACGGCGCCACTGCCGCGACACCTATGATGGATTGACCGAGACCATTTCCATTTCAGTGTGACAAAGAAAGCGGATGTGATGTAGATACGGCGGCAGTATGTAGAGTAGCCGGTGTCCTAGCAAAAGAAGAATGAATCATTTTTGACGCTCGATTCGTAATTGTAATAAATTACGAATGAACTGTCTGCATACGAAATTTGTTGAACAGAAACAGTTAAATATGGTTCCAAAATATTATTAGGCTTCTACATTACAAATTATGGTTCATGAAATTTAACTACCAGTTGCCATGTCAAAAGTTAAATCAAAACTAAATACGTATTGGAATTATGGTAGACATTCTAATCAAACTGTCCAAAGCGTTTGGTTCGAAAAACCACAACGCGAATGAGTAATTTTCAAATTCTAGTGAATGTTTGGTGTGTAATCAGAATTTACGAACTCATTGACATTTCTACTCAATTGGAATAGTTATACAGTTCCTAGTAACATTCTTGACATGATCGAAATAGTCGTGAAATGGATAGAGCAAACAAAATCTTGTCGATGATTCAGACCCGCAGATCATTAGACCTAACATGAATAAGTAAAATAAGAGAACTAGTTCCGTATTTGTTATTATAATTATATTGATTGTGTGTACTTTATATCTAGTTACAAATTCCACGCACGAGTTAACACTGGATTAAACACTCCCTCGATTTACCTCTGCGTAGATGCAGGTAAATGAAAACCAGTTTTTGTCCATATCTAATATCAATCAACTTATGAGCGAAGTAGGAAGCACTATTGGACAGAGAAAAACAATACTCTACGCTTTTATGGTAATTTACATCTCAGTTTATTAGAAGAGATTATACCCATTGATGAAAATTATAATAATTATGTTAGATATTTTTATTTCCCTGGAACATCATTATTAGTTGGGATTTTATTAGCGTCATAAATATTAAGAGTCTTACACTGGGATTTATCTAGTGCTAGCGCTGCATAAACCTAGCACATGACAGCGTAGGCCTAGCGACTGCGATGCGTAGGCCCAGCGTAGCCGCAGCGACTGCTACGGCCAGTTACAGCGTAGCAGCGACTACGCCGCGTAGGTATAGCGTAGCAGCGTAGGTCGAGGTCAGGCGTAGCGTGTACGCATTGTAGGCCTAGCGTCGGTATATCATCTTCAAAGAGTAGGTGCAGGGTGTCACCATGAACTACGCCGCGTACGCCTAGCGTGGGCATATTGTAGACCCAGCGTAGAAAACACGTTAAAATAATTATTAAAATTGACTTGTAGCCATGTTATCTTGATGTGTAAGAAAAGTATCCGCGGCGATTGTACGACGTACGCGTCCCGGCTTGTCCAACACCCAATGCGAAAGCGTTAAGGTGATCCCTTTATAATTAAACATTATTTACTAAACAACTTTACTTTAACGGGTTTTATGTCTTAAGTAAAACTGCCGAATAATAAGGCAACTCATCACATAACTTTATTAATAGTACGAAATGGTGTCAGCAGCGATAAAGTTATGTAACGATAATTTCCATGTTGATATAGACATCGTCGGTAGCACGCCAGTTTAAATAGTGTTATCAAAGACTAGCCCAACATATCGTGTAAGGCAATTGACCCTAATATCGGATGACATCGCATTATCGCCACTCAACATTACTGGCCCACATGCTACGAATATTAGATATTCTCAATGATTTGCGATCAATTCCAACTTCCTTTATTGTCTCCAATTGAGCATTCCTTTGTTTATTGCGTTTTCTAAGTACTGGCGTAGTGGCGTATAATGGCGTACTGGCTCATTTTATTATACAGTAACGTAAACGTTTGCTGTAAGTTGTATGTAACTGCTCTTGAATCCTGTTATCTTCCGTGTACTAATGTACGTAATTAGACGGAGATGTAAAAAGCGTTTAAAGATAAGTGTGCTGCGTAAACTGACTTAGCTGACTTGTTAGTCTGATATTGTTTCTTTTTTAAAGAAAAGATGCTTTTCTTTATGGTCTTGTTGATTTTAGTGAGATATCATGTTTATGTCAGGTGTTGTGAACATAGAACATATTAAAAAGACTGGCACCATCTTGCAAGGGATGAAAACATTCATTTTATACCAGTCCTGAAAAAATAAACCTGTTGTTCCCTACAGACATGTTACACACGATCTAAATGTATCGAACAGCCGATTTGAATATGTATTTGTTTCCCAGTTGGTCCTATAATAAAAGTTGTTCATAATTTACCCCTCGAATGATGCACAGGGAATCAAAATTGAACCAACATGTTCTGTGGTTGTGAGTGTTACAGTTTGTACAGTCCGAGTGTCGTCAGAGATGCATCGGGGCACGGAAGTGGAGTGACTAGCGTTTATCAGCGCGCAGGCGGCCACTGCGCTCGGCTGTGTACCGCCCCGTATCACAGGAAATGGTGGTCAGCCACTGGGCCACCGACTTTTACTACTCATTTTATAAACAAGCGACGATCCTATTCTTTTGTCATTTGTGTTTTTAATGATATTTTGTTGCGGTTTCCTTGACTCATATTTGCCAAGTAATTATTTCTTTTAAATTGATTTTTCCCTGTTTACTTGCTGTGCCTTCTATCATTCTTATTGTCATAGCACAAATATTTCATTTTGAATTCAAAAGTGTCTAGTTACGTACTAAGGCAGCTGTATTATTATTGTATCGCAGACGTTTGTGTGGCAAAGAAAATCTTATTCAACTTTCCTTGTTTTGAACTGATGAGTCTTAACTTTACGATTGGTTTGTTCAGACAGATAAACTCTATTCATCTTATACAATGGATTGCATAAACAAACAAAAGATCTTCAAGACAAGCTATTCTCTGATTATCTCGATTTCAAAACAGCGTCACGTAATGATTTAGTACTTTTAAGATTGTGCTGCAGAGTTCTATTTCGATTTGCTTCGTCGACTATTAGAGTAGAGCATCAAACACTAACGAGGGGTCAGAGGTCGCCTTTACGTAGGTATAATATGATTTATAATGATCGTGGAGCGAGTAAACACGGCTGGCGGCTTATCGGCGTCCCGCGCAGGTTCTTCACCCCTGCGGCCCTGTGGCGCGGCGCGCTGCCTCACGCGTGTGCTTCCCTAATGATCCTTCACGTCCACGGTGATTACAACTCCCGTATTGTTCGACACTATTGATTCACATTAAATACGGAATTCAAGAATTACCTCACTCGCGTGAAAATTTCCTTTTCAGAACTGAATGTGGGGCGGGCAACACAAAAGAAAACTAAATGCGCGATGCCATGCCGTGTCGTTGAGCATAATTATGAACGGTATCATAAATGTATATTGGAAATCCTACAAAAACTCTTGGAACCGGTGCTGGTGCCGTGTGATTCAGTGATTAATTTACGTCCGTGTTACTGCACGCTTCAAAATAATTCGACGAAGTCGTCAAAAAAATAAGGAACCTTAAAGTCTGAAACGAATCATAATTACGACGACACGTTTGTAATTTACACATTAAAGTGAACGATGATTGATATATAGTTTGCAAATACAATAACAGCTAAACAGTGATTTACTGCTGTAATATTTGCACCACAGTGAACCTTTTATCACTAGTTTGATTAATGCTTCCATGGCATGTGCGACACTGATATTACTTGCACATAAATGAACAGGATGCGACGTCATTGTTTGATATAATATAACATGTGTCATTTCTATGCAAATGAAAGGGCAACGACCTGGACGAGATTTAAAAATCTCAAGTTGGTACCTAAATACCTATATATCCTCCAACCAACTGGTTGTGAGTTGTGACAAGTAGAATACATAAAAGCAACGTGCAACGGTTCAATCAATAACAATATTGAGTTGTCACGATGTTGAAGGCTTTTTTTAAGAATATGCGCGCCGGATGGCCCCCGCGCACCTGACGGACGTGCGCAGTTTTGCAAATACGAACAGAATCATGGTTATCATTAGTAATTGTGTGCTGAACGTTAGCTGCGCTGCTAACTTGATGACTACACCGTACTTGGATTGTACTCCGAAATGCTTCACCTACTTACTTACTGTTTGGTACTCCACCTACAGAGTTACACAATATCATACAGGTGTCTCGTAATTCCTGCTCTTACTCACGAATACCAACCCCCTAACCTTCTTAGGTATTTCTGATACCTACCTGCTCTTTTTTGTTCGTGGATTGAATTAGATATGCACATTTTTGGAATGTTAAAAGTATATTTCCAATTTAAGTTTCCTTCGCCTTCATGGTTCAATTTTTATTGTCTTTATGTGGGCAGATTAGAGTTGTTAGGTATGCATTATTCATTCTTAGTGCGGTCGTTATTGGTAGACGAGGTTATAGACGATTTGTTTCGAATGCGTAAGCGCATCGGTGGCCAGCCGGCGACCGCAGCGCAGCGCCCGCGCCGGCCGTGGACACGGATGAATGAATCAACCGGACCGCACCGTGACGTCACCGAGAAGGCGCGTCCTTCTCATCCTTCCATAACGTTCCATCACATTGTTACCCATATTGTTAAGAATCTAACGCTTCGTGTTTCGTTTGTGGAAGGAAGAATTCGTGTTCTTTTTTTTTGAGCGAAACAATGCGCAATAACAATGTGAACTTCTATTTCGGATGTGAAGTTGTAAAAACAGAAATATTCATTAACTAAGTAACGGTTTACAAATGTTGAATGAGGACAAAAGGTGCGACTTTTGAATTAGGTACAAATAAGATATTTGAAAATCATTTTTGGTATTGTAATATTTATAACACGAACAACAAACAACGATGCCAAAACCTACGCCCACCAGAGTGTTAAAATCTACAGATTTACATACGAGAACCTGATGCGAATATCACTACCAAAGTTAAATCAAAGTGTTGAATATCATACGGTAATATAGCTCACCTTTAACAGCACCCTATGGTGCTAATTTTTCAACGCGCCAATAAATATCAGGTTACGTTAGCATACCTGCTATAATTATGATTAGATCCTTGATAACAATAATAAAATTACCTACTGCGTGAGCTAATAAGAGTCATTACACGAGTACATGTGTGTATCAGTGTGTTGCACAACTGATCTATCCAAAGCATGAATTGTGCGATTTCCTAAAACCTTGAATGTTAAATCATGGAGTGATAACATCGTTAATGAAAACTGACCTCTCTACGTCCGACCTAGTTATTAATTACTCGCAACGAAACACTGTTCTTACTTCTTCTGTTCTGGCAGTCTACACAATCGTGACAAAGCATGTGTCACGGATAAATGCCAAATCTTTCTTCTCGTGACGTCATATCATGTTGCACATCCTAGGCCGCCTGTATGGTACTCTACAAGAAAATAATGTAGGTATATAAGTAGATGCGCATGATGTGTCCTATTAATTATGACAACCATAAACGTGTTAGTAACTAGAGTTTAATTATATCTATCTAGACTATATTAGATTGGCGTAATTGTTACGACAACATAAACCTAAATACACTGAAATTATATAAATTATAATCCAAGTCTTTGTGTACCTTTATGTAAACTACTAAACTTAATTGTTATACCTCATATTAATAGTTACATACACTATTGTATTCATGGCGTTTTGTAATAAATACAATGATTTACCTACTAGAGCTATTTATATGTTATTGATTATGCCTACATCATCATATCCAACGGTTAGTACGCCTTTTATTATGTACATTTGAAAAAAGGTCAATTATTAAGATGATTCTAGACAGAATTTCAAACGATATAAATAATAACCAATGAACATTTCACAGTGAAAATAATAATGATGACAGAAGCAGTAGGCGCTATCATCTATAATATAAAAATGAATCGCAAAATGTGTTGGTAAGCGCATAACTCAAGAACAACTGGACCGATTTGGCTGATTCTTTTTTTGTTGTATTGGTAATTTCCCGAACAAGGTTTATATGTAAAAAAAAACCTACCGGATAACTCGGGAATCAGCACCCGTGCGAAGCCGGGGCGGTTCACTAGTACAGTTATAAAACCGTGGTAGTATTGTTATTATTATTTTACCATGAGATCACATTATTACTTTAGTCTAGTTGTATCGCTTTAGCCTGTCAATTGTTATTTTTTATGGATTCTTTATATAAGTCTTGCATTTAGAGCATGTACACTATGTGTATGCTGTAGTTACCTGTAATCTCGTAGATAATCCTCAAGTAAATAACTCCAGAATAGTGACTTTTGTAGCAGTTAGATGGTCAATCAATAGTTGCATAGATTTTGGTCAAATACGCCTGTGGCGCGATGGATGTGCAATATTGTTAGTAAACTCATTTCGGTAGGGTCGCACGTGGCGGCGGGCACACGAATTGTGGGCACTCTGCCAGGAACAGGGGAGGATACAATACACCCTCTTTTTTCCTTGTTTTGTTTACACTGCATGTATTATTTGTAATAGAAATTGAGATATAACGAATTAGAGTAATGTTTAGGGCGTGGGTAGCTGGAGTTTGCTACTATTTGAATTTTTGAATAGTACGTTTAGAAGTAACAGTATTATCGTACTGGCTGTTGCTTGGATATTTCGTTCGCAAACAAACTTCAACCCCTGAACGGGAGCCTCAGAGAAGTTATTCTCTTAAACTCCCGATCAGGGGTTGAATTTCGAAGAATTCTTACTTAATGCAGTTCTCTAGGGAAAATTCCACTGAATACTATGTTTGTATCTTAGTGTTTTAGTGGGTATGTGTGTACGTTGAAACGTTGTCTGTCCTTCATGGCCAATGAATGATATAAGTATTGATTTAGTTTCTGCCACCGTTTGTTGAAACTTTCCTTGACCCAAGGGCTGGCTTTTACCTTGACCAGAGGCTAGCATTGCCATCCAACGTGGCAGTGCCAACAGTGTATGCGTTTGGGTACTTAAACAGTTGACAGTTAAGTGGCGATGCGGAGGAATAGTTTAGTTAACGCTTTTAGTTTTAGTTTAAAGATATCTTATTACATTTTTTATTATTCATATTTGTTTCTCAATACATTTAAAATATACAACAAAATAAATATCAATTTCAGTCACCGCTTAAACCATTACGAAAGCCCTGCAAAGGATGTGTACAATTAGTAAGACAGCATGACGGACTAGTAATGATCTGGGTGTTTGTTCTCGCTTCGATTCCCTTTCCATGCGAAGGTCAACCGACCACGACCCCATGGGAACCGAACTTGCTGTAATCCTCCATGGTAGAGCAAGTTGCTTGCGAAGTGAGATTGTCAGTTACATTATGAACGAGTCTCTGTCGATGTATTATCATTTGTTTTAACTACTATTGTTATTTGTAACTTTTAAAGATGGATTTACTCTTACGGATTAATAAATATTTGCCAAAGATTAGAAGATTATTTTCATAGAAACATTGTAAATTAAAGAAAAGCTTGTAAAACTGTTTTACTTACAATATTTCAGTTTCTTCACTATCATTCAGTCTAAAGTCTGCAGACTCATTATAATATGAATAATAAAGAGTTTATTTATATTTTTAGTAGGATGTCTGACACTGTTGGTATATAGCGTTTCTCTATCAGTTTTCGTAGCGTTTTCCTGATGTAGGTATAAATACAATTTATGTTCGTAACATAAACGCTGTAATGGCGACATATCGGGGGACTGATAGGGGGCTGTATATCACCCACTGTTTATGCGGACACTGCATTTATCTCGTGTCTCTTTCATTTAGAAGTAAAATTGTAACATTAGGTATTATCTCTCCTTTTAGGCACCAGAAAATGCCGTGATTTATGAGTGATTACGTATTGTGAGATACCTTCCAAAACCATGACATATTGTGACGTGTCCCATATTTCTTTTTGTTATTACTTCTCTTTTTATTCGAATTTGTGTTATCAATAAATCATACTGCATTTTAGAGACTCATAGATAATCGCGATGACACATGGATGACACGAATTGGTGAGTCCATGACTGTAAATCTAAGACGTCTCCTTCATAAGTGGGTTGGATTCATCACTGGTGTCTAAAAATTAACAATTATTACAACAATCATGAATCATCTGCTTCCTTGCATGTTGCATCATTGGAATTGGTTATTTTTGTTGTGTAAAATGTTACTACAGTGCCCCTACACCTGCACATTCGAGGACATTAACGTTCCTACGTTGCCACCTACTGGGCCCAAAAAATATAAGAAAAAAGTAAATAAGAGAGATTACTTATCTAAAAAAAAACATTTATAAAATCTGTTGGAGGAAAAACTGACTTTGTTATGCAGAATACATAATTAATAGTAGCTGCCTCGACGGTATACCCTTCCTTTGTATAATGTTGCAATAATAATATGTCAACGTATTTCAATAATCTACGATTAGTCAAACAACTCAAAAATATTATGTTATATGAGAAGATACTTAGTTTAACGGTTTAACACAATATATTTTCTAAAGCGACATACCTACTGACAATCTCTATTCTTTTCATGGCTTTATGCTGAGCGTCAGCCTTTTCGCGCGGTAGTGGCGTATATAGATTATTATTACTGTTATTTTTTATTTGTTTTTAATTTTTTGTGTTGTGCGTCGCTTTCGCAAGAATAAATGGTTTTTCTTTCTTTCTTTCTTTCTTTCACAATTTGAAAGTCAATCAAATACTTACGCAATATTTTCCAGTAAACCATGTGTTGTGATCGTCAGCCTGGTGGTTATCTCATTATCGTACTGATTAACGTGGCTGACCGCGCTGTGCGCAAACACCATGATTTACATAAACCGACCTTGGCCTTGTGGCAGCTTCGCTATAGTCGCCATACGTTCGCGTCATTCGTCATGCATGCCATCAATCTGTGGCATGGGAAATGGGTAAACAACCTTTTTCCCTAAAAATTTACTACCTGCTATCAGACTGTCGCTTCACCAACACAAAATATCGCTCATTTGCTTGGTACCTATATTAAGTCAAAAATAATAAATTTTGGGTTTGAAAATTGAATTTAAGTAAGTACTTATTTATAATGTCAAAGTTTCTTGTTGTATAATATTTTATTTTAGTTTTAGATAGCGCCTAATAAACAAGAAGCACGACCAAAAAAGGTAATCTCTTTAAAATTTCTTGATACATAATTATTCTTTAATTTTAACTCTGTGACCAAAATTTATCATTTTTAAGTTATGCCATGCTTCTCGCAAATAAGCGATATGTTGACTTGAGATTTAAGTCTACTGAACATTAGGTAAGTACAATTATTTCTACGTCACTCTTAAAGAAAGTAGTTAGGGATCTATATTCCAAAGGACGCCAGCCAAAATGTATGAGTAATATGAATGCCAAGCACCAGTGATTTACATTCAGAGACAGTTTCTGTCTACCAGACTTTATTAATGTTGCTGTACTTTTACAGTAGAAAGCCATTTGAAAAGGAAATCTGCGGAAATGCTGGAAAATCAATTGTCGCGGATGCAACTTGTAGGTACCTACTACTTATGTTGCTAGTTAGGAAATGACTGTGCGTTTTTATTAAACAGGAAATCTTCGACGATTAAATTATGGTTTATAAGAAACAAGTTTTGTACTGTGACTTCTGGAAATAAAAAATCTTTAGGTACTTAGCATAAATTCGGCTTTCCAGCAGTAGAATCGAAACTTGTTTTTAATAAGGAGAATTCTCCGTTTTCCCAGATTCCATATGTATGATGCTTGTAAACTTGTATACAACCAATTCTGCTACATCTCCACAAACTAGTAAGTACTTACATAGACGAGCTGTGTTAGTTCGAGAAAAAACCCTCGTTTCTATTAGTTTAATAGTACGTAGGATTTTGCGGTAACGGTGTCCAATTTCAATTGCGAAGTCAAGGTTTTTATTCTAATGAACTATTATAGCGTAAACCAGTGAATAGGGGACCTCCATACGAATGAATAGCCCGCAGTGTGACGTCAATCTATCATTCGCCAGTAGTAGGTAGGTATAATGCCTACCATTTTTATTACAAACGTATGTTTGATGTCTCTATATCGTAATTCTACGAAACCTTCATCTTATCATAAGTACATCTATATTACTTAACGGTTCCATAAACTCTGCGCGCATACATATATGCACCTACACACGTTCATTTTCGAACAAAAACAAGCGAACTGTATGAAACGGCTCTGCAGCGCCGCGGGCAATGTGGCGTTAGTTTTTTGTTTTATAAGCAAACTTTTTAATTAACATGCAAGGTCTGTCAAAGCTCATAATAATCGGGAATGTGCAACTCCGGCACTGCACGGAAGTGCGTCGCTGCGATGTACTCGACTGCTGGCTGTTTCAAAAGGTTCGCATTGCACATTACCGCTGTTTAAACCACGAGCTTGTCAAACAAGTTTGCTAATTATTTTTTTGCAATCATACATTTGCATGCAATTATTCGTATTTAGATTCGTTAGGGGGTCAGTGGCTTTTACATAGATATTTAAATGTTGTAGGAAATATGAATGAGTCGGATTGTGAGAAATGTGTGTTTCATTGTTTTTAACCTTTTCCGAAGACGCACCTACTTACAAAGAAAACAAAAAGTCATGCTTACTATAGGTATAAATAATAGTAATTTACTAGATCTTAAGATTGAAGTTGGTTGTAGGTAAATAGTAGATACTTAATAATATTAAAGTGTTGATAAGATATCCACAGCCGGTGCTAAAGCCTAATTTGAACTAGTCTAGAGAAGTTCATTGAAACTTCGATCGTTGCTAATCCAGCCGGATCTAACCCGTCTGGGAAGAAAGTGGTGCAATTGTGAAATTATTATATAAATTGATCGATTTTAAGATTTAGATTTGTTTTTAGTTGTTGAAATGTTAAATGATAAACTGTAAGCAACAACCATGTTATTTGCTATTTATTCTGTTGCGTCTTTTAAATACAGCACTGATAAAAACGTGACAGCTGGTGTGAATCCTACCTAGTAACCTAGCAGAGTCATGCATCATATTATGGTTTGGCGTATGATTCTTATTCATTCCTAAGTATGACAAAGTTGATAATGACTTCCATACCTACTATTTACTCAAATCAACACATTTTCATATGATCCCAGCCACCTGTTTTCGTTAATAACGGTAGAAACTCACGTAATTTGTGTAGAATCGTAGAAATAAGTTTTTGCAATGGTTTTTTCGTCGTTGTCGATTTCATTTGCGGATTCCTGTCAATCAAAGTATCGGTTTGCTGCGGAGTCACGTACATCAGACGTCAGCGTAACACTTGGAACACAATAGTATTATAACGTCTATTTATCAGAGAATTTTTCCTTTTAATGAAGGTAATTTAGTAAGTAAATACAGCTATAAATAGTGCGTTTGTGACGAGGAAAATAGAAATTCTTCTGAAGACACAGACAAGACATAGTTAGGATAGTGCAGCATAATACCTATCTGTGCTGAAGTTGCTAAAAGCGGCTGCATTTTCCTTTTTTGATTATAAATAGTTTAAAGGTCTCTCCTACTGCGATGAGTGTTAAAATATTCACGTAAACAGCATAGTTACGTTGACCTACAAAAACGAAAAGTGTAAAACTATTTGAAATTGTAAAACTCAGTAGCAGGAGGAACTATTTCGATTGCCGGCAGAAGTACAAAACATTTACAATTATATTTCACTGCAGCAGTTTGAAGCGGCCGCTTGTAAACAGCACAGCGTTTAATTAAAGGCTTTTAACAGTTTTAACTGAAGCGAATGTACTCGTACAACGTTTTATTTGCTCCAACACAATGTTAAATCTATGTCATTAACAGCCTACGTTTCTTTCAATGTTTTGTTCTATAAATAGCTAACGGCTACATCCTAAACTGTTAAAGAACCATTCCGCCAACTTGTAATATGACGACTTTGTCTCAAGTAATTGGACCTAAGGGTATTCACTGTGGAACGAAGACCTTGTTTGAACAATGCCCTGAGTATTAATTACTTTGATTCCCATTGGGAATCCAACTTTGGGATTCAGAAGTGAAAGTAAACAGTTCCTTTGATTAATACAATTTTCATATGGCAATGGAACTTGTCTTATCGTGGTTAGTTTTCTATCGAATGTTTTTAATATTTTATTACTCATTGAGTACAATGTTTCTCAGTTTTATCGCGTGTGGTTTTAAATATAACGTTTATGGCCAATGGGCAATGGTCACAAAGCTCTCTTAGTCATAACGAAACGAATTCAATAAATGCTTGAGACATGATTCACTGATGCACGCCGCCGGTGCATACCACGCTTTCCGTATGGACCTCTTATTTAAATTTTGTTTTCAATGCGACACAGAAAGATGTATTTACTTAACAGTAGGAAACATGATTCTTAATGTACACTCCCACTAAAATGATCACGTCTGAAACGCCTTGTACGATTACATAGCAATTGAAGTTGGAACGCAAACATTGTGGTATGTAGAAATCAAGGAACTTGATATATTAATGTAGATTACGATGTTTTTTTGGAATACAAATATTTAGAAATACTACTAATTTATTATTCTAATTTGTCGAGATAGGTCTAGTGGCAAAATGTTTGAGTAACTAATTTTTTTTGGTTTATTGTACCTAACTTAGGCACTTACCGGCCGACCATAATCTGGGCGTTAATATAAATGTTTATATAATTACCTAAGTAAATTAATTTTGCAGTCAGTTAAGTAATCGTATTGTACTATTTCCTTAACTAGTACTTCCTTATATGTTCGCTGCTTCTGTTTTCACATTGTTATAAGAAGTTGTTCTGATTTATTATAAGACGATAAAAGTGTCTAATGGTAGTAGGTTTAGATTTTAATAAACCTCAAAAAGAGTTGTAAGCCCAAATGGAAACTGACAACTGCGCAGTTATACTACTTCCATAATTAATTAACAAACCACTGTAATTACTGCAAAATAAGCAACAAACATTAATTAATTGGCTACATCATTATCAGCGAAACTGCGACAGTGCAAGAGGTGAAACAGTTAGGTATCATTTCGTCGCAAGTGGGAGAACAATAAGTGTTACAGTTTGGCAAGAGTCCCGAAGACGACGCGACTAAGCGCCGACGACGACGCGACGAAGGCGTGTGGGAAAGTGTCCACATGCCATGCACCGACAATTCCCCGGGAGAGCCTTCGAAACCCCGAGTTTGTCGAGCTATACCTACGACAGAACAATAGTTTCAACCATTTAGGATTTCGGCTACATTGCTTCGTGCTCGACACATACGAATGCCGCTATTCCGTGGCGGGAATCGATTCTCTATTGTCTTGATGTGGGGAACACCGGGATTGTTGTTGTCTACGAAGGAAGCCGTCTTTAGATGAAATGTGCCGGTGGGTGGGAAATGGTTTTATTCGGTGCGAATTTCGTATAAGGTTAAATCAAACGTAACTGGAATTTCTCATGTTTATTGTGTAAGTCTTTAGTTCCTAACACTAATATAATGTAGTAATTAATTATTTAATGATTAATTAAAATAATAGACTGCTACACTACATTAAACCGTAACGTAACATAACCTTTCTGAAACGGGCGTAGATAATTATAATATTATAGACGGTATAGACCGGCCGAATACAGTCTTGCGGCGGCTAGAAAACATATTGATCAGGAATCATCTAATACCTATTAGCTTACACCATAAAATGTTACAAATAAATAAATTCTACACCTAATTAAATCATCGTACATTCACTTGGCATCGGCTTAAGCAAGAGGCAAACTGTTGCGAATAAATTGCTTATAGCTTGGTCTTGGTACTCCGTGGAGCCGTCAATCGTCAAGAAAGGTACAAAGGATGGCGCAAGGGCATGTGTCTCGTCGCCATATCGTTTTAGGAGGATTGAACCATGCTCGCTGTTCACGCAATCCCATATTTCTTGAACGTTAACATCGTGCTGGGTACCACACTAAAAAGAAAAATAAAAAAGTTTTAATACGGGTACTTATCTTATACGAGACTCCTGCGTAAAAAGACGTACAATTTACAGACAAAGTTTTCGACTTCAAAGAAGGAGCAACAAGCAAATTGTCTATAAACATGCAATTTTTCATTCTTATTTTTCCTGTTAGTTTAAGTAATATTATCCTACCGCTTCTTTGAACAATGCACTCATGTCGTAGAAAAACCAACACTAAGGTAAATAATACTCAGGCCCAAAGCTTTCGGAACGGCACTAGAGTTAAAACTGGAAACAGACTAGTAGTCTTTTATGGCAGTAAGTACCCATTTACTGGTTGTTCCAACTTGACAGAAACAACTCGGAGACCTCAGAGTACACGTCATTATCTGATTTACCTGTTTTGTGAGAATTATATTTAACTAGGCAGAAACTGGTCGTAGTTTATTTTAGGTCTACGCTTTGTATTGTCAATTATATCATGTTCTTGCACGTCTTGTCCAAAGCAACTGGTAAAGGCAATCATTTGTAAATGGAACACCTCTTTAAGTGCACATTTTTAGTAGTTACTTTACCTTATAATGTAACTGTATAGCCGTCCGAATTAGATCTTCCTCAAATAGACTTTGAACTTTATAATACTTTCCTGGACGAATTCTACTACATGACCGGAAAACAAGTCTTTATGAATCGTATCGATTATTTTGCTATTTACTTCTGGTACATTAGTTCTATTACGAATAGTTCAAATCATACTAATCAATAGTCATGAAAACCTGCTTTCGATATTTGAAATATGATATACTGTCGCCAAAATAACCTGTTAACACCTGACGGTAAATTTACAACACAAACGGTTTGGTCACTGATGATTGTAAAAACTTATTAAGTCAGCGGGTTAGGTACAGCACCTTACAATACGTACCCAATGGAAAACCGAAATAAAGTATTGATATCCAGTACGATACGAAGTGTTCTGCATGAGGCAGGTGTTAAAGGATACTGCCTGTGTGGTATTGCGCAGCACGTCGATAGCACACGCCTGCACCGTATTGCCGAAGCACTCCGGGATCCCGTGCTGGCAACTGAACTTGTAACCGCCAAATACGCGACGAGTCTGAAAGTTAGGAAGCAAATTGGTTAGTTTTATAGAACAGCAATTTGCAATTTTCGCTATAACGCTTACTACAGTTGCTCTATTTGGGTAACCGGGTTTTAAAGCGCTACTATTCTGAAAAATGTCACTCTGTAAATTAGGTAAAGTAAGATTGTGGTGAGTTGTCATCCAACTTATACTAAGGATCGATGGCTCATCTTAAGCTCACTCGACCTACAGAATAGACCTGTGGAATAGGTACTATAATCACTTTTCGAATTAAATTGTTCAACGACTTGCCCAGCCTTTCCTTGTCACTGTGTTGATTACGACGGCTTCTTGAATAACAAAACATTTCATGTAAATATACCGCTCAAAATACTATCACGTTGTGTCCAGGTTATGGATATTACGTGCAACTTGAAATTGCGTCGAGCGATTCGTCGAGTCATAGATGCTCTATAATATTATGGGTTTTTCAGAGAATCCTTATGGACATTTAACACATTGCGCGCAAGTTAACTGTACCAAGAGCTGCACGACAGCAGTGCTTATTACAAGCATCAAGTAATTTGTCTCCCTCACTTGACTAGTACACGACATGCGTGAAGGGGACACTTCAACAGGGCTAAGAGTCGTAATAGACGTATATTATGTTTCCAAGTGTAATTTAAAATCGTTTATAGTAATTTTCATAGCGTAAGTCAGAAAACATACGTACGTGGTACATAGCTTCACGGTTAATGCAGGCGCAGAACCATTTAATTTTAATAGGTAGGAACTAGGAAGTCATATTTTAAAATAGCATTTAGTTACTACGTTAAGCTTTGCGTTTACTAGATAAGTAGATACTGTACTGAACAATTGTAAACTATAATCATGCTTTAGCGAAGATGGTTATTTAAACTACGTAATTTAACATAAAAGATTTCTTATATTTGAAAGAAGAAAATGCTATAAAAAAGTAATCTAATCTTCTTCTAACGGTAATGTTGGTTACAAATGAACAAATGTTTCTAAACGACAAATACATATATATAAAATAAAAAAATATATATATGTATTTTTATTTTATATATATGTACGACAAATACATAATGCTTACATTTCGTGTGAAGTAATGCCTGCCTAGGCAATGGCCCACAGCGTGTTTGATATAAATTAAAAATATAACATTAACTATAATGATGAACCGATGCACGCCGCCGGTGCATACCACGCTTTCCGTATGGACCTCTTATTTAAATTTTGTTTTCAATGCGACACAGAAAGATGTATTTACTTAACAGTAGGAAACATGATTCTTAATGTACACTCCCACTAAAATGATCACGTCTGAAACGCCTTGTACGTTTACATAGCAATTGAAGTTGGAACGCAAACATTGTGGTATGTAGAAATCAAGGAACTTGATATATTAATGTAGATTACGATGTTTTATTGGAAAACAATTAATATTCAGAAATACTACTCATTTATTATTCTAATCTGTCGAGATAGGTCTAGTGTCAAAATGTTTGAGTAATTAATTGTTTTTAGTGTATTGTAATTGTACCTAACCTAGGCACTAACCGGCCGACCATAATCTGGGCGTTAATATAATTCACGTTTGGTTTATATAATTACCTAAGTAAATTAATTTTGCAGTCAGTTAAGTAATCGTATTGTACTATTTCCTTAACTAGTACTTCCTTATATGTTCGCTGCTTCTGTTTTCACATTGTTATAAGAAGTTGTTCTGATTTATTATAAGACGATAAAAGTGTCTAATGATAGTAGGTTTCAATTTTAATAAACCTCAAAAAGAGTTGTAAGCCCAAATGGAAACAACTGCGCAGTTATACTACTTCCCTAATTAATTAACAAACCACTGTAATTACTGAAAATAAGCAACAAACACTAATTAATTGGCTACATCATTATCAGCGAAACTGCGACAGTGCAAGAGGTGAAATAGTTATCATTTTGTCGCAAGTGGGAGAACAATAAGTGTTACAGTTTGGCAAGAGTCCCGAAGACGACGCGACTAAGCGCCGACGACGACGCGACGAAGGCGTGTGGGAAAGTGTCCACATGCCATGCACCGACAATTCCCCGGGAGAGCCTTCGAAACCCCGAGTTTGTCGAGCTATACCTACGACAGAACAATAGTTTCAACCATTTAGGATTTCGGCTACATTGCTTCGTGCTCGACACATACGAATGCCGCTATTCCGTGGCGGGAATCGATTCTCTATTGTCTTGATGTGGGGAACACCGGGATTGTTGTTGTCTACGAAGGAAGCCGTCTTTAGATGAAATGTGCCGGTGGGTGGGAAATGGTTTTATTCGGTGCGAATTTCGTATAAGGTTAAATCAAACGTGTCTGGAATTTCTCATGTTTATTGTGTAAGTCTTTAGTTCCTAACACTAATATAATGTAGTAATTAATTATTTAATGATTAATTAAAATAATAGACTGCTACACTACATTAAACCGTAACGTAACATAACCTTTCTGAAACGGGCGTAGATAATTATAATATTATAGACGGTATAGACCGGCCGAATACAGTCTTGCGGCGGCTAGAAAACATATTGATCAGGAATCATTTAATACCTATTAGCTTACACCATAAAATGTTACAAATAAATAAATTCTACACCTAATTAAATCATCGTACATTCACTTGGCATCGGCTTAAGCAAGAGGCAAACTGTTGCGAATAAATTGCTTATAGCTTGGTCTTGGTACTCCGTGGAGCCGTCAATCGTCAAGAAAGGTACAAAGGATGGCGCAAGGGCATGTGTCTCGTCGCCATATCGTTTTAGGAGGATTGAACCATGCTCGCTGTTCACGCAATCCCATATTTCTTGAACGTTAACATCGTGCTGGGTACCACACTAAAAAGAAAAATAAAAAAGTTTTAATACGGGTACTTATCTTATACGAGACTCCTGCGTAAAAAGACGTACAATTTACAGACAAAGTTTTCGACTTCAAAGAAGGAGCAACAAGCAAATTGTCTACAAACATGCAATTTTTCATTCTTATTTTTCCTGTTAGTTTAAGTAATATTATCCTACCGCTTCTTTGAACAATGCACTCATGTCGTAGAAAAACCAACACTAAGGTAAATAATACTCAGGCCCAAAGCTTTCGGAACGGCACTAGAGTTAAAACTGGAAACAGACTAGTAGTCTTTTATGGCAGTAAGTACCCATTTACTGGTTGTTCCAACTTGACAGAAACAACTCGGAGACCTCAGAGTACACGTCATTATCTGATTTACCTGTTTTGTGAGAATTATATTTAACTAGGCAGAAACTGGTCGTAGTTTATTTTAGGTCTACGCTTTGTATTGTCAATTATATCATGTTCTTGCACGTTTTGTCCAAAGCAACTGGTATAGGCAATCATTTGTAAATGGAACACCTCTTTAAGTGCACATTTTTAGTAGTTACTTTACCTTATAATGTAACTGTATAGCCGTCCGAATTAGATCTTCCTCAAATAGACTTTGAACTTTATAATACTTTCCTGGACGAATTCTACTACATGACCGGAAAACAAGTCTTTATGAATCGTATCGATTCTTTTGCTATTTACTTCTGGTACATTAGTTCTATTACGAATAGTTCAAATTATACTTATCAATAATCATGAAAACCTGCTTTCGATATTTGAAATACGATATACTGTCGCCAAAATAACCTGGCAACACAAACGGTTTGGTCACTGATGATTGTTAAAACTTATTAAGTCAGCGGGTTAGGTACAGCACCTTACAATACGTACCCAATGGAAAACCGAAATAAAGTATTGATATCCAGTACGATACGAAGTGTTCTGCATGAGGCAGGTGTTAAAGGATACTGCCTGTGTGGTATTGCGCAGCACGTCGATAGCACACGCCTGCACCGTATTGCCGAAGCACTCCGGGATCCCGTGCTGGCAACTGAACTTGTAACCGCCGAATACGCGACGAGTCTGAAAGTTAGGAAGCAAATTGTGTTAGTTTTATAGAACAGAAATTTGCAATTTTCGCTATAACGCTTTAGTACAGTTGCCCTATTTGGGTAACCGGGTTTTAAAGCGCTACTATTCTGAAAAATCTCACTCTGTGAATTAGGTAAAGTAAGATTGAGGTGAGTTGTCATCCAACGAATACTAGGGATCGATGGCTCATCTTAAGCTCATTCGATCTACAGAATAGACCGGTGGAACACTATAACCACTTTTCGAATTTAATTGTTCAACAACTTGCCAGGCCTTTCCTTGTCACTGTGTTAATTTCGACGGCTTATTGAATAGAAAGCATTTCATGTAAATATATCGCTCAGACGCTCAGGATACTACCCCGTTGTGTTCAGCCGGCTTATTCTGTAAGAAATCTCCCTCAGTGTATTAAGGTGAAGTGAGCTAAAACTGGGCTGTCACTATACGATGCTAGGGATTGACAAGTCGCCGCACACGCTCACTTCACGGAAGGAGGGTTTTACAGAATAACACCGCAGGTTATGGATATCACGTGCAACTTGAAATTGCGTCGAGCGATTCGTCGAGTCATAGATGCTCTATAATATTATGGGTTTTTCAGAGAATCCTTATGGACATTTAATTTAACACATTGCGTGCAAGTTAACTGTACCAAGAGTTGCACGACAGCAGTGCTTATTACAAGCAACAAGTAATTTGTATCCCTCACTTGACTAGTACACGACATGCGTGAAGGGGACACTTCAACAGGGTTAAGAGTCGTAATAGACGTATATTATGTTTCTAAGTGTAATTTAAAATCGTTTATAGTAATTTTCATAGCGTAAGTCAAAAAACATACGTACGTGGTACATAGCTTCACGGTTAATGCAGGCGCAGAACCATTTAATTTTAATAGGTAGGAAGTCATATTTTAAAATAGCATTTAGTTACTACGTTAAGCTTTGCGTTTACTAGATAAGTAGATACTGTACTGAACAATTGTAAACTATAATCATGCTTTAGCGAAGATGGTTATTTAAACTACGTAATTTAACATAAAAGATTTCTTATATTTGAAAGAAGAAAATGCTATAAAAAAGTAATCTAATCTTCTTCTAACGGTAATGTTGGTTACAAATGAACAAATGTTTCTAAACGACAAATACATATATATAAAATAAAAAAATATATATATGTATTTTTATTTTATATATATGTACGACAAATACATAATGCTTACATTTCGTGTGAAGTAATGCCTGCCTAGGCAATGGCCCACAGCGTGTTTGATATAAATTAAAAATATAACATTAACTATAATGATGAAATTTCACATACCTTGGCGTGTCCGTAGGGTATTAAACGTATGTCTAAATGTGAGCCTAGCCTTTCCATAGCAGGCTTTAACTGGTACACGAAGAAATTCACACTGAAGGGACACAGGGTTTCATAGTACACTTTGATTACAACTTTGTCCTTTAATGCAGTTGTGTCTGACGGCACCTGAAATATTATTTGAAATATGCTTAGTTGTAGATCCTTACTAAGATCTTAATTTTGTCAATTTCAAGAACATTTGAAAATATTGTAACAATTATTAGCTATTTGGAAATATTAAAGTCATAGTTCACTCACAATCGAAGTTCCATTCCAGTGTACTGTGTTGTTACGTGATCTAGATGAGTGTCCTAAAAACAATCGTCATTATTTCTAAACTTCCCAAGTCTACAAACTATGATATACTCAGAGTATATTCTTACCGGTATTCGCTGGGTCACATATCGCAACTCCGATAAATAAATGAAGTAACACTATCTTGTAATAAGTCATTGTACACTGTTGAACCACGACTGAGCTTACACGTCCAGGAAATTATAAAGATGTCTTGGTGACAAAGTGATTGTCACTATCAAATAGCCTATGACCAATGTGATAATATAGCCCATGTGACGATAATTTTTTATCATGTCTTATTTACCTACTTACCGTAATAATTGTCTTCTGTTTAAGAATATAAATGTCTTTGCCCTCCTATCACACATTTCCTCGCGCATTGGTTTTGAGGCTATCTCGTGTGTTCACTTGTTGCAATTAGCCCCGGTTATTGTTTTGTTAACCCGAAGTATTTAATGATACACGTGGTTGTGTGTGGTGTATTTTAAAATTTAAACAAAAGAACAGACTCACGTCGTACAGAGAACGCTACTTGCTTAGGACTCATTTTTTCAATACACAGGGAAGTCATACATGACTAAAATTTGGGATGAGTTCATTAAGTACCGTAAACCAAAGGATACATCTGTAGTATTGAATTATCATCGCTGACTGCTGTAATTTGTGACTATTTTAGCAGTAACTCGAAGTTCATGAACAATTTTAGTTTAAAAACATAGGAAATCATTTAGTTACGCCCAAGACATGGCGGTTCAGTCATGGCTGTTAGCCAGATTAGGTATTGTAAACAACTTTTTTTTTTAAATCCGTTTATTTAAACATATGTTTTGAATAAAGGTAAAGTAACATTTATTGTACTTGTATTTGATTAATGGACTTACGCACACTCCGGTGGCGGGGTGCTAAATGCTGCGCATACGTCATGCATGAAATTGTTTCCGTCATTCTGTACTCCATTGATTAAGATGTAGGGAACGAAAGTGTAGCCAACCTTCTTGCTTTCGTCTCCATAATATTTTAGCAGCTCATCGCCTTTTGCCCCTTTTGCGCACTCCTTTATCGATGTTGGGTTTATGTTAAAAATCGTTCCACACTGAAAATAATGCATACACCTATGTTGTAAGTTGTAATATAAGAAGAGCGTGTTGGAACTATGAGATAACCTATCGATAAAAAATTAAAATTGGACATGATGATTCATTCGTCACCTTCTTTTTATGATTGGTATACAAGTTTTAACTTTTCGTATAAAAATTGCTAGACTAGGTAGTAAAGTATAAAAAGTAGTTGACTTTATTATTTGAAGTTTATTAAAAATTATCATGTCTCATGAGACATGATAATTTTTATGAAATGTGTGTTTTACCTGTACACATGACACATTTCAACTTTGTCTCTGGGATGGCAACGCATTTGCAAGGCCTCTAGTATTGCAGAAGTCTATAGACAAAGGTGACTACTTAATATCAGGTGAGACGTCATCCTAATTGGTGCAATTGACTTTAAAATATAATAATAGACAAATACATCTTACACCATATTAGCATCATCAAATAGTAAAAGAATTAATAAAAATAAATAAATGTAGATATATTTTCAAGATTACCTCATCAGCAGCTTCGTCGTTCGATCCTCTATTAGTTCTGGAGGATTCCATCATGCAGGCGTTGAAGAAGACAGCTTTGGTAATATTGCCCAGGTAGTCAATAGCGCAAGCATGCAGCTTGTTGCCGTAGCACTCATCCGGACCATGCTGGCATACGAATTCATACTCACCGTTACCTTTGTCGATTGTCTGAGAAACAGAAGTAAAATTAAGAAAAATAATCGGTTGGTGCATTATTTCTTTTGAAGCCGCATAAGGGGCCTCTGCGAGTTGGTTTCGGTTCCTCGTACGCGTTTCAAAGGGCCGGGTCCCGACGTAGGGTCCCGAGATAGGTCAAAAATAAAAAAAATAAAAAATTATTGGCCCATAAATAATATAATATATTTAATAGCAATAGGCTCGCCCCCTATTACATGGGACCTAAATATACCGGCGGACTGTGGGTGTACATTGGTACACCTCTGCCTAACCCTTCGGTTAATGCAGGCGTGATGGTATATATATATATTTATTGGCCCATTATTGCAAAACAGAACAACAATAAAAGTAATTAATATAAAATTTTACATAACTACAGCATAATTATGTAGTTATGTAAAATTTTATTTATAAATGTGTGTTATAAATTGTACGGCGGTCCCCAAACTTGTCAGGGCTTGTATTTTGGGGGCCAGAAATGATGATGAGATGAAATATTTTTCTGAATCTGCACTTAGTGTAAAAAACAGTAGGTACGCACTGGAAAACAAATTAAATTCATGTGGCTTTCGTTAAGATTCCGACACCAAATAACTTTCAATCAGTATTAAAAAAAAAGGAAACCTATTATTTTTTCAATATTGAGTATAAAAACTTTACTGAAAAACTTTTATCAAGAACTTTCTCTAACGACGTGCAACAAACTAGGTATGTTATTTTTTTGAAGTCACAGCCGTAGTTAGGTATACCCTTAGTCGGGTCCTTAGTAATACTTTCTTTAACGAGAATCTTTTATAAAAGGCAAAGGGCATTGATTTTATTTTTGAAGTATTTATTTAGGTCTACTCATCGTGCTCTTGTTTCTTCCTTTATTCCAATGGGTATCGGTAGGGTCCTACGTACGTCAGAGCATGCAGTAAAACAGGCAAAGGTATGCGGAGCATTTCCTCTTTTTGAATAATGAATAAATTAGGTCACTGAGTAAGTTTTTTTTTAATGAAGATTATTTGGTTGTCAGTGTTAACGGTTGCAGCTAAAATACCCAATTACCAACTAATACAAAAAGGTACCTAAATAGTGTCATTTTTATTTTATGACCACAGTTAAATTAAATCTCAACTTTTAATTCAACTAGAGTAAAAAAATGATCACTGATCATGTCTATAAAATATAACCATTGTACATGATTTAGTTGTGTTTTACAAGTCTCATTTAATGAGCTCGATAGTACAATATTATCAATTGTTTATGTTTGATAGCGCCCAATCATTATGCACGACCTGCGAACATCGCCATCTCTGTTTCATTCTATACATTTATGGTTGTAATCACAGATATAATTCTGTGGTTGTAATAGTACTTAAATAACTATTTTGGGCATACCTTTGCATTTCCGTAGGGGTAAACGTACAGGTTCAGGTACGAGGCTAGTTTCTCCACAGTTGGGGTTAAGTAAACGGTATCAAAATTCCTACAATCACCACACAGACACTCATAATATAAATGTATGTCAACTTTTTCTGATGTCCGTGCTTGCACCTAAAACAATCATAACAAGTTTTTTGATATTAAAATTTTCTTTTACCTATTTATCTTGTTCTAAATAAAGGTACGAGTAAGTAAATTAAAAATATATAAACCTTTTTATCCACAAAGTAAAAGTCTGCTTTAAAATTCTGTATCGGATTAACTCCATCGTCTAATAGGTTCGAAAAAATTTCTGCAAACAAATTAAAAATAAAGACAGGGAAAGCAATATTAGATCCTTAAGTATTTAAATATAGTTTTACGTACCAACATCTTGTGTTCTGACTGAAATTGAAGATAAACTCAGCATACAAAATATAAGATTTTGAAATGAAAACATTGCTATTAATGTACCTAATTATAACAATCGAATGAAAGCAGTACAAACTAGACCCCTGGAGCGGCCGACCCGACGAATACTAACGATAACACGACATCGGTAGCCATTTATGATACGTTTCTTTATAGTCTATTAGAGAATTCCGTCACACGATAATTGAATATTTAAAGAGCAACTGCTTTTCCGTTAAAATCTGTGTATTCACTTTTAGATGAAAATTAAACAATTTGTTGGAAATATTAGTACTTTACCAATTAAGCCTCATTCCGGTTTCTTTGTGACCGTTAAACACGGCGTTTAAATTTAAGTTAAGACCTTATTACGTCATTTTATTGATATTTTTTTGATTCTCTTTTATTCAATAAATAAAACATTTTTTTTAAGTTTACACTATATTGGTACACTGAGCAAGCAAAGTAATCATAATTCTGTCTCGATAATTTTCAAGATTACATTTTAATCGTAACCGTGCGCTCTTATGTACGCGTAACGTATGTAGAGTAACGCAATATTTTCACAACTGAGTAATCGCTAAAACTTGTTTCAATATACAAAAATATACACCATGTCCCATTCAGTCGAACTTCTCACAAAATACTGTAGTATAGTGGTCACGTTATCGTCTCGTCATCTGGCCGTGATTGTGTTTTGGTTTCTCTCGTTTCCTTTTCGATGCATTACAAACATAACAGTCAGGTTTATAGCCCACCAAAAAACAAAAACTGCATCCCTATTGAAAAAGGTTTGTTTACAAAATTCCTAACTTTTTTAGAGCGTCACCTTAAGTCTTTGGCACAGAAACATGCGCATTCTTGGAGTGCCTAGAAACCTTACTGCAGATAATAAAAATACTTGTTAATTACAACAATGAAGAAAATGTTCTTCAAATATTTTGAACGGCACGGAAAAAATTACCTGTGGAATGAAACAAATTCAATTTTCCCAGACTTAACGAAGGATTAATAAGAATAAAAAACATTGTAAGCGGAAGGATTAAATTTTCACGTAGTTATCAGACGGGAGGTTCTGTTGCAATTAGCCGTGTGTTTGCAGTCCGGGGTCATCGACAACTGCTCTCGTTCGCATTTTATTTGATGAACGAACGAATCTATCCGCTGTACGTTTGCACAACAGACAAATTTTCATCTCGCTGCCCAGTATGCTAGAGCCGACATTTTCATCTCGTTCCTAAAACAGAACCACCTGACGCTGATGGGAAACTTGCGAAAAATATATTTTTACTATTTGATTGAGTGTGGGCTTCGGTATTCCTGTAGGTAAATACTCGAGTAATTGGATCTACGGTATTCATGCATCATCCTGCAATATTTATTGCTAGAATTATTAAATAGTGGTTATTGGAAAACTACTAAAATATTTATAGCACATTTAGCATTAATCGAGCAATAACACGGAAACTGTTAAGAATCAATTTTAAAACTACATATTTAAAAAAAAACAACTGTTTAACTTTTATTAAATTTGTTCGTGGCTTTATAAAGAAAGAGCTTACGTACCTAGTGTGTCTAGTCTAGGTAAATATGAAAGTACATATAAGAAGTTTCGTCGTCATATGAGCGTCTGAAGGGCAGACGGGAGTACGGGAGTGCAGTCTGCAGTCTGCCACAATAGCATTGCGGCTAGCTGTCGGGTCTTTGTTACCTCACATATTACTTTTTGCTACATAGGTACTTTAGAGAAATTGAATTGTAACATAGTTTCACGAACAGGTGAATAGAGTCTGCCCACACAAAGAGATCGGGATGCTCTTGATGAATGGAAAGATTTGAGCTGCTCCAGTGTGTTGTGTTATTTATCTTTATGAAGGGGTAGAACCTTCTTTGGTTTCGTCTGATTAAAATAAATAGGTTGCATTTGCATAATAGTGGGTTGTTTTTCTCTCATGTTGGAATCTAAGTATTGTTTTACTGAATAAACAGCTAGTCCTAACAAAAAAAGATACTCTGTAACTGTTTACTTTCGAATTGTTATTTCTCAACCAAAGTTGAATAAAACATTTTGGATTTAATTCTTTTTAATCAGGTATATTTATGATACGAGTTTTACTTCAATCTATTGTTAAGACCTGTTGACAAAGGACATCTGCGATTATTTAGATAATCCTAGTTACTATAAAAGAACCAATAGTTTTAGCATTAAACTAATAAATCAAGCAGAACACAATCCGATATAGTTGTCGCTACAACCATTTTTTTGAGGGTGGTAATAGTGGCGTCGGCTGCGGCAGCCAGCGCCCTGGCGTCGCACTATGTTTCGTCTAGAACAAGCTAGCTGGACAAAATTAACATTAAGATTTCTTATAATCATTAGTGGCGGTAAGTAAGTTATTAGTTGGTAATTACACCCACAACTTTTGTTTTGGCATAAGTCATGCAAGGAATCGTTAATGAGGGTAAGTATACAAAACAATTGGTCAAATGCATACAATTATTTGCGTTTTTGCTATTGACACGATTGCATCTCCCGCGGTAATCTTAATAGTTGTGGTAAATTTTAGTGATGGATTCTACTACTAAGGGTGAGTACATTTTGTTTATTTACTTACAATTAAATAATATTCATACTAAATTAGAATATGAGCGTCGCAAATCCAGAAATTGAGTATTTTATTCAACAATTCAAATTCAGAAGACGATAACTAAAAATCCCCTCGTATACCCGGTCTGTATTTTTTTTAGTTGATAGACACATGGTTCCTAATTATAATGAAACTTTCTTTTTTTGCTCGTTTTTTGCTCAAAAGGTGTTTTTAATTTTTTTGCAGGTAGCAGTTTTACAGTTTCAAAAATGCAGCTTTTTGAAGAATGGGTGAAACATACGAAAAGTGACCGAAATAAGGCGCTTTTCATGTTTGTTTCACAAAAACATGACCTCAGTGGTGTAACAGAAGCATCTGTGAATGAGATTAAGAGCATTATTTCCCGTTTTTCTTCGAAGCTTTCGGAGAAATGGGAGAATTCTAGCCGAATACGGGATCGTTTCTTAGCTTGTAATGCTAAGTGGCTAGAAGGTGAAGACATAGTGTTTAAGGTGTCTTATGACCTTGCAGAAGCATCAACGTCTTCGCGTTCTCAGCATGGTCCCAGAAGGCCGCCAGTAGATATGGCAAACGCAAGTGCCAAAACCAAACGGCGACGTGTGGATGATTTGGTTCAGTTCCGAAGCTCTGAGGAACTTTTGGTGGCTGCTGAATTCGTGGTATTACATGCCTGTTGCTGTGCACAAAATTCTTGTGTATAGTGTGGATATTATCCAATCAGCTATTCTGCCAATCGGTCAGCTTTCTGAGGAAGCTCAAGAAGCACGCAATAAAGATTGCAGAAGGTTCCGAAGGGATAATACCCGGAAACGGCCTCGTATTGCCACGAATACAGATTTGCTAAATATGTTGATCATCACATCTGATCCTTTTATTAATAGTCTCAGAAATATCCTCAAAAAAAAACTGGTAGCCTCCCTTCTGCAGTCTTAGATCTCGTAAGCCCACCCGTAAATATGTAAAAAAATGTAAATACTGTAAATATTAATACCGATGATTATTATGTCGAGGATTCTTCTGAGGATGAATTTAGTGATAATTAATAATTCATATTATTTAGTCATTATATAATAGGTTTATTGTGTACTTAACTTACAAATCGTAACTGTTAATTAAGGTTGTAAATATAAATTAGTTTTATTTGCTTATTCTTATAATATTAGTGTAATCGTTATATAATGTAGGTAATTAGCTTTAAATACCCTTGACTTAATTGATATTTCATACGAATCGTGCCATAAACACCATTATTTTAATTAATGCATTTTATTTTCGGAGTTTCGCATTTTGATGAGTTTCTAAATATTTTAAACAATTAAATCATTCATATTAGTATCAAGCAACGTCTATGAAACCTATATCCATAAAAAAATAATTTTGTCCAGCTAGCTTGTTCTAGACGAAACACAGTGCGTCGCGTACCGTCGCGCCCGCTTCGTTTCCTATTTGCCTATAATGAGATTTCTCTCCAGACCCTCCACGCTGATTACAAACAGGCTAATAACATTTAATATCTTACTAAGTTCATTTAAATGCAGATTACCGCTAGACGAGAATTAATTGCAAGACTCTGTTGGTGCTGGAGCAACAGCGGTTTAAGAAAACATGTAGTGTTTTGTAAGTAAGAATAAATAAATTATAATTTATTAATTTGTTGATTTAAATGCACCACGTGTTCTTGTTGAATTATTAAAGTTGGCGTTAAAGTACAAAATCACCCAAAACTAACCTAAAACCATTTAGAAAGATTGCAGTTTTTGTTGCATAAGAATATTTAGATACTTATTTATTTACATTATCTCACAGGCCTTCCAATCATGATCGCCAATTAATAGGCCGCAATTTTTAAATCGTACATTTTATAAGAATCCGTTTAATGGTTTATGCGAATTGCGAAGTGGCTGCCAAGTTTTAAAATCGTATATTTTACTTAGGAAGGCGGTAGGTTTCAGTAAGCTCCTAGCTCCCAGGTTAGCGATGGCGATTCAACAAGTTCAACTTAATAAAAACTCAGTCCGGGCTTCGAAGCCTTCGTCTATCGGAAGCTTTATATTTCTTTCTACTCCAATTTCAAATCCGAACATTTTTCATTTGAACTAGAACTAGGAACGGTGGGATCAGAATTTGTGGAGTTTGTTTACCCTAAAATAAATTTCTTCCTAAAATAATATTCTTGTTGACAAATCATTTACGCCTTTATGTTATCCGTAGAGTAATAATAGGCGAGTTTTCCTTTTAAAATGTAGTTTAAAAGATTTTCGCATTAAGATGAAAAGGCGAAAATAGGGGGAAAAGAGGGCATTGATAATATATAGTGAAAAGCTCGTCAGGCAGGTGGTCGGCGCTCGCTGCCGTTTATTTATCTGCACTGAAATGAAAAATTGAAGTGAATGTTGTTGCGCTGAAACTCGACTCACTTCAATACGTAGCTATATATATCTCAGAGACGGAGTTATTATCGTTTTTCTGCTGAACGCAATTTGAAGTGATCTCGAAGTTATAAAAAAAGGGAAAAATATCGTAATTGCTCGTTATTTCTTCTTCAATAAGCCTTTTCCATGTGTTTTGTTGTCACTTAGTGTTACCTAATGGATATGGTTCACAAACTACTAATAATGGCTACAATAACCATCCCTAAGGCTCTTGTAAGTGATATAATTATAACACGGTATATTTTACGCTTTTACCCAGTTTTCCAGCAGGTGCTGGTTCTCACGCTATCCTGACATTAATGTCTCGTTGGGAGGGGTTCCCTATCCACGTTAAATATTAATATGGATCGGCCGGCTACCTTCGAGTTATTGACGGAGGTACACACAATATGCCTCCTGTATATTTTTGCTTCAGTGTCGAAAGGTAGACCATTTTTCGCGCATTACTTTATGTATTTATTTATAAATGTATGAGAAGTACCTGGGGTAGTACCTGGGGTGCGTGTATTTCATGTTTTCCACACGTAACTGAGTTTTGTAATATGATCCCAAAATTCAAAGTAGATTCCATACATAACGTGTATGGAATGCCAACCGCGTCATTAAGGTCAGAAAGTTTATTGGAGGGGTTCAAATATCCATAAAAAATGTGTAAGTACCAATTGTTTGGAAACGAGCACGAGGTTAATAATAAACAGGCCTACAATGGCAATTCAAACTATAAAGCGGAATAAATGCTGTAACCTTCTGCTTGAAGCGTTATAAATTGATTTAGATTTTTAAATTATTATTTAATGCTGCATAACATTGTTCAAAACATTACAATAAGAAGAATGTCTATTGATTAGAATAATTAATTACCGTAAAGTATAATTTTAAAAACGAGCTGCATTTTGTATAGTAAAGTGTGCCAGCGTAGTTTTCGCTCGGCCCCATTTCATTCCATTCTCCGGCACCGGGGTATCTGAGTCAGGGCAAACAGTGCTCTCCCGGCCTTTGTTTCAACCGTTACTATCGGAGTTCATTTATGACCCTTATCTTTCGCACACAGGAATAGGTAGCTCAACTACAAAATCTTTTTATTTCTCTATTGGCATTGTGCTACGTATCTTCGTGTTATTTATACCAATTCGCAGAACACTACTGGATCGTGTCCAGTGCTTCGCATTTTATTGATCAGATGTTTTTCCAATGGATGTGTTTCATGTATTTTATATGAATAGAATCTTTAAATATGAACGTTTCGAGTATTTCCTACCTTAGTATAATTTTCATTAAATTTATTTGGTTTGTATAGGTTATTAAAGCAGTCACCGGAGGGATCTTCTTTAATTTTCAGAAAAAAAACGTCCTTTAACTATAATTATTCATTTACGTCTGAAAGCCGGGGAAACAAGTAATAATAATTAGCATCTCAACCCCTATAGAAAAAAAAACATTTACATTACCCCAAATTTGAGTCAAATCAGGACTAAATCTCTGGAATATTAAACGAGAGCGAGAAAATATAAAATGCGCTTCTGCCAACCTCTCAACTAATGAGATTTATTTTCAATTAGAAGCGGGCCGAGGGCCGATCGCAGCCGCCTCTAATGACATGATTTACATCCAGTCTTATTTACGCCCACTGTGCACCCGGATAATGAAACGGAAACAGAAATTCAACGTGATGAATATACGAGAATAGTACAGCGGTATACTTTTCTTGATACCCAGGTGCGATGCATTTCAATTTAAGTCTGACACTTAAAAACAACTTTTAAAGAATCTTGAAAGGAATAAACGATTGAGATAGGAATTACGGAGAAAAAATATTTCTATGAACGTGAAATTATTGAGTGTGTATTCCAAATTATTTTATGCGCCTAAACGGTATTGTGTAAATGCCGATCACGTATGAGGAGAACGCTTTATCGGAGCCATACATGACGTGCCAAGTAGGGATTTCTGGATTAGACTAACATTCTTATTCAAGGGCTGTGAGAGCCAACTCGATGTGTGCGAGATTGTTGTACATAACAACAATCAGTAAAATGTGCAAATTCTGCGCTTTTGAACACTGCTAAGATAATGATAAAAACTAGCTTTTAAGACTCTTGTAATACAATGGTAGGTACAACTTTATTCAATCTGTATTCCCCAGAATTGTCAATTTGACGCCAATGATATCCGCGGTGTGGTAAAACAATTTACATAGAAGTTCCCTGAGAGTCTGTACTCAGGCCTGACTGATTACATTTGGGAATGCCGGTGGAGACGAGACATATTTGTTCGGCTATGTAGATTAGACGTGTACATTCTGTGTGTACTGCTAGTACATTCAACATCTGTGTTTTACGATGCTTCCTCGTTCGCACTTATATTTCCAGAATATGTAATAAATACTCCGCCAGAGAGCGGAATCTATGTTGACGTTGATGAAATATGTATTAGTTTATTATGTACGAGGGATCAACAACATTTTTTCGGCAATTTACTGCTCGTGGCAGATATGAAGGCAATATTTCTGCGCTATCTGTGTGGGGCGCTGAGATTGCACGACTTTTATTGGAATATACATACTCCCCTAACGTAAGAAATTGTGAACATACATACGATTTGCGTAAATGATGAAATTGATATTCGTTAGGTCGTCACTTTTAGTTTATTTTTGAGTTTTATACGCAACGAATCTGGGAAATTATTAGTTAACAAGTACCAGATTATATTTGACGTTTCAAGAATGTAAATAGAATGCATTTCAATATCAACAAGAATTTTATAAAAAAGTAAATTAAAGTAAAGAAATAGGCTTACTTTAATTTACTTTTTTATAATAAAAAATAGCTGAAGTAATTTATAATGGCAACTGCAAGTTATTTCCTTATTATAAATACCAAGGAATTAACATTAACTTTCAGAAGCGGTGAGCAATTAATTTTGTATAAAATCCTACTTTATTACTACGCGTTTTTAGTACGCCCCTTTACTTATAAATCTAAGTGCTTCCTATAGGCTATAGCCTACCTAAGTAGAAGATAACAGTATAACATTATATTACACCTGTATTCTGTAAAGGGTTGGGCAGAAAAGTGAAGAAGACAAACCCTCATTAAATATTCATTCATTTAAAATTTCCATCAAGCTAGGCAGATTTTTCAGCTAGGAAGTTTACCCCGAACTCTTTAGCCTGAAACACTTATACGTAGGTATCTGTAGATATTGTCGGGAGCACTTGAATTTTTCATGAGTTATCAAAGGCCCGGGGCTAGCACACCTCGGCAGAGTCTGTCCGCCTCGCCCGACAACGAGCAAAAAAAAATTGTCTCTGTTTTATGACTATTTTCAACCCCCATAAGGAAGGGGTGTGCGTAACTAACACAGGGAAATGTTTACGCGTAAATGAAAGAAGTCGATGAACCCAATATTTTTAGTAACTCTACTGTGAATAAAATTGTGACATGCATTTTATTCTTGTTTTTTATTCGTTTCATGTAAAAAAGGAAAAGTTCGGTCAGAAGCACATTGTAAAACAGTAGAGAACTATAAATATAAGTAGGTTGCTTTGAAGATGATGTGTGCAATACTAATAACCACACCGGTACCGTGCTCAATCAACCGTATTCTAACGTAACGTATGGTTACGGTTGAGGAGGTTCAAAAATCACTTTATTAGTAAAACTTGACCAATACTAAAGCATCACTAATCACCGGTAAACACTAATAATAACTGTAAACGCTCATTCATAAACATTTACCTTTATAAATTATTAACTAAAAATTTTACTCGTGCAAGTCTGTGCAACCTACCAACATATACATAAAGCTCTATAGCACACCCATAACAATTGACTTTACAAAAGTCCTCTGGCGCCGGTGGCAGCCTCCCCTAGGATTCAATTTCCCTCCCGTAATACTAAACATACATTTATGTAATTTGTTCACATCACTTACTCATGAGCTCAGAAAGTATTTAAATTGCCGTTTGATAAATAACATGGGTTTCCCTCTGCATTATGGTTGTTTCCCTCCCCCAGGTACGAAACATGTGTGTTTTTGAAGATTAGCAGATATAATTTATAATGGTACTCTGTATCTACCTGATGAGTGAAAATCTTACTGTGACCGTATATAAATTATTGAAAAAAGACTCGAGACTAGTCTGACGCGACTAATAGGTACCTACTGGGTGTAAAAAGACCACTCCTACCACACGCACATGTTAACTACGCATACTACCTATCAAATATAGCACAGCAAAAAAATACCGGAAGCCGAATTTTATATTTAGTGTGAAATTATCTATGTTTATAGTAAGTTCTCAATACAACGCACGCAAAACCATTGTTCTTACTTGCAGGTATATCAATTAGTACAGAGGTCGTGGGGGTATTTCAAGTTTAGTTAGAACATTAGAAAACAGTTTTCATACAGAAAGAAAAAAACGCGTTGGTTCTTTGACATTCAATATCTCCGTAACTAGAAGGATCCCAGTTAACCAGAACACAAAAAAAAAATCGCAATTATGAGAAAAACATGTATTTTTCTCCTACTTTAAATGTTTTTTTTTACACCCTTTTAGTGAAAATACTGACTAACGAGAAAATGCTATTACTTGAATTTACAATAGCAGATTTTTACAGTTAAAATCTTCTAAAACTGTAAAGTTGTAAACCTCTTAATTTCTTCGTGTCATGCATATATTAGACTACTGTGACAGACTTAATTAAATCAACTTGATTTATTCGAACTTTTAACAACGTAGTAAAATGGAGGCATAATTTAGGGAATAAAACGAAGCTTTTAATAATGATATTCAGGGAGAATGGTGAATGATTTGATGCTGCAGCGGTTGGTGGACCGCGCGCCCTTGCCGCCCTGCATCGACGGGCGGGCGGCCGCACTGACACCACACGTTGTGACAAACTGTTTTGGACATTTCGCTAGGTAGGTTTCAGTTAATAGATAATAATTTATTATACCTATAAAGTTCAGCTCAGATAGGTTAATCATTTGAAAAATGTCCCATTGACAGCGATGCGGATGAGTTTTTTGATGCCCTATGACCTTCCTTTTTTATCTTTTTTTGTTTACAGTACATGGTTGTAATTTAATAATTTATTATTTAAGTATGTTTCATGTTTGAAAAATACACTTTGAAAAATGGGACAGGAAAATATAAAATGTAATTAAAATTCTATAGAAATTACCGACATGATTCATTTATGGAATAACGCATGATATGCAATAGTTTGTTTTGATTTAAAAATATAAAATATATTCATGAAAGATAATCTATTATGTGGTAACATTTAAACGAACTATTAAGTACAATTTTCGTATTAAAAATAAAGCTAAGCTTTACAAAAACGAAAAGCTACGGAGAAAATGAACTGCACAATTCGAAACAAGAAAGCACAATCAGTGTAGGATCTTTTTTCTTTTTTCTGTAGTCTGAGAGATAACAAAAAAAGTGTCTTTTATGATGAACTTGTTTTAATGGGAATCGTTTTTTATTTTTATTGTCTATCTAATGAAATATCTACGACCAAAAACTTCATGTTCGAAGAAAACTTTTGTCCTATGGAAACCTAAGTTAGTGGTGACACTAACAATGTCGGGAGGACGACCGAGGCGGACGCCGCCAGGTCGACACACTCCGGCTGAACGACTCAGCGCCAATGTCGCAAGGTTGTTCAATTCCTAAGGGTCGGTTACCTTTGCATAACTAACTCGCACCAGTGCATGGCGCGCAGTGCTCTAATCTGTTTATTTATCGCTCAGACAAATGATAAACACTGAAAAAATATCTAAATACATCAAGCTCTCTCCCTGATCACATAAGTTCTGGGCAATTTTCAGATAAATCTAGTCTGATTGAATATGTTCTCTGCGAGGAGATTGAACTTTCTATTGACCCATATTTGACCTGGGCTTCTATTTTCTCAGAGGCCTGATCTCTACGATTTAATTTCGTCTCGTGAAGGACTCACCTAGGTACATTGACATTGTATTATGCTTAGTACGATTATTTATTACCAACAGATTGTTGCTCTGATTTAATATTAGATAGTTATGTCAAAGTAATATGTACCTGACAGAAATATCTAGAAAGACTTTTATTATTGTTGAAAAAGCGGCAGCTTGCAGGAGATTGAACTTATCATAGGTAATTTTTGACCCATATTGACTTTAAGGTACATAATCAATAGAAATCATGAAATAATTCTGCAGGGCTAATTGAATCCCATGCCATAAAAATAAATTGTAACGTTTGTTACTTGACTTTGATTAATTATTACTTCATTAGACAATATGCGGCCAAATACCGATAAGTCTTAAATTATATTGTTGAAATAACTTTTTACTTTTTTATTAATTACTTTACATTCCTTTATATTTATCATTGTATGAATACCTAACCTATTACATACTAACATAGAAATAACAAAAGCGTTATAACGGTATTTGACTAATGTTCCACTGAATGGAGTATAGATAACACTCACAAGAAACTCTAATTTCATAGGTAGCTGCACCATACAAAAAAGATTTTCATAAATTGATTGTCTGATGAAATCAGACTTTTCCATTATCTGTCACATAGGCTCGTCGTATCCACGCACCGGTATTCACATTTACAGCAGCCTTGACCGCGGTGAGGCTTTTATTTCACTTAATAAAGCTTATACGTGACGTACATTCAGCGCCAGAAAGGTCTTTAAAGAAGCTACCTCTTTCATCTACGTGCATCTGAAAGACGTGCTGGAACTCATGCTATATTAAAACTGAGGCTCAGATGATGAGGTCGCTCCTTACTTATTAATGCAACGTGCTCGCCAGACGTAGAACTACTTTGGTTTAAAACAAAGAAAAGAAAATGTTAACGGGTTTATCACGAAGTTGCTTCTTGACTTGAATTAAGTTTTTTATTATTAATATAAGAAAGAAGTAAGTTGGTGTATTACGGACTTTGTGCATATTGTTTACTGTTACTTTGTTCATTGTGTTCTGCTATTGTTTTATGTAAAAATAAATTCTCATTTTCTTGGGCTTTTGTTTGGTAGCATAGCTCTGGTTTATTAGGTTTTCGTATCTTAGAATTCATTTACCTACATACATGTCGTAAAGACTGAAATTTTTATGTTAGGAATTTTTCAGTAAAAGTAACACTAGGTATTATTAGATAATGGTTGTGATTTGTGACTATTGGAAAAAAGTGATAGTGGTCATGCATTTTTGGACACGTTTTTGGCAAACTTTTACCGACGAATCTTCAACGATGAGTAATTTCTCATGTTTTATTTTGCTATCCTATCCATTTAGTCTAGTTATGTACTTATTGCGCTTTAATTATTCAAAGCTGTTCAAAAGGCTTTCTAACTATAACTTGGTGATGGCAACAAGCGATTCCTGAAGGTGAGGCCGGTAGATTATTAACTAGTTTTAATAATTATGTCGTTGTGTGTACCCGACGCGTGATACACGCGATCTATTAATACAACAAAAAGGTTTATAAGCCTTATACGAGGAAAGTAAGCGAACATTGAGAGTTATTTGGTTTTCCTTTGTAGGTATTATTAGGTAGGTACCTGTTTATTACCCGACTGCGACAGAAGGAGGGTTATGTCACAGATTAAATAAGTACAGATACTTCACTCAGTAGAAAATTTCCAATACCTACTGCTATAATAGCCTACTCCGTCGCGTCAACTCGCGTCAGCAACCACTGCAAACTAAAATGTGCCTAAATGCTCAAGCGTACAGTTGTGATCGCTTCGCACCGCGCGATCTTACAACAATCGAAGGGCTGCCTCTTCGATAAAATTAAATTAACATAACTTTTTGTGTCTATGTTATTGAGAACTGTGAATATGTTCTGACTTATATGTGGCAGTTTAAAATTGTATCGTAAATGTTTATAAAATATTTTTTTTTATAAATTGGTGCTGACTGTGCAATACATCTAGATAAAACATAATTATTCCTTCTTTTACTTGATTTGCACCCATCTACAGCACATAAGGCACCAGACGGCATCGTAGGTAACGAATGAAACTATTAAAATTGAACAACGTGCGTGCGTGCGCTTGCGAAAACCGCACTGAATTTGGTTCGCAAACGGCCCGAGACCGCTCGGCCGGGCGGTAGGCAATTATAGCGCGCAAGTACATAGAGTGACGGAGGCCTGGTTATGTTTTTCGAGGGTATGTTTGTATGTATGTATGTATGTATGTATGTATGTATGTATGTATGTATGTATAATTGTTTGGCACGCTCTGCAGGCTGAACGGCTCGATGGATTTTAGCTTGAGAGGTGTCGTTAGATTCGTATTTACTGTGAGAGTGACACTGGGTATATAAAAAAAAAAAAACAAAATGGCGGTTTTTGGCGCCAAATTCAAATGGGCTCGCTCTGCAGCCTGAACGGCTCGATGGATTTTAGCTTGAGAGGTGTCGGTAGATTTGTATTTACTGTAAGAGTGATACTGGGTATATTAATTTCTTTTTTAAAACACTAAAAAAATAAATAATAAAAAACGGTAATTTAAAAAACTAAAAAACCCGACTGCTATTCTTTAAAAATCCCTAAAACAAGATAAATTGTAGCAGTCGGGACCCATTCGGGACCATCTGCAATGTAATATAGGTATGTGCTCTCAATTCACTAATCCTCCATTTCTAGAATGGGTCCCGACTGCTACAATTTATCTTGTTTTAGGGATTTTTAAAGAATAGCAGTCGGGTTTTTTAGTTTTTTAAATTACCGTTTTTTACTCTATCATAGTTTAAGCGAATAGTCATGTTTGCTGCTACAAGTACGTAGAATTATTCTTCGATTGTAAATTTATACAAGCGATACACAGAACTTTTGGCAATACAAAAGTTTCCTTACCTAGTATTAGTCAAACACTAGACTAGTTTTTCAATTAGTTCCAAAGTTGCATTAGGGGAATGTGCAAATTACGTTGAAGCACATTTCCACATTAAACAAGATTAATAGTTCCGAGTGCCCCGGGAGAAATAATAAGAAAAACGTTCACATGGCGAGGAAGGCGTCGAGAGCGCTAATCCGTAGCCACCTCTCGTAACAATTTATTTATTTACTGGAAAGTACGAATTACCGGCTCCTCACCAGATAATTTATTAATGAGACCTCCACTAATTAATCATGTAAGAAGCGGCTGGCGAGAAACCGCGTTCAATTAGCGAGGACCCACTTACACTTCATTTTCGAAACTGAATTTAGTATGATAACTATGTACTTCGTATGCAGAATGATCATTCTGCAAAATCTCTTCTAAAATGTAAAAATATGGAACGTATTCATAACAAATTAACAATACGTATCACTTTACGTAAAAATACATTTTCCTGCTTTCCACTTCAGAAATCATGAAATAAATCATGTAAGTACCTATCTCACGGCAACATTTTATTAGTACCTACCCTACGAAAGTACGTACGAGACAGCCGACGACTTATTTCCTGTTTCAAGTACGCCTTCAGTGCTAGCACCGAAGAGTATTCATAATATTTCATGCGGCGGAAATTGGAAAATGTTCAACTTGGTAATAATATGAACGCTTTCCTATATAACTTTATTCTATGAGGTAATCGCTGTCGGTAACTGTTAGTGAACGAATATTTAACTAACCGCCTCTACATTTTAGTGGGGTACCTTTTACCTAAGTATATTGGATTTATGTGTTAGTAGTTATTTAAAGGATCCTATGTATTTTAATCGAATTACGTGAAAACTGAAAGTTATGTCGAAATACCTCTACGTTATCCTAATCAGTGTTTGCAAAAAACAAAAATACTGCGCCGATCTCATTTTCAGAATGGAAATGCCGACGGGCAGAAGCGATGTGTTCTATCATTCCGCCATCTTTCTACTTATTATTTTGATTGCTTGTTTATGTTGCTTTTTTCAGGAAGAAAAATTAAGACACTGTATAGCTAAGGATTTTGAGTTTTTAAAAGCTTTCTTTAGGATTAGAGATTGGTTTTGATTGAAGCTAATGTTTCTGAACCACTTTTGCACATTTCCGTTACCTACTCCACCTCAGGTATACCAACGATCAAAAAGAAAACAAACCTTACAATGCTAATGACGTCCAACATCCTTTGTAATTACTTACCCGTTCATTTTAAAAAGTATACTTCGCAAATAAGATTTTCTCAAAGGCGATATTAAAAAACCGCTTCCAGGTAGCGTCTATTGTCAGCTGCCTGCACTTACTTCACAGAGTATCTCATTGCTCTTATCTCAAGCAAAGGCGGAGTGAAATAAGCAAGGAAGAAGGGCAGACACAAAGTAAGTAGGTGGGTAATTGGCGAAAGAGTAGTGGATGCTGGAGAGTTCATGCGGAAATAAACTTGCAGCTGGCCGAGCCGTAATTAGATAAGTTCAGACGGAACTGCAATTAATTAACCTATTGAATAAGACCAGATAAGGAAGCTTACCTTACTTATGTAATTAACAACTCGTCGGAGAAAATGTTTGCAAGCTTTTTTAATATACTTTTTAAGTTTTTAATGAAATAAACAAGTAGCCAATTATATGATTCGTCCATTCTTTATTGTTGCATTACGTATGCAAAATTATTAGCCGTAAAATGTTCACTCATATTCAATTGTACAATGTGGATTATGAACGTGTGAAACTAATCAGTACATTTAATATGATTAAATATTGTAGTGAAGCAATCATGATCTGCATGATATTCACATCAGCACGTGTTATTAGATTATCGGTTTCATTTGTAACTACGGATTTTACCGCTGCTGCCTGTAGGTAGGCAGCTACAGGCAGTTCGAACCATTATGATACTGTCATTTTGATTTATATTTGAAACTAGGTGTTCCCCGCGACTTCCTTCACGTTGTGTTGTAACCCTCTTTGTTTTGTATAAATAAATAAATAATATATTTTTTAACTAAAAGTATCCTAAGTAATAACTTAGGCTACTTTTATTATGAGGAATGAAACTTCGAGTGAAAGTGTTAATTTAAAATTTACAAACGGACTTCAATTTTATTTATTTGTATAGATTGGAATCAGAATACTGAAACCTTTAAGGTAGGTATCCTATGGATATTATTTAATACATCATCATATGCCAGTGATAGCGTACATTAACGTCCTGCACCACATCATAAAAACTACTTTCAAAACCTATTAATCATCTTGACAAATACGAACACTGCGGTTTGTTATCGCCTTTTTTATGTCACAAAGTTACCTGCTAGGAGAGGCCGGGGCTGGCGGGACGCGGCTGCGGTCACAACGCGGCGCTCTCCGTCCATTGCCCGCTCCGCCGCACATTTCCGACCTATCCACACAATTTGCCTGCGCCTAGATTGAATAGCTTCCGACGACCGGCAGCCCGTGTGAAGCCTTTTCACTACACAGAGAATAAACTCGGGTTCGCGCCGTAATAAAACGTTATCATTCTAAACTTGTGTGCTGAAGAGAGCTTTGTGATGCGCTTTTGTTTTTCATGACGTGAATAATTGTTTTGTTCTTCTAGTTCCCCCGGAAAGAAGATAAGGAAGGGTGTGTACAGGCGGCAATCATATCTGTAATATACGGAACTGATGCAAAAGTATCTATTTCCTTTCCAAAATTTTAGTCCTTGCAAGAAGCCTCGATTCGATGCCAATTAAAAATGGTGACAATTTCAACTCTGTTGCTGTCTGGCTAGAAAATGTAATGTCACAAAACAAGAGAAAAGAAAATGGAAAATAGTACCTATTCCATTACTTTTCCTAGACAGACAAACATGTTCTGAAAATGAGCTTATAATAAAACAAGCTCAAAAATTTCTGGTTAAAGAAAAGCAGACGGATTTCTTACCTTCACGGAAAGGTGGGGAGAAATCCATCTCGGAAAAGTGGATAATCCTTCAGACCGCGTCATGGTGGTGCGTTGTACTCTTGAAATATATTATAAAGGTTCCTTTCACGATCAAAGAATAGTTTCCACATAATAGATCGATAAAGCAGCCATAGCGGAAACGGCAATATATCACTGTTTAACAAAAGTCTCCGAGGGTTTCCATATCCCTGAAAAGGATAACCTTTTTAGTTATTGAACACTGATTTATTATAAAATGAACCGCTTTTATATCTCTACATGCAGAAATAATTTTAGTATCATGCTTTGTGCCAAAATATATTAAATTATTTAGGCAGGTACCTATGTATTTAATATGTAAGTATCTTTTGTCTCTGGTGTATCTCCTTCTAACATTATTGGATTAGTATAGACACGTGCAATCATATCCCTCAAATACAACTTAAAGGCATTATGCCTTAAAAAAAATATTTTTTTTTTAATTCACTGTTACGTGTTATGGCTGTTTTTATTTCCTCGTAGAAACCAACCAGTGTGAATGTTAGGTAAAATATTGTATAAAAAATAAATTACTCATTTTAACGCCAAGTGCGTTAAAATGGGTAATTTATTATTAAAAAGTTTATTAATGATTTGATTTTTTTTGTTTTTGTATAGAATTTTTTTATGATTCGCTGAGGTACTATATATGTTCCTAGTCTACCTATTTCTAACAATATTAAAATAGTTTAGTATAGTCGCAGGCAATCATATCCCTCAAATACAACTTAAAGCCATTAAGTAATTAAAGAAAAAAAAACTTTTTTCTTTTAAATCACTGATTTATTGCTGTTATTATTTTTTCGTAGAAACCAACCAGTGTGAATGTTAGGCTAAATATTGTATAAAAACTTTTAAAATAATAAATTACCTACTATATCGCACTTGATTAATGATTCGATTTTATTTATTTTGTTAAAAAAAGAGTTTTAATATTCGCTGACTATGTCCTACAATGTTCCTGTTCTACCTATTTCTAAAAATATTAATTTAGTATAATCGCTGGCAATCATATCCCTCAAATACAACTTAAAGCCATTAAGTAATATAAAAAGTGTACTTTTTTTTTCTTTTAAATCGCTGACTTATATGGCTGTAATTATTTTTTCGTAGAAACCAACCAGTGCAAATGTTAGGCTAAATATAGTATAAAAACTTTTTAATAATAAATTACCACACTTGATTAGTGATTAGACTTTATTTACTTTGTTTAAAAAAGCTGACTATTTGGATTTTAATCCGATTAGTAAACCCCTGTTCCACAATGAGTAAACGGGTAATACTGGTAAATTTTACTAAAGTAAAATCTGCATGCTTTGGTATGTTCCCGACATACCTAAGCCAAAAATATTCCGGCTCAAATGGAAATCTCACTTTACGTAAAACAAAAGAAGATCAAGTTATCAGTCGGAGTTGGTGCATTTTTTTTCCCCACAGTCGCACATAGGGTTATTTGACCGAAAAAAGCGGACAATATTCAACAAGATCAAAGTACAGTATCTTCGCAAATTGGATGTACTTGAGGGTACCTAGATAAATTAAGAACCTAAAAATACCCACATTAAAAATTTAAAAAAATGTTGTGTATCATTATTGTACCTATCAATTGAACGGTTGCAAACTGGTCACGTAACAATCATTGAGTTTAACGATTTTTTATCGCGCAATTTTGGTTGTTATTAACTAAACAAAGTCTTGTGAAGTGATATTCATGATGGATATTAATGAAGCAGGTATTCATTATTCGTTTTATTTTATTTGTTTTGATGTAGTATTAGTTTGCATAAAGATATGAACAATTCTTTAGACTGCATAAAAACGTAGTAAGATTTTACAACAAACATATACATAATAGTGTTTTTGTTATGTCTCAGGGCGTCTCACGGCATTTCTTGTTTTTTTTATAACAAGATTAACTATTCTACTATTGAAAACATAGAAATTTAGGTGCCTAAATCTGCCTATCATATTTTTTTCGTATTATTTTGTTAATACTATTTTTACAAAACAAAGTTATATTATTCACTTGATATTGAAAACTTGACAATACACGAGTTTTTCTTTAGCAGGTAGTTCTGGAAATAATGTTATTACGCGGGAATACTTATTTAAATTGATGAAAAAAAGTACAGAAGTAGAATTTGGAAAGAAATTGGACTCTGTGGAGAAAGATATTGTAAGTAAGCCGACTTTCCCCGAGGAACAAAAACAACAGTTTCTGCACAAATTTTCTGCCATTAAATCAGAAATGAAGACCAGATGGGTTGCTGCGAGTAGGACAGAAAAGGTTTTCTTGAAAAAAAATCACCATTGGCTTCAAGGTACCGTAGAAATACCTACGGGATCAAGTAGAAATTTGGGTCGTCCATCGAAAACATTTAGTGATTTGGCAATACAAGTCGTAGATTCTTTGAAAAACCGCAAGTGTCTTCAGAAATCACTGGAATTGATGTAAGATTGATTGAGAGATTTTCTGTTATACTAGAAGTAATATCAAGTGGCCTTAAAATCAATATTGAAAAATTCTCATGTTTTTGTAACGAGACAGCAAAGGTGTACGTTGAGTTATATCCTTGGCATCCGATGTCACCCACGGTGCATAAAATACTTGCACACGGACCACTTGTGGTTCAACATGCCTTATTACCTATTGGAACTCTTTCGGAAGAAGCAGCTGAAGCAAGAAATAAACACTTTCGCCAATATCAACTCAATTATGCACGAAAGTTTTCTCGAGAGCAGTGCAACCAAGACGTTCTGAATAGGTTGCTTCTTACATCTGACCCGTTTATAAGCAGTATTAGGCCAAAACGCCCAAAGAAGTCGAAACCCTTCAGTACCGCGGCTAGAGAAATGCTAATGCCAAGTGAAGTTGAAGTCTCAACTGAAGACGAAAGTTCGATGGATTCTGGCGATGAAACTGAAGCAAGTAGTGATTCTTTCAGTTAGGATTAATTGATTGATTCATCCATGTCACAACATTTGCTAATATTATGTTAAATATTTTTTTCACGACTTTTTTTTAACTAAAATAATATCATAAAATAAGTAATAATACATTCTACATAGTGATTTTTGATCAATAAACAGGATAAGAGCATAAAATAATATTGTCCGCTTTTTTTGGTCAAATACCCCTATGTGAGTCGAAGGGAAAATGCGGCTCAGTCGAGGTATTAGATCGATTGAAATAAGAGTCCGCAACCTTAATCCTATGAAATTCAGCGAGTCTGAAGACCTTTCGATGTCTTCGCTGTAAACCCGGCCATTGGCAAGTTAAGTCTCGACATTTTTATGACTTCATTGAAATATATCCATAAAGATGGAAACAAAATAGGATTTGGTTTGTTTTTCTTTTGCTAATAGTTGGGATCTGTCTGTGTTTGTTTTGTTTGGATTTGAAGTACCTACCCATCCTAAAGCGAGATCGCATAAAGTCGTTGAACTAAAAACCAGGAAAAGTTCGTTCACGAGTTTATTTGCATATCCTGAATGCTCTAAAAAGACTATCTGAAGGCTATGGGGAACTTTTTTAAATTTTCAAAAGATACTACACAATCTAATTAGGTATGAGTTTACTTAATTTTAAAACATTTTCAAATAACTTTATTAGGAAAGTATATATAATGCTTAATGTGTTACAACCTAGTACACGTATTCTAGCAGCACCTATGAGTCGGTAAATATAACTGTCTCTATTATGAAGAGACCCTGAGATGCACCGTGCAGGTACCGATCGTAAATTCATGACAAAGACGACCAAAATTCTATTCACTAACAAAGAATTTTATACAAAAGCAAAGCAATAGCATGCATTATTTACTTTTATTTACCAACGAGGACACGAGAGCTTGTTTTTATTTCACCAAACTTTCAACCATAAAATAGCAAGTCAATGACAGAGACACTCAAAACATTATTACGCTAGATTTTGTGCATAAACTGTGGATTATGGCTGAAAGCTCGTTCAAGAAGCGACCAGCAACATAAATATCACGAATTTGAAATATAGCTCGTTTAACTCCATGTGTCTGACCGTACAGGGTACAGGAGCAAGTATTTATTTTCCTAGGTAAAGTATAAGGCGGAGCGTGACTGGCGCTGCTTGGCGGGGCTACCGGCTGTCGGGACGATGTCGTGGAGGCGAAGCACGTCTCCAATCCTCTTTAGTGCTGCTAAAGTACTTGGCCCACAATGAAATGCAACGGTGAGCATCAACATTACGTAAACGTATGTGATAGGAGCGGATTGCACGAGAACGACTCGTCTGTTGACGAATACATGTAGTATGTACGGGAACACTATTGGGAATCGATGTGCTTCGGTGCACAATCTAAAAGGTTTGTGTTTTATTGAAACTAGTTTTCAGATATGGGTCGGAACTTTATATGCTATGTGTGTGTATCTGTAGTTCAGATGCAGTTGAATTATACTTAGACAACAGTTACACTTAATTTATTTTTATCATAATAAAAATAACGGTTGTTATTGTGTTACATATATGCAATAATTTTAATAAAATTATTGTATAATTTGTGATAATTTATTTTTGTAAATAACGAAAAGTCTACAATGCTTCGTATTTATCATGAAATAATAGAGCTTTTTCTGCTTATTTTGCAGTGAGTCGCTGTCGCGGTAGGCCAAGAAGGAGATGGCGGGACGAACTGGAGAGATTCCTCCAAAAGTGGAGAAACGAGGCGCTAAAACAAGAAAGATGGAAGGAGAGAAGGGAAGCCTTTGCCCAGGAAAGGGCCAGAAGGCCAGACAAACAAAAAATAGAGCTTATTATATGCTAACATTGAAATAACGAGCGTTTTCATTATGGAACACCCTCACGAGAAAACTTACTTATACATGTAGTTACCTACCTGTATGAATCCAACTAGGTACTCTACCTGGTCCTAGTAAAATGCTGCAACAGTACAAAAAATAAAAATATTAACATCAAAATAACAACAGTCGTCTAGCCCGCAATATCATGACATATTATTATCAAGTGCTATTATACGGATCCGATTCCCGTGCACAATGCCGCATTGGTTGCAGACAAGGGAATTGAAGAGACGATATTGGAAATGCAATTCGATACAACAATGATATGTTCACATAAAACCCTATTCCCTACATGTGAGTATCTGAGTCCCCGTAGAGAGGAATGGAGTGTACGCTTGAGACGGTCGGGCGCACAAATCAATGTAATGTGGTGCAAAGCAATCCAAATGAGAAGCCCGTCTAGACTGCCTTACGTCGCAGCTTAATTAATAAAATCAAACGGATCGGACCGATGTGTTCGACAGTACCTACGACTAGGACCCACTATTTGTTCACTGCAAAGCTCTTCACTCGAATACCAATTAAAATGTCAGCACTTGTTTTTTCTATTTTAGGACAGAAACAAAAACATGAAAAGTTTATAATCAAAAAGGCTTTATTAGATAATGCAATCTATGGCACGTGTTTTCTTCTTTTTTTAAAACAGAAACAAAAACCCAAAACGTTTATAATCAAAAAGGCTTTATTAGATAATGCACTCTAGTTTCGTTCGTCTGATCTATTTCGAAGATTTTTGAACTCGGTTAAAAAAAGGTTATGATCATAACGACCCTTGAACCCGAGTTCATGCCTAGCACTTGTTCTGACCTTCTTTTGGGTTCAATATAATCTTGAAAGGGATTACGTATTACGAGTAGGTACTAGGTGCGTGATTTATTAGTAGTTGAATAGGTTTGTAGGTACCCGTAGCTGTGAATTGTACCTATTATTATAATCTTGGGGTTTTTTTACAAACGTGATGTATATTTTTCAATGTAAAGTTACTTCAATCATTATGTAACGCTATGTAATTTAAGTTCAAGCAGATGAGTGGTATTCATAAATTCTACTATAGTGCAGGTTAAGTAATGTACCCATACTGAATAGACTCCAACATAAGTAAGTAATTTGACGCACCTAAGTACCTTTGTTGTCCTAAACTTCTTTTTTTCTACGTAACTATGTGATGGTTTGAGAGCTAAAGCTTCAAACACTATTTAATAACTTAGGCATAGGCACCTATTACACCTATTGGCAAAATGTAGGTAAGGTAACTATCCTGGCAGTTGGAGAATAGTCCAAGCGCCCCGTTGGTCTCGTAGTCGCAAGCGCGACTGCTGAGTGGTCCTGGGTTCAATTCCCAAGTCGGGCAAAAAGATGAGAGAGAGAGAAAGAGATGAGATTTTTCCGTTAGGAATTTCTCAGTAGCAGAACGGAGTTTGGAAGTTGATGGTGTAACACCCCCGTGTCTCGGAAAGCACGTAAAGCTGTTGGTCCTGCGCCTGATCTCCCCCTCCTGTCATGTCGGATTGGCGTCCCATCGCATCGGGCTATGAGAGTTACGGAAGAGGGAGTGCACCTGTGTTTGCGCACACAATTGTGCACTATATCTCCTGCGTAGTTGGCAAGTCTGCATTAAGATTAGCCGCCGTGGCCGGAATCGATCTGGAGTTACATTACATATTTATTTCCATTATATTCTCCAACTTTGCCGACTAATGCTACCGAACTTTTCAAGATGATGGTTACGTGTATATCAATCATAATGGTTATTTGTATCCAGCGATAAGCAGCCGCCGCTGACGCCGCGTCCGCCGGCGCAATGGATTGCCAATAACGGCACCATTGCGCCTCCCGCAGGCGGACACCGTAGGCACGGTCTGTGGACGGCGAGCAATGGGTAGCTCACCGTCCGTACGTTATTTAACGACAGACCGTGTCGACGGCGCGTTCATGTTCCGCGCAAAGAGGTGTCAGCACAAGGAAGGGGCCACTAAGGGCCAAGGCCTGCCGGGGCTGCGGGTTGTTCGAAAGTGATACCGCGCCCCCGGAACGCAAAGGGCACATGAAGGAACATAGATGGTTTTTTAGTCAGTAAAAGTCTGACACTCCCTCCCGTCCCGCCCAGGGCGGGGGGTCATTGGATGATTTTACCATCTTAAAAAAAAAAAAACCAGCGATAAGACAAGAATTAGAAATCACTACTAATATGTTACTTAACAATAACGATGGAAGCAAATGCAGAAATGATTTTCTAAAGAATATTCTCGTAAATAAATGGCTAGATATTATTGTTTGGTGATTATTTTGGGCGTGCGCCATTTATGAATGGAGAGACTAGGGAGCCCGACATGTCTGATCGGTTGCTAGGCAACGCTCCCTCTCCGAGTCTCCGGTTGACCCTGAGGTCGCGTATCCCGATGTACACCTATTCCCCTGTGCTAACATGTTACCAATTTTTTCTGCCCGATAAACTGAACATTATAAGAAGGATAGGTAGTTATCGCGTTTTATTTGTATCCTTCTTTAGCTCTATGGCTTCTGTAGAAATGTATTTCGTTAATCCTAAGTCGATTAATTAACTACCATGAAATTAGTATGGATACCTACTCGATGTAAGTAAAGAATTTACATTAAAGTTCTACGTACATAATCCGAGATTTTATGCAGAAATTAATAGGTAATTAGGAGGTAATTTAAAGTTCTGTGATCATGTTTTTATTTACCCATATCCCGAAAGTCTAACTTAACAATAGTCACGCTAGCGCCATCTATACACAACAATAACAACGAAGTGCACATAACTACACAATAAAACAAATTAGTTTTACAAAAACCCAAAAGATGTCGCTACTGTACCGTTGTTTTCGGGATTTATTCTAATGTTTTGTACCTTTTATTGTGTATGCTTTACTAAGATAAACAAATTTTATTTTCTTTGACAATTTTTAAAGTATATTCTGTGCTTTTAGACAGCTCAAAAATTTCGCAAATATTATATTTACATTTAAACGTAGATGCCGCTGTTATCATCAACATATGAGATGAAAGAGGTATTTTTTTCGACTAATTTGCCATACCTAACTTTTATTAGACATATGAAATAATAAAACAACATGTTTTTATTATTCAAATAGAATTTGAATGGATTCTGTTCATCTATTTAAAGCGATCGCAAAATTTGCCCGCATAGTCATGTGACGAGGTGGCCGAGTGGTTAAGGCGTTGGACTGCTAATCCAATGTGCTCTGCACGCGTGGGTTCGAATCCCATCCTCGTCGGATCGTTTTTGCTTCTTTCAATTCTTATTTTGATCATTTTAGGATTTGATTGTAATTTATTGTTTCAAATTCATAAAATATGTTCCATATTATAAGGTTTATTTCATTTATTTGTGTAAGTCAGTGCAAGTACGTTTATATTTACTAAAATAAAATTGGATCAGGTGCAAGTCCGACCATAATCAGGTGTTATCTTTGTAATCGCTAGCAAAAAACAGATATCAGCATCGTATGGCTATCATTTGTTACAAATTTATCTAGACCTGTTTTCATTATCTTATCATGTACCTGGCACCCTTTATTGTACAAGTTGGCTAGTGTTGGCCGCGCCTTAACTAGGCAAGGTTTTCATAGCGTGTCTGTGTTTAAAAGTGAAATTAATTACCTTGATTCATTAGTGTTAATTTTTTTTGGACATGTGATTTGTCTACGCTTTGTTACATTTCGTATTCAGTGTTTTGCAGGTGGACTAAAACTTTTTATAAAGGTGTTATTACTCGAATGTAAGTGCTTATCTATGTTCAGTACTGAGAATTTCATGTTTGTGAAGGATTGATTGAAACAGGTCAGAACTATCACTATGCGTAACGTTAATTAGTTACCTAATGTTGCGTAGCGGCGTAATCATGAGTTGAGCTTCCAGTTGGGAGTCTTCTAACTATACGCTTGTCATGTAGATGGGTACCTAATCAGTTTCTATTAAAGAAAGTGTGCTTTGAATGTGTAGTGCTGAATAGACCATGGGCGAGTTATTCAAGGTTGTGGAACCCAGTTCGAGTTCTCCTCTTTGCTTTTCAGTTTGCATCTAAAAGTCACATCCGTATAGGTTTCCTGAAGGTAGTAGGTAGACGAAAGCTAGTTCCTATTCTATTGTCACCATTCTATAACGCACATTTCACAGTGTACGACTTGAAAGTGTAGTGTGTACCTACCTCTTTGTTGGAAAAAAACGCGCGCGGATTGTGCCTTCTGGGTATCTAAGTACAACATTTTCGCTAAACCACCAAACTCGTCTGTCCAAATAGTAAGTTTGTTTGGGAGACCGTTCAATTAATTTTGCTTTTTTAAATGATGGCTCTGCTTTTGTCTTCGTTATTGTGTGTTAAATTGTGTCAGTCATCAGTGTGATCGATGAGATCTACGGCGGAAAGTCTACGTTATCTAATTGCGTACTTATCCCCGGAATTTAGATTAGTGGCTCTATAGTGTTTATACACATATTATTTGTCAATTTTTCCTTATTCGTTCTTCTTTGTACCTCTGTACCTACCTTTACAATATTATTACCATACCATAAGCGGAGCCGAAGCACTCTCTAGTCGTAAGTAGGCCTTTCAAAGAAGAGATGTTTTGTCATTGCGGAGAATTTGTGTTAAACACGATATTATTGGGTAGGTACATCATTGCTGTATCATCAGGAATGTATTTGTGTATACCATCATGTAGGTACCTGTATCTATGAGTAAGGTGGCTATAACAGGATTTAGCTGCTTAACAGTCATTTCTCAGTATATTCAATAGTATCAACATAGTTTATCGTGCCAAAGTACTTCAGAAATAATTTATATGTGATTCATGAAAATACGCCCTATCAGGTGCCTACATAGAATAGCTGTCGTTATCAAAAGTAGAGCGAGCAAACAAATACCTACAATTGGGCAACCTTCTAATTTTGATTGCATTTTCCGATAAGAATAACCTTATAACGACTTATTACCAATTTAACGATTTTTTGTAATTACTTAAAAAAGTATATTTTGTTTCGGTTTAGTGTAAAAGTATTAGCCTCCTTCTATCACAGTCAGGTAAATAGCCCTTTTTCTAATAGAGTAGCTCGCCTCACTAGCCACGTGTAGGTATAGATAATCATTTAGCCTTGTTGTTTTAAATCTATTTTTGATTACAACGTTTAATCGTATTACTTACATCTATTACTTTTATTCGTTAAAAAAATAGAAGATTTATAGGAGTAAATAAATCGTCTATTTTACTATAGCTAATTCTTACGTCCATTAATTTTTTAACTGCCTATACTTATTATAAAAATCCGGATGATTGATTGATGGATGATTTAATTTGTAGTTAATGGCTAGCTGAAATTGAAAGTGGCTATTTGATAGCAAACATAACAATAAAATTGAGAGTATAATATTTAATGATTAAATTAGTGTACCTATTAGCTGCTGTCGACATCGATCCATAGAAACAATGCAATACACAATGAGATCACACGGTTCTTTACAAGAAACAATCTCATGAGTAACTGTAGTAAAATTAATCTAAGCAAAGTTTATTTATTTAAACTTTATGCAACAAAAAGTACAAAGGCGGACTTAATGCCGCCTGATGCTTAAGTTCTATTGATAATGTAAGTTCATATTGCATTAGACTATTCAAAAAACGGTGCTGAACTTTAAGAAATAACCAAAGTAAAACCACTTGTTGTGTCCAATCATTCTTGGAGATATGATTCATTATATAATTGAAGTGGAAAAATGAACATTAGACAAGGATTTTAATTTCCTCGACCGCTCCCTGAAAGTGCTGATAAAACTTGTACTGAAATACCGCATCGGCATCGTCATCGATATTTTTATCTTAATCTATTTACTCACTGTACCTTGAAAACATAGCACGTAATATAATGAAATTAAGAATATAATCGTGCGCCATTTATCAAAGAACCTCTTTCGGAGATCAAGACAAGTAGGTTATTTTTACAAAAGCTGTTTTAGCTTGCTTTGTTAAATTGTTCTGTATATTAGGTAATATAGAGAACTATACTACTATGTTATTATTGAAAAAAATAAATCATAAAAAGGTTTTTATGTTTTTTTTTTCAATAATAACATAGTTTTAGCAATCGGTGATAACGAAACGTTTTAATAATGAAAGAATTTTCTGGAAGTAATCTGAAAAGATTTTCCAGTGATTAGAGCATTCAAACTTACAAACTTTAGAAGATTGCGTAGTTTAAATGTTTATTTAATTTATCAAAGTTAATTAATTAAGAAATTAAGTTAGATCATCTACTTATTATTCATATTTCCTTTCAGAAACTAACATGTATTGGTTACCAATCCTTTTGGTAGCCGCGCTGGGCAGCGCGCAAGCTCAGCAGACAGCACAAACAAGAGTGGCAGACTCGCTCAGCGAATGTTACAACAACCCAGAGCTCATGAACAGGAACAACTTGCCACCAGTCACGATACAGGTCCTCATCGACATTATTAGGAAAATAGAGGACAACCCTAATGTCAACATGGATTTGAGACAGCTTTCGACGGTGCTTCTTCACACGTATGTATATTTTCGATTTTCTATAATAGATCTTATGAATGTTACTTGTTGCACCTGACTCCCCAGATTTAGGTACTGCTTAGAAAATGCACCAGTCCCTACTGTTTGGCTAATATTTTTACCTCGTCGCGTGCCTACCAGTCTTTGGTATTAGGTACCACGACAAACGAAAAATTAGATAGTGCTAGTTAATAACTCACAAAACTTACTATTTAGTATTGCACTGTAAACAGAAAATTTGATCTAATTGCTTCCAGATACCGTCAAGATGGCATTGAGTTCCACCAGCCTGAGAACTTGATGACCTCTTCGAATGTTCTGCCTTTTGCTCCTACGTTCGCGTCGTTCCATCGTCATCGGCTTCTGTTGACGAGGCTCATCCCCAACAACTTGCAAGTTTTAGGCAACGACACCATCTCTTCTGTTCTAAAGGTTCGTGACACAATGCCTTAATATTACTAAGAAACTTTAAATGATTCTAGAAGCTTGCTTAAAGACATTGGGCTCATATAATGGATGTTTTTTAATGATTTGTTTCTTTTATTCCAGTGTACTCTTCATCATATGCTGTCAACAACCGTGGACACGAGAGTCCGAGGCGATGAAAGCAGCTGCAACCAATTGTCACAATATCGTGCTCTTAGAACTGCAAGGTCCGCGCGATCCATAAGCGACGATGTTGAAATTATAAAACCAGCAGACTTGTAAGTAGATTCTATATTATTTCTATGGAATTCAATCTTTAGAAAGCATTGTCACTATAGACTTTCCATACTTATTCCTTTATTTTGATTTTGTAATTGCTGAATGCCACTAAAAAAACAATACATTCATCACAACATATTTATGTACCTAATACGCTTTTATTTTTTTCTACTTACGTATCTACATTTTTAAACTTTTCTTATAGAAATTCCGCCAACAAAAACGGAAAAATGAGGCGTTACGATCCCAATAACGATGTGGAATTCAGTAACTTTGGCAGCAGCGGTTTAATGTCTGAACGACAGGTGGCTGAAAGCACTTGCCCACTGTTGGACGGTGTTGTGAATACACCGTGGGGTGCTGTGTCTGCCGGAAACATTATTGCGGGCATTGCATCAGGGGCACAGCCGCAACGAGTCAATATCCTGGACCTGGTCAGGGACGCAAATCTGAACTACAGAAACGTTCAACAAACTGTGTCTTCTCTTTATCCAGCAACGTTAGCTGGTGAGTTACCTTAAGACATGTTAGAGTCAAAGCTTTAATCATCAGGTTCATGATTATTCAAAACTTTTAGAGCATTACTATATCGCTCCAGGAGTGCAGAGTTAGTAGAAAATGAAAAATAAATAGGTCTGATTTATTTAATACTATACTAAGATAATAGAAAGCAAGAGTTGAATTGCTTCAGTTAAATAATTAGTGCAAAATTATTAATTCCTTTCTTTTCTTATATCCTTTTTCTTTTCAATGTACTCATTGTACATAGACGTACGTACAATGTGTTATTGTAAAAGTACCTTCCTAAGCAACATTTTCCTGTACAGGTGACTTGGCCGAAGCCGTCCTTATCCAGGGCACGGAGCGAGGCAGCACTTCCATTTCAATCGGTACTGCTGGTAACTGGAACAGCACTCAGGCTACCAGGTACTTCATGCTGCACAACCGCATCAATGTCGAAATGACTGACCCTGAGATACGCGGAGACATCGATGGCTTTGTTCTTGGAAGCACAATATCGTCGACTTTGGGAGCTTTCAGCTCTATGAAGTTGTCGCAGCTCTTGGATATGTACTATACTCCCAGGGTAAGTTTTATTGTTCTAGTTTCCTACAATTATGAAACTTGCTTTTTTTCAGGTCCAGGTCACCCTAGTAATTCGTTTAAAATTACAGTAAATCATGTTAGACTTCCCCTTGTTCATTTTAATCTTATAAAAGGCCAAGGGGTGAAGTATCTAAAACATGTACAAAAAAAAATTGACTAGTATTTATCATTCTAATAATGAATTACAGAATGGCGCGTTTGATTCCAACCTGCGAGCCTGCAACCGTCGTGCATTGATGACACAATACGTAACAGATGAAAACTTGGTCAGTGAAACACATGCCTTTGCTGCGGCATTGGACACCAATATGCCTCTTCGTGGAACCATCATTGGTGGCCTGGAACAGCTCGTCACAAGTGCTGTTACCAATCTTAGAACTTACACCAGTGAGTACCTATACATTAGCCTACAGGCAATTCGAATTCCCCTAAAACGAAAAAAATTAAAATCCTCCTTATATAAAAACGTTGCTTAGATCAGTAGGCTTAAAAACGCCAAAAATGTACCTATGGCTAAGTGGTCGTTAAACATTACTTAACTTAGAACAATGTTTATTATTAAGGAGATAAATCTCCACAAAATAACTTCATCTCTCTCTCTTTGGAATACCTATCTATTAATGCTTGATTTTTAAATTATATTTTCATCTTTCAGCCAGCAATTTGAACGACATGAACTGCGTCACGACAGTATCCCAGAGCAACGACTTCCGTCTGAAAACCAACCTCTATATCGCGCTAGATTCCTCTTGGTCATACGATGCTGTTTTCCCAGCTATTGCTTACTTGGTAGACTCTATTGAAGTCGGCAAGTTCGGATCTAGCATCACTTTACTAAACGCCTTTGATGGAAGCGTCGTTATAAATACTACCTTCTCTCCGGCTGATTTCTACGCTGAATATAATGCAACCAGGCACGCAGCCAGTGAGTTCGATATATTAATTATTAATTTTGAAATCTAACGAGTCTCATATTACACAATCACACAATGTAATCAATATCCCTATCAAACAATCCTATCAACATTATCGTTTTTTTATGTACTTTATTCACCTTCGTAAATTATTGTCATACATTGCTTTATTTTGATCCACAGTACAGCCATCGGGAGTGAATCTTGAAACTAGTTTAACTCACATCAAGTTGTATATGCAAGAAACGCTCCTTAACGAAAGCTTGAGAAACTACGTCGGTGGAAACTCCTCGGTTTTGTTGTATCTGATCAATAATGGCAACTTGCAGACTAGCGATCGTGCATTTGAACAGGCTAGAGAGATTAACGATACTGTACCTGGTGAGTAGAAAACAATGATTTGGAGTGGAGACGACGAACCTAATGGTGACGAATTTCAAACCAAATAAAAATATTCCTATTTTTCCAGACCTAAGAGTTCTATACGCTTCTTCCACCAATCAGTTCGACGCTCTATGGAGTTATGTACGAGAAATGTATAGCGACATTTTCATTACTAGTCTCAGCTCCGGGGGAGCTAATGTGAATACAGTTATGGATCCTGTACTACGTCGAATTCAAAGCGGTAAGTGATGTTGTTACTAATTCTATTAACAACACTTCGAGTCCACTTTCAATTGCTTTGGGGTTCTTCTCAAAGAAATAGAAAGTGAACAACAAAAATAAAATTAATTTATTCTATATGTTTCATGCCCTTAGATTTAATTTAGAACGTATCTCAGGATATTCGACTGAATATCGATTATCAGCTATAATGACGACTGTCATTCGCTTATTTTACGATATCTATCTATTAAGTAGTTATCAGATGCGGTAACAAATTATTCTGTTTTTTCTTTGCAGTTGGCAGAAGAATCGTGAACCCTACATGCGGCTTCTTGTTTGCCGGAGAATCATCTAACACAAGACAATTTGATGACTACGTTGAACCTGGTTACATTAACTTTTATAGGCTCAGTGCGAACTACTTCTTACACAGCCATGATAACAGGAAGGTCAGGGTGGCCCGCAGTGGTACTGGAGTTGGTAGTCTCGTGGTGTGTCACTCTCGTTCCGTCGCGCAACCCAGGTACTACATCTATTGATAGTGTTATCTTTTTGATAAGTAAAAGCCAACATTGACAATTTCCGGATGTACACCTATCTATCTAATTCCATGAATTGTTTTCATTTTGATGACTAACTAACACTAACAAGAAACAAAGAGAAATGTTGAGTGAAATCATCAGGCCTTTGATATTCCGGCTTCGGAACGATACCGGAATCAACATTTGATTTATTTCCTTAGTGCTCTGTCTTTGGCTACTTTTGATAAAAAAGCCTTTAAAAGAACAGGTTTAGAAAGACAATTCTACATAGCTACATATATTGTAGAGACAAGACTGGTTGGGTTGAGTAGTAAGTACCACTTGCTTCTTCGAATGTTGATGTGAACTCTATGTTCGTCCCCGACCTGGCTCCTGGGCAGTCGGACGCACCTTACTATGGCTAGTTATTATTTCTACCAATTGTGATATTCCCGGTTCTTACAAATTCGAATGAAGACCTAAAAACATAACTTCGAACAGAAGCCGTATATCATTGCAATATAGATATAATTTTATTTTCAGGAGTAACTCAACAGTGACTACGGATAGCGAAGCGATAACATGCCAGACTTTGACCTCTGGTAACGTGGAGATCAGCTTGAAGGATGCCTGCTACGGATACGGAAATGCTAACGAATGTCCGCCATTATTCTTATCCGTCAGGTCTGATACCAGCCTCGCAGCAGGAACGTTCGCTAGTGCCGGGTGCACAGGTGTGTATGATAACATTTTTATGTACCTATTTGATTTTAGTTCAACCTAGCAACCGAAAATGCACAAAGCTCAATCCACTGAGTCAGGCTATCAGGTAGTTCAGACTAGCAACCTGCTAGATAACTTGAGTACTACGAAACGCTTTCTACTCAAAAACGTTATGGATTCTGGAGGGGAATATGAAGGGCCAAAAATATAAAAGCATTGCATTGTATTTTAAGTGTCACTTTTTTATTTAGCCTAGTGATCCTAAGCGCATCTGCTACGTTAGAGGTCTGATTCGATTCCCAGATCGAGCAAAGTGTTATTGGGTTTCTCTATGAAGTTCACAGTAGCAACTCGAAGTTAGGATTTGTGCCCGGTTAATGGCAATAGGCTCGCCCCCTATTACATGGGACCTAAACATACCAGCGAATTGTGGGTATACATTGGTACACCTCTGTCTAACCCTTCAGGGAATACATACAACCATGCCTGATGCTGCTGATGGTATGTGTTTTTATTTAGGTATTTTTTTAACAATACGAGTTGTGGTAACCGCAAATATTTTTTTTACTCCACAGATCCAAATTGTAGGTTCCCGTACAACATCAGGTACCAAGTGCAGATCGAAGAGTTGGCATGTTTCAGTGGAGCCAGCAGTGTGACAGCTAGCTTCATTATCTTGCTTTCGGCCCTATACATCACCTTATACGGTTCTTCGTAATTGTTTTATACCAATAATTTAAACCTACCGATTATTTTTAATACCTTCTGTGTACGTAGTTAGCTTATTGTAACAAATGAGGAAAATGACAACAAGCAGTTATTATTATAAGATTATCAGTTCATTCTGGAATTAACGTAGGTAAACGAGAACATTTATTTTATAGTTTTAATATAATTTTAATATTTACTTAAGTGTAGAGTAGGTAACGTTCTGGAACTTAAATAATATATATTTTAGGCAATATGTATCATATAAATAATGTAATCGTGGACGTATGTAGGTACATAGGCTTACCTACCTACATATTTTACAGGGTAACAATTGTGTTATAGTTATAATTACTAAAACATTCAAAATGATACACTTTTACCATTACTTTGCTATTATCGCTGTAATATAAATCTTGAGAATTTAATATATTTTTGTAGATTACAAAAGTTATTTTTTTAACCTTTCTATGATAAGTTTTAAGATGCATATAAAAACTTTTTAACTTTGTGTATTGTGTTACCGGTTTTTTACAAATAAATAGATTATACAACTAAAAAAAATCGTTTTATTTAAATGTCAAACATTTCTTCTACTTTAGCAAGTACCGCATAAAACACAGCGTTGAAAGAAAATGTTCTACTTAGGTCCATACATGGTTACAATTAGATCGCTCTGTTTGCTTGTTTTGTCTGGAAGCGTATACACGCTTCCAGACAATTTAATAACTATACAGTTATTACTGAAAAACAATATAACATATCACGCCTGTATTCCCTGAAGGGTTAGGCAGAGGTGTACGTGTATGTACAGTGGCGACCAAAAGTCCATACCCAATCTCAAAACGTATTAGGTTGACGTTTAGTTTGACTTACGACCTTTTACTTTCAAGAATAGACACATGTATCATCGTTGTGAATGTAGTTCATAATTTCAACATTTCTAAATGAGACAAAATGGTCTAGCGGTTAAGCGCGCCCAGTTGACGGCGTTAATCAATGAGCCGCGAGTTCGAATCTCACATTATTTTTGTCTTTTTGTTTTTACTCAATTTGAAGAAATGGACAGAAATATAATATTCTTTATCTTGTTCGCTTTGTTCACACATTTCGTAAATTTAAAAGGGTAGTCATAGAAAACTAATAAAGAATTTAGATTTCTGTGAGGTAGACATGAGTTTTGTGCATATTTAACTTGATTGGAATGAGCGTTGTCGTTTGGTTGTGGTTGTTGGTTAGTAACGAGTGATTTAATAGATACTCGTAGTGGTATTGTAATTATTCTCGAAACGCAGGCAAATAATATTACTGAGGCGAGGGCGACTATTATTGGGCTGCATAAAAGTGGTCCCAATTAATATCTTATGAAACCTGACTGAATGTGAGTATTATATTAACGAATTGTAAATTAAACTTTTATTTGAAATTTATACCTAAGATACCTAAAATTATTTGGTGGCATTTCGATTAATACTTATTATTGATTTTTAAATATATAATGACGCCAAAAAAAATGTGTTTATTATGGAATTTATAAATAAATAGTTTTAATATATTAAAATTTGTTATATTAAATAAATATTATTAAATTATATAAAAAATTAAGTCACTTTAGTATTTTGTTATAAATGCCTAATATTACTTTTTTTGTTGTTTTAGAGGAATACTATTGTTAGTCTCCGGAGCAAGAAATACGAGGAAGAGGATAGATAGCCTATCCTATCTACTCAACAGCGAAGTGGATTAAGTTTGGTGGTTTCGCACTGGATAACATACTGTTTACAACAACATCGTTTTTAATATGTGGGGATGGCGTGCAACAGTGCTACTTATGAAGAAGTATTAGACGGTGTTATGCAACATTTAATAACCTGGATGTTATAGTTTTAATAATTAGACGGTGTAACTAAATATTTAGTCATAATTATATTATATATTCGTAGATAGTTATTTAATGATCTTAAATTGAGGTTTAGTTTCAATCTTCTTTTCATCAAGAAAACGAATTATTAAACTATTACCTCACTAAGTTTATTGTGACGTTACATAAAAATAACCTGTTCATAAAGTCTGAATTATAGTTTAGTTTTCAATTAACTCTGCTGAATACCAATTCAGAAACTTAATACGTGAGCATCACCAAATTTATTTGTGTTATTAAAATATCCTTCTCTTATTATGTTATTATGAATTTTATTGACTAAGTGGGTATTCAACAAAAAATCTTATGAACAGTTACAAGAGAACTTCTTTTATTTCGGTAGGAATGTGACGTTACAATTCTCATAAGTTTGTTAATTTTAAAAATAAATTTTTGTTATCACACAGCACGCCTTTTTTTCCTACTTCCAATTACAAAAAGTTAAAATAAAATCACATAAAAAGTTAAATAAATAATACAATAATTAATATTTGCTTCTTATAAAAAATAAATAACAAGCATGAATACGTAATAATTCAACATAAACCTAAAAAGATTTTGCCTAACATTATTATGGTTTCAAGAAACAAAAAACAGCCACACATAGTATAAGATTTGAACTCGGAATTCAATGATCGTAAACCCTTTCTTATCCAAACCAGCTGCCAGGTCATGTTATAATTATGCGAAATTTAGCAATGCAATGGTAAGAATACGTCGCGCGTCGGGTAGGACTCGTACGGTAAACAGAAATATAATGCCATTTCGCGTAGTGCGACGATGGTTCATTAGTGTGTGTTATCTGTGGAATGTTGAGACATCACTCGTAAACACACATGCGCACGCGCTGACTGGATCGCGCCCGTGTTCATAGGAAAGTGAACCTTAGCGGGGGTATGGATTTCTGAGCGCTTACTGTACACACACACAGTTTGCCGGTACGTATAAGTTTCATATAATAGGGGGCGAGCCTCGCAGTCGCTCTTAGGACCACTAGGCTACCGAGTCACCAAAAATATTACTGATTGCTGAAAATGTAGAATCTTCTTCTTTATCGTGTGGGCCCAGTAAGGTCTAACGACCCCACATACCCTAGTGTCAGAGTTTCTAAACCGCCTCAAGGACCTCTGACATGGTTACCGATGTCAGTGATATCCAAGATAAACTTAGAAAGTACATAGTAGTCACATTGGTACTTGCCCAAGCCCGGTTGCGAACCCAAAACCTCGTGCATAAGAGGCGGGCGCCTTAACCACTGGGCCATCACGAAACCAATGTAGAGTAATTATTCTATCTTCATGGACATATTAAATATCTTCGACTTTTACGACATTCACAGGTAAAAAAGGAAAAGAATGTGAATGGCCTTCTTGAGACTGTTGAGTACTACCTGAACGAATAAAATACTGTTATATTATAAAATAATATTATTTAAAGTAACTACAATAATTATGTCAGTCCTAGATTATAATTATTAGTTTTAACTAATATAAAAATGTGAAATGTGTTTATTATCACGATCGATGGCACTGTGTTAGTTGGAACGACCTAGCTGACGTAAGCAGTTGCGTTTACAAATTTAGTAACGTTAAATAAAATATGACGTTACTAGAAATTGAAATAAAATCGCTATTTGTTTCAATACTATAAAGTATTGAAACAAATAGCGATTTTATTTCAAAGTTAAATTATTTACTTGAACAAAATTCATCTACGCCATTCTTACGCTTATTTCGGTGTCTTCGGTAATTATGATTGACAACTAACTGTCAAATTACAATATTGTAGAATTTAAAGCTATCGTCGCGAAAACGCCAATAGCAAACTTCATTCGAGGAAGTAAATAAACACAAAAAGAATTGAACTAATTCTCTATATTATTCGCTGTAAAAATGTCTGGAGAAGATTGTGATGCCTTGGATCGCGGGGACAATGATGGTCAGAAGCCAGACAAAATGTTTACTTTAAAAAAGTGGAATGCAGTAGCCATGTGGAGTTGGGACGTCGAGTGTGATACCTGTGCTATTTGCCGCGTTCAAGTTATGGGTAAGTTTTATTAAATTATGCAATAAAATAATAAATTACAACAACTATTTAATATACTTCTAGGCTATGCGTTAAAATCTGAAAGTGAGATAAGATTTAGTTGAAAATTTGAAGGTGTTTGGTGAATAATTTTTGGCTTTATGACGGTGTTTTTTGAACCGTTATAATAATAGTACCTTTCTAATATATTTACTTCTTTAAGTAATCGTTCTTGGGAAACAGTAGGAAATGTACTGTTATTTGTTCAGGCTCGCTGATAAACTCAAAGCATTTATTTCAATCAGATCATTTACAAACACTTTTGAATTGTCAAGAACAACTATATTTCAGGACACAATATACATGTATTAGTCCCTACCTGAATAGCTTTGGTAATCTATACTCTTGAAAAAAAACAGTTATCCCTGTATACTAATTATTCTGAACGATAATTATTCATGACTTTTTAAACTGTTCATTTTCATAATTACTTTAATAGTTTTGTTTACAATTGTGTTGAGCTGATTATAAATTATTACATAGAAACAGAGCGTTGAGAAAAAAAAGTAGGTGAATGTCATAAAACTAGATATAATTTAATTCCATATGGTATGGTTCAAATACACAGGTCCTTTCACTGAGAATATATACTACAGACCATAGGTACTCTTGTAGCCAATTCAAATAATTCTAAATATTTAAAATCTAGTCACAATCTCATCTCACCGAAAATCAATGTAATACATTTTTGAGGCATGTTTAGGCACTTTTTGAGGCACAAATTAGAGGCATTTTTGACAGATTAAAGCTGAGATTTGATTGAAATCATTCCAAAAAGTCACTAGAAGTGCCCTATCCTGATGTTTTGTATTTACAAATATGTTTTTGTTGGTTGGCAAAAACATATTTATTACAATGATGACACTGTGCATACATACATACATAAACTCACACCTTTTTCCCACTATGATGATGACACTGTGCACTAGTATAAAAATACATAATAATATTAAATTATTTGTGTGTCTGCCTTTTAAAGGTGACAGTATCTATGGCTTTCACTCCAAAATCCATCATTCAAATAAATCAAGCACTCGTGGTGTTCCACAAGCCTAATTTAATCTTTCAATATTGTTACATGCTTCTTACGTCAGCACAGAAATTATTTCTAAAGATTATGTTGCTATGTAGGTATGACTTACAATGTATGTTCAGAAAATAATTGATTGCAGAAACAATAAGATTGACTACATTAATTTCTATTACAGAATATTTTGACTCTTTGTGTATCTGCTTGTTGGTTGGAAATTTTACTCCATTCATGTGTGCCTTCAGGAAAGTTATAAGATGATATTTTAAGGGCTTCAAGTTAGAGGAATACGGGGTGTTGTTTTAAACATCCCAAACAAATGTGTCCAAAAGGGGCCTAGTGCCTGAGGCTGTGCGAGGATGTTGTTGCCGTGCAAAAACCACACTTCTCTTGTCAGCATTTCCCCTTCTTTTGTATTGAGTCTTGCACTTAGCAGAATTTCCTACCAACATTATGGACCACTATATTCCTGCGATACCTACTGTCTGTCAGGAGATTTCCCTCTACCAACCACAGCCTGTTAATCATAATACACTTACATTTGTTCTCAGTAAGGAAGAATGGATATTTCATGTAATGAAGGCGTCAAATAAAAGACATGTGCTAGAAAAAAATGTATTTGGTTTAAATAAAATAGAAAACTATCTAATTCTTAAAGTATCTATTTTTGGTAAAACACTAATACCTACTTAATTTTATTTATAGAAATAAATTAAAAAACAAAGAATATTTACATTATCTAGTAAACAATCATATGAGTTACATAACTAAAAAAAATTAGCTAATTATAACTAGGATTATTAAAGATAAAAGTAATATTTTATGTAGTATGTAATTTTTTATGTTTATAGATTCATATTTATGTAACAATTTAGAGAAAATTCGAGGTCTGAGGTAGTACACAATAGAGATTAGTAAAATCAAGATCTTGTGTGCTTGCACTTGTTAAAAAGAATTGTGCAATACAATATATTCGGTAGGAAACACGCGTATTTTTTCTATTTTAAATTTTGAAAAAAACCAATTGGCCTAAAAAAACTCAACATTTCACAACCAAAGTTTAGTCTTTCGAATAATTAACATCCATTTGGTAATGGTTTAATGTTCGCGATGGAACTCATCCTACGGGTTCTTGTGCTTGCTCTACCAGTTAGCTTATTTTCTATCTGTTCGAGACTCTTCCCTCGAGTTTCTGGAACGAATACTACCACGAAAAACAGTCCCACGAAACAAATACATCCAAATAACCAAAACGTGCCAGCTGGACCAATACCGACAAGGATATTGTGAAACGTTTTAGTTACAGTGAACGTACATAGCCAGTTAAATGCTGTACAAATTGATGCGGCGCCACCCCTTATTTTAGCAGGCAAAATTTCACCCATCATCAACCACGGAATTGGGCCAAACGCTAGGGAGAAGCCTAACAAGTAAACCATAATGCAAGTCAACGGTATCCATCCTAAGTTGGAGACGTCAATTTTTAAGTCGGTTTGTACATAGAAAAATGTTCCGAGCACAACTAACGTAATGGTCATGGTCACAGAAGATATGTAAAGCAACACTTTGCGTCCCGCCCGATCAATGAGCCCGGTAGCAATAAACGTTGAAACAAAATTAACGACTCCTACTATAATAGTCGCCAAATTTCCATCTACTGAACTGCCTGACATTTTAAATATATTAACAGTATAAAATATTACAGCATTGATCCCTGATAATTGTTGAAAGGTCATTAGTCCCAAGCAAATTAATATCGATCGCATATATTTGATACTGAAAAGCTCTTTCAACTTTATGCCTTCTTTTCCCATTTCTGCATCTGACAGGGCTATATCACGGATTTCATTGTCAATTTTGGCGTTCTTGCCACGAAGCCATTGTAGTGCTTTTCGGGCTTCTTCATTACGCCCGCGAGATATGTACCAACGGGGTGTTTCTGGGATCATTAGCATTAAAATGAAGAAGGGAACAGGCAAGGCTGCCCCTAAGTATGCCAGTTCATACCAATTAAGATATTTTCCAGCGGCGTAGCAAATTAATATACCGATATTTCCAATAGCTGTCGGAAACAAGCCTAGCGTACCGCGAACTTCAGGTTGAATAGTTTCACCGAGATAGACGGGGAACGCGAGTGACCCAACTCCGACACACAAACCGCAAATAACGCGTCCTGTAAGCACCAAGTGTATTATCCTTGCAGTTGCTATTAGTATCCAACCGAGAAAGAACGGGGGTGCTATGAAAAGAATAGTTCTGCGTCTTCCAATATAATCTACTAGTGGTCCACCAACTACGCCACCCACGAGGGCTGCTAAAGGCATCAAGCTGCCAATCCAACTAGCCTGTCGACAAAAAATGTATGGTTTTAATTAAGAACAACAACCAAACAATCAAACAAAATTGTAATTAATAAAGGGCGACATGTCAATTACCTCCTCATCTGTGATGGATATGGTGGTACTGTTCTTCATGGTCACGAGGGCTGGAGATGTGTACGCAGAAGAGAAGCCGATGATCATAGAGCCCATAGAAACTGCCACAGCAGCAAGAACCTGTAATTGAGAATAACGTCCGTCAAGATTTCAAATGTCGTAAGGGACAAATACTTCCTTGTCACTAAGAACATTTGAAGTTCCCTCCACCGCCACCGATATGATTCGGGTTAAGTGTCTCTTTAGGGATAATTCGCTTGCCCTAGAGTTAAGTTTTTGTTGACAAATGTATGTGCCCATAATCTACAAATATATTTTCGCGACAGTACATACTTTACATCTCTCCTTCTGAAGTCTTATTATTAACGGTGAAGTAGTCAGTAGTTATCATGCAAATAGTAACGGCTTCGCAATGTTTTCGGTTCATTACTGGCATGACGTTATTCGCAGGGAGGCGTGTGCGATGCGACGCAAACCGCCTCCTATTAATTTAAGCAATCATTGACTCTGATTGGGTCCACTTACCCATCGTCACTGTAAATAAATGGACAATTCTAATATCCTACTTGCTTTTATTTTGCGCACGTTTTACGACCGGGAAATGTAACTGTTGATCAATATTACACACTTGCATAGAACACACCCCCTTACTCTGTCAATTTGAAAGATTTCGCTAAAAATCTTCTGATTTGGTAAACAATAAGCTTTTTATTATCAACAATTTTCTAATGGTTCTTCATCCAATTTATATCGCATAATATGTACAGGCTATTATTTTTGCGGAACATACAATTTTCAACGCATTCATTTATAATTATAATAAAACTTTAAAGGTGAAGAATTCTCATTTTTATATTATTTTAAAAAGTTGCAGGTAGGTACTTGTTTTTTTTTTATATGGAAAATACGGCTGAAAGATTTCAGTTAAACTCATACTAATGTTCTCTACAGCTGATACTCCACTTTAAAACAAAGAATATGTTTACATTTGAACCGGTTACGTGGTTTGCGGGATACAGCTTTTAGGTATGGGGTTAAACTGTAAAAGTCATTCCTAATTTTTAAATACTATGGTGAGCTAGTCAGGTAGATGCTAATAGATAACTATAACGTAAAATATAATCATACTTTTTTCTATCAACTCTTATGCCACGCTTTCCTGAATTGTGTTGAATCCTATCAAGATTGCATACACAGGGGCTGTTCGGCTAAGCCTTTCCTCAGTCTCCAAATACATTAAATGCAAAAGCCTTTCTACGGTATAAAACATGTAATCCAAAGCATAGTCGAATATATTTAGACCAATGTTTATACATATTAATCATTATCGCGTGAAAAAGGTGGTTTAAAGCGCATTATGTTAAAAAAGGTACTTGGTTCTCAAGTTTTAGTCATAGTAGATCGACTTTGTTGATTACATATGTTATTATAGTAAAATTATACCGAGTCGATAACATAATGCGCCGTATCGATTCATAACGCATGACTTGAACGGAAAAAATGCGAGGAAATTTTACTTGAGGTGACTACACGTATAACTTTTAAAATTATAATTGAATAATGATAATTCACTGGTAATTTTGCACTGCCTGGTAACAAATTTTTGTTAACTACAAGGGACCGAAAATGCGTTGAATGCTAACCACGTAGTAACAAATTAATTAACTAGGCACAATTGGTCGCCTCGCATTTTAGTACACGGAATTAATAGCAATCATTAAAAAGAATGAATACATTTTGTCAGAAGTCGACTTCTATTTCATAATTCAGGACATCTTATATTTTTGTACTAGAAAGAAAGCTTATGTCGTGTCTATTTTCTATTCATTTAAAAATATACACGTGGCTCAAATTCTAAAGTACCTAAGTGTAATTATTTATTTTTATCAACACCGTATACCTAAGTAATTTTAGTTCTTACAAGCTGCAATCTGTAATTAGATGGAAATTGAGTATTTCAGAAATTATTGTTGCCTACCTGCGAAAACGTATATTTCGGCTTATCATATTCACTGGTGTACTGTATGCTGTAATGAGTATCTGCTCTCATTAAAATCTTCATGATGAAAATAGTATTTTTAACTGGTCATACAAAAACACTTTACACTTGATTTAAAAATAAACACCACAGCACTGAATGTGTTCTCGACTAAGTTACTGAAGAAATGAGTTTGTCTCGCTACAGTCGCTGCGATTTATATGGGCACAAATTGATTGGCTCGAGGCTGTACGATTAAAAACAGTCTTCGAATCATAAGTATGGGGAAAAAAAACGTCGTAAATAGATATATAATGGTTTTAACATGACATGTTAGTTCTGTAATGTTATACTTGTAACTGTCAGGATAGCAAGTACGTATTCGTAGTACTAGGAAGCTTTACCGTAAGCTGCCTGAAGATGCGATATTTATCATCATTAGCCATTAGGTCAATTTTAAACCAAGAAATGCATTTAAACAGTAATACTTCAGGAAGGTCATGGGCAGTATTAGGTTACATATAAAAAGAAGTTGTATTTGAATTATTAGTTCACCGTTTTTTTTATATTTCATAATGTAATTATTCGAAAGTATTAAGCACATGCATTTCCATAATCTAATTGTACCACAGTAAACACCGCACAAAGTTCTAAAATTAAATGCTGTTAAGTCCAAATGCCTCAACTAGTTAGAATGTTACATTATAGAACGAGACTTTTAAAAGTTTTGTAAGGTATCAGATTTTTAAATACCTATTCTCGAAATATGCCACAATGAAAACAAAAATACAACATTTATATGTTCCAAATTAGCAATTCTAAAAGTATCATAAATATGACAAATAGCTTTTAGTTATTTTGACTACTCCCATATAAATCGAGGTACTAATTGGCTACGCTAGCTTGTAATAACCATTTATAATAACTACGTTGTGTTTTCTTATTAGATTTAATAATACGATGTGTTTTCAAGGTACCTAGTCACTAACTTGCACATTGGTTTCAATGGAAGTGCATTCTCCTAGCTATATAACGAAACTTTATTGACAATCAATCAAGATCACTGCTGGCACTGATGGACCACGAAATTATTTTTAACTCACTTAAAACCGACCTAAATGTTATTTTACTTTACGCTGCGTTTGCTGGTGCGTAGTCTCCATTCGAGAACTTTGCTGCCTCATCGGCCATCAGCTCGGCGTGTCATGTGCCCTGCCCACTGCCACTTCAGCTTCAGCTGCTGGGCTATGTCAGTAATGCAGGTCGTTTCCAAGCGATCCTTTGGAAATCTATGGGGGAGGCCTATGTCCAGCTATGAACGTCCTGCGGCTGGTATGATGATGATGATCTTATTTTAAGTCGGTAAATACATACATATAACAACTTAAAACGTAGGAGGGAAAATCAAAGTCAAAGCATTTATTTCAATTAGACTATTTATTTACAGGCACTTTTGAATTATCAAGAAGTTATACAGAAAGTTGAAGCTAGTTGCTCGTTTGGATTGTCAATTCAATATGTACGTGTACGTCTTTACTCCTTGATATCTAATTTAACCTGTACCAGATTATGTGTATTTTGAAATGAATGAATCCATTCTGTGACTGTTCTACAAGCTGTTGATTTGCATCCTCGTCAAATTTTAGGAGCTTGTCATAGAAAAAAAGAAGTAATCAAATATAATTACGATTCCTGGCCAATATTTAATAAATGCTTGTTTTTTTAGTTGCAACTATCAAAAAAACAGTATTCCAGAATACTCCTCTTGCAAAAATCAGCATCGCCCAGTTGCGTATGCGGTAGGCAGAGTTGTCGCGCGGCTATATCAATGCGTGCATAGCGCCTAAACCCTCTGGCGAGATGGCTAGCTCGAATTTGAAAATCACAACCAAAAAATTCAAAACCAATTTATTTTATTATTGATTCGTATTAAGAATCACGAGCATAGTTAACTCCTTGAATTTGACGAGAATGCAAATTAATATATATCTGCTTTTAACAACAATAGAAATACGAGTAGGTATAATTATAACATGTAATTTGTTATCGGGAGCCCGTATCACCTTCTTAGTAGAACGCTACTGCCTATTGCATTATCATTTATGCGTATCAGTTTACCTTACTGCAATTTCCCCATGGACCGCACGTAATACCTAGTAAGTTTTTAGAAATACAGAAACCTCTCATATTATTATGATTTATGGTTCCATCACCATGAATCATTATAATATGAGAGGCTTGCAAGAAATAAATAATAATAATCATCTGTGACTATTTCTATACCAATTACCAATTTACCACTTTAGGAAACTAAAGTACGCCCAACCACATTTGACATGTGTTTTGAAACAAGCGCATTTGTGTATCAAATAAGATAATATTAATAAAGGAAATAGAATATTTTATTGTTTCATACTTTTCAGTAGTCTGGTGGTTGTCAAGTAAGCTTTCTGTTAATGATTGGCTCAATGACTGATCTGCGAAAAACTTATTAAAAACATCTTCAAAAAAACATAAATTAATCCTATGACCTGTGACTTGGAGCTGTTGACATAAGTTTGTGAATTTCGGCCTATTCTGCGTACTTGACTGGAGCACCGTCGTTAAAGTTGAAACGTCTCTTGTTTTTTTTATATTTAATGACTACTTAATTATACAATATAATTAAGGTATATGTCAATGTTGACACCGAAAAAGCTTGCAGCGTAGCTTTATACAGCAGAGATTATCGATGAGGACATACGTTCTTACCATAATCATGCACCAAGAAATAAATCATTGTTGGCTTTAATATCTTTTTAACAAAAAATTTAAAGCATAGCGATAAAAACGTATGAAAATATCAGCTGTCTAATGCTTTGCAGAATACACTTAGTATCACCAATTCTTAGAATACACCTAGAATTCTGTATTTAAGAAAAGGAGGAAAAGAAATGAATATAATAACAATTTGCGATACTCAACCATTTTGAACTGATCAATTCATAAATGTGATTTTTAATTAGTAAACAAAATATGACATCAAGATTAAATTTAAACTGCTCAAATTACGATTTGACCTATTTGTATAGTTTTTTATCAAAGTTTATAATATTTCTCTTGAATGTATTCTGTTTACGGACGTATGAGATCGTAAGGTGTGATAAACAGTTTTTATTGATCGACTCGTGTAGCATGTGTTCCACATGTTGACATATCGACGTCGGGATGGAAAGCGATAAAAGGACAAGACAGATAGCGTACTGTAAACAAGAAAATCATTAATGTTTTTCACATTCTTTTCCACTGATTGAATAAATAATACATATTATGTTTACATGTATAATTTAAACTTCCATATGCAAGATGTACCCTTATGATACAATATGATGGTTTCCACCAAAATATTATTTGCCATTGCGACTTTAATACGCTGCTATTGCACCAATAAAAGTAGCCAGTGATTATTTATTTGATTTAGATATCTGTAAAACGTCAAGTACTAATTAAACTTTCGCCGTTTAAAGTCGGTGGTGAGCGCCTATTTTGCATTTATAATTCACTTGAAAGCGTTAGCAACGCGTAGCAAACCTTGAGGTCACTCGTAGCAAAGCGATGGTGTCGTGTAGAAACTCCATAGACGACTTGTAGCAAAAGCGTAGGCGACGCGTATTAAAACATGAGTCAACGCGTAGCAAACGTGTAACCAACGCGTATCAAAGGTTGACGTGACTCGTAGCAACATTGGTATTGCGTTACTATGCCCCCGTAGACGTCTCATAGCAGAGTCATAGGTGTAGCAAAGGCATAGGCAGCGCGTAGCAAAGATGTAGCTCCGCGTAGCAAAGGCGTAGGCAACGCGTAGCAAAGATGTAGCTCCGCGTAGCAAAGGCGTAGGCAACGCGTAGCAAAGGCGAAGGTGACTCGTAACAGAGGTAGCGTCGCCTAGTAAAGAATAAAGATACATCCAATGCTTAACTGGTACGCACCAGATGCCTTGCCGGGCGTGTAGTATCGTACGCGTAGGTACATAGACGTTTGGTGATTATGGCTACCTTAACCGATACCCGTATGTAATTTGGATCGTTCATGATTGTTTTCACTAAGTGAATACGTTATGGCCTGGTGAAGTAAGTGGTAAATGCCATTAGCAACCAGTAGCATTATTCTATAATTTTATACATATTTTCATGGTGTATGAAACGTTGAATGTGCGTTTGATATCAACCGTGTCAAAAAGGCGCGCCGCGTGTTTGAAGCAGAAAACGACCTGCATATTGCGCGCTGAAACGCCTATCTATTTAGACTGGCAATGTGTCATTTAGCTGTTACTTTTTGCAGTGGATGAATGCACATTATTCTGAACAATTATTTACATCATTTCAAATTACGTATCGGTAAAGACAGTAGACAGCCAAGCCCATCATTGCAGACCGTGTTATGCTTCCAAGAACAAATTAGCAAAGTATTTTACCCATACCTAGTTCATTTTTGGCTAGGAAAGTATATGTATATGGATACGACTTCTAGAAACAATTGATTTTAGAAAAACTATCCTGGTATTCGGGATATAAATAAATACGCATTTTGACCTATTTTCATGAAAAAAATGTATTTAATTTAAAGGTAATTGATGAGTATATAAATGTTATGTGTTTTACCCTCGGCATAGTGAGATTTTTTCAATACAAACGTCCATTTGATTTCATACTAAACCACCACGTGAGGTTTAGGTAAATGTGCTTCGATCATGTAATCCCTAATTATTGTTTACACACGGAATTGAGCAATTTTCCTAGTTCGATTTCGTGTATAAATATAGCAAAGGCCTATGGACTTTAATTCGTATTTTTGCTAGAGCAGAAACAGAATAAGTTAACACGAAGAGTTTTAAATGGGGAGCCCACCGCAAGGATCGTTTTACACGTAAGCGGGTCGGCACATTCGGTTCGGCTTAATCAGTACAATGTTATAAAACCTTGAATTGCGAATGCCAAACCGAATAGGCCGAACCGCTTAAGTGTATAACGATCCTAAGGCATTGTCATTTGACGTCATAACGTGTAATCTATCGCGAGTTCATAAAAACTACACATAACATTGACCTCAGAGATGAGAGCGTCTTATTATTACGTTCCTGAATGTTATCATCCAGCACAATAACATGCTGTTATCAGTCTTTATAATAATAAGTCTGTCTGCAGAGCAGTAGGTAGGTTCCTAGTTCATTGATATGCACTTGCAGTCAAGCATATAATTATAAATATACAATGTTTAAGAATCAGGCAAATAAAACCACTAGGTGCAAATTATAAATTATCTTGTATTTTGTATTAAAAATAACAACAATAAATACTGACTCCATAATATACGGAATCTAAATGTAGTTAGTATACGGAAAATCAAATTATATATTACAAGTAACTTAAAATAAATATTTGGTTACTACCAGTACTTAAAACATATTTGTCATGATCATTGTTAAAAATATAGGGTACAGATCTATGTAATAGAGTCTAAAACAAGCAAGCTCTCTGTGAGTGGTTTCAAACTATTTACAATTCTAAATAAAATTTATTGATTGTACAGTTAAATACATGACTCTATACGATATGCGATTGTTCTTCTATGTAAAATTTATTATACAATAATTATAAATATGAGTGAGTCTTCCTAAACAGATCCAATACATTGTTATCAAGGAACTAAAATAATAGCGAGCACCATCGCAGAGCGAAATGCTACTACAATTTTACAACTAAAGGAACTGTTTCAAGACGTTTTGAGGATTATACTAATTTACTACTATTTACACCTATTACAATAAAACTTATGGCTACATTCCCATTCAGTCTTCAGCCCGCACTGATTTAGTGCTTTGCCTTATTTCATATTCTAAAATTTGCTTCCTAACACAGTTCATAACTTGATATTTTGGAATGTACATTATTCCTACATATTAGGCGAAATCCGAAATTAACAGCCACTTTGTGTTTGCTTACTGCTGCTAATGGTCCGCACTCTGCGTGAACCCCCAGTTAATTTCCTTTCTATTTCCTCCAAACTCTTACCCCGAGTTTCAGGTACAAAGAATATAACGAAAAACAATCCAATTAAACAAATGACAGCAAACAACCACACTGTGCCGTACATATGAATGGCGTCAATAATGTTGTGGAAAGTCTTCGTGACTATGAAAGTGCACGTCCAGTTAAAGCCAGTCGCTAGAGATGCGGCAGTACCACGGATCTTTGATGGTAAGATTTCGCCTAACATGAGCCACGGAATGGGTCCAAAGCCAATTGAGAATCCGAGTACGTATATAACAAGGCAGGCAAGTGGCAGCCACCCGAAAGCGGTGACGTCTACTCCAGCTTCCATAACGTAGAAGTAAGCTCCCAAAGATACCAGTGTAATAATCATAGAAACTGAGGAAATGTACAGTAACATTTTACGACCTAAGCGATCTATGATACCAGTTGCTATAAATGTGGATACGAAGTTAACTATGCCTATTATGATACTTGATACATTTTCATCAACAGTGCTTCCAGACATTTTAAAGATTGAGGCGGCATAGAAAATGACAGCATTAATACCACTTAATTGTTGGAACAACATCAATCCGAGAGATATAAGAACAGCTGGCATGTATTTGAGAGTAAATAGTTGTCTAAAGGCATTTCCACCTGTTTTATCAGAATCTGCCTGCGACCGAGTGAGATCCTTCATTTCTTTATCAACGTTTGTATTTTTTCCTCTAAGCCACTGCAGGGCTTTCTGAGCATCATCGTTACGTCCTTTGGAAACAAACCAACGTGGAGTTTCTGGTGTCAGCATCATGAGCAAGAAGAATGGTACAGGTAGTGCGGCTCCAAAGTATGCTAGCTGTGACCAGTCCAGATAGCTGCCCACAAAGAATGATAGTAGAATGCCAGTGTTACCAAAGGCAGTGGGTAGCAACCCGAGTGCACCTCGTACTTCCGGCTGTAATGTTTCTCCGAGGTAAACTGGGAAAGCCAGGGAGACTATACCAACGCATACTCCACAAAAAACTCGTCCAGCAAACACCATCAACACACTTGACGCTGTTCCTATCAGAATCCAACCGAGGAAAAATGGTAGAGCCATCCCCATGATAGTCCATCGTCTTCCAATACATTCTATTAGAGGCCCTCCTGCGATGCCACCAACCAACGCTGCCAGAGGCATAAGACCGCCGACCCAAGTTGCCTGTAATAGAAAGAATTTAACATTATATTGAGGAGTCAAAACATTCACATCAACAACAAAGTAAAAATATTAATTTAAATAATAATGATATAGAAAGTATTTTGCACACAATTTTTAATGGATATAGTTTATGTTTTTAAACTCAGCTTGGTAAGACGACTTTAGGTAAACGTATTCAAAAGTCAACTAGCCCTTTTATTCACGTCAGTAAATAAGTTAAAATTAGGGCATAACAGAATATGCGGCGATCAGTAACCGTAGCTTCAGATCGATATTAATGAAGTGTTCAAGATGTCAAATTAATTAACTTTGTTTTATCTTATGTCTTCACATCAAAAGGACCCTTACCTCTTCTTTTGTCATGTGCAAAGTAGCGTTCATGCTTATTAATGCAGGAGAAGTATAGCCTGACGAGAATCCGACAATCAAGGAACCCATAGACACGGCGAATGCAGCCAAGAGCTGAAACAAAACAAAAACAAAATGTTAGACTCGGTTATTATTACTCAAGTTTACACGTGGCGTATTGGAATGGCACCTGCGGTCCTATGTATGACATTTCTATAGACTTAATATTATTATCTAACAGTGAAATGTAGTCACTTAACAATCTACAAAAATAAGTTTTGTACGGTACACGTAGTCTCGCGAACTTTATCCAGAAAGCTATGAAGTTCCGTGGGTGGTTACCTTCTTTTATGTACCCCTTGCCGCCCCTGCACCCATGTGTGTTTGTTATAAAGTTATTTACATTTAGTATACATAGAGTCCTAAGTGTACCAGACCTGTGTACCTAATGCACATAACCTGGAATGTACATACAGTTTTATTTCGCAAACTTATGGAAAAATAAACTTACATTTTTCCTGTACGTAGTTACAAAATTACTTAAGTAATTTGCCTTCATAATGAAGAACATCACTGTATTATATAAAAAAATTCAGTTGTCCAAATGTGTGGACGGTTGTAAGGCTAGGCATTGACTAGAAAAACCTTCAAATAATAAGGAAACGATTTACGACTATACTCGCAAGTACTCTTTTTTCCACTTAGTACAAGTCTTATCGAAATCGTGGATGGTATGAAAGGGTGTTTGTAAATTGAGTTTTTTCATTATCCGCAAATATGCATCGTAAAGGTGCACGTGACTTCATAAATGATGGTTTATTGGTATTGCGTTTACATGAAAAACTAAATTAACGTATAAAATGAGTATGTGTTTGCAACTTACTTGTGTCCACAGGTAGAGCCGTTGAGTTGTCGGAGCATATGGAGAGTCCCCATTGATTGCATACTCAGATTTTACTTTGTTACTCTCCGTACTTAATTGTTTCACAAACGGAATCGAATTCCGCAAGTTCTCGTCCTTGGCACTTTTGATTTCCATCTCCATCTTGTACTTGAACTCGTTTCCTAGACTGATCTGCCGGAGTTGCTGGAAATGGCGTCGAGTATTCTCGAACGAGTCCTGTTCGTCCTCACTGCTGCTTTCCGTGGAAGCGTTCTCAGGGATCGTTGCGTAGGTAGGCACCAACGTCCCCTGGGATCCACAAGACGTTGCCAGAGAGGTACAGGTTGTAGAAGCAGACAGCGACGGCTTCGAAGGTACTCGAGAGTACTTAGGTCCGCGGCTCCGGTACAATCTCTCCTCGTCGCCTTGTCCTCGGCGAGCTTGTTCGCTTCCACCCTGCAATTTTAAAGATTAAATATTGTAGATTTCAATTTCTAATCACACCATAGATGCTAGTTTTAAATTAAAAACACACCAATTGTTAAAATAGACCGGTCACTCAAGTTCTCTAGACATTACTGGAGTAATCATCCGCAAACATACCCCATTTATTATATCCGCTATCTAATGTGCGTAAGTCAAGTCCCAGAGGTCAGATCAAGAAAACACACATTGCTTATTGACCACAAACTATCATATGGCCACTGCATGTTTCGATAACCAAGTGATACGCGTGGTTGGTGTCATGACCCGATCCATACGCAGAATCCTGTTCCAAACACCACTTTACACAGGACCTCCGCGCTTCTATCATAATTTGCTTTAAACAATAGTCGCGTCAAAATTAACTAAGGACAAGGCAGTCAGCCTGGCCATAACGAGCACAGACAGCACGACTGTTCACAGTCAATATTCTTGACGTTATCATGCGATTGTCCATTAGTTATAATGATGTTTATAAAACAATCTATACAGACTTTCTTTGCTTGTCACACCTGTAGCTGTAACCACTGGTTCATTGACGACAGTGTGATGTTTACATAATGTAGTAGCCATGCCTCGACATAATTTTTATTCTCAATCTAGTTGTACCCAAACGGTAATTCAGTTACTTTTTATCTATAGCTCTTTTATTCTAATTACCTCTGACTCGTTACTAAATGTATCATAACTCTTTTTCCTTTTAACTGTTTTGTTATTATTGCATTTCATTGCACTTCAGATAGTTTATTTTTATATTTTTTGGGCAGAACAAAACAATAATAAATAATATTGATAAGGCATGACATCACTTTTGATTATTTGGATTTATTTCTTCGTTTGTAGAAGTTTGTTTATGTTTTTATGCCAGAGGTTTAATGGAAGTACTAAAACTTCGCACACAACAATTTGACATCATTCAACTCAAGTTAGACTTTGAACCAATAGCAAATAATATTTTTTCCGCGAAGCTTGTTGCGGTAGGTTTTTATTTTATTTTTAAGGAGTTTGGTTTCTAAAATTAATCACACGAATGTCGGGCAATCGGTTCAATTACAAACGCTAGAGATTGACGTGATCGACATTAAAGTAACGGTTCATTAAGATGGTCACGTGTTTCTATTGAAATCTAATCGTCACAGTTGACTTAGGGAGGTCGATTGATATGTTTAATTATTGATACTGTATCTACTTATTTTACAATATGTAGTTATTTGTATGTTACATATTTATAATTAAAATTTATTCCATCAAATATGTCAAGGTTTTTGTTTACATGGCAAAATAAAACAAACATGCAAAAAATTGTTTGATCTTTGCGTTACTTCGATCGCGAAGGCGACTATTAGGGTGGGACTACCCTATTCCTCGAACATTTACGACTGTTTAGTTTTCCATAACTCTTGCGACCTTCGAGAAGATGGTTATATTTTTGTTCCTATAAAGTATATTTTATTTGTGCCTTTGATTTTTCAAATAATACTGAAACTTAAAGATTTCAGATCCATTACATTCCATGTTTTCCATAACTCTTGTGACTTTTAAAAAGCCAAGTTTTGCTTATATTTTTGTTTTAAAAAGCATACTTTAATTAGGCTTTCAATTTTTTTAATTACATATAATGAACCTTAATTATTTCATAGCTATTATTTGAACTTGGCGCCATTTCATAATATGCAAACGTTTAAAAGCGCCATCTATTGAGATGTATGAAATTTTTTTAGTCAGTGGTTTGACAAGATGAATGTCCACTTAGTTTGATCGCCGGTTGATGGCGCTAGTGTCTCATTGCAAGCCTGAAAATTGGTAAACAGATCTCCGATAACGACTGAAGAGCCTTCTGAGTCACGTCATTCCTTTCTCACCCGACTGCACGGCAGCAAAGACAAGGTTATTGTATAATTTTATTAACTTCGCAGAGAAACGTAAATCAAAAGGGTTTTTCGGAAGTGACAGCAAGACAATATAAAAAAATAATAAGTAGGTACTATTCATTCTCATCCTTTAAAGAAAAGGATAGTTAGTTAAGTTAAGCCTTCTACGGCGCTATCTACCATTGCGGCTAGCCTTGCAAGGCCGCCTTGATTCAATGCGGCCGTGAATTCCGGCTGCGAACCTACATGACTTCTTCATATTTACAGACTGCAGTTCATGTGTAGTTTTTTTGTTTGGTTAACAGGGACGTTATTAATATTTTAGGTTTGAGTTGAATTCTTCAGTGAGTAATTCCATGGAAAAGTAATGTCAGCACCAGGTTGCTAGGCAACGCGGGCCGGCATCGACATTAACTGGCGGCAATGCTGCATCGTGTGCCTTTTCCAGAGCTTTCTAAAGAACTCTCGCCTATTGGGATTTTGTAATGATATTCTTATTTTTTTTTAATATAATAAACAGAGTTACATGTTTTCGGATGATTTTCTTTATACATTAATTTAATTTTCGCTTAGCTTAAAATAAATAAAAGGAGATATAATAAGGTATTTCAAAATAAAATCAAAAATAGTTTGTGCTTATCAATACCCTGGCAGGCTAAATTGAATTTACAAAAATATAAATTGTATTGATTATATCGACTTACCCTTTCGGTGGAGAGCTGCTTGAGGATACCCATGATCTTCCCCATGGCGTTGGGATTATTCTTATTGAAGCTCATTTTGCTGGCCTCTTTATTAAGTTGAAAACTTGTCAAGGAACGTCAAAATGATAATGTTTATGCAATATAACACTTTGTGGAACAGTGTATTGAAATTGTTCTATAAAATCCAGGTTCAGGTTGTTAGCGGCAAATAGTCCACATCACTCCGAAATAACTAGAGGATGTTGCCCTCTGCCAGGCCTGCAGTTACACACGAACGCTATGGCACACAGCTGCGAATTGACACAATTTTACCGCCGACGCCTTATTTAAATTTATTTTATTTACAGTTCACTAAGTTCATTCAACAAATTGTAATTCCCGCGCTTATTATTCGTCAAAATGCACAACATTCAATTTTTGCAAATTTTGGACAACATTAAATGTTGGCAACGCGTTACCGAATTCTTCAGCAATCGAGTTATCTATTGAAACTTGCAGATGGCAGCGCAGTGTTTTATATAGGAGGTTGGCAGTCGCGGCACCGTCTGCCTTCTCCCCGGCCCCCCCCACTTCTGTGTCCCCACACCGAAGTGGGGGTGCATGTGTGCGTGAATGTTGATAGTGTGCACACTGTGTGCGATACACACACTACCTACTGCTTCATCGGCTGTTTGCAACGGAATAACTTTGAATATTTGTATTGTTTGTTAGAATTTGAATAGCCAGGTTACGCAGGTACACGATACTTGTTGAATTAACCTAAGAACAACCATAAGTTGCCGTAGCAAAAGGGAAGTTACATTTTGTATTTTATAAACGCTATGATACAAATGTCAAGTTGTTGGGTACTAGAATCCTGAAATTGTCAAGGTCTTTTTAGGTTTTTATGCTATCTATTTTTTTTATAATTTACTGTATCTATGTGAATCAATTAATTGCCTAAAATAACTGCAATACTAAACTAGACATCGCAATGCTAAACTAGAAAATATTTTTTTATATTACTGACTGTAGTCTATTTAATATTAAGCCGTTTTATAGCCAGCGAAATTTATTTATTAATCTATGCTACGGCAAAAATAAAAAAGCATCAGTTTTAAGTCAATGAGAGTTGACCTTTGGATTCCGCTCAAATTCTATCAAAAATAGAGTTATATCTACCGAGACGGTTATTTTTTAACATCCTTGTTGGTAGTTGGTATAAGGCAACATTGAAGTGTGAGAGTGTTGCCGCGCTGTAACAGGTCTGGGCAGTCGCCGCTGCCGGCCGCCGGGTCCCGTAATCAACGACCTTGCTTGCCTTTACTTAGTCCGCTACGTCTCGTCTGGGGGTGTGTCCTGAGAGACTCCGCTCTACGTGACACACACAGCGTTTGACTTCGACACTCTAAAACACGTTTTAAGATAAATCTCTTGTCTGTATTTAAAACACCTGACACACATCTATGCAATGTAAAGGCTAGATTAGTTAATTGTAGTTTGAACGATGAATTTTATATTGTATCGCTGAAATTGAAATTCCTGTTATATGTACGATAAATGTTTTTCGTGATAACCAAGAAATAAAAAAACATGCTGTTGAGAACTATGATGCCACAAACTTCAGCTGTTGCATATAGCTATAATATTTGTAATAATTACAATCGGATGGAACAAGAGATGGTCGCCAGTTCGACGTGTGGTTTTGCGGTGTGTAAGGTATTGTATCATATGGAATCAAACAATTGAAGGCGGGCCTCGCGCACGTCATTCTACAACTGTTTTGCCCGACGCATTGTGACTTGCTTGATTGAATCCATTGAATCTAATGGCCCACGGAGCAAGGCATTTAGATAAAAAACTCGGCGTTACACCCAAATAATTTAATAAAAGAATGAGTTGATAAATTTCTAAGATTAGTTTTATCATAGTGTCACGTTTTAGATAATTTTAGATCGCGGATATTTTTGCAATGAAAAAAAAGGTGTGTCTCCTATGAATCATTTCGGCTTTCATTAAATAACATGCAAGTATTTTGACCGAATGCGATAGGGATCAAGTTATATCTATACTAATTGATCTGGCATCCTTTTCAGGAGTTTAAAACTTTTTTCAAAACTTAACAGCTGTGTACCTACTTGTCTACCTCATTTTCTGAACCTCAATTAAATAGCCGAAATTGCATCATTAAATTTTATCTTGTATCAGCCTTTCCCAGTGAATGCGGGATTTTGAATTTATTTGTGCAGAACCCTAATATTACTTTTACCTATTTACGAAAAGCAAGTTTTGCATTTTATCAGATCGGTAATGATTTTTATTGTACAGGAAGGTGTGTCTTCGATATTATCCTAATAATTGTAATAGGTACGACTGCCAAAATGTTGCGCATAATGTAAGTTTTTGATTAGATGGGAATCTGAAACGCCATTAAAGCAGTATCTTTCAATAACATGATATCGATATAGGATATCACAGGCACTCGATGTAGGTATTATGAGTCTGCTATTTTAGTTGCAGTTATCAGGAGTTTCTCATAAATCTGGCGGTTAATTTTTACCTAACATGTTTTATCATAGTTATAATAATTGTGTGTAATTGTTAACGTGTGCAGCCGCGTGCTCGCCGTCACGTGCGCTTACTAAACTGGCGGCCGGGCGCACAGCCGGTGTTCCCAAAAGCTCTGCCTTGACCCGCCCCCAGACACACACACAGCCGGGAGCTTTTACGTCACACGACAACAATACGTCATACACACGTGAATCACTAATCCTCTAATGTTATAGTGTGGACGTGACCGCATCTTTCTGTCGAAATGTTGCATCATTTGGTTGAAATGTTACTAACCATGCTGGTTGTTTTTAGATGATTGTGGTAAACTAAACCATACCTAGCACCTGAACTGGCAATGCAATACCTACATTTAGCTCTGGTATAATAAATGAGTAATTTCTATCATTGTTTGCATTCAATTATGAGACTGCATAGGTAAAGCTTAGGTAGAGCCCGTTAGCGTAATAGCGTTTCTGTCTAACCAGCTATATTGCATGACGTCACGCGAAGGCATTGTAGTTCGTGACACTGGTGGCACACAGACGCACTTGTGTAAACTTACAGTATTCATAGGGGGCACACACACGTCACACAGTCAAAAAATGTCAGTGGAATATTCCAAAGAGTACAGGCGGTCCGGGGGTAGGGTTGACGGATTTCTCGAACGTTCCGCGGCCCATGGATCTTTCCGTACCATATGCAGTTATGGTGTGCGGTGTATTCTTGCCACATGAATTGCAATTCAATATACCCATAAAAAAACCACCAATGTTTAAATAGTATTCCTTTGCGACAGACCTGTCTTGTATTACGATACTATTATTGGTAAGAAGACGTTGTGAAAATGATTGTACCTTTCCTAGGCGATACGATAAAAGATAACAATAATTCATGTTATAATCATTATGCACAAATACATCACGCGTTTCATCCAAGTGGGAGTGTTCTATCTTATCAAAAACAAATCAGATATATCTACTTCCGATTAAAAATTTCCATTGAGAGCTGGTGTAAAATTACGACATTTCGCATAGTAACTGTAATATTTTGCCAAGATAGTTTTTTAACATTTGTTAATCATTTTTCTTTTTTCCTAAAGTAATAAACTGAAGTAAATCTACTCGAACTCTTGGCCTCAACGTTTACGTACATAACTGTCTTTCATTGATCAAACTTATATTTTTTTTTCAATGCTTCTTGATTAGACTGCTTCGTGTTCATATACATACCGAATACTTAATATTGCAGTGTTGTGTACCCACGTTTCTAGAAAATCAATAGTTAATGCGGTTCAGTGTGTAGTATTAGCAGGTAATACAGGCTGGTCGATAACACAGTATCTAGGGCGATCGATAGTCCTTTACTTGACCTAGCAACTGAATTATTGAAAATCAACCATAATTGCATGAGTAACAAGAGACTTTTGATTAAAGATCAAATTCTATAATTTCTATTAAACACACCTGAGTGCATTTGTATCAGGCAAAGGTTACTCATGAGTTCATGACATATTACCTATTAAAGTAGGTATATCAATTGGATATTTTAAAGTAAGTATCTAATAATTAAATGCCCTGCAGTGGGACAATAAGAAACTGCGATTATTTTACAGTTAACCATGTGAACTTTCACTATCGTGCCATACAACTGGGACGTATTATTTTTAAACAATTCTGAATTCAAAACTATCTGCAATAACAAACCGTCGTTTTTTTTCTATTGAAATTAAAAGCAATGTTATAATTAATACTTAATTATATTATTGGTCGCTCTCCCTCTAAGGGGAAGGGTCCGTGCTCCACTGAGAGACCGATTGAATGAAATGGTTAAAAGGGAATTCTGTGTGTGTGTGTTATTGTTAGTCAATGATTAACTCGGTGTGAATGAAGGCCTACGCAGACCGGGACATCGACAAATCCCTTCCGTTGTCGCGGCATCATTTTAAACCAAAGCAATTTATGTCATATTTCTATATAGATACGTTTGAATGTCCATTGGTAAAAATTTAAATCCCTTGCCGTGGAGGTCTGCGTAGGCCTTTAGTCGGTCTGATCTTGCACAATAGAGAACAAGTGTGAGCGGGCGCTCCGCCGACCTTGACGAAGTGCAGACAATTACAGAGGTTAAACTGAACACACCCTTCGATGCAGGGGTCAGCAATCTGGGTTTAAATGAACCTTTTTTTTTTTGCGAGATATAAGTAGAAATATGTAGATACTAGTTGATTAAGTAGTTTTACAAGGCACATAAATCTCTTCATTATTTCCTTCATTGCGTTAATTAATAATGACACCTAAACCAATCGCTGCTGGTTGCAAATAAGATACTATCGCGATACCAAACGTGTATCAACTTAATAAAAATTAAACTTGTTCGTTGAATATGTACGGTCTTATAAGATGAATATCTACTTATAATCTTTCTATTATTGTCTGCATAATGGCATTGGCGTTCCTAATAATAACTGTCATCATCTTTCCTATATTACATAACCTCGCATTGATACTGACCAGCCTCACTCAGCCCATTACAATTGTCTTAACTTGTAGAGCTCGAGAACTCTTCCATAGTGGTTGCACTTACATACATACACTACAACTCATAAATCGATTCTTTAAAAATAAATCAGTGAGTCATCAACTCATCATGGCTTATCATAATGCGCCCAGACATAACATGATAAAGCTTTAGCAGGTTAGCCAGATTAGCGCTGCACACGCCTTTCATGCAATATCAACAATAGGTAGGTAGTTACCTGTAATGAAGTATGCACGTAATAAATTGGGTAGGTACTCTCACAAACACTGCATCAAACGCAGTATTAGATACAGAACCATTAAATAATCTTATGAGGCGGTAAATCGGTGCGGTGTACGTATGTCGGATCTTATTATTATGTGCATAGATTAAGTAATAATAGTAGGTACTGGTAGTGGCGCAGTGCCCTAAGAATTAATTCCCACACGAGCTGTATAGAATATAGGTACCTACCCTATATACAGCGAAGCCGATTCGTTTAGTTCGACGCGGTATAGTTAGGAATCCTACACGTTTCTACACTTGCTTTAGAATTCCTGGGTGTTTGCCACCGTAGCGCTATAAAGGAAATACTACAACGCTATTTACGAAAGCATGTCGTTTGTTTAATCTGATTCTAGCGTACTCTGTGTTCGACCTGCTTGAAATTTCAATTAACCTCTGCAGTACTTTTTGGAAAATGTATTAATAAAGTTTCTCATTTTCGCTGACATTGTTATTTTTGGTAGCTAATTATGATAAAACTGTTCAAATATGCTCGTGAGAAGCCAATTAACATTGTCGGGTGTTTCAAAGTTGGTAACACGTAAACAACTCAAACAATTGTTAGGTAGTAATCCGTGAAAAACTTTAGATCCAAACATAACTACTTTATCGTAACTTTATTGTTAAAATACTCTATTATCGTGCTACCTGCACATTTTGTAATAATGTATTAGTTCATGACTATCCGCTGGAAAATTATATATGATTAAAACAAAAAAAATGTTAGCATGACTGACCAGACAAGCAACCAAGGGAACACAAGACAAGCGAGAGTCTTGCTAGACAAGGCTTCACACAAAATAACTATTCGTAGAGCCTTTACTAATGAGATAGATATTATACACTGTACGCCTTCAACGTTTTAGCAGGGATGCGAAGTTTGTTCGAAAGAGTTACCGAGGCCCTGAAACGCAAAGGGCATTAGGAGGAACACGGAGGGGTTTCAGCCAGTAAGAGCCTGACATTCCCTTCCGCTCCTCCCGGAGGGGAAGAAGTCATTTGATGATTTCCCATCCTTAAAAAGGCCTTCAACATAACATACCATCACTCTTGTATTCCCCGAAGGATTAGGCAGAGGTGTACCAATGTACACTTACAGTTCGCAGGTATGTTTAGGCCTTCAACGATTAAATTAATCCTATCCTTAAAATACTAAATGAACTTTTGCAATAGTCGCATAAAATTTTCATTCATGAAACATGTCGAAAAACCTGAAAGTCATCGTTCAGTTCCGTTAGCTGAATATTCATGCATGGAAACTTCGGGTAAATATGAAATCTTGAATAAAAATATTTACACTGCGTCACATAAAGACGCAGTGTAAATGCAGTTATTTTTGATGACCATATTCGTAGCTCATACATAGGCTCGCCCCCTATTACATGGGACCTAAACATACCGGCGAACTGTGGGTGCATATTGGTACACCTCTGCCTAACCCTACGGGGAATACAGGCGTGATTGTATGTATATATAACAAACACTGTCGCCATTAAAAAGAGTGACAAGAAAAAAAAATCTAGATCCAATGTTTGCTGTAATTACGAGAGATTAAATACACTTCAATGCGTCTCACTTAAGCCGGATCCAATTTCGTTTTAATAGGGTTCAGTAAACGTTGTAATTTATTGCTCTATCTACATTTTCACCTATTTAAGAAACTAATACTACAACTTTGGTATATAAGGTGTTACCAAAATATCTGCCACGGATTTAATGGGAGGTAGTATTGTGTTTAAAGATTACAATAGTGAAGAAATTTCATACCGCAGAATAGTTAATTCAATTTGAGAAAATAAAGTAATTTAATAAACATTGACTCTAGTCTGCATAACGCGGTTTACAAATTTAAAAAAAATATGATTGATGACATTATCAATAATTTATCTTAACTATTGTAATCTATAAACACAATACTACTTCCCATTAAATCCGTGGCAGATATTTTGGTAACACCTTATATAAAGCCGTATAAGTAATTATTTTATTGGAATCTCTCTGCGCAGTTTCCAATATCATTGCGCGGTTTACTTAGATTGTGCATTCCAACCCGCAAAGCCTGCAGTGGTATTATGCTGGTGTTATAAGCTTAACACACTACTTAGCAAATATAATAATTATCAACAGACGTAATCCTTTTATTCCGCGTTAAAGCAGAAGCTTTAACAGTATCCAGAAGGATACTGTTATCTGCGATCACTAATCCTATGCTATGTGCACTATGTGGGATGGTCAGCGTGATCGCAGTCATTACGAGGCCCCACGTTCATCAGTTACGGGCTAAAACTGCCAAAACTGCTACGAACCATGACTGTTACCTTTTTTGCACCGAAAACACAATACTTACCGGCTCAACAATTAGCGTGGAATCTTTCCATCCGCAGCATTGTGAGAGACATGGCGACGTACAATGAATCACTTTTTATTTATAATATTTAATTACGTTTTATGTATGTATTCGCATTCCTTTCCCAGAATTATGCAGACATGAAGGTAAAAGTAAGCAGGTACAGAAACAGAAAAGCCGAGTGCTGTAATGAGCCGCATCGATCACGCACGATCTCGGACGTAGGTGGCGCCATCAGCCGGAATGCTTATTACCATAAGAGTATTTTATTAATCCTTGGATGGCGCCTGAATGGTTCCTTCAGAAACGGTATCTTACTGAGTGTAACTATTAACTTGCTCGTGAAGAACCTAGTTAATCACAACCTACATAGAAACTTCATCAAAGTCGTTTTACGAAAAAAGATCTAAAGTATACTCTATCTTAAGAATCGTCCGTAAAACACACAGACAGACACACAGACAGTTAAATCGTTTCTCTGGGACTCGTCGAGCTTCAATGTCTTGGCGCTTTTCTTGTGGTCGCCACTGTTGATTCTGGCTTACAGGAGTTGCAGTGGTTTGGGAACAGTGTGGCGGGCTTGTCCCAATAAAAAAAAAAAAAAATCGTCCGTAAAAAATTAAACAAAAGTTACTGCGGCCTTTCTGAGGAAGTTTTAAATGAAAGATGAAGTATTAATACAATCGAATGAACTGTTGTCAGATGAAGATAAAATTCGGACATAAATTTCATCTCGCCGAGATGATAACATGATACATGATGAAACATGTTCCCGGAACACACTCACTCAGTTATTCCGAGTTGTAATCAGGAACTCATTATTTTATCATCTGAATTTGTATGCATCAATAAAAATAAATACAATCTTATGAAAATATTACCTTTATAAAAATATACTTATTTAAAATTAAAATAAAATATTGTAGGTAATGTCGACAGTCCTCCTCATCGTCATCATACCACCACGCCTGTATCCCCGAAGGGTTAGGCAGAGGCGTACCAATGTACACCCACACAGTTCGCCGGTAGTTGAGGTCCTATGTAACAGGGGGCGAGCCTATTGCCATTAACCGGGCACAGATCCAATACAAAACAAAAAAAAATAGTAGTAAATACAGTCCTATGGCACGAAAGTCGTAAGTCAATCGTATTCAGTTAGTGAATGAGATACGTTTATTTCTATGTGTGCGAGTGGAGCAGCTCTATATTTGTCGGTTCCAAATGTCATCGCAGTTCTAACGGGAACGGAACGTTTACGATACGAGGTTTCTTATTTATTTCGAAATAGCATTTGCTTTGTCAGTGCAATGTTACTAATCCTAAAATTTAAATTTTAGATTCACAGGCTTTCAATTTGTGAAAGCCTGTGAATCTAAAATTTAAATTATACTTTTCATAATACTTTTTAGTTTAATATCTGAAATGTACAATTTTTTATCGTAAAGGTTATCTTTAATCGTTATTGTTTCTAATACTCATATTTCATCTGTCATCATAATCTGCTTAGCCTTTTCCCAACAATGTCGGCTTCCAGTCTTCAGCCCGATGTAGCTGAATACCAGTGTTTTACATGGAACGACTGCCCTTCTAACCTCCATATCCCAGTTACTAGGTAACGCGATACCTCTTGGCAAGACTGGTAATGAGACTAATATGTCATCTTTATTTTTTTTAATAAAAATCTCATTATATATCGATCGTAAATACATACTATCAAGACAAAATCATTTCGCTGTGGGAAAACAACCATTAAAATATCATAGTGTATTAAGTCTTGCACAACTTTTTATAACATTCATAAAAAAGAAAACCTTTTTACATTTACTGTTTACTACAGTTTTTTTTTTAAGTCGTCTGCTGTTTTGCTGTGCGTCAGTATTGGCAACACTTCGTCAGTGAAAGGAGGTTAGGCCAATGATGTATAGACGGTGCTAATATTTTTCCCTTCTATATGTCTTTGTCACCAATCTTCCAATTACAATGCACTCTGTCTCTGCTCGTACCCATTCGTAATAAAACGCAACGTGTGTAGCGACCTCAGTGTATGCGCCGAGGTACTGATGGAAAAGTACTGGAGAAAAGTACGCGCCAGGGGTTGTGAACATTTTCATAATCATAGTTATAGACCTTAAGTGGTCTTGAATTTTAGTAGCTGCTACATATTTCAGCATGCTGCAAATTTCTGCAAATTTCTATTAAAAGTTAACTAAGTGTTGATGTTAGTGAAGTGTTAAAAGTAACTTTTATTAAAAATTATAAAAGTTATGTTATTATTTAGATAACTTTTATTTCTTATTATAATTAAGGAACCACATAATTTATAACTTCCGTTTCTTTTGCTTTCGTCTTAAATACTTTCATATAATTTAATAATCGATACTGTTTTCAGGAAGGTTATTTACAACTGCCGAACCTGAATCGGCCGACTAACACAAGCGCGTAACACCCACACGTTTTAAACGTTTTACAATATGTACACGTCACTCACACACGAACGTTTAGTATACACAGGAGTTGGTGGGTGTGTGAAACTGTAAACCGAGGCGCCTTCTCTACACCCACAGGTTTGAACATACGCATGTGTGATTTACTCAGTGCGGTCGCACTCGCAATGTGCAATACTTCTAATAGGTAGGCCAAACATTAATAAGCAAAGTGGTTAAAAAATAATTGTAGGAATAATTTTATATTTTAGGTATATTTTAGACAGATTTCAGCTCGCCAGAATGCTAAAATTTTCAAAATATTTGTTCAAAAACTTCCGTTCCAACGTAATTTAGAAATACGTAATATTAACATAGGTACCTTCTGGTTTTCTCCCTATTATTTCCCTATTAACTTATATGAAGGTATTACTTCGGTTAAACCTGGATAAATAATATTATTAGGAATACAAATACGTCATACGGAGTTTTTGAAATAAATTGTTGTCGGTTGTAATTACCTAAATTGTGGTTTAAAAGTATTATCTTCAGATACACAATGTTTACCAAAAGGTGAAGTTTATTTTGCATTATTACATCACTTAGGAGATATTTAAGTTTCTCGCGAAAAACAATATTTGATTGGTTTTACACCATGCTTATGGGGGCCTCGCTCACAAAGTAAACTGAGATAAAACTATGGATTATCTGTTTGGAAAGCATTATCATTTCCTGTAACGCACCAGATGACGACATTGTAGTCGCCACTCGCGAATTTACTGATAATAGTCGAAAGTAACCTAGTTATGGCGGTTTACGATTTACCCTGATAAGAAAACTGTGCTGTGTAAATAGAGCCTGAAAAATCATTGAGATTCTTTGCTTCTGGTTTATATTGGTATGTTGAGGACGGGATACATTTTAATTAACGAAAGTAAATCTGCTTGGACAACCTTTGTAATTTTGATAGATGATTTTACAAGCTCCAATTCATCCTAAAGTGGGCACTTAGCTGTCCAAAATATGGGTTAGTAAAACTTTCCAGTAGACATGAATGACATCAAGTCTATTTAATGTCTTTGTTCAATTAATATGTAGAGTTATGCGTGAGTGCGCCTACGCATCCACTCAATGTTATTTTTAAATGTCCCCATACTTCATTTCTTAGCTACGTGTAAGAGAGCACGGGATTCTAGGAAGCAATCACCTTTTGCGCGCGAATGGCATTATATCTGGTACGCCCGGTATGACCAAAGAATTTTCTAGAGAAAATTATGTCTGCCGCGACATAAACCACTTTGGCTGCCGTTAGAAGATTTTCCATGGTCTTTAGAATTTCAGCATTAGCTTGGCATATTTCTTGATATCTTTGTGACATTGTAAAGCGGCTATTTCAACCCTGTGACGTGAATATTGTAAGATCGTGTGGTCTTCTTTGAAGCATTTTATCCAACCATGTAAGTTTCAGCAATTGCCAGCTTTTATAGAATTTTTAAGTCCGTCTGCTAAACTTAGGTCTTATATTCTTCTTCCCAAAATAAGAGCACTTGGCAGATGGATTAATACCAACCAATATTACAATGCTGATCAATACTACAGCAATCTTAGCATATTTTACAAAGGAACCGAACGTTGAACTCCTTAATTTTACGCCATAATACTGTGTTCCGTGTTATGTTATATCATCCACCTTTAAAAAATAACAATATATTATGTAAACAGTGCCGCTATGTTTACCTAAACTATATCATTGTTCCTAAACAATGAGATTGTAAAGCTGTTCCACGTGCTGACGGTAACATGTAAACATCGTGCTAAGTAGGTAAGCAACACTTGCATTTTACGTGTAATGACGACATTGCACTATAAAGCTACGTCTGCACTTAGCAACATTTATATTAACTAACATCGCTAACTAAAGTGCCGATAGAAAAATGTTTCTGATACTTGTTAACTGCAGCTATAATGTCTTGGTGTGTATGCAGCTTAAAACGTGCTTGTAGGGAAATTTTCCTAGCTGACTAATTACGACATTTACTTTTTAGCCAACGTTACACTTACTATTTTTAGCTCTTCATTATGAAACCGTTTCTTTGTTTAGTGATTACGCTTGCTTATACAAAAAGCCGTGGGGGAGTTTCAACTAAATCTTCCTTTTTTTCTGTCAAAATCTGTCTTCAGACCAAGGATTTTTACCAAACGTTCTTGTGCAAATAGAGAAAATATTTCCTTTTATCACAAAACAATTACGAACATCATGTGACTTGGCAACATAGTAAACAAAAATTGGTTACAGACGAGTATTGCATATTTTGTTTGCAGATTGTAATACACGTGAAAACTAAAATTAAAAATTAAATTAAAAACACTCAGGAGTTTAGAAAAACAGTTTGTAAATTTAGATCGAACTTTTTTCACTCTATTGCGTTTTTGTAACTGATATGAAAAACATCAGTGAGTGACAGGATTTATTTAGAACTTTACCTCACAACTAATGTTAACTGGCAATATTTTTTCTCTTGCAAATAATAAAATGTATCTATAATCATTAATAGCATGATTTACCAAACTTGATCCTTACTAAGATACGTACAATACATGTTGTTGTTTTAAATTATCACTTTGATCGCCCATTTGTACTTTGTTCCAAGTTTATCTTTCTTGGACTTACCAACTCTTTTAGTTCCTTGTGTTTTGATATCATACTTTTGAATACCTACTCAAAAGGAGGTTCATATTTAGCAACTATTAAACAAATGCTAATATTGTTTAAAATTGTTTCGTCAATATCTAACTTGCATGATGTCATTAAGGATGTCATCGACGAGTCTGTGCGTATTCTTCTTACCTTTTTTCAGAAAAACATGTTTTTAAGTTATGTGAAATATTACATTGCTGTTGGTAAAACTCACAGTGCGACTTTTCTGACTCTAAGTAGTCCTAATTGAAATGAAAACAAAGACACAAGCACATCGCATCAATAAATACAAGTTTTAAAAACATTGACCCCGCTTTTCCGGATTTTTCCTCTAGCTAGAGTCTAGACTTTGCAAATTTTTTGCAAAGACTTGCCTAAATTGGTTTCGTTTTTTTTTCACATATCGTTAGGTAGTTTCCATAAATAGTAATGTAATCACAGAACCTTTCTGACCACAAAAACCTGGATTTTCCTTTAATCATTAGTGATATTTTTCTCACTAGAGAAACAAAAAAAGTTTCAAGTTTGAACCTCCTAATAAGAAAATACAAAACAAAAGATTCTTATACCTAAAGTTTGTTACTATTGTATGTGACGTTTGTTTCAATTCGCTTATTAGAATAAAGGTCAATATCGCAAATCGGGTAAACATGCGTCCGCGCGTCATCTGCATTGTCGTGATTGAAGTTGATTGGGGGCGGTGTCTCCTAAATTATAATTTATTGGTCACTATATTTGGTTCATTGTGAGTACACCACACCCCTCTTATTTCACGTGTTTACTATATTTAAAAATAATATCTTCTGAAACATTTTGCCACTTACGTAGACGGTCTATACATAAATATTTAATTCTCTCTCACAATTCGAAGTTCGTCTGAAATAGTCAATGGTTGTCTCATGAATATATTTGACTTACTTAGGCTATGAATTTAAATGCGCTATGGATGGAAAATTTAAAATTTATTTACTGAGTGACTATCAGTTATAGGTAATTCGTACTTAAAGTAATAATTGAAAATGGCAAAGCCATTATACAGTTTGTTTGAAAAAAAACTTATCATAATCATCGTATGCTCTATAATTACGTAAGCAAAAAAGTTAGTCTTTCCACGTTACTTATAGCTTATTAGGGTAATGCTACTAACTGGGATAAGGTCTTTAAATGGCAAAAAGATACATCCGTGTAATAACTGGTATACAAAAAACAGAGCTTTTACAAAACTAAAAATACTCTCAGTACCGTCACTATAACTTTGAAATGGTTCTTTTTATTAAAAAAAAACATCCATATTTATTCGAAATAGTGTCGAGGTAAGTTGAGGTAACGCAACAAAACTAAACTACTTTTTAAAATTAAGTTCGCTATATTAAACCGCTCTTTATAGAAAATGAAGTAGGTACATTTATCATTTATCATGGCGCCTAAAATATATGATAAAATTCCCAGGGGCTGACTGTAATAATAATATATTTAAATTAAAAAATAAATTATGAAAATTGCTTAATGAACACATTCTACTCAGTAAAGAAATTCTTTAAAATTATTTTTACTATAATGTATATTTATACTTGTTTTTTTTTCTCTACTGCTTTAAATAAAGTGTTGATGTCTGATTGAGCGCATTGTAAACTGTTATAATAAAATTGTTTATTGTTTAATGTTGAATTTGTATGCTCATGGGGCTGATCACACCATGAACTAATTAGATATATGTTGTAAGACATATGTTGTTTAAATCTACCTGTGAATTACAAATAAACTGTTTGATTTGAAAGTATCGCAATACATTGCATATTTATTGCCAATAGGAACAGGTAGGCAATAAATGTCAACGCGAGTGGAATATAAATTGAATATTGATAAAACCATCATATTTTATATCTTATTCAAGTACCAGGGAACACAGATTCTTAGAACATAGAAATGTCGGCAAACGATGTGGTAAAACTGAATTATTGGAATGTTAGAGATAATCTCAATCTAATGAATAATAATTTAGTAGGCAGTGACTTGTATGATTTCTAAAATTAGCTGCAATAACCGACCATACTATTTCATCTCTTGATTATAGGTGATTTGAATTTTAAGCTAATAATAATTCACATCAGCATTGCTACTGGTATAACCTCCAAAAAATTGTTATTGTAACTTGAAGGGTTACCGTGTACTTTTAACGATGCAACGGTGGACCTACGTACATTGTCACCACGGCCTGCCCAGCCCCAAAAACTGCCTAACAAACGCTTATGGTGCCAGGCCGTTTTTTCTTGAGATGGGTAATTATCAAATGACTTATTCCGGTCTGGTTGGAGCGGAAGGGAGTATCAGACTCTTACTGACTTAAACTCATCCGTATTCCTGCGAATGTCCTTTGCCACGTTATAATATTACCGTGCCTTTGCGTTCTAAGACCGCGGTGACTCTCGAACAATTTCCTCAACCCTGGATGGTACAGGCCTCGGATACTGTTTAAGAAAAGTAAATACTTAAGACCTACTTCTATATTATTGTTAAAATCAAAATCTTGGACTGAACTAGAGCGCATATTTTTATTAAACAAATTTAAATTCAGTCTGAGGAAGCTGTTTGACGCATTTCCCGTTGGCATCATTTTTATGATTTATATAGGAAGAAGGAAAAGGCTGTTTATCTTCTGAATTTTTATTATCAATATGCGCGTATAGAAGGTCGATATTTGAGGATATAAGTATAATTATCATCCTTCTCTTCGGGTAGGTAGTCAGTCTATAATTAGATGTCCAAAACTTAGACATTCGATCCCCTTTACTCAGTCTATAAAGATTTGAAAACTACATTATTTACATTTTATATCAAGCTAATAAAACAATAAAGCTAGCTAGATAACCTTGAACTTTGTAGACTTGATATTATTGGAATTAAGATTATTTAATAAATAGGTGTCCCGTGCAGGTTTAGTACGAGGAAAAAAGACAAAAAATGTTGCCTATCAAGATTCCTACATTCATGAATTTGAAAAGAAGTGTATAAACAACCTTGGTTCTTCAAGTTCTTTGCCAAAGATCATTGGTATCAGAGCCTAGTCGCGCGAATCTTACGTTTTACGGCTCTGATGAGACACGTGATCTTTAATAGTGTTGTGGCATTTCAGCGTGTGACATGTAAACCTGAACATTGCCACATCACATCAGGATCATGTAGCTGCTGCAACGCAACGTGCTCGCGTTGTTTATTCTTCAGACTGCCGTCATAAACACACATATTTGTAATGTGATTACTGTATCATCTGTAATTCATAACATTTCCTACGTTAATGGGAACTGAAACGAAATAAAATAAGTATTATTGTGAAAATATCACACAACTTCAAGACTTCAAAATTCATGACTAACCTGGAACATTTTCAGCATAAATATTCTAAGTAGCTTCCTATTTACTTACCTAAATATATTTATTTATTATACTTTTTTATTAATGTAGGTGCTTGAGGTGTTCACAGATACTTAATTGACATATCACAATAATGCTATAGACTGGGTGTATGTATTATAAAGTGATATGAACTCAACTTTACAAATTTCGTGTACTTGCTCAGTACCTAAAAATTACTTTCTTTACATTTTATTTTTCGATACTGAGCAAGTACACGAAATTTTTAATTTTTTAGCACCTTATAAACATTACGAGTCCGAAGGTCCATAATAAACCTACGGTGAGCGATGTAATTTAGAGCGATCCTCAAACGTCAATTTTGTTTACTACTTAAGTACATCAGGAACAGTGTCCCAGCAACGTCATGCCAATGGAATTCCTAATTCGTTATTTAAATTAATATGTAACATAGGCGTAAAAGTGTTGCATGACGTCAAGTGTCGACAAACTAGTTCCCGACGCGCTGTCAAATTAAAATAGTTTTATTTAATTAACTATGTATCTGTTATAAGGTTACTGGGATCTTTTACTATCGTTCTTAGAAAGTGGAAAGTTTTTGATTCGGTGCCATAAAGCGGAATGCGTAAATAAATTTCTAAAAATAGATGTAATTTATTATGTTCCTGTTTATTTATTTTTAGCTACGGTATCGATATTAGATTATTCAATGAATACGCAACTAAGTTGCGAAAGGAAGGTATAAATAGACAAGTTAATGTAATTATTTATCGGTATATTAATAAGTTAAGTTTTAGGTACCCATTAAAAACCGTCAGTCAGAAACCGCGCATAACGGAATTGAATTCATCGGAAATGGAATTTTTCTGTGAAACATTAACATGGAAATGAATGCAACTACCAATTACCTATGTTCATTTTTTAAATGCCATATAAATGACGTAGTTACCTATATTTACCGCACATTATGCCAAGGGCTGAAAAACTAGTGACGTGAAGAGAAGTGGCCTCGGTATTGTAATAATACCAGCATTTATGTTCCTCAATTAACGACGCACTACGAGTCGCCATCCATATTGAAACGGACTGCAATTGAGCTTTGAGTTGGTAGACTAGACTATACGCGTATAAGAGCTGTTAATATTATGTCGCAACTTGTATGTTGAACTGCCTCGTTGGCCTAGTGGTGCTAAGCACAACTGCTACGCTAGAGGTCTTGGGATCGATTCCCCCAGGTCGAGCTAAAAGTGTTATTGGGTTTTTCTATGAAATTCTCAGTAGCAGCTCGGAGTTGGGATTTGTACCCGGTTAATGGCAATAGACTCGCCCCCTATTACATGGGACCCAAACATGACGGCGAACTGAGGGTGTGCATTGATACACCTCTGCCTTACCCTTCGGGAAATATAGACGGGTTTTAGTCATAGACGGGTTTTAGTCAGTAAAAGTCTGACACTCCCTCCCGCCCCGCCCAGGGCGGTGGAAGTTATTTGATGATTTCCCGTCTATAAAAAAAAAAAAAAAAAAAAAAAAAACCCTTCGGGAAATACAAGCGTGATTGTATGTTTATATGTGCGTTGTATGTAGCATCAAAACCCCGAACATAAAATTTACAAAATATTTTGCCCTTTTAAAATTGAAATAACGCACGCCATAGCAGAAACCAACAAGATATGAAATTGAAAATAGATACCTACCTAAGTATGTATATTATAATATGACTCATGAATAAGATAATACCTAATATTACACGGCTGCCCCAAAAAAGGAGTTATATTTTCAGGGTTAATGTATGTATGTATGTGAGTTTTATTTATTAGACGACTGCCCCAAAAAAGGGTGTTATGTTTTCAGGGTTAAGTATGCGAATTTATTTATTCCACCATAACTTCTGAACGCCTGAACTGATTTAGATGTACGAGGTATCGTTACAATACTTGCATCGTTCAGAGAGAGAGAAAGAGATAGGCTAGGACTTCAGCTCCGTGGAATACTTTCTTATCTAAGAAGTCCCCCGGCTGTGGTAAAAATTTCAGTTTAGTACATCAAGTAGTTTTTGAGTATTCATGTTTGGTCTGAGACTTCGCTGTCCGTCAGTCTATCTGTCCGTCTGTAACCAGGCGTATTTCATGATCCGTGATAGTTAAACAGTTGAAATTTTCACAGATGATGTATTTCTGTTGCCGCTATAACAACAAATACTAAAAAACAAAATAGAATTTGAATTTAAGGGGGCTGCCATACAAGAAACGTAACTTTTGCTCGTTTTTGCCCGATATTGATAACAGCAACAGGTAGACGCTAGAAATATTCACAGAATATTTAGTAATATATTCACTTTAAAAATAAGTAATTAAATTAAAATAAAATGAATATTTAAGGGGGGCTCCTACTCAACAAACGAGATTTTTTTGCCGTTGTTATAGATATTACGGAATTTCTGCGCGAGTCCAACTCGCACTTGACCGGCTTTTTATATCTTTTCATTCACTTTCTTTATGTACTTGGTTATTTCCAATAAAATAATATTTATTGCGTAGCTTTATTAGAAAATCAAAATGAGCTTCGGTCCTATAGTTACCCATTCGTATAATGTAGGCACCTAGGCACTATCTATTGTAAAGTTCCTTCATCCGCCGCATAAATATACTAAACCAGCTACCGAGTAATCAACAAGATGCAATTATCACGTCACGACCGTACATGATTAATTATTACAGGGTGTAACGATCTCAGTATGTACTAGACGCTGCTGTATCCACGCTTTGTATGTGAAGATTGTCTTGCAAAAATATTTGACTAAGTGCTGGATAAGAATGTCTAGCCTATCCGTCTTCATTTCTTTCCGTGACTTTAGAACCACGTCACAGATTAACTAAGAGTTCTTACGACTACGTTATACTAATCACACTATAATACTATAAAGGCGAAAGTTTGTGTGTGTGTATGTTTGTCTTTCTTCACGGTTGATCGGAACTGGATGAAATGTGGCACTAAGTTAGATTGTAGTGTGGAATAACACATAGGCTACTTTTTATCCTGGAAAATGTACCTGGGATAATATATCAAATTTGACGCGGACGAAGTCGCGGGCAGAAGCTATTATAAAGAGGAAAGATGTTTGTTTGTTTATATCGAATAGGCTCCGAAACTACTGGACCGATTTTACCCATTTTTACACCTATAGATAGCTACATTATTCCTGAGTAACATAGGCTGTATAACATCACGCTACTATCCACGGGGGTGGAGCAGTAACCAAACGCCGGTGAGATAAGCCACGCGGACGAAGTCTCGAGCAGTACGCTTATCTATAATAAAATTATGTGTGTACTTAGGTTATCTGTTTTCTTTTCCACAGACGCTTGTCTCCGGTGCCAGGGCGAGAGCAAGAAGGATTCATACGGCAAGCAGGACTGCGTGGTGGTCTGGGGCGAGTGTAACCACAGCTTCCATTTCTGCTGCATGTCTCTATGGGTCAAGCAGAACAACCGGTGTCCGCTGTGCCAGCAGGAGTGGTCCATACAGCGCATGGGCAAATAACTTGCGACTTTTTTGCTCTAACAACATCTTAGATGCATGGTTCTGTAATAAAGCGAGGTGATAATTTCAATGCTGCTTTAATTATTTTGTGTTTTTATCACATGTGAAGTGGAATATGAACATCATCTAGTTAGGTCTCTAACTAGCAGTGTGATAACTAAAGCCAAATCGGTGTTTATTATTAAAACTACTAGGTAAGTATTAAAGTCAGCTTAGGTATGAGGTCGATAGCATAGCCACAAGTCAAGGTAAAATTTTATTAATTGCTATTCACCGGTCATCTCGGCAAAATACTTCCTAATATGTTTTTATTTATAACTGTACCTACGTAGAGCATGTTTAATTTAACAACAATGCTAATTTCCGAATATTAATGATACAAATATTTAAAATTAATAATGATTAAATAATTGTTTTCCTTTGACGTGAAATGACGTAAGTATAATCATTTTAATAAAGAACCATTATACATAATATGTATTATACGATGGTGAAGACATTTATTACACGGTGATTAAAACAAGATGAGAATGAATGTCAACACGTGGTATAATAATTTGCCATTGTAATAATCGTAGACGACGTGGTACACATTATGAACAAATACTTATCCTATTGTATTATAATAATCTACGTCTAGGGTTTCTTAATGAGGCAATCCTTCGACACTATCCTTCACTGCACGGTCGGAGTGTGGTACTCACATTCACCTTATGATTGGACACAAAAAAAGAGCAACTTTTTCTATTTGTACTCGTGGGCGTAACCGTCTAGCCGCGAGTTATTAGGCGGGCCACTTGTTCACCTTCTCCATTATAAATCGGAGTTCCTGTTCTAGCTTCAATAATACTACCTACTTACAACGCTGACATTAAGTAGGTAGATCATTAATTTAAAAATGCTGAGGCTAACATTTTAAAAAATATGAGAATGCTCGAGACAATAATGAAATGTTAGAAAAAAAACCCCGAAATGTCGACAAGAAAAACTGGACGTGTTTCTTGTTGATATTTATTTATAAAGGTACCTACTTAATTAAGTGGGTTTTTATCAATAAGCACCAACATTCCCAAAATAATCTCGCCATTTTTTAAACAACGAAAAACGTCATTCAATAAACGTTTTAAGATCTGCTTTACGTTGGTTTGTTACCATGCAGAAAGTTCCAGAATACGAGCATTCATTATGCTCGTCCAGATCACAAGGTAATTTTCCACGTTGTGATAACAAACCCTCTTACGATACATCATAAAGTTCAAAACTATCATAATTTATAAGTATAAGTGATTTTACATTCGGCATGATTCCATGATGCGTCTGTTAATGATGATTGGTCGTTGGTACAGACTACAGACCGTTGTTAAACATGAACTCTGTCTCGACTCGATTGCTAATGACTGCAATAAATCACAGAAGCTAAACAACGACGTCAGTTGTTTAAATTATCACTTCCCCTTTATTAACATAGTTTTATTTGGATGCTAGAAAATTCTGAAAATGTGTTGCTTTTAAAACTGCTGGTGATTCTTTTGTACATAATTTCAAAACCCAAGAATGCTAAAATTACGAAAACATGCTAAGAGTACTTCTTTCGCAAAAAAGCAGAAAGTTCAAAGTTGATTCATGGAAAAGGGAGGGTTAACACCTTTTTCAGCCTTCAATTTTTTTGATTTTAAGGAGACATTTTGTTTCAGGTTGGAATATTAAACGGTAGGCTTCGTCTAAGATTCCCAGGCGTTATTTTTTCAGGATTTCCGATTTTCAGTAAGTATTTCAGAAATGTCTAACTGAGCAGGGAGCTTATAGACTGTACGGTGTACATAAATATCTGAAAGATCTTATAACAAACATAAAATAAAAAGATGAACAGTGTTTTTAGAGAACTACGTCATTTAAATGTAGGTAATTCATAAGAAGGATGGACTGGGTTCATTAACCATTCAACAACTTTAAAAATACTTTGTAAAAAAAAAAACGGAAAAAACCCTGCAATATTGGAGATAATTTCGTCACGGCTAAAGACAAATGCGTTAGAAAATGCACAAGGCTCTAATTTAACAGTGTAGTCTAATTTAAGGTTTTCTTTTGTAAGCCTATTCTGTCCCACTTCTGGGCAAAAGCCTCCGTCCACTCCTTCCATCGTTCTCGTTTTAGTCCCTCCAGTTTTGGAGGAATCTGTTCAGTTCGTCCTGCTATCTCCTTCGTGGCCTGCCGCGACCCCGACTCGCTGTCTCGGGGCACCAGCTTTGTGCTACTTTGGGCCACCTTTTGTCCGGCAAGTGGCAGACATGTATAATTGTATAGCCCAGTCCCATTTAATTTGAGCCTCCTTTTGAGCCACGTCAGTTATCCATGTTTTGGAGCGCACTACAGTGTTTTGAGTTTAACGTTGGTTCTTTCAAAATAAATAAAACACTTCAGTAAAGAGTAAATGTGTCTATTCTAATCAGATCTCGACTCCCTTAATTAAAAGACGTGCTTCACAGCTTTTATCTGGTAATAGAATACTAATCAGACGCTGACGCATTACATTTAGAAGGTAATGAAGGCGTTTGCAAATCAAGCGACGTGCGTCATCAAGCATACAATGATCAGCGCCATCGTAGTTATGATGATTTAAGATTGTTACGTCTTCTAAGAAAACCTAGGTAGTTACTGTCTTACATAATTAAATCGTTTACACGGCGTTTAATCTGTAGACTGAAGCTTTATTGCTGACGTCAATTTAAAAACTGTTTACATTATTTGGCCTCATACCTAATTAGGCTAGTTCTAAATGCTCGTGTTAATACTTAACGCAGAATGTTGGAGTTTTCCGTTTATAAATAGTGCTAAACTATTTTTATTATACATTCTGACTACCTCGTCTCACCATTTTGATGAAACGCCGTATCGCTCCCGATCGTGATAGCGTTTATTTGCCATCAATCAGAAGTCTTGAAAGCTTGCTCATAGGAGTAGTATGTAGTATCGCGTCGTCATCTCATAAAAAAATCAATAGAGAAGAGAATCCCATAACTTTCGAAATTTAAAAGTTGTTGTTCTGGTGTCTGGCTAAGAAGTGTCATATGCACACTGCACAGGAAGCGTAGGGTATCATGACGTCATAAGTGTCGTGTTACACAGTGATACAAATATTCCACATTTATTAACCATCAAGTAGGTACCACCAACTGCGTAGCAATTCATCTCTGATCGACAGCGCCAATGTCAAATCAATAACAATCACTTGAAACATTGAATTATTTTGTAGGCGACGCACATCCATCGACGGCGACCTGGCGCTCTCGAGAACTCATGACCTTTAGAAGTGCAGTTTTTTTCCAATATGTAGTTAATTATTGTGCCCTTCAAAGCCGGTCTTTCTTTTCGTAATAAAACTCACGCATACGTAGGAAGATATGTCAGTTCTGGATCCATTAAAGCCGTTGGTATAAGCTGTGAAAACAAACCATTTCAATGAATTCAGCGTTAAACCTCATTCTGTGAAGCTTTGAAATCTGTGCCAAATGATCTCAAGCGACATAAAGGTAAGTCGGTAAACAAGTACCTATGCCAAAGAACGTGGGCGTATTACAAGTATTATGTTATTTATGACAAATTTTTCATTTATTATTGTCATAGGTCGTAGGCCCATTGCTTAAAAATAGTACCTACCTATAGTATGGCACATTGCCATCACATATTGAATAGGTAAGTGTTCTTGTACTTTGAAGTGCGAATTCTTATCAATGACTCGACTACGTAGGTATAACGTTACTGCTGTGTGAATTGTAGGCGTGTCACTGATAAGAAAAGGAATGTTATCAGCTGTATTTGTTTAGATATAGCTGAGTCGTTATATGACGATATATCGTAATCTTGGGGAATCTGGTGAAAAACATTTTTGGGTACATATTAAAATCCCCAGAAATAGGTTCAGGGGCTAGCACAACAGGCTTCCCCAATCTGTCAAATTTCTTTCATAATTTTTCAACTTTATTACAGAAGAATAAAGTTCATGTTCAATTGAGAATATTTGACAGTTTGAGATTGCTTTATGTGCTGGCGTCTGTACAAGTTTCAGGGATCCAAGAAGTATTATCTCACAAGGTGAAAGAAACAAATAAGGCAGAAAACACAGCCTCGTTAGTTTTGTGAAGTAGATTCTTCAAAATAATATCTACCTCTTAGATTAATATTTAATTGGACTAACTGTCGTTACACGCTTGTCTAGTAATCTACCTACAATTAAATGTATGCGTTTTCAAAAAATGCCCCACCGCATCTCTACTACTCTCCGGTGTTTTGTGGCTTTAATTTTAACATTAAAAATCAAACACTTTTCTTACTTAGAAGAAAGTAATAAATATCCATATTATACGGATGTCAAGAACTGTTTATTGACGCCTTTCACAGAATTATGATTGGCAAGTCATAAAGTGTAAGGAAAGCACGTTGCTGCCTCATAAATCTCAAATGCACACTTTCATCTACGTGACACCCTAGCGCTTGCTAGCCGGACTGGGTATCTGTGCCTGGAACCGGTATCGATACCAGGATTCTTTCGTGTTTAACACTAGTGAGGCTACGCAGAGCGGATAAAATAAGTCTATGATATTTTTTTTTTAAGATGAGAAACAGCTTCAACCACGAGTAACCCATAATGAAGCAGAGTCCTATAAATAAATAAATAGATAGATAGGTACACTCAGTAATGATATTAATAGATCAAAACAAGAAAACAAAATAAACCGTGTATAGGTTTCTAGTGAAAAAGAAATACACATTACCGTCCTTTGTTTGTTGTAGTTACAGGAAACTTAGTCGAAGGTGATTCTGAGCAATTTATGAATTAAATTAGCTGACGACCATTAACAAAGACTAAGTAGGTATACTGTAATAAGTAATAGCTTGTGGTTTATTTATTTTATTTTCTATCCTTTCAGTCAGTATACACTAGTACTAGGCTGCTATTTATGTATCCGGATCCGGAACTGGCCAGTTACAGAACAATATTTAAAAAGTAATCAACACATTTAAAAATGGAACTCTTTGGCTGACCAAAACAATGTGTTTCATGTAGCAGTCATTTATTTATCCTTTGTGATGTCATTTTGAAAATTGCTTATCTTTATCACCATATTTGGAAACAACTCGATATTTGGAAGATCAAAAGATTGAATTAACGGGTCATCCGTCGTACAGTCCCGACTTGGCCCCCAACAACTTCTAATTATTATTCAACTTTTTCGAGCCGTGAAGAGGCTGTTGATGCGTTCAAAATGCACGTTTTGGAGATACCCCAATCCGAATGGAAAGTGCTACGAAAATTGGTTCCAACGTAGGTATGCAAAAGTGCATCAATCATCATGGCGAATATGTTTATTTTATTTGTTCGTTTCACTTTGTGACACCGGGTTCATAAATAGCCACCTAATATAAGCATTAAGCCTCAACTTCCGAAATATCTTTTAATTTTTGTCATGTTCAGTTCGTTTCGTTCGTTCGTTTCATTTAAACAGCTTATGCCTCGTACAATATTTCGACAGTTTGCCAATCTTTGCAGTTGTGCTTAAACTTGAACAGCAGACTTATTGACGGATTGTATAATCTTAATAATATCACCCGACTTCCTAGTTTACAATAATTACCTCATACGACCTCGATGCAGTAATCAAAATTGGCGCAATTTGCTGAATCAATCGAAAGATACAAAATCTTTCGATTGATTCAGCAAATTGTTGAGTCGAGACTTGCAAAAAATATGCAAGCATTACGTGCTTGCTCACAAAGCAATGCAGCCTGACTGGAGTCGTTCATTATATTGATAAATAATACTGAAGTATAGGTAGGTATTTAGGTAGTTTCCTTGTATTTTTTACTTAATTAGTACCTACTCCCTGTATATAATTATTTTGAGCAGAGACCGGAGCCAACTCGACACGTTTCGCCACACCCGGCCGGGCCTCCACTGCGGACCAATCACGCGCCGCCACAGTAAGTATAATCAGTACTTTCGATGCATCTGAGTCGGACTATAGACAGCCTTGGACAGCAATAAATAAACAGAGATTGCGTCAGGTGCCTAACGGCGATAATGAGTAATCAGTTTCCTGAAAAGTGCTCTATAATGGCACATGTTTTTTTTACCTGTTTTGATATCTTCTATCTGGTTTTTGGCTGATGTAATAACCTGAAATATTCTGTGTATTTTCGATGTGTACCTATATAAATGTTATACAAGAACACTTGCCTTCTTTGTTATGTCTAACAACTTCCATGGACCATTCTATATCAGCACTCGCTAATTGTTTCAGTACCTATAGGCTCCTAATAAAGCTCTGCGGTGTCGTCATTTGTAAACAGCCGTGTGTGTCCATGCCATGACTAAGGTCTTCCAGGCGTCAAAATATTTATTTTTATAATAAATAAAAGGTGTTGATACTAACAGCCTAATAGTATATCTATTGTAAGTTCGAGGTACCAATTATGCTCTACATGCAAAAATATTTCTGAATCTAGAATAATAGACTTCATTGTGGTGATACCTTAACTGGACTGGTTCACAAATCAAACCGCTGCACAAAAGTCACCTACTGTAAAATTAGAATCGCATCCGTCGCCGAGGCGCCAGTTTATTAGGGTCATGAGACTGTAACCGTAATAGTTGTTTACGGAAACCTAAACACAAGCTGCACCTTTGCTTCGTCGACCCAAACTAGAAGATAGCCTAATTACAATTAAAGCAGCGTCTACGCACCTACATTACCAACTCAATCTGGTACGAACCTCAATAGGTATCGGAGCCCCCAGTATTATAATATAGGTCCCTAATTTCCGGAGATGCACTAAGATGTCTGTTATATTTCAATATATCAAGCAATTTATCAACAATATGGTCACTGTAACCGCTACTGGCACTTGGCAGTTACTTTCCATTCGCGGCGACTAGCTGCGACCAATGGATAACGAGCCGATGTTTATGAAACAAAACTCCAAAGAACATCGGTGTGTAACTGTGTACATGCAACACGAGACTCGCTCGAGAATAATCACTCGAGTTCGATCTGAGTTCTAGAACGTCACGTCAATTGACCGAAAATTTTCAACATTGAGTTATTGAGTCATAATATCTGTGCAAGTGCATCCCATCGACAGTACCTACCCTTATGTAACTACAAAAGGTACCTGCATATGACCTATGTAGTTTTTACTGTAGGAACTCGTAGTTGAAGAGCTTAAAGTCCATGTCCCTAACAAACTTAAATTAGTAAGAGTGGACAACTGAAGCGGCATGGCCGTAATCGTCGTTTTAATTAAAGCTCTCACAAGATAGGACCAGTTTCTGCCTACGTATCTACCTACTCGGGATGTTGACGAACTACTACTTGCGTGTGCGTCATAATTCTTATTGCTGAATTTGAAAACATACACCGACAAGAATGACATGCATCTCGTTTTGCTGAAATTCTGAAAATGTTCGAGCAGGTATTTTTTTTTCTCCAAATGAACGAAAAATTTAACCTGATTTTTTCTGCAATCTGTCCATCGCATTGTTTAGCAATTATTAACGCCAAAAAAACTGGCGTCTAATTGCCAATTAAATCTGAATTGCGCGTCTGAAATGACGTGTAGTGGAAATCCGTTAATTACATAGGTGCTCCTATTATAATTACTAAAATACTAAGTAGGTACTCGTAAATTAAAGCCTTTATGACTAACTTTACAACTCCGTCTAGACAATAAGTAAAAAAAAAAACAAAACAAAAACTGTTCATTTTTATCATAATAATAAAATACTAAATTACGATGTACTTAAAGTAATAGTCCTTCATGGATGAAGCGCAATAAATAGCAGGTAATTTTATTGCATTATAATTAAATGTTAGAAATGAATTTACGAGTATTTTATAGCCGAAGAACGCCTCAAGTACTGTTTACTCTTACTAAGTAGGTACTACTGAAAACGTGTCGCCCGGTAACCACCGCAATGAACTGACCACAGGATCTTCAGTGCTAATTGTTACAAGGAGTACTACCTACTTACTACCCTCTTTCTGAACATATCTCTCAATCCCCTTGGATGGACTAACATCAACCATTAATAAGACAGCAACAGTAGGTAAAACAATTTTGAAAAATGTGGGTCAACAAATAGTAAAATAAACGCCTTATATTCAGGCATTGACACATGAACTATAAAGATTAGGGCTAATCTTTATAGTTCATGTGTCAATGCCTGAATATTTTAAGTGTACGTCAATAGACCTAAATACGTGGCGTGATGATTGCCAGTAAGCAGTCTTCTACCGAACTGATCAAAGTATCCTTGACACAAGTATTTTCATATCAATAATTGACTATTTATACCATTTTAAAGGCAAACGGAAAATTCCAGGCTTGATCGACAACAATTATATCAATCAAGTCAGTTGTCTGATTGTCTGTACGACGTCCGATTTCATGATTCGCTGGCACACTTGAAAGACTGTACTCGCAAATGTACCTATGTAGGTACCTAATTTTAAAGACGCATTTGGAATGAATCGACAATTGTGTCAACAATTAGCCAATTTGGGTCCAAAAACAAATGACTTAAAACTAGAATAGGTAATGTAATGTAAACTTTAATTAAAAGGTCAGATGGGAGAAAAACGTGCTACAAAATCGTGGGCAAATTCATTGCCATTTAAACAAGTATTATAGGTATTATGTAGGTGCTTAAAAAAACGAATTTTAATGAATACCTAATACCTATTCAGCACGCGCTGCGTTTAAATTCCTTCCCAATGTATTGATGATACATAATTGATATTTCGAAAAATATCTCATTACTATGCTTATTTAACATACATACCATCACGCCTGTATTCCCCGAAGGGTTAGGCAGAGGTGCACTAATGCAAACCCACAGTTCGCCGGTATGTTTGAGGTCACATGTAAAAGGGGGCAAGCCTATGGCTATTAACCACACACACAAATGCTAACTCCAAGCTGCTACTGAGAATTTCATAAAAAACCCAAGAGGTAACACTTAAAAAAAAAACTCAGATAAATACTTAATACAAAAAAGTATTTTTGGTTGAAAATTCAGATATTTATAATCCATGACAATTGCCCATGTTGACTAAAGAAAAATCCGTCTCTACATTTTTATTTTCATACAATTTTAAAAACGTGATTATTCCATTAGTGGCACACTATTTAATTCTGCTAATTATATGTATAAAAATACAAATGTAGTTTCATATTTTTGGCATATATAAGGAACGTATGTAAATAAACAAGTAACCTTCTACAAATAAAAAAAAAGTAGTAGATGGTATCTGATAGCTTACTAACGCACATCGCAAAATGAAGAGTTTGGAAGACTGAAACGCTACATGGATGGAATCAAAGCGACTTAAAAAGCAGTTGCAAAGGTGCTTACATAGGTAGGTACTTATCTTACTGAAAAAGGTATAAAATGTACATAAATAGACAAGTACGAGGCTTTAGAAACAAAAATCATAATTGTGGTTCTAATTCGGAAACGCCATGAAAAATAAAAAGCTTTCAACATGTCTCATAGACAAATTAGTCATTTTCTATAAATAAGTACCTAATCAGTTTTGGTAAAACCCTAATCAGAAAAACCCTATCCATGGTCCAGGAACTGACAAACAATTTAAAATATTGGCAAGACTTCGTCACTCTTTAACTATTCACGAGCACCAAATTAGTCTGTAAACTTTTAACCACTTCACAGACATCAACCTTGGACTTCGATCCGCCACGCCCGCTCGTTGTACTCACCAAGGCTCAGCAAGTCTGCAACCAAGTGGCAACAGCAAGACATACTGCTGAAGTACCTGCTTAATAGTATTTTTTATGTCTACCGAAATTTTGCAAAACAATCATCATCAATTTTTATTTTCTACTCTTCACTTTAAGTACATAAAGAAACATATTATTTTGCCAGTAAATTATCGGATTATATTTTGTCCGTCTCTTGCATACAAGAAAAGCTTGTAAGTAAGGTATTTATAAAGAAAAATAAGTTGTGGGTTCAAATAAACATTCTGATTGTGTCCTTTTGTAAACGTTGACTTTACCGGACCAATGGAAACATCGTAAACGCCAATGCTATTTTAAATTACCATTATTAGTACCTACCTATTAAGGAAAATAAAAAAATACAACTAGCCGCAAATTCTCTATAATTTAAGGAAAAAATATTATTAGAAAATAACTAACTAGGTTCTACTTACTACGTAAAAAAACCCCTCTCTTGTGATAAGACGAGAATTTTTTAATTAGCAGAAAAGGCAAATAAGTAAGAGTACCTGTATAGTGGAATGAAATAATTGAGCATGTGGGCACTCTAAGTAGTACGTAGGTATGCGTTCATGATAATTTATGAAGAAACAATGTAAATATCACAAACTAAATACGGTGACGGAAAACACCGTGGAAATTCACACAGTGCAATAAATTCCAGACATTTGAAATGTGACGGTGAGGTGTCTTGTTACAATTAATTGCGTCACTTCATTAGCTAAAAACGTTCATATGATGATGAAACTGAATATGAATTAGGGAGTCACTGACTGTTTCCCAACTACATTCAGATTCTATTTTTTCCTCTGAAACTAATAAACCTCAGAGTGGCATGGTCGGTCCTGTGGTTAGCACAGCACAGTACTAGTACATGGATAACTAATATTTATGATTCAGGGCTTGAACTCCGCCCAGCAAATATTCAATACCGTGGAGAGGAGAGGATTGCTATAAGATATTTTTATCCTAAAATCTCCTGTAAGCACTGTAAAGTTACATATAAAAACTGACATCCGTGGGCTTATTTTCAGCGGTGGGCTGAAATGTTCCGCAGTTTAAAAATTAGGTCCCAAATTAGCATGTTGATGGACAAGATGCCATTAATATCATTTAGCAATCCATCTCTATGAATGTCTGTCTACACTTGAAAGGCGTAGGTGGTTTCTTTTACAGTAGGTCGCATGTCTGGGACCACCAGCAGACAAAGAAAAAATTGCAGACCGAAAACCGCAAGTTAAACTAAGGTTACTGACGTCTATTCTTAGAAAGTCGTATACGTTGAAACGAGCATGTACTCATGTCGGTACGTATTGCGGAGGTGTGGCGCGCACGCGCATCGCAACACGCAACCATGTGCAATCTGTGTATAGAGACCTATACCCACATGCTCGTTCATAGGTCGATACGCGCAAGCCTCCCCGGTATGCGAATAGATATGCTTCGATCGAATATCCTATTGCATCAGCGCTCTGCAGTATGAGCAATTTTTATTTGTTAATGATAATAACATTTCAAAGGATTAAGATATTAAAATCGTTATCACGAACAGAAATTTGCACTTTCACATTTGTATTATAGTCCGATTTGATAAAAGTTAGGTAGGTATGTCGAATCATCAATATGTGCTTAGTTTCTCTTATCAAGTTAATTATAAAACAAAAAACCACATTGATACGAACATGCCTACTGTACACACCCACATACGAGTTGATTGCCACATTTTAATTTATTTGCCCGAATATTGCTAAGGAAAGAAACACATTATTTTACGTCTCTGACGCATACGACCGCTGCGGGTGGCAGCTGCTGATTGGCTGGCACAACCAAGCCCCCCGACGTCACACGGTATCTGTCACGCAGGCATAGCTCGTGACCATGGCTCCATATCGCTACACTACACTCATTGTGAAAATTACAGAAAATATAGCTACATAACTTGATGTGGAACTATTGTTGTATGAAAACGATATTTCTTACGTATCGTGGGGTTTTAAAACCATTACACGTGCCGCCATCATTACAACTGATGGAGCCAATAATTGACAATTGTGTTTGGTTTTTCAATCAAAAGATCCCCGAACTAATTTAATTTAACTTCATTGAAACTAAGTATAGAAGAAACATTAAAAGATTTTAATCATTATTGTTAAAACATATATAACGTGAAATCATGAGGCAATATTTTAACTCATATGACTAGTTTAACAAAGACGACATAGTTTCTTTACATAACTGTACAAGGATAATTTGGCAAGCGACCGACAGGGGCCAGTGACTCATGTGCATAGTTCACATGACTTAATTGCTCGAGCTGCGAGACAAGCGTCATCCGAGAAACATGATGCTAAACACGTGGGTGTGGCTCGATCTGTCCTTGAAGTTTTATTAATCGATATTTCAACTTTCTAGTCAATTGAAAGTGACAATGGTGCTAGAATCTATAAGTGTACTCTTTTGAAATTGAAATGGCTGAAAAATAATTGTTTAATATTAAGGTCTTTTATGGTAGGAACAGATAATTTATATAAAAATCCGTTCCCGAAAAATATCTAAAATTGACAGCAGTCAATTTTTGTTTTATTCTCCTTTGAGGAGAATAAAGCTAAAAATAAATGTGAAAGAAAGACTTTCATGGCGCAACTTGGAAAGCGTGTGCACATAAAGGACGGCTATGGCAATGGACCATTTTGATACTTGTAAAACATAGTAACAAAGATACAAGCGTAAAAGATACCTATACTTTTAATTACCCAGTAGTGCCAGTTATAGTAAAGGACAAATCTATTCACAGTAAGTTAATAGGTAGAATTATGGCTGATTTATGGAAACTGACATTAAAAGATGATGTATAAGCCATCAGTTGAAATACTTACCTATATTTAAACAAGGAAATATTGATCAACTTAAGTAATTACAATGTATTAGTATTATATCAGAGATCCGTCTCCAGAACATGGTCTTTGCACTTTAGTCTTGTGGCAATAAACAAATAAGTTGAAAAGAAATCCATAAATCCGCCAACCGGATTAGGATAAAGTCTTTGCACGTTTTTGCTAGAGATACGCTTCGTAATCATGATGCTCTGCTTTATTAGGCAGTACGACTATCAGGTGACGTTGAACAGCTCAAAGATTGCTCATTGTACTAATATTTGATTTACCATGTCCTACTAAAACATCTACGGTATGATCTGCCTGTGTATGTTTTTATTAAACCAAAACTGGGTTTACTGGGAAATGTGTTTATTTCCAATATTGCATTTGAGTTTATTTAACACCATTTGTATTCTTGACATCATTTATTTTAAAATCCTTGAATCTCTGAAATGGACTTCTTTAATATAAACACTTAAGTTACCTATCTAAATGTTTAAATATTTAAGTCATAATTATTTCAATAAAAGATCTACTAGCTATTTATAGGCATGGTAAGCTATTTATACTTATAATTCTACCCAAATTTTTTTTTTATTCGTAAATTAGATCTCATAATACAAATAAGTGACAAATCAACTGATAGTTACGCCGATAACATTTGAAAACCATTCTGATTCTGCATAAAATCGTCAATAAATTAATGTTTATGACAGACTGATGTGACGGTGCTCACGCACAACCACTGGAACGAGGGTCAATTGGATCGAGAGGTTCACGAAAACTTAATAGACAATAACGAAGATATATTGGAGAACGTTGGACGATCTGCGTCAACTTTGTTGATGGTTTACGTCACCAATTCTTTGAACGCCTTGTGCATTGGGGGCAAGGAAGGTTAAAAAAACAAACTGAAAATGTCAGTCACGGAGGATACAACGACCAAGACTCATACAGGACGAGGTTGTCATATTTATGTGAGTGTATACTCATATTAGGTATGTATGGCTGCGCCTAGGTAGTCACTTTGACTGTCTATAGCTGCAAGATATGACTACTACAGACAGCATTAAAATAAAACGTGACAAACAATTAGGAAAACCAGCAAAAACCACAGCTAATAAATGTTCAACTAAATGAACGTGTATGACCGTTGATAAAAAATGTTTTTACTCCGAATGAGCCAATCACTTTATGGCCTCGAAACTGAATACAGGCAAGCCTTCAGGCACACACACATCGGTAAATGAAGGCGTGTTCGTGTACCGATATGCACGTAACTCGAAATAGTTATGCGGGAAACACTCACAAGGATATTTGTTAGTAGTAGTGCGATAGGGTTATCATCGTTTTCAAGAGTTTTATTAACATAACGTCCTAAATAGACGTTATCTACTTGATGTTTTTTTATGTAATACGTGCTTATATCCGCGACTTTGTTCGCGTGATTGCCGATTACCAGTTTCTTTAAGCGCGAAACCTGTATTAATTTGCCCAAATTAGCTTATTCTTATAACATTAGCTAACTGCCACTGAAATTCCCGTGAAATCCATCCAGCCGTTTCGAAGATTAGCATAAAATAAACAGGCGTCAGGCAGGCAAGCATTCATAACCGACCGAAGATTCGGTTTCAGTTTCAGTAAATTCCAGCCGAAACTTCGAGCCTAAACTTCGGCCACACCAAAACTGTTGTTCATGTTAAATTGTTAATAAAATTCTTCAAAATACTAAGAGTTGGAAATAATCTTTTACTTCAAGTATATATTTTTATTTGAGTGTGTCATATGAGTTAAGTATTTCTCTGTTTAAAATCTAAATCATATTATACATAATGTCAATAACAGAAGAAAATGTTAACATAAAGATTTCCTAAATTGAAACAAGTTTCGGTGTCGGCCAAAATTGAGACCCGAAACCGAATATTCTGTTTTGGTTTCGACTGAAAATCCTGTTTCGGCCGGATACTAGTCCTTACAAAGTATTGTTTATACTTATCTACTACTCTACTTAGATAGGTACGTCAAATTTCAGACATAAAATGGTTCAACAACCCTAGACCATGAGCAAAAATGCGATTCATTTGAAAAGGCGCCAACCGACACGTAAACCAGTCACCTGACCGGCTCGACTAACCTCCGAGTTCGTAAAGTCCGTAGCGACTTCATTAACCATGAGAAAGAGGCTTTTATTACAGAGAAGCAAGACTCAAAATAGAATGACTTGGTTCCTGGCGATTGTGAAACACAAAAAAACGGTTCGGAATCAAGATTTTCCAGTAGGTATGGATCAAACGCCGTACCATTTACAGATTTGAAGAATAATGGACTTTGAGATGAGGAGCATTAGCATGATTTTGGGGTTTAATAGAATATTAATAGCATTTCAATGTGTTTTTCAGTGTTGAACCTTGAGCTCAGTGCAAACCGGTACCGTCTGTGACGTAGAAGCCACACCGCTTTTGAAAGTGACTGACGAACGATTCCGAATGAATGACGATATGCACAAGAGACATGACATTCTTTATTTATAAGTAAACAGGAAGTTTTCCATTAATCGTAATTAATAAACAATTTTAATAAGGCGTGAAACAGAAAATGATTTATGTATTTTTCACTATTGTTGGACTACTAAAACAAATTCACTCAGTATTGCAACTTGCTACACATTGTCCGAACACCTGTTGTAAGTATGTATGTATATTATTATTTATTATGTATATCATACTTAATTATTATTTACCTTCTCGATATTTATCGTGTTATTATTTAATTTATTTTCTTTTGTTAAAACAGTACAATGACTTCTTTTAATCAACATATTTAAACAAGTTAAACTATTTATTGTTCTTTTATCTTTATAGGCACCTGTATTACAGGTGGCTGGTAGCTATCACATTAGTAGGTAAGTGGGCTGAAAAATAAATAGTTTTCAGCACATATCTGAAATCTAGATAATAAATTAACTACTTTATTTAGAGTAAGTAGGTATATAGTACATACTAACATTTATTATTCTTTTCGACTAAAAAGATATACCTACTTAGTAATATTAAATGAAAAAAAACGGTAATTTAAAAAACTAAAAAACCCGACTGCTATTCTTTAAAAATCCCTAAAACAAGATAAATTGTAGCAGTCGGGACCCATTCTAGAAATGGAGGATTAGTGAATTGAGAGCACATACCTATATTACATTGCAGATGGTCCCGAATGGGTCCCGACTGCTACAATTTATCTTGTTTTAGGGATTTTTAAAGAATAGCAGTCGGGTATTTTAGTTTTTAAAATTACCGTTTTTTATTTTTTATTTTTTTAGTGTTTTAAAAAAGAAATTAATATACCCAGTATCACTCTTACAGTAAATACGAATCTACCGACACCTCTCAAGCTAAAATCCATCGAGCCGTTCAGCCTGCAGAGCGAGCCAAACATTTGAATTTGGCGCCAAAAATCCGCCATTTTGTTTTTGTTTTTTTATATATACCCAGTGTCACTCTCACAGTAAATACGAATCTAACGACACCTCTCAAGCTAAAATCCATCGAGCCGTTCAGCCTGCAGAGCGTGCCAAACAATTATACATACAAACATACATACATACATACAAACATACCCTCGAAAAAAACATAACCCTCCTTCTGTCGCAGTCGGGTAAATAGTTAAGGCAATAGATTAATGGCCACACAAACTTATTTTTAAGGTGCCTAATCAGGACTCCTTGATTCCAAAAGTTATACATGACTGGCTCCAATGTCATCTACAGTCAAATATAACATCATGCAGGTACTTAATTTAGTGATAATAACTTAGGTACCTACTTATATGTACTGTAGTTTAGGCACATATTGATTTAGCAAGTATCTGGTTATGGTTACTTACACACAAAAACGTTTTGTCATATGTTCGCTAATAGTTTCAGCAAACCAATTGAGCACGAAGTGTCGTGAATACCGCACTGGAAGCAGACTAACCCGCACAGAAGTGGTTTCTTTATATTAAGTTTACCTTTTTAATTTTAATCAATTACTTATTTTATGGATAAACAGTGTGGCTGACTCTGGCTTGGCCACCATCAGGGATTTTAATTTTGATAACACAAATATTTAGTCGCTAATTAGTCGAAATTAGTCGCCAAATATCAGATTTAGTCGGTCACTGGTTCAAAAGTTAGAAGGGTTTATAGGTGGCCGATCTGGAGAGAGTCTCCCCAGCTTGGCCACATTTATATCTCAAAAACTAGGATACCTAACGAAGATCTGTTTTCTCCCAGATTTAGTCGCTAATTAGTCGAAATTAGTCGCCAAAAATCAGAATTAGTCGATCACTGGTTCAAAAGTTAGAAGGATTTATAGGTGGCCGATCTGGAGGGACTCTCCCCGGCTTGGCCACATTTATATCTCAAAAACTGGGGCACCTAACGAAGATCTGTTTTCTCCCAGATTTACTCGCTAATTGGTCGAAATTAGTCGCCGAGTCACAGATTTAGTCGGGTCTTAGTTTAGAAGATAAAATGAGTTCAACTTTTAAGGTATAGTCCAAGAGCTAGATCGAAAAGATAACGAAAAATTGCCAAGATAAAAATATTTCTGTTAATATGTGTAATATACTTCTCGTTTTATCGGTCTAAAGTCATTAGAAATGTCAGAGAGATATAAATTCTCAATTAAATAATTTTGTTTATGTTATAAATTGCTATGTTAGAGTAGGTTAATTTTCTTTGAAAACATTACACCTGGCTCTTGGCCTATTTGGTGTCAAGATGTACAGTCGCATACAACTGTTTTACCAAATTATAATGTTAAGGCCTAAATTACGTTAGAATAATAAAACTTCTGTTTCCAAATAAGAATATATGATGTATCTACCTAATACTATGCTAGCACGGGAACCCAGCGCTCTTAAATCAAAGATTCTAAAATTATTGATAGCATGCTTCTTTTGCTAAAGTTGACGTTCTGTTAATTTAAGAATTACACCAATGGATAGATAATTTAAAAATCTAAATATTCCACATTTTATTTTATTTGAAAAGATCGCTTATCTTTTTTTATTAAAAGAATTCCAATTTTTTTGTGGATTTTGAGATAAATGCGCGGGCGGAGTGAGCGAGACAGAGCGAGACTTATCAACGGGACAGAGAAGGACCGAATACTCAAGGTCGTTTGGTCGGGGTAGCGTCTTAAGACATAATACGTATTGTCTAGAAACTACTTAAAAGTGTTTTGTACATGCTTGTACCAATGTATGGAGAAATTTATTACTTTAATATCTTTTTAATAACACACCGACTAAATCTGTGACTCGGCGACTAAATTCGACCAATTAGCGAGTAAATCTGGGAGAAAACAGATCTTCATTAGGTGCCCCAGTTTTTGAGATATAAATGTGGCCAAGCCGGGGAGAGTCCCTCCAGATCGGCCACCTATAAATCCTTCTAACTTTTGAACCAGTGATCGACTAATTCTGATTTTTGGCGACTAATTTCGACTAATTAGCGACTAAATCTGGGAGAAAACAGATCTTCGTTAGGTATCCTAGTTTTTGAGATATAAATGTGGCCAAGCTGGGGAGACTCTCTCCAGATCGGCCACCTATAAACCCTTCTAACTTTTGAACCAGTGACCGACTAAATCTGATATTTGGCGACTAATTTCGACTAATTAGCGACTAAATATTTGTGTTATCAAAATTAAAATCCCTGATGGTGGCCAAGCCAGAGTCAGCCACACGGATAAACACGGTCGCATCAGTCATCGGTGGATAGACAAAATATTAAATTAACTTCGAAGATGGGTATCAAACGTTTAGCTCTTGTGAGTGACATTTACACAAAAAGAAGTACGCAACCAAACAAATTGAAAAAAAAAAAACAAAAACAACACTTTGACCCCGACGTGATTTGAACACGCAACCTTCTGATCTGGAGTCAGACGCGCTACCGTTGCGCCACGGAGTCGTTACGATTTAGAACGAAATAAAGCATTAAGTATCTCATCAAGAAGAAAAAGAAATTATAAACTATTATTGAAATACTTTTCTTTTTCAGTAACTCAAATAAAAACCAATTGCCTAACCGTTTTTGTAAATACTTGGAGTTAGGAACTTTGGTAAATGTACATAAATCTGACAAAGAATTATAACAAACAAACTTAAGTTTGTTATTTAATTTTCAGATATACGTACTGTAATTTAATAACTTTATATTTTCGTGATATTAAATATAAATAAAGAACTCTTAGGAATAGTAAACAAATTATCAACGTTCTATAAAAGCGACATCTACAGTATATAAATGAAAACATGCAAACTCGGACAGTTTCATAAAATAGTTATTGTGAAGATAGATGGCGCTGTAACTTGACATTACTAAAGTGATAACCTAGAGTTAGTCCGGCTTTATTGTTTAGAGCTACATTTATTTAATGCATGAATTAATTAAACTTATTGCGTTAAGTTAACACTCGAACACGGATAATAGAAGAAAATCTTTGCAACTTTATAAGTTTGTAACGAAATGGTAGTTCATGGACGATAGTCGCGACTTTTTACAATATAAGATAATTAATGTTGGGCAGTTAAATAGGTATAGCAGGCAGACATAATAACAAATATATAACACATTCATTATATCATATTTTATTAACAATTTCTGATTGTCTGAGTGTGGGACGGCCTCAATGAAGTTGATTCAACAACTTATCACCTAAAAACTGCGTTGGTATTTTACAGTTGACTTTTGTATGCTATTACGCAAATAAAAAAATTATGTTTTTTTAATTCCATAAAAAGTAACGTAATGATTATTAAATTCAACATTCAACGTCAAGCCCCTGTGGCCTAATGGATAAGGCATCGGCCTCCTAAGCCGGGGATTGTGGGTTCGAGTCCCACCAGGGGTACACGTTCTGTTTTGGTCTAGAAAATACATCTAGTTTTATTTTACGGTTTTTATTTGTAAAAATAATAGTACAATGCTAACAATAAGTAATTTAACAAAAGGTTTCGTTATCATCGCGTCGCCCCGCAATGGTAAGCATCGTAGCCCTCCAAGCGTTATGTAGTACCCCACTTGATGTGGGAGCCGGCAGTCATTATCTGTAGATAATAATATTGTTTTAATTTAAAGTGCCTCTAAATAACCCTCGTATTATATAGTATTTTTATTATGAAGTCATAATTTAATTGTAACTCTTTAGCGCCATTATACCACAATACTCCAGAGTACAAAAATAAATTACTGATAAGTATATTTTAATTTCTTATCAACGTACATAATATTTCAATACTAATTATTGATCGTGTATGCTTAATATCTAGTTTGATAACCGAGCCATTATTTAGCCGACACTTGCAACGGCGCCGTGGCTTAGTTGGTTAAAGCGCCTGTCTAGTAAACAGGAGATCGGGGGTTCGAATCCCCCCGGGGCCTACAGATGGTTAATTCTTTTTGACTTTTGTATATTTTTTTTATTATTTCTTTTAGTTTTATTATAAATATAAATAAAATAGACAGTCATTGTAAAAAAAAAAACAGTATTCATATAACCGCAATGCTGCGATTTTAATAAATAATGCACATATTTGAGTTATGTATTCAATTCATTGTGTTATGTAATAATGGTTATATAAGAGTTGCATTGACTATTATTATTGATGTTTAACCTATGGTACGGAATATTCCCGCTGATAAATTGTATGATTGATATTGCATGTGTCGTAATAGCAATCGCAATGTATGCTAAAGTGAAGTGAACGTAAGTAAGGCTCAAGGCGTTCTTCTAAAACATATTCCGAGGCTCAAGGCGTTCTTCTAAAACATATTCCGAATTTTAAATGCTATATTTATAACTCGCCGATTTTAGCAATAATGATTAATAATATGAAAGTGATTTATTATTCTAAATGTTTTGGTGCAAAAATTACACAGTACCTATATTTTTTTTTTATCGTTTAAGCAGTAAGGTCTACCTACCCCACATACCCTACTGTCACAGTTTATTTAACAGTATATTGATAATGACAGTATATTTTTTAGGTGCAAATATCTTACTTGCGCATAGATTTCCAGTGGAGGTAGCAGTGACGGTGAAGTACGCAGGTGGGCAGAAGTCGGGCGAAGGACAGGGGTCCGTCATGTTGAAGATGTGCAGGCCTCGCTCCGGGACGGCCTGGCAGCTGTGAGAAGACTCTGCGCCGCGCCACATACAGACCAACAGCTGGCCTTGACCGTCATTGCGAAACTGAACGAAAAAGTTTTGCTATTATTAAAAGCTTTTATCTAACTTCAAATGTTTGTTAAAATAAATTTTGCCAACCAAATTTGAACCACTTACACAACTTACAACTTCGAAATTTCGCATGCTTGTTGATTGTTCAATTCTTTTCAATTAAGTAATATACAATTTACAAGTCAAGAAACAACATAACTTTGAACTATACATAGGCCTAGTCTGTTAATCTCAAAACAGTCTTCTTGAAAAGCATGCAGCGCTATAAATTCCACTTTTGTAACGAGTTACTCAAACTGGCTAGTTAAAAATACTATTCCACGCGGACCAAAATAGATCGTAAACCGACAGCCGGTCGCCGACTTTTTGTCGCACGTGTAGTCTCTGGCTGTGTATACAACAAGATAAGCAAGTACTACACTAGCAAGAAAACGAGCTTTTATTATTCGAATTTAATGAGGTTATAGGCCTAATGTAACCGTCGACAGCCTTCTTCATTGCTAACAAAAGTATAGATTTATTTACCTGAACGCGTATTAAAGACTGTAGCCTCAAATAATAGGGGTGGATTCGATAGGACATAGGTCGGTTTGGCAACACAAAGTCCTCGTATTCCACCTGGTTGAACACCGTGTTGTTGAAAGGACACTGGGCGCCTATCAACCTCTGCGGAATGTTGCTTTTAACTAGGTACGTGTCTACGGCGTCTACCACATCTTGCACACTATTTGAAGTCGTCTGTAATCAAAACCAAAATCTGAATTAATTATAAAAACAAAATAGAATATACACATTTCGAAAGAGATAGGTATGTATGAAAATGAGGTTACTGAAAAATAGGGCAACAATTTTCAGATTTTTAATTTCTGTTAAGTATGTCGATATATCTATGTAAGAATGTACATAATACACATTCCTACCTAAGCAATTGCAAGATCTTAAAATATTGGCGACTTACTAGAAGTACTAGGGTAAGTACCTAGTTGATTACGTCACGATTTCTGTTTACTAATCATTTTACCAAATACAGAAAAGCATACTTAAAACTTAACCTCAGATGACCTTTGATTTTAACTATTACTTTATTTCAAGTATCTTACTAATATTTCAAGGAACTCTCAATATAGCTACATAACAAGTTAACTAAAATGTCAAGCAGATATTAAAAAGTAAACAAGCAACATCACATAAATATTGGAATGTCGTTTTGTTGCACTAGGATCATCGTTCTTGCTAAACGTTGCTAGATAAATAGTTGGAGATGTTCGCTTCAGTACCTATGTACTTTATAAATAAAAAAATATACCATCACGCCTGTATTCCCCGAAGGGTTAGGCAGAGGTGTACTAATGTACACCCACAGTTTGCCGGTATATTTAGGTCCCATGTAATAGGGGGCGAGCCTATTGCCATTAACCGGGCACAAATCCAAACTCCGAGCTGCTACTGAGAATTTCATAGAAAAACCCAATAACACTTTTTGCTCGACCTGGGAATCGAACCCGGGACCCCTTGCACTTTTCCTTGTACTTTATATACATGCAATACTGCAATGTTGTTCTTTATACAATGACAGATACGTATTTAAATGGATTGCTACAAAGATCATAACTCAGTAACGCAATCGAGTAAAAACAGATAAAACTTACATGTAAAAATAATTCCGAGTAGTCCAAATACTCATTGTTGATGTTTTGGAAATCTGATAGATCTTCCGCGACGTATGTGAAGTAGACATCGAAGTAGGTGGTTCTGAGTGACGTCATCAATTCCCTGGCGCGTTCCATCTCAGACGCGGATGGTCGGTCGCTGGGACTTACTATGAGGACCACAGTACTAGGGCTTGCACTTGCGTTGTTTGCTATGTCTATTAGCGAACTGTTAAGCGAATGCTGTAGAACCGTGGACAAAACCGTTGGAAGGTTGAGACGATTAGGCCCTGTGAATAAACAGAAAAATAGTCTCTTTCAATACAATATTGTTATCTACTCACATGTTATTTAGAACTAAATAAATAAGGTAATGACCCAAAACTAGGCCGGGGTCGTAACTAGATACTAATGTGTGAAAATTAACATGGTGCGATGTTATGACAAATATCCCAAGGCATCATGTCTTACAAATAATTATTTAAAATTACTTTTGTAGAAACAAGACGAGCCGGATTTAAAATCCTTTTATACATCAAAAAGGTAGTAAGTTAACACGGAAATTTAAAAATTGCAAGTCTTAGTATGCATTTAGCTTCAGGCATTTTTTTGCTGCAACAAAAATTAAGTTGAAATCCTTGAAGGACGCTAATTAGGCTTTCCGCGAATGTTTATTACGTCAAACAAAAGAACGCAGTACTAAGCACGTATAAGTATTCCAAGAACATTACACAATTAAAACATTCTTTTGGAATTTTATTTTCTTTCTTGAAATAGATCTGGTCTGGGAAGAACTGGAACTATTGCTCCGGAAGTGCGCGTGTGTGTGTCTTATCTCTTACTTACACAGTCAATATTATTAAGTGGGCAGGTTACTAGGGAATGTTGTGTGAACACTTACATTCGTCGGTGAAGTTCCTAATATAGGAATACATCGTGGTGAGGTTATATGAAGGAGGCGCGATCCAAGCACCCGTGTTCCCGTGTAGGAGAGATATTGACCCACGTTGCATATTTATCTCGAATGATCCACCTAACCATCTGATGACAATGGAATTCGAATTATAATATTTATTATATTAATCTGTGTTTTATTAAATTGTCTTTGTGTTGGCTATTGCAAAGATGGTTCCATGTAATTAGAGAAAAGAAAAAAGCGTTGCAGTAGGTAGGTGGTTTTGCAAAAGTGTAAAAGACTCATTCAAATACTTTCATTAACTTGAAAGTTTGCTTTTCAAAGTTTGATGTTGCAGTAAAATCGGAGATCTCAATTGTTATTTTCTGAAAACTCTTTTGGAAAACAGCTTCTTCTTTTATAATATTTTTTTACATTTGTTTTACACAAACAGGATGTAATTAAAATCGTTCTGCTCATAAAAGCCAGTGTCATTTTCTAACCAAAAAATTTTCAAAGTAATTCTGTCTGGTAACGTTACAAAAAACGTCTACCAGACAGTCTTATTTATATTGCCATTTAAGAAAAAATTATAACATACAAGCAATTCGCACGAGCCGCGAGGTCATGCCAGCTTTATCTAATTTCCTGCTCGGGTTGCTTTTTTTTGCAATCCTCCTTTAACTATGTGTGTATAATTAAATTGTGCATAATTACGTAACACAAGGCCTTGTGTGAATGGCGGTTAGTGTTGTACTCACGACATGAATTGTTCGACGTCGTAGCCTTTCCATGACCCGTCCGTGGCGACAATCAAGTCTATGATTGGTGTACCGTCTAGTACTTGACAGTCTCGATGATTTCGCCGTATTATGTTAGCTGAAACGTAATGTAACATCAGGTCTTTCTGTAGGATTATTACCCCAAGGGGTTATAAATCATGCATATAGCTTTTTATGTTTAAATCCTCTCTTAATACAGGATAAGCTTATTGCTAATATCTGGGCATAAATCTAAACTACGGGCAGCTCAGAAAATACGTATTAGGAAGCCCATTCAGACTCATACAACACCGGGATTTCATCCAGAACGCCACACTGAGCAGCCGTTGAAATGGGCTGCAATTGAAGGATACTTTTTGAGATTTGTGTAATCGTCTCGCCCATAAAACAGAAAAGGCCGTAGCTTGAGTTCTTACGGACTGCATTCCAAAATCAAGTATGCAAAAAAATGCAGTTAGCGCGCAGACGGCAAGAAATGTAACTGGAAGTGTAAAACATCTTCGCTCTACTAGTTGCTCTACAACTCTCAACCTTTTTTAAACGTGTTTCAACAAACATCAAGATCGTCGAACGAACTCAATCAACTCATTTTCTTGTACCAGCTCAATCAATAAGTACTTATAGCGGAGCTGACTGCCCGCTGCATCAGATACAAATGTGTATCGTTATTTACGATGTCATTTACGATGACCCAAACATTGATCTCTAGCCACAAAAACTAGATACCATTCACTCTTGTAAATATAATTTTAGCCGTAAAGGCGACTACAGTCTTTGCGTTCAACAAACCCTGGTCCGAAATACTTACGAGCATAATCCATGAAGGCAGTGACCGCAGCATTCGCTATCCGCTCCATCTCTTCAACTGGTACGTACACAGTGATTTGCCGCAGAGACAGTACATGAGCGAATCTAGAAGTTTCCGTCAACAAATCGTTCTTATTCACAATGCTTGTGAAAAGATTCAGGCGGTTGCACGCTTTCACTGTCGGCTCAAATGACACTCCTCCGTTGGAATAGTACATGTCTAAGACTTGAGATAGTCTGAGAGAACGTCTTTGTTCTATCCATTTTGGTACGTGATGTGCTAATATGAGACCTGAAATTTGATGTTTTTGTGTTGTTTAAAATATTAAAAATGAAACATAAACCTTCACTTACTTAAAATAAGGTTTCTTTTTTAATAACATCTATGCATTGTATTTCTAAGAGACAATATTTAAAAGTAACGTGCACGTGCCATTATTATCAACATGTATTTTTATTATTTATAGGTAATCGTCCTATGAATTTATTTATAGTTTCTTTTATATTTAATTACCATCGATGCCAGCTAAAATCTCAGCGTCAGTGAGTTGCCAGTCAGCGACAGTCAAGTTTTGCGGAAAGAGGTAATGATCTCGCGGCAGCAGCGTGTCGTTCCATCGGTTGTTGCTGCCGATCACCATGTTCTGCGACACGGCGCCCACTCGGGGACCCTGGTTTACTACTACTTCTGCTATATCACCTGGAAAATTATTATTATTGTTGTTAACATACGTATGATCGAAGTGGTGCTTGGTCTTACATCAATGGTAGTCTGAGTTGTTTTCAGTTTGTTAATAACAATATTTTTCAATCTCCAGCTTATCAGCTCTGCATGGGACATAACGAACACATATTGTCTTTAGAAGGCCGATTTCTGTGTTCTTTTTTCAGATTCAGATTCAGATTCATTTAATCACGTTTAAATAGAGTAAATTACATTCGATGTTTAAATAATGTTACTATGGTTGGTATGAATTCACCAATGTATGTACTAATGTAGAATTCGGGCGACTTATCAACAATGTTGGCCCAAAAAACAATTATTTAATTAACATTATTTGTTTTTCGATTACATCTAACTAATTAGTGACATATAAAGACATAGTTTACACAACCTATCGGGAAGGAAATGGTCGTGATAACACTTCGTATCAACATTTAATTAAAAATTTACCTACCAGCGAGTGTAGCCACCCAAATGTTGCCTATATCGGCAACGTCTGACTGTCGTTCGATACCAGGCGCAGGGTCTAACGTCTCTATGTCCTCAAACCACTCTTGCTTAGCAGATACCATGAGTGGTTCAGCAATATCTTCTTTAAAAATGTTGGCGTTAAGTATTTCTGTAACAGCTATCCGTTGAGATTCCAGTGATGCGGCAATGGCGGCTACTAACGTTCCAGGAGAGACCGTACCCCAATTAGTTTGAATCACACCATCTTCTATCGGACATCTGCTGATTACTCTGAAATATTAGGTTATCAAAGATTAATCTAAGTTTCGCTCTATGCTCAGTACCTACTATATAATTATGTGGATCTGTGTATAACTTGAGTACTTGTACTTCCACAAGTCAGAATAACTTGGGAACATTGACCTATAGTCTGGCTAGGCTTTTAGCCGATTTATGATTTTTATTACTTGGTCTTGGTTGTTCTAACGGCCGTTGATCTTTCAACACTAAATTTCAACTTTTTTTTACGAATTGTCCCAGTGTCCAAGTCCAGATTGTTGACCGGTGGTTAAATTATCTCGTTACGAGGTAGTAGGTACTTTATCAAATATGACTAGGTATTTAAAAGTAAGGTCGCATACCTAAATCAAAAGCCGACCTATGCTGACGCAAAGTGCTTACAATCTTTTAGCGAAATCCACTATCGGGTACTTCGTATGCACTAAGAAACAATTATTTGAATACTTAGTAAAACTTTGTTTATAAACAGCAACGAACTCGCTTTTGACCTTTTCATAAATAAACGAATTACTATAAGCCGTACAAGTAAACAAGATCCCACGTAAATTCGGCGAATACCTACATGTTACGTCACAGTCTGACGACCCAGATGTTTTGTCTACTTTTGAATTCATTATCATTTCTTGTTTATTAACATACTCACCTACTACTACTTTGTGCCTCCATATTATTGCTACCTTGAGACAGCTGTGCTGACAAGGGACATACAAGACTTTCATCGCCTCGCTCCCATTGTCGCACTGCCGAACTCAGCATCCTATGCAGAAGACATTTCTCGCCTACCGGTAGAATTTCGTCGACTTGTATGAGGTCTTGACTCGGTACGAATATATCCATGAGGATCTTATATTTGTGGAATTGGAAGCTCGATGCTCTATACGGTAATATGAATTCGGATTCCACGGCGTTTGCTGAAGACTGTTCAATGCCATCTAGACGCAGGCTGTGGAAATTATAAGACCAATAAGTATTCGGAATGTCGCGACTTGCGATAAAATAATTATTGTGTAAAGAGGGCGTCACTCACAATGTCTTAAATAATGCATATGATAAATACATAAGTTACATGTGCCACGTAATAACAGAGACTTTGTATAATTGATTTGTAATTACTATTTTTTCTAAAACCTAGTTGGACAATTCTCTAAATCGGTAAAGATATTGTCATAACATACTAGATGGCGCTGTATTTAGGCTTTTTTGTAAATAAACAATAGCAGGTATTTCATCTTTTCCTGATCCTTTTACGCTTAGTGTAAATCGTTTTATCTATTTTTAACTGAATCTGGAAAAGAATTTATTCTGAATCTAGAACTCTTCAAAATACTTGTAAAAGACGATAGTTACCTTCTGAGTAAAGCGGTGCTAAATAACCTCATATCCAGTTGAGAGTACTGTTCCACCTTCCTCAATAAGGATAGGTAGACATCGAGGCGTCTAGGAGCCGGCAGGTCGGGCACTCCCGCCCGGTAGCAGTCACGGAGGTGGATCGGTATACTTGGCAATATCGCACATTTTGCAACTACACCAAAAAAGTACATACATTTTTTAAGCTCACTTCATAAATAACTCAACGATAATACTTTAATCACTAACAAAATAAAGGCATGACTACAAGTTTTACAATACCACTTGAGTATATACTTACAGCTAATAAACAAAATTAAGTATAAAATTGGTTTCCTCATGTTTTCTTCACTCACATTATATTTCGTAAAAATATTAAAACAACACAACACAATGCGTGTTGAAGCACGCGTAGGAGTGCTACTATTTAGATCACAGCGAAATGATAAGATAGTGATAATGAATCATTACGACACCAGGTTTCCACAATGCCTTTTTATTCTAACAGATTAACAAAATGAAGGGATTGGATTAATAAAATTATAATAAAAATAATTTACCTTTTATTTACTATCCATCTGTACAATATTATCCTAGTTCAAAAAAACTAAATTCATTCTTTTAATTATTTGGTATTCAAAAATTACATTATGAACAAATTAAATGGACAGATTATGTAACACATTAATACCATAATAGATAAATAAATTGTACAATAATTTTAAATGCAATAGTGACGTGAAGTACATTTGTGATGAATAACTTTCATTGGTAAACACAACCAAATATGTATACATGTAAATGCAAAATAAAATAGTTACCTTAATCATCGCAAACATAATCATTATCATAATTATTATAAAAGTATGTAATTTAGATAGAAGCAAACTTTGATGTGGTGATAACTAATAACAAAGAAACTTACAATTATTCCCTGAAGCAAGATAAGTACCCGCCTACTTTGTTTTATTCAAATTCATATAACCTTTATTTATTTTACATAATTCATTGAACAGACAGAATATATTGTCTAGATTAGTTTGTTTGAAGTGTCAGAAATAAAGTTGTAGTCAAGGCTTTTAACTCCACATGCAATCAGAGTAGTGCTGGTCACACCCGTAACTAATGTTTGCTTCAATTTAAATAACAGCCGTTATTGCCATAATGTCCCTTATGGCTTGTAACTTTGTAAGTATCATACTATGCAGTCATATAATCTCTAAAATAACTTTACAGACTAGCCTAAGAATAAAACGAGTTTGTTCTATTTTAAACCAGTGATCACTGGATAAATGTACACCGAATAGCATTTGTTAATAATAATATAAGTTGCGAATGTTCAACATATAACTATAAAATAAAATTAGTTTATTGGTTTGATGTTTTTTGCATCAATGCATTACCCTTTAAAATCCATAGTTAACTTTTATGGAAAATAAATGTTATTTATTCACAGCAATGTTAAATAGGTACTAACTGAAAAGTGTATAAAAAAAGTAAAAAAATATTATCGAAGTACTAATTTGGCTGGCTTTCCGTCCACTTGTCGCGACGATCCGTGTTTTAAAGTGAATTCTCTCTTTATGTAAGCAAACAGTAAATCTGTTATTAGGAATATTTGTGCGGTGGCGAAAGAGAGCGTGACTCCGAAGAAGAAGTTGGCATTAGCTGATCCTGAATATATCCACAGATGCCAAACTGTTGGTCCAAGAGCTGATGTGATGATGAATGTGCATCCCACTATGAATTTTTGCTGCATAACTGTAATGAAAAAATACACACCATTAATGCATAATACATCACAGGACATGCGCCACCTTCTTAGTTGCCCAATGTGCACAACCACCTGCACAATCCAAGACCTAAACGAGGCCAGTAATAGTGCTGTACAGGGAGCTCAATACTGGTCTGACAAAATTTAATGAGTCAATCAACACATAAAAAAGTTGCACTTTGCTCATGTAACTTTTGCAGGAGTTCCTATAACCTTTTGCATAAAAATATTTCGATTTCTATGTATATATCAGTAAACAAACACATTGTATATGTCGTAGGATAATTTGATACTTCGAATCTTCGCGGAAATCCTAGGGGTTTTGCGAAAACGCGGATAATTAGACATAGGCGAAAAATTATCAAATCTTACTGGACAAAGTCAGGATTTTTGCGAAAATACTCGTTATTATAGCAATATTGCGAAACGAAACGCTGGCTGTTATGAAATAAGAACGCTGATTGGTCGGTCAGCGCGTTCAATAAGAGATCGTCTCTGATTGGTTGACGTCTTAAATGTCAATCATTTGTTGCCGCACGTTATTTGTTTACGTTTGTGTCTGAGTTAAATTGCAGAAGTGTTTTGTTTTTTATCGTAAATAGTGTACCTACTTGGACTTAAATAAAGTGGTAAATAAAAGTGCTACTTCATAACTCTATGATACAATACTTGAAGTTAATCATCGGCAAACTAGGAACCAATTAGAAGTCAGCCAGCAAAATTGTAGCCAATCAGTGTTGAGCACATCAAATCTTACTATAGTAACGAGTATTTTCGCAATAATCCTGACTTTGTCCAGTAAGATTTGATAATTTTTCGCCTATGTCTAATTATCCGCGTTTTCGCAAAACCCCTAGGATTTCCGCGAAGATTCGAAGTATCAAATTATCCTACGACATATATAACAACTAGGCATAAAATATTAACATATCCTGAAGGTCCTCATTGTCAAGCAAATCTTAGACAAAATGCAAGATTAACATAATGGAAACAGACATTTTATTTTTAACAATTCTCATATGATATACTTACATGTGAACAAATGTTTCCACATTGGTAATAGAGCTAAGTAGAATCCAACATCACCCACACAAGGATAGGATCTGAATATGGTTGAAAGTGCAATAAGTACAGTTGCGAGCAGTACGGGCTCTCTCTTAAACCGCAGAGTGAGAGGCACTACATACAAGGCTAGTGCGTTGATTTGGAATGCGCACACAAACAGCACTCTAAAGTGTTCAAACATTTCTGTGAAGAAATACCAGAACAAGCCGATGTTTGGTTTCAAGTCCGGCACCGTCAATCTGAAACAGTTAATAATAAAGATTAATTTATTATATAAAACGCAAAATGGTGTTGCTGTCTTATACTCATGTTAACATTACATTAGTTACTAGATGATTGAATAACAAACATACTCACAATCAGCCTCCAATACAGTCTATACTAAAATCTCTAGGAAACCATATTGTCAAGTACAGAATATCAGAATTTTTAAGTATGATAATCAGAATAACAAAAAAACATTGAATTGTAAACTTACATAAATCCATAAGTGTTGTAGACATAATTGTAAGATCCATCCATTATGTAGGCTGATAAATAAATAAGGAATCCCCAGCTCAACACAAACACAAGTAATGTTCTGATGTAAGAACATTTAGTACATCCTTTATTGACATCGGCCAATAGAATGGCAATTGGTACAATCAGAAGCAATGGATAGAGAGCCTGGTGTGTGGCTAGTGCAATAAATACACATGCCACTATTCTCTGGCCACTTGAAGCACCCCACATAGCTGTAGCCACCAACAAGTTCTGTATAACAGTTGTGGTCATCCCAGCACAATTCAAAACAGAGTATGGATTGAACAAGTAAACCGATAACACATATTCAGCAGATTCTTTCAACTGTATATCATCCAGAAGCATAGTTTTTGACTCCTCAGCGACATTGAGCAAGCTCTTTTCTTGTGACTCTTTGAAAATTCGTATAAAAGCCTTAGAAGTTTTATACAGAAGGTGAGCAGTCAGAAGATCCAATACAGTAAATAGTAATGGCAATATAAATGGCACTTTTTTCATTATATAGTAGAAAGTCAGCAGCATTATAGGAGACTCATGAAATGAATCTCCTTCGTATGGGTTTATATTGTTATCATATAAATAAACGCCTTCCATTAACCTCTTCCATGAGTTTAGAGGCGTTGCTATTTCTACTCTGTTGGCTATTGTTTCCCAATAATCTAAATGTATTAGCCAATACCGCACTAAACCAGCTACCACATATTTTAAAATTACACCCATCTTTCAGATAAATACATAGATACAATGGATAAAATTCGAACTTTTCAGAAATAAATTATTAGCGATTGTCACAACTGTTTTGAACTGACAGTGAGTGTCAGTCAGTATTGAATGACATTTTAGTAAACCATAGACTTTTAACATGAAATCTATGGTATTGGGGAGACTCAAAAATAGGCTTATTTTTACCCGACTGCGACAGAAGGAGGGTTATGTTTTTACCCGACTGCGACAGAAGGAGGGTTATGTTTTTCGAGGGTATGTTTGTATGTATGTATGTATGTATGTATAATTGTTTGGCACGCTCTGCAGGCTGAACGGCTCGATGGATTTTAGCTTGAGAGGTGTCGTTAGATTCGTATTTACTGTGAGAGTGACACTCGGTATATAAAAATAAAAAAAACAAAATGGCGGATTTTTGGCGCCAATTTCAAATGTTTGGCTCGCTCTGCAGGCTGAACGGCTCGATGGATTTTAGCTTGAGAGGTGTCGGTAGATTCGTATTTACTGTAAGAGTGATACTGGGTATATTAATTTATTTTTTTAAACACAAAAAAAATAAAAAATAAAAAACGGTAATTTAAAAAACTAAAAAACCCGACTGCTATTCTTTAAAAATCCCTAAAACAAGATAAATTGTAGCAGTCGGGACCCATTCGGGACCATCTGCAATGTAATATAGGTATGTGCTCTCAATTCACTAATCCTCCTTTTCTAGAATGGGTCCCGACTGCTACAATTTATCTTGTTTTAGGGATTTTTAAAGAATAGCAGTCGGGTTTTTTAGTTTTTTAAATTACCGTTTTTTTTCGAGGGTATGTTTGTATGTATGTATGTATGTATGTATGTATGTATAATTGTTTGGCACGCTCTGCAGGCTGAACGGCTCGATGGATTTTAGCTTGAGAGGTGTCGTTAGATTCGTATTAACTGTGAGAGTGACACTGGGTATATCAAAATAAAAAAAACAAAATGGCGGATTTTTGGCGCCAAATTCAAATGTTTGGCTCGCTCTGCAGGCTGAACGGCTCGATGGATTTTAGCTTGAGAGGTGTCGGTAGATTCGTATTTACTGTAAGAGTGATACTGGGTATATTAATTTCTTTTTTAAAACACCAAAAAAATAAAAAATAAAAAACGGTAATTTAAAAAACTAAAAAACCCGACTGCTATTCTTTAAAAATCCCTAAAACAAGATAAATTGTAGCAGTCGGGACCCATTCGGGACCATCTGCAATGTAATATAGGTATGTGCTCTCAATTCACTATTCCTCCTTTTCTAGAATGGGTCCCGACTGCTACAATTTATCTTGTTTTAGGGATTTTTAAAGAATAGCAGTCGGGTTTTTTAGTTTTTTAAATTACCGTTTTTTATTATAAGAAATATTGACAGTAAAACAAGCTTTACAATGGTTTGTGAGTCACAAACCATTGTAAAGCTTGTTTTACTGTCAATATTTCTTTATATAAAAACTAGCTTTTGCCCGCGACTTCGTTCGCGTGGACTTCAGGTTCGTCCCGTCTAGTCAAAAATTGTAGCCTATGTGTTATTCTGATGTATAAGCTATAGCCTATGTGTTATTCTGATGTATAAGCTATATTGTGGTAAAGTTTCATTCAAATCCATTCAGTAGTTTTTACGTGAAAGAGTAACAAACATCCATACATCCATACTTACAAACTTTCGCCTTTATAATAGTAGTAGTAGGATAAGCCTATTTTTACTAATTAATGACGTATTTTGACATTTTGACTGATTCGATTACGTATTGTTACTAAATAAGCTGATCATACGTTCTGTATTGGTTGCAGCCCAACTGTATGTATTTTGGTATGTATGTATGTATGTATGGACAACTGTTTCCTTACTCTCCATTCAATTTTTATAAAATTTATGTAAAATACATTTATACATACAGGGTGGAAATTTATTATGCTACCTGGAGGGAAAGTACTCTAAATACTTGAGTTAGCAAATTTTACTGAAAGGAAACATTCCTTTATTTTTAAAAAGAAACAAAACTGCCTTTAAATAATTTTGAAAATACGCTTGCCACACCCGGGAATCGAACAGACTAAAATCGGATAAAATAGCATCCTGTACTTTTATGGCACTTATCGATAGGGTCAATCACAAGGATCAAATCTCTACAAACCTGGTAAACTAAATTTAACAAAAACCATGAAATTTCAATCTAAACTTATTTTATTCGGACGATAAAAACGAGTACAGTAACTAATTGTATGCTGGAAATGAGCTTCACTTTCTTCGATGCACACATTCATTATTTGAAGGAATTCATTTTAAATAACTTTTAGAAAGGTGTTGTGGTGAATATTGAAAATTTTACTACGCTACCAAAAGTTACTTAAAATGATTTTTTTAAAGGAATAAATTCATGCATCCAAGAAATGAAGCTCATTTCCAGCAACTACTTTACTCGTTTGTTTCGTCCGAATAAAATAAATTTACAATAAAATTGCATGTTTTTATTTTATTTTAATTTACCATTTTTGCAGGGATTTGATCCTTATGATTGACCCTATGGATTAGTGCCATAAAAGTACAGGATGCAATTTTTTCGAATTTTAGTCGGTTCGATTCCCGGGTGTGGCAAAAATATTTTCAAAATTATTTAAATGCAGTTTTGTTTCTTTTTAAAAATAAAGGAATGTTTCCTTTCAGTAAAATTTGCTAACTCAAGTATTTAGAGTACTTTCCCTCCAGGTAGCATAATAAATTGCCACCCTGTATATATTTATTTGTATGTACCTATCTGGTTTTTCTGCTCGTTGCTATCTACATAATATTTGGAAATATATTTTTTTGGACCACACCTTGTTCGTTTCATTGACTGTGTGAATAATGTTTTTGTTCATCCACCATTGTATCTTTTGTTGCTGATTTTCTTGTATCTTTTTTTGTACATTTCTGTACGCAGCTTGCCTTTTTAATCATGCGGTTGCTTAAAGGCCTTATTTTACAGCAGCTTGCTTGCTTGCCTCCTATTGCTTCACTCACTGTACTCTATCGACTATACTATATTCCACTTACATTTCATATTGCAAATTGCTGCACGAGTTTCGATTTCGAATATAAGCCATCGATATTGAGATCCATTTTGAAATAGTACGTGTAGTTCTGTTAAAACCACACACGATAATTATACTGCAGAACGCGGTGTGCCATACCTTGCGCCTAGCCCCGCACCCACGCGCGGATGTGCGTGTTTCTCCGCATGTAGACGCGTGATTTGCAACAATGGGCGTCATTGCGTTTTCTGTGTGTTGCACTACACGTGTTTTATATAACATTTAACATTTAAAAAAATTTCGCTCGTTAGTCAATGTTTGCAAAACAAATTAACAAAACGAATGCTCGCAGTAAAAACGATCCCAATTAAAATGGCTATCTTAAAAACATTAGGTATTCTACTTCTGGAGCAGTTCGCTTAAAAGGTGATCGGGACAGACTGGATGCCGAAGGTGCACGAGATATTGTGGCGCAACCTAGGAAAGGCCTACAGTGCCTGGCTGACTGGCTGAGTTCATTGATCTATGCATATCCAATAGTCATAGGTACAAAAAAAAACAACACAGAAATACCAGGTAAATCAGGTACTTTATTCTGAATAAGCAGCAATTTTCCTGAATCATAATAACACAACCTTACGTGATTTAAACATAACTTACATCTATACATTGACGACAATCATGTATTACGTAGGTAAATAGGTACTATTACAAATCTTTTTGTCATGTAAGTATCTTCAATTAGTTAAAAATGTCTTCGAAGCGACATTTTTTTTTCGAGATGACTACTCTCTTGGCTCTAGTCTTGGACAGAGATGACATAGACAAAGTCTACGATGGAGTGAGCTTACCCAGACCAGAAGAAGCCTGTTCACTCTAACTTTGAAGAGATTAGGGTTGAATGCGTTCGGAAATACAAACGCAGGTAGAGAGTTCCACTCCTACCACACGAGCAAGTACTGATACCGATAATAATTTAAATTACTCCTAAAAAATGTACGTTAGGTAGGTTAAATAGCAAATATGTTTGATTGTTTGGTATCAATTTTATGCACGTTTATTATTCAGTATACCTACGTCGTCAAACGTGGTAACCATATTTTGTAGCCTAATAATAATAATATTATCTTAGGTATCACAGAACACCAATGTTCACTTTAAATTATGATGATTTCGTTAATTAATTTAGAGATATTTAACGTAATCTAAGTAGTTTAGTTTCATGGTATATTTCAAAATCATTGTGACGCGGGAAACAGTTGATCATAAGGAACTTTCAAAAACAATTTATTGGCAATTTTGGTGCCAATTTTATTCCAGTTAGCTTGAGCATACGGTAGAAATTCTTTGTACAAGGTTCTCCAGTTTTCGTTCGCGAATCTCGTGCCCAAGTCAGCTGAAAAATTAAACAGATTTTGTAAATACAACATCCGCAATTTAAAAACGATAACACGTAATTAAGTCGTATTCATTTTTTTATTATATTAGTTACTAGCTTCTGCCTGCGAAGCACCAAAGTAAAGAACTTAGTTTACGATTTCATGGGTGATATTTATTTTTGCACAGAGAGCTACCTAATTCTTTTTTAAAATAAAAGCAGAGCCTAGTTCCTCCTTATAGCCTCACTATTTGCCAGTGTAGGTCCCGTCGAAGTTGGTCCAATCGATAGGTAAGCTTTAAAAATTTAGCCATAAATTCCATATTATTGTTTCTAAATTCCATTGAAGAAAAGGCTACTCGGTATACAGGCAGCTCACTTACAATTACTTTAGTATTTAAACTATATGTTTGTAAGTGTGCTAAGGTGCAATTCATCTGTTACATCACCCTTCTTGATATGCCAGAAGCTTAAAAAGATATTATGTACGCACGAAACACAAATTAATTTTGGCAGTGTAGTAGAAAGTATAACTATTTTTGCTTGTAAGCCATATAACTGGTTCGACAGTTACTTCCTATTTTAACACAATATGGCAATTATAACAGATCTCGTTCTAAATTTGAATTTGTGCTTATTTTTTATTTATATTGTTTTTAACTTCTTACTGAATTCCCTTGTGTCCGGGTTGTCGTTTTTGAAGAAAGTCACAATGCTTCCAACATCGGGCCTCATGTAGAAATCTTTAACTCGAATGTACGTTTCATTGTCGTTCTTCTCCGGGACACCACTGATCTTCCAGGTATAAACCAAGTCCGCTGTAAAAATATTAGCAGTAAATAAATAAGATTTTGATAAAAATAAACATAAGTAGGGGAAAGGTGTACGAGATGATCCGTTGAGGGAAGATGATCCTTTTAGATTGCAACTAAACCAGTAGCGTCATCTAGTTGTTTTTATTGGTAAAATGTAGTTCCCGATATTCCCCCGCCTCAGTCAAACGTAATGGCGTCGTGAGTGACAATCAAATTTTTTGAGGAAGAAAACAAATATTGCGTGGCTTTGATCTAAGGTAAGGTTGATTTTAAGTTTATGTCTAATGTGTTCTAGGTGCTTAATTGTAGAGGCTGTTGTATTAGTTAGCTTTGGATATTGCTCTATTTTGTTTTTTTTTAACAGCAAGGTACCGGTTGAAACTACATGGGTTATGTTATCTAACATTGAATAAAAAAGTTTATGTTGGGGCAAGATGATTATGTTAACGGTGTACAAGATGATCCCCAGGGATAATCTTGTACACCGGTAGCATAATCATACCTACTATTACGGGAATATTTTTTTACATTTGTAGGTATTTTATTAGGTTTTAGTTTATGTATTTATTCAAATAAATATGACTTAATTAATATGTCCTGAGGAAGAATATTGCGTCAGAGTCGTCTGAAGAAGAAGAAGACGCAGAATGCCTTTTTTGTACGGAAACATTACCCAAGGACGATAGGGGCGAGGGATGGATTAATTAAATATTTTGATTTCATTTAATTAAAGATATAGTAAACTCTGATTATAGTTTTATTTAGGTAATTCTACCAGAACCTATGATAATCCCGACATGGGAGGGGCAACATGATCCTGGGATCGTCTTGCCCCTACCGCAAGGATCATCTTGGACACCGGGGTGTACAAGATGATTCTTTGACAACGTTTTAAAAATGTGATAAATAATAATAAAACATATTAAATAATTAAAATTTTGAGAATGACAACAATAAGACACATAAATTTACTATGGATATACGTTTTTACCTTCGCGCTAAGTAGAATATCATATAAACTACAAGCATTCTCCCTTATGTGAATCATCTCGTACACCTTTCCCCTACAGATTTTTTTGTTTTACAGAGCTTGAATATTGTAAATCCACAAGAGACACAATAAAATGTCTATTGAGTATTCCGTTGATCTCTTTTCGGATAAGCATGATGCATACCTAATGTATGTTGCTAATACCTTAACATACCTAGTATTAATTTGTTCTAAAGGAAAATATTGCAATCGTCTTTGCTTGTTACGGTCTGCCTACTGAAGTATGTGGCGTGGATTAAACTTACTCATTGTGGTATTGAATTCGCCATAAGCTACAATCTTCACGGAATTGAACTGTCCCTCTCCGTAGTATTGAGCCCTGACCGCCACCAGTGGGCCAGTCAGGTCCACTTCTAAATGGAACTTGTCCTCATCCGCTCGCAATCTGTAATATATTCGATCGATTAGGTTATACAATTATTATCATGTCTGACATTGATCTGTCGCCCGATGTTAATAATAATGTATGGCAATATCTAATCTTGATCTAGAAATAAAATATTTTTTTTATTTCCGATAACTTAACCTCATACTAGGATAGTTAGCGAGAATCTTATACTCAATTGTTATAGGTAGAATATGAAACAATTTTTCGACAAAAATATTTGATATTATTATGCGATCTGCAGTCCTTGAGTGTTGCTTGTGATTCGCCCTCGAATACAAACTCGGGCGTTGACTTGTTACAGGTAGAGATCGGGATTGAGATACATAGCCCGTCTCTTATAGGCAGCAAGACAAGGGAACTTGTCAGAGTAAAGGTCGGTGTGCAAAGGATTTTTGTATGGGAAAAATATTTTGGATGTTATTGATGATTTGAGCATTATAACAAGCCTAACCTACAAAAGCTGTTGTGGGTGGACCAAAATACCTACACCTATTACATCAAAGAGTAGGCTTGCCCAGTAAACCTAAAGGAGGATTTATAAATATTTGGAGTAGTCATAAAAACTGTATATTCTCACCTGGCATCGTGAACCTTGGCCAACTTCAAACCTTCGACGTAAATATTGTTTATCACCAATTTCACAACGATCTGTAATGTAAAACAAAAACACAAAGTCAGAAAAAAAATATTTAAATTTAACGTCTGTTAATAATTTGACGATTATTTACATATTTTAATTCAGTACCTAGTTATAATGTATTCCGCATAATGTGTGGCTAATTTACAGACAAAAAAATGATCTAGAGCGAGTTAGTAAACTATACCTATACCTACGTGAGAAAACCGGTAGTTTTTGCTAAGTCGGTACCTAAAAAAAAGATTCCACCTTATCTGAATATTTACTGCTTTTTAATATGGATATACAGATCCATATTACTTTGCTTTTTAATATGGATCTGTTTATCCATATTAAAAAGCAGTAAAAATCGGTTATATTCGTTATGTCGCAAGGTCAGCAGGAAACGGAAACCACCCAATGTACGAGTAGTGAGTGATACCTACATGACTGACGTAGAGGCATGGAAGGCATCTAGTTACTTACACCCTATTTCAATTATTTTTTTAATGAAATTTTATCCGAGTGAATTGTAACACATTCAGCCATCATTCAGCTGTATTTCAAAGATCACAACTTCATATCTCACCATATTCACGTTCAGGTGAAATTATTTTCGAGTAATCATGTAAATTAAGGATTCCGCTTTGATGCATCCTTTTGTGATTAATTATTTCAAGAGTCTATTTTATAATAGAGACTGTAGGGAAGTAAAATCAAAAGAAATACACAAAATAACTTAATAAATAACAGATCAAGCGGTTGACGTCTATACGTACCGACCTACTGGCTGGGAAACTCTGTTATTGTTCTCCAACATCTTGATTTTGTTACCCAATTATTATTACACATACTTTAGACGTTATACAAGTTTTCCCATGATATTTCTGCCATTGTTTAAATTATGCAATAAAACAAGCAGTAGTTTTAAGTATTTAATTGAACAATTAATAAATACCATTTGATTTACTTTCTAATCTTATTCAATAAACCAGATTTATGGAATTGAAAAATGTTGCTGTTAAGAAATTGTATTTAAGAGTTTAGAAAGTGACAAGAGCGAGTGAACGTCGTTTATATTAAGCAAAACAATTATGTAAAAATTAAAAGAAAAAGTATACATGTTTCCCCTGTTCTGCGACTTTCAAATAAATGTAAGAAGCAGCAAGTACCTAGTCAAAAAAACTGGGATCCATTTGCAAACCACTGGTTTTTACCTCAGTATCTACTTAGTTCAGCTAAATGCCAGACAATTACTAAGTTATCTAGCATTTTGCTGGACGGGACATTTACCTACCAACAAATTTTAATGTATAACAGTAAGGCCGATATCAATAAACATTACTAAGCACACGCACACCTACGAGCTTTGGCTAAGCATTATTCTTTCAGTGTCGCACATTCATCAAACTACAAGTGCAAGACATACGATTAGACGATAACATGCGCTAAAGTGTACATGTTAAGTAGCGTTTATTTATCTTAGTCTTCTGTCTATCTTCTCTATTTGGCAAACTTGTAGGTAACTAACGAGCCCGTTTGGCAGTTATTATGGTCACAGTCTCAATTCCGAAGGTTATGATCTTGCTCCACTATTCATATAAGGTCTGTTTCAATGTATTTACCTTCATAAGCCGCTCTATAATGGTAATGGTATCTGCATAAGACGATTTAGTGACATAACTAAATGTTATGTTTTACTGCTGTTATTAAGTAAATAATCTGTAAAAGAGCTGGGAATAATTGGTAAAGATTTAATGAGATTCAAATTATTCGTAGTCGTGGTGGCCAGGTGGTAAAGGCGCTCGCCTCTCTGTCATCATGTCATCTGCCTAGCCTTTTCCCAACTATGTTGGGGTCGGCTTCCAGTCAAACCGGATGCAGCTGAATATCAGTATTTTACATGGAGCGACTGCCTATCAGACCTCCACAACCCAGTAATGGGTAATACGATACTCTTGGTAAGACTGGTTGTCAGACTTTCTGGCTTCTGACTAACAGTAACGACTGTCGGGTTCTGGGTTTAAATCCGGGCAAGTACCAATTTGGCATTTTCCATTCATATGTACTTTTAGGTTTATCTTGATCGTCACTGATATCGCGAGGAAACTCAGGTGAGGAACATCGCTTATCCGCCTTGAGCAAGCATAGTCATCAATGTTCATGCCTTCTCTCTATGATAAACGAGGCCTTCGCCTTGCTGTGGGACCTATAATAGACTGTTAATATTTTTTTTATTTTGTGAGTTTACTTAAAACGAAATTAATGAATATGCTGCACTTATCAACCTTTACACTGGCTGTCGGATATTCAACCCTCGGCTCAGCGGAGTTCTAAAATCCAACAGTGCAACAACGTGCAACGAACTAGTGTTACTGAAAAGGAGCATCACTCATCCTCTTTAGGTAACTGTGTAGGTTTGTTTGTACTTAATCCAATTAATGCTGGGCGAGGCACATGGTCCATCAAAATTAAAGGCACGCAACGTAGGTATAAGCCTATCGAGTACTGAATCAAATCGGGTTGGTGTTGTTTTGTTTTTGAGCCTTGCAGATAACTACAAGTCTCAAAAACAAAACATTACAAACCAAAAAGCGATCAACAAGTTACTCATAAGAGTAACATGTTGATTCCTTTTTACAAGCTCAGAATATCAATGAATAAAAACAACCTTTTTTTTTGATTGGCCAAACCAAAATATACTGGATCTACCTAGGTATAAATAGGGCTGCCATCCGTCCGGGTTTCCCCGGATTTGTCCTAGTTTAGAGGGCGTCCGGGGGACGACCGGGAGGGGTTGTCAAAAATGTCCGGATGAAACCCGAACACTTTTAGTGTCATGGGAATCCAAATTAATTGAAAGATAAGCGATAATTAAAATAATAATGTAAATCCTAGGATGTCCGGGAAAAAAAATAAATTTCACCCAAATGTCCAGGGTTTTGAAGTTTTTGCCCGGCGCGGCGCGGCGCGGCGTCTGCAATTTAGGCAATGGCAACCCTAGTTATAAAACTTGTTGCAATACGTATTATTATACGTAGTTTACGTAGGTACGAGTAAGTACCTAATTGTTCATTAGGTGTGATAAATTAATTGTGACAATCTACTACAGTTGGATAGGTTTATCATGGATTTTATCTCAATCCATAGAACATAGGTAAGTAGGATACTAGTGACCCTCAACATGCAGCACACACTAAAGGTCGAATAAGTAGGTAGGTACCTACCTACCTACTAAAACAGCGAACCACATGCGTGGTAGACGATACCTTAATTCCAATGTTTCATACCTCACCTTGGACGTGAGTGGAATCTAGAATTCTAGACGATATGTCGTTAACATTTAGGTAGTCATTTAGGAATAAAAACAAGATCCAGTAAAGCTAGATAAAGCCGGTTATTAAGCTTGCGTCACTAATTATCCTTCAACTTCAATTAAGTTTATTGTTTTCAACTTTGTATGTATGTATTCTCCAGATCGTTTCCGGCCACGGCGGCAAATCTTAATGCAGACTAGCCAGGTAGGTACGCAGGACATTATTATAGTGTACAAGTGAGTGCGCAAACACAGGCATTCCGTCTTCCCTAACTCGCATGACCACAGACATAAGGACCAACAGCTTTACGTGCTTTCCAAGACATGGGGGTGTCACACCACCAACTTCCAAACTCCGGGCTGCTACTTAAAAATTCCTAATGCAAAAACCCAATAACACTTTTTGCCCGACCTGGAAATCGAACCCAGGACCCGCGCCCGGCAGTCGCGCTTGCGACCGCGAGACCAACGGGGCAATTTTCAACTTTAGTCTGTGAACAAAGAGCTGATCGAAGGTTGACAAAGAATGTCGTACAACGGCATATGAGTAAGTACCTACTTTATTTAATCTTAACCTTTCCCAATACCTTATTTGTCTTCGTAGTAAGCGAGGTTACGAATAAACTTAGACTTCACAAATTATTTAAAGATTTGTTTTCCTTAATTATTATTGTAGAGACTTACGGTCGACATTTAGACAACTGACATTGTAATTACAGGACAACCTCATCCTGAGCTCTAAAACCTAGAGCGATTCAAACATGTTTACAACTAGAATTAAAACAAGTTTTATTATGCCTACCTAGGTAAGGTAGGCATAATAAAACTGGTTTTATAATTATAGTAAAACTTGGTATTGTTTATGTAGTAACTACCCAACTAGTTTTAGTTTTATATGGTTTTAATGAGTAGTTTAGTTACCTATTTAAAACAAGCGATTCTGCGATGACATGTTTGGGACCAATTCATTGTTTGGGACATAGAATGTAGGGAGGTAGCCGGTAGGCATACCTATAGATTTTACATATACATATACTATACATACCTATTAATAGTACTTTTAATTTTTTCATTCGTTTATTGGTACAAACAATTAGTCATAAAATTACAACTCGTAACGAGATTTCGAGAACAGATCAACACCTCGTTGTGAGTTGTGTTGTTTTCGCAGCATGCGCGTATGTGCGTGTGATTTTGAGATTAAATAAAACGATTGCTCTACTTAAACGTTCACAATAGGAAATGCACTAATTTGAATAAGTAGTTATGTAAAGGTAGCAAACAGAGTTTTGAAAAGTGTTAGGAAATTCCGAACTGTAACTCCAAGCTTGGAGAATTTTATTTCTTTAATTAAGTTGAAAACAGAAAGTAGGAAGTTAATTTAGTCTTAAGGTAGGTGCATAATTAGAACTGCCAGTGTTGCGGAATTTGTTCGAAAGAGTTACTGCAGCCCTGGAACGCAAAAGCCATTAGGAGAACCACGGATGGGTTTTAATCAAGAGTCTGGCACTCCCTTCTGCCCCGCCCAAAGCGGCAGAAGTCATTTGATGATTTCCCATCCTTAAAAAAAGGTATACGTACATAATTAGAAACAACGATAAGAACATCTGATACGATTTACATGAAAGTTTGATATTACTTTGATTTGATTTACATAAAAGTGACCTTATAACCTTGTAACGCTCTTTCTTTGGATGAATTAACACTGGTTTCTCTTTTATACCTACGTGGATACCATGCATCTAGCAAGGGGGAAATTGGGTTAATGTCTCCTGGACTCCTACCAACAAAAACCTCGCGTTTTCGACCCATACTATGATTCGGGAGCCTGGGAACATCTACAAAAATAAAGACACCGACATTAAGGGGTTACCAAGGTGGTAATCCCTTAATAAGATCATTTACGCCTTTATTTACCCTTCCAAGATATTTTACGTGAGGGGTAGGTACCCAATTCATGCACTCTGTACTACACTCTCGAGTCTCGACTCACTTTAACCTAAATAAACATGAGGACTGAGGTTTACAATTTATAAAGGTAACAAAAATACTTACCTGTCTACGTCCCTACTAACATATATTCGGATAACTGTCTAACTTTGATTAGACAAATAAATTCGAACTTTAGAAGTCTGTCCGACAGTTGAGAGATAAAGATTAAAAAAAAATTAGATAGATATGTAGATACATATCTATCTAAATTTTATGCATAATAATTAAGGTATGGTTTAGCTACAATAGAAATAAAAACCAATACTTACAAATTATATTTAGCTAAGGTTAAAGTTATAGGTTAAAATAAATGGTTGAACAAAAAATCCTTTAAATGTAAATTGCTATTCTGAGACTTTTAGCTAAATGTTTAAAACAATAGTTTTATGAGGTCAGCTCAAACACATAAAGATACACTTAATAGCTCTGACATTCAGTTGAAGGAAATAGGTATAAAACCTGCAACGACTAGAGCCTAAAGTTTTTTTATGGAAATTAAATTACTTGGTTATCATACCTAATGGTTTCTGCGAGTATGTATTTATTACATAAATATAATACAACCGGCCATATGGTAAATATGAAAAAAATAACAGCTGGATATTCTTTTGTACGGAACGTACCATTTTCTATAAAACCGACAAAAAAAAAACACGTTTGCTGTATGGGAGCCGCCCTTAAATATTTGTTTTATTTTGATTTAATGATTTATTTTTTAAGTGGATATGTAACTAAATATTATGTGAATATTTCAAGCGTCTACCTGTTGCCATTATCAATACCTATCGGGCAAAAACGAGCAAACACGTTTGTTTTATGGGAACCCCCTTAAATATCTATTTTCTCCTGTATTTTAGTATTTGTTGTTATAGCGGCAACAGAAGTACATCATTTGTGAAAAGTTCAGCTGTCTACCTATAACGTTCATTAGGTACAGCCTGGTGAAAGACGGACAGACAGACGGACAGCGATGTCTCAGTAATAGGGTCCCGTTTTACCCTTTGGGTACGGGACCCTAAAAAGGCACCTTACCTCGATTGAATGGACATTGTACAGTTATCATGGTCTTTCGCAGATTACGTGTTTATCGTTGCCCTTTACTTAGTAATTATGTTTTTTAAGGTTCCGCACTTCAAAGGTCAAATCAGTCAGTTATTAAGTTATTAATTGTCGTATTAAATGTTGGAGACAATAAAAACGACCATGATTGTCCTATTCATGCTCAGTGCCGTAACTAGGGCGGTGCCAGAGCGGTGCCCAGGCATAGGGCGCGCCTCCAGGGTCTGCTGGAGGGGCGCAGAAATGGCCAGACCAGGACCAGAATTATTTTTTAAGGGTGTAGTTATAAGAGTTCGCACCGGGCGCATAACAAGCTAATTACGTTACTGCGTGCTAAATATTACTAAGTTTGCATTGTGCCATATTAAGACCACGTTCTAAACTGCGATGTACTTATTTTTAGGTATGATTACTCTATAGTAATCATACCTAAAAATAAATACATCGCAGTTTGTCTACGAAACGTCCACGAATTTCGGAAAAATGCTGCACTTACGCTCGTACCCGAAGTTAGATAATAGTCAATCGATTTAAATCCGTGAAAGGTCTTAATCGCTTTAAAAATTACACACATACAGACCATCACGCCTGTATTCCCCGACGTGTTAGGTAGAGGTGTACCAATGTACACCCACAGTCTGCCTGTATGTTTATGTCCCATGTAATAGGGGTCGCCCCCTATATGGCCTATTGCCATTAACCGGGCACAAATCCTAACTCCGAGCTGCGACTGAGAATTTCATAGAAAAACCCAATAACACTGCTCGACCTGGAAATCGAACCCAAGACCTCTAGCGTAGCAGTTGCGCGTAGGACCACTAGGCTAACGAGGCAGTCAGCCTCGGTAAAAATTATTATTGTCTGTTCACTGGAACTAATTGGATGACAAGTCATAAGAGATACCTATACCATGAACAGATTCAACTACTTTTAGTATTATTCCATAAAAATGAAATTTCTATCTACAAGGTGTTGATTTGCATCCTCGTCAAATTTTAGGAGCTTAATTGTCATAAAAATTAGAAGTAATCAAATATAATTACGATACCTGGCCAATATCTAATAAATAGATACTTGTTTTTTTAGTTGCAACTATCAAATACCCAGAGTATTCCAGAATACTCCTTTTGCAAAATTCAGAATCTCCCAGTTGCGTATGCGGTGGGCAGAGTTGTCACGCGGCTATTTCACTGTGTACATAGCACCTAAACCCTCTGGCGAGATGGCTAAGTCAAATTTGAAAATCAGTTTAAAAAAAAAAAAAACAAAACCAATTTATTTTATTATTGATTCGTGTTAAAAATCACGAGCATAGTTAACTCCTTGAATTTGATGAAGATGCAAATCAATGCCTTGTATAATATTTTTAGAAGGGGATAAGTACCAATAGTTTCTCGATCGAAAAAATTTATGTAAGTAATCGAAAAAAAGCTGTAATTTGTTACTGTATTATCATCAACAAACAATTACAGCAACTTACGAGCGCTTGACAATTAATCACATTAAGTCACATTAATTTTTTGATCGAGAGTAACCAGAGGTAAGTGTAGGAAATTAGTTCGTACTTGATTGTTCTTGTACTCCACACGGAATTCCTTCTGCAGATAAGGATCAATGGGTGGTACTCCCAGCTCATCTATGCCATCCGCCAACACTGCTATACCCCTTTGCACCGCGTCCGACATGCAGTCATTCGCATCTATTGCATTTCTGTCGCATACTTTCAAATATTTGCCTGAAATATAAAATGTTTATTTTTGAACGGAACTAGTACAGATTTCAGTGAATTAGTACCTACTACAAGCATCTTTATGTTTTTTTTTCGTAATAGGCGTAATGTCAACTAAAACAAAACAACAAAATGATCTGATGGTTTCTTCAATTTTTCGAGAGTTTGTGGTCTTCAGGAATTGAGTAGTTGTAGAGCTAATGAAGGAGCTCGTCCGAGGAAGTACTGCCACGATACCTATTTATGCAGCAAAGCCGCGTTGCTGTGTTCCAGTTTGAGGGATTTGGGTGCCGGTGAACCAACAGCCACGTGAGACATTCCAACTTTGTCTCTGGGATGCAACGCATTTACAACGCAGGCCTCTGGTATTACAGATATCTATATGCAGAGGTGACCACTTAACATCAGGTGGGCCGTCAGCTTGTTTGTAATCACACGGTGTTTAAAAATACCCAAAGGTTCTAAATGCTAGTTTAGTTGTTTTTTTTTTCAAGTTAATTATACGGTATGATTAAGTACTTGGAAATACATAAGTCACATGCAGCTTAATGACGCTAATTATGGAGAAGGGACTAGAATTATACAGTTGGTGATCAGGGAACAATTAAAGTGTACTATAAACTGTTATTATGACGTGTAAACAATACTGGTGCAGTTAGTAACAACAGTCGAGCTCCTATGTATTTTTTGTTTACCGGAAAAAAGGAAAACCCAAAAAAATACATAATGGGTTAATTGTCTAATTAACTCACATATTATGTGAGATATTTCAGCCTTCAAAGGGGCTACTACGTACCGACTTATATTATGTCTAAAATTACATTAAAACTTAAAAATATAAAATTATTTTTATCAATAAATGTATCACTTACTTATATCCACAGCACCATAACAAGCATTGAACACCGTCAACAAACAAAGAACTGTTTTTGAACTGAACATTTTGAGATTATTTCTTATTTAAAAAAATATCAATCATTTATGAACACATACAAACAGAACAAGACATAAGAGACGAGTATTGTGGCCTAAGTTGTGGCTTCGTTTGTAAGGCTTGGTCCAGTGGTGCGCCCGCACCGCTCCGCACGCCGTACATTGAGCGTCGATTGCATAAAACACAGCCTTCAATGTCACTACTGGTTTGGTGAATACATAATAAAGTTAGGTAATAATGAAATTATATCTACATTCGAAGCATATACGTATTTCTGTACAGATCAATGTACACCTGGGTATTAAAATCATTCAGTTAAAAAGGGGCGTTTGAGAAACGAGTTTAAAATTATTGTTTTATCTGCAAAAACTTATTATAGGTAATTTAAAATTGTCTTAAAAGGTGTAAAGGTGTCTCGTTTTGTAGATAGGTAGTAACAGTACACTGTAGGGAAAGTTTATTTTGATGCCTTTCTACACATTTCACAAGTATTGAATAGCAAAATAATAAAAAGAAAATACCTAAATGCCTTATGCATTATTAATTTATAATGCTATGCATGCTTATGCATTATGGTATTTTTTACAAAGCGCCATCTATCGCTAATTGTCTGCGCAAAGTAGCATTCCAATTCCAACACACCTCTGTTTACTAATATGATTATACCCCAGCGGATGATCTCGCAAGGAGGCGTATAAGATGACCTACTTGTTGAATGTAAAGTTATTGAGAAGACTTTAACACAAAGCCACGCCGCACCTCATGCACGTTAGCTTAAAATAACCTTCGAGCAGCCAATATACACAAAATTATTTTGAATAGTATTTAGAGAATTCATTTTAAAATCAAGGTGTTCGTACCAATAATTATTTTTCAAACCAGTTGAGTCGCTCCTATACCTGTTAATTAGTAAATCTAGTATTACAATAAATAGGTATTAGAGCTCCTTTTTATGACTATAAATTAGCATACTTACTTAAAATAGATTTCCGACAATACCTAAATATATATTTTGTTGTAGCTAGGTACATACAAGGCCAACAAGCCCGGAACGACCAAATTGAGGACGGCAGCATGAAGAGAAAAATCATATAAATACGGTGCACTTTCGCCTTTCGTTAACCCTGTTGGTAAACGAAATGCAAAAGTCGAATCAATTATACAATTTTAATTCCACACAAAAATATAAAAAAAAAATTAAGATAACATTTAGAGGAAAAATATAAAAGTGGTAAAACCCGAAATGTAACGATTTTGATGAAAAATGGCCACTGTTCCACAAGTTGAAAGATACATGAAATTGAATAAAAAATATTTAAATCCAATCGGAATTTTTCGAGATTTTTTGGACAAATGTACACTCATAAATTTGATATACTCGTTCAGAAACAATTCCATCTCCAACAATATTATTACTTACCACAGAATTCTTATATCTGTGTTACTTCCATACATACATACGGGTTGAAATGAAAAACTAAATTTTACTCAATTAAAAATTGCACCATGACATCTCTGGAATAACATGCCCTTGACATGTAAGGTCTCACTGTAAAGGGGGCCAAAGATTTTTTTTTTAGATTGGCTAAATAGCCAGATGTGGCCGATGTGATTTTTCAATTATTCTTGAAAAAAACCGGACAAGTGCGAGTCGGACGAGTCGGACTCTCCCACAGAGGGTTTCGCACTTTGTAGGTTACTTATTATAAATAAATAGTTTAGAAACCGAGGCTCACAGTATTTACCGAGCATTTGATTTTTCATTGTGAATCGAATATCTAATCATAAAAATAATGAAAAATCTCTTTAAGCTTGTAACAATGACGCTCTTTCATACGATACCCCACGTTACACGGTTATGGCACTATACAATTTGGACCCCCGTTCCTTACATTAAGACCCTGTTTTTTTATGATTTAATTACAAAATGTACGTACTTATATAGTTTTTAGACTCTTCCCTGTATTTGTACCTAGTTTATGATGATCTCCCGAAAGTTCATAGTTCTAGGTCAACGGGAAGTACCCTATCAATTTTGATTCCCTTGAGACTATCGAAAAATTCGTATAAACGGCCGTATCCTTTTTTTTAGTTAACTCAGTAATTGGATTTTTATCACAGCTTCAAGGGAGTGTAAATGGTTTTAATTTCAACTCGATACCTTCACGCGTTCCCAAGATAATGGGTCGCGTGGCAGACAGACAGATGGACGGACGGAGAATAAAGTGATCCTAAAAGGGTTCCGTTTCCTTTGAGGTACGGAACCCTACAAAAACACGCAAGTTTCGTGATGTAAGTTATGTGTTACGTAAATCCGTAACTAAAATCTTGACGTTTTCATCTATCTAGCTTACATACAAAGGTTACTATTTGATATTTAAAACACTATATTGTCTATACTTCTTACAGTAAGTAGTGATTAAGACAAGATCTGCGGCAATTCATATTTTTTTGTCTCAAGTTCATCAGTGATTACCATATTTTTTTGGCATATGCCTTCTTAAAAGAACAGTTAGCTGCATTAAAGGTGCTAAAGTTACACTTCCCAAAATTTAAAAATTACCCATTCATACATAATTATGTACAATGTTTAGCAAGATTAATGTTATAGGTATTTATTACTTTAACTAGGTATATTTTTTTACATTTTATTTACCTAATATTTTAATCAAGCCTATTAAGATATTTTGACGGTTGGTCGTTTTTGTTTATCTATAGTATAGATACGTACTCATTTGTCTTTTTTACGCGGTAAAAATGTTGCAGCCTGTCAGTAGTTTAAACAGGCGGTAACTATTTTTTTAGTGGCACCTGATATAGTACCTGGTACGAATCTGACATTATCAGAAAAAAAACTACAGTACCTAACTACAGAGGTGTATTATAGATGCAACAATAAAATAATATATTTACTATCATGAATCTCACTTAAAATAATGACCATAATAATCCAACGTAATCTCAAGATCCTCTTAATGCGGTAGGTCTATCAACAATATTTATTTTACAGAGTAAATTACCTTGAAATAATTTGCAATATTCACAAGCTCCTCAAGAGTCAAGGCGCCTACTAGAAAACAGAAAGCAAAATCATGCCTCTGCAATATTTTGAGTATTAACTTGTTGAATATTCTCAAACATTTGGATATTTTAGGCGTTAGCTGTTTCTCTGTATTTTTTATATGCCCGACTTTTATTTGTTCCTTTTGTAGATTCATATTCTATATCCAAAAATCGAATTGGAGATGAAAGATGTATGCCGGGGTGTTGCCAATTTAAAATAATAACCTCAGTTATGCATTTTGCCGAAAAGTACTATACTTAACATAGTTCTAATATTGCACTTAGCTTTCAACTTTAAATTATAAACATAATAATCATATTTTTTATTTTGACACGCTGCGTTAGCGTTCTTTCAAAAACGCATTTTTTTAATAATTTGAATTACTAGAGAAATGTTGAGTACCCCTGAACTGTCAATTTGACAATGATAGTTCCTTGTTTACATTTTTGATCTCGAATTCGATTTTTGGGATTAGTAGTCAGTACTTATTTAAGTTTATTTATTGAATTTCGAATGACACAGAAAGGCCATAACGAATTAATCACTATCACATTATGTGGGTAGATTTTCTACTATCTAAAATAAAAAACTTAAATTAATACTTCGTGCAAGTTAATAAATCTTCTAAATTAGCTAAGAATTGAGGCGATTAAAATGAGACGTCTTGTTTCAAGAACTATACTTGGCCATTGTTAGAAAATAAAGGCATGTTTAATAATAAATCTAACTTCGTCTGTATAAGGAACACACTAGTCCAAATGTTAGTAATTTAAAATAACGGTTAATGTTCACGGCATAGAAATTAATGTAACATCATCAAATGTGACTAATACAAAACGCGCACTACATACAATGCTGTTATAATTGTTGATTAGATTGATAGCACACCATTAGTTTATCCTTATTACCTACTGAGGTTGACGATCTCTTGCCATTTAAAACTTATTTATTGCAAGCGCATCAGAAGATTGGTAGTAAATATTATTGAAGCCGTTTCTCGTGAAATTTCATCTGTCCTATATGAGAGCTAACATAGTTGTTCGTCAGTCTAGTTTTTTATTTTACTATCATGTTACTATCATGAACAGCGAGATGTAGGTACTATGAACGTAACCAGTTAATAATGAAATAAACAAGCTTTATCTACTACTAGCTTCTGCCCGCGACTTCGTCCGCGTCAAACTTGATATAGGTAGTACCCCATGAGAACAGTACATTTTACCAGGATGAAAGGTATCCGATGTGTTATTCCAGGCCACAATCTATCTCAGTGCCAAATTTCATCCAGATCCGTTTAGCCGTTTGAGCGTGAAGAAGAGACAAACAGACAAACTTTCGCCTTTATAATTTTAGTGTGATGTGATGCTATACCCTTATAATTCTAATCGTAACTGACCGGATTAAAACCTAAAATTAAAGTTTATTTGGTATAAACTTCAAACGATAAGTGCCCATACAAACAACCAATACCCACACTTCTGGAGTCGTAATTTTTTTATGACTCGAACGACCTAATCAGTGGACAATACGGCAGGCGAGAGATGTGCATTCTGGAAGCAGAAACAACCACCCCCTCCGCACTTCCTCACCCCGGAGGAACATCTACCCCCTGGTGAATTGGTGGCACTGCAATTGTAGTAGCCAATCTAGAAATCTCTTAACTGATTACGGACCCAGGTCGGCCACTGTAAAAATAATTTGGCCAAATGGGGCATTATTTACCCATCCCAAGCGCAGTGCCAGTGTGGAGGACCATCACAGAATATGCGTTACCTCCTTAGTTGGCCATCGTGCACAATCACCTGCACCATCCAAGACCTAATCGAGGCCAATGATAGAGCTGTATAGGTTGCTCAATACGGGCTAAACAAAATTTGGAAACGAGTCCATCGACACGAAAAGCAGAATAACAATAAGCAAAAAAAAAAATATCCCGCCTGCTGATTTGGTAAGGATTATAGGGGATAGGAAGTTTTGTTATGATAAATCAGTCTATATCGTTTTCCTGCAGACCGGAGAACTTAGGTCCGGGAATCAGCATATTGTGTTGACGTGCTTGCCTGTATGCTCAGGGCAAATGTTTGGCAAGCATTGTTGACTGATACGAAGTATAAAAGACATTTCAAAGGTAAGCCGGTAGGTAAATTTCGGTGAATCTGAGAAAACATTTTTAGAGGTGTTTCTGTGAAGTTTGCGATAGCTATAGTGATTAGTTAATTAATTAATTAACTATTCACACAGACAAAGAGTTCATTTATTTACCACTTGGTCAGCCCATGACATCGCCACTCTGTAGGTACCTGACGTGAGTAAACATAATATTCCATAATGCAAATATTTCGTTGTTTTGGGGCTTCGCGACACGAAGCGCCACAAAGCTTAAATGTTATTGCCCACGCAATGGACATTGTATAAAATGTGAATGTAAGTAGTGTCAGACCGTAGCACATTTTTGCACAGAGCAATAAGATACTGATCTGCGACATTGACATAACGGCATACTAAAAGATTAATGACGTTAAATATCGTACACGCTTCAATCTAATCGTCCTGCTTGTTCTGGGTACGACGCGGCAGTCCACATCGATATTCTGCTGAACTTGTTTTTGTGCGATCTAACCAGATTTAACGCATTATCAATCTCATACACGAAACTGATTTCAAAGTAGAGTATTTACTTATTCTTTCAGAGCCTTTGCTCTTATTAAGATTGCCCAACCTTTCAGTACTTTTATGACTCTATTTACCCCGCAGTGTCACCCGCGTTCAGTTAAGTTTTTGTTTATTGCTCCGCTCCCGTTGCGCGTTGGTCGTTGCGTGATTTTCTATATACTTACGTATAAACCTTCCTCTTGAACCACTCTTATCTATTTATGAAAACCGAATTAAAATTCGTTGTTCAGAAGATTGAAGCATACAGACGGCGGAAAGCTACTTTGTTTTTATATGTAGAGACGTACATAATGTCTTCGTTTAGTAATAAGAGCGTTTTGTTTCATTTACATTTTTAAAAATTTACTTTCTGATTTAACAGTCGACACTTACAACACCTCTAGATATTCTCTCAAAATCAGGGGCGTGTCGAACTTTTATTCAAATAAGCTCAGGTGACGAATGCTGCGTAAGTACTTGCTGTGAGTAATCAATACCCAAAACGCATATTAAAGGAATCGTCAAATTGAATTTACTATTAAGTACGTATTTTTTGCTGTGTTTAGAATTTAATGCAAATTACCTGTCAAAGTGTCTGTATGTAACATCAATTGCCTTAAGGTAGTAAGCGAGCTGTTGACACTGACGATGGAGTTCCTTCATTTCGAAAGGTCACTGACATTAAACTGAATGCCTCTTGTGGTTTTAAAAGTACTTACATACATTTTTAGATAGGTGGGATTATCGGAAGACATGCATCAAAATCGTGACGTTGTAAACAGGAAAAATCATACCAAAATCTAAGGGTGGGTGAGTCCCATTATCTTTTATAGGATCCTTGTCAAAGGATAAATGTCAACTAAGTTAGTTGGTTTTATTTGTAAGAGATAAAGGTAAAAATGTAATTTGAAAAAATCGATAAGTTAGTAAATCGAAGTGATATTTGCTTTCAAATCGAATTTTGGGCTTCCTTATTAAAATGGTAACATTTTTTGCGTGACTTTATTTGTTGGTCTGTCACTGCTTCTTATTACAAAACATACTAAAGCTAGCGATTCCAAATTTGACATAGTTATTATTAATGCTTGAGCAGTTTGGGCACACAGCAAGTGAACAGATAAATTGCTGATTTTATAGCAACAGGAGCCGAAAATTTAAAGTGAGGGTTTACTACTTAGGTCAAGTTTTTTGGAATCCCACCGCAGCCAGAATCAACCCAGGGACCATGAAAAAAATGCCGAGGCAATGAGGCTTGCAGAATCGTGGAGAGACGATTCAATTGTCTTAGATCCCGCAATGGAATTAATCGGAAAAAAACATCAGAGAAGTAAGGAAATACTAAACACTACCCTGCATATCAATCAGGAGATGAAACAGCTTATTTTGCATGTTTTTTCAATCTTGTTGAAACAAGAAAAATCTCCGATGTTTGCTTAGCGAAATATCTAAAATAGATACAAATAGACGTTTATAATGACAAGGAGGACGACTACGTCTCCAACTAGCGTAGTAGTTCAGAAATCAGCAAAATCACTATACAAAAAAACTTAGTTATTATGTGCAACCCCAAATAATGAAAAATGACCTTAGAAAATGAAAACTTTATTTATCCTTCCAAGGTTACGAAATACCCGATGCTCGCATCCGATTCGCACTTTGCCTGCTTTTTTTTCTTTTATTTATCTCTAGTGGTTTGGCAATAAATGCATTATACGATAAAGGTATTTTTGTAGGTGTTTTTATTTTAAGGCGCCAAGAAAGCTGTTAGGTACTTGAAATTAACTGCTTCTTTAATTAGTAATTCTTATTTACATAATATATAAATATAGTGCCTATTTATAAACTTTACTGCTTTTTTCCAGTTCCATAACTATGATTTTATATAAACATAATTTTTTCTAAAGGTTCATTGATCTCACAAGTATTTTTGGTCATGGTGCTGTGTGAATGCAGCAAAAATAAACACCATCAATCGAATATTCCTTTTTCGGGCGTGCCGAACGAAATGGTTGTCATATTTTATAAAGCTCGCTTGTATTGGACGGCAAATGTCAGTACAAAAGGAGAAAAAGCTCTGTTATCTTTTTAACCTAATGTAGAGCGTTCGTCAGTGCAAAAATATTATAAAGGCGCGGAGTCAAGAGCCCGAAGCATTTTGCGAAGCGACTTCTTGCGGGCTGCACACACCCGCGACGCGCACTAACTAAAATTAAACGATCCTTTTGTATGTCATACTTTAAGTGAATGTCGTAATTTTAGAAACGATACAATGTTGATAGGGACTAAATTAACTATTATTTGGGTGGGACTCCTAGCTTTGGGCTACGGGAGTGACTCCGACGTCGATACGAATGGATTCTCAGCGGCTGATGGTGCGTTTTACACTGACGATGCGGTTATTTTAAATGGTAAGCGAAAAATAAGTTTATTTTTTTTACAATAAAAAGAAATTGTAATGTATTAACATAATTAGAAATACTTAACGCGTCGGTGCCAATTACCGTGACTTCTTTGAAATACTTTTTCTTTTAATACTTTTTTTTTATAATTTTGGTTTATTTATTTTCTCTTACTGATCAACGTACAATCAACCATAAAACTTTATTAATATTGTTTTAACGAAACTCAAAAAAGAAGAATTTTGTAGGTTGTGATAGAAGCCTACACAAAACAAACATTTAAGTCATATTTAGAACAACAGTTTGTGGTACCTATTAAAATTAAGATTTATCACTCCTCCTTATAAAGCCTTTTGTTTTTTTTTTCGCGTAAGACACTGACCGAACCTGTACTGTAGGTGTGGTGGGTACTTTAACCGTAACATAAAGGTTTACTCACTCACGTACGGCTTATTCATAGCATGAGTATAGCGTCCAGTATTTGTTTTGCGAGGACTCAAAACAATGGACGACACATGTGGGTATGGGGTTACGAGGCTAGAGAAAGTTATAATTTGCGACTGAGATGTAAGTATGTCCATCGTAAAAACTGTGATCGGTGATAAATTAAGGTTCATTTACAAACTGATCAAATTACATTAAAGAAACAGCATTTTTTTATATAGAGTCGAAATGTAAATAGAAATAATTTTATACTAATGTGTTTTCACCAGTCTGTACCGAACTTGATGAAGATGTTGGTCATCAACCCGAAATTGAGTTGGTACTAAGAACTTTGAAGGCACGTGGGCTATTATTCGGAAATACCTATGGGATCAATTCAATGCAAATTGTCATACGCCCACACATCCAAAGGCGATCACATCAATCACATCATTGTCCATACCACACGGCTCAAGTTGTTCAAGTTTTTGTGACTCATTTCGAGGACATTAATTAGATCGGAGACTGGCGATTGAAGCGGGATGACGCCGCTGACATTTTCTCGCAGTAGATTGCTGAACCCGGAATCCAGAAGCAAATGATATTAGATTTAGGCGCGTCACCGATCAGACTTGTTTATATTCGTGACAGAACTGAAGCGAAAAACATATTGTCACTGTTTGGTTCAAACCTTTTTTTACTGGTAAAGTTTAATAAATGGGTAGTTACCATCCCTGTAATTTTTTTCTGTTGGGTGGGGATTTAAAATGAATGTACCTGCAATTTAAATCCCCACCCAACAGAAAAAATAAATTACTTGATATTGGTATCAAGTTCAAGGTGTCGAGTCAGTTGGCATACCACTGTTTGCTATTTAAATAGCTATGCAGTCAATCCAGCAGAGCAAAATATTCTCTCAAAAGTGGACTATAAAGCTTACTTTTGTTTAATACCATGGACATGAAACGATTTTTTACATTTTAAATCTAGGAACCTTTAAAGGTCGTATATTTTCATTGAAGCATCTCAGGAAATCAGGTTTAATTATTTAGAACCCTCGGTCGTAATTCGAGTGCGATGCAACGTCAACTCCCAACATCTTCAAGGTCGGTTATTTACGCGTACAATTTAACTTGTAGGCTCCTTAAAAATGCACTTACTGTCCCGACCAGTTAACCTTTAAATGGCTATTTGCTCATCTATCTCTCATTCTCTGTCTGTTGAAGTTGTACCTACATTGTGCGAATCAATGAAATCAAAAGAGATTTACACGTCCAATGTCATGATTCTGCAACTATGTAGCACATTATTTAGGTCATTTATGTTATTGGCATGCTGCACATGGCATTCTGAGGTTTGAATATAACGGAAACCGTTATGCAGCGATCCGAAATAAATAACATGCATGTTTACGATACGTTTCGTACGTTGTTGTACTCCAGCTATGCTTTTAGATCGCCTTTAGAATAATAATTTCTCGGGTGCTTGCGATCATCGCCGGTAAAGTTCGTTTAATCCGCTGCCGATATTGTTCGAAATCAAACATTTGCCAAAAATTTCCCATTTGCATAATTTGCTTTGTTCGAAGGATAAGATGGCATCCTATCAAGTCAGCGATTCTAAAAAAAAACAGCAAAACAAATACCTTGCCGAATCCGTTTTACATCAACATAATATTTTGACGTAGGTAAAACGCTCTCGTTTGTCTGTTGACCAATTGAACATGTTCGACTTAATTAGCAACTGTTTAAGATATGTAAGTACAAAACAGGTTCCATGGACGATAATTAATATATCGCGTATACTTTTTCTAGACCTTAATACGGTACATGCTCATTGGAGTTTATTAAACCAACCGTTATTTATTTGCGTTATGATGTTGGGGGATAATCATAAACAAGTAAGTTGGGCTGTCATTATGTGACAGGTTCAATGTCCCTAACACATCGTGTTTTTATTGTAACGTTCTCTCTTAACGTTCTTTATTTTTATTATATGGCCAAATTGCAACAATTTAAAAACTATTATGTTGATTAGCCATCATAAAAAGGGATCGAGCATTTTTTTTATGAATGATCGTTTTATAAGATTGCAGTGTGACGAATTTTCGATTATGTTTTGTGAATGTGAAGAACTGTTTTTAATTTAAATAAATTAACAAAATCAATTTGTTTATGTATTATCATTTTGTACTTAGACTTTAAACAGCAACCCTTTAATTAATTCAAAAGGATTAAGGATTTAAAATATTGCATAAATGCAAACAAATCAGAATATGAATAGGACCTTGTTAAGCTGATCTAAAATTTAAGGAACATAAATATTTATTTTTTAAGTTTTAGATACTTTTGTTCCTGATTGTACATTAAAAAAAAGTCAATCGTTTTTTTTTCCATTAGTCAAAATTTTATAAGCATTACTATGTTAGGTCACCACTATCATTTAATCATTTTATTTATAGAAATATTTATTCATATAAAATACATTATTTCAGCTTACGTAGGACGTGTGAAACGCGACACAACAAACTCTACTCGCGATGGAAAACAATTATTGCTGCTGCGACCTAGACAGGTATGAACTCAAAATAACTTTGAAATCATACTAATCGACACCTCCTGCAAGCAGTAGCGGATTTACCAGCAGGCTGAGTAGGCTAGAACCTAGGGCGGCGGATTTTAGGGGCATATTTGGAGCAGAATATTTTCCTTTTTTATACATTTTTCTGATATCTTGAAGAAGTCTATGAGACATCTTTCCCATGATTTTTCCCTCTTTCCTTTCATTGTACATAGCGGTACCGCAACCTCCTATATTTAATGGTAAAAAAAACCAGTACATGGCCTACCTTCTGCAATAGGCCTCTGCTCACACTAAAAACATAAAACTTTTCTAAGAAACTTTCATAAATTGAAGTCTTGTTCTGACAATTGTAAAAGTAAGGGCGGCAAAAATGTCAAAGCCTGAACTTGGGGAATGTGTAAATCCGCCACTGCTTGCAAGTTTACCGTTAGTAATAAAACCTTGTTCCTAATATTAACAGATAGATGGATCGTTCGGAATGGAATGCGAAACGACTATTGGCAAGAAAGGGTCGTGCAAGAGTTTCCGCGACTGCTATCCGCTGTTTAAAGTAGCAGACTTTTCAGGCTGGGACGGATGGGTGATGGGACACTACGACACTTGCAGCTACATCAACGCAGAGAACATGGAGGTAAACATTAAGACTTCGCCTCATCAGAACGTCAAAATAAGCTATGAAACTTACAGTTAGCGAAATACGCTAACTGTAAGCGCGCGCGTTAGTTGTTCGTGAAAAATATATAGAAGTTTTCACCGATGATAATGGCTATGGTCAATAATGATTTAGGTATATAAAAGTAGGCGAAATACATCTTAGTGCTCACTACAATGTAGCCTGTATAGCAAATTGAGAATAATAAAGTTTAAGATTCAGACAAAAATAATCAACCGGCCATTCAAACGATTTGAATATAAATGGGAATACAAAAACTGGTTTTCATATATCGGAACATGACACATTTCCCCGATCAAAATATTAAGAATCTGACATCCAACGCATTGTTCACGATTCCTAAATGAATGCTCTGGAATTTAGGTATTTGGAGTGTGCTGCACAGAACCAGTGGGCACACCCCCACAACAGGAACCTGATGTCCAGAGATTCGGTTATCTACAGCCCGCAGTACCAGTGCAAGTACCAGCCTTAGCGGGGTAAGTATGTGTGATGCAAAACAATCACGAAAAAGAAACAAAACATGCTCATCTAACTCAAGAATTATAAGAGAACAGGGGGATATTAAATACCAGGGTTGCGGAATTTGTTAGTAAGAGTTACCGCGGCGCTGGAACGCAAAGGGCATTAAGAGGAACATGGATGGGTTTTAGTCAGTAAGTAAGAGTCTGACACTCCCTTCTGCTCCACCGAAGGTGGATGAAAAAAGTGATTTGATGATTTCCAATCCGTAAAGAAAAAGAAAAAAGGAGGTTTTAAAAAAAAACAGCGCATTCTTAACGAAAACCACCAAATCGTTCCTTGTTTAAAGACTTCTTCAGTACAGGAGACCTATAATGTGCACTAACTGGGAAGAAAACGAACCTTACTAACCAGTACAACTCTCAACAGAATTTCAGGCGGCTTTCTATCTGCATTGTCGAGATGGTCATACGGTAACAACGACGGTTTCCGGCAGATTCCAGCGCAGTGGCCACCAACAATCCCCCCACTACCGACTCATCCTCCAGACCACGCTGCGCCCACGCATCCACCATCTCTGGGTAAAAAAATATAAAATATTTAATACACGTCTTTTATGAAACGCTAGAGTAAGTTCCATAACCAGAATAATTGCGATGTCTACCTGAAATAAAAAACTAAATTGTCAACAGTTGCGGGCGTTACAAAGCCACCAAGTAACTTCCCTGCATCGACAACAACAACTTGGGCTACTAGACCGCCTAGCACAACGAAACAGGTAAGATTCATTTTACATAAGAACATTCCTCTTTGCTATAAGGTCCAAGATTCCAAATATACGTTAATACTAATACATTCATCAATGAATTAGACGTGGGCGCCAGCGTACCCCACCAAACCGAGTGCTCCGGCACAACCAGTCAAACCTTCTCAGCCTGCCGTGGATGGCTCGTGTGGACTCAAGAATAGAGCTCAGGTACGATGTCGCAGAATTCAATAGTATATTTTGTTTTCCAAAGTAGGTATAAGAGCTTTTGGAGACAAAACTGATCCAAAGTTATTTATTGTAAATTGTCAATACCTATGTAAAAACACTACAAACGATTAAATTCCAGCCTTATGAAAGCACGTACCAAGACGAGGAACGTATAGTAGGAGGTCACAATGCTGATCTCAACGAGTGGCCATGGATCGTGGCACTGTTCAACGCCGGGCGCCAGTTCTGTGGCGGGTCTCTCATGGATGACCGACATGTTCTTTCTGCAGCACATTGTGTGGCACAGTGAGTATTTAAAAAAATAAAATAACTAATTTAGGCCTGAGGCTTTATTGCTAAGGGAACTGTCGAATGCTTTGATGAACGACTTGCCTATCCTACGTCTTACTTCGTACTAATATTATAAATGCGAAAGTTTGTGAGGATGGATGGATAGACGTTTGTTACTCTTTCACGCTTAAACGGGTGAAAGCATCTGGATGAAAGACACTGAAATAAATAGATTGTATCGTGGAATAAGACATTGGATATTTTTTTATCCTGAAAAAATTACGATTCCATATATCAAACTTGAAGAAGACGAAATCGCGGGCAGAAGCTAGAACAACATGCTTTTGATAAAGTTATATGTACATCAAAATAGCTCTCTAACCGTTGTCAATTTTTAGTATGACCTCATGGGATGTAGCTCGCCTGACAGCAAGATTAGGAGACTACAACATCGGAACAAACACTGAGACTCAACACATTGAAAGGAAAATCAAGAGAGTAGTCAGACATCGAGGCTTTGATATGCGCACTTTGGTAAGAATTTTTGAAACCGGAAAACAAAACGTTTTTCTCCGGTTCGATTTAGATAACTACCTACCTACTAGATTGTTTACAAGAAATTAAAGATTCTGTTTTCCCATTTCAGTACAACGATGTCGCCGTTCTAACGATCGATCAGCCGGTTTCCTTCACGAAGAACATTCGTCCGATTTGTATGCCAGTTGGTGGCAGATCTACCTATCAAGGCAAAGTTGCCACCGTCATCGGTTGGGGAAGTTTGAGGGAAAGTAAGTGTCACACACTGCATAAGTCAGAACTAAATACTTTAGGAAATAATGTGAATCATTTAGCACAAAGGCGAATTGTATTACTACAAAAAATGCTATTAGCATGTTTTTAAACATTATTTCTGAAAACGTTTCAGATAATTAGTTCCTTTTGTTTAAGTTGTTTTCAGTTTTCAATTAACGATTTACTGTACTTTGTTTTGTAAAGGTGGACCCCAGCCTACCGTCCTCCAAGAGGTATCCATTCCAGTTTGGTCAAACCAGGAGTGTAGGCTGAAATACGGCGGAGCTGCCCCGGGCGGTATTGTGGAGCACATGCTTTGTGCTGGCAGAGCTAGCATGGATTCCTGCAGTGTAAGTTTATGGCATAATTGGGTAGTTGACACCACTAAACAATAATTTCAAGTCACAACTTCTCTAAAAAGCACTTTATTTTACCCATGAAAACCGATTACTTTTCAATTTATTGTAAAATTTGATATTTACTTACTTTAAAATGAATAAACAGTCAGTCAATTGAGTAGGCCACGTAGTGACGTCACAGCATGCTATTGCCATACAAAATCTATGGGAGAATCGCGTTTTGACAGTTCATAAAAAATATGTCAACTGATAGTAGTGCGCATTTGTTTATATTTCTGGTGTTCATATTTTAACAGGGTGACAGCGGTGGCCCTCTAATGGTGAACGAGAATGGTCGCTGGACGCAAGTGGGCATCGTGTCATGGGGCATCGGTTGCGGCAAAGGCCAGTACCCCGGAGTGTACACACGTGTCACCTACTTCCTGCCTTGGATCCAGAAAAACGCCAAGTAGATTTGAGGCACTCAAAGTGCAATTTTAACAGCCAAACAGCTAATTCAGCATAACGTTTGACAATTTATTCCATGTTTTTTTTTCGGACAATTATTTTGAGAAAATCAACCTAATGACCTTGCTTTTCTCAATTAGTTGCAACATTATTGTTTTTTAACTTTATGGAAAATGTGCCAATTTAGATTAAGATTCTAAATTAAATAAAAATTTACCATATTCGTAAGAACTGTTATTTATTTTAAAAGCTCATTTAAAAAATCTTAACTATATGAATGAACACTGACTATCACAATTACAATTAAATCATTATTATATCTCTTAAAGGTACATAGTGAAATTGCATACAGTTTTAAAATCAGTCTATATAAAGGATTTAGTTAGTACATAATTGTAAGTTAAAAAAAGCAAAAGAAATAATCACAATATAAAAAGTTGCGTATTCTTATTACATATCACGTTATATTGACTAATACATTTCATTTCATACTGAATATCATACGGAGCTTTGTGTTATATATCGAAGTTAGAAACATGTAAATGTTGTAGAATATTACGAGCTGAAACAAAAGAAAAAAACACATAAAGTAATGTTACGCCGAATCTATCTTATTTAGGAATTTATCTTTACAGCAGTTCAAATTGTTGCAAACAATTAATTAATACAAAACTAAAAACAAAAGTTAAGTACCTATGCCAAGAAAACATTATATCGTATCTGTTATAAGATTTATTTAATATTATATTAAGTAATTGTGCGACTTATATCATAGCATTACGCTTTAGTAAATAAATAGACACGGAACAATTAATTTTACCTACTGCAAGATATTATTACACAAATACTTACCGTTTATTTTCCCAAACCAAAATTGCAAGCTAGGATAAAAATCTCAACTGTGGAGTTGTTATATAACAACATTGAATAGATCAGCACAAGAGAATAAGGTGGGGTTTTTAGTAACCAATCAGGTCGGTTAGACAGTTAGTAAAGTACTGACCAGCAAATATTTTTCATAGCTTTTTACCTTACATTTGATCAATACATTCACAACAAAAAAAAATACTAGCACATTTTTTTTCACATTACTAGTTATGAGGGAATGCCAAAATGTTTCGTTTGGGCAGAAAACAATCTGTCTTTTGGATTGGTGAACAGCAATAAGTCAATGCAACAATACCTTGAAAGTAGCCAGTATCGTGTACATCATCTAGGGTGGGTACAAAAGGAGGTTCCACATTGAGTTGGTTGTCCCAGTCGATGTTCCTAAATATCGGCATGACCCGCACGGCGCCCGCCGCCGGCCGAGCCGCTGGTTCCATCGTCAGCAACGCCTCGATGGCGCCGACTGCTTCCGGAGATAGGGCCTCGTCGTCTTCCGGCCATTCGATGTCTGTAATATTTTACATCATCACTATTACAATATTAAAATAAGACGATACACTAGTTTTCAGCCCCTTGTAATTTTGTCAAGCCACAAGGTTCACGTAGACGCACCGAATATAGGGGGTAACTAGACAATCGTAGATCTCATGATATTATTAGTCCTCAAAGTATAAACGTATACGAAACATACGGCAAGTTAAAAGATTTCTACAGCTTGAATATGATGATCACCATCCATCGTCGCCGAAACTAGAATAAAATTAACAAGCTATTCGGCTAACTAGTACTTTTAGTAATACTCACTTCGTGATAGTATATTCTTGAAAACTGCTTGTGGTGTTTCATCGTTGAAAGGTGGGACGCCTGTCATAAACTCGTACAGACATACTCCTAACGCCCACCAGTCTACCGCAGGACCATGGCCTTGTCTGAAATAAGTTTGTTATTAACGTTAATGGTTTAAGGTGGAGTGATCGCAATGGGCCATTGCGATCACTCCACCTTAAAGAGCCATTGCCAATGGCTTTGAATGTTTTGTAGATAAGGCGTTTGATACTTAGATCGGGCAGTGATTGTTCAGAGTTTGAATTTATAGGAATATGCTCGCATCCTATTATATAACAGGCGAAATTTGAATATTCTACTACCCTTGAGCACGTCTTCGTTACTCTTCTACTGTTTAGGTGTGAAGATAATGTTACAACGGCGAATCATTCGGACATTTTTTCTTCTGGTACTGCTTTTGAATACTTTGGTAGTTTAAACATTTGTGCTTGTTTTGAGAGCTAAGATATAAATTGAAATATTTAAAAGCATATACCGTTACTAGCTTTTGCCCGCGGCTTCGCTCGCGTTACGAAGTATTATCTATCATCCCCTATTTTATCCCCTTAGAGGAGAAATTTATCAAAATCCTTTCTTAGGGGATGCCTACGTCATAGTAGCTTTATGCATGCAAAGTCTCAGCCCGATCGGTTTAAAATTGACAAAGTTTCATACAAACTTTCATCCCCTATTTTATCCCCTTGGGGGTAGAATTGATCAAAATCCTTTCTTAGCGGATGCCTACGTCATAACATCTACCTGCATGCCAAATTTCAGCCCGATCCGTCCAGTGGTTTGGGCTGTGCGTTGATAGATCACTATCTCAGTCAGTCAGTCAGTCAGTCACCTTTGAATTATATATATTTAGATTACTTACCTCAAAAGTAACTCAGGCGCCAAATAGTCGGGTGTTCCTAAAATCCTTTGATCTGAGACTAGGTTGCCTCGCCTCACGCTCTTTGGTGTTCTATAAGGCGTATGCGCAGTAGCTAGTGGAGTTCTACACAAATCTGTAGGTGACCGGCTACCTTCACCCTGTAACATGTTCATAGTTTTAACAATATACTCGTTCTGATGCTAAAAAAATGGAGTTAAAGGTGAACTAAAACTTCCATTCTTTAACACATGATCTTTGTGGTGAGTTATTTTTTCATCGAGTGCTTTTTGTGCGATAACTTTCGTACGGATAGACATATTATTATGTACAAGCAACTACGCGTAGGGCTGCGAATTTGTAGAGTTATCATAATTGATGTGGCGTCGTCATGTTTTAAATACGTGTTCCTAGGCTACATACCATACTCACGCCTATATTCCCCGAAGAGAGGAGAGGTGTACAATGTTGAGTACCTATTCATGTTTTATTTAACAGTTAACGGTTGTAAGGATTTTTTATGACCTAGAATCCTAGATTGTGACTACGGATCCTTTTTGTCGAAACAATACGTTCCTGAGGAATTATATTTCAAAATGATGTCGTTTTCCGACAACCACACGGGCAAAGCCGCGGACAAAAGCTAGTGTCTTAATAAAATCTTGATTTATATTACCTTACTTAATCTTCTAGTAGGAAATATCTCTAAGCTAGTGGAAACATGTTTGCCAAACATGATGGTTTTCTCCTTAGTCCCAGATGGAGGTTGGTCTTCTTTTGGAAGATTGAAGCGAGTTTCTTTCTTTTTCGTTTCTGGCGATTTGTTCGATACCGGCGTGGAGAATATTACCCCTATATTGAAATGATGACTATCATTTTGTGAGACCCAACTGTGAATGCAATATAAAATATTTCCTGTCAGAGGGCAAACATTATTTGTGTTGAATTCCATGGTCATAATTTCATAAAGCAGTTTCAACTTCCTCGAAACCACAAAGATACAGGCAAACATTATTGAGAATATTATATTTAAAAGTTAATTTTAACATACCGTTTTTTCAACACTCCCTTTATAGGATTCTTGCGTTTATCAGGCGTAGGATGTATGGACATACGTTTAGGCGTATTCTGACTTAACTCTAAAGCCATGATTTCTTGAGTTAGACCACTATGATTTTCTTTGGACTCTAGTAAGCTTGTCACACCTGTGGGTGTGTCTCCATCACAATCCAAAATCCTTTTTCTTTTTTTGGCTCTGAAGCTACAATGATAGTTATGTTGAATTAAAAAAAGGGCAAATAATAATGTTTTAAATAATCAGCATAGTTTAATGGTTAGTGTGATTGTACTTTTCATATGTACTTTCTAAGTATATGTTGGCCATCACTGACATCGGTAACCATGTCAGAGGCTTTGGGGGCGGTTTAGTAACTCTGACACTAGGGTGTATGGGGTTGTTAGACCTTACTGCCCACACGATAAAGAAGAAAATATACCCAATAAAAACATAACATTCATAAAAACTTATTCAGTCTAGGCCGAATTTTAAGAATTGGTAATTTACCTAGGTATTCTCTTCAAGGAGTGTCCCCTGCAAAGTGGTGAAGTTGACTGATCATGCTGTGAATCTGACAGCATGGTGGACTCGCCTGCAGAACTACTACTTGGATCAGTAGACTTGTTACTTCTGGAGTTGGAACTGTTCTTTGAACTCTCACATGTGTGATATGAGCCTGAGTCTTCAGACTATAAAATAAGAAATACCATTAAAAAGCCATGCACTCCCTGTGCATGGGATTTTTCATAGCAGAATAAATCAAATCATCAAATGAAATGATTTGATATATTCTATAAATGAATAATAATAATCACTTTGTTATTAATCACTTTATTTCATTTTAGTAGCCACTAGTGTAAGGCAGAGCATACCAATAACACGTGACATCGTATATTCTGCGCTCTGTAGCCGTGATTCTGATTATGTTTTAAAATGGTTGCTGATGCTGACCTTATTAAGGTCTAGCATGAAACAGGAATATTTGAGCTAAAACATTGTCTGATGAGCATGAAAACAATCTTGCTTAGTTACAAATTATAAATAAAGTTTCGATTACATTTAGGCTGCCTGCTTTAAGGTGTGTATTTTCAATGTTATGAAAGAGTTAATTAAAACCCGACCTGTTATAATCGTAATAACAAGCTTGCTTAAGTAAATTCAATGGTTTTAAAAGCACATTCTCATCTAACTATTACCAAGAGATTTTGTGTTACATGCTAGAAATTGTCACATCATGTGCCATTATTATGTAGGTGCTGCATCTTAAAAATCATTCTGATGTTGTTCAGTACTTACATTTTCAAAATTAATACTTTCTGCACTCATAAACGGGTGTATCCCTGACATGTTTGACTGATTCAATAAGGGCGAACATTCAAAACCGCTGACTCCATCAAACAGATTTTTTAATTTGCCTGCAAAAATATAATGTTTAAACCAGGTATAGATAATAGATAACATGTTTTATCTAAATAACAAAAGCGTACTGGTTTCTTTAAGCTCATCAAGAAGGTTCTCACAAGCATCAGTAGACATCACGGAATTGTGTGTGCTATCACCTCCACCTGAACCGAAGGACAGATGAGATGTGAGTGACAACAGTTGTCCTGGCGTCCTCATATTAAGGCTTGGTGTGCAATTCACGAAATCCGATATCTCCAAATCTGAAAATGGAATTTATGGTGATAAATGATTTAAATTGCTTTGTTATTTACTGTTGTTACTGCAAACAAAAATATGGTTTTAAATAATGACTGAATTATCTACCTCTATTAACTTCAATTTTAGATAAACCAAAGTCAGTAAGCTTCACATGCCCAGATCTAGATATAAGCATGTTATCCGGTTTTAAGTCTCTGTGTACAATATTGTGTTTGTGCAGGTAGTCCAGTGCAAGAGTGACTTCAGCAACATAAAATACTGCCATAGACTCTTCTAAAAACCCATAAACACCGAGCAGTGATTTTAAATCACCACCAACCATGTACTCCATGACCTAAAAGGTTTAGAAATATAACAATCAATTCAACAATATCAAAACTACACAGCTGAAGTTCGTGAGTCTCTAATTGCAAAATAGTTCAAAATACTTTGAATTTTTTTTACCAAGTAAATAGATGAAGTTGATTGCAGTGAGTAAAATAAATGAACACAAAAAGGGCTCCTCGACAGCGCCAAAGCATTCCTCTCAGTTACAACTTGCGTGACCATATTTTTGTTGATCATGTCTGACTTTTTCATAACTTTGATTGCATACAACTGATCCTTGTTAGTTTTTTTATGTGCAAGGAACACTTTCCCGAAAGCGCCTCGGCTTATGGGTTTTATGATTGTGAAATCATTAATATCTGGTGCCTAAAAAAGAAAAAGTACATGTTAAATATTTTATCACAATGATTACAATTTACTTACAAATATTAAAATTACGTGATCTATCGTACCTTAGTGACAACAGTGTCATTTATTGAATTAATTTTCTCTAAAATAGTGTGGCATGACGCTGTAACCTCTACTGCATCGTTTGTAGCCATTGTAGAAATTAAAGAATCACACTAAATAAAATTCTAAGACATTATTAATTTATCAAATTATCAAACTCAAACTTCGACACAATATTATTCAAATCCAACGAAAATAGCTTGACATTACTAATGACTGACACTATCTCATGCACCGTGACATTGACAAGTAATTTAACGTCTTCAATGAAATGACACAAACCAGTGCGTCTGGAAAACAATCTGCTATGCGCAAAGTTGCGGTTTTCACTGCTCAATACTATGGATCACCCCGAAATAGCTACTACGACCCTGTCTTTGTTCCGGCTCTTGCCGATGCTGCTACATAACCTATTCATTCGAGTACACTTATTAGTAGTAACAAATTGGGATAAATAATGAGCAACTATGGGTAGTTTTACATTTCTTGAATCACGACATAGTTTATAGCTAGTGTCTTTCTCGCTCTACGAACGTTGGGACAAGTGCCTTATGCATGGTTCAAACAGAGGTGGTAGCGGCACTACCGGCACACGTCATTAAATAATGTGAAGATGCCAACAACTACTATGAAAGAATTCTAGTGTAACGCGTATGCGGAAATAATTAGCAATTATATTTTAAAGCTCTGTCACTGTCTTGCACTTGTCATAATGCTCACTAAATCATAAGCACATTTTCATGGTTTAAAGTGGCCCCCACACTACACGCACATTCAGGACTATTGAAAAAATATGCCTGCTCTAGCATAGCAGGGCACAGCAGACGGAGATCGAAATGTATAGCCAGGTGGACTTTTGCAGTGAGATTCACCCCTAATGGATGGATGTAAAAGAAAATCTAAATCATATTATCAATGTTTTATTTTATATGATATTTTGACAAATTAATGTAAATCACCTCAAAAACTGATATTAAAAAAAAATACATATTATTCTTCCAATCTGCAATTTGTGACACAATTTGTAAAAGCTTGTACTAACTTTGAACATACCAATGGTTGATGTTTGTTTTCTTCGTAGCATTTCAAAATCTGTGAACATAATCAGTGAAAATATAACAGAAGTAATAAAATCAAAAAAATTAAGTAACCCTCGACAGAAGGATCAACCACTTTGTTGCGGTCGGAGAACTCTTTTGATGATTTAATAAAATATTTCTTTTTTTAATCTATACATATAATAAAATCGTAGCGAAGTCAAAACTGTACATTTAATATTTTTGAAAAAAAGTAATTGCTATGAGGTCGGGGAATGATTCTAATGCCGAAAATATAGTTTTTAGATTTTTTGTCTGTTTGTCTGTTTATCTGTTTGTCTGTGCGTTTGTGCACGCTAATCTCAGAGACGGCTCAACCGATTTGAATGCGGTTTTCGCTAATGTATAGTGGTAAGCTTAACTTAAAACTTAGGCTATAAATTATCACGCTATTTGCTTTGAGAGATGAGCAATGTTGCATTACGTTCGTATTCTTCTACAAATTCTTACGGGATTGAAAAAGACGAGATATTATTAAGAATGTTATAGATGGCTGCGGATTGAATTTCTAAAATGATATCAGCACACCATATCTTTAAGGAGCGAAGCAGTTAATCAGGATTTTGACGACATGGCATTGAATACTTAATTTCTTAAGTTATACTTATGTCCACGTGGGCGAAGCTGCAGGCATCAGCTAGTATATATATATATTTCACAATAAGGAATAAGATTATTTAGTCTTCTTCTTTATCGTGTGAGCAGTAAGGTCTAACGACCTCACACACCTTACTATTTAGTGATAACAATATATTCATTATTTTAAATAATATTTTTGTTGTATTTAGCGACATTTAGATAATCTGAACTGAAACCAAGAGTCGTAATAAGTATTATTTAACATAATATTAATAAAATACCTTCACACGCCAGTCGATACATGGTTTTATTTTTTGTATTTTTTCATGCGTTAGTTTAGGCGATTCAAATGATTTATTTGAAGTTTCAATGCTTTTGTCAAATTCGGTTTCAATAATTTTGTTAATAGCCTGATGTTCTCTCTTCAGGTAATCTATTCTGTGCGACCAGTAATCCATTTCACCATCTTCTTGGAAATCTACACCCTTATCCATAAACATGATTTCACCTGGTGACTCCTAAAAATGAAGATATATATAAATTAATCAGTTGAGTTATGAATTGAGAAATTTGTCAAACTGGAGTAGAGTGTCGTGTGGCTATAGTTCCTGATTGTGAGTATTGTGACCGCTTGAGTGGGTTGTCTTGTCTACCAACCCACACAAGCGGGTGTTTGTGGTGGGTCAAGATTGTGTAGGTGTTTTTTTTTTAACCTCACACCTCTGCCTAACCCTTCGGGAATACAGGCAATACAGGTATGTATGTAGGTGGCATGTGTGTATGTATGTGTGTATGGGTGTATATATGTGCTATACAACAGGCAATACAGGGAATACATGTTTATGTATGTGGTATGTGTATTATAATATAACAGTGTAAATTGAGATCGTTTAAGCTATTAAAATATTTTTTCTCCTTTCTTGTAAATTACGGGAACCTATGTAAAAATTACCAGAATATTAAACAAACTTATAACAGTATGCAGTATTCCGTCGAACTATTTTTTGGAATTATTGTCTGTAATATTTTTGATAACTTTTTACACGTAAAAATTATGCAAACTATTCCGAATGTAACGGCAGACGACGTGACCGCGGTATGCTTTTGTAAGATGGATTTTGTGTCCTGCCCCCAATGGATGCCCAACATCATAAAACCAACAGAAACACACGACTTACCGGTGGCAGATTATCAAATGCAATAACATTTTCTGCTTCTATAGATTTCTGGAGAGCTATAGGAGGGCTAATTGCAAAATTGTTATCAAAACTGATGCGTCTGGTATCTCTACTAATTAAAGTTCCCATTTTGAAAATTTCGTTCAAGTCCAGTTACATTTAATTTAATACTGCTTCTGCAATACAATATAAACGGCAAAATTTTATCTATTTATTCTCATGACAACATTTTTCAGATTTATCCAAAAATTTTAATATTCATCATTATTACAAGCCAAACCTGAGCCAAATCTGGATGTCATTATGTGATAGATGTTATATGTCTAGGTGTTATAAAAAAGAAAATGACCATTCATGAAAGGAGTTTGCTCGTTTCTTTATCTAATATAATACTCGGACGAATGACGGTAAATTCAAGCAACATTTTTAGGTCTTCAAAAGCCCAAACTCACATTTATTATTGATGATTTCCAATCTATGAAAAAAAAAAGAAAAAAAGGATGTACATGTCAATGTCTGATAATCCGACTGTCAAAGCTGTCAAACGATATGAAAAAAGAGTGTGTGTTTATTAATTTTGTAATTCGCAATGTTAGCTAGTGGCACACATCAGAAAGTAGAAAAATATTATAAAAAATAGGATTGGGTTGATATTACACGTTAGAAAAACTCTTGTATACATTACACAGAACAAGAATGTCGTTATATGACGATCTGGATACCATCAAAGCTCGCACCACCGAAAAGGTAGCAGGATGGTCTTCAGGTATTAAGTTGTTACAGTCTCAGCTGCAATTAAAAAAAGCAGCTGTTACCCAGCCCAAACGTGAAGCGTTACGACGATCTACTCAGGTATAAACAGTTGCGTAAATCATGTTTTTTTTTTCAAAAGCTATTTGATTGTAATGTTACAAATGTTTTAGGTTCTTACTCCAGTGATAGATTTGAAAAGTAAACAAAAAGACGAAGATGAATCCAATTCAAACAGTCCTAAAGGTCAAGGAAAAACAATAACAGCATCGCTGAATGTTCGTGATTTTGATTGGAATGTAGCGAATGAATATGACCCAATGTGGCCTAATGATTATGAAAAAGTTGCTAAAGGTAAGTGTAAAGTACAGCTTGATTATTTATTTGGAAAGTCTTGAGTATTCTTGATGCTCTTAGGAGTATCAAGAATGCTTTCACTCCTGCAAACCTAGCTTAGCTAGATGTATTTTTCAATGTTTCTCGTATTTGTATACTCATAGTTCAATAAATATAACATTAGAATTTCCGTCGGGATATACAGATGTGCTGTTTATTATTTATTATTACTTATGTATGTGGGTAGAGTAAGAACTCCCACACTTTGCCGACAATACTTCACAGATTTATATATTAAAGATGTTTACAATATTCCATTCCAACTCTTCAATTACCGCACTTCTTTGGGGCCACCCTAAGCTTATCAAACGAATCCAAATACCTGGGCATCTATTTGGATAAACAGCTGAACTGGGCCAAACACACGGAATACATCACCACAAAAGCCAGTATAGCCCTAGGGCAATGTAGAAGACTGCTCGGCAGGAACTGGGGCATTACCCCCAAAATTACCTACTGGCTATACACCACAGTTATCCGACCTATTGTCACATACGGATCTCTAGTTTGGTGGCCCAGGACCAAACTAAGTGTAGCTCAGAAGGATCTCGAGAAACTGCAAAGACTAGCCTGTGTAGCGATTACCTGTAGCATGCGAACATCTCCCACCGCTGCGCTGCAGGCAATGCTGGGATTACCACCTCTACACCTAATTGTAAGAGAAGAGGCGGCCCTAGCAACATTCAGACTCGAAATATCCAACACTCTAAATAAAGACTCCAGAGTTAAACACACACAACTGAAAGAGGATGCGATCAGACGACAGCCCATGATGGCATCACCCAATGATAGAATCGTGAAAAAACACTGCTTCCACAAACATTACAGCATAGAGCTCACACCGGAGTTGTGCGACTACTCGGGTCCAGGAGAGCTAAGGATTTATACCGATGGCTCTAAAACGGATCTGGGTACCGGAGTCGGGGTCTTCTCTGAAGACTTAAACATCAAAATATCCCGACCCCTTGGAACGCTCAACACTGTATACCAAGCAGAATGCATAGGCATTATTCAAGCAGCACACGCCATAGAGGCCAGGAAAGTCACGGACACCCATATCCGTATAATCTCCGACAGTGCCTCAGTCCTCCAATCCTTACAGAATAACCAATTTACATCAAGACTAATACTGGAATGCCATAACGCACTAGAACGCGTCACGGAAAAAAACCGTAACAAGGTGACGCTACAATGGATTAAAGGACACAGTGGGTCACTAGGAAACGATGCTGCTGACGAACTCGCCAGGAGGGGTTCTGGCACGAAAGCTTTCGGACCAGAACCAATAGTGCCCATTCCTTTCAATCAGCTTAGGAGCTGGTTGAAAGACTACACACATACACAAGCAGAGGAGTGGTGGGCCTCGACACCAGGGTGCAGGCAATCCAAGGAGGCCCTGCCATGTTTGGACAAGGGACTGACCAGGCGCCTTCTGCGCCTGGACAGAGTTAGCCTGCGACTGGTGGCGGGGACCATCACTGGCCACTGCTCACTAAACAAACATTTCCACACTTTAGGCATCACAGACAGTCCTCTATGCAGAGCGTGCATGGAGGCAGAAGAAACGGTGGCGCACGTGCTCCTTGAATGCACCGGCGTCGCCCAAACCCGCAAAGAAACCCTCGGTACACCAAAATCCCTTGCGGACGCCCTGAGAAGACCGGGAAGACTGATCTGCTTTTGGAGGGAGGTGGGCTGGCTGGAATAGCCCCCACCACGGCTCACGCACAATGGTCCATTGTAGGACTAAGTGCGGAAACCAAACCCCCTAACATACAATATTCCATTATTCATGATTTTGATGTTTTCCAGAAATACAAGCTAAGAGATTGCAGCTTGATGGAGATAGAGGCGACAGAGCAGAACGAAAACGTAAAAGCAGGTTTGGTGAGGAAGAGGAAATAATACCTGAAAAAACTCTTGTTGCTATGGTATGTCATTTCAAGATTCACAGATTACAGTGTAGACATGTACAGTAAGCGCTCAGAAATGCATACCCACGCTAAGGTTCACTTTCCTATGAACACGGGCGCGATCCAGTCAGCGCGTGCGCATGTGTGTTTACGAGTGATGTCTCAACATTCCACAGATAACACACACTAATGAACCATCGTCGCACTACGCGAAATGGCATTATATTTCTGTTTACCGTACGAGTCCTACCCGACGCGCGACGTATTCTTACCATTGCATTGCTAAATTTCACATAATTATAACATGTCCTGGCAGCTGGTTTGGATAAGAAAGGGTTTACGATCATTGAATTCCGAGTTCAAAACTTATACTATGTGTGGCTGTTTTTTGTTTCTTGAAACCATAATAATGTTAGGCAAAATCTTTTTAGGTTTATGTTGAATTATTACGTATTCATGCTTGTTATTTATTTTTTATAAGAAGCAAATATTAGTTATTGTATTATTTATTTAACTTTTTATGTGATTTTATTTTAACTTTTTGTAATTGGAAGTAGGAAAAAAAGGCGTGCTGTGTGATAACAAAAATTTATTTTTAAAATTAACAAACTTATGAGAATTGTAACGTCACATTCCTACCGAAATAAAAGAAGTTCTCTTGTAACTGTTCATAAGATTTTTTGTTGAATACCCACTTAGTCAATAAAATTCATAATAACATTATAAGAGACGGATATTTTAATAACACAAATAAATTTGGTGATGCTCACGTATTAAGTTTCTGAATTGGTATTCAGCAGAGTTAATTGAAAACTAAACTATAATTCAGACTTTATGAACAGGTTTTTTTTATGTAACGTCACAATAAACTTAGTGAGGTAATAGTTTAATAATTCGTTTTCTTGATGAAAAGAAGATTGAAACTAAACCTCAATTTAAGATCATTAAATAACTATCTACGAATATATAATATAATTATGACTAAATATTTAGTTACACCGTCTAATTATTAAAACTAAAACATCCAGGTTATTAAATGTTGCATAACACCGTCTAATACTTCTTCATAAGTAGCACTGTTGCACGCCATCCCCACATATTAAAAACGAAACGTATTTTTTTGGTTTATGATGCAAGCCATGCAGCTGTTGTTGTAAAGTGTAAACAGTATGTTATCCAGTGCGAAACCACCAAACTTAATCCACTTCGCTGTTGAGTAGGTAGGATAGGCTATCTATCCTCTTCCTCGTATTTCTTGCTCCGGAGACTAATAATAGTATTCCTCTAAAACAACAAAAAAAGTAATATTAGGCATTTATAACAAAATACTAAAGTGACTTAATTTTTTATATAATTTAATAATATTTATTTAATATAACAAATTTAAATATATTAAAACTATTTATTTATAAATTCCATAATAAACACATTTTTTTTAGCGTCATTATATATTTAAATATCAATAATAAGTATTAATCGAAATGCCACCAAATAATTTTAGGTATCTTAGGTATAAATTTCAAATAAAAGTTTAATTTACAATTCGTTAATATAATACTCACATTCAGTCAGGTTTCATAAGATATTAATTGGGACCACTTTTATGCAGCCCAATAATAGTCGCCCTCGCCTCAGTAATATTATTTGCCTGCGTTTCGAGAATAATTACAATACCACTACGAGTATCTAATTAATCACTCGTTACTAACCAAACGACAACGCTCATTCCAATCAAGTTAAATATGCACAAAACTCATGTCTACCTCACAGAAATCTAAATTCTTTATTAGTTTTCTATGACTACCCTTTTAAATTTACGAAATGTGTGAACAAAGCGAACAAGATAAAGAATATTATATTTCTGTCCATTTCTTCAAATTGAGTAAAAACAAAAAGACAAAAATAATGTGAGATTCGAACTCGCGGCTCATTGATTAACGCCGTCAACTAGGCGCGCTTAACCGCTAGACCATATCGTCTCATGTAGAAACGTTGAAATTATGAACTACATTCACAACGATGATACATGTGTCTATTCTTGAAAGTAAAAGGTCGTAAGTCAAACTAAACGTCAACCTAATACGTTTTGAGATTGGGTATGGACTTTTGGTCGCCACTGTACATAGAGCAGAATTGGTTGTAGATAATTAGGGCAATTTATAGAAGGAATTGAGATTATGATTGTTATATGGGCAATCTAACACTGAACAACATCACAACATTCTGCAGAAATAGTTAGGCTTACATAGTTTTACTGAAAGAACTTAATCACCTTCAACAAACAAGTGTTGAAATTACCAACATACTAATATAGCATTCACAAAATAAGTCAATACATTGTGGCATAAATAATGTTTTTGTATGTATCATTTTACAGCAACCTGAAGAAGAAGAAGCCGAGGAGATCTCGAAGCGCTCAGCAGGTGCAGCAATAGCTCCACCGCCATCCCTGACAGCTGAGACACCCTCCCCACCACCAAGGCCACCGTCCACACAAACCCCTCCCCCATCTGGATTCTCTATTGGTGGATATGGTGCAAGCTCTGTAGCTGCTAAAATCATGGCCAAATATGGTTTCAAGGTAATTAACTTTTAAAAGACAACAAAATCTATCTGTTTATTTCTTAAATGTAACCTTTTGAATGCCTTCGAAATACAGTTGTGCATAGCCGTCAAATGCAATTCAATAAAAAAGGCAGTTTTCTTGTGGTCTATAGCCGATTAGGGCATGCTGCGCTCGTAATCATTTGTCGGGTATACACGAAAGTGGCATTCAAAAAAGTTCATATATTTACTTGTAGTTTAAAAGGAATGACACTTCTATCAGATATTGTTTTATGTACTTACACATTTGTTTTTGTTTAAGACATTTGAGAAGAGCTATAAGTTTTCTTTTGTTATTATTATTTCTATAGGAAGGTCAAGGTTTGGGTAAAAAAGAACAAGGAATGTCAGTGGCTCTGCAAGTGGAAAAAACTTCCAAGCGTGGTGGTCGCATTATTCATGAGAAAGAAGTTCCTACTGTTATGCCTCCTCCTGGATTTGCTATGCCTTCTCTGCCAGGACCAGGTACTTGCGTTGGAAATTACAATTATAGAAATAATTACTTTCAGTGCTGATTTCTGGATGGTATGACATTCTCTAAGCAATAGAGAATGTAAACTAATTCCATATTGGATTAATTTGATCAAGTTGTAATAAAATGTTCTTGTTAACATTCTTTTATAAAATTATCCAAATCCCTGAATTCAGTATCTTTATTAATTAATCTTGCAGGCAGCTGATATGCTTACTTTATTAATTACCAGCAGTTATTGGGAAATATAATTACTGTTGGTGCTAAACCCAGTACATTATATTTCTAAGTATTAGCACAGCTAGTATTCTATTAAAAATAAGAACCTAAAAACACAAAATATTGAATTAGATGCAATTAACCTTAATATTTTTGATTTCCAGATTCGCCTCAGGCATCTAATTCTCCACATTCATTCAATAGGGAACCATCAATAACAGAGATAATGAAATCACCCAGCAAAGTGGTATTATTGAGAGTAAGTTCATAAATTTTGTTGAGTCTACAACAAAATTAAATAATGGTTATAATTTGTATAAAGTTAGTTATATTTGGCATTATCATAATACAAATTAATTAATTTAATATCACTCCATGATATGGAAAATAGGCATTTTGTGATTATAAAATTTTCAGTAATTCATTCTGTTACTGTGATTTTTTTCCAGAATATGGTTGGACCAGGGGATGTAGACGAGGAATTAGAACCTGAAGTAAAAGATGAATGTAATACAAAGTATGGAGATGTTATAAAAGTATTAATTTTTGAAATGCCCAATGCACCATCAGATGAAGCCGTTAGAATTTTTGTTGAATTTAAGCGCATTGAAAGTGCTATCAAGGCAGTGGTTGATTTAAATGGCAGGTTTTTTGGAGGCAGACAAGTGAAAGCAGGATTCTATGATGTGGAAAAATTTGCTTCTTTACAATTGACTGAATAGAGGTTTATTAAAGTAAATTACCGCATTTCATTTTTTTTTTTCATTTTACTGTTTAGTAGTCTTGGGAAAATTTCCATTGCTGACGAGAAGACCGGTGCCGTACTCTGTGCGCTATATTCCACCGCGCTCCATTGGCGTATCTAGAGTTAGTTTTCAGGGGGGGCCGGGCCCCTAAGATGCCATGGCCGATACGATGCAATGCGATCTGGCAGAAGGTGAGCCCTACAGCCTGGGGTGGGCACAAGACCATTTTGGGGTGGGCCCGACCCACCCGCCCCCCCCCCCCCCTATATACGCCTATGCCGCGCTCTTTACACGCCGCGCCGTACGTTTGTATAGCGTGGATAGAGCGCGGTGATTTGAACAGAATCCACCTGCAGTCATGATAATAAATAATCCCAGCCTATCCCACTGCTGGTCAAGGGTCTGCTATCATATGGAGAAGCCACAAGCTCTGATCACCACATAGTGATCTCTGCATACATTTAGTCTGGTAGGTTTTACCAGATCGTACAAATTGTGCTTGTATAACATTCAATTAGATTACGCTTTTTACAATACTAATACTAAAGATAATAATTTACGATACTCGAATAGTTTTACGATAGCCTACGTGTGCTAGGCTACGGACTTCGTTATTACTGTTTCCATTGAACTAAAGCTGAAAACTAGATTGGATTTTTAAAAGAGAGGAGTTTCTTGCCCGCTCTTCTCCATACGAAACTACCTTTTGGAATGGGCAACTAGATTCATTAGTTTTAATTATTTTGACGTACAAAAGTGCCTTTTAATGGTCTAATTGAAATAAATGATTTGACTTTTGACTTTGGATTATGAAACGAGAATTTCCAGACACTGTAATTGGAAAGTTATCAGCACATACTATTTCCATGATTTTTCCACAAAGAAAAGAGGTAGGTACGTGACTGTCAATGTCAATGTTGGTTGTTTGATGCCATGTCAATCGTACGTCAATTCGCAGTCGCACAGTCACGTCAAGTCGTTTCATTTTCGTCAACCAAAATCAAATTGGGATAAAAAAAATCAAACAATCAATGAAAATCAAATCATTTGATTAAAGAAAAATATGCATTGCGTTTAAAAAAAATATAGTAAAAATACATTTAAAAATTTAGTTTAACACAATTTGGTGGAATCAGAAATGGTGTAATCACAACAGCTGCCTTTATTGAATGGGTGATATAAAGAAGCGCTAATATTGAATGGAAATAATTCATTTACATAAATAATAATGGCATTCTATACTTGTAACAGATATAGATTAATAGTTTTGCTACTGCTAGTGTTGATTATGTGGCAGTTCTTTCGACTGTTGCCCGACAAAAGTGCAACGCTAATATCAGAGGTATGTAATTTATCTTTTTCCAATATCATTATTTTATCTTATGTAATCTTTACTAACCAAATTTAATCTAATATCTATCTGTAACAGTAAATAACGTAAACGGGAATATAGGCGACTTCCTGTTAATTGTGTGCAGAATGCATCTTATTGATTTTCCTTATTTGAGTAATATTGTTATTATTACATTAATTTGTACCTAGCGAATTCCATGTTTTTATACATAGTTTATGGTTATTTCACAGAACATGACGCCTATATGCCTGTATTATGTATGGTGTAGTAAGCAGGGTGTATAGTACTTACACCCACCTTTTGCCTGATATTATAAGTCCCATGTATTAGAGCCAGGTGACCCTATTGCCAGTACCAGGGCATACATCCGGACCTCAGGCTGCTACTGAAAGTTTCCCAATGGAAAACCCCAATAACACTTCATCTGACCCGGGGATTGAACCCAGTACCCCACACTCAGCAGTCACGCTTGCAACCACTAGACCAACAAACCAGTCTGGTGAATCAGATGAGGCAGGTGTTCACTTATTCAGTTTAAATATTTCTCATGTTCATACATAAACTCACACCTTTGGACGGGGGTAGGTATAGACTACGAAACTACCTAGCTACAATCCTTACATGACATACTCCTGTTGCTTCTTTAATATTTATACATAGATTTTTCATGCATTTTGCATACTTATATCATGTGTTCAGCTTTACATTTTTAATTTTGAAATATTAAGTAAAATTAAGGATACTAGGTCTTGCTGCATTGTTGCTGTATACGCACCTTTAGAAGTACTTTGTGAAAGTATTTGGCCCCTTGAACTAATTTCATGTATTAATTTTTAATTGGAATTATTTTTCTGTTTTTCATAGTCGGGCATAGTGGAGTTAGAGGATGACAAGTATAATAAGCATAAACAAGACAAAGTGAAAGTGAGAGTATACTATGAGGCCCTTTGTCCTGACTCCAAACATTTCTTTGTGAAGCATTTGGCGCCTGTGACTGAGAGTCTTTCAGAGTTTCTAGATGTGACTTTAGTACCCTACGGGAAGGCTACAGTAAGTTTAACAATAAATATTTGCTGTTTTTGGCTTCAAGAAAAAATAATACAAAACAAACCAACAGACATATTGAATTGAACCTCATAAACGGAATTCAGATGTAAATCATTTGAAGTAAATACCTAACTAAAATTAGCTAACAAAGTAATGGTCTTGTGTTACCTTGCTGTATGTGCACACATTTGTAAAATTATAAATTGTCATATTATTATAAAATGTGATGACTAAGAGATGACCTACTTAACATTTTTCTATCTATTCATTTGCATTTTAATAAGATTATAATGAATGTTTTTTGTCTACATAGACCAAAGAAGAGAAAGGAAAGTATATTTTTCAATGTCAGCATGGTGAAGAAGAGTGCTATGCAAATAAGGTCCATGCTTGTGCAATAGAGGCTGTGGGTAACATGAATGCTTCTGTCAAGATAACAGAATGCATGATCTCAGATAACATGGATGCTGACGGCGCTCTCACCAGGGTAAATATACAATTTATTATAATAAATTCTTGAATGTTTTATTATTTTTCCTAAATATCTACAAACTACTCAAAAATCTTATTGTATTCTTTCAGTGCGCTCAGGAAATGAAAATAGATCCTGACCCAATCAGTAATTGTGCTCGTCAGGAACATGGATCAGCTCTTCTGAAGAAACATGGTGATGATACTCATATATTGAAACCAACATTCATTCCAACAATAACAGTAAATGGTTCAAAGGATAACCAAGCAGCCATATTGAAAAATTTTCTATTAGAAGTATGCAAATTAATTGACATGCCTCTACCGCCACCTTGTTTGTGACATAATAAATTTTATCGGCCAAACATGCACAATATACTTCAGCATATTGAGTAAAATGATCAATTCCAATATTTTGTCAATTTAAGCTCAAATTCAAATTGCTCATATTATGACTTCCATGCAATTTGCAAGAAACATACCAAAATTCAATTAATTCTGTATAATTTTTAGTGTAAAGTATATGTACATTGTATAATGTGTATTTTATTTATTGTACATTTCTTTCCGTGGATTGTTTTACTGATAACAATACTGATTTAACGCTATTTCGCTATAAATTTGCAGAAAATAACATAAACTTATTTTATATTTATATAAAAATGAATTATTTAGGAATGCGTTTTGGGAACTAAAAAGGCTATTGAAGTATTATTAAAAAAAAATGAAAACTTAAATTCCAAGGTGATATGTTAAATAATTGTTTATTTTATATTTTATTTACTTTAAGTTTTAATTGGTTGTGTTTCCTAAACCTAATGCGTCAATGGACAAATATTGTTTTAAGCATTTTTTTTGTAAATGTGCAACTATTTCGGTTGTTATTGCATTTAGTTTGTTTTAAAATCTGTTGTATTTTTGTACTTCTTTATTTACCTACATTTCTATTGAAACTTTATCAGTCAATTTGTTGCATGATGTAATTTTGATGAATGACTTGTAAGTACCAGTAATAATGTAAAGTCCAGTAACCATATAATATTAATGTTTTATACGTAACCTTAATTATATAAAGATGCATTAGAATTAAAGTCTGAGTATAATAAGTATTTTCCACACTGCTTTAACTCATACAGCTAATATTCATATAAAAACTTGGTTTTCATACAATAACAATCATTCTTAATATTTTAAATACTAATTGCTTAAGCGTAAATGTGTTGAGAAGGTTATTAATTTGTGGAAGACATTAATTCGTTATTGCAAACCTGTTAATTAAATTGTGTTTAAACATCATCCTATATTTTTTATACCCAATCATTTATGTTATACAGGACGAGTCATTTTATATTTATACTAATTACTGAGTGAGCGCAAGATATATCTAGATACACCAGAAATAAAAGTGCAGACATAATTTAAATAATAATGATTTATTCAATAGTCAAAAGTATAAATAACACTTTACACACAAAGGCCAAATTACAATTATGTTAAAACATGTATTATGTTACGTAGTTGTCTTTAAATAAAAGTAATCAATTTTTGAATTGTGTAACAGTAAAACGAAAGAGTCAAAAGATGTTTGTTATATTAATTGTACAACAATTGTTCGAGTTTGACAAGTTATAAAAGTGAATAGCACTGCAGTGCTAATTCGTGTCAAGTCATTGCACAATGTTGCAGTGTGCTAATATATAAAACAAAGTGCAGCACAGCAATTCATAACCATAGTTATTTTATGTATTTTTAAATTGGAATTGGAATGGAAGTATGTGTTTTATGGAGGTGTTGGTAACAAATATATATTTTTGTTGTGCTGTGTTAAAAAATAAGTAAATATAATTACTAATGTAATTCTAGAAATGTAATGTTATTGTTCAAATAAAAAGAAATCGTCGATATAAATCCACGTTATAAAGAAAAAAAAAACAAATGTAATGTGAGCCCCCTATATTATGGTGTAATATTTTGTAACGAGCCTTCATTAATCTTAAAGAAACTATTTAACTATAATGGATAATGCTTCGTAGAATAAAATCATGACATATAAATCAGGGAATTACGTAGGTAATGTTTTAATTGATAATAACGTTTATAGTAGTTAGTAGTACGTAGTATTATAAGCTGTCGTTTTGTAGAATTTTTACCATTCTATTGTATAATTATTTGGGTGAAATAATGGGTTTGGAGGCTCTGTAGATCCATACGCGGTCGGCTGCAAAAGTAGCAATGAATTCAAAACATATTACATATATTAGCCTCCTACACACATGCCGGCGGCACGGGCCGCCGGGTTTATGTTTCGCGGGTATGCCATCGGTATCAATGGACCGGGCGGCTACATAGGCCGGTGCTTTGTGCGGCACGGTACGCCTACCCGGTACAACGCTAGCCAACGTCACCCGCCAGCGAACTCGTGCCGTCGGCATGTGTGTAGCGAATATCTTTAACATGAACGATCTGTGCCAAAATTATTTATATGTACCTACTGTAGTAGTCAGCAACTTACTGAAAGTTGTAAAAGACGAGGGACGAGTTGTTTTGTAGTGTTCAGCGCACTTATGTTGCGGACTGTAACTTTAAGTCCGGATACATTTTTCATATTCCAAATAGTGTACAGTTAAAGAAATACAGAATACGTACCGTATAATCGATTACAAAATCAACTCTGACAAACGGCTGTAACGGTTTTCTACACCCATATAAAATCAATTTTCTAACAAATCAGCATAACACTTTGGTCGGAACTCGAAACTTAATCAATTATATACGTAGTAACGATGATAATATATGTATTCGAATAGCGGTACAATAGCATACGTTGCCAGTCTATCAAAACTCCACGTGTTAATTATAATAATATATACTTAAAGAAATAGTGTGGGCTCGCTTTCACATAATATAAAACATTTTTGTTAAAAGCAAAATAAAGACGAAGAATAAAAATAGGTACTTAGGTTGTGTGTATGTATTATGTAGTTAGGTGTTGTCGGTTTTAATTAGCCTCTCTTGCCATCGACCTTATACCTAAAGTTACTTTTTTCTTCGAGTGAGAGAGTAGGCCCTATGTAATACCTAAGACCAGTGTGATGTTGTCAAGTGAAAATAAATTAGAGTGCACACTTTTCAATTTCGTGTTTTTATTTAAGTACCTTGATTCTTATTTTTTATCGGTTTTTCATCGCATATAGGTGTCTACACTAAAACTATTCGCCAGCTATGTCTTATTTGCGGATTGTTCGAAAGAGATACCGCGCCCCCGGAACGCAAAGGGCACATGAAGGAACATAGACGGGTTTTAGTCAGTAAAAGTCTGACACTCCCTCCCGCCCCGCCCAGGGCGGGGGCAGTTATTTGATGATTACCCGTCTATAAAAAAAAAAGCTTTGTCTTATGACTATATCTTATACAACATAGACTTAGGTTTATAGACTGTAAACAAAACTGGCGAAATGAGGCTGAACCTACAACTCTGCCAAACCCTTTCGAAATAGTTTTGTTTTACTTTTGGGTGCACAAGAACGCTACTACGCACTAAAACAAGGTGCGTTTTATATTTCAGCCAAACAAATGAGCGTAGCCAACACAACACGTGCTTCGGCGGTCTCCAGGTTTCAGAGCCATAGTGCTAGATGGCGCTACTATCGGCCTTCTGAGACTTTCTGTATAATTAATATCAGTACTCTCATTCACGATTATTATTCTCTGATTATGAAGAGACAAAACAAAAAAAACTAAGGTGTCCCTTAAACATAGAGTTGATGATATAGTGACTGGTCACAGAATGAAATGGCATTCGTGACTTCCCCTTAAACTTAAGGGGAATATTAATTCAGGCCGATATATTCAAGAACATATCGGCGCAAGTCGGGTCGTATTATTAGATGAATGCATTCTACAAAAATATGGCACGCATCCTATAGGTTCTGAAGGGAACAGCTGGGCCACACACGAGTCACGACGTGCACTAAAGACGAGGGTTGACAACGAGGCTGGCTTGTCTGATTCTTGAATGATTGTCAGGAGATGGCAATACATAATGAGAAATTAATAATAATAGGGGTGGCAATTGTCTGCGGGTTGTTCGAAAGAGATACCGCGCCCCCGGAACGCAAAGGGCACATGAAGGAACATAGACGGGTTTTAGTCAGTAAAAGTCTGACACTCCGTCCCGCCCCGCCCAGGGCGGGGGAAGTTATTAGATGATTTCCCGTCTATAAAAAAAAAAAGGGGTGGCAATGGGACAGTGAGGTTGGATGTTTTATATAATGAATGTCAGGTCAGATCCATAGAAGTAATTGTACCTACAGGTTGGACGTCATTTTCGTGAACGGGCACTGTCAGTTGGGATTGGTCATTTCTTAATTGCCATAGCTTACATCTTTATTATTCTGTAGATATTCATTGTTTTATATCCCCTTCCTTCATTGTTTTCACATATAGAAGTAACAACTGCAACAAGTACATTGTAACCAAGATTGCGTTAAAACCAAATTGAAAAAAAGAGTGGCCGTAGAGTTTCTCTCCATAGAGACCTATGTTTTGGGACGAGCAACCAGCTTCAACTTTCTGTATAACTTCTTGACAATTCAAAAGTGCCTTCCAATGGTCTAATTGAAATAAATGCCTTGACGTTGACTTTTGGCAGGATGTAAGTAGTGCTATTGGCCTTGTGGTAGTTCATGTAGGGAGGTATGTTATGTAGGTCAGCAAAGTCGATTAACAATGTTACTTTTACATACAGGGTGTAAGGGACATCTATCCGTAAACTTTGCCAGTGTAGGTACTCAGAACACTATTCTTACTTCAGAACAAGTGGAACTTCTTGCAGGATTTTTTTTTTAAATTTTCCCTATACTCGGCAGATCAACTTTGAAAAATTGGCCTGTTGCTTTTTAGTCGTCCCTAATGGCAATAACGATATTTGTTAGCATAAAACAAGGGCAAAAGAAATTTATTACCAGCCGCTGAAGACGATACAGAAGGAATAAGAGCGAATTTTCACTTAGCGGAAAAGGATTAAAAACCTCCATAGGTATCTATTTACTCATGATTTTCATAAATAAAAATTCTAGTTGTTTGTTACTTAGTAGGTACAGAATAGAGAATTCATGGTTTCCCTTAAACACGATCCAATTTATATAGACACGAAATAACACAATTCACTGCTATTCAGAATTTAAGGCGATACCTAAGGGCCTTATCACACTAGCGGAATGCGAGCGTTTTCAAAGCGGAGCGGGCGCGCAACGAACATGCGGTGCATTCGCAGCGAATTCATTGCGGATGTGCAACCACCGAGGACCGAGAATATCAGCGTGGACGCCATTTTGTAAGATATTAACTTGCTACAAATACGCATACCCATACCCTACGCATACCCTTAGGACCCATTAAAGTTAATGATAATTGCAATCCGTGGTGCTTGGCAATCTGGGCTTCTCCCAGTTGTAAATAATCCCTTTGTGCCTATTGGCCTAATTCTGTTCTGTCTCCTGCTTGTTTGGAGGGAAGTGGAAATTATATTTTTCTTACTCCTCCGCTAATCTTTTCTGATTAATTTCGTTGCGGGATCCAAGACAGTTAAATCGTTTCTCTGGGACTCGTCGAGCTTCATTGTCTCGGCGCTTTTCTTGTGGTCGCCACTGTTGATTCTGGCTTACAGGAGTTGCAGTGGTTTGGGAAAAGTGTGGCGGGCTTGCTACAAATACGCGACAAAAAACGCTGCGAATTTGCCGCGCGACCGCAACGTCTTCGCTGTATAGCCGCGGCGTGTTCGCGACACATTCGCTGCGCACCCGCCCCGCCTCGCAGCCGCTCGCAAACCGCTAGTGTAATAAGACCCTAAGAGTTTATTTTATCTTAATCTTAGATCCATTTCGTATTTCCTTTTATATTGTGCTTAATAATAAGGATTTAAAAAACTGAAATGTTACTCTATATTAACCAACACGTTAATACTATACAGGTCTAATTCAACGGCGCAATGTAACAGGCCCTAATTAAACCGTCATGGTTAACAAGAACAAGAAAATGTTCCTAGGAAACCATATAAAACTTTTTGAGATATTCTGAAATGAACTCATAGATAAATAAAATAAAATTAAAGTCATCGACAAAAATGCTAAAATACGAAAGTAGTTTTTTTAATAATAATCGATCCTATTTCATGTAGGGATCAAAAGACTCTATGGGGCCATTTATGGTATAAGTACTAGAAATTACAGAAATCACCAAATCTTTTCCCATACATTTTGTGCGGAAAATGTAAAAAAAAACTGGCCAGGTACGAGTCAGATTCGCGCATGAAGGGCTTCGTACCATTACTCGTATCAGTAACAACGGCAAAAAAAAAAATTGAGCATTTATTTCGCAGATCACCAAAATATGACCTATTTACGTTTTTTAAAAATGATTTTATTTTTTGTATAAGATCGTCAATGGCACCATGAATCTCTGGGACGGCAGAGGCGCAGAATCTCTCGTCCCAGCCGACGCGTGAGACGTTTCGGGCGTCGGAAGCCGCGAGACGAATCTCGGCCACCGTAGACGCGGGTCTGTGGTCGGTGAGTAATGGGTAGCTTACCATCCGTACGTTAACTAGCAACAGACCGTGTCGACGACGTGTTCATGTTCCACGACATGTCAGCACACATTTGGAGGGGCCCACAGATATTTTTTTATATTTCTGTAAAGGGGCCACTCAGGGCCGAAGCCTGACGGGGCTACCGGTGGTTTGAAAGAGGTACCGCGCCCCCGGAACGCAAAGGGCACAAGAAAGAACATGGATGGGTTTTAGTCAGTAAAAGTCTGACACTCCCTCCCGCTCCGCCCACGGCGGGGAAGACACTTGAGGAATGCCCATTGGTAAAAAAAGATAAAAACAAAACTATGATTCTCTACTTACATAAATATACACTTTTGCTTCTAGGCACAAAAAAATATTTTCCTATTTTAGTATTTTTGTCGCTGACTGTATTATATTTTCGGAAATCTGTGAATGCAGTTCAGAGTATTTAAAAAAGTAATGGATTGTCTCCTAAGAACGTTTCCCTGTAATTAAAACGGTTAAGGTCCTGCTCTTAGTGGCCCGCGTTTCAAAAATCCACTTTGTAAAGGCGTCAACGTGTCTAATACCTACAGGTACGTATAGAATACCTACCTATTACCTAATCGCCTCGCGGCGTGCCACCGCAGCCGCCGCAGTCCCGTGAGCTAGCCCGCGGTCATCAATCATTCGCATCAAGCTCCCACTTTTCCATATTGTGTACGAAGCCAATAAATTAGCAGCTTTCCACCTTTTTCCGTGAGTCACCGTTCAAAGCAAACAAGCGACTTCAGTCAATTCAATTTAAAACCCGCTCTGACAACACCAATTTGCTTGCGTCTAAATGGCTACCTTTGCTCCAAAAACCATTTCAAACACAACAATAAATCTTCAGTGAAATCACGGTCTAATTTCGTAAAAGCCCCGTCTCGCTTTGCTAATTAATATGAATGGCATTTGCATCCGGCTTTTTCTCGCGTACACCATTTCCAACTATTGTTTTGCAAAGATTCTCACAATTTATTTCTGTTTTTACCCGACTGCGCAAAGTGAAGGAGGGTTATTGAAATTAATAAAACACTGCCTGTTTTATTGCTCCACTCAAAGCTTTTGTACTCTTTTGTTGGTAATTAATTGGGACGTTTGTCACAGTTAAGATTTGAACTTAGTACTGACATATTTGAGAACGTAAATCATAAATGTCGGGACATGCTTACGATTAAAGTTTTATCGATCTATTCGTATCTAGAAAACTAGATAATAATAGGTATCTATACTCCATCCATTCCATACATCCATTTCCTCTGCAGCGGTGTGTTGGTAAACGCAAAGGAAATGTGGTTACGCGGGCTTATACATAATAATATCTAGTTTACTGTCATGCCGTTAATTAACGAATATCTGTAGTTACTGTAATCACTGTTTCGGTGAATAAAACTACGCAAATGTTATTGTTGGTTAAGGTGTGGTTAAGGACTTTATATTTTATTTGAAAAATCACGGTCTATAGCAGCGCGCTGTATAACGCACGCAAAATATTGCGCTTGTGGGTCCATGTAGGTAATACGAGTAGTGCCGTCAGCAACAAAAGTCGATAAGCAATGTTAGTTTTAAATTTAAATAGATACGAAATAACACAATTCACTGCTGTTCTGAACTTTAAGCAATACCTTAGTTCATTTTATACCTAGTTCATTTTATCTTAATTTTGATCCATTTCGTATTTCCTTTGATATTGTGCTCAATAATAAGGATGTGAAATGTTAAACTACTTTTGTTGTTGGCCGAACCGGGGTCGTTAAACAAGTTTTGAATGTTACAGCTAGATTTTAAATACCCCCATTTAAAATCTAGCTATAACATTGTTTTCCTAAAATAACGTTAAAAATGATTGGGACTTTGAACTTTAGTAAGAACCAAAATTAATCGCAATAATAGACGGAACAATAATTAATGCAACTTTCGTCTTCGATAAGTGTCTTTTTTACACCCTTTATGAACGCGAATGCATAGAGAGTGCAACGAACTTATAACAACCACTGTTGTCATGTAATTGGATCGGAACGGATACACGAAACGGCTATCAGACTGTTCACCTGTCTATTAAAGCTCGGTGATGCTGATAGGAACGCAATAAAGCCGCTTACGCACGGTCAACTGAGGGCTGCAGCCGCCTGGCCTCTCCGCGTCCACCCCACGTCGACCCTCGTTAAGCCGATGCACAAATCTAATGGATTTTTTATGTTGCCTGAAAACGTACCAATATGCATAAAATGGAAAATGCACCTTGCCAAAAAGATTTTACCCGCACACAATAAATCAGCTTTATTTTTATCGAACTGACCGTTCCAGATAGAAGATTTTAACACATCTATGAACTTTTAGATAAATTGGTCTGATGGTAAAAACTAGTCTGGTCTGTTTTGGTGCGTCATATTTTTATAAGTTCATCTTTTGTCGATTTGAAATCTCCAATTACGGTATACTTAACTATTTATCTCGTAACTGGCATGGTACAGCCCTAACTGGACATTGTTGAAGTAGAGATTCAAGGAAATTTTATTTTTAGTGACTAGGCATTGTTGTGCATAATGATTTTAATGAATGCCCTGGTTTTTTAATTACACTTGACCTATTACATTAGGCGTCTTCACTTCGCACCTAATCGGTACATCTACTGCGAACACTCTGTGATTAATGTGCAAGAAGGTTGTTGTGCATATCGACATGTTATTAGTGTGTAACTGCGTATCAAACTATTACAACTCTGTTATTAAGCCCACGAGCCAATTAAAAATAACTGATCACTTTGCTGAATTAATTACCTCCTTGGCTGAAGTGAGGTTGTTAATTTATCCTAAACCTATATTGTACGATGAATCGATGATGTAAGAGTATTAAAAGTTACGGTAACTTAGAAATAAAAGTTTTATACGTATATTTTACAAGCTAGAAAGTAATGATGCAATATATTTTTTTTGGCGTAAGAAAATATTGTAGAGTGTACACTACAACATTTTATTTTCATAAACCCTTTGTAGATTTTATAGAATAGAAAAAGTTTTAACTGCGAGCCGTAAATCCTACGCAGACGTGATATTTTGTCTGATGAAAGATACGTAACCTACCTACTTCGGTTCTTGTTTAGGGTTCCGTATCCGAAGGGTGCCAACGGGACCCTATTGCTAAGCCTCCGCTCCGCTGTCCGTTCATCTGTCTGTCAGCGAGCGTCACGAACCGTAATATGTAGAGAGTTGAAGGGTACACAGTGTGTGTATTTCTGTTGCTGCTATTTCTATACTTAATATTATAAAGCTAAAGAGTTTGTTTGTTTGAACGCGCTAATCTCAGGGACTACTGGTTGGAATTGGAACATTCTTTTAGTGTTGGATAGTCCATTTCTTGAGGAAGGCTATAGGCTATGTAACATCACGCTACGACCAACAGGTGCTAAGCAGCGAGGGTGAAACCGCGGGGAACAGCTAGTCAACAAATAAAATTAAAGGACCCATTTTAATTTTTATATAAGTACAAGAAACTTGTTTGTTTGTTTACATACAGTTTCAAATATTGTAGAGTGATATGGACCCCTTAGAGTACGAGTTGACTCGCACTTGGCCAGTTTATCCATGTTTAGAAGCCGTCGTAATTAGATAAATAGGTACGTAGTTACTCCGAGTCATGTGTGTAGACGAGACGGACCTAGATATATCTATCCGTATGTGAACGAGCCGTGTACTCTCATTAAAACTTTCCTCAGGCTGGGCTTGCACGTGTTTTTAATTTTTATCGAGAGCACTCGTCGTTAGCGGGTGCGGGGGCGCGCGGCTTGCACTGCGGCTTTCGGCTTTGATTGCGGTAATGACGTCTCTCCGACTTCCTCGCCACTTGTCTCTTCTCACTATCTTCAGATGATTATTGCTTCACAAATTAATGATGTCCATGTTTTAGATATGTAATTTTTTTAATCAAAGTGGAGCTTTCAATGTTGTTTTCTGTTACTGAAAGCGTTTTCATTAGTCTTTCCTAGAATTTCACCTTGGAGGACATATTCAAATTTATAATCTTTTGAATATCTGCTTATACACAGAATGCGCGGTCCTAGGTATCGACTACGGTACTATAATTGCCCACTAATATAATTACAATTATATTAGTGGGCAATTATATTATAATACAGGGTGTTTGGTGCATCGTGTGCCAAATTGAAATGGTCGACTGAGGGGGTCATCTGCTATCCTTTCAGACCCCTAAACACTTCTCATGCCCTGTGTATTATTTTTCATCGACTTTTTAATGTTTTACAAAAAAAATACCAAAATTTTACATTCAAGTTCATTTTTTTTTAAAAGAACACGTCGTAGACTCTCTATTTTAATTTTATTTAGATGTGCATTGTACTACAGTACTTTTAAATTCAAAATTAGTGACATTAGCCATCTAGTTTTTTATTTATTTACTCGCAAAGTTTTAGACTTCAATTAAAGCTGTCCATGTTACAGCTATTTACATGGCTATAAAAAAAAACCAAATGAGACCGGGATCTAAGGACTTCGTCAAAAATTTTCTAATCTATCCTCTTGCTAGTGATGTGCCACATGCCATAAAAATCTTTTTACAACTTCGTGAATTCCCTAGAATTGTGAATCGAGTCACAAAATACAAAATTCCAAATTATGGTATAAAAATTTTGTTTTGCTTAAATAACACCTGAAAAACGTATTAAATATGTTATCTCACTCTTACAAGATAAAATCTGTCTCGTATCCCTCTTTTTTGTACAACAAGTGTGGAAATACGAAATAGATGTCTGGCCTGCATTCGCAATAAAGGCCAACAATTTAAGCAGAATATGCAAAAAAATATGAAATAAATGTTAAAAATGCATTTTTTATTATTTCTAGTACCCCCTCCCCCAAAAAAGAGGGATACGAGACAGATTTTATCTTGTAAGAGTGAGATAACATATTTAATACGTTTTTCAGGTGTTATTTAAGCAAAACAAAATTTTTATACCATAATTTGGAATTTTGCATTTTGTGACTCGATTCACAATTCTAGGGAATTCACGAAGTTGTAAAAAGATTTTTATGGCATGTGGCACATCACTAGCAAGAGGATAGACTAGAGAATTTTTGACGAAGTCCTTAGATCCCGGTCTCATTTGGTTTTTTTTTATAGCCATGTAAATAGCTGTAACATGGACAGCTTTAATTGAAGTCCAAAACTTTGCGAGTAAATAAATAAAAAACTAGATGGCTAATGTCACTAATTTTGAATTTAAAAGTACTGTAGTACAATGCACATCTAAATAAAATTAAAATAGAGAGTCTACGACGTGTACTTAAAAAAAAAATGAACTTGAATGTAAAATTTTGGTATTTTTTTTGTAAAACATTAAAAAGTCGATGAAAAATAATACACAGGGCATGAGAAGTGTTTAGGGGTCTGAAAGGATAGCAGATGACCCCCTCAGTCCACCATTTCAATTTGGCACACGATGCACCAAACACCCTGTATATATAATAGGAGAGTATAATATAATATATTATAATTATATTATATTATACTCTCCTATATTTCGACGGTTAATAAAATTTAGCTCCCATACTATCCAATATAATTATCTATATGTAGTATCACACCAAGCACACTTACTCAACTATTAGTCCCTGGCAGAGTAGCTAGTGCCAACATTTATTGTCAGTGGGTGCAGGGGTCGGAAGACAATCCAATTGCTCTTTCTCGGTTGGTCAGTCCCGTCTATAGTGGTCAAACAATACGAATTTATTGGTTTTGTGGGACCCATTGAATAATGAATCATTGTTAAACTGCGTGTTGTTAACACCTTTAGCTATTTGAACTGGGGTAGTAAAACTTTTGGATTGATTATGGCAATATTTAGGTACCATAGGCATGACATTAATTTGGGAGATTGGATTATTTGAGGCTTCAAATTGTGTTAATATTTAAAGCACAATTATTAGGCGCGAGTCCGTTATAGCTTATAGTAGGTGCCATGAAAATAACATACAAAACAAGGACCATTTATTTAATACTTTCTCAGCATGATTAGAGACGCTCTGTTGGCACGTCCATAAGATGTCCTCTTATCTCAGCCGGGCGTTCAAAGTTGGTGGTTGTGAACGCGCGTCTACAACTACGAATGCGAAAGTTTACTTGTTACCCCGCGTCGGCAATAGTCGGACGAGTTTACATACAATAGAAATATTGTAAAAACTTTTCTACCAAAACTAGTCAACAGTTTTGCCAGGATGTCGTACCTACGTCTGAATTTCACAAGCCAACGCGTTTAGTTATCGTGTTTACTGCGTCAACTTTAAATGTTTGTACAAAATAGTTTAATTTGTCATATTGCGGTACAGTTCGTCACCTGCGGTTGTTCCGTTACCATTTTAAGGTCATCTATGTCAGGTAATCAATGTCACAGGTTATTGAATGCTTCTGCCACATTATTATGCAAGACTGAAGAAATAACATTACTTAGACAAGAAAGTTCTACGACGCATTGCAATGGCCATGGCATGGCATGGCATGGAATCTAGACAATATCGTAGTTATACACCAATATCACCATTGTAATAACACAATTCGCATTTCACCACAGACTGGCCTGTTGTATCGAGTTGTCGGAATGCGCATGCACAGCTAACGAATGCACAGATGCATGATGCAGCCGACAGGGAAGCAACAAATCCTCTTAGGCACGGTCACTGACGACGCCGATCGGCCCAGTTGCCGACGCAAACAACTCTAATGGATTTTTCATGTCGATTGAACACAGCATAGGTATAAATGCGTGGAAGATAATCGAATATTGGAAAAAACTCTATGTTGTTCTACGAAGTAAGGATCAACTCCCGGATATAGGAATTCTTAATATAATACGTGTTGTCATTCTTTCATTTTAACGTGATGTGCCTGTTGTTGTTTTTAAATATTACCTTTCGTTATTCATAAATGATAAAATATCAAAAACATTAATGACTAAAATCACTATTCAGACCACGGATTCTGACTAATTCTCCTACCATGGCAGAAAAAGTGACGAATACAATAAGGATAATATCTAATTGTTAATATTTTATTGCATCAATTAAGTAATAAAAGTCCATTAATACAAAACGGTTGCGTTTTAAGTTCATCGTTCAATATGCCTGCTCACCTATATAAGTTAAACGTGATTTTCCAAGCTGTCTTCGGACCATTAATAATCATTAAGTGTGATATCGCCGGGGCGCATTGTGGCCGCTACGTCGGCGAACATAGCAAATTATGACATTAATTTTATAATTATTATTGTGTAGGGCACAATAGAGGAGGGCGCACAAAAACACGTAAGATCCTTTTCATTGTTCACGGTGGAAACAATGATTGTTCCAAAGTGGGAAAATGACTCAGGAAATACTGTCCTTCTGCCCTCCTTGTAACTGAAATTAATGATAAATTGTTTTTGTTACCTGATCTGATTATATTGGTGCTAAGTCAATTACGTTATGAAAATAAATTTGAATTTGTTAGGTTTTTAAATCTCACCTCATCATCTGCTTAGCCTTTTCGCAACTATGTTAGGGTTGGCTTCCAGTCTAACCGGATGCAGCTGAATACCAGTGTCAGTGCCAGTTTTTTAAGATCTCAAAACTATTATGAAGTCTAGAAAACGTGTTAAGAAAATCTTTCACATAGGTACCGAGTAAACAGCTAATGTGTTCACGAAGTATTGTAAAAACGAAGGTAGATACATAGATTTTCAATAATCTGGTCAAATCGTTCACAAACTGATAACTACACGCTAACCTTTGTGTTGTTCACCGTGTCAGATGAATACTTAGTTATAATGCTGAGGCGGAGTTGCACCGTGTACTTAGTTAGTTGCTTACTCATTCATGGTTCGAAAAGTTTCCGCCTCATGATTACCGCTTGTGCTGCAAGTAGCGTAACACCTTTAACGCGTTAATTGCTGGCTTTGGATAACTGCTGCGATAACTATGTGTCTTAACTATGTGATTTAGTTGGGGTGGAGTTGGCGGTGATATAAGTGAAGTGTGCGAGCGAGGCGGTCCACTGGCGCAGAGGCAGCAGCGCCATGTTCACAGGGGCTCTGCCCGTACTACTGGGTTTGATTGCTGCTACACTAGGCGGTAAAGAAAAACCGGTAAGTTAGTAAACATTTTAAACTCTCGTTTCTAATCACCTTCTACATAAGTAAAATCATCAATTACTAAATTGTGATTTCTAAGAATGTTGAGCTTATGTTATAAATATTTCATATTAGGTATGTTAAGTATAAGTATACTAGAAAATAAATAATTAGATTTTCATAAGGTCCACATTATACGTGGAAGGTTTAAGTCAAAAGCGTTTTAAACTTTAAAAGTTTCTTAGAACAAAGTATGACATCGATTAACATTTGTACATACATTGAAAAGTAATGACAATTTGTCAGTTGTGCAAGTTTATGAAGTGTGTGCGAAGGCGCGGTGTGTCAATGTGATGGATGGGTGACGGCGAGGCGCGGCGACACTATTGCTCAACGTCGCCGCGCGAATACGTAATGCAACGTGTGCGCCGCTACTAGCCGCCCTGCGAACATCTCCAATGATACACGTTGTTTTCAGACTACTGAAACCGTCTCCAATAATAACTGCACAATAGTGGGACAATCAAACCATCGAACGACGTATTCAAGAATGACGTAGAGACTTTTAAATCGACAGTTGTGAAGTGCGTGGATATAATTTTAAGTAGCATTTTGTAACCAGATCTCACTGGTTTGTTTGGTTTATGTGAAACTATTTATCCCTTTTTTTAATTACGTGATCAAAATCTCAACGTTGGTGGAATATACCTATACCTCGAATAAAAGAAACCAAACAAATAAAACTACTTAAACCTGCTTAAAAATGCGCTCTATTTTTAAATAGAGCGCATTTTTAAGCAGGTTTAATTTATTAAGAAAACACAGAAACGTTACAATGGAGACAGTCCCTTACCATTTAAATTAATATTTAACATTATGATACAAGTTGATGCGCATTGGGTTGCTCCCGAGGGAATTGCGACTTAATATTTTCTTTGAGAATGTTATCTCATTTTTAATATTGAAACGACTTATTTCCCCCTGTTGTTCACAAAGGTAGTCGCGTAGATCAGAGACCGGGGTGTCTCAGTGGTTCGCCCACTACACTAAATAATGCAGCCAGAAATGATTTAATAAGGAAATCTCGGGGAACTTTGTGGATCTAATGTGTGGCAAGTTTGTGGAGCTACTTATTTAAGTAGTTTGAGGCATCGCTTAGGGGATGCTAGATGGTCGGATTAGCTCTTTTGTTGCAGACACTAAATTAGCTTTTGCAATTATACATTTGAAGAAGCGTTCTTGCATAATCTACAATTGCTTAAGCTTTATATAAAAATAAACAAAAAATCCGTTTCTCTGTTTTTATATAAATGTGTTATAAATACGTCAGACCCTCACGTTAGTTTTACCACGCAATTACACAAAGTCAAATTCAGCCGCCAACGTATATTGAAAACATCTAAGTTAACTATATTTCCATTTCAGGTTTTCAGTGACGAAATCAAAGAAATAATACAAACTGTTCACGAAGAGTGTGTCGCTAAAACAGGGGTGGCAGAGGGTGAGTGTTCAAAAGAAAATTTTCTTCCTCCTTTGTTCTATGTTAGCATGCGAATGACGCCGAGCAATCGGCGCGGCTAAGCTACCAGCCATAGCCTTAGGAAACACTAGAGAAGACAGTCTTACTATTTATTGAAAAAAAAACTAAGAATTATTTTAATACGTAAACTTTATTCCAATTTTTAAATTATCATCTAACAAAAGCAAAATCTTTTACTTACTTTTTTCCGGTCACATAATGTCGAGTTCATCGCTCCCACTAGCATTGTTTTCAAATACAATGTCTCATGTTTGCGTACATTAAAGAGTCTTTATTCTTACTTGCCCCCAGAGGATATAACGAATTGCGAAAACGGCATATTTAAGGAGGACCCGAAATTGAAGTGCTATATGTTTTGCCTGATGGAGGAAGCGAGCCTCGTGAGTTATCTGTATTTTGTTTGTTCCTCTCTTCACCCTGTCGTGTACGAAATTAGATACAAACAGGCATTTAATTTATTTTTAATTCAATTCGTTTGCTTTGTCTTTTAACTTGTACGCAATGTTACCTTGACTTTTGACTTGTATACGTAAATATACTACTATGTATAAAGCATTTTCTGGTTGGTTTAGTATACTCAATAATAATATGTTATTTTGACATTTTCTTGTTGTTCAATGTGCAGGTAGACGAAGATGATAACGTGGACTACGACTTGCTGGTCAGTTTGATACCAGATGAATACTACGAGAGAACAACCAAAATGATATTTTCTTGTAAACATCTCGGTTAGTAGCAATTTTTTTAAATAAACACAAAAAAATAATGAAACTGAAAAAAAAGAGTAGTCGTCCTCCATTTATAATAATATATTTTTACCACACACCATCACGCCTGCATTCCCTGAAGGGTTAGGCAGAGTCGTACAAAAGTGCGCCCACGGTCGCCGGTATGTTTAGGTCTCATGTAATAGTTGGCGAGTCTATTGCACCGGGCACAAAACCTAACTCTGAGCTGCTACTGAGAATTTCATAGAAAAACCCGATAACATTTGCTCGGCCTGGGAATCGAACCCAAAACAGATCGCGTAGCAGTCGCGCTTAGGACCACTAGGCTAACGAGGCAGTTGGAAACATTCAATTGTTATGTTACCATTTTCTTGTATAACATTTGTATTTTTAGATACCCCGGACAAAGACAAATGTCAGAGAGCATTTGAAGTACATAGATGCTCATATGAAAAGGATCCAGACGTGAGTACATCCACCTATTTTTATTATCTATATAATAATTACTTACGTAAGGTAAGGTTACGTAAGGTCCAGACATCAGAATTAGATGAAAAAAGAAAAGCAAAAGATTTAAATTTTCTATGAGTCTAGACTAATTATATTTTTCTACAACGAGGGCTTGTATTTGTTTTAGTGCCTTCTCTTAAATACAAGTACCTTAATTTATTTTAGAGTAGGTAAGTGGTAACAACGATTGTCAATGTTAAGTTTAGTCACGAAAAAATAATAACTTTGTAGTAACCTAAGTCACAAACATTTTTATCATAAACTATAACTTCCGCCCGCGACTTCCTCCGCATCAAAGTTAATATATTATCCTACGGGACCCGTACATTCTTGCGGGATAAAAAATATATTATGTGCTATTCTAGACTATAATCTATCTACGTGCCAAATTTCATCAAGATCCGTTCAGCCGTTTAAGCGTGAACGAGTAACAAACGTCCATCCTTCCGGATGGAAAGACTATACATCCTCACAACAAACTTTCACATTTATTATATGACATATAGCAAGTAGGATACGAGTACTTAAATATCCGTTAATAAGTTCCATGACATGTCTATGAATTGTATAGTTCTTGAAGATATTATAAAGGCGAATTAGTTTTTAAAATAATAACGTGTATTTCATTTTCAGTTATACTTCTTATTCTAAGGCGTGAGCGAGCAACTGGCGAGCGGAGATGATTGTGTTTCTACTAATAAAATAAACTAACTTTATTGTCATGTCGCTTTATTTATTTCTCTCATAAATGTTTTTCTACAGTTTTACTACGATACCTTATTTCTTTAGTCAGAAGTTATGACGGTATTTGATTTAACAGAGAAAGATAAAGTTTCTTAATCTTAGCATTGGGTCAGTAATATCAATCAATACCATATAAATATATGTCGACACGTGGGCGAATCTTTAGTGTTCTCTCTTTGGGTAACTCGGACAAGCAAAGACGGTATTAGTTTACAATGGTTTTACTTCAGTTACATAGCTTTACACAATATAAAAACACCACTCTTGGAGTGAACCGACAGGTTCAGTGACGTCAGCCTTCCTCCAGTTTGGTCCGCCATGACCAACACCGCTCTCTCAAGCACTCTATCACCAAACTGCGTCACCGACGCCCGCCCAGGTACTCACTCTATTAGTAGGTACCCGAGTTCACACTAGAGGGCGTAGCTAATCCATAGATGGAATTCAACCTCTTTTCAGAAGTAGCAAAAATTATTTATTATTAGCATGATATAAGTATAAGATATTAAGTATAAACAAACCTACTGCATCCCAATATTGAATTCAATTTGCAAGACAAACTTTTAACGACGGTAGGTTTGTATGCTTATGTCTTTTTACTATACGCAAATATTTCAGTTAAATAAACGGAGAAAATGTAGTGTCTGTGAAATAATTAATCGGTTGTTGTGTTTGTTTGAAGTATTTTTATGTCTTTACTGTAACAAATTATACATTTACTTCTACACGCCCATGGGAGGAAAATGTTTAGGCACGCACTTGTAAATAAAGACGTAATTTGCCGTTAGCCGCAGGCCCTCAGCCCGTCTATTTTTTTATGAAATCTCGTTCAAATTTATTCAGATCCTGAAATAAGTATAATGCTAAGGAATTAATTTGCTTCACGAGGAATAATTTGTTCGCGAAAAAATAAATGAGTTGGAATCTTGTAAAACGTGTAATTGTGATCTTTAGTGACCCTCCCAAGATTAAATTTAGAAGAACTCGCGCAAAAACCAGTTCTCGCTGCCGCATTCGCCCCACTTAACTTTTTGTTATTAATATTGCGTGAATACAAAGGGCAGATGTAGTAAAGTTAAAATACAAATATAAAGGTAAAGAATTTCATTAGGTATTATTGTAGCTTTATGCTTTTGTAAAATTACACCGTAAGTACATAAGTATTGTGATTTTTATTGTAACATTCTTTTATTAGAATGTAAATATGGATTAATTGTGAAAGATTCGGGTCAAAGTTTTATCCTATCTATATAAATAAAAATCATTTGGTAACGGCTCGACTGATTTTGCTCATTTTCTTGTGTTCGTAATTGTCAGGGGGTTTATATTAAGAAAGAAAATTTTTGGACAATCCACCTGAAAAGTCGGAAAATTTTATGACATTTTGGAAATAAAATCTTAATAAAAAATGTGACGTTTAGTAAATTGCACCCGTGAGACACCGGGGTGGGTCGCTAGTTAGAGTTCAATAATAAATTGCATTATTTCTGCAACGTTTTTAATTCCACTTGGTACTATTATGGTGACAATGGAGTAGGAAGTAGAAAGTAAACTCACAAACCCCAAATACAATAGAAGAGCAGGTTATTTAACAGCAAAACGACATTCAAAAGACGGAAAAACCGAGGGTCGGAACATCTGCACATAAAGAGGCAATTTGGAGATTGCCGGGGGCGCACAACCGCCACGGAGAATTGTGCTCAAATGTATTCAAAATTAAAAAATGAAGAAAATATTGCAAGGAAATTCATTGCGGTAAAATAAACAGGAGTAGCTTGTTACTGTGGACAGCGTGGGGGGCGCGCGCCGCCAACTTAACGCCGCACAGTTCCGCACAAAGGCCGAACTCTTCATCTTCAACCTTACTTTACAACTGCTGCAGGTGCTGTCTGAGCCAGCGCTTCAAAAGCTTATACTTATACCTTACGATTGTGTGAAAATAGTTGTGCTAATTTGAAATGAGAAAATTGATTGCGCCAACTACCTGCAAGGTGGGTGAAGGCGGTCAGTCGGCAAAGGCAGCGGATATCGCAATTTGGCGCTGAGCCGCAGTAATGACGGCCTAGCTTGGACGTTGCGGTCGCGTACGTGCACTGGCTACACCAAATAGTTACAATCTACTGAAATTCTGTTGCAACTTATTTAAAGGAATCATTCAGTAAATGTTCAATAAAACATTTATTTCAAATGTTCAGTTACTGCGTGTAAATAAAATTCAATTTCAGGCATTCAACTTACTTTGTGTGAAAATAAAACCTTTATCATTTATGCTTCTAACAACTTATTTTTTTTAAATAAGTTATTCGCATGAGCATGTTGATCATACGAATAATTCAAAATAAAGTTCAAATATTTTTACAAGAAAAGTCTTTTAAAATAGAACATTTCTATAGAAGAATATTTCAACAAACTAGTTAACTTAACGAAAACTTACTTTAGTAACTAGTCTTCAAATTGAATCAGAATACAAACATTAATTGAACGAGTTGTAAGAAGTTAGTGCTGTGCTACGAAGTGCTACGCGCTGGCTACGAGTGTACTACGCCGGACGAATGCACACGTAGACGGCGTAGTACGGACAGAGGTAGCCGTAGTCGATAGACTCCTACTAATACGACCGGAGCCGAACGCTGGACTTACCCCCAAATTATTCCGCTCCCTATTCAGAATATTAATAGCCTCGACCATAATGGCATAGTGATTTGATAATCACAAACAGTGGAGACGTCTAAACAAACAATAGATCCGAATACATAATGCTTGGTTTATTCCCTATAGATGACTATTTTAATGTGTTTCATATTTCATTGGACGTAATATCCATATATGTTTCAAGTCCAGTCAGGATTTCATGTAAGGAAACTCAGGTATATGAACTTAATTATTTGTGTCCGTGTGAATT